>CM076578.1:1096187516-1097521040 GCA_034641835.2 Pinus albicaulis
CGAATATTCCAATTAGTTGTCGCTAATTAGGAATATTACAAAATGTGCTCAATGATTAAAATAATAATAAACTAGGAGCTTCTAAAGGGGTCCATCAGATCTATAAAAAGAGGAGGCCATTAGGAGACATCTTGGATTTGGTATTGCTTATTGCATGTGAGATTGAGAACCCGATTCTCTACTCCATTGGTAGCCCCAGGATGGAAACCCTTGGGTGATTTAGAGAGATTGGGCGAGCACCCATCTCCCCTTGGTGAATTCATCCAGAATTCACAGGAAAGCTTAGCAGTGGTAGTTTAGTTCAATTTAAGGGCCATCGTAGCAGTGCAATAAATTATCTCGGAGGCTAGCATCTCATCTCAGCTATTTTGGTTGTACATGCGTGTAGCCCCAATTTATCTATTATAATAAAAAGTTGAGATCATTTTCTGCTTGTCATGTTGTTGTTGTGTTGCTGACTCTATTGGTCATATTTTACATGGCAATCTTCTGTTATGAATGAAAATTGATCTGAAGTAATGTTTGAATTAAAAATTTCAAGAAAACCCCAAATTTTGCATTTGGAATATTACAACAAATGCTTCAACAACAATATTGTTAATTTTGGGAAACTAGGTCCAAATTGCATGTTGCACTACTTATATGACGATGGTCATATTTTTGTTGGATTCCTCTTTCAGAGAGGTGCAAGATTGATCTAAAGATCATCTTGATCAGATGAGCAGAACATTGATTTTGAATTTATTTTCCACATGTGCAAGGTCGGCCAGATTTATCTCACATGCCTAAGAGATGTGTCACACACCCTTATTGATGAATATGAATTGGAGAGACTTGGAGGTCATTTTCTCATCATCTCATCACACATTCTCTCATTGTGATCGGATTGGTTCGATAGCCTTTGGAGGCCTTTTTCCCCTCACACATGTGGAGTGAAGCTACTGTTTTCTATGCTGATCTGTTTAGGGCTTTTTGTTTTATGTGCTGATCTGTTTAGGGATTTTCTGCTACAGTGTTGACCATGGTCAACCCTTGGTCGTTTGACCTCAATCTTTTGCAGAAATTCCAATTTTAGGAGGCCGTACAGTTGGGCACTAAAATCAAGGAATTCTAGGCTATTTGACCGAAGCCCTAGTTTGCTGCGTTGACTTTTCTGCGCTGTCCCTGGTTTGACTTACGTTGACTTGTGATTGGTTGTCTTTGAGGGTTGTGGGTGTGACACATGAATGTGTTGGCTAACCGAGAAAGACTTTGCTGGTTGAAGCATCCTGCTGACTGCCGTAACGCAACAATATCTCATATCTTTGTTGGACATAAGGAATTGTAAATCTGATCTATATTTGGCTTGTCTTTTATTGATCTATTATTGTATTCTATCAACATTTTACTTTCAAGTTTATATGATTGCTATTTTGTATTGGGCCTAAGAAATATTGAAGTAAAAGTGCATCGAGCATAGAAAACCATTGTTATCTAAATTTAACATGGTATCAGAGCTGAGGTGAAGACAAAGTCCAAGAGTCCAAGCTGGTGTTAGAAGCTATCTCTGAAGGAAGAAATCCTATCAAAGACAAATGGCCTCATCAACCTACAAGGGTTTCAAGGCTGATGATAAATTGACTGATAAGTCTGATTATCATGCATGGAAGATGTCCTTGGATTTGGCGCTAGAAGATCAAGATGTCATGGACTATGTACAGGGGAATATTCAAGAACCTCTATCAAATGTAGCTGCTGTCACAAAGAAAAAGTATAGAAAAGGGGAAATCAAAGCAAATATGATTATCCGAGATTCTATTCATAAGCACTTGGTTGCTTACATTTCTGAGCTGAAGACATCTAAGGAGATGTATGATAAGCTAGTGAGCATGTTCAGGGCTAGCAATGCTAATCAAATCCTCTTCTTCAATAATCAATTGAAGAATATCAAGAAGGGTAAGGATGAATCTATTCAATCCTATTTTATGAGGCTCATTGAAATAAGGAATAACCTCCTAGCTATTGGGGAAGCAATATCTGATCGAGAGATGGTTCTTATTGCACTTGGAGGTCTCCCTCGTGATTGGCATGTTTTCAATACCACTATTCTCAATAATAATGTGATTCTTGACTTTGATGAAATATTGATGAGATGCACTCAAGAGGAAACAAGAATAATAGAGTATGCCTCTAACGGTAATGGAAGTGACCTTACTGCCTTCGTTGCTCATGCAAAGAAGAAGAACCATGGTGGCCCAAGAAATCAAAACCATGGTAGAGCGGAGCCCAAAGGAAGGAAGGGAAGATGTTACACTTGTAACAAGACTGGTCACTATGCAAGAGAGTTCCCTAATAGAAGGGACTCTCCCAGGGATGATGACAACAACAACTCGAGAAGGAATGGTAGGAATGTTGATTTATGGTAGCATCGGATGTGCTCTAGCCTTGTAATTTTGTATATGGGCTAAGACACATGTATTCCATAATACCCAGAAAGGATTTTGGAAGATTCCATTTAGAGATGGTTTAATTAAAATAATTTTTTTTTTTTAATGTTTTCTTAAGTATAAACTTAAGGAAACTGATTAATTAAAGGGTATTAATTAAACTTAGTGTGAATCTTCTAGAAAAAGTCATGGATCACCTCCAAATTAATCTTAGCCCTTGATTATGTTTTAATCTTGGCCGTTGAAGGTTCAACAGAAGAATATAAGAAGGAGGGTGAGGGACCTATGGAAAAACACATCAGATGGAGAAAGAATCAAGAGTTCGATTTCTTCAGTGAGAGGAAGAATCGAAGTGGTTCTCATTTGCAGAGAGGGGAAGGTGAAATCTACAGGACGGAGAATTATTGAAGCATAAAGAGTGCATGAAGAGAAGTGAGAGAGGAGCCAAAGCATCAGCGCAAAGTTACCCTAGCAACAGTTACGCTGGGCTAGCGCAGAGAAGCAGAGGGAGTTTCGTTTTTTGTTGGAGGGGCAGCTGAGGGTTCATCCGGTGTCAGGAGGACATTTCGGGAAGGATGGAGCACTGTAGTCTCATATAGCAACAAGCACAGAAGCAACCACGACAAACAGCAGAAGCAGTTATGTAGTGATAGTGTGAGTGACGCAGTCACTGCGCATAAATCATGCAGAGCCTGTCAGTGTGGGTGCAGGTCAGTGTCGGAACTCAGATGGTGATGTGAGAATTGTCTCACTCAACCTTTTCTCATCAAAATTCTTTAGTTGATTGATTGACATTTACAATCACACATTTGTACTTAGAATTTCTGCATAATAAAGAAACCCTCAGATCTACTGCACCGATTTTCCCACATTGGGTTTTTCCGGGGACAATTGTCCAAAAATAACAGTGTCTGTGTGATTACTTGTGCTATTTTTATATGTGATTTGTTAATCGTGAAGTCTGCAACATATTTTATTTTGTTATTTAACACGAGAAATGTTAAATAATTGTGTTTGACAATGCAATAGACGAAATTTAATAAGTCGCTGCAGTAGAATTCTCCATTATAGAATTTTCACATGGTAGAAGAGCTGTCAGATCCAAAGGAAACAAGGTCAGGAAAGGGACTGCGTAAACTAGAAGCTTCAGGAGGGACGCAACACAGAGAGAAGAAAGCATAGATAAGTATGATAGACTTAGATGTTTTATCTTCTAGGTTAAAAGAGGATGATACATGCCTAGCAAGTTCAGCATCTGCAGGAATCTGGTATATTGATAGTGGGGCTTCAGCTCATATGACTAGAGTACGGGAATATTTCTCGAGCTATAGGGAAGAGCAGATGAACTTCCAGATCACTATGGGCAATAGCACGAAGTGCACTCTAGTTGGGAGAGGATCCGTAGTGTTTCAGACAGAAGCCAGAACTAGTGTCAGGATCACGGATTTACTACATGTGCCAGGGCTTGGGATCAACCTAATCTCAGTATCCCAGTTGCAGGACAAAGGGTATGACATACACTTTACCAGAAAGAAAGTATATGTCAAGCATCCAATTTGGAAGCAAACAAGGCAGATCAGAATCAGAAGCAACAAACTATACAGGTTGTAGATCGAAACCCCGATGGCACTAGTTAGTAGTAATCTCGAAGACAAGAAAGGGTTGAATGAACTTTGGCATAGAAGAATGGGGAACTTGCATCACGATGCATTGAAGATGCTCAGAGAAACAGTTGATGGTGTACTTGTTCTTAGCATGGAGCATGATGATGTATGCCAAGGATGTGTACTTGGGAAATATGCTAAGTTAGCTTTTCCCAGAAGTGAAAACAGAGTAGCAAGCATTTTGGGATTGATACACTCAGATATCTGTGGACCAATGTCCACTAACGCTCTCAAAGGTGGCAAATATTTTGTCACATTCATTGATGATCACTCCAGGAAGACCTGGATCTACTTCCTGAAGACAAAAGATGAAGTCTTTGAAAAGTTCAAAGAATTCAAGGCTCTTGTTGGAAGAAGATCAAGACAGTGCGTTCAGATAATGGTGGGGAATACATAGATGGAGACTTCACAGATTTCTGTGCAAAGGAGGGCATCAGGAGAGAGTGGACTGCGCCATACAATCCAGAGCAGAATGGTGTGGCAGAACAGAAGAATAGGACAATTGTAGGAGTAGCCAAGGCCATGTTATTTGACCTTGATTTACCCCGATATTTATGGGCTGAAGCCTGCAATACGAGAGTGTATATCCAGATAAGGACACCTCATAGAGCCTTGAATAAGAAGACTCCTGAGGGAGTTTTCACAGGGAAGAAACCGGAGGTAGGGCATCTTCGGATATTTGGTAGCATGGCTTACTGTCATGTACCCAACGAGAAGAGAAGCAAGCTAGATCAAACTGCAGAAAGGGGTATCTTGTAGGGTACAGTGACACCTCCAAGGCATATAGGATCTATATTCCTGATAGTGGGAAGGTTGTGATAAGATGCGATGTTAAGTTCATGGAGGATAGAGCGTTTTAGAAATCACATGATATTTCGGCAGAGGATCAAACTGCAGAAGTTCCCTTGGTCCAAGAACAGCAGGGGCACCAAGAAGAATAGAAAGGAAGACAGACTTTGGTACGAAGGACAGGTACTAACATTTTCACAGAGGAAGATCAGAAAGATACTCAGTCAGAGGAGCGGTTAGATTAGGAGGAAGAGTTGAGAGAGCAACCTTCCACCAGTGGTCAGATCAATAGGTAAGCTCAACAAATACTGAGGGACACATAAAACTTTATTGGGACTCCCAGGAATGGGAAGAGACAGCGCAGACCTCCTGACAGATACCAGGCCTTGGTGGCTCAAGTAGAGGAACCTTCCAGCTTCCAAGAAGCTCTTCAGCACCAAGTATGGGTAGATGCCATGATAGAAGAGTATGCTTCTATCACGACGAATGATGTCTGGGAAGTTGTACCCAGACCTCAGAGCATATCAGTTGTTGGATCACGTTGGATCTACAAGATCAAGTACGCTGCAGATGGCAGTGTAGAGAAATACAAGGCAAGGTTCATGGCAAAAGGGTATGCTCAGAAGGAAGGCATTGACTATGAGGAGACCTTCGCACTAGTTGCCAGATATACCTCCATTGAGACTGTCGTATCTTTAGCTGCACAAATGGGATGGGAGATTCATGAAATGGATGTCAAGACAATGTTCTTGAATGGAGAAATTGAGGAAGAGGTATAAATTGGACAACCAAAGGGTTTTGAGACTCATGAAAGGAGGTCTCGTGTATGGAGATTAAAGAAAGCCTTGTACGGGCTTAAGTAGGCTCCGAGAGCATGGTATGGTCAGATAGATAGCTATTTGCAAAAGATGGGATTTGTGAAGAGTGATTTGTATCCCAATCTTTACTACTTGCTAGTAGAGGATGAGCCATTGGTACTAGTACTATATGTAGATAATCTGTTTCTCACAGGATCATCTAGTCTCATCAAGGATTGCAAACGGAATCTAGAAGTTGAATTCGACATGAAGGATTTGGGCTTGATGCACTACTTCCTAGGATTGGAAGTTTGTCAGAAAGATGGAGATATCTTCATGGGACAGGAGAGGTATGCCTTGGAAATTCTGAAGAGGTTCAGAATGCAGAATTGCAGGTCCATGGCCACACCCATGATCACCAATTGGAAAAAGATAGATCCATTAGAAGATACAGAGGTAGACCCCACCTTATACAGACAGCTCATCGGGTCGTTGATGTATCTGGTTAACACTAGACTAGACATTTTCTTTGCTGTCAACACTCTTAGTCAGTTCATGGTGGAACCCAAAAGAGTGCACTAGGCTGCAGCAAGGCATTTCCTGAGGTATGTACGAGGAACAATCAGATTCGGTATCAGATATGGCAGAGGAGAGGATGTTAGACTCAGTGGATTCACAAATGCAGATTGGGCAAGTAGTTCAATGGACAGAAAAAGTACCTCTGTGTATTGTTTCAACGTTGGATCAGGAATGGTGTCCTGGTGCAACAGGAAACAAAAGTCAGTAGCATTGAGCACAGCCGAAGAAGAGTACATGGCAGCTAGTATAGCTACATGCGAAACAATCTGGCTTCGAAAACTTCTTGTGAGTCTATTAAGAAGCAGGATGGAGCCAACTAGCGTTTACTGTGACAATTAGAGTTGTATCAGACTCTCTGAAAATCTAGTATTTCATGATCGGTCCAAACATATTGACATCAAATGTCATTTTATCAGAGACTGTTCAATGTGGGACAGTACAACTCCAGTACATTCCCTTAGGCGAACAAACAACAGATATACTCACTAAGGCTCTAGGGAGAATTAAGTTCACTCAGTTCAGGGAACATCTGTGTATGACTGAAAATCCATTTCAGTATGAAATGGATCCTCAACGCAGTTGAAGGAGGGAGTTGCAGTACAGTGGAAGTTGGTAGTAGTAAGCAGAGTCAGCAGCAGTACAGATTCAACATTTCTTGTGTAGTCTTGGTGAGCAACATCAACAACATAGCAGCAGATGGTACAGAGGTCAGAACACCAGCGCATTGAGTTGTTTTGCTAGAGCACTTTCCTCACTAATAGGGAGTGTTGATTTATGGTAGCATTGGCTGTGCTCTAGCCTTGTAATTTTGTATATGGGCTAAGACACATGTATTGCATAATACCCAAAAGGATTTTGGAAGATTCCACTTAGAGATGGTTTAATTAAAATAATTAATTAAAGGGTATTAATTAAACTTAGTGTGAATATTCTAGAAAAAGTCATGGATCACCTCCAAATTAATCTTAGCCCTAGATTATGTTTTAATCTTAGCCGTTGAAGGTTCAACAGAAGAATATAAGGAGGGTGAGGGGCCTATGTAAAAACACACCAGATGGAGAAAGAATCAAGAGTTCGATTTCTTCAGTGAGAGGAAGAATCAAAGTGGTTCTCATTTGCAGAGAGGGGAAGGTGAAATCTCCAAGAGAGAGAATTTCTAAAGCATAGAGAGTGCATGAAGAGGAGTGAGAGAGGAGCCAAAGCATCAGTGTAGAGTTACCCTAGCAGCAGTTACGTTGGGCTAGCGCAGAGAAGTAGAGGGAGTTTCATTTTCTGTTGGAGGGGCAGCTGAGGTTTCATCCAGTGTCAAGAGGACATTTCGAGAAGGAAGGAGCACTCTAGTCTCATACAACAGCAAGCATAGAAGCAGCCACGACAAGCAGCAGAAGCAGTGACGCAATGACAACGCGAGTGACGCAGCCACTGTGCAAAAATCATGCAGAGCCTGTCAGTGTGGGTGCAAGTCAGTGCCAGAACTTAGATGGTGATGTGAGAACTGTCTCACTTAGCCTTTTCTCATCAGAATTCTTCAGGTGATTGCTTGACATTTACAATCACACATTTGTACTCAGAATTTCTGCATAATAAAGAAACCCTCAGATCCACTGCACCAGTTTTCACACATTGGGTTTTTCTGGGGACAATTGTCCAAAAATAACGGTGTTTATTTGTGATTACTTGTGCTATTTTTATATGTGATTTGCTAATCGTGAAGTCTGAAACATATTTTATTTTGTTATTTAACACGAGAAATGTTAAATAATTGTGTTTGACAAAGCAATAGAAGAAATTTAATTCACTATTAAATAATTGTGTTTGACAATGCAATGCAGTAGAATTCTCCATTATAGAATTTTCACAAGGAACAACAGGTTCCAAGGAAAAATGAAGGCTCCCTCTAATCGTAGTGGAAATGGGCAACCTTTCAAGAGGTCAAGAAATTCCAGGTTCGATGAGTCTAATGTTGTTGATAATAAGATAAATGATTTTATTCTTGTAATTGCCCTCTCTGCTGCATCTCCACCCGACACCTTGGATGTCTGGTTAATTGATAGTGGTGCTTCAAGGCATCTCACTGGTTATAAAGAAGCCCTTTCTGATTTGGTTGAGAAGGATACTAATCTGGAAATTATCTTTGGAGATAATGCCGCCTATCCCGTGAAAGGGACAGGGACTGTGACCCTCCATTTATCTCAAGGTCAAGTCATCCGATTACAAGATGTGTTGTATGTAGCTGATTTGAAGAAGAACCTTGTGTCCATTTTAGCAATGGAAGACAAAGGTTTCAAGGTGGCATTCGTTGATGGAAAGGTACTTATTTGGAAGAAGAACTTCAAGGAAGCTCTTTCTATTGGTTTTAGAGTTGATACACTCTACCAGGTTTTGGAGGAAGTCCATTGGGGGCTATGACATGTTATACAACTCTTCAAACAGAGTTATGGCACCGGAGGTTTGCACACCTTCATTACAAAGCCCTTCCCGAAGCAAGGAAGGTGGTGACAGGGATGCTCGAATTGAGAGATGATCATGAAGGTATATTTCAGGGTTGTGCCGAAGGCAAGCATACAAGGGGACCATTCCCCTCAAGTGTCACAAAGACAGCTGATATCTTGCAGTTAATACATTTTGACTTATCTGGTATGCTGCCTGTGACATCCTTGGGAGGATGTTCCTATTACATGACTTTTACATGACTTCTCCCGCAAGACTTGGATATATTTTTTGAAGAAGTACGAAGCATTCAAATGGTTCTGTACCTTCAAGGCCTTGGTGGAAAATCAAATCGAGAAGAATTCAAAGTTTTGAGGACCAACAATGGGACCGAGTATGAGTCAAATGAATTTAATGACTTTTGTAGAGAAGCTGGCATTAAGAGGGAGATCACAACTGCGTACACCCCTGAGAAAAATGGTGTTGCTGAAAGAAAGAACAAGACCATTGTGGAAGCTGCCTGCGCCATGCTATGTGACCAAGGTCTTCCAAAGTTTCTATGGGGAGAAGCTGCAAACACTGTTGTGTATGTTCAAAATAGATGCTCGCATTCCGCTCTAGACTCCAAAACTCTCGAAGAAGTTTTCTTTGGTAAGAAACATGATATTTCTCATTTTAGAGTTTTTGGTTGTCCTGTTTACTTTCATGTGCCGAAAGAAAAGAGAAGCAAGATGGATGCTTCTGGAAAGAAGGGAATGTTTGTGGGCTACAGTGAAACTTTGAAGGCATATAGAATCTATGTGCCTGGTCAAAGAGAACTAGAGATATGCCACGATGTCACCTTCAATGAAGATGTTGCCCTCAAGAAAGTGAGAAATCTTCCTAGCTCCAAGGAAAACAAATAAGATGAAGAAGCAGGGAAGCTGGAAGAGTCGAAGGATGACTTGATGCCCGTTTTTGAAGGACCTATGGATCCCATTGATCCACCTCCTTCAAATAAGAGAAGACCCTCATGGCTTAGGGATACTCTCGAAGATGCCGAGAGATATATTGCCCCAAGGGGGACATTCCGTGAAAGCAAGAAGCCGAAGAGATACCAAGGGTATCTAGCAACCATGAGTACGATAGTACAATCTGAGCCTGGAACATTTGAAGAAGCCGTAAAGCATCAAGTTTGGAAGGATGCTATGCACGAAGAATATAAGTCCATTATGAAGAATGATGTCTGGGAAGTGGTCCCAAGACCGAAGGACAAATCTGTTGTCACCTTGAAATGGCTCTATAAGATCAAGCATGGATCTGATGGAAGTGCTGTAATATCCCGGAAGGAAAATAGACAGCAATACAAGCATACGACAATATAGAAAATGCCGGAAATAGAACATAAAGCAAATACACATAAAAATGCCGGGAGTGCTAAGCCATTTTATTAATCTGAGAATATAATGAGATACAATGGATAATCAGAATAAATGCACCTATCCTTGCACAAGGCAAGTGAAGAACCCTCTCAGAAAAATAGGAAATGGCTGCTACAAGAAACTGCGTCCCAGCTGCTGGAAGAAACTGCCGTAACTGCTGCTGCTGGAATGGACTGAAGCTAGGGGCTGATCCCCTTGCCGGAATGAGCTGAAAATCTGTAGATCACCTGTACTCACCGCTCCGGACAAAACCCAGAAACCATAAACAAAATGGACCACCTCCGAAAATCACCCCATAAACCCTCCTCAAGGAAAAACGTTGTCCCTCCAGGCCCAGCGCTGATGCTAAATGAAATATGCTGAGATGGAGCCACAAACTCCTCAGGAAACTCTCCAACTGATAAATACTGAACCTCCACACTGAATAACACTGAATCTCCTGCAGAAAACCCCGCAATAGAACACCTCCTCCAAGAACTGCGTCCACTCTCCTAGGGACTGCGTAGTCACCAAAAGAAGCCCAGCTCCTCCGCAAACCGACAACCAAATCCTCCGCTGAAAACTGTAGAAAAGACCTTGCCCGAGCAGGCACTCGAAGTCCCCCGGGGCTAAGGGTGAGATCTCCGAACGGAGACACTCAGTCGCACTAAACAGTGTTGCAGACAGGCTAAACAGCCAGCGTGCTCAAGAAGACAAAAGCCTAGCTCAAATATCATCAACAACAAGCATCCCAAATGAAATGGCTTTCCCACCTTTTATAACGCTAGCTCTCCTCAAAACCCTAACGTGGCCCCCCTCTCTCCACGTGCTCCTCATAAGTCTGCGCAGATGCTCCTAGAGGCTACGTGAGGCCTCCCTCATATGTGGTGTGGACCCCCAAGGCTCCCCTTTAAGTTATAACGTTGCTCCTACTAGGGAAGCACTTTATTTTATTTAAGTGAGTTGACCCCTCTTTTCTCACTTTTATTTATTAATTAACTATAGGCGGCAAAACTATACAAAAATCAAATATTCCAATTAGCGGTGCTAATTAGGAATATTACAAGTGCTGAAAAGTACAAGGCAAGATTCGTTGCCCGAGGCTTCTCTCAAAAAGAAGACATATATTATGATGATATATTTGCACCTATGGCCCGCTATTATTGCCCTTGCTTCTACGCAAGGATGGAGTCTATATCAGATGGATGTGAAGACCTCTTTTCTGCATGGATCTATAAAGGAAGAGGTGTATGTGAAGCAACCTCTGGGGTTCAAAGTCTGAGATAGAGACACCCATGTATGTAGGTTGAAGAAATCCCTCTATGGGTTGAAGCAAGCCCCCAAGGCTTGGTACGAGAGGATAGATAGCTACTTGATGAAGCTGGGCTTCACTCGAAGTAATGTTGTTCTGAACCTTTATTTTAAGGTTGATAGAGGAAGGCCTCTCATTTTGGTTCTCTATGTGGACGATCTCTTCCTAACAGGTGCTGACCCTCTCATTCATCAGTGTAAGAGGGAGCTAGCTTCCGAGTTTGAGATGAGAGACCTAGGGCTGATGCACTACCTCCTAGGCTTGGAGGTCTCGGAGAGGCCATGTGAGATTTTCCTTTCTCAAGGAAAATATGTCATGAAGCTGCTTGAGAGATTTGGTATGGTGGACTGTAAGTCTGTGTCAACATCGATGGAACTCAACTTTAAGAAGTTGAGTGTAAACGATGCTGGGCCCGTGCGAGCAAATCCTACCGAGTATCGACAACTCATAGGGGCCCTGATGTTCTTAGTGAACTCCCGTCCGGATGTATATTTCGCAGTGAACACTTTGAGTCAAAAAATGGTTGATCCTCATCACATTCACTGGATTAGTGCCAAGAATATGTTGAGATATCTTTGGGGCACAATCAACCATGGGCTGAGATACACTGTCGGGAGTTTGAGACTCCATGGATATAGTGATGCCGATTGGGTTGGCAGTGTGGTGGATCGCAAGAGAACATTTGGATGTTGCTTCACTTTGGGCTCTGCTTCAATGAGCAGGAAGCAGAAGTCGGTGGCTTTGAGCACCGCTGAGGCCGAATACATTGCAGCGAATATGGCCTGTTGTGAAGTTGTTTGGTTGTGAAAGTTCTTCAGTGAGTTGTTCGGGATGTGCTAGATACCACCGTTATCCTTTGTGATAACCAGAGTGGGATTCATCTTTCTGAGAATCTCGAGTTCCACGATCGATCCAAGCATATTGATATCGGTACCACTTTATCCGGGATGTGGTACAGCAAGGCGCTGTAAGGCTCGATCATATAGGAACTGATGAGCAGGTCGCGGATATTCTCACAAAGCCCTTGGGGAAGGTCAAGTTCCTAACCTTCCGTGAGAAGCTTCGAATCGTGGAAAGACCCTATTTTGAGGGTTCTGATTGAGTTGGATTACGAGCTCTGGGAGCTCCAGGGGGCTTGGGGATAGCTTCTTGGAGCTATAAGCACATACAGGGCTAGGCTTGTCGAACCTTGTTGTGCTTTTCCCCACTGTTATGATATTGAGTTGGTTCGCCTCTCTCCGATCTGTGCCCCGCATGCATCCTACCCATGGAGTTTCGAACTCATGGGAAGTACCTCTCATTTGGCCAATGAGGTGGGAAATGTGGATAGAGACCATAGCAATACCGATGGATGCATCAGAGATTGTCGTACTCTCTATGTCTAGGATGGCACGTGTCCAACACCTTGATTTGGGATTAAGGGACACCTTGATCTGGGATCAAGTATGATGAGGTTTTATCCTCTAAACTGACTTCGGGTTAGTAAACTAACTTGGGGTTAGTATGAGACTATTTTGAGTCCGAGAGAGGTTTTTACCTCTAAGCTAACTTCGGGTCAGTTGTGTGTGATGTCTTTGTGACTCACCTTTTGTTCTGAAATAAAGAGCCAGCAAAAAAAGTTACAGCGGGATGACGCACAATGTTTGATTTGGTACATGATGGATGGCACTTGTGGACAGATGGAGTTCTCCCTAGTTGAGAGGGAGTGTTAATTTTGGGCAACTAGGTCCAAACTCCATGTTGCACTGCTCAGATGACGATGGTCATATTTTTGTTGGATTCCTCTTTCGGAGAGGTGCAAGATTGATCTAAAAATCATCTTGATCGGATGAGCTAAACATTGATTTTGAATTTATTTTCCACATGTGCAAAGTCGGCCAGATTTATCCCACATGCCTAAGAGATGTGTCACACACCCTCATTGATGAATATAAATTGGAGAGACTTGGAGGCCATTTTCTCATCATCTCATCACACATTTTCTCATTGTGATCGGATTGGTCCGATAGCCATTGGAGGCCTTTTCCCCCTCACAAGTGTGGAGCGAAGCTGCTGTTTTCTGTGCTGATCTGTTTAGGGCTTTTCTGTTGCAGTGCTGACTAGCGTTGACCGTGGTCAACCTTTGGTCGTTTGACCTCAATCTTCTGCAGAAATTCCGATTTTAGGAGGCCGTATAGTTGGGCACTAAAATCGAGGAATTTCAAGCTGTTTGACCGAAGCCCTAGTTTGCTACGTTGACTTTTCTGAAGCTGCCTGTGTTGACTTTTCTGTGTTGTCCTTGGTTTGACTTACGTTGACTTGTGATGAGTTGTCTTTGAGGGTTGTGGGTGTGGCACATGAAAGCGCTGGCTGACCGAGAAAGACTTTGTTGGTTGAAGCATCCTGTTGATCGTCGTAATGCAACAATATCTCATATCTTTGCTGGACATAAGGAATTGTAAATCTAATCTATATTTGGCTTGTCTTTTATTGATCTATTATTGTATTTTATCAAAATTTTACTTTCAAGTTTATATGATTGGTATTGTGTATTGGGCCTAAGAAAGATTGAAGTAAAAGTGCATCAAGCATAGAACATCATTGTTATCTAAATTTAACAAATATTCTACCTAGAGATCAAGATGCTAGAGACTCAACTGACTCTTTAATTTATAGATAAATCCTCAAAGTGGAAAAATAACGGCCATTTTCTTTGATCCTTGTCAAAATAATCTTGGTAGTTGATAAACACTTCAAGATTTTTTAATTTTGGCCCTTGATTTTTATTTTTGAGGAATTCTCGAATTTATCATTTAATTCCATTTTTATTAGCTCAAAATTAATTATTTTGAGCTAATTTACTAAAAAATTTGACTTTGACTTAACCACCAAGGTTCAAGGGTCCAAATTTTCTTGAAATATACAATATTCTCTTGGTGGAGGACCTTAAAAAATTGATTCCTTTAAGACCCACGAATTTTTTCACTTGGAGAATTAATTTTCCTAAGACAACTTAATTTTGACTTTAATTAAATAATTTTCTGGCTTAGGATTTAATTTTATTTTGTCAGAAAAATTAATTAATTTACACATGAGGGGATTTAATAATTTTCCACCCTCTAATCCATAAGATTTTTTACATTTTATAACCCTCAAAGGGGGGGAATACACATTTGCTTAGACATTCAAGACACATAATCCATCTGCGACACAATATGATCTAGTAGACCAAGTGATTTGTAATAAAATAATTAAGCCAAGTAGCTTAAATTTTTCCCAAATCAATTTTATATTAGACTCGACTAAAACACTAGGACTCACCTAAGATTTCCTCAATAAATTTCACTCTAGCTTTGGGGTTTAAGTTGGAGGGAAACAACTCTTCTGATCAGTCGTGTTTAGAAACACATGTAATCAGTGAGGTTAAAAAACCTCCTAGGATGAAATTCGTCACCAAAATCATAGGCTTACCTAGGTTGTTCCATAATTAAACAGTTGTACTAGAAGCATTTACATTACAACTTGCAGAATCGGTTGACCATGACACATGGGCTGCTACTAGGTGATCCGATCTTGTTGAAAAAATTGGTACTTCTGCGTCCTTGGAACTTTGACAAATTCAGTGCAACAGGTCTTGTTGACCACTGGAGTGACACCTGATGATTATGTGAAGACCAGTGTTGATAATATCGGTATCGGAAAAATATCGGCGAGGGTCCAGAAAAGATCTTATTGGGAATATCGGCGAAAATATCGGCAAATATTGGCAAGCATAAAAAATGCATAATATAGTCATTTTTTTTTTCAGATTTTTAAACATATAAAGCAATAACAACATGAAATAAACACATTGGCACATAAATATGAAGAAAGCACTGATATATATGATGTAGTGGATGTAAAATAAAAATGATACATCAAACGCGATACCAAATCCTGTTGATCGTTGATAAAATTGTCCAATCAAGGACTCAAATGTGGAGAACCAATACAAAATAACATCACACATATAAAAGTATCAGATCATCATGAGTTATATGTAGAAAAATAGCAGCTATCTATCTGAAATCAGTGCCCTCTCCCCCTTTTACGGGAAAACATAAGGGGTTGTTTGTCAACCTGCCTCTAGCAGTAGAAGGCTCTGACCCTGCACCTAATGTCAAATACTGACTACTGGGTGTGGAGCTCTGCCCTCCGATCTCTATAGAAAATGGTGCAGACACTGATGCTCCCACAGTGCCCTCCTACTCTGAGTGTTGCTCCTCCTCCTCCTTCTCCTCCTCTTGCTGCCCCTATTTTAATGGTTCCTCTGGCTCTAACCATGCCGGTGACTCCTCCAAGACGGGATGCTCAGTCTCCACCCTCCACTGAGATAATACATCAATATTATCTAAGGAAATGGCATCTGGATCCATTGGTGCTTGTATTTGCTTCACTCGAAGGCGGATATTGTAATGCACATACACTAATCATTGAGACGTGCAAACTCCAACCTGTAAGTGTGTCAAAAAAACTAATGATTCTTCCCTCTTGACTCTTGAGGGTCATAAATTAAAATTACAATAAATGTAATTACTCCACTGAAGGATGAAGGTCAAAGTTATACCTGTTGCGCTTTTTTGAGTGTATTTTCTCAAATACACTCCAATTGCGCTCACACCCTGAAGAACTACATGTTTGACTCAAGATTCTTATGGCCAATTTCTGCAAATTTGGTGCCCTTGCACCATAGGTTCGCCACCAAATATCTACAACAAAATAAAGAAATAAAAATTAAAAAACACAAATCATAATTAAACTTTCAAATGCAAGTTACATAATTTAATTTTAAAAATCTAGAATTATAAATAAGTAAATTCTAAATTGAAAATTCTAATGAGTGATGGCTTGTCACTTACATGGCATGAAGAGGGTCATTTCCCTAATAGCATCATCAAAGCCAAATAGGCCAACACAATACTGATAAAACTGTATCTCACGGTTGATTTTTCTACGAAGCTCAGGATCGGGTACCATCCTCTGAATATAAGGAGCTCGTCCATCACCTCACCATCGAAATCAAAGGCGCATTTGTATGAAAATGCAGGGTTGAGGAAGAGCGTTGTTGCATGAATGGGTCGATGAAGCATCCCTGTCCACCGATTATCAATCACATCCCATAACATCATATGTTTATCATGCCCAGCAGAACCCTTGTCTGCATAATAAGAACGAATGGCCTCCTTGGTCCTATCCATGGCCTCATACACATAAGCCATTGCAGGCTTCTCTCCATCTACCAATCTCAGAACCTTTACTATAGTTTCACTAATTGAGCACACTTCTTCCACTTCCTGCCAAAATGTCTCAATGTACACCATTTTTGCAATGGCTCTCCCATCCTGTCTCTTGTTGTATCTACAATCACGCCACTCATTAGAAACAAACATTTTCTTCAACTCAAACTGACATCGAAGCAAAGATTGAAGAGTAATAAAGTTGGTGGCAAAACGTATGATTGCAGGACGCCGCAACTCCTTGTTTCTTGAGAATCTCCTCATGAGACTAAGAACAAAAGCATGGTTATAAATAAACTTGGGGACACTCCTAGCCATATCAATCACCTCCTTCATGAAGGAGAGTTTTCCCATATCCTCAAGCAACAAATCGATACAATGCGCTGCACATGGAGTTCAGAACAATGCGCGGTGCCTCTCCATAAGCATCTTGTCGGCAGCCACATAATTAGCTGCATTATCTGTTATGACTTGCACCACATTCTGCACACCAATCTCCCGGATGAAGCCATCTAATAGCTCACTTATCATTGTTGCATCTTTTATGTGTGCTGATGCATCCACTGATTTAATAAACATGGTACCTTTAGGACAATGTACCGAGAAATTTAGAAGGGTCCTACCCTTCCTATCTGTCCAACCATCAGACATCACTGTGCATCCAGACACTTCCCATGTCTTTTTCAACTCTGTCAATCTAGAGTTGATGTCCTGCTTTTCTGCTTTAAGGATTGGCCCCTGCAACTCCTCATATGTAGCACTTTTGTAACCTGGGCCCACAACAACAATAGCATTACGCATTGGCTGCTAATATGGATTGGTTTTGGTGATGCTGAGAGGCAATTCACTACAAAAAAGACACTTCCCCATAAGTCTATCTGCTTCTAGCTTTTTCTTTTTTTAACAACTAATGTTATGGAAGGTTGTGTTCCATGTCCTGTTCATGGAACAAAAAATGATGACCTCCCACTAGCTATTGCAGGTGATGCTGTGGAGCCCCTCCCACTACCCTCAGCGTCAAAATCAGAAGAAGTTATGCCGAAAGATCTACTTGCACGTTCAGTCTTGTTTCTTTCTGCCTCTTCCTTCTTTCTGTCTTTTTCATCAATAGCTTCAAGAGCTTTTTGTATAAGATCCGGACTAGAAATTGTACAAAGGGCATCATCATGTCCAGAGAGTCTAGCCAAATGGTATTTCAATCTCGTAACCCCTCCTGTCATTTTTGTCCCACACAATTTGCATGATAAATATGCCTGATTTGTCCTACCTTTTGGCTCCCCATACTCCCAAAATGGGTCCAAGGCTTTTGGCATATTTGACTTTTGTAGTGAACTAATTCAAACCTAGGGCACAAAAAAACAAAAAATTGGCATTAAACACCCATGCATAAAAATTTAAAAATAATAAGTAATAAGCATGTCATTTAAAAAAAAAAATACTACAAGAATTCAAATACATTATTTGGCATTTGCAACGTGAATAAAAAATTGGCAATAAGAGGGTGCATAATAAGGTTTAAAAAAAAATGAAGCTTGCTGTCCAAATATGGTCAAAACCTTTGCATTGGCTCATGGGCATGAAAATCATAGTAAATAGAAGAAAAACAAAGTAGCACAATGTTGGTAGGCAAAGAGACAAGGATGCATAGCCCTAAATCTATAAAAAAATTCATTAAAATATGGGTTTGGAAGAACATACTTGTTAATGGAAGAGATGGATTTTGTCTCAGTACCTTCAATCTTTGATGATGAAAAACTTCTTAGGCGCTGGTGATAATGGTTGTTCGATCACCAATTCCTCTTTGACAACCTCCACAATGCTTTAGCCTTCTTTCTCAGCCACTCACAAATAGAAAGGAAAAAAAAAATCGTTTTTTCCTTTTTCTAGCCGTGGAAAGGAGATGGCCGACGATATTTTAGGTCGTTGCGCAATATTTTCTGAAATATCGCGATATTTTCGGGGAGCGAAAATATCGCGACACTTTATCGGCGATATCTCGTTTCCCCGAAAATATCGTGATATTTCGGCGATATTGTCAACACTGTTGAAGACTCCATGCCCAAGGATGAACCAGAGGACACTTGTGCCATCAGATATCATCAGTGCAACAGAGTTTTTAAACTCTACTTCTTCTTATCATTTTCTTCTTCAGTCCTCAGATTTTGTAGCCCTATGGGGATATTGTATAAATGTCACTAGCATGATGAATAAAGCCATGTAACAAGCCTAGGATGTTGGGACTCGATCAACAAGCGAGTACAACTTGGAGTGTTTTTTTTACTTGGTTAATTATTCCTTCTTTTTAGCGGCGAATAATTTTCTAGGTTTTTTCATTCATTGCATAACCCCAAAGCCGGGGTGATGGCTTGAAGGTTGAGCCACTAACGCATCTTAGTGTCTAGAGTCGATGTATATTACCATGCTAGGTCATTTCTAAAATTTCGCGGAATTTGACTAAGTCTAAGTAGGATTTTTTAATAATTAAAAATTTCCCGCAAAATGGGATTTTTTAATTAATTTCTATGTAATGATGTAAATAAGTG
The DNA here is from genome assembly GCA_034641835.2 of Pinus albicaulis. NCBI lineage: Eukaryota > Viridiplantae > Streptophyta > Pinopsida > Pinales > Pinaceae > Pinus > Pinus albicaulis. The sequence goes on from CM076578.1 coordinate 1,096,206,712, forward strand.
GCCTTAGGAAATGTCTGGGGCATGTGACTACTCGAAAATCATCTTCAGAGACCCAACATTATCCTAGGACCCACTTTGAGTGTCAAAAAGTGACTTATACTCTCTCAAAAGCCAATTTTCTTAATGTTAGTGGAAAAAATGAGAAAAAATTAAAAAAAAAATTAATAATTGGAAAAATTTAGAAAATTTTCCAAATACAAAATGAGTCAAATTTTGACATGGCAGATTCAGTGAAGGTCAAAGGTGATGTGGCAAGCATGTGGGACCCACCACATGAAGCACAACTCTATTCAAAGTCAATCAAGTCAAAGAAGGGGCCCACGTTGAGTTAAAGAGGCAACATTGAAATATTACGTATGGCTAAAGTTCAAATAATTTGATTTATTTGAACATGTTGGTGCACATTAAAGGTAGTGGGGGACAAACAACGACATGTCAGCCACATTGGAAAATCATAAATACCAAGTCAACAAGCACTCAAAAGAGTCTCGAATTATCCACTCAGCAATTATAAAAAATCAGTTTAAAGAGAATTCGTGAAGGTTAAAAAAAGAAAAAAATTGAGAAAGTTAAAGGGGGACAAGTCTGCCACATAGGACAGACCTTGCCTTCCACTTGTCCCCCACTAAAAAAACTCTAAGGACCAGTCAAAAGAAGCATCATATGCAGCCTAGTTTGGCATCTCCTTTGACACGGATTTTGCTAAGAATTTAGTGGAGGACAGACTGCTACATGCGTTAGACTTTGTCCCCCACTAACTCATGTTTGTCTCCAAAGGAAAATCAGCGTAGACTTTGATGGAATGTCAAGAGATGTTAACTCAAGTTTTTGTGATTACTGTCTATGCCTTAGACTCCATGCTGCCAGCTAAAAGGATTTATCACAGCAGTCCACGGAGGCCAGCAAGAGATAATACGCATCGGTCATTTAATGGAGGATTTATCATAACAGTTGTTTGGTCCAATCTGCTAGTGTAGATTAGTGTAATATCCCATTTCAGGGATATCTCTAAAACACAACAAACTCTAACCAGAGATGGACTGGGAGGGCGTTTACCAGATATTTCACCTCTGTGAAGAGGGTGAGATCTGGAGGCTACCTGGCCCTTTCCAGACTCTGTCTAAGAGTATGAGATAGACACACCAAGTGGTATAGAACTAGAATGCCCGAAAATACATAAAGATAGCAGTAAAACAGACATACAATAGCATAGATAGAATGTATGACAAATCATCCAGAAATACAGAGAGAAGATGCTAAGCCATTTTATTATACTGAAAAATATAATGAAGTACAATAGGTGATCAGAGTGATGGCACCTAGACTTGCTCAAGGCAAGTGAAGAAATACTCTCAGAATATCAAGAAATGGCTGCTCTCTGAACTATGTCCCAGCTGCTGGAAAATTGCCGTGAAGCAGCCTATGTCACAGGGTTCGCCGAATTTGAACAAATTCGAACCTGAAGGCGAACCTAAAGACGAACCTGAAGCCAAATTTTATAATTAAAAAAAAAAAAATTGGGGTTTGAGGTTAGAGTTCGGGCAGTTTTTGTCAGTTGTTTTAAGGTTTATGAGAAAAACCATGGGCAACACATGGTTTTCTCTTGTTTTGCTTCCCGCTAGTGGCCACTGGTTTGTCTTTATTTACCATGGTTGTCGATAGATTTTCACAAGCCAACTTCAGCCTGAGTGTACTCGCTCTATTGTGCTCAGTGTTGTATTCTCTGCAATTTCTTGAATTCAATTTCTAGACGTTGCTTATTCCCGCCTCCCAAAGCATGAAGTGAATAGTGGTTGTGATTTGTGACTCATGCGTTCTCATTGTTATTCATATAAATTTATTGATTGATTTTGATTTATTATTATTATATATATTATATATAGTCGAACTTAATGCCGAACCTCATGCGAACCTCAATGAAAAATTCGAATTTGAATCGAACTTAATCGTTGCCGAACTCAAATTCGAACCCGAACCGTGTGACATAGTTAGGAGCTGCTGCTGAACTGAACTGATGACTTGGGGCTGATCCCCTCACCGAAATGAGTTGAAAATCTGGAATCCTCCTCTACTCACCAACCACAACAAAACCCAGAAACCATATCTGAAATGGCTGACCCCTGAAAATCACCCCCTTGGGGAATTACGTTGCCCTCCAAGGCTCTGCGCAGAGGCTGAATAGGAACAACTGAAATACGGCCTCAAACTCCAGCAAAATCCTCCCAAAGGCAAAGGCTGATCCTCTGCTTAATCTCCAGGCTCAAAACCCCTGCAAGAAACTCAATCCGGAGCACCTCCTAAATGGATTGCGTCCTCCCTCTCAATGACTGCGCAATCTCTGAATGCACAGCTCCGCAACAAAACCCAAACACCAATCCTCCCACAAAACGCTGAAGAAACTACCTTGCCCGAGCAGGCACTTGAAGTCCCTCGGGGCTAAGGGCGAGATCTCTGATCGAAGACACTCAACGCACTAAACAGTGCTGCAGACAGGCTAAACAGCCAGTGTGCTCAAGAAGTCAAAACGACCAGCTCAATATCATCAACAATGAATGGCCAAAATGAGGAGGCTCTCCTCTCTCTTATAACGTTGGCCTCTCTCAAACCCTAAGGCCCACCTCCTCCAACGTAGCCTCCCTTTGCCACGTATGCAAACCAACCAACGCAGTCCCTCCATGTGTCTACGTGGGTCCCCTCTCTACGTGGTCTCTTGGCCCCCACCTTGGCTCACTTAAGCTACAACGTTGTGTCTACTAGGGAGTGCACTTTATTTTTAGAGTGAGTTATGTCCCCCTCTACTCACCTTTATTTATAATTTAATTATATAAGGCAAAATTGATCAAAATTAATATTTCCAATTAGCTGCTGCTAATTGGAAATATTACAATTAGGCTTCAATTTCCTATCAATCCGAGTAGGTACACTTAGAGGTACTTATCTAACATATATAGATCTAGAATGATTTGGTCTCCTAAATGAGAGTTTGGTGTAATAGGATTCAATACTTTTTTACAAGAGGTTTTTCCTTGTCTCCTTCTACACTTGAACACCTTCTTAAACAAAACAAATCTAATTTCCTAAAAACAGAGTTCTATTGTTTGTCCGAGATTCTCTAGTTCTTTTAGAAGAACTCAATTTATAGAACCCCTTCCAAGTCTTAAATCAACACACTTATCAATCACAATCATTCAAAACAGAAAACAAGGTAAATAATCTTGAAATCAACCAATAGCTAAGTCCTTTTACAAGGTTCAGTCATTAGACTACAAGTTGAGCTCTGCAATTACAACCATGATCATTAAGCAGAAATGATAAATGAAATAGTAAACACAATTCTCAATTCAAAGACTGATATCAATTGAATCTTCTTACAAAGACCTTTCACAAAAGACACTGGCTTCAATTGACAATTCTTATTCATAAACTTGCAGCACAGGAATTGAATGGAAATGTTTATCAAATCTAATTATGCAATTGTAAATGAAATACACAAGGAAGTGTACCAGCTCTGTAGTGGGGGCCCTCCACACGTTGCAAGCACACCTTAAGATAACTCAAATGAAGAAGATTACTGAATGTAACAACATAGATAACTGAATCTCTGTATTAAAGTCTGAAAGCTAATAATTACATAAATCGAGTTTTGAAGTTTGTCACGTAATGTCTCATGTCTAGTTCTTCAATGTTTTCCTTCTAACTATTTATCATTAAAATACATAACAAGAAGAGGCTATTTGTGTTCCTCAAAATCCTATCTTCCCAAAGGAGTCGAATTAGTTCAGATCCCTCTTTTCAAGCAAAATATAAAAAAGAATCAAATTTGTTCATTAATTGCTTGGGATTTTCTGCTGAAGTTGACCAACGTTGACCAACCACTTGTGGACTTCGAATATGGAAGTGGATAGATATTTCACCATCCTTGTATATTCAGGAATAGACCCTCAGTCCTCGATTTGGCCAACCTGTCATGCAACGTGTCAAAACATGAAGCCATTACAGGAAGTTATGAAAACCTGTAATTTTCTGAAAAATCCTAATTTTAACACAAAAATTCCTAAAATTAATTCCAATGTAAAAATAATAATAATGGCATTACATTAATCAGTTTCAAAGGAATATCAGAGATTTATGAAGATTAAATGAAAAAAGATGATGGATAAAATGAAGTTTTTCGATGAAAGGATGAGTCATGAAATGGTACCAACAGCAGTGAAGCAACTATTTTGAGGGAGTTTGTCTCCCATTTACTTTAGTCGTATAAGCACTTGGCGAGTGGCTCTCACACTAATCAACAGTTAAGGAATACGCACATGAAGAAAAAACATTACGCTGCCCATTTTGGATGCCACCTACAGCCACTTGAAATTACACTTGGGCGGTTTAGAGATTGACCTCACACAGGTGAAAATTTGTTTAAGCATTGAGATCTTCACCATTGCTACACTTGTCATTTGATCTTTCATTGGGATTTGCTCCCATAGTTCTATTTAAATGAGCCTTGGGCTCTCATTGTAATATTGTTTACTAGCTATTGTGCTTGCGGAAACGCTGCTGCCTTGTACACTTTCAGAAATATCAATAAAGACTTTGGGGGTCCATTCATGGGTGTTTTTCCTTTGGAGCATGGTGCATTTGGAGCTATTGGTATAATCATTTCTATGGTTTGAGTTATTTCATTTTCCATGTTTTCTTGTGAATTTGCTAGTGCACAGCTATCTTGTATTAACATTTGATTTGAAAGTAGGCCCTAGAGGTTGAAAGTTCTAGTTTATTTTCAAATAAATTTCTACAAGTTTCAATTCATTGTTTGCTTATCTAAATCTACATGGACTAATTTGTGACTTGAGTATTGTAGAAGAATTCTTTTTGGATCAAGCGTGAGGGGAAGTCTTTTGGGGAGCACCTTCAAAGGAACTCTTATTTGTTGTTTGGATTTTCATTGTTTATCTTACGAAAAAGTGTCTTGCAAGGATTCGTTTGGACATAGTTTATATGCTTGCAATCATTTAAAAATATTTTACTTTTCATTGTGCGTCAGTGGATCATATTTTTCTATTTAAAGAACTTAAGCATGGCTAGACAAAGAGGAGAGTTTACTCATCCTTTTTGGCTTAACCCTTTGTAGATTATTGTGCAATATTTTGTGAAATTCTTTGTCTAACGCTTGGTTTGTTTTTTGTAGCTTTTTTTTTCTAACTTGTTTTCTTATAGCAACTTGTGGGATTCACCTTCAAGAAACTACTAACAAATTGTTGCAGGACCTTTGAGCTCTAATGTCAAACGAGGAGGACTCTTTCTTTTTCCTTTGGTCGTGGGCAGTTAAGGAGCTTCCTTGAGGAAGGTTGAGTTCCTTTTGTGGCTTCTTCCCTCTCTCTTGGCCGTGAGCATTAAGGAGGCTTAGCCTCTCTTTTTCACTTGTAAAAATCTGATTTCTATTGAGCCTTTATATTGCAGAAATTTCTCATCAAGGATAAGTCCAAGACCTCAAGTTTCATTTGTAAAGGTTTTCCTTGAGCTTGTAGGAGGCTTCATAGTCTCTTACTTCTAACAACTAATAAAATTTCTGATTTTGGGAGCGTGGGTTTTACTCATTGGCATCTCAATCTCTCCATTTTTGGAGGGGACTTGTGGTGTGATTTGTTGATATCTTTAAATTGCATGCATCTCATTTAATTGGTCAATTAACACAATCATGCATTTCATTCATTTCACTAACTATTCACTTTGAGTTGTCACAAGTTTTAAGAGCATTTACTTTCATAGCAAATTCAGATTTTTTTATATGCAAGCATCTTTACTTGAGTTTATTTAGCTTGAAATCATACTTCAAATTTGCTTATGCTTCACCATTGAGCACACTCTACAATATTAAGTTTGATGCATCAAGTAAAATTACATTTTATTTCATGATAAGCAAATATATTTCAAGTTGAAGTTGAATTTTCATTTTCATGTTCATTTACTTTTAGAGCTTACATGCCCCAAGCATCACTAAAATTTACCTCCAACTTAAGTTGGTTGAATAGACATTTTAGGGACCCTCTACTTCTATGGACTCCTCACTGTGAGATCCAAATATTTGGGCGAGAGTGAGGTCTGAGGATTATAGTTCAATTGTAACCTTGCTTTAGAACTAATTAATAAAATAAACCAAGAGCACTATTTCATCACATTTACTTGCAAATTTCCCAAATTTTTTGCTATCTTGATGGTTTAAAGATTCACATGCAAATATTATTTCAAAAAGCACTTTGGATGCAAGCATTTTAATTCCTTAAATTTTGCAACAAGTTTAATTCTATGGTATTTGGAAATTTGCTTACTTTTGGAACTTCATTGCATGTTGTCATTTTAATAATCATTATGCTTATGGATGATTGATATATCTTGTTTCATTGGAAAATACCCTTATTTGGTGTTGCAACTTTAATTGCATGTTGTTATCTTGGTTTAACATTTGAGTTTTTCTATCACGTCGTTTACATTCTCCAAAGTAGAACACTAATTGTTTCCTTTTGAGCAAGATAGTTTCTCATGCTTTGATTCATAAATCTATTTATCTTTAGAGCATTTCTGATATCTTGTGCTAACAGTCTTTTGTTTCCATTTCAGGATTACTGTGTCCTCATCTTTTTGAGCATTTCTTTTACTTTTGAGCACGTTATTTGTAAAGGCACTGGTTAAATGGTTTGTCATTATTTCAAAGTTGCTCATAAATGCTCATGAATCTTCAAAAGTAATCCAATTTCACTCTAGTATTCTCTTAGAAACTCAAATCTTTAACTTAGTTTTCCATTTAGGGACCACCCCCCATAGCTAACCAAGGAGATAGCTTAAAAGGAGAGAGTCTGGAATAGGTGACAACCCCTTCTCTGAGTTCCTTGCCACCAACCACACCTGTGGGGTTGAAGGATTTTCCCACTAACTGTAGGTAGGTGTGGGCGGCAAGCGATAACATGTCCCATGCATCAACTCCACCTTGGTCTTTCTCCCTCCAAAGGTGCGAGTTTTCTCAAGGGGTGCATATTCCTTTCCTCTTTTGGGGTGCCCCCCACCATCCACTACAACTTCAATTTCCCTTTTTATCCTATGTTGGGATCCTCCTTAGCCAATTTAATTAAGTGGGGTCCTCCTAACCCCTTTCCCCTAAGTTAGGCACTCCAAAACATCAAAATTTCCATGTCTTAGCCAAAATTGCAAAACTGGTGTAGCTGCTGGGTGAAATTAATTAGAGGGGACATCATAGTTCTCCTTTTTTTTAACAATTAATCTAATGGAAATTTGTGCACCAAGTGTGGTTCTAGGAACAAAAAAGGAGGAGTTCACTGAGGGCATTGTGGAAGGTGAAGTAGAAGAAACACTATTACTTCTTCCATCCCCTCCCTCCCTAGATCTTGCAACTCTTCTTCCAAACTGAGCTTTAACAACTCCCTTGGTATCTTTGCTTACTTCCAAATGGATCTTGCAACTCTTCTTCCAAACTGAGCTTTAACAACTCCCTTGGTATCTTTGCTTACTTCCAAATGATCAAGTGCTATGTTGGCATTATAAATGATTTTTGGGCTTGCATTTGGGAAAATACCCACTTTATGCCTTGGAATTTGTGCAAGGTGGTATTTCAAGTTTCAACTAGGTGATTCTCCCCATCATTTCCTTCCCACACAATTTGCATTTCGACTTTTGTCTATTAAGCCCCCTTCGAGTTTACCATGTTACCAAATAGGGTCTGAATTTCTCGGAATTTTCAGTCTCCAAACTTCGAAGTAATGATTAAAGCTAAAGCGCAAAAAGAAAACTGCAAAAAATTAAAATCAACATTGAAGAATCAAAATACAAAAAAATTGCATAAAAAAATACAAAAAATTTTCATAAAAAAATACAAATCTAAATTATACATAAAGGGCAGATCTCCCACAGTTCACTAATTTTTTTAAAGAAGAGGGAAAACTAATAGGCATTGCAAAACCTAATAAAACTTTGAAAAAAAAGAGGTGGAATTTGTTATACATACCTGCAAATACACCACCAGCTTTGGGAACCAATCCCACTCTACAATAAATTGATGATGGCAAATAAAAACACTCTCGTTGGCAAACTGAGGGAAAACTAATGGGTAAAGGAAAACCTATCAAAAATCTAAAAAAACAAAAAAAAAACTGCTGGAAATTGTCGTCCATACCTGCAAATGCATCCACGGTTTAGGGAAATCATTCCGTACACCAGAATAAAATGGTGATGAAAAATGAAAATGGTCTCCTCCTTGCCCTTGGCTCAAGAAAAACGCTCGCCTCCTGCTTTGCTCTCCAAACCCTTCGCTCTATTTGCAAAATGAGGGGAAAAATCCAAAATGTTGCGTTATTCTGGCTTGTTCGTAGCTTATCAATCTTTTGGATCAAGATATTGTAATATTATCATTAAAGTAAATATAGTGAAATTTATGTCCCAAAATTATTGTTTCTTGGAAAATTTCACAAAGTATTGCAATGTTGCCAATATTATCACAACTTTGACAACATTGGAGCCTGTATAGAAATTTTCACTATAATTTTCAGGTTACCAACAATGCTTTCAGCTAATATATTGAATTGTTTTCATATAGGTAATTCACAAATATTGTTTTTTTAATAATGAGACAACAAACTAGGTGACTTGTCTAAAAACATACGAGTTTGTATATGGGTGAATCGATGCATTGATTTTTTATCTCTTTAGAATAGTTTCTCATTTATAATGTATGGATTAATTTATTATATCCATCTTGTTTATGATGTTTATTTTTGCCATTGTAGGAGATTGGGTTATGCTTTTCTCACTGATTTTGCTGGCACAGGTAACTTATGCTATAATACATTTCTTGTAGTCTTGTTATCTCTCTCCAAATGCTGAATTGCAATTGAGATTGAATATCTTAAATCCTTCTTTAACTAAAATCATCATTATTTGTGTTTTTGAAATACGGTATGATATACTATGGGAGAAATTAATGAAGTCACCCATAGCACATTGTTCATTACATATGCTTCCCTAGAATAGTAAACTACAAAAATCGGGATTTTAGAAACTTCTCTTTGATGAGAAAAATGATTTTATTTATATTGATCTAGAAAACTAGTACACAATAGAGCTAATGTGCATTCTTCCTATGATTGCGATTTAGAATACACAAAAAGAGAGTTGGTTTCATGGCCATTGTGGTTGACATAGAGATGTTTTCCTAGATAATTTTAGATCCAGCTTTTGTGTCTCTTTCTAGGTGCTTTTTAGTCATATTTCAGGGAACAATCTAAGCATTTCCAGATTGTTTTTTGACTTTTGTGACAAATGTTCATTCTCTTTTGTGGTGGGCTTCAAGTGCTCCTTTCCTAAATTCATTTCAAGGGTTTCAGGTGTACCTACAACAAGACAAATTCAATGGTTTCAGATGCTTTTCTTAAAGACATTTTTCTAGGTGTTTGTCAATTGGTTTAGAGTTATTTATCTCAAGCTTATTACCTTGCACATTCATGGCTTCTGTGGTAGAATATTTGGTGTTGATTTCAAACAGTAGTGGGCATGTTTGAGATGCCGTGGGCATGTTTGAGATGCCGTGGGCATGTTTGAGATGCCCCTTTGCAGAATTTTTTTTCCTCAACTTTGTAACCCTTTTGTAGGATGTTTGGTGCCCTTTAGAATATAAGGATTACTGTAATATCCCAAATGGGAAAATAACAGTAATAATAAGCTAAAAGATATTAAGGAGACAACAAAACAAAAACTGATATCAAAACACCAATGGAGCCATAGAATACTGCTAAGCCATTTTATTAATGTGCTAGAAATGAGTAGAATGGTGGTGCTGGAATGAAGGCACCTGGGCTTATTCAAGGCAAGCTATAGAAACCATCTGAATCAATGTTGAAATCCCCCCCACTGATGGTACACTATATGGCTATAGCTCTGCGCTGCAATCTGCCAGAAATGTTGTTGCTGCTCCCGATGAAATGCCGCTAGGGCCTGCTACACTACTCAGAAAATTCCAAGACTTTAACCCCGAACTCTCATCAAGAAACCCACGAAAACCCAAGAAGGAATTCGCCAAATGTTCACCCTGGAATTTCAGCCTCTAGGGATGGCTACACTCTCCTGCTTGGTACAATGGCCTCTATGATGAAAACACTGAAAGAAAGGCCTCCAACTCTTTGAAAAACTCAGCTATGGAAGGGCTGATCCCCTCACAATCTCTCGGACTGAAATCTCATGAAGTTCTCCTCCCCCGGAGATGATCTCCTCTATGACTGCATAATCTCCCTGGAAGACTGCGCTGCCCTGGAAATGACTGCATAATCTTGTGGCTGAAATGATGATGCTACTCTCCAAAAACTGATGGGATGGCTCCTCTCCTGAGTAGGAACTCGAAGTCCCCCGAGGACAAGGTTGGGATCTCCGCTCAGAGACACCCTTGTGCTAAACAACACTGGAGACTCAACTAAACAGCTTGAGCGTGCTCTAGTCTTGACAGACAGAAAATCATAAGATGCAAGAATGAATGAGAAAGGTTGCTTTCCTCTCCTTTTATGCTTTTGAACCCCTAAACTCCCTTGGGCCCACCTATGATGTGCTGTCCCTCTGTGCCATGTTGTCCCTTGCTACGCTGTGCTGCCTCTCCCACGCTGCCACTGCGCTGCCTGGCCCTACACTACCACTGCGTTGTCCTAAGTGCCTCCTCTCCTGCGCTGTCACTTGGCCTCATGGGCCCCACTTCGTCTTTTAATTAATCTGCCCAGTGACTTTAGGAAAGTGCTTTTATTCGAATGTTTTGTTCATGGGTCCCCTCACCCCTTTATTTCCGCCCAACATTAGGATTTGCCGAAATTAATCAAAATTAATATCCCAATTAGCCGACTACTAATTTGGGGATATTACAGTCCTCCCCGCCAAAAATTGCTTGTCCTCAAGCAATGCTTGAACAAGCTTCCTCTCTAGCTGATGCTCCTCACCGTCACTGCAAAATGTGCCTGGGTCCCAGATGCGCCACTAAATCTTCCCTGTCCTCTGCATCACCCTGATATGAAGGGATCTCTCAATGCCAAGATCCCAAGCCATCCTGTCCAACATGAAGCTCCACTTGCTCCACTTACCATCCTGCCATGCTAATGAAGTCCCCCACTCCATAAGTGACTCGCTAAAGCCCAATGGAAGATCTACATGATCTCCCCATGTAGTATACAACTCACCCCTAGAGGTTATCGAGCTGTGTAGAGCTGTAATGCTCGAGTCTCCTGCTAGTCTCGTAGAGGCGCCACCATGCTGTCGTTGCGCCACTCTGACTATGAGATACCCCCCATTGTGCATAGACTGTATCCCTCTCTCCTGGGGCCTTGTGGCGAAAAATCTATGAAGGCAAAGCTCATCCTGCTCGGGCATCTCCATGATGCTGGTATCTACCCCTCCATTGCCGATCATGACCTTGAGAAACAACATGATAACTCTGCCTCGCCATGCAATGGAGGTCTCAGTGGTCCCCCACGTGTCAAACCCAAGGTGGACTGGATAATCATTTGATTTGTCCCTACTCATCACAAAGTGGAGTGTTCCACCTGCCCAACATACCTCTGGATCCCCCAACCATACGAGGAGCTCACAACTCCCACTCCCCGCGGGATGCCACTGCATAGCGCTGCTACCTGCTAGAACCCATCTGGCCCTCATCTCTGATCGTTGTATGTATCCCTTGGGTGGACCCTGTTGACCACTAGAGTGGCCCCTGATGATAATGTGAAGAATCCATGCCCAAGGATGAACCAGAAGACCCTTGTACCATCAGATGTCATCAGTTCAACAGAGTTTTAAAACTCTACTTCTTCTTCTTAACATTTTACTTCTTCAGTTCTCAGATTCCGCAACCCTACAGGGATATTGTATAAATGTCACTAGCATGATGATTAAAGCCATGTAACAGGCCTAGGGTGTTGGGACTTGATTAGCAAGAAAGTACACATTGGAGTGTTTTTTTTTACTTGGTTAATTATTCCTTCTTTTTAGCGGCGAATAATTTTCTACATTTTTTCACTCATTGCATTACCCCAAAGCTGGGGTGACGGTTTGAATGTTGAGCCCCTAACACATCTTAGTGTCTAGAGTCAATGTATATTACCATGCTAGGTCATCTTTGAAATTTCGTGGAATTTGACTAAGTCTCAGTAGGATTTTTTAATAGCTAAAAATTTCCCGCAAAACGGGATCTTTTAATTAATTTCTATTTAATGATGTAAATAAGTGGTCTCAGGAAATGTCTGGGGCGCGTGACTTCTCGAAATTCATCCTTAGAGACCCAACATTATTCTAAGACCTACTTTGAGGGTCAAAAAAATGACTTATAGTCCTTCAAAAGTCGATTTTCCTAATGTCAGCGGCAAAAATGAGAAAAAAAAAATAAAAAAAATCAATAATTGGAAAAATTCAGAATTTTTTACAAAGTCAAAATAAGTCAACCAAGTGACAAGGCATATTGAAAGGAGGTCAAAGATGATGTGGAAAGCATGTGGGGCCCACCACACAAGCCACAAGCTCAAGTCAACATTCCAAATCAGCAAGTCAAATGGTCCAACGATCATTTCATGAGGCAACAAAATAAAAAGTTTAAAGTTACTTTTGATTTAATTTAAATCAAATGGTATGGAATATCAAATTCAAGTCAAAGTATAGGTGGATGGGTGATTTGGCAACCAACTCATCACAAAATTAATGGGCCCATGAAGTCAAGTTTGCGGGCCAACTTTAATAGTTCGATTTGTCTATTTGGCAAGTCAAATTTATCGTAAGTGTTGATTTATGGTAGGATCGAATGTGCTCTAGCCTAGTAACTTTGTATATAGGCTAGGACACATCTATTCCATAAAGCCCAGAAATGGTTTTGGAAAATTCCACTTAGAGATGGTTTAATTAAATTAATTAATCATTTTCTAATGTTTTCCTAAGTCTAAACTTAGGGAAACATATTAATTAAAGGGTATTAATTAAACTAAGTGTGAATCTTTTAGATAAAGTCATGGATCACCTCCAAGTTAATCTTAGCCCTTGATTATGTTTTAATCTTGGTCGTTGAAGGGTCAACGGAAGAATATAAGGAGGGTGAGGGGCCTATGGAAATCACATTGAGCACATTGAGCATTTGGCATTTTTGAGTTGTGTGAGAGCACAACTTTTGATCGAAATCGAATCACTAGGGCGGGGTTTCGTGATTTTAGTTGGTGATCATTGAAAGGCAGTAAGTAGGCAGTCAGAGGACCGGTACATTTGGAGAGAGACAACGAGTGATGACGCGGAGAGAGGCGCGGTTTTCGAAGGGTGGCCATAGTCCACGGGAATCACATGAAATTGATCACCGGAGTGCCTTCAATTCGGACTCGGAGATATTAGCTAAGGCCTAGGGTTTTACAGGCAGGAGGGCCAAAACTGGTCTCAAATAAACAAGCAGATTGCAAAGAGAATTGTGTGAGTTCCCTCGGCTTGCTACAGACTTGCGTAGTTGACATAGAACAATCACGGAAATGAGAGAGGGGGGCTTCTGTATTTGTTTAGATGAAATGAGGACACAGCAAGTGAGGTATATCTCACAATTTCATCAGTTGTCTAGATTTCTCTGAAGGGTAAGCCGGATATTGGCACCCTAGCTATACTCAAGATTTTGCTGCTTAATAATACAAAACTCTTAAGATCTGTTGCACTGGTTTTCCTGAGTTGGGTTTTTCCAGGGACTTAGTCCAAAAATCACTGTGTCAAATGTGGATGTTTTTCATTGTATTTGGTTCAGTTTGTTTCAACACTTAGATTTTTTCCGCAACATTATTTGTGTAGACTACTTCAGTAATTACTTCGGTATTTCACTGTAATGAAATAATTATGAAAAATAATAGGAGAAGTAATTCATATTGGTTACAGTAGGAATCCAGATTTAGGATTTTTCACATGGTATCGGAGCTTATTCAAGCTGAAGTCCAGGAGAAACAAGTGTGGACTAGCAGATCAACGTAGGAGAGACTGGGATCAGCCTAAGCAGCAGCAGACCCTCCTAGAAATTACGCTGTCCAAGCCAGGAGGGAAATCCAGCGCAGAAAAGGCTCCCTCTGAGAGAGTTGACAGAGGGGTAAGATTTTTCAGTTGCAGAAGAGGCAGCGTAGCTGAAGGACGCAGTTACTACACAACAGTAAGAGCTGGTACATAAGCGTCATAAAATTTCTGAAAAACACAGATTGGGGATTTCTTGACCTCAGAGAGTTTCTTACTCAAAGAAGCTCAGTTTCTCCCGTGCAGCAGCAGAAGTAGTGACTTACTCCACAAGGAGTGCATAAGTCTAGCTGAGCAAAGGGTTAGAGGAAGAAATCGACAGTTGAGGAGATGGCCAGCAACAGATTGCGTGACCAAGATTGATTGGAGGGTGCCTCCAACTATGTTATTTGGAAATCAAGGATTGAGTTTCTCCTTGATGAGCATGATCTAAAGGCCCTCATTGACAACGCAGTTGCAGAGCCACTTGATGCAGCACATCTGAGAGCCTTCAAGAAGAAAATAGCAAGAGCCAAACGGTTGATCCTAGATGGTGTGAAGGATCACATTGTACCTCACATAGCAGCAAAGGGCACTGCTAGAGAAATGTGGGTAGGGCTGGAAAAGCTATACCAAGGATCTTCTAAGTAGCAGAAGATGTATCTGGAGGAGAAGATGCGTAATACCAGAATGAAGAAGGGAGAGCTTTTGACTCCTTCCTATCTCGTATTCAGGATAACCGAGACCAGCTGTCAGCAGTGGGGTCAGCACCTAGAGACTCAGAGCTGGTAAGGCTCACTCTGAACTTTGTTTCAGAAGACTATCAGGTCTTTGTCCAGAGCATTATGGGCAGAGAAAGGCTTCCAGGATGGGAAGCAATGTGGGCAGCCTTACAGCAAGCAGAGCAGAGGAGAGACCTCCTCAAAATCCATATGGAGGATGGTAGTAGCGGTTCGAAAGTCAAGAAGGAGGAAGAAGATAACACCGCCCTTGCATCAAGGGGGCAACAGAAGCAGAAGAAGAAAGATATGTCTAAGATCAAGTGCTTCAGGTGTGGAGAAATGGGACGTTATGCTACACAATGTCCTCTTAAGAAAAAGGATAAGGAGGAGAAGCAAGATCCTCAAGCCGGAGCTGCCAAGATTGAGGCAGAAGGAGATTGTGCTATGTTATCTCATATTCCGAAAGGAGAGAAATGGGCTGACTTGGAGTTGTAGATCCAAAATCTACAAATGGCATGATCCTTGAGTATTGCCGGACTCTTGGAGCTACGACAACCTAAAGACAATAGCAAGATGGATAGCTGTAACGGAAGATGAGAAGACAATGCAGTGGCTAGCAATACTAGAACTTGATCAGCGCAGAGTGGGAGCAACAGCATCAGCAGCGCAGTACACACTGGTGCAGTGCAGTGCTCACGCAGTGCAGAGCAGCAACAACGCAGTATTTTTCAGAGAGCTAGTACAGAAGTTAGCAGTAGTCAGTCTTATTTTTCAGATGCAGTTTTACTTGTCCAATTTCGGATGTTTTTCTGTTGCAATTAGCAACAATGTAGCAGTGGAGCAGCTGCTGAAGATGAGCAACAGCAGCGCAGTGCAGAGTAGTGCTCATGCAGTGCAGCAGCATGGTTGCAGAATTCAGAGGGAGTTGCAGTACAATGGCAGTTGGCAGCAGAATGCAGAGTTAGCAATAATACAGATGCAACATTTTCTATGCAGTGTTGGTGAGCAGCATCAACAACACAACAGCAAATGTTCCAGAAGTCAGAGTGGCACATTGAGTTGTCTTGCTAGAGCACTTTCTTCGCTAAGAGGGAGTGTTGATTTATGGTAGCATCGGATGTGCTCTAGCCTTGTAACTTTGTATATAGGCTAGGACACATGTATTCCATAAAACCCAGAATGGTTTTGGAAAATTCCACTTATTGATGGTTTTATTAAATTAATTAATCATTTCTTAATGTTTTCCTAAGTCTAAACATAGGGAAACTGATTAATTAAAGGGTATTAATTAAAATAAGTGTGAATCTTCTAGATAAAGTCATGGATCACCTCCAAGTTAATCTTAGCCCTTGATTATGTTTTAATCTTGGCCGTTGAAGGGTCAACGGAAGAATATAAGGAGGGTGAGGGGCCTATGGAAATCACATTGAGCACATTGAGCATTTGGCATTTTCGAGGTTGTGTGAGGAGACACAACTTTTGACTAGAATCGAATCACTAGGGCAGGGTTTGCTAAGTTATTTTGATTCAGTGATCAGATTCAGAGAGGGGCAGAAGCAGTAACTGGTCAGGAGGACCAGGAGTACATTTCAAAGAGAGGCAGCAGTGACGCAGAGAGAGGCAATGCAGTTTTCTGAAGGGGTGATGCAGTCCCTGAAGGGAATCACGTGGAAGTGACACAGTGCCTTCCAGAGTCAGTCCGGAGATAGCTAGAGGTTGGGGTTTCTGAGCCAGGAGGGCCAAAACTTAGTCTCAGATCAACTTGATCAATTGCAGAGAGAGGTGACGTAGTTCCTCAGCTTGCCCATGTAGGCTTACGCAGTTCCAGCGTAGGCAATCACGCAGAGGCAGAGAGGGGCTTCACCAACACTGTTTAGGTCAACCGGGGACTTGCAGAGTGAGGTATATCTCACAATTTCATCAGTTGTCTAGATTTCTCTGAAGGGTGAGCCGGATATTGGCACCCTAGTTGTACTCAAGATTCTGCTGCTTAATAATACAAAACCCTTAGATCTGCTGCACCGGTTTTCCCGAGTTGGGTTTTTCCGGGGGCTTAGTCCAAAAATAACTGTGTTAAATGTGGATGTTTTTCATTGTATTTTGTTCAGTTTGTTTCAACACTTAGATTTATTCCGCATCATTATTTGTGTAGACCGCTTCAGTAATTACTTCGGTATTTCAATGTAATGAAATAATTATGAAAAATAATAGAAGTAATTCAGATTGGTTGCAGTAAGAATCTAGATTTAGGATTTTTCACAATAAGGAAATCAACGCATTATTGAAGATATGTTAAAATATTTGGAGGAGAAATTAGTGGAGATATGTCTCCACTATACTTTAGCTTTCTATCCACATGTATGCAACTCTCCAAGTTCAATTACACGCAGATTTGGAAGGGGCTGAGATATTTCAGTTAGTGGGGGACATATGTTAGAGTTTGTCCCCCCTTAAGCTCACATATTGGCATACGCTTCTCCACCTTCAACCAATACGCAGATTTAAGATACACAAATCAATTTACAATAGTCATGGGGAACAACACAACCACGTAGGACAAGGCTTGTCTCCCACTAAACACTTGCAACTAATCAAAAGTTATATACCAATTAAAAAAATACGCAGACAGAGATTAGAAGCTGATACGCAGATCAATTTACAACAACTTACACAGTAGTTCGTTGGCTTGATGATCTGAGGTGTCATTACAGATTTTTTTGCATTTTCATGTTAAGAAAGTAGTGGAATATTACTCCCACTCAGCTCCACTTATTTCCCAATTGTCAGCTGTTGCCGCTGGAATTAGCACTTGGACTGCAGCAAGCGCCTGATCAAACACATCTTAAACTCTAAGGCAATTTTAATGTTTTGTTTTATGGGATTGGAAGTTGGTATAAACTCTGATTCACTGAAGAGAGATTTTGGTCAAATCCACAGTTCTACTAAAGAGGGTATTGGAATCTGATGTGGTAGTAGAGTGCAAGTTTATAGCCTATGAGGAGAGGAAATTGTGAGATATGAGGAAACAGTAGGTCTGTGAAACATAAATCTACTTCATTTAGTAGAAATTCACAAAAGTAGGAGTTTGACAATATTCCATTGAGAGAAAGCTATTTCTAGTTTGGCAAGATTCTCACTGAATGTGAAAAATCCTAGATCTGGATTCCTACTACAAAAAATCTGAATTACTTATCCTATTGTTTGATAATTATTTTGTTACATTGAAATACCTATTTGTGAAGTAGTCTACAAAAATAATGCTGCGGAATAAATCTAAGTGCTGAAACAGTCTGAACAAAATACAATGAAAAACAACCAGCGGGTTTGTATTATTCAGCGGCAGAATCTTGCATACAACTAGGGTGACAACATCCGGCAAACCCTTTAGAGAAATCTAGACAACAAAAATGACTGTGAGATATACCTCACTCAGCAAGTCTCCGGCTAATCAAAAACAGCTCTGATGAAGCCCTCACTGCCTATGCGTGATTTCTTACCCTGGATCTGCGTAAGCTTGTGTAGGCAAGCTAGAGGAACTATGTCACCCTTCTCTGCAGCTGATCTGGTTGAGCTGAAGCTGGATCTTGGCCCTCCTGGCTCAAAACCCTAGCCTCTATCTTTCTCCGGACTAACTCCAAGAGACACTGTGTTGGCTCTGTGTGATTCTCTGCAGGAACAACGTCACCCCTACTAGAAACTGTGCTGCCTCTCTCCTGTATAGATGCTGCCTCACTTTGAAATGTATTCTTGGTCCGCCTGACCAATTTCTGCTTCCGCCCCTCTCTGGATTTGATCACTGAATCAAATCACTTAGAAAACCCAGCCCTAGTGATTTGTTCTTGATCAAAAGCTGTGTCTCACACAAATTCGAAAATGCTCAATGGCTCAAGTGTCAACTATATTTTCCTTAGGCCCCTTACCCTCCTTATAATCTTTCTTGACTCTTCAACGACCAATATTAAAACATAATCAAGGGCTAAGATTAAGTTGGAGGTGATCCATGACTTTATCTAGATGATTCACAATTGATTTAATTAATACACTTTAATTAATCAGTTTCCCTAAGTTTAGACTTAGGAAAACATTAAAAAATGATTAATTAATTTAATTAAATCATCTCTAAGTGGAATTTTCCAAAACCATTTATGGGTTTTATGGAATACATGTGTCTTAGCCTATATACAAAATTACAAGGCTAGAGCACATCCGATGCTACCATAAATCAACACTCCCTCTTAGCGAGGAAAGTGCTCTAGCAAGACAACTCAATGTGCTGCTGATCTGACTTCTGTAACATCTGCTGCTGTGATGTTGATGCTGCTCACTAACACTGCACAGAAAACGCTGCAACTGTACTGCTGCTGACTCTACATGTTGTTGTCAACTGCCACTGTACTACAACTCTCTAAATTCTGCAACCATGCTGCTGGACTGCGTGAGCACTGCACAACATTGCATAAGCACTACTCTGCACTACGCTGCCCCCTCTATGCATTCCGCTGCTGCTGCTGCACTGTTGCTAATTGCAATAGAAAAACATCCGAATTTGGACAAGTAAGTCTGCAATTGAAGAATGAGATTGACTGCTGCTAGTTTCTGTACTAGCTTTTTGAAAATACTGCGCTGTTGCTGCTCTACATTGTGTGAGCACTGCTCTGCACTGCGTTGCACCAGTGTGCACTGCATTGCTGCTGCTCAACTGTTGATGCTGTTGCCCCCTCTCTGCGTTGATCAGGCTCTAGTACTGCCAACCACTGCACTGTCTTCTCATCTTCCACTGCAACTGTCCATCCTGCTACTATCTTTAGGCTGTTGTAGCTCACATGTGATCCAGGAGTTCGGAAATACTCAAGGATCCCGCCTTCTTGTAGATTATAGATCTACAAATCCAAGTCAGCCCACTTCTCTCCTTTTGGAATATGAACTAACATAGCACAATCTTTCTCTACCTCAATTTTGGCAGCTCCTGCATGTGGACCTTCTTTCTCCTCTTTATCCTTTTTTTTAAGAGGACATTGTGTGGCATAATGCCCCATTTCCCCACATCAGAAGCACTTGATCTTGGATAGATATTTCTTCTTCTGCTTATGTTGCCCTTTTGATGCAAGGGCAGCGTTATCTTCTTTCTCCTTCTTGACCTTTGAACTGTTACTGCTATCTTCCAAGTGGATTTTTAGGAGATCTCTCCTCAACTCCTCTTGCTGTAACGCTTCCCACATTGCTTCCTATTATTGCTTGCCGCCTACACCTACCTACATTTAGCGGGAAAAGCCTTTAACCCTACAAGGTGTGGTTGGTGGAAAAGAATTCAGAGAAGGGGCTGTCACACTAATCCCAACTCTCTCCGTTTAAGCTATCTCTTAGGTTAGCTATGGGGGGTGGTCCCTAAATGGAAAACTAAGTTAAAGATTTGAGTTTCTAGGAGAATATTAGAGTGAAATTGGATTACTTTTGAAGATTCATGAGCATTTATGAGCAACTTTGAAATAATGACAAACCATTTAACCAATGCCTTTACAAATCACGTGCTCAAAAGTAAAAGAAATGCTCAAAGAGACGAGAACACAGTAATCCTGAAATGGAAACAAAAGACTATTAGCACAAGATATCAGAAATGCTCTCAAGATAAATAGATTTATGAATCAAAGAATGGGAAACTATCTTGTTAAAAAAGAAACAATTAGTGTTCTACTTTGGAGAATGTAAATGAGATGATAGAAAAACTCAAATGTTAGACCAAGATGACAACATGCAATTAAATTTGCAACATCAAATAAGAGTATTTGCCAATGAAACAAGATATATCAATCATCCATAAGCATAATGATCATTAAAATGACAACATGCAATGAAGTTGCAAAAGTAAACAAATTTCCAAGTACCATAGAATTAAACTTGTTGCAAAATTTAAGGAATTAAAATGCTTGCATCCAAAGTGCTTCTTGAGATAATATTTGCATGTGAATCTTTAAACCATCAATATAGCAAAAAATTTGG
Organism: Pinus albicaulis; assembly: GCA_034641835.2. Classification (NCBI taxonomy): domain Eukaryota; kingdom Viridiplantae; phylum Streptophyta; class Pinopsida; order Pinales; family Pinaceae; genus Pinus; species Pinus albicaulis. Next base: position 1,096,227,456 of record CM076578.1, read on the forward strand.
GAAATTTGCAAGTAAATGTGATGAGATAGTGCTCTTGGTTTATTTTATTAATTAGTTGAAAGTTCTAAAGCAAGGTTACAATTGAACTATAATCCTCAGACCTCACCCTCGCCCAAATATTTGGATCTCCAAGTGAGGAGTCCATAGAGGTAGAGGGTCCCTAAAACGTCTATTCAATCAACTTAACTTGGAGGTAAATTTTAGTGATGCTTGGGGCATGTAAGATCTAAAAGTAAATTAACATGAAAATGAAAATTCAACTTGAACTTGAAATATATTTGCTTGTCATGAAATAAAATGTAGTTTTACTTGATGCATCAAACTTAATATTGTAGAGTGTGCCCAATGGTGAAGCATAAGCAAATTTGAAGTATGATTTCAAGCTAAATAAACTCAAGTAAAGATGCTTGCATATAAAAAAATCTGAATTTTCTATGAAAGTAAATGTTCTTAAAAGTTGTAGCAAATCAAAGTGAATAGTTAGTGAAATGAATGAAATGCATGGTTGTGTTAATTGACCAATGAAATGAGATGCATGCAATTTAAAGAGATCAACAAATCACACCACAAGTCCTCTCCAAAAATGGAGATTGAGATGCCAATGAGTAAAACCCACGCTTCCAAAATCAAAAATTTTATTAGTTGTTAGAAGTAAGAGACTATGAAGCCTCCTACAAGCTCAAGGAAAACCTTTACAAATGAAACTTGAGGTCTGAGACTTATCCTTGATGAGAAATTTCTGCAATATAAAGGCTCAATAGAAATCAGATTTTTACAAGTGAAGAAGAGAGGCTAAGCCTCCTTAATGCTCATGGCCAAGAGAGAGGGAAGAAGCCACAAAAGGAACTCAACCTTCCTCAAGGAAGATCCTTAACTACCCACGACCAAAGTAAAAAGAGAGAGTCCTCCTCATTTGACATTAGAGTTCAAAGGAACTGCAACAATTTGTTAGTAGTTTTTTGAAGGTGAATCCCGCAAGTTGCTACAAGAAAACAAGTTTAAAAAAAAGGCTACAAAAAACCAACTAAGTGTTAGACAAAGAAAATCACAAAATATTGCACAATAATCTACAAAGAGCTAAGCCAAAGAGGATGAGTAAACTCTCATCTTTGTCTAGCCATGCTTAAGCTCTTTAAATAGAAAAATATGATCCACTGATGCACAATGAAAAGTAAAATATTTTTAAATGATTGCATGCATACAAACTATGTCCAAACGAATCCCTGCAAGACACTTTTTCGTAAGATAAACAATGACAATCCAAATAACAGATGAGAGTTCCTTTGAAGGTGCTTCAAGAGGGGGTTGGTCTCCCAAAGACATCCCCTCACGCTTGATCCAAAAAGAATTATTCTACAATACTCAAGTCACAAATTTGTCCATGTAGATTTAGATAAGCAAACAATGAATTGAAACTTGTAGAAATTTATTGGAAAATAAATTAGAACTTTCAACCTCTAGGGCCTACTTTCAAATCAAATGCTAATACAAGATAACTGTGCATTAGAAAATTCACAAGAATACAGGGAAAATGAAATAACTCAAAGCATAGAAAATATTATACCAATAGCTCCAAATAAACCATGTTCCAAAGGAAGAACACCCATGAATGGAATTCCAAAGTCTTTTTATTGATATTCTTGAAAAGTGTACAAAGTAGCAACGCTTCCGCAAGCACAATAGCTCGTTCCAATGATACCATATGAGAGCCCGTGGCTCCATTATATAAGAAGTTGGGAGCCAATTCCAATGAAAAACCATATGCCAAGTGGTGAGAGGGAGGAGATCTCAAGGAAAATTTGAATTTGGTAAGTGGAGCTCCAATGCCAAGTGTAAAAATCGAATTCTGGCAAGTGGACATCATTTTCTTCTTCCCTTATGTGCCAAATTCGAATTTTATGATGGATGGACGTGTATATGGTTGGTAACCCATGTGGGGACAATTTCCCACAAAAATCTCCACCAAATATTCTCCCAAATCCTCCCAAATATGCACTAACTTCACAAATTCGAATTTCCAAGTAAGCAACTCTCATTTAATGCCGAAAATTAAATTTTATTTGACCACATGTCTTTTCCTTGATTTTAGGAGTCCACATCACATTGGGACTTCACTTTAACTCCATAATTTTCCACCTCATTTCCACCTCATTTAGCATGTGTGGATATTTATTTTTCTCCATTTGTTTAATTTCTGGCTTAATTAATTGCCAGATTTCCCACTAAACTTAGGAAAACTAGGTTTTGAGGGTTCAAAACACATTTTTAACCCCTCAAAGTGTGTCATAGTAGAAAGTTGAGCGTGAGAGGTGTAATTTTGATTACTCATACCTCATACAACTTCTCTAGGCAACACTTATTACAATTCAATTACAATTTTCACTGCAATTTTCGACTTGCGGGAAATCTAAAAAATTAAAAAATCACTACCTAGACCTAACCAAATTCCACGAAATTTTTTGTGTGATCTAGTATGGTAATATAAATTGACTCTAGACATTAGGAATCATCCAAGGCTTTACCATCAAGCTGTACTCCGGCTTTGGGGTAAAATTGGAGGAAAAAACTCAATTAATTATTAACTTCTGGTAGGGAGATGATAATTAATCGAGTAAAAAAAACCTCCCAGAGTAATACTCACTTTTTGGCAAGGTCCCAAAAAACCTAGGCCTGTTACAGACTCAATACTGACTCAAATTCATCATTACTAACATCACTTATTACAATTCCTCGTAGGGTGTGGAATTTGGGTACAAGAGAAAATTATAAGAAGTAGAAGTAGAGTTTAAAAACTCTGTTGAACTGATGATATCTGATGATCTCTGATGGTACAAATGATCAATCTCTTGGCTCTAGCCATATTCTTCTTCCACTGCCTCAAGTGTGCTGCATCAAGAGGTTTTGCAATTGCGCTGTCTATGAGGGCTTTCAGATCATGCTCATTAAGGAGAAATTCTATCCTTGATTTCCAAATAACGTAGTTGGAGGCACCCTCCAATCTATCTTGGTCACGCAATCTGTTGCTGGCCATCGCCTCAACTGTCAATACCTTGCTCTAACCCTCTGCTTAGCTTGAATTACGCACTCCTAGTGGAGTAAGTCACTTCTTCTGCTGCTGCATGGGAAAAACTGAGTTTCTTTGAGTAAGAAACCCTCTGAGATAAGGAAATCCCCAACTGTGTTTTTCAGAAATTTTCTTACGCTTCTGCACTAGCTCTTACTGATGTGCAGTAACTGCGTCGTTCAGCTACACTGCCTCTTCTGCAACTAAAAAAACTTACCCCTCTGTCAACTCTCTCAGAGGGAGCCTTTTCTGCACTGGAATGCCCTCCTGGCTTGGACAGCGTAATTTTCTGGGAGGATCTTCTGCAGATTACACAGATCCCAGACTCTTCAGCGTTGATTTGCTGGTTCTCTTCTTTTCTCCTGCACTTCAGCTTAAATATGCTCTGATACCATGTGAAAAATCCTAGATCTGGATTCCTACTGCAACAAATATGAATTACTTCTCCTATTGTTTGATAATTATTTCATTACATTGAAATACCGAAGTAATTACTGAAGCAGTCTACACGAATAATGTTGCGGTATAAATCTTAGTGTTGAAACAATCTGAACAAAATACAATGAAAAACAACCACATTGACACAATTATTTTTGGACTAAGTCCCCGGAAAAACCCAACTTTGTATCATTAAGCAGCAAAATCTTGAAAACAACTAGGGTGCCAACATTCGGCAAACCCTTTAGAGAAATCTAGACAACAAAAATTACTGTGAGATATACCTCACTCAGCAAGTCTCCGGCTGATCAAAAACAGCTCTGATGAAGCCCTCGCTGCCTCTGCATGATTGCTTATGCTGGATTTGCGTAAGCCTGCGTAGGCAAGCTAGTGGAACTGCGTCAACCTTCTCTCCAATTGAACTAGCTGATCTGAAGCTGGATCTTGGCCCTCTTGGCTCAGAACCCCAGCCTCTATCTTTCTCCGAACTGACTCCAAGAGACACTGCGCTGGCTCTGCGTGATTCTTTGCATGAACTGCGTCACCCCTGCTAGAAACTGTGCTGTCTCTCTCCTGCGTAGATGTTGCCTCACTCTGAAATGTATCTTTGGTCCTCCTGACCAATTTATGCTTCTGCCCCTCTCTGGATTTGATCACTGAATCAAATCACTTAGAAAACCGAGCCCTAGTGATTTTTTCTTGATCAAAAGTTGTGTCTCCTCACACAAATTTGAAAATGGTCAATGGCTCAAGTGTCAAGTGTATTTTCCATAGGCCCCTCACCCCTTCTTATAATCTTTCATTGACTCTTCAACGACCAAGATTAAAACATAATCAAGGGCTAATATTAACTTGGAGGTGATCCAAGAGACACTGTGATGGCTCTGCGTGATTCTCTGCAGGAATTGCGTCACCCTTGCCAGAAACTGCGTTATCTCTCTCCTGCGTAGATGCTGCCTCACTCTAAAATGTATTCTTGGTCCTCATGACCAATTTCTGCTTCTGCCCCTCTTTGGATCTGATCACTGAATCAAATCACTTAGCAAACCTAGCCCTAGTGATTTGTTCTTGATCAAAAGTTGTGTCTCCTCACACAAATTCGAAAATGCTCAATGGCTCAAGTGTCAAGTGTATTTTCCATAGGCCCCTCACCCTCCTTATAATCTTTCATTGAATCTTCAACAACCAATATTAAAACATAATCAAGGGCTAAGATTAACTTGGCGGTGATCCATGACTTTATCTAGATGATTCACACTTGATTTAATTAATACACTTTAATTAATCAGTTTCCCTAAGTTTAGACTTAGAAAAACATTAAAATACGATTAATTAATTTAATTAAATCATCTGTATGTGGAATTTTCCAAAACCATTTCTGGGTTTTATGGAATACATGTGTCTTAACCTATATACAAAATTACAAAGCTAGAGCACATCCGATGCTACCATAAATCAACACTCCCTCTTAGCGAGGAAAGTGCTCTAGCAAGACAACTAAATGTGCTGTCGATCTGACTTCTGTAACATCTGCTGATGTGCTGTTGATGATGCTCACCAACACTGCATGGAAAACACTGCAACTGTACTACTGCTATCTCTACTTGCTGCTGCCAACTGCCACTGTACTGCAACTCCCTCTAAATTCTGCAACCATGCTGCTGCACTGCGCGAGCACTGCTCTGCACTACATGAGAACTGCACTACATTGCGTGAGCACTACTCTGCACTACGTTGCCTCCTCTGTGCACTGCGTTGTTGCTAATTGCAACAGAAAAACATCAAATTTGGACAAGTAAGTCTGCAATTGAAGAATGAGATTGACTGCTGCTAGTTTCTATACTAGGTTTTTGAAAATACTACTTTGTTGCTGCTCTGCACTCCGTGAGCACTGCTCTGCACTGTGCTGCACTAGTGTGCACTGCGCTGCTGCTGCTCAACTGCTGGTGCCGCTGCCCCTTCTCTACGTTGATCAGGCTCTAGTACTGCTAGCCACTGCATTGTCTTCTCATCTTCCACTGCAACTGTCCATCCTGCTACTGTCTTTACGCTGTCGTAGCTCACATGTGATCCAAGAGTTCGGAAATACTCAAGGATCCCGCCTTCTTGTAGATTCTCGATCTACAAATCCAAGTCAGCACACTTCTCTCCTTTTAGAATATGAGCTAACATAGCACAATCTTTCTCTGCCTCAATCTTGGCAGCTCATACACGTGGATCTTCCTTCTCCTCTTTATCATTTTTCTTAAGAGGACATTGTGCGGCATAATGCCCCATTTCCCTACACCGGAAGCACTTGATATTGGATAGATCTTTCTTCTTCTGCTTATGTTGCCCTTTTGATGTAAGGGCAGTATTATCTTCTTCCTCCTTCTTGACCTTTGAACTGCTACTGCCATCCTCCAAGTGGATTTTTAGGAGATCTTTCCTCAACTCCTCTTGCTAAGATGCTGCCCACGTTGCTTCGCATCCTGAAAGCCTTTCTCTGCCCAATATACTTTGGACAAAGACTTGATAATCCTCTGAAATAGAGTTTAGTGTGAGCCTTACTAGCTCTGAGTCTGTAGGAGCAGATCCTACTGCAGACAGTTGATCTCGGTTTTCCTTGATCCGAGACAAGAATGAGTCAAAACGCTCTCCCTTCTTCATCCTGATATTCCGCATCTTCTCTTCAAGGTACATCTTCCGCTCCTTGGAAGATCCTTGGTACAACTTTTCTAGACCTACCCACATTTCTCTAGCAGTGGTTTTGGCTGCTATATGAGGTGCGATATGATCCTTCACACCATCTAGGATCAATCGCTTGGCTCTAGCCATATTCTTCTTGAACTGCCTCAGGTGTGCTGCATCAAGAGGTTTTGCAACTGCGCTATCTATGAGGGCTTTCAGATCATGCTCATCAAGGAGAAATTCTATCCTTGATTTCCAAATAACATAGTTGGAGGCACCCTTCAATCTATCTTGGTCACGCAATTTGTTGCTAGCCATCTCCTCAACTGTCAATACCTTGCTCTAACCCTCTGCTAAGCTTGACTTACGCACTCCTAGTGGAGTAAGTCACTTATTTTTCTATTGCATGGGAAAAACTGAGTTTCTTTGAGTAAGAAACCCTCTGAGATCAAGAAATCCCCAACTGTGTTTTTCAAAAAATTTCTGACGCTTATGCACCGGCTCTTACTAATGTGCAGTAACTACGTCCTTTAGCTATGCTGATCTACTACGCTGCCTCTTCTGCAACTGAAAAAACTTACCCCATTGTCAACTGTCTCAGAGGGAGCCTTTTCTGCACTGAAATGCCCTCCTAGACATGACAGCGTAATTTTCTGGGAGGATCTTTTGCAGATTACGCAGATCCCAGACTCTTCAGCGTTGATCTGCTAGTTCTCTTCGTTTCTCCTGCACTTCAACTTAAATACGCTCTAATACCATGTGAAAAATGCTAGATCTGGATTCCTACTACAACAAATCTGAATTACTTCTCCTATTGTTTGATAGTTATTTCATTACATTGAAATACCGAAGTAATTACTGAAGTAGTCTACACAAATAATGCTAAGGAATAAATCTAAGTGCTGAAACAGTATGAACAAAATACAATGAAAAAGAACCACATTGACACAATTATTTTTGGACTAAGTCCCCAGAAAAACCTAACTTGGGAAAACCGGTGTAACAGATTTGAGGGTTTGTATTATTAAGCAGCAGAATCTTGAATACAACTAGGGTGCCAACATCCGGCAAACCCTTTAGAGAAATCTAGACAGCAAAAATGACTGTGAGATATACCTCACTTAGCAAGTGTCCGACTGATAAAAAACAGCTCTGATGAAGCCCTCACTGCCTCTGCGTGATTGCTTATGCTAGATCTGCGTAAGCTTGCATAGGCAAGCTAGAGGAACTGCGTCAACCTTCTCTGCAACTGATCTGATGCTGGATCTTGGCCCTCCTGGCTCGGAACCCCAGCCTCTATCTTTCTCCGGACTGACTCCAAGAGACACTGCGCTGGCTCTGCATGATTCTCTGCATGAACTGCGTCATCCTTGCCAGAAACTGCACTGTCTCTCTCATGCGTAGATGCTGCCTCACTCTGAAATGTATCCTTGGTCCTCCTGACCAATTTCTGCTTCTGCCCCTCTCTGGATCTGATCACTGAATCAAATCACTTAGCAAACCGAGCCCTAGTGATTTGTTCTTGATCAAAAGCTGTGTCTCCTCACACAAATTCGAAAATGCTCAATGGCTCAAGTGTCAAGTGTATTTTCCATAGGCCCCTCACCCCTCCTTATAATATTTCATTGACTCTTCAACGACCAAGATTAAAACATAATCAAGGGCTAATATTAACTTGGAGGTGATCCATGACTTTATCTAGATGATTCACACTTGATTTAATTAATACACTTTAATTAATCAGTTTCCCTATGTTTAGACTTAGGAAAACATTAAAAAACGATTAATTAATTTAATTAAATCATCTCTAAGTGGAATTTTCCAAAACCATTTCTGGTTTTTATGGAAAACATGTGTCTTAGCCTATATACAAAATTACAAGGCTAGAGCACATCCGATGCTACCATAAATGAACACTCCCTCTTAGCGAGGAAAGTGCTCTAGCAAGACAACTCAATATGCTGCTGATCTGACTTCTGTAACATTTGCTACTGTGTTGTTGATGCTGCTCACCAACACTGCACGGAAAACGCTGCAATTGTACTGCTGCTGACTTTGCATGTTGCTGCCAACTGCCACTGTACTGCAACTCGCTCTAAATTCTGCAACCATGCTTCTGCACTGTGTGAGTACTGCTCTGCACTGCGTGGGCACTGCTCTGCATTGCGTGAGCACTACTCTGCACTGCGTTGCCCCCTCTATGCACTGTGCTACTGTTGCTCATCTGCTGCTGCTGCTATTCATCTTTGCTTCTACTGCACCGCTGCACTGTTCCTAATTGCAACAGAAAAACATCCGAATTTGGACGTGTGCAATTGAAGAATTAGACTGACTGCTACTAGTTTCTGTAACCCTCTACTAAGCTTGACTTACGCAATCCTAGTGGAGTATGTCACTTCTTTTTCTATTGCACGGGAAAAACTGATTTTCTTTGAATAAGAAACCCTCTGAGATCAAGAAATCCCCAACTGTGTTTTTCAGAAATTTTTTGACCCTTATGCACCAGCTCTTACTAATGTGCAGTAACTGCGTCCTTCAACTATGCTGATCTACTACGCTGCCTCTTCTGCAACTGAAAAAACTTACCCCGCTGTCAATTGTCTTAGAGGGAGCCTTTTCTGCATTGGAATGCCCTCCTAGCCATGACAGCATAATTTTCTGGGAGGATCTTCTGCAGATTATGCAGATCCCAGACTCTTCAACGCTGATCTGCTGGTTCTCTTCGTTTCTCCTGCACTTCAACTTAAATTCGCTCTAATACCATGTGAAAAATCCTAGATCTGGATTCCTACTGCAACAAATCTGAGTTACTTCTCCTATTGTTTGATAATTATTTCATTACATTGAAATACCGAAGTAATTACTAAAGCAGTCTACACAAATAATGCTGCGGAATAAATCTAAGTGTTGAAACAGTATGAACAAAATACAATGAAAAAGAACCACATTGACACAGTTATTTTTGGACTAAGTCCCCCGGAAAAACCCAACTTGGGAAAACCGGTGCAACAGATCTGAGGGTTTGTATTATTAAGTAGCAGAATCTTGAATACAACTAGGGTGCCAACATCCGGCAAACCCTTTAGAGAAATCTAGACAGCAAAAATGACTGTGAGATATACCTCACTCAGCTAGTGTCTGACTGATAAAAAACAACTCTGATGAAGCCCTCACTGCCTCTGCGTGATTGCTTATGCTGGATCTGCGTAAGCTTGCGTAGGCAAGCTAGAGGAACTGCGTCACCCTTCTCTACAACTGATCTGGCTGATCTGATGCTGGATCTTGGCCCTCCTGGCTCAGAATCCCAGCCTCTATCTTTCTCCGGACTGACTCCGAGAGACACTGCACTGGCTCTGCGTGATTCTCTCCATGAACTGCGTCACCCTTGCCAGAAACTGCGTTGTTTCTCTCCTGCGTAGATGCTACCTCACTCTGAAATGTATCCTTGGTCCTCCTGACCAATTTCTGCTTCTGCCCCTCTCTGGATTTGATCATTGAATCAAATCACTTAGCAAACCGAGCCCTAGTGATTTGTTCTTGATCAAAAGCTATGTCTCCTCACACAAATTCGAAAATGCTCAATGGCTCAAGTGTCAAGTGTATTTTCCATAGGCCCCTCACCCCTCCTTATAATATTTCATTAACTCTTCAATGACCAAGATTAAAACATAATCAAGGGCTAATATTAACTTGGAGGTGATCCATGACTTTATCTAGATGATTCACACTTGATTTAATTAATACACTTTAATTAATCAGTTTCCCTAAGTTTAGACTTAGGAAAACATTAAAAAATGATTAATTAATTTAATTAAATCATCTCTAAGTGGAATTTTCCAAAACCATTTCCGGGTTTTATGGAAAACATGTGTCTTAGCCTATATACAAAATTACAAGGCTAGAGCACATCCGATGCTACCATAAATGAACACTCCCTCTTAGCGAGGAAAGTGCTCTAGCAAGACAACTCAATGTCCTGCTGATCTGACTTCTGTAACATTTGTTGCTGTGTTGTTGATGCTGCTCACCAACACTGCACGGAAAACACTGCAACTGTACTGCTGCTGACTCTGCATGCTGCTGCCTACTGCAACTGTATTGCAACTCCCTCTAAATTCTGCAACCATGCTGTTGCACTGTGCGAGTACTGCTCTGCACTGCGTGGGCACTGCTCTGCATTGCATGAGCACTACTCTGCACTACATTGCCCCCTTTGTGCATTGCGCTGCTATTGCTCATCTGCTGCTGCTGCTATTCATCTCTGTTGCTGCTGCACTGCTGCACTGTTCTTAATTGCAACAGAAAAACATCCGAATTTGGACAAGTGTGCAATTGAAGAATGAGACTGACTGCTGCTAGTTTCTGTAACCCTCTACTAAGCTTGACTTACGCACTCCTAGTGGAGTAAGTCACTTCTTTTTCTATTGCATGGGAAAAACTGAGTTTCTTTGAGTAAGAAACCCTCTGAGATCAAGAAATCCCCAACTGTGTTTTTCAGAAATTTTCTGATGCTTATGCACCAGCTCTTACTAATGTGCAGTAACTGCGTACTTCAGCTCTGCTGATCTACTACGCTGCCTCTTCTGCAACTGAAAAAACTTAGCTCGCTGTCAACTGTCTCAGAGGGAGCCTTTTCTGCACTGGAATGCCCTCCTAGCCATGACAACATAATTTTCTGGGAGGATCTTTTGCAGATTACGCAGATCCCAGACTCTTCAGCGTTGATCTGCTGGTTCTCTTCGTTTCTCCTGCACTTCAACTTAAATACGCTCTAATACCATGTGAAAAATCCTAGATCTGGATTCCTACTGCAACAAATCTGAATTACTTCTCCTATTGTTTGATAATTATTTCATTACATTGAAATACCGAAGTAATTACTAAAGCAGTCTACACAAATAATGCTGCAGAATAAATCTAAGTGTTGAAACAGTATGAACAAAATACAATGAAAAAGAACCACATTGACACAGTTATTTTTGGACCAAGTCCCTGGAAAAACCCAACTTGCGAAAACCAGTGCAATAGATCTGAGGGTTTGTATTATTAAGCAGCAGAATCTTGAATACAACTAGGGTGCCAACATTTGACAAACCCTTTAGAGAAATCTAGACAACAAAAATGAGTGTGAGATATACCTCACTCAGCGAGTGTCCGACTGATAAAAAACAGCTCTGATGAAGCCCTCATGGCCTCTGCGTGATTGCTAGAGGAACTGCATCACCCTTCTCTGCAACTGATCTGGCTGATCTGATGCTGGATCTTGGCCTTCCTGGCTCAGAACCCCAGCCTCTATCTTTCTCCAGACTGACTCCAAGAGACACTGCGCTGGCTCTGCGTGATTCTCTGCATGAACTGCGTCACCCCTGCTAGAAACTGCGCTCTCTCCTGCGTAGATGCTGCCTCACTCTGAAATGTATCCTTGGTCCTCCTGACCAATTTCTGCTTCTGTCCCTCTCTGGATCTAATCACTGAATCAAATCACTTAGCAAACCGAGCCCTAGTGATTTGTTCTTGATCAAAAGCTGTGTCTCCTCACACAAATTCGAAAATGCTCAATGGCTCAAGTGTCAAGTGTATTTTCCATAGGCCCCTCACCCCTCCTTCTTATAATCTTTCATTGACTCTTCAACGACCAAGATTAAAACATAATCAAGGGCTAATATTAACTTGGAGGTGATCCATGACTTTATCTAGATGATTCACAATTGATTTAATTAATACACTTTAATTAATCAGTTTCCCTAAGTTTAGACTTAGGAAAACATTTAAAAACGATTAATTAATTTAATTAAATCATCTCTAAGTGGAATTTTGCAAAACCATTTCTAGGTTTTATGGAATACTTGTGTTTTAGCCTATATGCAAAATTACAAGGCTAGAGCACATCCCATGCTACCATAAATCAACACTCCCTCTTAGCGAGGAAAGTGCTCTAGCAAGACAACTCAATTTGCTGCTGATCTGACTTCTGTAACATTCGCTGCTGTGTTGTTGATGCTGCTCACCAACACTGCATGGAAAACGCTGCAATTGTACTGCTGCTAACTCTGCATGCTGCTGCTAACTGCCACTGTACTGCAACTCCCTCTAAATTCTGCAACCATGCTGTTGCACTGTGTGAGTACTGCTCTGCACTGCGTGGGCACTGCTCTGCATTGCGTGAGCACTACTCTGCATTGCTTTGTTGTTGCTCATCTGCTGCTGCTACTATTCATCTCTGCTGCTGCTGCACTGCTGCACTGTTCCTAATTGCAACAGAAAAACATCCGAATTTGGACAAGTGTGCAATTGAAGAATGACACTGACTGTTGCTAGTTTCTGTACTAGCTTTTTGAAAATACTGTGTTGTTGCTACTCTGCACTGCGTGAGCACTGCTCTACATTGCGCTGCAGCAGTGTGCACTGCGCTGGTGCTGCTCAACTGCTGATGTCGCTGCCCCCTCTCTGCGTCGATCAGGCTCTAGTATTGCTAGCCACTGCACTGTCTTCTCATCTTCCACTGCAACTGTCCATCCTGCTACTGTCTTTAGGCTATCATAGCTCACATGTGATCCAAGAGTTCGGAAATACTCAAGGATCCCACCTGCTTGTAGATTCTGGATCTACAAATCCAAGTCAGCCCACTTCTCTCCTTTTGGAATATGAGCTAACATAGCACAATCTTTATCTACCTCAATCTTGGTAGCTCCTACATGTGGATCTTCCTTCTCCTCTATATTTTTTTTCTTAAGAGGACATTGTGTGGCATACTGCCCCATTTCCCCACACCGAAAGCACTTGATCTTGGATATATCTTTCTTCTTTTGCTTATGTTGCCCTTTTGATGCAAGGGCAGTGTTATCTTCTTCCTCCTTCTTGACCTTTGAACTGCTACTGCCATCCTCCAAGTGGATTTTTAGGAGATCTGTCCTCAACTCATCTTGCTGTAATGCTTCCCACATTGCTTCCCATCCTGGAAGCCTTTCTCCGCCCAATATACTTTGGACAAAGATTTGATAATCCTCTGAAATAGAGTTCAGTGTGAGCCTTACTAGCTCTAAGTCTGTAGGAGCAGATCCTACTGCAGACAGTTGATCTCGGTTTTCCTGGATTCGAGACAAGAATGAGTCAAAACACTCTCCCTTCTTCATCATGATATTCCGCATCTTCTCTTCAAGGTACATCTTCTGCTGCTCGGAAGATCCTTGGTACGACTTTTCCAGCCCTACCCACATTTCTCTTACAGTGGTTTTGGCTGCTATATGAGGTACGATATGATCCTTCACTCCATCTAGGATTAATCACTTGGCTCTAGCCATATTCTTCTTGAACTGCCTTAGGTGTGCTGCATCAAGAGGTTCTGCATCTGCGCTGTCTATGAGGGCTTTCAAATCGTGCTCATCAAGGAGAAATTCTATCCTTGATTTCCAAATAACATAGTTGGAGGCACCCTCCAATCTATCTTGGTAACACAATCTGTTGCTGGTCATCTCCTCAGCTGTCGATGCCTTGATCTAACCCTCTGCTCAGCTTGACTTATGCACTCCTAGTGGAGTAAGTCACTTCTTCTGCTACTGCACGGGAAAAACTGAGTTTCTTTGAGTAAGAAGCCCTCTGAGATCAAGAAATCTCCAACTGTGTTTTTTAGAAATTTTATGACGCTTATGTACCAGCTCTTACTGCTGTGCAGTAACTGCGTCCTTCAGCTACGCTGCCTCTTCTGCAACTGAAAAAGCTTACCCCTCTGTCAACTCTCTCAGAGGGAACCTTTTCTGCACTGGAATGCCCTCTTGGAAAGCATAATTTTCTGGGAGGATGTTATGCAGATTACTCAAATCCCAGAATCTTCAGCGCTGATCTGCTGGTTCTCTTCATTTCTCCTGCACTTCAGCGTAAATACGCTCTGATACCATGTGAAAAATCCTAGATCTGGATTCCTACTACAAAAAATCTGAGTTACTTCTCCTATTGTTTGATAATTATTTCATTACATTGAAATATCGAAGTAATTACTGAAGTAGTCTACACAAATAATGCTGCGGAATAAATCTAAGTGTTGCAACAGTCTGAACAAAATACAATGAAAAACCATTGTGGAAAAAGTCGAAGTCGGGATTAAATCAGCAAGGGTCCAAAAGTTGAAAAACTTGATAAAGTCGGGAGTTTTTTGAAAAAGTCGGCAAAAAGTTGGCAAAACTAAAAAAATACAAACATTCATTTTTGGCAAAAATCCTGATTTTAAAAAAAAAAAATTTAAAAATTACTAAAGAAACTACCTCACTTACGATTTTTTCGAAAAAGTCGGCAAAAAGTTGGGACTTCAAGGATAAAATCGCGACTTTTTCAGGGATGAAAAAGTCAGCAAAAAGTCGGTCGATAAAGTCAGCTCCGGGAAAAATTCAGGATTTTTTCAAAAAGTCGGGACTTTTTGCCGACTTTTTCCACATTGTGAAAAACAACCACATTGACACAGTTATTTTTGGAATAAGTCCCCGGAAAAACCCAACTTGGGAAAACCGATGCAGCAGATCTGAGGGTTAGTATTATTAAGCAGCAGAATCTTGAATACAACTAGGGTGCCAACATCCGGCAAACCCTTTAGAGAAATCTAGACAACAAAAATGACTGTGAGATATATCTCACTCAGCAAGTGTCCGACTGATCAAAAACAACTTTGATGAAGCCCTCACTACCTCTGCATGATTGCTTACACTGGATCTGCGTAAGCTTGCGTAGGCAAGCTAGAGGAACTGCGTCACCCTTCTCTGCAACTGATCTGGCTGATCTGATGCTGGATCTTGGCCCTCCCGGCTCAGAACCCTAGCCTCTATCTTTATCCGGATTTTGGACTGACTCCAAGAGACACTGCGTTGGCTCTGCGTGATTCTCTGCAGGAAGTGCGTCACCCCTGCCAGAAACTGCGCTCTCTCTCCTGCGTAGATGCTGCCTCACTCTGAAATGTATTCTTGGTCCTCCTGACCAATTTCTGCTTCTGCCCCTTTTTAGATCTAATCACTGAATCAAATCACTTAGCAAACCCATTCCTAGTGATTTGTTCTTGATCAAAAGCTGTGTCTCCTCACACAAATTCGAAAATGCTTAATGGCTCAAGTGTCAAGTGTATTTTCGATAGGCTCCTCACCCTCCTTCTTATAATCTTTCATTCACTCTTCAACAGCTAAGATTAAAACATAATCAAGGGCTAAGATTAACTTGGAGGTGATGCATGACTTTATCTAGATGATTCACATTTGATTTAATTAATACACTTTAATTAATAAGTTTCCCTAAGTTTAGACTTAGGAAAACATTAAAAAACGATTAATTAATTTAATTAAATCATCTCTAAGTGGAATTTTCCAAAACCATTTCTGGGTTTTATGGAATACATGTGTCTTAGCCTATATACAAAATTACAAGGCTAGAGCACATCCGATGCTACCATAAATCAACACTGAAATATCATGAAGAATAACTATCATGAGTGATGGTCTTCCACTATTATAACATATATTTTATCAGGAATGCTCACTGTGTGAGACTAACAAAAACTGATAAAACACATAGCATGCTTAAGAGACTAATAAAAACGCATAACAGTATGATGATTTGCAAACGGGAACTGAAAGAAAGGAGAGATGGAAACACAAGTAAAGTAGACAATACACATAGCAAATTGGTAATAAGTCCTCAGTAGTTCATTCCATTTCATTCACAAAAAATATTACAGATCATAAAAGTCAAAATTCTATAACCACCAACCAACCCTGACTTCATATCAGTTTGGCATATATATACAAAATATGATACTGTCATCTTCCACCGAAAAAGGTAAATCTGTTTCATAAGTCATTACAACCTCGTGCAAGAGGTGAGGCTTATCCCTTAATCTTAATTACAAAGTGCTACGTTAAAAACAAGATAAACATCATGAAGGTATCATGAAGGTTGTCACTTCGAAATGGTTGTGTGAAGTGGCAGCTTATTCGAAGACCACTCTTCTATTTTAGCCTGAGTTTGTTTCTTGGTCAAGTATGAGGTCTTTTGACATAGGGATCAGGAATGAATTTGGACCTCTTTCCTCCATGAATAAATTTACTAGACTCTGCCTCTTCATCTTCTGACTCTGTGTAATCAGTATCACTATTGTCTTCAAATGAGGAATAGGAATGTATCTCTTTTTTTCTTCATCTTCTTGATTGAAGAACACATGGAGGATAATAATTTAGCCAAGGTAGGCTCTGCTTCTATGATAGACTCTGTCATTTTCTGTTTGCCTTTCTTGAGAAAAAGCAAAACTTGTGAGAGGGTGGACTCAGTGAGAGATGTGCCACTGTTTGGCTGCACTTGATGAGATGACTCAGGAATCTAGCTTGAACTTTTCATACCAGGGTTGACTTCCACTAGTGAGAAAATAGGCTTAGGTGCAAGAAGACTAGGGTTGACTTCCACTGTTTCTTCTGCCATGAAAAGTTTCTTCTTAGGCTGGCTTCGTGAAGAGGATGCAATTTGTTCTTTATTCTTTGACATAGGCTTCTTAGGAGAAGATGGTGAACTATGTGAAACAGGGGAAGCACTGGTTTGCTCATGGATGTCTTTCTTCTTTGGCCTCCCTACCTTTCTCCTGGAATTAACACTTCCAAACCCTTCCTCTCTTAAAAACCTATCCCATTTAATTTTCTTCTTTCTGAGATGATAGACAACTAAAATTTTAATCAGCACTCTGTGATACAAATTATGCAAGGGGTAGTTTGGAATTTTCTGAAGCTTGAGGGACATTTTAAGCAGAGATTTATACAAAAAATAAGGTAGGTTTAGAGGTTTTTCTCCTGAGATGTGGGCCAGGTATCTCAACTGATAACAATGAACAGAAGAAAACCTCCCTTCGCATGTGATGTATTTATGGACTAAGGTAATAACATGCTGCCACTCGGCTTTGAAACAAGAAATATGAGCAATTGAATTCCATTTCATATCAACATATTCGGGCTTAAGGTAAGAACTTATTTCTTTAATCAACGCTTTGCTTTTAAACCAGCGTTCACCGGTTGCAGAAGACTGGGTTGCACAGGCTATGACAGCCTCGGAAATGTTGAATGTTTTGTTGTCTAACCTGACCTTTTTGCCATCGAAAGACTTAGTGAAAGCTTGAGCCAGTGCCACATTCTTCCCAGAAAACTTCTGGAGGAATTTATACCAACCTGCAGATTTGAATTGTGATTTTGCCCGTGCATCCACAAATCTTGTGTTAGCAGGCTCTTTCCTATTTACCTTTCCTCCTTTCCCCATTTTCCGACAGTTAAACTACTCACGAATATAACTATTGAACTCTAGTTGCAATTCTGTCCACGAAACCTGAGACTGCTTGCTTGAGGATTAGTTTTTGTTTACCTGTATCATACACAAAGGCCTTAGGTTGAGTGTTCATTAAGCTCTCTAATTTCGTGCCTGTAATTACCACAAGGAGTAATGACACGTTTTTGAAATGATTCAAAGCCAGCGCCAAGTCATCCGACTAAGCTTTCACGCTTCGGCCTTATCATTACATGTGCTTTCTTCGTACCATGCTTTCTTCCTTGTATAAACCTTAGTGCAGCACAAAACTACCTTTGAACATGCATTACACACAAAACCGTCGTTTTTGGGCCCCACAACCTGGTGACCAATCGGAAGCAATCACAAATGGGCCGCCTACAAATTTAACTTTACATTGATAACGGCTAAACCGTAAACTATGCGATTTGTGAAATCGCGTAGGTGCGCTACGCCAACACGTGCCCATTGCCTCATCGCATCACAAATCACTTAACATACCACGCGATCGCCTTAACGGTAAACTTTAAAAACTGCGATTTGCGAAGTCGGTCCATCTGTGCTTTAATCTCCACCATTGATCTACGCCCAGATCTGATGGTCTTCCTTGCTCGCCCTTCATCGCTTCATCGCATTGCAAATCACTTAACATCCCACGCAATCACCTTAACGGTAAACTTTAAAAACTGCGATTTGCGAAGTCGCTCCATTTGCACTTTAATCTGAGTCGTTGGTTTCTTCCCTTTCGGATCTGTGATTGGATCATGGCCGTCCGATCATTCCGCGCGCGGTTCTTCTCCTTCACTTCATTCCTTAGTTTAATTCCTGGCGATCTCCCTTTAAACATTCTCTGCTGCTCTTATTCGGATCTCCCTCTCTGTTGGTCAATCTGTTTTCTTCAGGCAACACTTTGATTTTAAAGAACTCTGGTTGCAATACTATCTACGAAGCCTCAATTCGCCTGCTTTGAAAATTGATTATCTGTTTACCTGTAGCCTCTTTATTGAGGTAACCAAAATCTCAGTAAAACAACTGCGCTTTTCACTGTGTGAAATAGTGACTTTCATTTCTGAGAAATAGCTGCCTTTTATTGCCTTATTGTTTTTGACAATGAATTTGCAACAAAGGTAGCTATTCTTTCGAACCAGATGACTGCAACTTTATTACCAAAACAACTACTAACCTTCAACACTAACATAAGTCAAAATAGAGATTTTAACTTATTTTAGGACTCTAAAACACTATGACACTTATTCACTTAAAAATACCTTGATGTTGGGACTCTTTTTAACTTTTATTGGAAATGACTTAAACTTTAGACATGGACTAGGACACAATAAAAATTTGAAAACAGTGATACAATGGCGACTACACCATTAACATTTTCAGTGCTAATAGTGGCTCCTATTGCGGATGGAGTCCTCCCTATGAGGCTTCAAAGACTGTAGACTCAGTGCCCCAAAAACTCTTGAAACTTAGAAGACTTCTTGAAAATAAAGACTAGGATTGACCATTGACATACTGGACTCAAAACTGACCATATATACAGACATAAGTACCATTGGGCATAGATTTTATTGACACATCACACCGGATATTTACAATGGAGTGACTCAACTGAATTACTAAATAAATAACTTTTTAAGAAAATGACCATTGACTGGGCCTCCAGTCAGCTGATCATCATCCAGATATTCGACCAGAAAAGTATTATTCTCCAAAACTTCAACAATTCTAAATGGCCCAAACCACAGATTGTCGAACTTACCATGCTTTCCATCGTCTTCTCTCCTAGCATCCCAATGTAGCACCAAATCATTCTCCTAAAACAACTGCTGATTTGCTCTTTTATCAAAAATAGATTTGACTTTAGCCTGATACTTCTGAACTTTTTCCAGCAATGATTCTTTGATTTGGTGTGCCTCTATCAACTGTAGCATTCTCCTTTGGACTGGGCTTTCATGATCAACTTCATCTTGTAGGAATTTCATCACAGGAAGTGCTAATTGCAAAGGCATTACAACATCAGTACCATATACAAGTTGAAATGGAGACATTCCAATTGATTTTTTACCACTTACTCCATCTGCCCACAGAGCATGTATCACCTGAGTGTCCCAATTCCTCTTATTTTTAGGCAGCATTTTCTTAATAATCCTTACCAAAATTTTATTGGAGGGTAATAAGGCGTGGAATGAGTTAATTCAATCCCATATTGCTGAAAAAAGTTGTACATCTTGGTGGACTTAAAGGCCATTGCATTATCAGTTACTAATCTCTGTGGACAACCAAATCTTGACATAATATTTTCCAACAGAAATTTGATAAGTACCGTATCAGTAGCATTCCTGGTTGGTACAACTTCAATCCATTTAGTGAAATAGTCTGTAGCTGTGAGAATCCATTTATGTTGTCCTGATGAAGGTGGATGAATTTCATCGATGAAGTCTAGCCCCCATTGCTGGAAAGGAACATCTGCTGAAATAGGGATGAGAGGTAATGGTAGCAATTTCTGTTTACCAACAAATTTCTGACATTCGACACAACTCCTGATTTTGGAAAAGTCATCAGAGAAAAGATTTGGCCAATAATAGCCAGCTCTTAAGATTTTGTTTGCAGTTTCTCTCTAATACAAATGCCCTCCACACACTCCTGCATGTATCTCTGTCATAATCTCCTGGGATTCTGCTTCATCTACACATCTTAACAAGACTCTGTTAGGTCCCTGTAATTTGTCAGATTAGCAAGACCAAATAGACAAGGGTAACATCTGTTGGGAATCACGATTGCCGTTAGACCAAAACCCGCAGGTTTTAGTCAACGATCGCATCACCAGAGATAAGGATCCACGAAAGGCAGTTAGTCCATGTCACGAAACACACGAGGAGCGTAGGTTTATCCAATGTCCAACAATCTCCCCCCTAACGCGAGCTAGGTGTGTATCGAACTCGTGACCTACGCTCTGATACCGCTTGTTGGGAATCACGATTGCCGTTAGACCAAAACCCGCAAGTTTTAGTCAACGATCGCATCACCAGAGATAAGGAACCATGAAAGGCAGTTAGTCCATGTTGCGAAACACACGGGGAGCGTTAGTTTATCCAATGTCCATCAACATCAAACCAACTTTGGAGTCCTAGGACCTAGCCTTCCTAGACTTAGAGGGGGCTCTCTCTATATTTGTATAAAAGGTATGACTTGTATGTTTTTAGGATGTTGATTTTAGGCTAGTTAAAGTGATAGAGTTTGTTTGTTTTGTTTTGTTTGGTTGGGTTGCTTGTCAAGTAGAACAGATAGAGTAAGAGGAATTCAAACCATTGGGCTATGGGGTCTGTGAAAGGCTTGAAAAGTACAATAATGAATCAATGGTGTTTCATAGGGCAAGTTGACAAAGCCAAATGGGTTTTAATAGCTTATGTGAGTGAAATGAACATTAAATTTGTGAACATAGTAGGTTTAAAGGGCAATTAAGAATCCTTTAACAAATACTATAACAAGAAGGGCCTTCAAAATCACTATGCTTAAGAAATAACCAAAGGATAGGGCACACCATAAACTTCTCTGGTCAAACTTCACCAAGTAAACTTAAAAAAAAACAATCAAGTAAACCCTAGAGAGTAGGGAACTCCTAAATTAACTAGCTATTCACCTTTAGAGAAATAAAACATGTGAGATAACACATTAGCTAAGAAACTGGATTTATCCCCCAGGGGCTCCGAATCTTGAATCTGGCGAATCCGATACGATTCGACCAGATTCGTACCTGATTCACAGGATATGGCCATATTCGTATAGGGTATGGCGAATCTCGACCGTGCCCTATACGAATACGACCATATCCCATGAATCGGGTACGACGAGGTACGTTGTTCATAAAAGTGCGCTTTCTATTTTATAAAACCCCGATTTTTGTCATTATTTCTCACCATTTTCATTTTGTGAAGTGAGCAAGGAGCAAGGGTTAGCAAGGAGAAAGGGAGTTCTTTCGAAGAGATTCGAGCATCCGGTAAGTGCACTGCCCCTCTATATTTTGCATTTAGTTTGCTGTTAGTGTTTGCATGTGCATATGTTTTATATATTTGGTTATTTTTGTTTATTTTTTACAGTATTCATGGCTCAATCAAAGGCAGCAAGATAGGGGCAAAGAAAGGGGAAGAATGACCCCATTGGAGATGCCCCTCCTGTCCCTATTTCATCAGGGTATGCAAGTATTCCATCTATTGGAAGTGGGGCTGCAACAGAAGCTTCAAATGTGCAGGGAAAACAAACTGTTGACCCCAAATACCCATTGTGGAAATATGTGACAAGAGAGGGAGGGGAAAAAAAAGGGAGGAGGAGGAAATTGTTCATGGAAATGCAATTTTTGCAATGGCCATTTCACTTGCACATATTTCCGTGTGAAAGCTCATTTGTTGGGTATTCCAGGTTGTGGCATTAAATGTTGTACAACAATTGAATCGGCAAAGAGGAAGGAATTGGAGAAAGAGCAATATATTGGTGAGGCAAATGTGGCATCAAAAAAAAAAACAAAAAAAACAAAAATGATGACCCCCTTCCATTCTGAAGGAAAAGCAACAACAAGTTCCCTTTTGAGACTTTTAGTAGGGGACAATTAGCAAAGAGAAAGGCAACTGCAGTTGGTCCAATGGACAAGATTTTTCAAAAAGAGAAGAGAGAAGAGCTTGATCTCACCATTGCATTTTTTTTCTATCAGAACTTCATATCCTTTAATGTTGCACGGTCACCTCTATTTATTGAGATGTGTCAAGCTCTTACTCATGGGGCTCCATCAGGGTATGTGCCTCCTGGGTCAGAGAAGCTCATAACCACATTGTTGACAAAGGCAAAGAAAGAGGTGGACAAAATGCTTGAGCCTATTAAATCAGCATGGCCAACATCTGGGGTTAGCATTGTTTCTGAAGGATGGACAGATCCAGCACGACACCCACTCATCAACTTCATGGTGTCATCCTTGAATGGTCCAGTTTTCTTGAAATCAGTGGATGCACTTGGACAGTACAAGGATGCACAATATATGAGTGAGTTATTTATTAAAATTATTGAAGATGTAGGTGTCGATTCTTGTGTCCAAATCATTACAGATAATGCACCTGTTTGCAAGGCTGCTAGCATGATTGTGGACGCAAAATACCCACAAATATTTTGGACACCTTGCATTGTCCATTCATTGAACTTGGCACTGAAATCTATTGCTTCTGATGTGCTTTGGATTGGAGCCATTATTGAGGATGCACGACATATCCGCAACTTTGTACAAAACCATACAAATGCCCTCACTATCTACAAGGAGTACAACAATCTATCATTGTTGAAGATTGCAGATACACGGTTTTCCTCTTCATTCATCATGTTGAAGAGGTTGAGGGAGGTCAAGACCGCTCTTGGGGCCATGGTTATTTCAGAGTTTTGGTCTTTTTGGAGAAAGATGGATCAAGCAGCCTCAAAGAAAGTGAAGGACACAGTGTTGGATGATCTATGGTGGGAGAAGATAGATCTAGTTATTCAGATCATGGAGCCTATCATTTCCTTGCTTCGATTTGCAGATACAGACCAACCCATCCTAGGAGAGGTTTATGAGGGACGTGTTAATCCAAGTTGTCATTGATGGCAACAGGTTGAATGAATGAACACACTTGATGAAGGTTGAAAGACTAGAAGAGGCTGCACTGTGACATATTACTGCACTATTATTGAATACATGATACTTTACCTTCATGACCTTGCTGGGTATTATCATAATGACATAGATGTCATGGACAATCATGGAAAATTGTTGGAGGGCACTCTTGAAATTATAACAAAATGATCTAATTTCAGGAACAGTCACAAAGAAAAATATTTTTTGTCACCTTGGAGGCATCCTTACGCTTTGGCTCCTTCACCATCTCGAAGAGGACTCTTTCCTCTTTCCAACGAGCCCTCACTCAGCTCCTAACTCTAAATATTCTAAAAGAAATTGATTTTTGAAGTTTTCCTATCCTATCTTGTGTCCCAGCCAACCTACACTCAGTCATACATGTCGGCTTCACTCCAAACAGGACATGTCTATCTGTCATAATCAACTCCTATATAAATATATGTTCGAACCTCCATTTCTATCATCATATTTTTTCGGTTATCTAATACAGAGTGTGAAGAACAGAAACAGTTCACATCTCGTGAACTTTAATGTTCCTAAAAGGAGAACAAGGAGAATTATTTGGGCTTAAAGATCACACTAAAACACACCAAAATTTTAACGAAGAAAAGTTGCAGACCTCCTGTAGCTTAATGTCGGATTTGTGATTTCGTATTGGAGCAGCACTTATCTTGGCTCAGTCCTGTCCAAAATTGACTGCAGTTCGGAACTGTTAGCATGAGGATAGTGTTGCAGCAGAGACAGAGGTATATATAGGCCACAACTCAGTGCCTTGAAGAAGCCACAGTTTGGTGCTATAATGGAGACTACTGTTTGATGCTATGAAGGAGCTACAATTTAGTAATATTATTCAATGATTCAGTGCTATCTCAGATTTGGTGGTATCCCAGTTTCGGTGCTAGTACAGTGATCATATTTCGGTGATATTATAGTGATATACTTCATTGGCATCTCAAGTGTGGAAAATCACCTTGGAAACTCGGAATAGTGACATGTGATGACTTAAACAAGAATTGTTAAGAAGCCTGCAGTTTTGTGAAGGATAGTCTAGACCAGAATTCTGTCTTCTTGAGTTGTCATACTTCAACATATACATCATCAATTGGAGCAGGTCCTATTGATTGTGGAAGTTGGTTTTAAGGATTGCTTTGGAGAAATCCTTGAAGATAACATTGAGGACATATGCAGTCAATGGTGGAGACCTAAAGATTAAAGAACATCGGACACTTTTGAAGATAATTGAAGCTTTGAACAGTGCAGAATCTTGTTGGAGATACTCAAGTAAGTACATTACTCATTTTATTAAAAAAAGACTGAAGGATTGGTGTCCTTGGAGTAGGAGCTCCTAAACACAAGGTTGGTGCCTTGAGAAGATAGGGTCGAAGCCCTAGAGGTCGGAGCCTCATCAAAGTCCAAGTTGGTGCTTGGCAAACAGGTTGGTGCCTATTTCATTAAACGGGTTGGTGCCCTTCTCTCATCTATTTTATACTATTATTAAAAAGGATTGAAGTTATCTTTAATTCTTCATATCATTATTATATATATCTCTCTGTCTTTAATTGTGAAGAATCTAACTAGCAATAATTAACAATTGAAAAGAAATACTGATTCACCCCCCTCTCAGTGTTTCCAACAATTGGTATCGAAGCCAGCTTCTTCATTATCAGCCTAACAATTGGAAGAAGGATTCTCAGGCACAATGAAGAACATGGAAGCAACAGGGAAACTGCCTATCTTTGATGGAACAAATTTTGGTTTCTGGAAAAAGAGGATGTCCTACTATCTAATGTCTCTTGGCCCTGAAGTATGGAACTCTGTTTTGGATGGATACAAAGCTCCCGCCGGTCTTCCAACTGATCCAGATGAAAGAAAAGCCTACATTGCTAATGCCAAAGCTTTAAATTCCATCACTAGTGGAATCACCGATTCCGAATTTACAAAAGTCATGAACTGTGACTCAGCCAAAGAAGTATGGGATAAATTGATTTCGCTATATGATGGAGACTCCAAAGTTAAGAAGGCAAAGCTTCAAACCTATAGAAGACAATTCGAGAGTCTGAAAATGGATGATGAAGAAGATATTACATCATACTTCCTCAGAGTAGCTGAAGTGGTTAACTCTCTTAAAGGACTAGCGGAAAATATTGAAGAAAGCACCATATTCAAAAAATCCTGAGATCACTTCCTGACAGATTCGACTCCAAAGTAAGTGCCATAGAAGAAATGAAGGACCTAGATACTCTCAAGATGGATGAACTTCATGGAATTCTTATTGCCTATGAGATGAGGAAAGGGATCCCAAATTTCAAAGAAGCAGCGTTCAAAGCCTCAAAATCTACAAAAGAAGGAAAAGGATGGAATTACAACAGCAATGAATCAAATATTGAAAACGAGTTAGCTCAATTTGTACGAAGACTAAAAAGGGGATCTAAGCTAAAAGGTAAGTACCCTCTTATTTGTTTCAATTGTGGAAGAATAGGTCATTACGCTGCAAAATGTCCTCATAAACATGATAGTGATGATGAAAAGGACTCTAAAAGAATGATGTGCAAAAAGAAAGGGTTTAATAAGAAGAACTTCTTCTCTAAACAAGATGAGTCTGATGAAGATGAATTCGTAGTCATAAAGAGGAAATCAACTAGAAATGTGCATCAGTACAAAGAAAGCGATGATGAATCAGATGAGGAAAGTAATTATGTTGGAAGCAAAGAAACGCTATTCATGGCATTTACAAATGATGATGACTCAAAAATAGAAGATGAAAGAAACATGGATAGTTTGCTAATAAGTGCCATTGAAGAAAATGAGAATCTACAAAAGAAGATAATTTCTCTCAAAATAGAAAGAGACGAAGCAAAAAGAAGGGAAGACTTCTTGAACATCAAGTTAAAAGAGAAGGAT
The DNA here is from genome assembly GCA_034641835.2 of Pinus albicaulis. NCBI lineage: Eukaryota > Viridiplantae > Streptophyta > Pinopsida > Pinales > Pinaceae > Pinus > Pinus albicaulis. The sequence continues at coordinate 1,096,253,483 of CM076578.1, forward strand.
GATATCTGTGAAAAACGTGAAGCTGAAATAGTGTCCCTAAGAAAGGAATTGGAGCAAATCAAAAGGAGTTGGCAAAGCTCTCTAGCTCTTGACAACATTTTTAATACTCAAAGACCTCAACATGACAAGTCTGGAATTGGTTTCAAAGGAGAATCATCAAGTACGAAGAATAATGCTAGAAGTTATGTTGATGTACTCTCTTGCCATCCAAAAGAAGAAAAGTCATCTCAGGAAAAAGGTCACATCTCAAAACCAAGATTTGAAGAAAGAGCAACTCCAAGGAAGAATGTTGATTCAAGCTATGGATACTACAACAGGTATCAAGCTATTTTTCTTGGGCATTGTTACAATTGTAAAAACTTTGGGCATCAAGCTAAGCATTGCAAGGCTCATAAGAATGAAGCACCAAGATTGAATAATCAACCAAACCAACTGCATGGGCCTAAAGAGCAAGAACAAATCAAAACTTACAATTCCTTTGATCCTTTGGCTAAGTTTGATCCGTCTTGCCCATTATGTGATGATTATGATCATAGTGAACAAAATTGCCCTCTCAAAAGGGAAAAAGCTAAAAACGTAAATCTCAAAACTGATAAATGTGGCCTAGCTCTATGTGCTCATAGTGAAGAAAATCATTGGTTCGTGGATAGTGGATGCTCGAGACATATGAAAAGTGACCAAAAGAAGTTTATCTCATTGAACAAGAAAAATGGAAATGTATCCTTTGGAAGTGGATCTGCTAAAATCACTGGAAAAGGGACTGCTACCCTTGTCAATGGACTAGGAAAGGCTCAAAATACCTTGCTGGTAGAAGGGCTCAAACATATTCTCTTAAGTGTCAGCCAGATTTGTGACCAAGGACATAATGTTGTCTTTAGTACAAAAAATTGTGAAATAAGAGACTCGTCCTCAGGAGAGCTTGTGGCGAAAGTAGTAAGAAAACCATATAATGTTTACATTCTCAGTAGAATCCAAGAAGATAAATGTTACTTAAGTCAAACAGATGAAAGTTGGTTATGGCACAAGTGATTGGGGCATACAAGTTTTGACAACCTAGTCAGCATCAGCAAAAATAATGCAGTAAGGGACATTCCAAAATTGTGCAAACCAAATCAAGTTGTATGTGGCCCATGCCTACATGGAAAGCAAACTAGAACTAGCCACAAAACCAAGGAGTTCTCAACATCAAAACCTTTGGAAATCATTCATGTAGATTTGTGTGGGCCAACTAGAACTCCAGCTCTTCAAGGTGAAAGGTACTTTGCTATATTTGTTGATGACTATACTAGAATGATGTGGATATATTTCATAAAATATAAATCCGAAGCATTTGAGTGTTTTAAGAATCTTAAGGCTCTCATTGAAAATAAAAAAGATTCTAAGATTAACTGTCTTAGAACGAATAGAGGAGGAGAATTCACTTCGAAAGAGTTTGATAAATTCTGCAAAGAGCATGGAATCGAAAGAGAACTCTCTACTGCTAGGACACCCCAGCAAAATGGAGTAGTTGAAAGAAGGAATTGAACCATTCAAGAAATGGCTAGGACAATGCTACTAGCAGTTGATTTGCAACCAAAATTCTGGAGAGAAGTAGTTGGCACCACAGTTTATACCTTAAATCGAACTCAACTGAGACCAAATAATGAAAAGACTCCTTATGAATTATGGAAAGGAAGACCTGCTTCAGTAAAATATTTCAGAATATTTGGAAGCAAATGTTTCATAAAAATAAATGATGACTCACAAGGTAAATTTGATTCTAGAACTGACGAAGGAATATTTCTTGGATACTCCACTAGGAGCAAAGCTTACAAATGTTACAACAATCGTCTACGAAGAATAGTGGAAAGCATTGATGTGAAGATTGATGAAGGCCTTCCAGAAAAAAGAATTGAAGATCATGAAGTTGAGTCTTTCTTTGAACAAAGTGAAGAAGAACAACCTGAAAGAGAAGAGGAGAATGAAGAATCTCAAAGTGAATCTTCACAAACTCCCTCCAAGATCAAGTTTGTTCAAAGATATCATCCAGAAGAACAAGTCACCGGAAATATAGATGAAGGAATCCAAACTTGAAGAAGAATGATAAGCACCCCAAGAAAAGATGATGTGGCTCTATTATCTTTAATAGAACCTGAAAATTTTTCTCAAGCAAGCAAAGATCCTTATTGGATAAAGGCCATGGAAGAAGAAATGTCTCAAATCGAAAAAAATGAGACTTGGGAACTAGCACCTCGTCCAAAAGATAAAAATATAATTGGAACAAAATGGGTATTCAAAAACAAGATGAATGAAGATGGACAAATCATCAGAAATAAAGCTAGACTTGTCTGCAAAGGATACTCGCAAATCGAAGGAAATGAGTTCGAAGAAACCTTTGCACCAGTAGCTCGAATGGAAGCCATAAGAATGTGCTCAAAAGGATTCAAGGTTTATCAAATGGATGTAAAATCAGCATTCCTGAATGGAGATCTCAAGGAAGAAGTTTACATGGAGCAACTAGAAGGATTTGATCTTGCTGAAGGAAAAGACTTTGTATGCAAACTAAAAAAGGCCTTGTATGGATTAAAACAAGCCCCTAGAGCATGGTATGCTAAGTTGGATCACTATCTGCAACAAGAAGGTTTCAAAAAGGGAGTGGCAGCTAACAATCTCTACATGAATATGGACAAGGGAAAACTTTTGATCACTCTTGTTTACGTTGATGATCTAATCTTTGCTAGCAATGATGAAGAAATGAGCCATGAATTTGCCCTAAATATGTCCAAAAAATTCGAGATGTCAATGATCGGTGAGTTGTCTTACTTTCTTGGGCTACAAATATCTCAAACTTCTGCAGGCATGTTTATATCTCAGGCAAAATATCTTAAAGACATGCTTAAAAGATATGGGATGGAAGATTGTGCACCTATGAGCACACCAATGACCACAGATTGTAAATTAAGCAAAGACGATCATACCCCTCAAATAGATGCAACTCTTTACAGGTCAATAATTGGAGCTCTCCTATACTTAACTGCTACAAGACCAGATATTATGCAAGCAGTAGGAATGGTAGCAAGATTTCAGTCAAGTCCTAAACAATCCCATCTAGCAGTTGTGAAAAGAATTCTCAGATATCTGAAAGGAACGACTGATTTCGGTCTTTGGTATCCTAAGAGTTCAACTCTTATTGTGACAGCTTATTCTGATGTTGATTGGGCTGGAAGCGTGGATGATCGTAAAAGCACCAGTGGAAATGCATTCTTTATGGGAGATTGTCTTGTATCTTGGCTCAGCAAAAAACAATCATCTATATCCCTTTCTACAGCTGAAGCCGAATATATAGCTGCTGCTGATTGTTGTACACAAATTCTATGGATAAAGGAAGCCTTGAAGGATGTCAACATAGAAACTAAGCAACCAATTACTATTTTTTGTGACAATACTAGCGCCATCAGTGTTTCAAAAAATCCGGTGATGCACTCAAGAACCAAACATATTCCAATCAAATACCACTTTCTCCGTGAACAAGTTGCTGAACACAATATCAGGTTGGAGTACATCAATACAAAAGAGCAAATTGTGGATATCTTTACAGAACCCCTTCTACGAGAAGCATTTGAGTATCTTCGCCAAAAGATGGGGGTCATTTCTCTTGCATCACATTAAATCAAGCAGCATGTTAGGGGTACAGTATGTTAGGGGGAGCAGCATGATAGGGGGAGCACTTTGCCATTGATGTCAAAGGGGGAGAAAAGGAAAATATTGCCATCCAATGACAAAGGGGGAGATTGTTAATCCGAGTTGTCATTGATGGCAACAGGTTGAATGAATGAACACACTTGATGAAGGTTGAAAGACTAGAAGAGGCTACACTGTGACATATTACTGCACTATTATTGAATACATGATACTTTACCTTCATGACCTTGCTGGGTACTATCATAATGACATAGATGTCATGGACAATCATGGAAAATTGTTGGAGGGCACTCTTGAAATTATAACAAAATGATCTAATTTCAGGAACAGTCACAAAGAAAAATATTTTTTGTCACCTTGGAGGCATCCTTTCGCTTTGGCTCCTTCACCATCTCGAAGAGGACTCTTTCCTCTTTCGAACGAGCCCTCACTCAGCTCCTAACTCTAAATATTCTAAGAGAAATTGATTTTTGAAGTTTTCCTATCCTATCTTGTGTCCCAGCCGACCTACACTCAGTCATACATGTCGGCTTCACTCCAAACAGGACATGTCTATCCGTCATAATCAACTCCTATATAAATACATGTTCGAATCTCCATTTCTATCATCATTTTTTTTCAGTTACCTAATACAGAGTGTGAAGAACAGAAACAGTTCACATCTCGTGAACTTTAAGGGTCTTAAAAGGAGAACAAGGAGAATTATTTGGGCTTAAAGATCACACTATAACACACCGAAATTTCTACGAAGAAAATTTGCAGACCTCCTGTAGCTTAATGTCGGATCTGTGATTTCGTATTGGAGCAGCCCTTATCTTGGCTCAGTCCTGTCCAAAATTGACTGCAACTCGGATCTGTTAGCATGAGGATAGTGCTGCAGCAGAGACAAAGGTATATATAGGCCACAACTCAGTGCCTTGAAGAAGCCACAGTTCGGTGCTATAATGGAGACTACTGTTTGATGCTATGAAGGAGCTACAGTTCAGTAATATTATTCAATGATTCAGTGCTATCTTAGATTCGGTGATATCCCAGTTTCGGTGCTAGTACAGTGATCATATTTCGATGATATTACAGTGATATACTTCAGTGGCATCTCAAGTGTGGACAATCACCTTGGAAACTTGGAATAGTGACATGTGATGACTTAAACAAGAATTGTTAAGAAGCCCATAGTTTTGTGGAGGATAGTCTAGACCAGAATTTTGTCTTCTTGAGTTGTCATACTTCAACATATACATCATCAATTGGAGCAGGTCCTATTGATTGCGGAAGCTGGTTTTAAGGATTGCCTTGGAGAAATCCTTGAAGGTAACGTTGAGGACATATGCAGTCAATGGTGGAGACCTAAAGATTAAAGAACATCGGACACTGTTGAAGATAATTGAAGCTTTGAACAGTGCAGAATCTTGTTGGAGATACTCAAGTAAGTACATTACTCATTTTATTAAAAAAAGACTGAAGGATTGGTGTCCTTGGAGTAGGAGCTCCTAAACACAAGGTTGGTGCCTTAAGAAGATAGGGTCGAAGCCCTAGAGGTCGGAACTTCATCAAAGTCCAAGTTGGTGCTTGGCAAACAGGTTGGTGCCTATTTCATTAAAAGGGTTGGTGCCCTTCTCTCATCTATTGTATACTATTATTAAAAAGGGATTGAATTTCTCTTTAATTCTTATTATCATTATTATCTATATCTCTCTATCTTTAATTGTGAAGAATCTAACTTGCAATAATGAACAATTGAAAAGAAAGACTGATTCACCTCCCTCTTAGTATTTCCAACAGGATGGGATTCCATGATTGAGTCTGTGAGGACCATTGTTTTACAAAGTCAGTGCCCAGAGTATGAGACATCACCAGAGGCCTTCTTCACCGGCATACAGGATATTCTTGTCAGCAGATGGGACAAGAATTGCACACCTTTACATTGTTTGGCTCACTCCTTGAACCCAAAATACTACAGCCATGAGTGGCTGAATGGTGGACCTTCCCGCAGATTCCCTCCTCACATGGATGCTGAAATCTCACAGGGGAGGAAAGATGCATTGAGGAGGATTTTTCAGGATAGGGCATCCTCATCGAGGTGGAGGATGCCCACAAGAGTCTTCCACCGGCACCCTGCTTATCGGCAAAGGAAAGATGGACAGAGACAGGGGGCTCACAAGCCCTCATTCTTGGTGGGCAACTCATGGGGCAACAAGCCTCCCTCACAAAGAATTAGCCATGAGGCCTTCTCAGTGACTTCTATCCTCTCGTTGCTATCATTCGTACACATATGAATTCGTACACCCGTGAAGGAGTAGCTGAGAGTAATTGCGCGCGCAGACACGCAGGTGATGTGCACACCAACCCTCGCTCCCACTTACAAACGCAGGGAGGATTGCTTGGGCGCGCGGTGTGACAGATGTCTTTCCGATGAGCAAGGGTTCCGGGACAACAGTTGTTGAGTTGCACCGGCTAACTTGGATCCCAATGCGCTCACACAGAGCCTGTCACATTTGATGATGGACTAGTGGCGTCATCCTCCACACCAACAGATGTAGAGATGACAGAGGAGGAGGATGCATCAGAGCCAGAGGAGAGCAGCGGTGAGCATGATGATCAGGATGAGGACAATGATGCTGATTATGATGATGAGGATTGATGACTCATTGACTCTGACTCATTGAGGCTTTAGGCTTGTAGTTTTGTAGACTGTAGTTTTTTTGTATTTTCTATTTCTATTTGCCATTGGTAGTGTACTTATGTAACACATTTTGATTCTGATGACGTAATGAGAAAACTATAGTATCTTACTATCTTGTCTTTCTGAGTAAATTTGACAATCGTATGATGTATGAATGTATCATGTATGAGTATCTAAGATCTTAAATCTATATATGAATCAATGAATTTGTGTAAAAAATATCTAATTTTTAATATATTAATATATATATATATATATATATATTTTAAAATATATATATATTTTTAATAAAATAATATATAACATATCGTATCCCAGAAGTATCCTGTTCCGGGGGTCACCGTATCTCGAATCCGATTCTCGAATCCCCGTATCCCCATATCAGGTGACTTAGCACATTAGTAATGATTAAAGAGCAGGGAACTCCTAAATTCCTTAATCAAACTATAAAAGACCTTCAAAGTGACTATTCAAGATGGACTAAAGGACAAGGCAAACCATAAACTTCTTCAGCCAAACCCTAATTAGTAAACTGCAAAGAAAAGGCCTTAAAAACAATGTTTTAAGCTACACCAAAGGACAGGGCATACCATAAACTTCTTTGGCTTGACTCCATTGAACCATTCCTAAGACAACAAGCTAAGTGGAACTAGAGAGCAATCAAGAATTCTCCAATCAAACCTAGCAGAGGAAAACATCTAAGCAATAGAAGGCAAATAGTCTTAAGGTGCCTCTAATAGCATATCTTAACCTAAATTTTCTGCTCTATTGCATGAGAAAAGATGAAACAATATGAAAACAGAAGGAAACAATTACTAAATTAGAACAACATCACCATTAACCATGTTCATGAATCCTATGAATATGCTTGCTCCATTGATGCTCAATCCAAGACAAACACAAAGCTCCAAAACCAATTTCTTCACAATTCCAAGTCTATGTATATTGAGCTCAACAATCAACCAACAAAATTATGAAGCCTTACATGCAGTATTTATCTGCCAAATCATGAAGTAAACCCTAGCTAGGGTTTTAAAAGTCATTAATTACACATTTAAGGCACTTTGACCTTTAAGACCATGCAAGGCCCAAGGCATAAATATCCCAAACTCATTAAATGCAAAAATAACTTCTAACATAACTTCTAAGCTAACTTTGGAGTTATTTGTCTTCAAGACCTTCAAAATATCTTTTTCAATAACTTCTGATGTATTTTGTTGACTTTCAGGCAAGGGCGCAGCGCCAAGGTACAAGGGCGCAACGCCAGGGCAAGGGTGCAGCGCCAAGACTGGAAAAATTGCCTTCTTGCAGCTGAGTTTTGGAGGCCTTCCCGGTGTCCAAATGAGCTCCATGATAGCTCATTGGAAAACCTGTCCTGTCAAGTTTTCAGATCTGCCTTTAGTTTCTAGATTGGTGCCCATTTGCCTATTCAAAAATCCATTCTCCCAAGACTGCTAAGGGCTCAGCGCCAGTGCTGAAAAGAGGGCCGAAAGGTGTTTTTTAGGTGGTTTTTGGCCCTTTTGAGGAACCAGTTTTGCTCCAAATGACCTGGAATTTTTTGTGGATGATGTGCTTGCCATAAGAAACATGAATATGCAAGCCATTTTTCATTTGAGTGCCCCAAAAAATAGCGTAGCACCAGTGGTGATGCGCGTTTGGCCCTTTTTTCTGCTAGCCAAACAGTCAAAAACTCAAAATTTGCACCAAATGCCAAAATTTAGAACTTACCTTGCTGATCATGTCTGGGATGCTTGGAGGGATACATCAGCAAGGATATCCAGTGTTTTGTTCTCCTTTACCTCATTTTGTGCTTGAATCTTTGCAAGGGCTCTTTTGAGCTTGGCCCTTGCAATTCTGTTCCTCATGGCATAATGTCTTGCCATCTTCTTCTGCAGGTCAATGTCTCTTTTTGCCTTCTTAAGTTGACCCTCTAGGTGCACATTGGCTCTCTCTAGCCAAGATTCTCTATCATAGCTGATCTCCATGGCAAGCAGCTCACTTGGAGTGACCTGCTCTGCCAACTCTGTCTTTCTCTCTTTCTCGAGCTAAAGCCTTATTCAACCCAATTGTCCTTGGCTTCTTCCTAGGAAGTTGTTCTTCCTCATCCTCATTGTCATCAAAAGCGCCCAAGGTCTCATCTAGCATAGCCTTGGCCTTTCCGGCCTCCTTCCGAGCTCTGATAGCCCTGACCTCACTGATGGCTTTCTTTATCTCTAACTACTGGTTTTCTAACTCAAGGAAGTTGATCACATTCTTTTCCCTACCAATATTAGCTTGTAGCTCACTAATCTTGGCATCCTTGCTTTTGAGCAGCATGTTTTTGATCCTCTCCTCAATCTCATCCTCTAAGTCAATAAGTTGAAACTCTTGATCGGTTTCATCTTCATCTTCCTCTTTAACAATGACTTGCTCTGCAACTTTTTCCTTACCCTTGTCAAGCTACTTTGTTGATGTAGAAGGCATGGTCCCTTGCATCTCAAGTGCAGCAAACACATGCATGTAGCCCCTCCGGTAGGTCAAAGGAAAAGGCTCTATGTCAATCATCTCAGTGTCATCTGTTTCACTGTCCTCATCACTCTTTGATGATGTGGTGTCATGAGATGAGGGTGAAGGGCCGTGGGAAGGTGATGAAGGAGGATCATCATGAGGTGAAGGAATGTGAGTGGATGGTGATGTGGAAGGGTCATCATGGGGTGAAGGAATGTGAGTGAGTGGGGATGTAGGAACAACAGGAAGTAATGCAGAAGTAGGTATGGGAGGATGAGATGAGGAATGTATATCTTGCTGATGATGGCCTTGTGGAGCAGTAAAAACCTCATTGGCATTGAAGGTCTCCCATGGAATGCCTTTCTGCTGTAGTTGGTGCATAACCACCATCTTGATAAGTGAGTCATGGAATAGGCTTTGCATTTGCTGAGGGTAATCTCTCTTTTGCACTATGTAGGCCATTTTGTTAATGCTTCGGTAAAGATAATATGGTATATGCAGCATCCTCACTCTAATAAAGTGTATAAGAAGCCTGATGTGGTATGAGTAGAGGCGGGAGAACCTTCCCTCACATGTGAAATACTTCATGATTATTCTCATCATAGGTGCATATCTGTCAAGCAGATGTGAAAAAGGAAAGATAGACTTGTGGTGGTCTTTATACCTAGGCTTTAGATATGGTTCAAAGTAACTCATGTCTAGGTTTGCTTACTTGAACCACTTTTCCCCCACACTTGGTATTCCTGTAGAATTTGCAATGGCATCTGTAGACAGCGCAAATGTCACGTCGGCAAGATTAACTTCTTTGTCATGCAAATTAATAATGAAAAGTCTTGTTAGTTCAGGGTGGTTTTGTACTTGTTGCACCTTTTCACAAAATTCAAAGAAGCCTACATGTTTGAAACATGAAATAGTAAGAGGAGATGCCATGAGCTCTCTTGTATTGAGGGGTTCAAATCTGTTTATATTTCCTCCTTTATGATCATGCCTCCTTGGCATTTGGGCCTCAATACCATTGTCACTGTCCTCTCCCTCAAACATTGTAAACTCAGTTTTTGAATCCCTAGGGCTGATGTGAAATGCGATGAAGGGAGGGTATGAAATGGCAGTTTGCAAATGAATGGAATGAGTGAAAATGAAGAGAATGGCTATTGTGTCAAGCAAGATGAATGGCAGCCCTCAAACAGTGTAATTTCCATTGTTATGACTAATACCCTACCTAGGAGGGTGAAATAAACATATAAACATTGATTTCAAGCTTGAAACCTCGGGTTTGATTAGGGTTTCATTCCATAAAATAAATGATGACCAAAATAGCTTGAAGATGAGCTCATGTCATGTACTTACCTATTACCAGTGCCTTAGAAGACTTTGGAGGAAATTTGAAAGTGTTTTGAAGTGGTTTGAATGGTTGGAGGGCTTAGAAACCCTTCTTGTCCAAGCGCACAACGCCAAGGTTGAGGGCGCAGCGCCAAGCCTAGGCGTGCAGTGCCAGTTTTGAGTGCGCAACGCCTTAGAAAATGGGCAGAGGTTGTGTCGAGCAATAGCGCAACGCCACTCCCAGCGCGCAGCGCCACTTCCCAGGCACACAACGCCTTCAGATTTTTAACGGAGGAAAACTGCTAGGGGCACAACGCCTTCTCCCAAGCGCGCAGTGCCGAGCAAATTTGCCCAAATTCACTTAGAAAACTCACAAATTTCTCTCTTGAGTGCTCTTGGTCTTTTGAAAGGCAAAAATGACTCCTTTGAAGTGTAAGATGTGCTATATAGGCGGGTGGAATTTTATTTAATTGGGTAAAACCCACTTTCTAATGTTTTCAAGTCCTTTTCCTTGTTCACTAACCCTTTTACACTGTTTGCATGTAGGTTTTTTAAAATGATGAATTTGACCTTTCTTTTGGTCATAGAGGCATGACAAGTTCATTTTAACACCTTTGGGATTTAGCCACATAGCAGCATCTTCAAAATCTTCTCTTGTTTCCACCATGACACTCAACTTATCTTTTCCACCTTGTCTGGCCACTTTCTTCAAAACCCTAGGTGTTTGGAGTGCTTTACAGCAATCATCAGTGTTGTCTTCTAAGTTCTCTATAGCCCTTTCAAGTTCATTCATTTTTGTCCAGTTCACCTCACCTTTTTCCATATTTCTTCAATCTATTTTGATAGAATTTCTTCATGTTTGGCCTTGTGTGCTTCCTCCATGTTATTTTCTGCAAGGGATCACTATTTTGGCACTCAACTGGACCATAAAGTTCAAAACCCTAATCATCTACAAGACTAAGTGTTTCCCTTTGTTTTACTGTAAGTTGTTTTCATTCAAGAGTAGACAGTCCACCTCATCAGTACCTTCTGCAGACAAATCCTTCAACACTCTTGCAGAAGTGCTAAACTCTTTGCATCTTCCTCACTTGCAAGTTCTACATTGATAAGACAAACTTCTTTGGAAATTTTAGGTCCTTCTTGAATAACCATGTCTTTGACATTCTATTACATCTGAGCCAAATTCTAGCAAAGGAAAAGCAGTGCCTAAAACATCCTAGGATGACCCTAAAACATGTAAAAACCCTAATGACCTAGTGGGAGGGTTCTTTGACCCGATTTTGACTGAAATTATGACCTGGAGATTTTCAAGTAAAAACAGAGTATATTTACAGCTTATTATGCCCAAAGGGACATTGGAATGAGTTAGCTATAGGAAACCCTAGAGGGGAGGTGGAGTTCAGTGACAAGGGAAAAATAGGCAATGAGGTCATAGGCAGGGGAGAAAGATGAAAATGAGAGGTATAAGCCTATGATGAGTCTTTTAGGAGCAACAGGGTGACTTTGAGATGGCAAACTTGATAAATAGTGAAAATAGGTTTATAAGGATAATGAAGGTAGTGAGATTTCTGAAACTCAAGATATTCAAGGAATATTGTTTTCAGAAATCTATAAACATCCTATAGTCATCTAAAGATAGTGAAAAACACTGATGACTAACAGCGGCTCCACTTGGGGAGGGCAGCTCCTTTCAAGAGGTGTCAAGAACCTCAGATCTCTGGTTTTGCAGATGAGATGCCTCACATGCTTGCTGATTTACTCCTGTTCTTTGAAGTTGTGATCTTTTAACATCTGAAAAAACATGATTGCTTCAACATCAAATCTACCTACCCATGGTACCTTTCCTAACATTTTCTCTTCATTTGGGTGCACTTGGATTGGCAAACCCTGAACATCATTTTTTATTTTGAAAGTATAAAAACTATTTATGTCTACCCTTATCACTTCCGAGAGCTCAGATTAGACTAATGAGCTTTTTTATTCTCTACCTAATCTACTTATCTATCAAGTTTAAACAATTTGACAGATTTTCATTCTCTAATCTATCAACACAAAATTTAAAACATGACCAAATCAAGGTTGGGCAGTTTGGTTTGTCATGCGCTGTGGCATCTTGGACAAGTGGCACACAGATTTTATTTTTGTACAAGTAAAACTAGAAAAACTTGAGGGCTCATAATTTGAAATCTGTCACTCATCCCTCTCTTTTCTCTTTGGTTTAGATTTGAGCTTTGTGAACCAGCATCTCTTCCTAACCTAGTCTATTGATGACCCAAGTTTAAATGGTTTGGAAAATCTTGGTTTTCTAACTTATCAGCATAAATTTAAAACATGTTCAATTATGGTTAGGCTGTATGACTGAACAAGACTTTTCTTTCTCAAAGTAGTGGCATTTAGACTTGCACACTTTCAGACATTTTCTTTTTTGGTATGGGGCTTTATCTCTTCTTTTCATATGCCCTCTTTTTCTTCTTTTCTTTGTTTTTGTGTTTTCATTTTTCTGATCTTTTACTCAAGCAATGTTATGTACAATGAACAAAGCTTTAAACTAAGAACTTTAACAAAAATAGTGCTTGAGCATCCTACGATTGACAAGACCTCTAAATAACTCTGTTTCATCCATTTCTTGTAGAAATAATGCATTGTTACCTCTTACTGAATGGATGATGTGTGGACTTTTCCACAGATTTTCAAATTTTCCATGCTTGCCTTTGTCCTCTCTTCTTGAATCCCACTTCAGCACTTTGTCTTCAATCTGGAAATCATTTGCCTTGGTCCTCTTATCGAAAAGCTTTTTGATGCTCTCTTGCACTGCTTGTGTCTTGTTGTATACTTTTTCCCTTAATTGCTGCAATTGAATGGTTTGGTTTAACCTCCTTTGCATATCATTCTCTTCTGATTGTACCTCTTGGAGGAGCTTCATCACTGGGATTCCCAAGGATGTTGGAAAAACTGCATCCATGCCATACACTAGCTGATAGGGAGACATGTTAATTGATTTCTTGCTTGTTAATCTGTCTGCCCATAGTACATGCACCAATTTGATGTGCCATGATTTTTTGTTCTCTTCCAACAATTTCTTGATGATGTTTACCAAACTTTTGTTAGAGGACTCAGCCAACCCATTACCTTGAGGCCAATAAGTTGTAGAATGCCCTAATGTAATGTGATACTTGTGGCGAAAGTCTACCATTCTCTTGGATTTAAATGCAGCAGCATTATCAATGATAATCTTTCTTGGACAACCAAATCTGGACAAGATGTGATTTTCAAGGAATTTGATGATTACCAAGTCAGTGGCAGTCTTTGAAGGGATGGCTTCTATCCATTTGGTGAAATGGTCAGCTGCAGTGAGGATCCATTTGTGTTGGGCAGAGGAGGCAGGGTGGATTTCTCCAATGAAATATAAACCCCACTGCTAAAAAGGAGTTTCAACACTGATAGGATGTAAAGGCAAATGCAGTAGTTTTCTCTGTCCCTCAAAGATTTGGCATTTATGGCAAGTCACTACTAGCTTGTGGATATCAGGGAAAATAGTGGGCCAATAGAAACCAGCTCTAAGGATTTTGTTGGCAGTAGTTTTCCAATAGAGATGACCTTCACACTCTCCTTCATAAAACTCATGCATGATTCTATCTGTATCATCTTCAAGTAAACATTTAAGCAAGATACCAACATAATTTTTCCAATATAAAGCTTTATCTAGGATGCAAAAATTTACAGCCTTTTGTTTCAAGAATCTGACCTTTGTTTTGGACAAACTAGAAGGAGAATTTAGATTAAAAAGCATATATAATATGTCAGCATATCAGAGTGAGTTCATAAATGCTTCTTCAGTAGGTGGAGTCGTCAGCTCCTCTTGTTCATCCAAGGAATGTATCATGTTTATGTCTAATGCTTGAAAGTTTGCTTCAGCCATCAGTTTGGCCAATCCTTCCCCTTTGATTAGCTTGGTGGGCTTGATTTCCAAGTCATACTTTAAGATGACAGCGATCCACTTATCTCTTTTACCATCAGGATCCTAAGTTAGTATGTCCTTAACAACTGCATGAGGAACAAAAGCAATGATATGTGAATGCAAAATGTAAACTCTGAAATCTTTTAAGGGTTTGATTAAGGCAAAAGCTTGTTTCTCCATGATGTTATATTTCAAACGTGCATTCCTTAGAGCCTTGCTGAAGAAAGCTATGGGTTGTTCTTGTTCCATTATGTTCTTTTGTAGAAATACTGCAGCAATTGTGTGTTCTGATGCAAATGAGAAGATGAAAAAGTCCTTGGTAAAGTCAGGGCTGATTAGAACTGGTGTTTGGGTAAGTGCTTGTTTTACCAATTCAAAGGATTGCTTTGCTTCGGTGATCCATTTGACTCCTATTTCTCTTTTCAGCATGTTTGTAATGTTTCTTAGGAGTTCTGCAAGGTTTGGCATGGACCTTCTTAAGAAGTTGATCTTTCCAATGAAGGATTGCAGCTCTTTGATGTTTCTAGGGTGGCTGATCTGCAATATCCCCTCAATCCTTTTGGGGTCAATCTTGATCCCTTCCTCAGATATGATGTGGCCTAAAAGTTTTCCTTCTTGAAGACCAAACAAAGTTTTTTTGAGATTCAAAGATAAACCATACTTTCTACACTTTTCAAAGACTTTTCTTAAGTGAGGTAGGTGTTCTTTATCGGTTTTTGAGTAAACAGTGATGTCATCAAGGTATATCACAATGAAGTAGCCTATCTCTTCGGAAAAAACAATGTCCATGGTTCTTTGAAAAGTGGCCCCGACATTCATTAACTCAAAAGGCATTTTAACATACATGGTGCCCCAAGGTGTAGTGAAGGCGGTTTGCGCTGATCACTTGGAAGTACTAGCACCTGATTATACCCTGAAAAACTATCAAGTAAAGATATTCTTTTGGAACCCACTACCTTTTGCAGTATATGATCCATCTTAGGTAAAGGCTAGTTGTCTTTCAGGGAGGCTTTGTTCAAATTTCTAAAGTCCATGCACAGCCTAATTTCCCATGTTTTCTTCCTCACTAACACAAGGTTTGAGACCCATTCCGAGTACCTGAGTGGGACTATTATTCCAGCATCATACATATTTTTGATTTCTTTCTCAACTTGAGGCATTAGGACAGGGTTTATCCTACGCAACTTCTGCTTGAATGGTTTCTGGTTTTCCTTGAGAGGAAGCTTATGCTGAATGATATTTGTGTCATAGGACTTCAATTCCTCATAACCCCATACAAACAAATCCTTAAACTCTTTAAATAGCTCAATGTATTTCTGTTTTATAAGAGCTGGTAGTGTTTTTAACAACTTTATCATTTTAGGTTCTTCTTCACTGCCTATGTTGCATTCTTCTACATCTGTTTCGGTGGATTCCATTTTAGGCTTCCTAGCAACATCATTGAAATCAAACAGCTCTTCTACGGGGGCAAGTTCTCTTGGCAATAAGTTATGTTTGCATTGCAATATCTCAATGTACATTTTGTCTGAGTCTTCAAACAATTCTGCCTCAAGAGAGTGTTCTAGCAGATTTACATCAGCATCATAAGGCAGCTCTGTTTTGTGTGTTTGTTTCTCATCAGAGCAGTGCTCTTCATGATCTAAGCTTGGTTTTGGCATTTCAAATTCATTTTTGGATTGCAGGAAGTCTTCAATATGTTTGTCACCTTCAAATACTTGCCAATAATCTATGTTATCAGGTACTGTAGGCATGCTTTTGACCTTTACCGTGTATTGTTCATTTGCATGAGGTAGTTGGCAAGTGTTGGCAACAAAGGCTAGTTCATTTGCAAGGCTGTTTTGAGTTCTTGGAATAGAGGTAAGTTCATATTTTTCAAATGTTTTGAGGAGGTCTAAGGCAACAGTCTTATATTCTCTTAGCCTAGGGTTTTTGGCTGAATATTCTCCTTTGATTTGTCTAATGACTAGCTTGGAATCTCTTTGAACAGAAATCCTTTTAGCTCCTATACTTTTCAGCATTTGTAATCCTAAGAGAAGAGCTTCATACTCTGCAATATTGTTTGTACATGGAAAATATAGCTTGTAAGAGTGACCTTCATTGGTGTTGTGTATCCAAACATCTGCTCCTGAACCAACTTTTCCACAAGAGCCATCAAAGCTCATGTTCCAAAGTATTTCAAGTTCAGATTCGCCATTATGTTGTTGTTCATGGTTGCTAGGGTTTTGGCTGTTATGTTCTTCATTTTGTGTTTGGTTTGACTGTTCTGACAGGTCTTGCTCTTCCTCTTTTTCATCTACTTGTTCATTAATGTCATCTTCGTTGTACAAGATAAATGAGTCAAGGTCTGAATGGATAGAATAGAGAGGGGTGTTGTTTGGCCTATTTGGCTGCTAACCATGTATTTCATGTGAGATTCTCTGTACAATCTTCTTGTTTGGTTAAAGACTAGAATGGTAGCATATGTCATGTCCATTTGGAGGTTTCCTTGGAGTTTGGCTCCCCATGATCTAGATAAAAGCATGCCATATATTGGGGGTATGTCAGCTACTACAATGTCCATTACAAGGCTCTTTGTTGATATTTGTGCCAGATTGACACACAGATCTTTGATTAGACCCAAGCATTTAACTCTACTTGAATCAAAAGAGTACAAGTCTTTGTATGGTCTGGTTACTTCGAGGCCTAATCTCTCCATCACTACCTTTGGCATGAGGTTGTGTGAAGCACCAGAGTCTAGCATAGCATTGTGTAGGATTTTGTCGTGGATGTTTAAACTGACATAGAATGGAGGCACAGCTCCCTCTCGGAACTTTCCTTCTACCTTTGGTCCAAACAACAATTCTGGCTTGTCATCAGTTAGATTTAGAGTATCAGTGTCATTTCTTATGTTTAAAGTTTTCAAAACTTGAGATCTATATACATCTTGAGTCACTAATTCCGTAAGGGGTATGGCTATTTTGATCTTGTCAATTTCACCCTCAATACTGAATGGTATCTGTGTTCTTGGTATATTTACATCGGTTTTATCATACATGTTCTTTTCAACAACTTTAGCTTGTTGACTTTTGTTTGGAACCTCAGTGAAAGCAATTTTTTCAGGGCCACTAATTGATGTACTAGGGCAGCTTTGGTCACCATCATGTTGGCTAATTTTGTTTTTGCTTTGATCAGAGTTATTAGCCATTATGTTGGTATTTTCTGCTGTCTTTTTAGGAATGTTTTCAAGGGTCTTCCTAGCAGATATTTCTGGTTTGTTCCTCTTGGGGATGTCTTGTGTTCTCCTACTTGTGAGATCATACTGCCTATGAACCTGCATGATAGCATTTTCAAACCCTAGTTTGTATATTCTTCAGAATCCTCATATGTTCTTTCAGTTTGGTTTGAGGAAAACAGACGTTGTTCTTCTTCTGTGAGGAAAAAATCATCTTCGTTATGGAGTCTATTAGATTGACATGATTTTCTTCTGAATCCTCAGCTCTCTCTCCTCTTCATTTACATAGTTTTCTTGGAAAGGAGGTCTGATTTGCTGGTCATTTTCTCTTTGTCTTATTTGAGGAGGGTCCCTTCTGAAGTTTTGGTTTCTATTTTTGTTTTGAGGGTTTGTTTGGTTTTCTCTTGGAGATGCTCTTTCATTCAAGTTAACTCTCTCCATCATCCTTTCCATTGTCCTAACTAGACTGTCAATTTTAGCATAAGATGTGGAGGCCATAGTTTTCTCTTTGTATGTAACCTTCTTCTCTGCTCTCAATCTAGCCCTTTTAGCAATTAAGTTGGCTTCTACACTTACTGCTCCCCTTTGCATGTCTTCTAAGGTAAGCGGATCTCTTTCTCTTAATTGATAAGACATGTTTGGATCAAATCCATCTGGAAATTTTACTAAGGCTATGCCTTGTGGGGGTTTCATGTGGGGAGGGAGTGTATTGTATACACTATTGAACTTAATGCAGTAGTCTTGGACACTTTCCCCAACATTTCTCTTAAGGTTATCATACTCTAATAGGATTTGAAGAAGATTTTTCTTAGTCTCCCACTTGTTTATGAATGTTTGATAAAGGGAAGGGAGATCATGAATGCTATTAGGGGTTAAGTTTTGAACCATTTCTTTGCTTCTCCTCCTAAACTTTGGGCAAACATTCTCATTTTTATGGTCTCTTCTTCTATTTCTTGGTACTCAAAAGCATCATTCATCTTGTCTACATGCTGTTGGGTAGTGGTAGAATCAGCGCCAGTAAAGTGAGGGATTTTAGATTGGTAGTCATGTGGCATAGGCAGTAAAAGTTGTGGTAGTACCAAGGGGGCATACCATGCTGCTATGATAGGAGGTAATGGAATCCAAGGAGGATTTACAAGAGGAGGGTTTATGAGTGGAGGTGGAGGATGAAATGGAGTGGTTTGCACAGTGGATGTATGAGTGGGGGTAGTAGATGTACCTGGACCAGCTAGCTGAGATTGAGCAGATTTGGATTGAAAGGAGTCAAAGTGTTGGAGAAGCTGAAAATCAGGAGTGGAAGGAGAGGCTTCTCTACTAGGACTCTGCTGTAAGTTTGTAGGCTCAAGGTCTGTTTGGTCTATCTAGTTTTGAGACTTAGTTTTGAATAGGTTTCTTCTATGGTGTAAGTCAAATTGGGTATTTTGCAAGGATGTAAGGTTTTCAGGGACAAAACTTGCTTTGTGAATTGGTCTGACAGTAGTTGAATCTTCAGTCCTAGAAGTTTTTCTTAGGATTCTTTCCGGGTCATCAACTATATCAGGAGGGTTTGGGTCAGGGTGAGATCTGGTGTTGATTCTTTGTGAAGCCAGGTTTCAGACCCACAAAACGGAGAGGATGAAAGTTTACAAGGGTTTTGAAAACAAACCAATCTGTAAGAAGAATGAATTCACACAATATGTGGCTGGGCTTTATACTATTAGGATTGATTAATGCATTCCTAGGGGAGTCTGTGAGAAACAATGGCGTCACCAGGTCTACTGGAAAGACAGTGGAGTCACCAGGTGGATGCTAATTGTTTTGAAGATTTGTTTGTTGTCCACCATCAACAATTGGATACCAATCTAGAGATATTTTTGGGTTTTTTGAGTTCTTTATGTAACACTAAGATTTTTAATGAGTGTTCCCCAGTATGTTCACCATTATGCTAGTATGGAAAATCAACCAGATATCATTCTTAACTAACACTTGATTTATCTAAGTTTGACAGGGGATTTTTGAGTTTTGAAGGAATATTTAAGCTATTACTTACTCAGTCCCACCGTGATCACCATTATGTTAGGTCCCTGTAATTTATCAGATTGGCAAGACCAAATAGACAAGGGTAACATCAAACCAACTTTGGAGTCCTAGGACCTAGCCTTCTTGGACTCAGAAAGGGCTCTCTCTATATTTGTATAAAAGGTATGACTTGTATGTTTTTAGGATGTTGATTTTAGGCTAGTTAAAGTGATAGGGTTTGTTTGTTTTGTTTTGTTGGTTGGGTTGCTTGTCAAGTAGAATAGATAGAGTAAGAGGAATTCAAACCATTGGGCTATGGGGTCTGTGAAAGGCTTGAAAATTACAATAATGAATCAAGGGTGTTTCACAGGGCAAGTTAACAAAGCCAAATGGCTTTTAATAGCTTATGCGAGTGAAATGAACATTAAATTTGTGAACATGGTAGGTTTAAAGGGCAATTAAGAATCCTTTAACAAATACTATAACAAGAAGGGCTTTCAAAATCACTATGCTTAAGAAATAACCAAAGGACAGGGCACACCATAAACTTCTCTGGTCAAACTTCACCAAGTAAACTTTAAAAACAACAATCAAGTAAACCCTAGAGAGCAGGGAACTCCTAAATTCTCTAGCTATTCACCTTCAGAGAAAGAAAACATGTAAGATAACACATTAGTAATGATTAAAGAGAAAATATTCCTTAATCAAACTATAAAAGACCTTCAAAGTGACTATTCAAAATGGACTAAAGGACAGGGAAAACCATAAACTTCTTCAGCCAAACCCTAATTAGTAAACATCAAAGAAAAGGCCTTAAAAACAATGTTTTAAGCTACACCAAAGGGCAGGGCATACCATAAACTTCTTTGGCTTGAATCCATTGAACCATTCTTAAGACAACAAACTAAGTGGAACTACAGAGCAATCAAGAATTCTCCAATTAGACCTAGCAGAGGAAAACATCTAAGCAATAGAAGGCAAACAGTCTTAAGGTGCCTCTAACAACATATCTTAACCTAAATTTTCTGCTCTATTGCATGATAAAAGATGAAACAATATGAAAACAGAAGGAAACAATTACTAAATTAGAACAACATCACCATTAACCATGTTCATGAATCCTATGAATATGCTTGCTCCATTGATGCTCAATCCAAGACAAACACAAAGCTCCAAAACCAATTTCTTCACAACTCCAAGTCTGTGTATATTGAGCTCAACAATCAACCAACAAAATTATGAAGCCTTACATGCAGTATTTATCTGCCAAATGATGAAGTAAACTCTAGCTAGGGTTTTAGAAGTCATTAATTACACATTTAAGGCACTTTGACCTTTGAGACCATGCAAGGCCCAAGGCATAAATATCCCAAACTCATTAAATGCAAAAGCAACTTCTAAGCTAATTTTGGAGTTATTTGTCTTCAAGGCCTTTAAAATATCATTTTCAATAACTTTTGATGTGTTTTGTTGACTTTCAGGCAAGGGCGCCGCGCCAAGTTACAAGGGCGCAACACCAAGACTGGAAAAATTGCCTTTTTGCAGTTGAGTTTTGGAGGCCTTCCCGGTGTCCAAATGAGCTCCATGATAGCTCATTGGAAAGCGTGTCCTGTCTAGTTTCTAGATCTGACTTTAGTTTCTAGATTGGTGCTCATTTGCCTAGTCAAAAATCCATTCTCCCAAGACTGCTAGGGGCGCAATGCCAGTGCTGAAAAGAGGGTAGAAAGGTGTTTTTTGGCCCTTTTGAGGGACTAGTTTTGCTCCAAATGACCTGAAATTTTCTGTGGATGATGTAATTTCCATAAGGAACATGAATATGCAAGCCACTTGTCATTTGAGTGCCCCAAAAAAGAGCGCAGCGCCAGCGGCGCTGCGCATTTGGCCCTTTTCTCTGCTAGCCAAATAGTCAAAAACTCAAAATTTGCACCAAGTGCCAAAATTTGGAACTTACCTTGCTGATCATGTCTGGGATGCTTGGAGGGATACATCAGCAAGGATATCTAGTTTTTCCTTCTCCTTTACCTCATTTTGTGTTGGAATCTTTGCAAGGGCTCTTTTGAGCTTGGCCCTTGCAATTCTGTTCCTCATGGCATAATGTCTTGCCATCTTCTTCTGCAGGTCTATGTCTCTTTTTGCCTTCTCAAGTTGACCCTCTAGGTGCACATTGGCTCTCTTTAGCTAAGATTCTCTATCATAGCTGATCTCCATGGCAAACAACTCACTTGGAGTGAGCTGCTCTGCCAACTCTGTCTCTTTCTTTCTTTCCCGAGCTAAAGCCTTCTTCAACCCAATTGTCCTTGGCTTCTTCCTAGGAAGTTGTTCTTCCTCATCCTCATTGTCGTCAAAAGTGCCCAAGGTCTCATCCAGCATATCCTTGGCCTTTCCAGTCTCCTTCCGAGCTCTGATAGCCCTGAACTCACTGATGTCTTTCTCTATCTCTAACTGCTGGTTTTCTAACTCAAGGAAGTTGATCAAATTCTTTGCCCTACCAAGATTAGCTTGTAGCTCACTAATCCTGGCATCCTTGATTGTAGTATCCCGTTTTGGGGATATCTCTAAAACACGACAAACTCCAACCAGAGATGGACTGGGAGGGCATTTATCGGATATTCCGCCTCTGAAAAGAGGACGAGATCCGGAGGCTACCTGGCCCTTTCCAGACTCTGTCGAAGAGTGAAAGATAAACACACCAAGTGGTATAGAACTAGAATGCTCAAGAACATATAAAAATAACAGTGCAGCAGACATATAATAGCATAGAAAAATTGTACGGAAACTCATCCAGAAATATAGAGATGAAATGCTAAGCCATTTTATTAAACGGAGTAATATAATGAAGTACAATAGGTGATCAGAGTGATGGCACCTAAACTTGCTCAAGGCAAGAGAATAAATACTCTCAGAATACACCAGAAATGACTGCTCTCTGAACTGTGTCCCAGCTCCTGGAAAACTGCCATGTAGTTGCTACTGCTAGAATGAACTGAAGACTAGGGGCTGTTCCCCTTGCCGAAATGAGCTGAAAATCTGGAAATCTCCTCTGCTCACCAATCCCGACAAAACCCAAAAACCATATAAAAAATGGCCGACCTCCGAAAAACACCCCCTTGGGGAATTACGCTGGCCTCCAAGGCTCTGCGCAGAGGCTAAATGAGAATGACTGAAACACTGCCTCAAACTCCACCAAAATCCTCCCACAGGGAAAGGCTGATCTTCTGCTCAAAATCTCGGCTTAATCTCCTGCAGAAATCCCGATCCGGAGCACCTCCAAGATGGACTGCGTCTTCCCTCTCAGTGACTGCGCAGTCCCTATGAAAGCCCAGCTTCGCAACAAACCCAAACACCGAAACCTCTCACAAAATACTGAAGAAATAACCTTGCCTGAGCAGGCACTCGAAGTCCCCCGGGGCTAAGGGCGAGATCTCCGACCGAAGACACTCAATGCACTAAACAGTGCTGCAGACAGGCTAAATAGCCAGCGTGCTCAAGAAGACAAAACGTCCAGCTCAATAAAATCAACAACAGAATGAATCAAATGAGAAGGCTCCTCCCTCTTTTATAACGTTGGCCTTCCTCCAACCCTAAGGCCCATCTCCTCAACGTAGCCTCCCTATCTTGCCACGTGCTCTTCCTCTCCTGCGCAGTAGCTTCTAGAGCATACGTGGGCCCCCTCTCTACGTGGTGCTTGTCCCCCCTTGGCTCCCCCTTAAGTCACAACGTTGTGCTACTGGGAGGGTGTTTTATTCCACTTAAGTGAGTTAGACCCTCTCCACTCACTTTTTATTTATTTATAAACTATAGACGACAAAACTGAACAAAATCGAATATTCCAATTAGCTGTCGCTAATTAGGAATATTACATTGATTTTGAGCAGCATGTTTGTGATCCTCTCCTCATTCTCATCCTCTAGGTCAATAAGTTGAAACTCTTGTTCAGTTTCATGTTCATCTTCCTCTTTAACAATGCCCTGCTCTGCAACCTTTTCCTTACCCTTGTCAAGCTGCTTTGTTGATGTAGAAGGCATGGCCCCTTGCATCTCAAGTGCAACAAACACATGCCTGTAGCCCCTCCGGTAGGTCAAGGGAAAAGGCTCTATGTCAATCATCTCAGTGTCATCTGTCTCACTGTCCTCATCACTGTTTGATGTCGTGGTGTCATGAGATGAGGGTGAAGGGCTGTGGGAAGGTGATGAAGGAGGATCATCATGAGGTGAAGGAATGTAAGTGGATGGTGATGTGGAAGGATCATCATGGGGTGAAGGAATGTGAGTGAGTGGGGATGTAGGAACATCAGGAAGTGATGGAGAAGTAGGAATGGGAGGATGAGATGAGGAAGGTATATCTTGCTGATGATGGCCTTGTGGAGCAGTAAAAACCTCATTGGCAATGAAGGTCTCCCATGGAATGCCTTTCTGCTGTAGTTGGTGCATAACCACCATCTTGATAAGTGAGTGATGGAATAGGCTTTGCATTTGTTAAGGGTAATCTCTCTTTTGCAGTATGTAGGCCATTTTGTCAATGTTTCGTAAAGATAATATGGTATATGCAGCATCCTCACTCTAGTAAAGTGCATAAGAAGCCTGATGTGGTATGAGTAGAGGCGGGAGAACCTTCCCTCACATGTGAAATACTTCATGATTATTCTCATCATAGGTGCATATCTATCAAGCAGATGTGAAAAAGGAAAGATAGACTTTTGGTGGTCTTTATACCTAGGCTTTAGATATGGCTCAAAGTAACTCATGTCTAGGTTTGATTGCTTGAACCACTTTTCCCCCACACTTGGTATTCCTGTAGCATTTGCAATGGCATCTGTAGAAAACTCAAATGTCACCCCGGCAAGATTAACTTCTTTGTCATGCAAATTAATAATGAAAAGTCTTGTTAGTTCAGGGTGGTTTTGTACTTGCTACACCTTTTCACAAAATTCAAAGCAGCCTACATGTTTGAAACATGAAATAGTAAGAGGAGATGCCATGAGCTCTCTTGTATTGAGGGGCTCAAATTTGTTTATCTTTCCTCCTTTATGATCATGTCTCCTTGGCATTTGGGCCTTAATACCACTGTCACTGTCCTCTCCCTCAGAACTTGTAAACTCTGTTTTTGAAACCCTAGGGTTGATGTGAAATGAGATGAAAGGAGGGTATGAAACGGCAGTTTGCAAATGAATGGGATGAGTGAAAATGAAGAGACTGGCTATTGTGTCAAGCAAGATGAATGGCAGCCCTCAAACAGTGTAATTTCCGTTGTTATGACTGATACTCTGCCTAGGAGGGTGAAATAAGCATATAAACAGTGATTTCAAGCTTGGAACTTGGGGTTTGATTAAGGTTTCATTCCATTCAATAAATGATGACCAAAATAGCTTGAAGATGAGCTCATGTCATGTACTTACCTCTTACTAGTGCCTTAGAAGACTTTGGAGGAAATTTGAAAGTGTTTTGAAGTGGTTTGAATGGTTGGAGGGCTTAGAAACCCTTCCTGTCTGTTGACCACTGGAGTGACACCTGATGATAATGAGAATACTCCATGCCCAAGGATGAACCAGAAGACATTTGTACCATCAAATATCATCAGATATCATTAGTTCAACAGAGTTTTTAAACTCTACTTCTACTTCTTATCATTTTCTCTTGTACCCAGTTTCCACGCCCTACGGGGAATTGTAATAAGTGATGCTAGTAATGATGAGTTTTGAGTCAGTATTGAGTCTGTAACAGGCCTAGGTAGCCTGGGACCTTGTCAACAAGTGAGTATTACTCTTGGAGGTTTTTTTTACTTGGTTAATTATCATCTCCCTACTAGGAGTTAATAATTAATTGAGTTTTTTCCTTCAATTTTACCCCAAAGGCGGAGTACGGCTTGATGGTGAGGCCTTGGGTGACTCCTAGTGTCTAGAGTCAATGTATATTACCATACTAGATAACACAAAAAATTTCGTGGGATTTGGTTAGGTCTAGGTAGTATTTTTTAATTTTTTAGATTTTCCGCAAGTCGAAAATTGCAATAAAAATTGTAATTGAATTGTAATAAGTGTTGTTTAGAGAAGTTGTATGGGGTATGAGTAATCAAAATTACACCTCTTACGCTCAAATTTCTACTATGACACACTTTGAGGGGTTAAAAATGTGTTTTGAACCCTCAAAACTCACTTTTCCTAAGTTTAGTGGGAAATCTGACAATTAATTAAGCCAGAAATTAAATAAATGGAGAAAAATAAATATCCACACATGCTAAATGAGGTGGAAATGAGGTGGAAAATTATGGAGGAGTTAAAGTGAAGTCCCAAGGTGATATGAACTCCTAAAATCAAGGAAAAGAAATGTGCTCAAATAAAATTGAATTTCCGGCATTAAATGAGAGTTGCTTACTTGGAAATTCGAATTTGTGAAGTTAGTGCATATTTGGGAGGATTTGGGAGAATATTTGGTGGAGATTTTTGTGGGAAAATGTCCCCACATGGGTTACCAACCATATACACATGTCATTCCATCATAAAATTCGAATTTGACACATAAGGGAAGAAGAAAATTGGAGTGTAAAAACTCTGGTAAACTTGAATAAGTATATATTATTATTGATAAAAGATGAGATATGAGATATGATTACAATGGAGAATCACCGAGGCTTTAAATATAGCCTCATGGTGTCCCTTGGTGAAGAGACATGATCTTTGATCATGCCCTTTCACTTAATAAAACCTAAGATAACTATATCTAACTAATAATTAATAAAATATACATAACAAAAATGATGTCCACTTGCCAGAATTCGATTTTTACACTTGGCATTGGAGCTCCGCTTACCAAATTCGAATTTGCCTTGAGATCTCCTCCCTCTCACCACTTGGCATATGGTTTTTCATTGAGATTTGCTCCCAACTTTCTATATAATGGAGCCATGGGCTTTCATATTGTAATCATTGTTTAATAGCTATTGTGCTTGCGGAAGCGCTACTACCTTGTACACTTTCAGAAATATCAATAAAGACTTTGGGGTTTCATTCATGAGGTGTTCCTCCTTTTGGAGTGTGATGAATTAATCATTGGTATAATTCCTTTTACTCATGCTTTGATCCAATTTGTTTTCATATGCTCTTATAGATTTGTTAATGTAGAGCTATCTTACATTGACATTTGATTTAGGAGTATGCTCTAGGTATAGAATGCTCTAGTTGGTTTCAAATAAATCTCTAGAGTTTCTTATCATTGTTTATTGCTAGATCTATATGGAACTAATTCTCGATTGAAGTTTTGTAGAGGGAACATCTTGTTGGGATCAAAGAATCAAGTGTTGGAGGAAGTCTTTGGAGAGACCAACCCACTCTTGATACATTCTCAAAGGAGCTCTCATTTGTTCTTTGAACCTTCATAGTCTTATCTTACAAAGTGGTTTTGCAGGGGTTTTGAGACATAGCTTGTATACAAGCCAAATACTTCTAAATTTGAATATCTTTTAAAACATTATACTTCATTGCTTTCATTTGCTATCTAAGAGCTTGAATGTGACTAAACAAAGAGGAGAGTTTACTCGAACTATTTGGCTTAGCCCTTTGTAAATTGTTGTGCAATATTTTGTAATTTTATCTATCTAATATTTGATTGGTTTTGTAGTCATTTTTCGAATTTTTTCTTGTGACAGCTTGAGTGGACAACTACAAGAAATTACTAACAAGTTGTTGCAGGACCTTTGGGCTGAATTTCAAATGAGGAAGATAACCCTCTCTTCTTTGGTTGTGGGCATAGAAGAGGCTTAGCTTCTCTTCTCCTATTGTAAAGTCTGAATTTATTTTGAGTTCTTAGAAATTCTCATCGAGGAAAATTCTATGGTCTCAATTTTTATTTGTAAAGACTTTCCTTGGTTTAGAAAAGGTCTCATGGTCATTTCATTCCTGTAAAATTAATAAAAATTTCTGTTTTTGTTGTGGGAGCGTGGGTTTTACTCATTGACATCCCCATCTCTCCATTTCAAAGGAGAGAATTTGTAGATGGATTGACTTAGTGGTTTTGACATTTCCGTTTTCTTTCACATCACATATGCATGCTCTAATTGGGAAGTAACACAAATCGCATAGTCCTTTAATTTCTTAATTTGCAATCTCATTTGCCATCACTTACTTATGTTTTGTGATCTATTTCTCATTTGGATAAGTTTCACAATGTACTACAAGTAAAGAAGCATAACACGTTCAATTTATGGCAACTTGAGTTATTGTTCTAACTATGAAGCATATTTAATTAAATCATCTCCATCTTTTACATAGCACTTGCAAACTCACTTTCATATCATTTAGGCATTTCACTTTTCATACTAGACTAGCATTTCTAAAATTTACTTCAAACTTAAGTTGGTTGAATAGACGTTTTAGGGACCCTCTACCTCTATGGACTCCTCACTGTGAGATCCAAATATTTGGGTGAGGGTGAGGTCTGAGGATTAGAGTTCAATTGTAACCTTGCTTTAAAACTAATTAATAAAATAAACCAAGAGCACTATCTCATCACATTTACTTGCAAAGTTCCCAAATTTTTTGCTATCTTGATGGTTTAAAGATTCACATGCAAATATTATCTCAAGAAGCACTTTGGATGCAAACATTTTAATTCCTTAAATTTTGCAACAAGTTTAATTCTATGGTACTTGGAAATTTGCTTCTACATGCAACTTCATTGCATGTTGTCATTTTAATGATCATTATGCTTATGGAGGATTGATATATCTCGTTTCATTGGCAAATACCCTTATATGGTGTTGCAAATTTAATTGCATATTGTGATCTTGGTCTAACACTTCCTTTGTGGAATTATTGTCATTATATCTTGAATTTCATTTTTGAGCAAACATTTGTCATTTACTTTAAAGCATTGGTCTATATTTTGAACACATCATTGAATATTGCTCATATACTTATATGTTTGTTTACATATTGGAATCAAGTCATCTTTGATAAGTAATTCCTTCTAATCAATTCTCCTAGAAATCTCACATCTTTAACTTAGTTTTCCTTTAGGGACCACCCCCTTAGCTAACCTAGGAGATAGCTTAAACGGAGAGAGTTGGGAATAGGCGACAACCCCTTCTCTGAGTTCCTTGCCACCAACCACACCTGTGGGGTTGAAGGCTTTTCCCACTAACTGTAGGTAGGTGTAGGCGGCAAGCGATAACATTTTTTGGCGCCGTTGCCGGGGACAAGTCTTCTTGTGCCTGGGAAAACGACTAACTTTAAGTTTTGACATATTTGAATTTTAGATTTAGATTCTTGCTCAAGTGGCGACTCCACTCATTCCTAATTTTGCAAGAGTTTCTACTAGGAGAAATTCAAGTGGTCTAGTTAGCCCCTCTCCTGATCCTGAAAGGGTTTTTAGAGAGAGGTTAAATAGACTTTCTCATAGTAGAGCTCTTGCTAGTCTTGGGCAAGAGGCTATTTCTGACATTCATTTGTTGTTTCAAGAACAAGTTGAGCCTAATATCATGAATGATCTTTTTGCTCCTTGTAACTTTACTAACATTAATGGCTATCCTCACAATATCCCTGACAAGGCTATTGAAAGGTTGCCTTCTTTTCAAGGTAACAATGCCATTAGCGCTGCATCACATATGAAGAAATTTAATGTTTGCATCTTTAAGTGGTGTAACGTTGCTAACTATGAGGATGTAAAGATGAGGCTTTTCGTTATCTCTTTGGAAGAGGATGCTCTTGATTGGTTCATTGAGCAACCTGCTAACTCGTATGATTCTTTACAAGCGATTGTTAATGCTTTCATGGGAAAGTATGGAGAAAGAAGAGAGAATAGTTATTTGATCAGTGCCATTAGCACCATGAAGAAAAATGAGAATGAAACTATGGAGGAGTTTAACAAGAGATTCAATGAATTGGTTAAAAGCATGCCTACTACTGTTAAACCTCCTGATGAATTTCTGTTATGTTCCTATCTGGATTCTTTTGGTGTTGACATTGCTTATGAGTTGAGAAGAAAGGAGCCTGCAACTTGGGTGTAGCTCAAACTGAAGCCTTGAAAATGGAGAGAGCCAGAAAACGATCAGGAAAATCTGAGATTCCTGGTTTCACTAGAGGGCCATCGAAATCGAATGATTCCAAAGGCAAGGCCAAGGAAGAGACTACCCATGATCCTATTAAGGAATTAACTCAACTCATCAAGAGCATGGAAGCAAATCACACTAAAGAAATGCAAGCCATGCAAAGTAGGTTGGTGGCCATGGAAAGATCTCAAGTGCAAAGATTCCAACCTAGGCCAAAAAATGGATGGCAAAAGAATAAAGGCCCTCAACAAGATTATAGGCCTCCAAATCCATTGGAATCCACCAACGTGGTAGATCAAATTCCCCCTTTTTGTAGGCCATGTAATGAGTTCCATGAAGAAGCCACATGCCCATATGTAAAGAGAATTATGGAAGGTAGCATGTTGGGAGAGGAACATGTAGGAACTAGTGGTCAAATCAATATGTTCTCCATGGAAGATCAAATATACATCATTGAAAGAAATCAAGAGATTGACCATAGTCCTAATAATCTTGGGGTTGAGAATATGATTGCAAATTTTGATAGTCACTAAGATTTTTGGGGAAAAGCCTACAGCTGGACAAATTCTTGCTATGGCAAAGCACAAAGGGATGACTTATCAAAGAAGGGATATTCAAGACCGGAATAAACACATAAATGTTTCTCCTCCTACTTCAGAATTAAATTTTGACTTGGGAAATTGGGTGAATAATGCAAAGGTTTCTATCCCAGTGACAGAGCTTTTAAAGATACCATCTCAAAGGGCCAAGTTACTAAGTGTAATTGAAGTTACTCAAAGAGAAGAAAATCCTAATAATGAACAAGAAGATGAAGAAATTATATTGAAAAGTATGAACTGTTATGTGGGGAACGAAGATCATCTACCATTTTATGTTTCTTTGATAGTGAATGATTGTCTTTTACACAACTGCATGCTTGATTTAGGGGCTTCATCAAATGTCATGACCAAGAAAGTCATGGAGCAACTGAATTTAAGGGTATCTAGGCCCTATCACAACATATGTTCAATGGATTCTAAAAGAATTGAAGTGTGTGGGATAATTAAAGATTTACAGGTTTTCCTAGCTGCATACTCAGACAGAATAATGACTATGGATATTGTTGTGATAGATGTTCCCGATTCATGGGGAATGCTCTTATCAAGAAAATGGGCATCAGATTTAGGTGGTAGCCTTCAAATGGACTTGTCATATGCCACCATTCTCATGCCAGATAATAACCTTGTCAGACTTGATCGAGAGTTATAGAAAAGATATCATGTTGAGGATCCAAGGAAACCCAACAATGAGATTATCTATAAATCATGTCAGACAGGAAGTGATGTTGTGTTGATAAATTTTCTTCCCCCCTTAACAAAACAGATTCAAAATGAAAAGATTAGGCATAGCTCAAAAGGCTTGGGTACTTCAAATCTTCCATCAAAGCATTTTCAATACAGAGCAGTAGGATTGACAGTGATTACATCATCATCGCCATCACAACTAACCAAGAAGAAAAGAAAAAAGAGAAAAAATAAAAAGGATATAAAACATGGCCCTCCAATTTTGAGCAGGATCAAACCTCAACGCATCAAAAGTCGAAAAAGGAAAAGGAAGAGGATTGGTGTATCTGATGGCCACAAACAGATTAACAGTGGGGCAAGTCATAGTCCTAAGATAGTCAGAATTGGACAAGGCATATCAGAGAAAGAGCCTATAGATTTGCCTGTGAGTAGGCAAGTTCTCAAGATGGATTTCATCGAAGACATTTGATGCCATGGGGCATCTTGTGTATCATATTCCTAACCCTATCCCTTGTAAATTTTGTTTAATTAGTTTTATTTCATGAATAAATTGTTATTTATGTTTCCTAGAATAAATTTCCATTACTGTACTTGATTTTATTTATGATATTTTAAATGGATACTGCTAATATATATCTTTGGTCGGTGGATGCAGATTCCAGGTTCTTGCATACTCACTTCATATCTAGCATGCATCTCCATATGGAGCCAAATGTTGACCACTGGAGTGGTACCTGATGATAATAAGAAGACTCCATGCCCAAGGATGAACCAGAGGACATTTGTACCATCAGATATCACCAGTTCAACAGAGTTTTTAAACTCTACTTCTACTTATCATTTTCTCTTGTACCCAGATTCCACGCCCTACGGGGAATTGTAATAAGTGATGCTAGTAATGATGAGTTTTGAGTCAGTATTGAGTCTATAACAGGCCTAGGTAACCTGGGACCTTGTCAACAAGTGCCTCATCTGTGATCTATGCACCCACTGCTCCAGTTGTCTCGCTACTGTCTTAAGGATACCGTAGCTCGCTTGTGATCCAAGAGATGAGCTGCTCAAGGATCCCACCTTACTTCCATGTAGCTCCTCTACATGTCTATGTCACCCCACCTCCGTGGTTCATGAGCGCTCATGGCCACGTCATCTTTGGCCATTTGCTCAACAAATCTGTTGGTGCTCCTCCTCTCTATACTAGAGATCTAGATCTAGGGTCCTTTATGAACTGGGCACCCTCTGCTCCCTCTGACAACTGATTTCCCTCCTTGGAAATCTTCCAAATCAGCACTGATTCAACTCTCTTTGATCCTCTAATCAAGCTGCAAATTTCTTTTGGCTAGAAGCTCTCTGAGAAGCTGATATCCTCCTAATCTTTGTCACTTGTGCTAAGGCTAAAAATCTGAAAACTTCAGAATTTTAACCCCACCAACTCTTCTTAATTTCTGCAGTATTTTCTGGATTTGACAGATTTAGATCTGAATCACACTTGCTGGCTTCAGACCAAACCAACGCTGTTTCTAAGCTGCCTCTGCGCAGTAATTGCATGGGCTTGCTGGGACACAGCGCTGGACATCATCACCCTTCCCTTTGTGTGAATCTCCTCCTGAAAACTGCACTGTCCCTTCAGATTTGCTTTTCTGCTGCCTTTCTAGCTGCTTTCTGCAGCTAGATCCTTCAGATGCTTCAACAGATGACCCTTTAAGATTTGCAATTGCTTTGATACCATGTAGAAATTTCTGAATCTTAATTTTTATGCAGAAATTATCACTGTTAATCCGGTTAAGCTTCTCTTACTTATACAGGTTATCAAATGAATAAATTCAAGTTAACATCAAAGAAAAACACAAAACAAATCTCTACCAATTCAGATCTAGAATAAGCACATGCACACATAGACAAAGTGACACAGTTATTTCTGGACAAACTGTCCTCGGAAAAACCCAATGTGGGAAAACCAGTCTCTGGCTGCTGGAGGGCTCTATTATTAAGAATATTTCTGAATACAAAACTCTGGGTTCCAGATCTGGAAAACCCTACAGAGAAAACTCTAGATTTGCAGCACCTTGTTGATCTAAGACCAACAATACCGACTGATCCACACCCTCAAATGAGATTTACAAAACTCAGCTAGATCTAGGCCTAGAAACCCCAGATCTGCCCCTGAAAGACATCGTGTCAGCCTCTGAAGGCCTCCAAATGCTCAGCGCTGTCACTGGAAGGGATTGCGTTACCCCAAACTGGGTGACGCAGTCACTATGCTGCTCCTAAGGGTCTCTGCGTAACCCCTAAAGGGTTTCCTAAAAATCACGTTGTCCTTGTTGTTGTTGCTACTGCTGCCGTCTGCTGCTGTTGCCGTCTGCTACTGCCGCTCGCTGCTGCTGCCGCCTTTTTCTGCGCTGCCTTTCCTAATCTCTTCTCTGCTTATTGTGTATTCTAGATCCCGGGATCAGATCATCCCCTTGGTCTAAATTCCCCTCTCTGCAGCTAAAACACTTGAGAATTTTTATCAACCTCGCCCTAGAATCTCAGCTTAGCTTCAGTGCTCTGCCTCTGTGTGTCTTACAAATGACCCCAAGATTTTACTTTATACTTTTCTCGTTGACAAATCAACGGCCAAGATTAAATCTTTAATCAATGGCTAAGATTAAAAGAAAGCTTGATCCGTGTGACTTAAGACAATTTCATCACATGTTTAATTAAATTCACTTTAATTATTTTATTTTCTAAGTTTTAACTTAGGAAATACATTAAAATAATTAATTAATTTAATATCTCCTAAACCAGATGAAATTTCCCAAATCCATTTCTGGGTCTTGTAGATCAGGTGAACTCTAGTCCTTTCTCAAAATTTGGGACCTAGAGCACAACTGATGCTACCCCAAAGACACAAAATTTCAACAACTTGCAGGTTCTGAACTAATAAGACAAACTTCTTTGGAAATTTTAGGTCCTTCTTGAATAACCATGTCTTTGACATTCTATTACATCTGAGCCAGATTCTATTACCTTAAAACATGTAAAAACCCTAATGACCTAGTGGGAGGGTCCTTTAACCTGATTTTCACTGAAATTATGACCTAGAGATTTTCAATTAAAAACATAGTATTGTTACAGATTATTATGCCCAAAGGGACATTGGAATGAGTTAGCTATAGGAAACCCTAGAGGGAAGGTGGAGCTCAGTGAAAGGGAAAGTTAGGGCAATGAGGTCATAGGCAGGGGAGAAAGATGAAAATGAGAGGTATAAGCCTATGATGAGTCTTTTAGGAGCAACAGGGTGACTTTGAGATGGCAAACTTGATAAATAGTGAAAATAAGTTTATAAGGATAATGAAGGCAGTGAGATTTCTGAAACTCAAGATATTCAAGGAATATTGTTTTCAGAAATCTATAAACATCCTATAGTCATCTAAAGATAGTGAAAAATACTGATAACTAATAGACTCCAACAGGATCCTTCTAGTAAAGTTGGTCTTCCAAAATGCAATCCTTCACAACTCTCAATTTAAAATCTCTTCTTTTAGATTTCTCTATTTCAGGTGGACAGTTGAAATTTAACAAGAAGTAAATTATATCCTTGTACCAATCTGAATTAAACATTTTAGGATAATTAGCAATACCTTCTCCATCTTCTCCTTCAGTTGCCTCTACATTCATATTTAAAGCCTTGCAGTTAGATTCAGCCATCAAGCAAGCCAAGCCCTGACCCTTTATCAATTTAGTTGGTTTGATTTCAACATCAAATTCCAGAATCTTGGTCAACCATCATCCCCTCCTTCCATTTGTCTCTAGCTACAGAAACACATCTTTAACAGTGATATCGGGCACAAAAGCAATTATTTTCCAATGCAACACATAAACTCGAAAAGACTTCAAAGCCTTAACTAGTGCATATGCTTGTTTTTCAGTCAACCTGTACTTTAATTCAACATCCCTTAAAGCACGACTGAAAAATGAAACTGGCTGCTCCAAACCCTCATTGTTTTTCTATAATAAGACAACTGCAATTGTTTCTTTTGAAGCATATGAAAAAATCAAAAAATCTTTTTCAAAGTCAGGACTAATCAAAACTGGAGCTTCAGTGAAAGCCGATTTAATTGCTGAAAAAGAATTCTTTGCTTCATCTCTCCACTTAAATTCTGCATCTTTTTTCAGCAAGGCATTGATATGTTTGATTAGCTCTGCAAAGTTAGGAACAAAACGCCTCAGAAAATTGATTTTCCTTAAAAATGACTATAATTCCTTTTTATTTCTTGGCAAACCAATCTTCTGAATAGCTTCTACTCTTCCTGGATCAATACAGATGCCACTTTCTGTTACAATATGTCCCAACAACTTACCTTCTTGGACAACAAAAGATGACTTTTTTGGGTTTAAGGACACACCAAACTTTCTGCATTTGTCAAAAACTTGTTTCAAATGTTTTGAGTGATCTTCATCAAATTTTGAATATATTTTGATGTCATCCAAATAAATGACCACAAATCTGTCAATTTCTCCCACAAAGGCAATATGCATTGCTCACTGAAAGGTTGTGCCTGCATTCATAAGACCAAATGGCATTTTGTTGTATATGAATGTGCCCCAGGGTGTGGTAAATGCTGTGTTTTCTCTGTCTTGCCTGTTAATTGAAATCTGATTATAGCTTGAAAAGCCATCAATCATTGACAGTGTTTTGGATCCTACAACCTTCTGCAAGATATAATCCATCTTGGGTAGTGGATAGTTATCTTTCAAGGAGCACTTGTTCACGTTGCGAAAATCAACACAAATCCTTATCTCTCCATTCTTTTTCCAGACCGGGACTATATTAGCTACCCAGTTAGAAAATCTCAAAGGCAGAATTATCTTTGTTTCCCATAATTTTTTGATTTCTTTCTCAATGATTAGGAGCATCATGGGATTGATGTGTCTGATTTTTTGTGCTACAGACTTTGCATCTATTTTCAAAGGAATCTTGTGCTCCATTATGCTCTTATCATAAGTTTTCAACTCACTATAAGACCATGCCAAAATATCAGCAAATTCCTTCAGCAGTTTGATATATTTTTTTATGATTTCCAGAGGAAGGAATTTGGACACTTTGACTAATCTTGGCTAGTCTTCTGTACCAATGTTACATTCTATTGTACTCCATCAACTTTGCTTTCAAGCTTGAGAAAAACATCATTATTATGAAACATTCTTTCTAAAGGAACTAAACCCTTAGGAATAAATTTATTTTTCATATCTATAATGTTTATCCCAGCCATAGTTTCCTTCAAAGGGCTGCTATTTTGGTTTTCAACATTTTCTTGCTCATCTTCAACTTGTATGTCTGCAAACTCTTCTACACTAAATTTTTTTGAATCTCCCTGTCATCCTCAAATACTTTCTGCAAACTCTTCTACACTAAATTTTTTTGAATCTCCCTGTCATCCTCAAATACTTGCCAGTGCTTGATGTTACTAGGAATTGAAGGTCTGTTTTTTATTTGAACATCATATACTTCCTTGACATCTAGAGGAACTTTGAAATTACTAGCAGCAATAGCTAGTGAATCAACAATTTGATTTTCTTCTCTAGTGACAAAATTTATATTAAATGCTGAAAAGTAATGCTCAATTAAATCCCAGACTTCATTCCTATAATTCTTCAATTTGGAATTTTACACTTGGTAATTGTTTCTGACTTGCTTAATCACGAACTCTGAATCAGCGAAGGCAATTAGTTGTTCTGCTTCCAAATATTTCGCTACCTTCATACCCAGCACAAGTGCTTCATACTCAGCAGCTTTGTTAGGGGTAGCAAATTGTAGTTTGTATGATATGGTCACCTTCTGCTGAGTAGGAGAAATGAGGACTACACCGGCTCCCGATCCTTCTCTTGAAGAGGCTCTATCAAAGTACAATTTCCAGATCTGTCCTCTTTCTGAATGCTGATCATTTGCACCTTGAAAGTGTTGTTTTTCACTTATTTCAGGTTGGAAATCATTATCATTAGCAGCAAGGTGCAGAATTGATGACCCCAATTTCTTTTCTTCAACATATATGGGATGATTTGATGGATTATGTTGATCACTAATGATGTAGGCCATTTGAGTTTCCCTATACAGCCTTCTGAAGTCCCCTCCAAATATTGGGATGGTAGCATATGACATATCCATCTGAAGGGTACCTCCCAATTTCTTAGACCAAGATTTGGAAAGTAACATCCCAAATCTAGAAGGAATGTCAGTGACCACAATGTCCATCACTAAGCTCTTCATAGGCAGCTAGGTAAGGGAAACAACCAAATCCTTAATCACTCCTAGACACTTGACTTTTTTGGAGTCAAAGGTGTAAAGGTCATGGTATTGCTTGGTGATCTCTAATCCCAATTCATCCATCACTTTCTTTGGCATGAGATTGTGGGAAGCTCCAAAATCTAACAGACAATTATGCAGCAAATTGCCATGTATATTGAGTGACAGGTAGAAAGGCGGTGAGTTATCATCATTTTGGTCTTGGACATGACAACATAGATAAATAGTGGGATGCTCATCCTCAAGGTTGACTGAATTAGGAGCGAGAGGAGGCTGCAACAGACTCTTAAAAGACTCTTTATATGTTGGATTTTTCAATAATTCCAGGAGTGGAACTGGAATTTTGATTTTATTCAATTCAGATTGAAACTGAAATAAATTGGAACTAATTCCTTATTTTCTGCTGTAATTTTGACAATTGGGGCAGAATTTTGAGGTGGAGGAACCTCATTTATCTTGGCCTTCTGTTTAGCAGCTTGTTTATCTGAATTTGATTTTTGTTGAGGCTGCTTAACAAGACCCTTAGATCTCAAAGGGTAATTTCTGTTTTGAACTTCTTGTTGTTTCTGATCATTCTGTGCATAAATTTGAGCATTCATATCTTCAGAAAACAAACAAATTCTTGATCTATCTTCATATTCCTGCAATGTCAAAATGTTGATTGTGAAGTTTCTCCCACATGGTTTATTTCTTCAGTTTCTTCTTCATTTCCTTCTTCTTCTTCTTCAACAAAATCATTCAAAGGAGGCTGAACATTTTGATCATCATCATTCCTCGGGCGTTGTAGGATTTGTTGAGGCTGAAAAGACCTCCTGAAGGGAGCTTGATTTCTATTAGCTTCGTTTGATTGGCTCTAGCAGCTGGTTTATTTTCTACCTCTAATTTTGACATCTTACAGGCAAGTTCCTTGATCAAATTGGACATTTGATCAATCTTTTCTTCTACTGAAAGAGACTTGGAAGAAGAAGGTTTTTCTTCTTTCATATTCTTTTTATCTTTAGCTGCCTTTTCTTCCTCCATTTTTAATTTATTAGAAGCCATGAGATTAGACTACACTCCAATTGCAACCTCTTGCATAGTTGTCAGTGGCTGTGCTTTCTCAGCCCTCAACCATAAGGCAAACTCAAAATCTAAAGCATTTGCAAAATTTATCATAGTTGTGGTTTCAGTGGATTTAATTTCTTTAGGAATTTTCTGATAAATCTTATTAAACCTCTTAGTAAAATCAGCGAATGACTCATCTACCTTCTTCTTCAGAGTTCCAAATTCTATAAGATAATAAACATAGTCTTTCCTATCACCCCAATGCTTCACAAATATCACTTCTAATTCATCAATTCTTGTTATTGAATTTGGAGCCAGACTTCTAAACCATTTTCGAGCTTCACCATCCAAGATCTGAACAAAGAGTCTTGTCCAAACATCTTCATGTTCAAGATTTTGATTGTCAGCGTAACTATAGAAAGCCACTAAATGTTCTTTAGAAGAAAATCCTTCTCCCTCCCCAGTGTATTTTGGAAGATATTTCAAGTAATCTCCTTGGGGAAGTGCATACAAGGGTTGAGGGAGGACGAGTGGCGCATATCTCGCAGCCACTATCTGCTGCATCCTTGTATGGGCAGGTTGGGCCATATTTTGCTGATGTACAACTGATGTAGCTGTTTGAGAAATAGGAATTACAATTGGTGAATTCTGATTTTGATTTAGGACAACAGAAAATTGGGGGTCTTGAGTTGATTTTTCAGGCTTTGGAACTGAGAAGAGTGGGTTTTCAAAAAGATGAACAGAGGATGTCTTGACTTCTCCTTCAGTGGAAGAATCAGAATCTAAAGTTGTCTCTTGAGGGGATAGAGTTAATTCACCCTTATTTTGCTGAGAAAAGAAATCAGATAAATTAAAAGTAAGACTTTCAGGTACAGACTCTTCAAATGGATGAGAGGAAGATGACCCAACAGCTGGATTTGGAGAGAAAAGAAAATATTCTCGCTGAGGGGTGACAAGAGACTGGTATTCATGATGAGTCTGAAGGAAATTTAAAATAGTTTTGAAGTCTTCTTTAGTCAAAATATCCCTATCAAGAAAAGGTGCAATAGCCAATACTTGTTCTAATTCCCCTTCAGTGAGCACAAATTTCTCTGACTTCTTTTCAACACTTAGAAATTCAGTTTCTTGCTCTTTGACTAGAACAATACTTATTTCAGCTTTACTAAGTGATGAGTAAGAAAAACTTTCAGTTGAGCCAAGGTTAACAACATCCACTTTATTTTCTAGGAAGTAGCTTCAACTTTAGATTTTTCAACGAAATCTTTTGAAACTAAAACCTCTTTAGATTCTAAAGTAGATAGAGGTACCTTTTCTTTTGGAACACACTTTTTATGTACTTTCTTCACTCACTGAGATTTGGCTTCAACTGATCTCTGTTTTCCTTTAGCATCTTCGATGATTTTCTCTGAGTCAGCAACTGGAGTCACAACGGGAGATCTCTGATTCCTCCTTGTAGAAGGAGGTCTTGAAACCCCTCTTCCTCTTTGTGGAGTCATCAGGTGAACAAATTTGCAGTCTTCTTCAGGTCACCAATTCTTGTTCACCATCAAGAACTGATTATCAACAATTCATAACAACAGATTCGGGAGAATACTTCGTTACAAGGCCTACGTCTCCCGACAGACGCACCAAAATATGTTGGCGCTGGACTCAACACTTGGACTGCGGCAAGCACCTGACCAGACACATCTTAAACTCTAAGGAATTTTTAATGTTTTGTTTTATGGGATTGGAAGATGGTATAAACTTTGATTCACTGAAGAGAGATTTCGGTCAAATCAACAGTTCTACTAAAGAGGGTATTGGAATTTGATGTGATAGCAGAGTGCAAGTTTATAGCCTACGAGGAGACGAAATTGTGAGATATGAGGAAAAACAGTGTTACCGATGAAATAGGTAACCGCACTGTTACCTACTTTTTTTTGGTAGCATAAAAAACACCCGATTTTGAAAAGTGGTGATGCAGAATCACCTTTTTTTTTTTGAGCACATTTTCGACACTTTAATATTTTTATTTTATGAAATATGAATATTTGTTTTAAAATGTTAGTGATTTTCATGCTAATTTTGAAACGTATTGATGCAGCATCAACCTTTTTTTTTTTTTTTTTTAGCGGTGATTTTTATGCTAATTTTGAAACATATTAATGCAGCATCAACCTTTTTTTTTTAGAGTGGTGATTTTCATGTTGGTAATAAAACACAAAACTTATATATATATATATATATATATATATATATATATAAACAATAAAAAAAACCAATAAAAATTTAAAAAAAAAAAAAATTAACTCGGTAAAAAAAAAAAACAAAAATATTCGAAAATTATATCAAAAGAAATAACAAAATTTGAAAAAAGAAAAGAAAAGAAAAGAAAAAACCAAAAAAATTTAAAAAAAGAACATCAAAAACATTTTTTTTCTAAGTTATTAAAAAAAGCCATATAATTAAAAAAAAAAAATTAAAATAGAAAATTTAAAAATAATTTAAATTACAAAATTAAAATTTAGATTAAAAAAAAAAAAAAAAATACAAACAAGAAAAAATTAAATTAAAATAATAATAATAAGAAGAAGAAAAAAAACACAAATTTAAAAATTAAAAAAAAAAAAAAAAAAAAATAATAATAATAATAATAATAATAATTTAAAATTGAAAAAGAAAATTAAAATAAAAAAAACTATCATAAAAAAACAAAAAAAATGAAAAAAACCACGTGCAAATAATTTAAAAACAAATATCCATAAATTTACTGTTTTTTTTTTTTAATGAAACAATTTATAAATTTTAAAAATGAAAAACTAAATAATCTAAAAAAAATAAAAATAAAAATAAAATAAAATTTAATAAATTTAATAAATAAATTTTAAATTTTAAAAAATAATTAATTTAAAATATTAAATTAAAAATAAATAAATAAATAAATAAATTTAAAATAAAAAATTTAAATTAAAAAACAAATAATTTTAAATTTTTTGAATTTAAAAAAAAAATCAAATTAAAAAATAAATATTAAAAAATAAAAAATAAAAAATAAAATTTTTTTTGATCGTGGTGGCACCGCTAATCGGCCTCCCGCCCAGGTGGCGGCGGAGGCCAGCCGCCGGGCGGGAGGCCGATTCTGGGAATCGCCCTGTCGCGGTGCAGGAGGTTGATTCTGGGAATCGCCCTCTCGCGACGGGAGGTCGATTCCGGGAATCACCTTATCGTAGCGGGAGATCGATTCTAGGAATCACCCTCCCGCCGTGGGAGGCCGAGGGCGATTCCCGGAATCGGCCTCCCGCCGCTGGAGGGTGATTCTCGGAATCGGCCTCCCGCCCAGCGGCCGGCGTCCGCCGCCACCTAGGCGAGAGGCCGATTGGCGGCGCCACCATGATAATTTTATTTTTATTTTATTTTTATTTTTAATTTTTCTAAATTTTTTTAAATTTTTTTATTAAATTTTATTTATTTATTTTATTTAATTGATTTATTATTTTTTTTTTAATTTTTTTTTTATTATTAAATTTTATGTTTAGTTTTTCATTTAATTTTTTAAAATTTAGTAAGTTTGGTATTTTTTTTAATTTATTTGAATTTAATAATTTTTTTAAATTTTTTTATTTTTTTATTATTTTTTTTTTAATTACATAAAATTTTTATATTTTTTTTATTTCAGTTAAAATTGTTTATATATATATATATATATATATATATATATATATTTTTTTTTTTAAATTAAACTTAATAATTTCAAGTTAATTTTTTTTTTATTTAATATATTTTTTTCAATTTTTCAATTTTAATTTATTTTTAAAGTTTTTTAGCTTTTTATTTTAACAATATTTTTTTTTTTTCTTCTTTATATTTAAAATTTATTTTTTATTTCAAAATTTATTTGTTTATTCATTTATTTATTAAAATTTAATATTTTTTTTTTAAATTTAACTTTTTTTTTTTTAAATTTAATAAAATCTAATATATATATTTTTAATTTAAGCTCTTCATATATATATATATATATATGTATTATTTTTTATAATTTAAATTTAATTTATTTTTTAAAATCTATTTGTTTTTTTAATATATATATATATATATATATATATATATATATTTAATTTAATATTTTTATTGTATTTTATATTTCATTTTTTATTTTTAATTAATTTTTCATTTTTTTACTTTTAATTTCAATAATGGTTTTTTTTTTTTAAATTTTTATTTTAAAATTTAAAATTTATTAAAATTTAATATATTTCTTTAAATTTAATTTTTTATTTTAAAATTTATTTATTTATTTTTTTCTAATTTAATAAACTTTTTTTTTTTTTTTAAATTTAATATTTATTTATTTTTTTCTATATATTTTGAAATTTTAATCTTTAGATTTTTTTTATTTTTTATTTTTTATTTTTTATTTCTTAAATTTTAGGTTTTTTTTAATGTTTGAATTAAAATTTTTATTTTGTTTTTATTTTTATTTTTTTATTCGTATATATTTTTAAATTTTAAGCTTTAAAATGTTTTTATTTTTTAAATTTATGTTATTTATTAAATTTTAGGTTTTTTTTTAATGTTTGAATTTTAAAAATTAAAAAATGTTATTTCTATTTTTAAAAATGTCAAAAATATGACACACTTTTTTTTTTTGTTATTCTAGCATCAACTGGTTTTGTTTTGAGGGTGTTTTTTCAATCATTTTTTCAAGAAACAATTTTGTTTTTAGCATAATTTTATAAAATGTTGAAATTTGACCTTCAAAGAAAACCAAGTGTGTTTTGGAATACATTTTTTTTGTTTTTGGGGTGTTTTTTCATGTTTTTTGAGTCTTTTTGGGTTAGAGTTCCCGTTTTGAGGTCAGGGTACCTATTTCATCGGTAACAGTGTTGAAACAGTAGGTCTGTGAAACATAAATCTACTGAATTGAGTAGAAATTCACAAAAGTAGCAGTTTGACAATATTCCATTGAGAGAAAGCTATTTCTAGTCTGACAAGATTCTCACTAAAATATCATGAAGAATAACTATCATGAGTGATGCTTTTCCACTGTTATAACATATATTTTATCAGGAATGTTCACTATGCGAGACTCACAAAAACTGATAAAATACATAACATGCTTAAGAGACTAATAAAAACACATAACAGTATGATGATTCACAAACTGGAATTGGAAGAAAGGAGATATGGAAACACAAGTAAAGTAGACAATACACATAACAAATTGGTAATAAGTCCTAAGTAGTATCATTCCATTTCATTCACAAAAAAATATTACAGATCATATAAGCCAAAATTCTATAACCACCAACTAACCCAGACTTCATATTAGTTAGGCATATATATGCAAAATATCATACTGTCATCTTCCACCAAAAAAGGTAAATCTGT
Source organism: Pinus albicaulis (assembly GCA_034641835.2). Classification (NCBI taxonomy): domain Eukaryota; kingdom Viridiplantae; phylum Streptophyta; class Pinopsida; order Pinales; family Pinaceae; genus Pinus; species Pinus albicaulis. The sequence continues at coordinate 1,096,296,845 of CM076578.1, forward strand.
TTCAAAAGTCATTACAACCTCGTGCAAGAGGTGAGGCTTATCCCTCAATCTTAATTACAAAGTGCTACATTAAAAACAAGATAAATATCATGAAGGCATCATGAACGCTGTCACTCCGAAATGGTTGTGTGAAGTGGTAGCTTATTCGAAGACCACTCCTCTGTTTTAGTGCAACCAATCTTGAGCAAAAAGTGTAAAAACAGTGGGAATGACATGTGGCTGTCTTCTATTAAATGTGCAAAACAGAAACATGATATTTTGGAGAAGGCTAGATAGAAGAGACCTGGAAGCATCCATTGCAACTGAATAACCTCTCCACTTCATCTGTTTAATGTCACCATCATGATTCAAAACAAAAAGTAGCCCATTTCCATCACATGCTAATATTTCAAAATAATTGCTACTTTCACAGAAAATGTAGCAATAACTGGAAAACATGGAACATTTACCCAAATGTAATATTCCCTTTTTTGGTGTCACCTATGGCAGGGCTAGGAGGGACTTCCAGAGTTAGGAGCAGACCGGTCACAGGTACAGGTTGGTGTCATCAACGGGCCCAGGGGCTTTTTGGAAGAGTTTTGAGGAGTTTTTATGTGGTCGGGTGGCATTTGCTTGATATATTCCATCATCCGAGCAATTTGGCTTTTGTTCTGGTGCATTCTGACAACTTTCGGAAATTTGAGTTATTTATGGGCTTAACTCAGCTAATTATGCTCACGGTGGCATTCCGGGAGGAATACATGACAGAACACCATAGTGTAATAGCTCATTGGAACTGGCATGAGGATACCTCCATGATGGGACAGTTGGACATGAGTTTCAGTGACCAGAGGAGACGTGGTAGTCGATTTAATCTTTTCTGCATTAAAAATGAATATTTTAATAAGAGGGAAAAGTGCTCCATGAATAAAATAATAATAAAATAATGCTCTAGAAGGCTCCAAGAGATCTATAAAAGAAAGGGAGGAGGCCATTGAGGGATATCTTTGGATTAGATTATTTTCTTATGTGAGAGGTTTGAGACGTGGTTCTCTACTTCATTAGTAGCCCCAAGACAGAAACCCTCGGGTGATTGGTGAGTGTTGGACGGAAACCCACTCTCTTTGAGGAGACTTCATTCAGAAGTTTCGCGGAGCTTCAGAGGTATTGGAGTGAGGATCATTCAGATCTTCAACAGGTGCTTCAGTGGATTCAGTGATAGCTGTTGCCGGAGAGAGAGTGCAGCAGTTCAGTTTTGGAGGCCAGCACAGTGCAACAGTTCATATTGATGGCCAGTTCTCCATCCAGCTCTTTTTGGGTCAGATGTATTTGTAACCCCAGTTATTATCTATAATAAAATGCTGAGATTCTTTCTATTCGATGTGTTGATAGATTGCAGTGCTTATGTGTTTTATTTTACATGGCAATCTTCTGTTTATTAATTCGGTAATTTTATGGTAAAATGTTGGATTAGCAATATTTAGGTAGAGTTTGTGAAATATCCCATTTGGGGATATTACAGTGGTATCAGAGCCTCGATTTTGGCTCAGCCTACGTGTTTGCCATTTTCGGTTGCAGCTATTTTGGTCAAAAGGGCCTACATAGTCATTGGAGGAGGCTCGTTTGTGGGAGCTGCATTGGTGGGATTTTAGAGCTAGGATGTTGGGAGATTGATAGGAGAGCCATATGAGGAGGTTGGCTGAGATTTTTTAGAGCAATGATTGACAGTAGTAGCTGCAGTGCCAGAAAAAGAAATTGGAAGAGGGCCAAACTACAAAGGGTCATATTTTGAAGGTTGGAATTAGAAGAAACCCTTTCTGGATTTTACTGGGTTTTGGGCAAGGATCACCTTCTCAAATTCTTAGAATTTTTTGAGCAGTTTTCAGTGGATAAATCAGAGGCTGAAGTCAGGCAGCAGTGTAGTCTTGGAGAAGCAGTGCAGTTTCTGGAGGAGCTTGCTATTGGAGTGGTTGGATTTCCTTGCACTTATCACCTGGTGCTTGTAGCTTGCCTTGTGCAAGTCCACCTAAACCATTGTTACTTCCATATATGTCGTTGAAACAATGAAGTTTTTAAAACAACTCCTAAATCAACATAACAGTGCCTCAGTGGGTTGCGATCTAAACCAAAGACAAAAAATATTAAACAATGCAGAAGTTAGTTCCTTAAAACAAAACAACAAACCCTTCTCCAAGGAGGTACATAATTTGCTCCAACAAAGGCACCTGAGGAATTTACAAAAGGAGAGAGAAGTGGGAAATTGGCTTTATGCACTTTGGATGGACTTAAAGAGCAGAAGATCAGAAAATGACTTTCCCATGTTAGAGAAACTGGAATCATGTCTTCCAAAGATAGAGCAATCTGATCAAATAATCTGTTTTCCCGAGTTGGGTTTTTCCGGGGACTTAGTCCAAAAATAACTGTGTCAAATGTGAATGTTTTTCATTGTATTTGTTCAATTTGTTTCAGCACTTAGATTCATTCCGCAGTATTATTTGTGTAGACTGCTTCAGTAATTACTTCGGTATTTCAATGTAATGAAATAATTACGAAAAATAATAGAAGTAATTCAGGTTTGTTGCAGTAGGAATCCAGATTTAGGATTTTTCACATAGTGACCATGGGGACATACATGGTCACTGTATTATTTCTTTGTGGTCGATATTCTAGATACCAACGTAGTGTTGGGTGTACAGTGGCTTATCACACTTGGGAAAGTCACTTCAGATTGGGAGACTCTGAAGATGGAGTGGATGGATAAGAAGAGCGGGAAGCATGTGATGATCAGAGGCATGCACACATATCCTCCACAAACAGTCTCTGCACACCGGATGGAGGTAGATTTCCGAAAGGGAGACATAGAGTGGGCAGTGGAGCTGCGGATTTTAGAGGCAGGTGTCTCAGGTTACCCTGTGCACCCGGATGTGCAGGCTATCCTAGACCGTTACTCCACGGTTTTTGGGGACATTCCACCAGGACAACCATGGGACCGGGGGTTTGAGCACACCATTGAGCTGGAGCCGGGCATCCAGGCAGTGATTACCACTCCCTACAGGCAGCCGAAAGCCTATAGGGATGAGATTGAGAGAGCCATACATGAGCTTTTGGCATTGGGACACATCAGACCCAACGCTAGCCCCTTTGCTTCTTCAGCAGTTCTGGTGAAGAAGAAGGACGACACACTGCGGATGTGCATAGATCACAGGGCGCTGAACAAGAAGAGCATGAAGAACCGCTACCCCATCCCCAGGATTGATGAGCTGATGGAGGAGTTGAGTGGAGCGAAGTTCTTCTCCAAGATTGATCTGAGGTCAGGGTACCAGCAAATCAAGGTGAGAGACCAGGATGTCCCCAAGACTGTGTTTTGCTGCCATTACGACCATTTCGAGCTTTTGGTGATGCCCTTTCTGTGGTCAGTTGAGAAAGTTCGTGCTGGTATTTTTCGATGACATTCTCATCTATAACCGCACATGGGAAGAACATTTGCAACACATTGAGGCTGTATTGCATATCTGGGAGGAGCAACATTTCTATGCTAAGTTGTCCAAGTGCGAGTTTGGGCTTATAGAGATGCTCTATTTGGGGCATAATATTGGAGTGGACGGAGTGAGAGTCCATGAGGAGAAGATTCGGGCCATCTGGGATTGGCCAGAGCCGAAGAACGTGGTTGAACTCCAGGGGTTTGTAGGCATTTGCATCTACTACCGAAAGTTCGTCAAAGGATTTTCACAAGTTGCAGCACCCCTCACAGATCTCACCAAGAAAGGGGCTTTCAGCTGGACAGATGCTGCGCAAAGAGCCTTTAACAGGCTCAAGTAAGTGATGAGTAGTTGCCCGGTGTTGGCATTGCCCGACTTCACGCAACCCTTAGTGCTGGAGTGCGATGCTTCAGGAGAAGGGGTGGGCATAGTATTGATGCAGGGGGGTCATCCTATAGCTTTCGAGAGTCGAAAGCTGCTGCCACATGAGAGATTATACCCCATATACGACAATGAGATGTTGGCCATCATGCATGCATTGGCCAAGTTCTGGCAGTACCTAGTGGGGAACAGGTTCTGGGTGAGGACTGACTACAATAGTCTTTGATTCTTCCTTGAACAGAAGCAGTTGTAGGAGAGACAACAAAAATGGGTCAGCAAGATCCAAGCCTATAATTTTGACATTGAATATGTCAAAGGGAAGAACAACGTGGTGGCAGATGCTTTATCGCAAAGACAGGCAGCGCTATCCTTGATGAGTCTTGATGCATATTGGAGGTCTCAGCTTTTGGTAGAATACTCCAAGGATCTTTTTGCATGTGAGATATTAGATGGCAGGTGACAGATGACCGGTACCAAGTGATGGATGAGGTCATCTGTGATCGAGATCGGATCTTCTTGGCAGGCAACTCCCAACTTAGGGAGAAGATTTTTCATGTAGCCCATGGTTCACTGCTTTCAGGCCATTAGGGGTTCACTAAAATATACAGGGCCATTAAGGAGAGGTTCTCATGGAAGGGCCTCAAGAAAGACATACTCCGGCATGTCATGGAGTGCATAGTTTGTCAGAGGAACAAGGGAGAGCAGAACCATCCTGCAGGTTTGCTACATCCGCTTCCCGTTTCAGAGGGGAAATGGGAAAGCATCTCCATAGATTTCATCACTGGATTGCCCATGGTGTAGGGCAAGGATTGCACCTTCATAGTTGTTGATCCACTGATGAAGTATGCTCATTTCTTCGCCATCTCAGTCCAGTAAACTGCTTCACAGGTGTCTGAGTTATTTTTCCGGGATGTTTTCAGACTCCATAGTCTCCCAAACACCATAGTCAGTAACAGAGACAGTCGGTTCATGGATGGCTTTTGGCAGGAATTATTCCATTTGGTGGGTACAAAGTTGACACTTAGCACTAGTTATCACTCACAGACGGACGGACATACTGAGATAATGAACAAGTGGCGAGAGGGCTACTTGAGAAACTATGTCACGGGGCAGTAGGAAGCTTGGCTGTGCTGGCTTCATTTGGGGGAGTACTGCTACAACACGACATTCCACATGTCGATTGGTATGTCTCCATTTTACGCTTTATATGGTTATAATGCTCTAACTTTTGTTGATGTGATGTTTGGAGCTAGCAAGGCCCCTAGGGCCAAAGACTGGATCCAAGAGAGCCAAGACATACTCCAGGCTCTCAAGGATAACATAACTACAACACAGAACCAACAAAAAATTTACGCAGACAAAGGTCGTGTGGAGAGGCAGTTTGAGGTGGATGATCTGGTTTACCTCCATCTTCAACCATATAAGCAGTTCACGCTGAAGCAGAAAGGAGCTGAGAAGCTCAAGCCCCGTTTCTACGGACCATACAGGGTGATCAGACATTTTGGGGAGGTAGCATATGAGCTGGAGCTGCCCGCTGGGAGCAGGATCCACAACATTTTTCACGTCTCATGTCTGAAAAAGGCTTTGGGATAGCAGGTGATAGCCACTATGGAGCTTTCGCCCACTGATGATGAGGGGCATTTGGTGCTACAGTTAAAGGCCATTTTGGACACCCGGGAGCGACAGTTGAGGAGTAGGACCGTGAAGGAAAATTTGATCAGATGGAGAAACCTTCCAGATGAGGATGCCACTTGGGAGGGGGAGAAAATCCTGCAACATCCATCTTTGCAGTTGCTTGAGGACAAGCAACATTTTGGCGGGGAGGATTGTAACATTCCAAATTAGAAGTCAGCTAAATGGAATATTAATTTTGTCAATTTTGCCTTTTTCTAATGTTAGCAGGAAAATAAAGTGGGTAAAGGTGACCCACAAATAAATCAGAGATTAAATCACTTTCCTAAAGTCACTAAGGCAAGCAATAGAGTTGGAGTTGGGCCAACTATATGCAGTAGACATCAGCCTAGTGGCAGCGCAGGAGAGGCAGCAGCGTAGGCAGCGTGGGGACAGTAGAGGGATTGCAGCTGCGCAATGGTTGGCTGGTAGAGGAGGCAGCACAGTCAAGTGGGGCCCAAGGGAACATTGGGGCCTCATCTAGGTAAATGAGGATGAGAGCAACTCATTCCTCATTCATTCAGTCATCAGCTAACTTTCTGTCTGGTAAACCAGAAGCACGCTTCAGCTGTTTAGCCGAGTGTGCAAGTGTTGTTTAGCACGAGATTTTCGAGCGGAAATCTCAACCTCATCCTCGGGGGAATTCAAGTGCCTGCTCAGGAGAGGAGTTCAGTTCAGTTTTGGAGGAGATTTCCACAGGTTCAGTCCAGAAATAAGCAATCCCTTCTAGGACAATGCAGTCCCTTCCAGGACAACGCAATCAGCCAGGGAGATACACAGTCCAGCAATGGAGCAATTTTAGAGAGGGATAAAGACTGAAAGATTTCAGCCAGCAGTTTTATGAGGGGATCGACCCTTCCATAGCAGATTTTTGGGTAGTTTCCAACAGATCAGTTCAAAGCCCAATGTGCCTCGCAGAATTGCATATCCAGCTCAAGAGGGTGATTTTCCAGGTTCAGCATTTCGGAAAACCCTTCGCGGGTTTTTTTGGGTTTGTTGTGGTGAGTCCGGTGTCCAAATAACAGAATTTTCTGAGCAGTAGAACAACCCCAATACACAGTCCATTTCCAACTAGCAGCAACATTTTCCAGACTGGGCAGCGTAGAGGAGGATCCACGTAGAGCTGCAAGCAGCAAGATTTTCTGAGCAGGGATTGAGGAGTATTTCAGCCTGCCTTGTGCAAGCCAAGATGCCATCTTCATACGCACTAGTTGTACCTTTCCCATTCAAAAATATTAATAAAATGGCTTAGCAGTTTTGGCTCAATTCATGGTGTCTTTGATGTATTTTTCTATTTGTTGTAGATTTAGTCTTTGTTTGCTTTGTATTACTATTTGTTCCCAATTTCGGATATTGCAATGAGAACCTCTCCTTGATGGCCTGGTAAGTTTTTGTGAACCCTTGGTGCCCGACCAATGGTGAGTCATGAGCTGTGTGTAAGATCTCTCGCATCTGGGAGCTGGCCACCAAATTAATCCGGTCTCGGTAATATATCACTCCATCCATCACCCTATAGTGGTCATCTGCCACCTACCCCTGCAGGGCTTCGCATGCAAAGTGGTCCTTGGAGTACTCTACCAACAAATTGGCCTTCCAGTCCGACTCAATACTCATCAGCGAGAGAGAAACCAGCCTCCTGGACAATGCATCAGCTACTGCGTTGTGTTTCCCCTTGACATATTAAATGTCGAAATCGTAGGCCTGGATCTTGCTCACCCACTTTTGTTGCCTCTCTTGCAACTGTTTCTGGTGTAGAAAAAACCTGAGGCTATTGTGGTCCATCCTCACCTGAATCTGTTCCCCACTAGATACTTTTCAGAACTTGGCTAGCGCATGCATGGTGGCTAGCATCTCTTTTTCATAGATAGGGTACATCCTCTCATGTGGCAATAGCTTCCGACTCTCGAAAGCTATGGGGTGTCCCCCCTAGATCAATACTGCACCTACCTCTTCCTCGGATGCATCGCACTCATGACTCCAAAATAAAGCGCTGCGTGAAGTCAAGTAGAGCGAGTACAGGACAACTACTCATCACTTGCTTGAGGCGATCAAAGGTCTCCTGCGCTGTCTCGGTCCAACTGAAAGCCCCCTTCTTGGTTAGCTCTGTGAGGGGTGTTGCTAGTTGCGAGAAGCCCTTTATGAATTTCCTATAGTAGGTGCATATGCCTACTGTTGTGGCTCCTAGAGACAACCTTGGGTTGCAAAAGACCAGTCCCTAGGACATCTTGAAATCAGAGGTTAGATGTAGACAATTTTAAGGATACCTTTGACAGAATATGGATAAAGAGAATAATAGTTTTGGTGGTTCAGGAATGATGAAGACTTTGGAGTTTGATTCATGTGAATTACCCTATACTGCGAGAGGGCTCAGGAGGCTGAATGGCTTAGTGGCTTTTTAAATGGGCCAAGTATGAAACAATGAGCAGAGGCTTTCAAAGTATACAGAGGTGTTGAGAAGGAACGGAGGAGGAACCCGCGAGAGACAGGCTTAAAAAGTCTTAAGAATTTGTCTGCTGTGAACTCGGAGGAAGCAGATGTAGGTGGAATGTGACCAACAAGAGAGATTCGTGGAGTGCAATTAAGGGGCACAACAAGTTTAACACATGAGCATTATTCATACACGAATTCATGAATAAAAATGAATACCACCAATAGCTACAGTACACGAACCATCAAAGCAGCAGAGCATGGAAAGATGATTATACATAAACAGGAAATTGCTAATAAACAAGAGAACACAGATACATACTACTCATGCTCCATCTAGAATCCAAATAAACATCGCTGTATCTCCTATTATGTTCAAAAAAACTCTCCCAAATATGTATCTTAGAGCACAAAGAGCACAGTCATACAGAACCACAACAAAAATTCTCCAAAATTTTGAACCTTTCTTTCATCTTTGAACTCTCTACATATAGAGTTCTACTAAGGGTTTACGATCGAATAAACTTCCATGATCGACCCACACATGTGAAAATCAAAATATCCTAACCAACTAGCAGAGCGTGCATCAAGCAATCACTCCCGTAATCAAAAAATCAAAACAGAATCGGGTGAAATCGAGATTTCACCAGCAAAACATCATAATCAAATAGTAAAAGAAAAACATAGTTGGCCACGGAGGCCAAATCCTGGAATCTTTAAAATGGGGTGGCGAGGAGTGGCTGTGAATAGGTGGACAGTCTAGTTTCCATCGCATGATTCCACCTGCTGTGGAAAACCTCCACTCCCTCATTCTCATGATTTCCACTTAACAGTTACGGAACGGCCAGTTGTGCTGCGCGTGCCTTGCTCTTTAATGGAGATTTCCTAGACAAAATGAATAAACCATAGTTGTGTTTGTTTCGCCGAAAACCCATGTTGTGCTTGACTTGCAAAACCGAAGACCGGATTTCGAAGGGGGGCCTGTCTAGTTTGTGGTATTGGATGGGGGGGGGGGGGGGGGGGGGGGGGTGCGAAATCTGTATGAAGCTGACACGTAGCACGGAGGCGGTTTTCCAAGCCGACCTTGTGGGTCCCTCCACCCCCCCCCTGCGTTAACCTTCAGAAGGTGAAGGGGGGCCGAAATACATCATGAGTCGTCGGATGTGTGCTAGGGAGCGGAGATGAGGGGAAGATGGCAGAGAAATGGCGGAGCTTAAAGTGGGGCCTGCGGCACTAACACATAGCGGAATGGTTAACACTGCACAGAGTGGGACAAAGGCAGTGGATGGGCTTTGATGACATGGCGGAGGTGGGCTTGCCCGCAGATCGTAAACGATGTTTTTGTTATGAGCAACGGGGAGGTAAGTGTTAAAACTTGTGAAGTGCGAAGTGCGATGAGTGGAGGTGACATGGCAAGGAGGTGGGCCCACCCACAGATCGCAAATCGGCGTTTTTGTTATGAGCAGCGGGGAGGGAAGTGTTAAAACTTGCGATGCGTGAAGTGTGATGAGCGGGAGGTGACGTGGCATGGCAGAGGTGGGACCCAACTTATATCGCAAATCGCAGGTCGAGGAGGTAAGTGGTAAAACTTGCGATGTGCGAAGTGCGATGAGCGGAGGTGACGTGGCAAGTAGGTGGGCCCGCCCGTAGATCGCAAATCGACGTTTTTGTTATGAGCAGCAAGGAGGTAAGTGTTAAAACTTGCGAAGTGCGAAGTGAGATGAGTGGAGGTGACGTGGTTAGGAGGTGGGCTCGCCCGCAGATCGCAAATCGGCATTTTTGCTATGAGCAGCAGGGAGGTAAGTGTTAAAACTTGCAATGTGCAAAGTGCGATGAGTGGGAGGTGACGTGGCATGGTGGAGGTGGGACCCAACTTATATCGCAAATCACAGGTCGAGGAGTTTTGTTATGAGAAATGGAGGGTAAAGGTTAAGATCTGCGATGTGCGATTTGCGACGAGTGGAGAGGTTGGTGATGCGAAAAGGTAAGTGGTAAGTTCTCATTCCTCTTTTGACTGCGGGGTGTCCACTTGACCTGTGCTTGAATTGCCTGGCCTTCACTTCAGCCATTCCCGCTCTTCATTTGCTTAGCTCTCCATGTGGCCTTATCGTTCATAAAAACCACATGCCAACACCTATAAATCCCCAAAGTTTTGTCACATTGTTGGGCTCTGGCCACTCTCGGATGGCCCTAATCTTCTCCTCATGGACCCTCACTCCATCAACCCCAATGATATGCCCCAAATAGAGCATCTCTGTCAATCCAAACTCACACTTGGACAACTTGGCATAGAACTGTTGTTCCTCCAGGATACGCAATATTGCCTCTATGTGCTGCAAGTGTTCCACCCAACTTCGGTTGTATATCAAAATATCGTTGAAAAACACTAGCATAAACTTCCTCAACTAGCCACGAAAGATATGGTTCATGCAGGACTGGAATGTGGTTGATGCATTGGTCAGCTCGAAGGGCATCACCAAAAACTCAAAGTGTCCATAGTGACACCTAAACGTAGTCTTGGGGACATCCTTGTCTGTTACCCAGATCTTATGGTACCCAGACCTCAGATCAATCTTGGAGAAGAACTTAGCTCCCCTTAGTTTGTCCATCAACTTATCGATCCTGGGGATGGGGTAGCGGTTCTTCATGGTTTTCTTGTTTAGGGCCCTGTAGTCAACGCACATCCTCAATGTCCTATCCTTCTTCTTCACCATAACAATCGAAGAAGTGAAAGGACTAGAGTTGGGCATGATGTGTCCCAATGCCAAGAGCTCATGAATAACTCTCTCAATCTCATCCCTGTAAGCCTTGGGATGCCTATAGGGTGTTGTGATCACTGCCTGCACCCCATGCTCCAGCTCAATAGTATGCTCAAACCGCTGGTCTGGTGGCTGGCTTGGTGGTATGTCCCCGAAAATTGTACAGTAACGGTTGAGGATGGCCTGCACATTTGGATGCGTGGGTTGAGTTGTACTACCTGCCTCAAAAACTTCCAGCTCAACTTCCCACTCTGTCTCCCCGTTTGAAGTTTGCCTCCATCCTATGCATAGAAACTGTCTTAGGGGGGTATGTATGCATGCCCCTAAGCATCACATGTTTCCCACTCTTGTCCATGAACTCCATATCCAACTTCTGCCAATCTGTAGTGACTCTACAAAGGGTGATGAGCCACTGGACCCCCCCACACGATGTTGGTGTTCGGAATGTCGACCACAAAGAAATGGTCTATCAACAAGTATGTCCCCATGGTATCCGTCAAAGCTGGAATATACCGCATGCACTGCATGGTTCTAGCTCCCGAAACTAGTAGAGAGAATCCATCAATCCCCTCTGTCTGGATGCCCCACCTCTATACCATCTGGGCATCTATGAACTTGTGCATAGCTCCACTGTCCACTAGCACCGAGACATGTTGTCCCTGAACTGTCCCCCAGACCCTCAGCGTTAAATACTTGGGTATCCCCTGCAAAGATGCAAGGACCCCTCCGGTCGGTGCAAATGTAGACCCTCCTGCTGCTGGAGGAGGTGGTGGTGTTGGAACTCCCCCTGGCTCTGCTACGCTGTCATCTCCTCCCATCTCGAAGAGTGCCTCCTCTTCTCCCTCACTGTCTGAGAAGACCTCAATGTAGTGTGCCTTCCCTCCGGCACTCTTGTGACCCAGTGCCCATGGCTCCTGGCATGTGAAGCAAAGCTTCTTCCTCCTCAAATCTCTTTGGGTATCATCATCTAATGGCCCCTGGCCCTAGTTACCTCTCGAGGTGGAGCTCTCGTGTCGCTTCCTCTCTGCTGGAAGGCTGGTCTATTGGGTATTGGGGCCCTAGCCCTAGGTAATGAATCCTGCAGATCTCGGGTCCTCCCAACTACTTCCTGCAACGTAGTGGGTCAAGTTGACCTCACTAGCCCACGCAATGGCTTTGCCAGCCCATCTATAAATGTAAAAATCCTCCCGGGTTCTGACAAATCCGGAACCATCACTGATAACCTCAATAACTCTGAGATGTAGGGCTCAGGATTCCCCGTCTGCTTGAGCTTGGTCAACTCCCCAACGTGCTCCTCAAGATCCCTCCGATCAAATCTCTCCATCACTCTCCTGGTAAAGTCATCATATGTTGTCACTCCTAAGTGACCCAGTGTAGTCAACCCATGAAACCACCAGTCATGGGCTTCTCCCTCCTAGTGTAGTGCAACCACCTTGATGGCCTCCAACTCTGTCATCTGGTTAAGCTGGAAATAGATGTCTAGCTTCTCTACCCATGCTTTAGCTGAACTTTTCGATGACCCATCAAAAATTGGCAGAAAAAGCCTGCCCACGGTATGCTGCAGGTCACTCCCCTGCGTGTACCCTCCTCCTCTGGCTTGGCCCTTGGGTCTGTTGTTGTTCTTCAGCTGACAAAACTCGTAGAAGGTGATAGCTCCTCCAAACTTTGGCCCATAAAACTGATACTCTGCAAAGTAGTCTTCGTAGTGAACCACCTCCGGCTCTTGTTGCACTCCTGCTCCCGAGGCTAGGAACGTGGGAATGGTGGAGCGTGGTGGAGTGTGTGGTACAACCTGGTGTGTAGTTTGAGGACCAGTATGGTGGTGTGATGTGCCAAATCCTTCCCCAATCTGGAATTCCCCTTGAATTCCCTTCTGCTTACTGTCTCTGCCAAGCTTCTGACTCATCTCCTTAATCCTCTTGGAGAGGTCTTGCGCTGATTTCAAAAGGTGGGAAAACTCCTTTTCCTCATTTCTTTCGTCATCCTTGTGTGCCATCTCTCTCTCTTCGACTTTCGGAACGCTGTCAATATAGTCAGGAGTGATTTCAAGCCTCCTTTCCTTACTCCTGTACCTTTGTCTCTGGTAGGTGATGTTCTACCTATCTTCTGGTGTTATAGACCGTGTGCTCCACAGACTGAGCCAAGTCTATGAGCTTTGATACCACTGTAATATCCCAAATTGGGATTAATAGTTATAAAAGTGCAAATAGACAAGCAAATACAACCAACATGAAAACACCATTAAACACACATAGATAGAGACCAAATTCAGCGTTGAGCCATTTTATTATATTGCTAGAAAGAGTACAAATATGGTGCTTAGAAAGATAGCGCCTGGGCATTGTCAAGGCAGGCTGAAGAACAACGCTAATCCTAGCAAAATCCTTTGCTGAAGTATGCTCTGCGCAGCTCACCCACTGCGTTGTCCAGTCCAGGAATTTACTGCTGCTGCCTGATTTCAGAATGTTGTTTGGCTTGTCTCCTGTGCTCAGAAAATTCCGGGAATTGGTCACCAGACTCCTCTCACAAAACCCACAAAAACCCGCGAAGGGTTTGCAGAAAGATCGACCCTGGAAAATTGCCCCCTTGGTCTTAGCACGCTGCTCTGCTGGGGAATTCGACCTCCTGGCTGGAACTACTGGAAAATGCCTTTGAAACACTGCCAAAATCCCTGGTAGGAGGTGGCTAGCCTCCACTCCAAATCCTCACACTGGTCTCCTCTTCAACTCCCTACTCCCGACACTACCTCTTGGCTAGATTGCACAATCACTGCGCAGTATTGGCTCTCTGTGCTGTCCTGAAGGGACTGCGTTCTCCTGATGATGTTGCTATAAATCTCCCTTACAAAATGGTGAAATTCTCTCTCCTGAGAGGGCACTTGAAGTTCCCCGAGGTAGAGGTTGAGATCTCCGCTTGAATATTTTGTGTGTTGAACATCACTGCAGACTTGGCTCTCCAGTTCAAGCGTGCTCAATCAAGAAGACATAAAATTACGAGGTGAATGAATGAGAGGGAATGAGTTGCCCCCTTCCTTTTGTCTCCAACAGCTCAACGTTCCTCTTGGGCCCCACCTTAGATTGCATTGCCCCTTCACTGGCCACTCTTGCGTTGTCCCTCCTTGTCCACTCACAGCGTTGCCACCTAGCGATACGCATAGCCTTTTCATTGGCTCTCCCTGCCCCACCAAGGCCGCAATATTTTGCCTCCAACTATAGGGAAAGTGCATTAGCTTCCTTTAATCTAATTTGTGGGTCTCGACCCACATTATTTTTCCCTAACTTTAGAAAAAGCCAAAATTGACCAAAATTTAATATTCCAATTAGCTAACAGCTAAATGGGAATATTACAATGTCGTAAATGCATGCAACAATTAGCCCTGTTGTCGCACAGAATGCCTAGGCACTGCGACAACTGCTCAGATCGGGGGCTGTCACCCTGATCCCCAATCTCTCTATTTAAGTTGTCTCCTTGCAGACTAAGGGAGGTAAACCCTAACGAAATGGAAGGAAGAGAACTGGTTGGAGACCAACCAATTCAAAAGACAGTCAAATGACCAAGTACTTGTTAAGGTTTAACGAGATTTTACAAATTCGATTAGATTAAAAGTTTAAGACCAGTGCCTTGTGGAGTCAAATTATCCCCTTACGAAATTAAGATCAAGTAGCTGGTAGATCACTGTTGCTACATTGGACAACTATCTTGTTATAAAAAAACCAATCCACCACGACAATAATCAATTCTTCAATTAGATGCTCAATTTATCAAATTGAAAAATAAGCCCTTTCTAACAATACGATTTGATTAAACACTTTCAATATCATGCATCAACAATGTTTGATCTAGGAAATAAGGATATGCAATTTGTCATCACTTGAAATATTCTCAAAGTTGACTAGGCAATTAATATCAATTTCAAGCAATTAAAACCACAGTTAGAGCTCATTAGAGGACCATCAATCCCAGTAGATGCTAAGCATGAAAAATATTTCGAACCCAGATGCGAGATTTAAACAATTTAAATTTCGAAAATATATTTCATGAAAGGACCTTCGAATTTAAATGCTAGACATTTCCAACAATTCTGAATTAAAATGATATTCTTGGTAATTCCAATCCAGAAATTAAAATTTTCCTATAGTCAAACCTTAGATAAAAATTAAAAGTTTCACCTTTGACTATGCAATAATTTAAAGTTTTCCTTTCTTTTTGGCCCAAGACCACTTCCAAACAAAATTTCCAAATGTTTGAAAGTTAAATTTTTTATATATATATTTTTTATTTTTTTATTTTTTAAATTATGTAATTTCTTCAGAATTTTTTAAATTAAAAAATTTCATTAATGTTTTTGAACATTTTTAAAATTTTATATATTTATATTTTTTCTCAAAAAAATATAAATCTAAAATTAAAAAATACTAAATCTGAAAACTAAAATTTAAAAATTAAAATGTTAGAAGATTAAATTTAAACTAAAGAAAGTCATAAATCAAAACTATTAAAATGAAGCTAAAAATAAAAACTAATGTTAAAAAGCAATCAAATTTAAAAGTTTCTTTTTTTATTATTATTTTTAAATGTCAAAACAGAAAAGAAAACAAAAATAAAAAAACTAAATGCTCTAACATAATGTCAAAACTTAAGCTTTAAAACCAAACTAAAAAAGAAAAAAAGAAAAAAATCAAAATCGAAATGTACAAAGTCTAAATCTAAAGTTAAGACAAAATTTGGGTGCGTTAATGTTTTGTTTGTGCAGGTCGATGACAACGTATGTAGCTGAAGGAAAATGGCAGCAGACGACAAGGAATGAGGGCAGCAGTATTGCGATGATGGGAGAGAGAGAAGCTACAGTGGAGGAACACGCAGTCAGCGTGAGATTGTGCGAGTAGGAGAAGGAAATGGCCAGTGGCAGATGACTCACGCAGGGACAAAAACGAGGAGCAGCGATGAGGAGAATACGTGGGTGTTGGTGAAGGCAACAATGAAGAGAAATTACGCAGATGGGAGAAGGGGCGATCAGGAGCACGCGGGAGAAATGGTGAAAGGGCAACGTGAAAGCCAACAGCAATGGAGCGGCAGGAAATGAAGATGGACGCGGAGGGAGAGAAAATGGAGTATGTAGAGGAAATAAGTTCATGCAAGGAGCCAACAGTGTGAGAGGAAGGCAACGGAAGACGTAGATATAGCTGACAGCCAGCAACAAGAAACAAAAACTGGTATAACTGGTGCATACAAATTCAAAAAAATTTCCTTTTATCCAACGATCGATTTTAACACTTTAACACTCAGATCTGAAAATTTCATTTCAATATTCCTGCAAGGAATTTTGATTAAAATGAATGCACCTGCAAATATATAAACCTTTAGGCACAATGCTGGCTAGATCTGCAACCGAATATTAATTCTGAGACCAGATCTTACCCTCCAGGGCCTAGATCTGGCTCAAATCTGAAGAATTTTCTGAAAATTTCCCACTACAACCTGCACAAAACCAAAAACAAGAGAGACAAAAACCCTGTATATACACAGAAAAAAAAAACCCCAAAACCCCAATGAGTAAAATAATTGACGATATTTTCAAATCTACAACGCTATGTTACAGATCTGATGGCTAGATTTAAAACATTTAGCACAATAAAAAAAAGATAAGTTAAGGGAGAGGCACAAGCCCAAGAAGACCCTACAAAAAATATTCCGTAAGATAGCTTCAGAAATTAGGAGACAATGGGCTTTTTCAGATTTTCTGAAATCTGAAAGTCGGTTGATCTAACTGAAGATTTCCCCAAACGCTCAAATCTTGAATAATGATTTCTGCACACTTAGATCTGAATTTTAGATTGATAGATATTTTGAATATAACCATGAGACCTTTCAGAAACATAGATAACTGATATTTTTGTCAAATCACAATGCAATTTAAGAAAACCCAGAAAACTGCACAAGATACCTGTATGCAGATCAATCCATAAAGGCCATCAACCATCAAAATGCTAGTAAAAGTAGCAGAGTTGAGAGACAATATCACCACATAGATCTGGAAAGGGAACACCAAAGTCTGTAACCCCAAAGTCTTTCTGTTTATTGATAAAAAATTACAAGAGCTTTTGAGAACAAGTGCACGATTCAAAGATCGGATGCAAATGACATACAAAGACCTCTAATTGTAAATTTTTGTAGATGTTTTATGCTTGATGCAATTTTACTTTTATAACAGCAATCACATAAATAGTTAAGTAAAATGCTGATAGAACATACCAGTGGATCTATAGAAGACAAACTAGAAACAGGAGAATGTGTTGGTGCGTTATGGCGATCAGCAGGATGCTTCAACCAGCAAAGTCTTCTTGGTCGGCCAACCCAAAATGTGTCACAACAGTCCTCAAATCAATTATCCAGTCAACTCAAAGTCAACCCCAAAAAATTCAACGCAGGGCAGCAACAATAAAGTCAACGAGCAACAAGAAAGTCAACGCAGCTCCAACTTCGGTCAATCTTTTGACCTCGATTTTTGTGCCAATGAGTATGGCCTACAAAAATCGAATTCTCCACAAAATTTCAGCTCAAACGGACCATGCGTTGACCAAAGTCAACGCTGGTCAAACTTGCCCAGAAACCCTAACTGCAGAAAATTTGCTGCGGTAAATTTTGTCCTTTAGCTGCAGTAGATTTCGTCCTTCTTCTCACATGGGAGATGAAACTGCTTATCAAATGCTTGTAGATAATCAGAGGAGAAGATGTGTGATGAGATGAGTTAAAAGCTCTCCAACGTTGACTGTATTTATATCCATCATTGAGGTGTGTGACACATCTGTTGGGGGTGTAAAACCTTAAGGCCGACCTGCACTTAAATTTATTATAAATAATAAATTCAAAATAAATGTTCTGCTCATCAGATTACAATCAATTTTATATCGATTTTACACCTCTCCGAAAGAGGAATCCAATACAAATATTGGAATCTTCATTTGAGCATCACAAGATGGAGTTTGGACCTAGTTGTCCAAATTTAACACTCCCTCTCAACTAGGGAGAACTCCATCCACCAGTGCAATCAAACATCGTGCGTCATCCCGCCGTAACTTGCTTTCCTGGCCTCTTTATTTCAGAACAGAAGTGGGTCAGTCACAAAGACATCATCCCCCGGCTGACAAATTCAGCCCAGAGGTTCGAAACCTCTATCGGACTCACAAAGAGTCTCCAACCAACCCGAAGTTGGTTCATCTGACCCGAAGTCAGGCGGAGGTCCGAGACCTCACTAGACTTGATCTCAGATCAAGTGGTTGGACCGTGCCATCCTAGATAGAGAGTACAACAATCTCTGATGCGTCCATTAGTCTTTGCTACTGGTCTCTAGCTTTTCCCATCTCATTGGCCAAATGAGAGGTACTTCCCATGAGCCCTGAACTCAATGGATAGGATGCATACGGGGCACAGATAATGAGAGGTGAACCAACTCAATAATCACAACGGTGGGGTCCAAGCACACCAACAAGGTTTGGCAAGCCTAGCCTTGTGGTTGCTCATAGCTCCGAGAAGCTGTCCCCAAAGCCCCCCAAAGCTCCTCGAGCTCATCGTCCAACAGGACCCACATCATAGGGTCGTTCCACGATACCAAGTCTCTCACGGAAGGTTAGGAACTTGACCTTCCCCAGGGGCTTAGTGAGAATATCCGCGACTTGCTCATCAGTTCCGATATGATCAAGCCTTACGGCACCTCGTTGTACCATATCTCGAATGAAATGGTACCTGATATCAATATGCTTGGATCGGTTGTGGAACACAGGATTCTCGGTCAAGCGAATCCCACTCTGGTTATCATAGAGTATCACGATGGTATCTAGCACATGTCCAAACAGCTCACTAAAGAGCTTTCGCAACCAAACTGCTTCACAACAGGCCATACTTGCTGCAATGTATTCGGCCTCTGTGGTGCTCAAAGCCACCGACTTCTGCTTCCTACTCATCCATGAAATCGAAGCAGAACCAAGATTGAAGCAGCATCCCGATGTGCTCTTACGATTCACCACACTGCCAGCCCAGTCGGCATCAGTATATCCACGGAGTGTCACGCTCTCGACAGTGTATCTCAGCCCATGGTTTATCGTGCCCTGAAAGTATCTCAGAAGATTCCTGGCACCAACCCAGTGAAAGTGATGAGGCTCAACCATCTGTTGACTCAAAGTGTTCACTGCAAAACATATATCTGGACGGGTGTTCACTAAGAACATTAGAGCCCCTACGAGTTGACGATACTCAGTAGGATTTGCCAATACGGGCCCAGCAGCGCTGCCACTCAATTTCTTGAAGTTGAGTTCCATTGGTGTTGACACGGACTTGCAATCCACCATACCAAATCTTTCCAAAAGTTTCACAATATATTTTCCTTGAGAACGGAAAATCTCTCCAGGTCTCTGCCAGACCTCCAGACCTAGGAAGTAGTGCATCAGTCCTAGGTCCTTCATCTCGAACTCAGCATCAAGCTCCCTCTCGCATTGATGAATGAGAGGGTCAGCACCTATCAAGAAGAGGTCGTCCACATACAACACCAGAATGAGAGGCTTCCCCTGGACAACCTTGAAGTAAAGGTTCGGATCAGCATTACTTCGAGTGAAGCCCAGCTTCATCAAGTAGCTATCTATCCTCTCGTACCAAGCTCTGGGTGCTTGCTTCAGCCCATAGAGGGCTTTCTTCAAACTGCAGACATGGGTGTCCCGATCCTGGACTTCAAGCCCCAGAGGTTGTTCTACATACACCTCTTCCTTTATTGCACCATGCAGAAAAGCGGTCTTGACATCCATCTGATGAAGACTCCATCCTTGCGTAGCAGCAAGGGCTATGATTGATCGAATGGTGGTATATCGTGCCACAAGTGCAAATATGTCATCATAATCTATTCCTTCCTTTTGAGAGAAGCCACGGGCAACAAATCTTGCCTTGAAATTTTCAGTACTTCCATCAGATCCATGCTTGATCTTGTAGAGCCATTTCGCGGTGACAACTGATTTGTCCTTCGGTCTTGGAACCACATCCCAGACATCATTCTTTATTATGGACTCATATTCTTCGTGCATAGCATCCTTCTAGACTTGATGCTTTACGGCTTCTTCAAAAGATCCAGGTTCAGATTATACAATAGTACTCATGGCAGCTAAATACCCTTGGTATCTACACGGCTTCTTGCTTTCTCGGAATGTCCCCCTCAGGGCAGCATGTCCCTCGACATCTTCGAGAGTGTCCCTGAGCCATGATGGTCTCTTTCTCAGTGAAGGAGATGGATCTATTGGGTCCA
Source organism: Pinus albicaulis (assembly GCA_034641835.2). Lineage (NCBI taxonomy): Eukaryota > Viridiplantae > Streptophyta > Pinopsida > Pinales > Pinaceae > Pinus > Pinus albicaulis. Next base: position 1,096,316,827 of record CM076578.1, read on the forward strand.
TTGGTCCTTCAACATTAGGCATTGTCTCATCCTGCGGTTCTTCTTGATTTCCAGGCCTTGCTTCATGATTTTCCTCAGATCTCGGAAGATCTACTACTTTCTTTAGGGAAGCATCTTCGTCAAAAGTGACATCATGGCATATTTCTACTTCCCTTTGACCAGGTACATAGACTCTATATGCCTTGGAGGTTTCGTTGTAGCCCACAAACATTCCTTTCTTCCCAGAAGCATCCAGCTTACTTCTCTTTTCTTTTGGCACATGAAAATAAACAGGACATCCAAAAATTCTAAAATGTGAGACGTCAGGTTTCTTACCGGTGAAAACCTCTTCGGGAGTTTTGGAGTCCAAGGCGGAATGAGGGCATCGGTTTTGAATGTATACAGCAGTATTCACAGCTTCTCCCCACAGAAACTTCGGTAGACCCTGGTCACATAGCATGGCACGGGTAGCTTCCACAATGGTCCTGTTCTTTCGTTCAGCAACGCCATTCTGCTCAGGAGTATAGGCAGTAGTAGTCTCCCTCTTAATGCCAGCTTCTCTGCAAAAGTCCTTGAACTCATTTGACTCATATTCAGTGCCATTGTCGGTCTCAAAATCTTGATCTTCTTCCCTGTCATATTTTCCACCAAGGCTTTGAAGGTACGGAACCACATGAAAGCCTCATCCTTCTTCTTCAAGAAGTATATCCAGGTTTTGCGGGAGAAGTCATCGGTGAATGTCATATAGTAAGAACATCCTCCCAGGGATGTCACGAGTAGCATACCAGATAGATCAGAATGGACCAGTTGCAAAATATCAGATGTCTTTGTGACACTTGAGGGGAAAGGTCCCCTTGTATGCTTTCCTTCGACACAACCCTTACATACACCTTCATGATTATTTCCAAAATCGGGCATCCCTGTCACCACCTTCCTTGCTTCGGGAAGGGCCTTGTAATGAAGGTGTCCAAACCTCCAGTGCCATAGTTCAGTTTGTCGGATAGTATCACATGTCATAGCTCCTAATGGACTTCCTTCAACCTGGTAGAGTGTTCTAACTCTAAAACCAATCACGATAGCTTCCTTGAGATTCTTCTTCCACATGCGCACCTTTCGATCAGTGAATGCCACATTGAAGTCTTTATCTTCGATGGTTGATATAGACACAAGGTTTTTCTTCAATTTTGGTACATAGAGTACATCCTGCAAATGTAGGACTTGTGCTTGAGACAAGTGGAGGGTCACAGTCCCTGTCCCTTTCACAGGATATGTGGCATTATTTCCAAGGATAATTTCCAGATTAGTATCCTTCTCAACCATGTCAGAGAGTGCTTCCTTGAACCCAGTGATGTGTCTTGAGGCACCACTATCTATCAGGTAGACATCCATAGTGTCGGGTGGGGATGCAGCAGAGAGGGCAGATACAAGAATGTATTCATTTCTTTTATCAACAACATTTGACTCCTTATACTTGGTGTTTCTAGACCTTTTGAAAGGTTGATTGTTTCCGCCAGAAGGAGCCTTTCTCTTTCCTTTGGACTTGTCGTTTCTTTGATTTCCATTCCTTCGGTTGTTGTTGTTGTCATCACTATCGGGAGAATACTTCTTGAAAGGACATTCTCTAGCATAGTGACCAGGCCTATGACAAGTGAAACACTTGCCCCTCTTTCCTTGGGCCCTTGCTCTTCCTTTGTTCTTAGGACCACCAGAGTTCTTCTTTCTAGAATGAGCAGTGTAGGTAGTATTTCTATCATTTTCGTATTCCTTCATTCTTGTCTCTTCTTGCATGCATCTTGACAGTAGCTCGTCAAAGTTAGGAATTGTATTATTATTGAGAATGGTAGTGTTGAATACTTCCCATTCATATGGGAGCCCTCCAAGTGCGATGAGTACCATCTCACGATCGGCTATTGTCTCCCCAATAGCTAGCAGATTGTTCCTGATCTCGGTCAATTTCAGAAAGTATGTTTGGATAGACTCATCCCTGCCTTTCTTCAGATTCTTCAATTGATTCTTGAAGAATAGCACTTGGTTTGCATTGTTTACTTTGAACATTTGTATCAACTTATCATACATCTCCTTGGATGTGCCTAGCTCAGATATGTAGGCAACCAGACTTTTATGTATGGATTCCCTGATCATTAGCTTTGCTTTGATCTCCCCCTTCTTATACTTGGTTTTAGTAGTAGCAGTAGCAGTGGATGGAGGTTCTTGTATCTTACTCAGTACATAGTCCATGAGATCATGGTCTTCCAATTTGAGATCTAATATCATCTTCCAAGCATGGAAGTCATCCCTTCCAGTCAGCTTGTCATCCTCCTTGAAGCCATAACTTGTGGAACTCATTTTTCTCAGATGGTGATTGCTATAAGTTAGGGCTTGTCTTCACCTCAGCTCCGATACCATGTAAATTTGTGTAGATGTTCTATGCTTGATGCAATTTTACTTTTATAACAGCAATCACATAAATAGTTAAGTAAAATGCTGATAGAACATACGAGTGGATCTATAGAAGACAAACCAGAAACAGGAGAATGTGTTGGTGCGTTACGGCGATCAGCAGGATGCTTCAACCAGCAAAGTCTTCTTGGTCGGCCAACCCAAAATGTGTCACAGCAGTCCTCAAATCAATTATCCAGTCAACTCAAATTCAACCCCAGAAAAGTCAATGCAGTCCAGAAAAAGTCAACGCATGGCAGCAACAAGAAATTCAACGCAACTCCAACTTCGGTCAATCTTTTGACCTCGATTTTTGTGCCAATGAGTACGGCCTACAAAAAATTGAATTCTCCACAAAATTTTAGCTCAAACGGACCATGCGTTGACCAAAGTAAATCTTTGGTCAACCCTTGAGAAACCTAAGCTAGGAAAATTTCTTTGCGGTAAATTTAAGTCCTTTAATTATGATGGTCCGTCCTTCTCACGTGGGAGATGAAAGCGCTTCTCAAATGCTTGTAGATAATCGAGGGAGAAGATGTGTGATGAGATGAATGAAAAGCTCTCCAACGTTATTACATATTTATATTCATCATTGAGGTGTGTGACACATACATTTGGGGTGTAAAACCTTAGAACCGACACACTTAAATTTATTATAAATAATAATTCAAAATAAATGTTCTGCTCATCAGATTACAATCAATTTTATATCGATTTTACACCTCTTCGAAAGAGGAATCCAATACAAATATTGGAATCTTCATCTGAGCATCACAAGATGGAGTTTGGACCTAGTTGTCCAAATTTAACACTAATTTATAAGATAAAATCTTCAACAACGTTCGGTTGATCCTTGTCAAAATAATCTCGACCGTCGAAAAAGATTTAATTATTTTTTAATCTGGACCGTCGAAATTATAATTTTGAGGAAATTCGAATTTATCATTTAATTCCATTTTAATTTAACTCAAAATTAATATTTTTGAGTTAATTACCTCAAAAGTTTGACTTTGACTTAACCATCAAGGCCCAAGGGTCCAAAATTTCTTGAAATTCTCTATATTCCCTTGGTCCGGGACCTTTGAAAAATTATTTTTTTAAGGACCCACGAATTTTTCCTATGAAGAATTTTAACTCACCTAGGACTTAAAATTAATTAAATTTTTGGCTTAGGATTTTTAATTTAAATTTGCCAGAAAATTTAATTAATTGACTGAGGGGGGATTTAATTATTTTTCCAACCCTCTTTACATTAGATAAATACATTTAGACACATAAAGGGGGAATACCCATTCGTGATAGATCCTCAAATAGCTACCCAATTCTGCGACTCAAAAATCCACCCTAGCTTTGGGGTGAGGCTGAAGGGGAAAACTCTACCGATCACTTGTGTCAAGAAACACAAATGAATCAGTGAGACATAAAACCTCCTATGATAGAAATTATCACCAAAACACTAGGCTTACCTAGGTTGTTACATATATGGTGGTCTTACTTAGATCATTTACATCATAAACATGGAGAATGGGTTTACATCATTTATAAAACTGTCGTCTGATGATGAAATCTAAATGGCGTGAACACCTCGAACATGATGAATCCCATTTGCAAAAAATGGGAGTGTACTGTTATGGAGTCGTTGACACGGAGTGGTCAACATCTGGCTCTACTTGAGGACACGTTGTTTCATTGAAGGAATGTGAGAATCCAGAATCTGCATCCAAGCAACACACAAAAATACATAAGTAGTGTCCATCCAAATATCATCATATAACATTAAGCACATGAAATACAAAAGCTCTTCTTTCATTTATTATTCTACTTAACATGAAAAGTAAATCTACTCTAACTACAAAATGAAACGCTGAAATAACAAGGTGTAAGGTTAGAGATACAATACAAAGGATGCCCTGTGGCATCATATGTGTTCAATATAGTGCAAATTGAGCATTTGCCTATTTTCAGGCAAGTCTGTAGGCTGCTTTTCAGATGTGCCATGGCCGATCTTGCATATTGTAGGAATCTGTCTTATCCGAATATCGTGCTGCTCTCGGCCATCAGACGAATCAAACTGCTTCCTTGTTCTTTTTCTTTTTAACTTCAGGCTCTTCTTCGTGGTAGATTGTATTATTGATGATGTGGAAAATTATGCTTGTGATTTGTCAGACGAAGTAAACAATATGTGTGTGACATGCCTCTCTTCGTTCTGCATCTGCTCTGCCAAGGGTGATGTATTACCCTGATTCCCTTCAATTTTCCTTTTATCCGAGTCGCTTTCAATCAACCACTTTTCAATGGAAGAAATGGTCTCCTCATAATAGGATGGAGATTGCTTCAGAAAACTGAAAGGCCTATGACCTGTTGACAATTTTGACCTGGGTTGGATATTTTGTATATGTGATCTTTCCATTTTTTCCAACTTATTCTGAATAACAATCATTTGATTAGAATGCTTAACCTTCATAGTACTGATTTCCTTTGCATGACTTTTTTCAATAGTCAATAACCTATGTTGAAGAGACATTTGACCATATTCCATGTCCTTTCTCATTTTATCATTATTCGCTTTCATGGCCATGAAGCAATTATGCATATAGTTCATTTCTTTCTCATGATTTGCTTCCATTGTGATCAAATGATTTTGTATGGTGGCCATTTGATTAGAGTGATTAAATTCCATGATCGTCATCTTTTCCTCTAAGGTTAAGAACTTGTTCTGTATAGCATCAATTTCCCTGGTATAATCAACGATTAATCTTGCTTGGTTAAGTTCCATATCCTTAATAAGCTGAACTTGATTAACCTTTGAATTCTTGATTATTTGAGCTTGATTCAATTGTAGATCCTTAACGATATTAATCAATTCCTTGATAAAATCATTTTCAACTTCTATAGTTTCATTTACTTCAATTATTGCTTTTATCTTTTCTTTATCTCCATGTTCATTTTCAAATGCCTCAATGAGTGATTGGAAAGAATCAAAAGTATTTTTGGGGGAGTCAGCGAACCACTCCACAACATCACCAGCTAAGGTGAGAACGAAAAGCCGCATCTTCACATCTTCATGATCAGAATATGGGCGACACTTGCTCATACATAGGTTGAAATTCTGAATGTGAGCCTTGGCAGTGAAAGCATTATTGTCACTAAAAGGTGGCATCTCATCAAGAGTCAAACTAATCGAAATTGGGAAATTGTGTGGAGCACCCTGAAAGTTAGTAAAGTGAAGATGATCGAAAAAATCATCCATGATGACTCGCTTGAATGGAACAACGAAATGGATGTTAGAGAAATATATCCCTGTTCAAGAAAAGTTAAGAGATCCACAAGAAGCGAGCTTCTTAGCATAAATTCTTGTAAGAAATGAAAGAGTTGGAGTCGCCACTTGAACATGAATCTAAATCTAAAACTGAAAAATTAGGCGATAGAAGCAGATGGATATCAGGGAGGGATTTTTGTCTTGGATTAAAATAGATGAATAAGTCGAGTCGCCTCCCAAACAAGAAGCCAATCGAAATGTCCAGGTACTAAAGGTGCAAATGATGAAAGGATTAGTGATATGACGAAAGATAAGATGATGAAATGATGAAGAGATGAAATGAAGCCCAAAAAATGTGATCCCGTGTGACAGGTAATGAATGGCGAAAAAGATTAGAAAATTATAAAATGTTGTTAAGACCAAGGACAGAAAAAATCTATCCCCGACAACAGCGCCAAAAAATGTTGTCGCACAGAATATTTAGGCACCGCGACAACGGCTCAGATCGGGGGCTGTCACCTTGATCCCCAATCTCTCTATTTAAGTTGTCTCCTTGCAAGACTAAGAGAGGTAAACCCTAACGAAATGGAAGGAAGAGAACTGGTTGGAGAACAACCAATTTAGGAGACACAGTCAAACAACCAAGTACTTGTTAAGGTTTAACAAGATTTTACAAATTCAATTAGATTAAAAGTTTAAGACCAGTGCCTTATGGAGTCAAATTATCCTGTTACGAAATTAAGATCAAGTAGCTGGTAGATAACTACTGCTAAATTGGACAACTATCTTGTTATAAAAAAACCAATCCACCACGACAATAATCAATTCTTCAATTAGATGCTCAATTTATCAAACTGAAAAATAAGCCCTTTCTAACAATGCGATTTGATTAAACACTTTCAATATCACGCATCAACAATGTTTGATCTAGGAAATAAAGATATGCAATTTATCATCACTTGAAATATTCTCAAAGTTGACAAGGCAATTAATATCAATTTCAAACAATTAAAACCACAGTTATAGCGCATTAGAGGACCATCAATCCCAGTAGATGCTAAGCATGAAAAATATTTCGAACCCAAATGCGAGATTTAAATAATTTAAATTTTGAAAAGATATTTCATGAAAGGACCATCGAATTTAAATGCTAGACATTTCCAACAATTATGAATTAAAATGATATTCTTGGTAATTCCAATCCAAAAATTAAAATTTTCCTAGTCAAACCTTAGATAAAAATTAAAAGTTTCACCTTTGACTGTGCAATAATTTAAAGTTTTCCTTTTTTTTTTTGACCCAAGATCACTTCCAAACAAAATTTCCAAATGTTTGAAAGTTAAATTTTTTATATATTTTTAATTTTTTTTTAATTTTTTAAATTATGTAATTTTTTGAGAATTTTTTAAATTTAAAAATTTCATTAAAATTTTTGAGCATTTTTTAAATTTTAATTTTTTTTTAAAATTTTTTCTAAAAAAATATAAATCTAAAATAAAAAAATACTAAATCTGAAAAATAAAATTTAGAAATTAAAATGTTAGAGGATTAAATTTAAACTAAAGAAAGTCATAAATCAAAACTATTAAAATGAAGCTGAAAAGAAAAGCTAATGTTAAAAAGTAATCAAATTAAAAGTTTCTTTTTTTTTAATTATTTTTAAATGTCAAAACAAAAAAGAAAACAAAAATAAAAAAACTAAATGCTCTAACGTAATTTCATAACTTAAGCTTTAAAACTAAACTAAAATAAATAAATAAATACATCAAAATCGAAATGTATAAAGTCTAAATCTAAAGTTAAGACAAAATTTGGGTGCGTTAATGTTTTGTTTGTGCAGGTCGACAACAGCATATGCAACTAAAGGAAAATGGTAGCGGACGGCAAGGAATGAGGACACCGGTATTGCGAGGACGACAGAGAGAGAAGCTACAGCGGAGGAACACGCAGTCAGCGTGAGGTTGTGCGAGCAAGAGAAGGAAATGGCCAGCGGCAGATGGCTTACGCAGGGACAAAAACGAGGAGCAACGATGAGGAGAATATGTGGGTGCTGGTGAAGGAAACAATGAAGAGAAATTACGCATATGGGAGAAGGGACAGTCAGGAGCACGCAGGAGAAATGGTGAAAGGGCAGCGTGAAAGCCAACAACAATGTAGCGGCAGCAAATGAAGATGGATGTGGAGGGAGAGAAAATGGAGTACGCAGAGGAAATGAGTTCATGCAGGGAGCCGACAGCGTGAGAGGAAGGCAGCGGAAGACGTAGATATAGCTGACAGCCAGCAACAAGAAACAAAAACTGGCACAGCTGGTGCATACAAATTCAAAAAAATTTCCTTTTATCCAGCAATCGATTTTAACACTTTAAAACTCAGATTTGAAAATTTAATTTCAATATTCCTACAAGGAATTTTGATAAAAATGAATGCACCTACAAATATATAAACCTTTAGGCACAATGTTGGCTAGATTTGCAACCAAATATTAATTCTGAGACCAGATCTTACCCTCCAGGGCCTAGATCTGGCTCAGAGCTGAAGAATTTTCTGAAAATCTCCCACTACAACCTGCACAAAACCAGAAACAAGGGAGACAAAAACCCTGTATATATACAGAAAATAAAAACCCCAAAACCCCGGTGAGTAAATTAATTGATGATATTTACAAATCTACAATGCTATGTTGCAGATCAAGGCCCTGATGGCCATATTTAAAACATTTAGCACAATTAAAAAAAAGATAAGTTAAAAGAGAGACACAAGCTCAAGAAGACCCTGCAAAAAATATTCCGTAAGATAGCTTCAGAAATTAGGAGACAATGGGCGTTTTCAGATTTTCTGAAATCTGAGAGTCGGCTGATCTAACTAAAGATTTCCCTAAACGTTCAAATCTTGAATAATGATCTCTGCACACTTAGATCTGAATTTTAGATTGATAGAGATTTAAAAAATAACAATGAGACCTTTCGGAATTATAGATAACTGATATTTCTGTCATATCACAATGCAATTTAAGAAAACCCAGAAAAATGCACAAGATACTTGTATGCAGATCAATCCATAAAGGCCATCAACCATCAAAATGCCAATAAAATTAGCAAAGTTGAGAGACAATATCACCACATAGATCTGGAAAAGGAACACCAAAGTCTGTAACTCCAAAATCTCTTTTTATTGATAAAAAATTACAAGAGTTTTTAAGAACAAGTGCACGATTCAAAGATTGGATGCAAATGACATACAAAGACCTCTAATTTATAAGATAAATTCTTCAATGGCTAGTTCGGTTGATCATTGTCAAAATAATCTTGACCGTCGAAAAAGATTTAATTATCTTTTAATCTGGACTGTCGAAATTATAATTTTGAGGAAATTCGAATTTATTATTTAATTCCATTTTAATTAACTCAAAAATAATATTTTTGAGTTAATTACCTCAAAATTTTGATTTTGACTTAACCATCAAGGCCCAAGGGTCCAAATTTTTTTGAAATTCTCAATATTCCCTTGGCCTAGGACCTTTAAAAATTTATTTTCTTAAGGACCCACGAATTTTGCCTATGAAGAATTTTAACTCACCTAGGACTTAAAATTAATTAAATTTCTGGCTTAGGATTTTTAATTTAAATTGGCCAGAAAATTTAATTAATTGACTGAGAAGGGATTTAATTATTTTTCAACTCTCTTTACATAAGATAAATACATTTAGACACATAAAGGGGAAATACCCATTCGTGATAGACCCTAAAATAGCTACCCAATTCTGCGACTCAAAACATGATCTAGTAGACCAAGTAGTTTGCAATAAAATAATCTAGCCAATTAGCTAGGATTATTCCCAAACTACTTTTACAAAGACTCGATAGAAAACACTAGGACTCACGTAGCATCTTGATGACAAAATCCACCCTAGCTTTGGAGTGAGGCTGGAGGGGAAAACTCTGCCGATCACTTGTGTCAAGAAACACAAATGAATCAGTGAGACAAAAAACCTCCTAGGATAAAAATCATCACCAAAATACTAGGCTTATGTAGGTTGTTACATACATGGTGGTCTTACTTAGATCATTTACATCATAAACATGCAGAATGGGTTTACATCATTTATAAAACTGTCGTCTAATGATGAAATCTGAATGGCGTGAACACCTCGAACATGATGAATCCCATTTGCAAAAATGGGGGTGTACTGCTATGGGGTCGTTGACACAGAGTGATCAACAAGCCCTAATAGAGAAAATCTCATAACCATTGTATGCATCAAAATAAAAGAAAATAGCGTTAAAATAACACTTACATGTAAGATAATATATCTAACCACCAACACATTTGCAATATAAGAAGCTCCAAGGTAAGAAGAACCCAATCCATACATCAAAATTCATCCATGATCCAAGAATATCCATTAAGGAAATAGTGTGAATTTCTCTAAAGAGAGAATGATCCAAATTAAGTGATGATCCAAAATTAATCCATCCAACTGCTATTTATACACTCAATAGGAGTTCAAATTACCTAATGGCCCTTAATTAGCCCCTAAAAATAAAATAATGTGCAAATTAACTAACTTTTAGTGACAAACCCACCAAACTAGCTCATAAAGAAAATAATAAGCCCCTCAAGAGGTCAAATAATAATCTATGCATGTTGTAGTCCTTGATAGGGTCCATAAGTGCCATAATGATGAATAAGATCCTCAAAAGTGTTGGGCAAGGGGGTGGTCCCTTGTTCTCCAAACAATAAACCTGTGGTACTCCCCGTGGGTGTCGGGGGACACCAATGAACTTATGGGGCTCCATATGAGTTGAATATTCCTGTAGAGGATCTGCAAGGGCTCAAACGCTGGAATGAATTTTGCCATGTCAACGTACAAGTCCTGGGACACCTGCCAAGTGTGTGGTTCACCTGTGGGACCAGCAGGGCATAGTTTACCAAATGCATCTTCATCCAAAAGGCAGATCTCTAGCAATCTATGAACATATTTGGGGATACATGGAGTGATGTCTACTGTTATGGAGGCCTATGGCTCTTTACACTCACCCTATATGTGCCAATGTAGCCCTCTGGAGAGTTAGGACCCCGTATAGGGAGATCAAACCCAAAATGGACACCATCTATAATCCTGAATAAGATCTAATGCGTCCCCTATCTTTCCAGCACAACAAGTCATTAAAGTAACTAGGTAAAAGATCTTACAAACCATGGACAACAAGTGGACACTTCATAATGGCATGCCCTTCCATAGTGGGCTTTGGCATGTGCTAATATCTCCAAGCTCCAAAGGGCGTTTGTTGAGTACCGTATTAAGTGGTCTCTACCTTTAGAGGGAATATTATGTCAGAGGTACATTCCTCAAATGGCGGTGGCATACGATAAAGAGGTGAAATGGATTAGGGAATGAGAGGGGCAATCCCGGGCCACGTATCAAGGCACAAGGGTAGCTAGAAAAAGTGAAGCCCATACCTAGGTATGTAAGGTGTAGGAGGGAGCAATTGTGGTACATGAGGTGCCCTGACCTTGATTTTTCCACCCTTCTTTATATGCATTTTTCCTTTTATGATTTTTATTTGATTAACTACTTGAGGGCCAAAGGATACGAACATGATGTGTAAGATATAGCAGTGATTACCCCATTTTTGGTAGGGTTGTTCATGGCCCTCCAAAGGTTGGGACAATCATGGGTCCTTGAATGATAAAGGAGGCTCATCTAGGGCCTATGGAACCAGGGTGATGGCCATGGGTGTGGGGTAGAGCTCATGCATTGGATTGTTGCCCATGTGCTAATTATATTTGTCTCGACCATCTTTTGCATCTTGTGGTACATTTTCTTGTTGAATGTGGCCATTTATGCTTTTATTTTTATTTTCAGCTGCTTCAACCTCCGGGGCATCGTTCCCAGCTTGACCCAAGGTGGGGGCAAGGGAATGGGGAGGCTAACCCTATGTGGACCCTATGAGGAAATGTGGACCTAGGTGGGAGAGATGATGAATGGGGGTATAGTGAATGGAAGGGGAGTAGTATACGTGGATAAGGGAGTGGGACCACGCAACCAAAGTCGGGGTTTCCCAAGTAGTACCACCCTAGAACCAAATGGTCAGTAAAGGAGATCCCACGGGACTAAAATCCAAGGGTAACATGATACATCCAAAAGTGATTAAGGGGACAAAAGCAAAAACGAAACACACTCTTTCCGGTGAATCCCCCCATCAATCCATGCTCAGAAGTATCTATGATAAGTAAACCCAATACTCAATTACCAAATGATAAGAGATACCTTTAGGTTCGGGAGGCCCACCTTCAAACATACAATCAATACAGATGGGTGAGGGATAACATGGTTGGCTCAGGTGGCGGAGGAATGGCATAACGAGCTAGTTGAGGGCTGCAAGGTGCTATTGGCTGCAGTCTGAGGTCCATCCTAGGAATCCCACCGACGAAGTGGTGGGTAACGTCCAGCTCCAATTGGGACGTGATCTCTCAAAGAATTGGGCAAAGATACTCAAACTGGAGGTCACGAGAACTCCATCAATCTCTTGGTCACCGTAGACCTGTTACTTGCACATATCAATGACTAAAACCACAAGGCATCATGTTTTTCACGGTGTCTTATGATCACCCATGCTTAATGTCAGGCCATAAATCAACAAGTAATAAACAAATGCAATTTTAATCTAAATGCAGCTAATCTACCATGAGCAATATCATATGACATTTATTCTAATGCGAAAATTAGCATGCAATGCATCCTACTCTAACATGCATATGGTGCGAAACTAATACTAAGTGTAATCATAAAGCCAGTGCAACCAACATATCATCATATCAATATGAATCTGCCTGCCATTGTGATTACTCATGTAGCAAATCCCAAAGCGAATGTGGATACAATTATAAGGAGGATGAAGTGAGTGGGACGTGGGAAAATATGATACCCACACATGGATGATCACGCGAGAAGAGGTAAGAAAAGGATGTAATCTTGTCCATGAGATCCTCTCCTCTAACCAAAATATAGAGATGTCAATGATTAACCTCATAAATTTTTGATGGATGGAAATCTTGGACATATTATTTCCATTATCATTTTTGTCATATTTTATCGCCTCAACAGGGTTATGATTAGTAGGAAAGGGAGACTAATGAGATGGAGAAACACAAGTAGGTCGCCCATGACGATCACACCGAAAATGGGAGATTATAGATTGATCATGATCCTGAGGGGGTGCCCAAGAAGATAAAGTATATTCAATGAGGGGTTCTTCCTTGACACCATACTCAGAAGGGGGAAAGGGCTCATGGTCACTCGAGATCATTTGAAAAGAGGCGAGGGAATCACTTCTGGAAGACTTGAGGTGATGAACAAAAGGATGAGGCAAAGGGGAGGGTGAAGTATTATATTCAACAGATTTTTCCTCCTCAAAATCATCCTTTTCATGTAAGGGAAAATAATGATCCTTCTTCTCAAGGGTATCGATGGATATGTCATCATAAATAATCCCTGAGAGAAAGGGGATACCATTCTCAACCTTATCTTCCTTGTCGGTGTCATAAATAGTACAATCAAATTGAGGGCCAACAATTTCCCATTTACCCTTTTCAATGTGGAATTAATCTTCAATGTCATCTTCCAAGGGGCTAATGGGATCACCTTCCTCAAGGTTCTCAAAAGGAGATTCATCAAGAGAAATGTCGTTGAGAAAGGTAAGGTTAGTCTCAACTTCACTTTCCATGGACTCATCCTTCCCAACACGTGTTCTCAAAATCATCCTTTTCATCATGTGAACCCAAGGAGGACTTATCTTCCCATTATTAATCACTTAGGTTCCCAAGGTATTTATGATGCTCGATGAAGGCTTCCTCTTGAAAACTCAATGTGAGGCATACTTGAAAATGTTTAAGAAAGCCATCAACGAAATCCTCAATAGATGAGATGCTCCTAGGTTCGTGATTTTGCAACCATGAGTTATCACCATAGAGGGAGCTAAAGAATAAAAACATAAGGACATCTTGGTGGACCACTTTCTCCTTTGAAGTATGTGCATTAAATCTCTCCACGTGGTTAGTTGCGGAGCTTGGGTCACCATCAAACAAGGGTACCACACGTACGATCATTCCTGTGAAATGATTGGGGTGCCTAGGGATGCTACCAATGTCCAAAGCGGGAAATTTATCAAAGAAGGACAACCTATTTGAGATATACATGAAAAATATGTAGGAGTCACATGGGTGAATTTAAAGATGCCTAGAAAAATGCTTGCTTCACCCTACAAGCATCAATCTTAAAGTTCAATGAATAACTAGTGCTTCGTTCTTCCAATGGAGTCGCCAATAATGTTATGTCAATATGTCGTATGGGGAACAAAACACACGTCTCGTGTTCTCAACAACGACGCCAGAAATGTTACCACTCAAACCAGCAGGGGACCTAAAAGGGACTCCGAAGAGGGCAACTACTAGGTTAAGGGCAACGATGGAGACTTACTCACTGTCACCACAACTAAGACTCCTTACTCTTTATGGACTTTCACCAATGGGAGGAGACCTGATATTTAGGAAGTCACTTATAAAGGATAGATCAACAAATATATGTGAAGTGACCTTTTTCCCTAGAATAGGATTAAGAATAGAGCTTTCTTGCTCTTTAAGCAAGGTACAAAGTTTTCTAGGAGAAGGAGGTGAGGATTTAAGGGCTAGGTTAAGCGAATATGACTTGTAAAGGAGTTTCCCAATCCCTAAAATCTTTGTAAAACTTGGATTCCCAAGTTTTCCTTGATGAGTTGTCTTTGATAAGAAATGGGACTACACGGGGCCAAGTGGACCCAGCCCAGGTTAAGCGGATGGAGTTTAGAAACTGATGATATTCTTAACTTGACCAAGACAAGGGAAAAGTATCAAACAAGAATTTTCACCTAAAGATGTCAAATTGATCCTATGAGGTACTAGCCTTGGGAACCCCAGGGCAAATTTTGATATCAGAACTAGGGCTTGGGATATCTCGCAATCCCACCATTGGAATCTCTTCAAATTTGGAGGAGACCTTAAGGACACACCAACATAGTAGGGCCTAGGAGATTGAACTTTTTCTAGGGCTAGCTTGTCGGGAAATTGATGCCCTAGATGGCCCAACGTGGGTAGGCCTAGAAGAGGGAGGAAAAGGTGAAATAATGTGGTATAAATGACCCATTTTCGATGGATCAGCGCCTAATTCCTCTTGGGGATATGGAGTCAAGACGAATTATGAAGATAGACTTCGTTTCTTGTTTAAGGAGGCCTTCAAAGTCGATTTCGTGCAATGTCAAGGGCAAGAGAAGAAAAATGACCTTAAAATGATTTATACTTCATTGCAAATGGAAGAGGCTTATTGAGATAACTCGATCTCTAAGAAAATGCATTCATCAATCATGGCCCATACATGGAGATATGCTAAATAGAAACATAATTCCACATTGATGCCATAAATGCATGCAACAATTAGCCCTAAAATAGCGAAAATATCATAGCCAATGTGTTTGTGCTCAACCTAGTCTCCTAAATTGAGTTCATTTAATTGTCAACCAGGGTTGGTAAACTGCTGAAGTGAAGTGCACTGTATGTGCCTAGGTGTTTGTCTCTTAATACGTTGTGTTTTAGTGTTTTATGATGTTTTGGTCTTTTGTGATGATTTATGATGTTTTTTGTCTTTTGGTGGTTTTTATGTTCACAAGGAAAATGACTAAAAAGCTAGTGGAAAGAAGCTACTGGTTAAAAACAGAGTGAAGCCTAATTGGTTGATGACAAATGACAAATGCAAATGCAAATACTGAAACAGAATCAAATCTAAACTAAGACTAAGTAGAAACAAAGCTTGATAATGACTTTTAGGAAATGAATCAAAACATAAACTTAACTTGTCTAATTCTTTCATCAAAGGTATTTTGGGAGATCTTGAGAAGTGGTCAGCTAAGTATACAAATTCTCCTAACTAAACAATTAAACAATCAGCTTATCATGAGACAACATTTTATCCATGATTAAAGATTTGTGAAAACATATTTGGAGGAAAACATTGGTACCATCATAAGATCTCTACTCTAAGACTATTTCCTAACTATATTCTGCAACTTAGTTTAACATTACTAAACCTTGCCCAAGAGTTATAGATTTCTTTTTAAAGTAGTCTTTTGAGGAAAGGCTCTGTTTATGAAGTGGTAAAGAAGTTGCAAAAGTACCTCAGGCCTTGAAATGATACTGTCTTTTGTTCATATGGTTATGAATCAATTATAAATTTGGAACAAGAAGAGATTTTGTAAATAATGAAGGCCGTATTGTTAAGTTTAACAACTAATGTAATCTAATATGCAGTGGATGACAATGAATTGTGGAGTGAAAATGCAATGAGTTAAGCTAAAAATGAACTTAAGATGTCACTAGTCTAAAACAGTGCTGAAGTAACAAGCCATTATCAAACTTAAAACAAAATAACAGAGCATGAATTGGATGCAATTTGACTCCGGAGTACCCTAACTAAGTTATCATGCATTAATCTATGGGATTCTACAGCCTATTTTTTCCATCATGATTAGTATTTTGGAAGAGTTTCTTAGAACAATCCTGGCTGTACAATTCAGTGCAAATGCAAACATAAAGACTGAAAGCAATTTAAAAACTAAGACATCACAGCTATCTCCTACCCATCATTATGGTATTTTGGAAAGGCGTTTTAAGAGTAAGATCAGCTATGCTACTTAGTGCAAACAAACAACTGAAACGTTCAGTATCACAGTCATGCCTTAGACATCATAAGGATTTTTTGGAAGAGTTTGCTTAGTATAAGTTCAATTGTGATAGTGAACAAAAGAAATTACAATTAAATCCTACAACACTATAGCCATTTCCCATTCATTATCATGATCTTTTGGAAGAGTTTCTTCTTTTGGAAGAGTGCTTAGAACAAGTATAACTATAGTGGCTAATGAAATTAACTACGAACTCAAACTTCAAAAACGTAAAAACAACTAAGATACTTATCTAAATTATGAAAGTAAAGCCGTGCAGGAGGCAGGGGCCCTCTACCACCAGACGAAATCTAACTCCAAATCAACTCAACGCGTTCAAAGCAATGTTGTCCTCTTTATTAAAGTAGAAATAACTTGAAACAGAGTATTCTTCGTTTTTAGAAATATAGCATGAAATCTAAGCAAAATCTAGCCTATCTCTCGGTTTCCCAAGTGTTTTTATAACAAATTTACATAACAGAACTTGCAACAATACAGGGATCCTTGTCTTTCCTTATCGAAATCACATTAGGACTCTTGAAGATGGCAACGTAAAGAGAAAAAGGACATCTAGACTAAGACAGTCCTATTAGAAGTCTGCCTTCTTAAATGTGTTCCCACGTACCAAAACCACGTCCAGAATTCGTTTCTTCCTTCATGGTGAGCAATGAACGATGTGGACATGACGTGGAATATACCCATATGTGGTTTTTCTTGAAAGGACACTTGGAACATGCCTGAACGTGAAGACAGCTGCAGAATTGCCGGTTAGCTATGGAATGTCTGCATTCTGCAGCTAGTTCCGGTCAAAATGCATTACAATGACAAAAATCACAAAACTTAGCAAGTTAGCCACGTTCATCATTCTAAAAGTAATTTTAACTAATTTCATGGATCAATTGGGTCTGGGATAACAATGGACAAAGGAAAATGAGGTAAAGTAAGATGAAAGAAAGCACAATCTTGGGGCTCAACATACCCCCACTGATTTCATTGATCAATTGGGTCTGGGATAACAATGGAAAAAGGAAAATGAGGTAAAGTAAGATGAAAGAAAGCACAATCTTGAGGCTCAACACAATGTATGGAACAAAATAAAATAAATTAGCGTTAAAATAACAGTTACATGTAAGAGAATATATCCAACCAACAACACATTTGCAATATAATAAGCTCCAAGATAAGAAGAACCCAATCCATACATCAAAATGCATCCATGATCCAAGAATATCCACCAAGGAAATAGTGCGAAGTTCTCTAAAGAGAGAATGATCCAAATCAAGTGATGATCCAAAATGAATCCATCCAACTCCTATCTATGCACTCATTAGGAGTTTGAATTACCTAATGGGCCTACGTTAGCCCCTAAAAATAAAAATGTGCAAATTAACTAGCTTTTGGTGACAAGCCTACCAAACTAGCTCACAAATAAAATAATAAGCCCCTCAAGAGGTCAAATAATAATCTATGCATGTCGTAGGACCCTCCAAGAGGCCTAATGAGGTCCATGAGTTCCATAATGATGAATAGGATCCTCAAAAGTGATGGACAAGGGGGTGGCCCCTTATTCTCCAAACAATAAACCTGTGGTCACTGGTGCTCCCCGTGGGTGTGGGGGGACACCAATGACCTTATGGGTCTCCATATGAGTCGAATATGCCTGTAGAACATCTGCAAGAGCTAATATGATGGAATGAATGCTGCCATGTCAACGTACAAGTCTTGGGACACCTGCCAAGTGTGTGGTGTACGTGTGGGGCCAGCTGGACATAGTGTACCAAATGCATCTTCATCGTCCAAAAGGTGGATCTATAGCAATCTCTGGACATCTATGGGGATCCATGGAATGTTGTCTACTATTGTGGAGACCCATGGCTCTCTACACTCATCCTATATGTGCCAATGTAGCCCTCTGGAGGGTTAGGACCTCGTATAGGGAAACCAAACCCAAAATGGACACAATATGCAATTTTGCATAAGATCCAATGTGTCCCCTAGCCTTCCAGCACAACAAGTCATTAAAGTAATTCGGTAAAATAGCTTACAAACCATGGAAAACAAGTGGACACTTCATAATGGCATGCCCTTTCATAGTGGGCTTTGGCATGTGCTAATGTCTCCAAGCTCCAAAGGGGGTTTGCCAAGTACCTTATTAGGTGGTTTCTACCTTTAGAAGGGATAGTATGTCCAAGGTACATTCCTCAAATGGTGGTGGCATACGATAAAGAAGTGAAATGGAATAGGGAATGAGAGGGGCAATCCTGGGCCACATATCGGGGCACAAGGGTAGCTAGAAAACGGGAAGCCCATACCTGCGTATGTAAGGTGTACAAGGGAGAAATCATGGTACATGAGGTTCCTCGATGTTGATTTTTCCACCCATTTTTATATTCCTTTTTCCTTTTATGATTTTTCTTTGATAAACTGCTCGGGGCTCAAAGTATAAGAGCATGATGTGTAAGATATAGCATTGATTACCCCCTTTTTGGTAGGGTGGTTCATTGCTCTCCAGGTGTTGGGACAATCATGGGTTCCTGAATGATAAAGGAGGCTCATCTAGGGACTATGGAACTAGGGTGATGGCCATGGGTGTGGGGTAGAGCTCATGCATTGGCTTTTTACCCACATGCTAATTATGCTTGTCCTGGCCATCGTTTGCATCTTGTGGTACATTTACCTGTTGAATGTGGCAATTTATGTTTTTTTTCTTTTCAGCTGCTTCAACCTTCGGGGCATCGTTCCAAGCCTAACCCAAGGTGGGGGCAAGGGAATGGGGAGGTTAACCCTATGTGGACTCAAGTGGGAGAGATGATGAATGGGGGTATAGTGAATGGAAGGGGGAGTAGTATATGTGGATAAGGGAGCGAGACCACGCAATAAAAGTTGGGGTTTCCCAAGTAGTACCACCCTAGGACCAAATAGCCAGTAAAGGAGATCCCACGGGACTAAAATCCAAGGGTAACATCCAAAAGAGGTCAAGGCGACAAAAGCACAAACTAAGCCCACTCTTTCCGTCGAATCCCACCATCAATCCATGCTCAAAAGTATCCATGATAAGTAAATCCAATACTCAATTACTAAATGACAAGACATACCTTTAGGGGTGGGAAGTCCACCTTCAAGCATATGATCAATACAGATGGGTGAGGGACCACATGGTTGGCCCAGGTGGTGGAGGAATGACATAACTGTTGATTTTTGGATAGCATCAGATGTGCTCTAGCTCCGAAATTTTGTGAAAGGGCTAGAATACATGAGATCTCCAAGACCCAGAAATCATTTGGAGATATTCCACTCGGAGTGCATTATATGAAAATAATTCATTATTTTTAATGAGTCTTGAGTTAAAACTTAGGAAATTAAAATAATTAAATGGAATTAATATAAATATGGGTGAGAAGCTTCTAAGAGACGAGGATCAAGTTTGTTTTAATCTTAGTCATTGATTAGAGATTTGATCATGGTTGTTGATATCTCAACAGGAAAAGTATAAATAAATACTTGAGGGACAGTTGTAGATACACCAGGTAGATACTCAGTAACCCGAGGGAAGTCAATACTCTAGAAGCAAGAGTTCGATTTCAGAGGGAGAGTTACAGGGTGAAGGAAGAGGAGGGTATCAGCTGCAGTCAGAGGCAGAGGAGGAGGGATGCAGAGCAGCAGAGAGACAACACAGAGGGACAACGCAGAGAGGCAGTGTAGCAGAGGACACAGTCCTCACGCAGAAGAGGACACAGAGGTGACGCAGTGGAGGCTGGAGGGTCTCTAGGGTGTCAGAATTTCTCCAATGACTGGAGGAAAACTATCTCAGTTGTTTTCACAAAAGTTTCTCCATGATTCTGCAAATCATTCCTTGTAAAGAGATTGTTGCTAAAAAATAATAAATAAACCCTCATCTGCTGCACCATTTTTCCCGCATTAGGTTTTTTCGGGGACTATTGTCCAAAAATAACTGTGTTGATGTGATTGATTCTTATGCTTGCATTTCAATGTTCTTTTCTCTATGTAATTATGTGATAACTGCAGTAGAATTTATTTTGTTGTTTACTGAAGGGCTTTGTAAATAACTTATTATGGGAAATAAGTAGGAGAAATAAATCAGTTACTGCAGTAGAATTTCAAGTTAGAAATTTTCACATGGTATCATAGCAGAGATCGGGGAACAAGGTTGGAGATTTTGCAATGAGTCGTGGTCTTGATGTTGTTGGAGCAACAACTCGAAGGGGCTCACGCTGCTCTCCCGGGAAAGAGGAAAGCATGAAAGATACGATGGATCACGCCATTTATGTGTTGGTTTCCAGATTGGAAGAAGAAGTTGCTTGCTTGTCAAGCTCTGCTTCCTCCAAGGTTTGGTATATTGATAGCGGGGATTCTGCGCACATGACGTGAATAAGAGAATGTTTTTTGAGCTACCAAGAAGAAAAGACGAACTTCCAAATCACCATGGGAAATAAGGCACAATGTACCCCTGTTGGAAGAGGTACTATAGTTTTTCAAATAGAAGTAAGAGATCGGCTTCGGGCTACCAATGTGTTGCATGTGCTTGGATGTATACTTTATTGGAAAGAAAGTATATGTCAAACACTTGAGTTGGAAGAAGAAGACCCAAATTGGAGTCAGAAGAAACAGACTGTATAAGTTGCAGCTAGAGTCTCCAATGGCACCGATAGGCAGCAATGATGAAAAAGATTTGAATGAACTATGACACAGAAGGATGGGGCACCTACACCATGGGGCTCTAAGAATTCTTAGAGAAACCATCACAAGAGTTCCAGAGTTAAGCACCAAACAAGATGATGTCTGCAAAGGGTGCGTACTAAGTAAGTACGCCAAAGCGGCTTATTCCAAAAGCAACAATAAGGCAAAGAGTGTTTTGGGTTTAATACACTCAGATATCTGCGGACCAATGTCCACAAGATCTCTTAGTGGTGCCGAATACTTCGTCACCTTCATTGATGACCATTTCAGGAAGACTTGGATCTGCTTTCTAAAGACCAAGGATGAGGTCTTTGATCGATTCAAAGAGTTTAAGGCTCTGGTTGAGAATATGATAGGGAAGAGGATAAAAGTATTGCGTTCAAACAACGGTGGTGAATATATTGATAAATACTTCACCGAGTTCTGCACCAGGGAAGGCATTAAAAGAGAATGGACCGCTCCATATAATCCGGAGTAGAATGGGGTTGCTGAGAGGAAAAATAGAACTATTGTTTAAGTAGCGAGGGCAATGCTATATGATCAGGATATGCCCAAATTTATATGGGCAGAAGGATGCAACACAGTTGTGTATGTTCAGAACAAGATTCCTCACAGGGCACTAGGTAAGCTTACACCGGAGAGTGTCTTCACTGGTAGAAAGCAAGAAGTGAGTCATTTTAGGATGTTTGGGAGTTTGGTGTACTTCCATGTACCTGAAGAAAAGAGAAAGAAGTTGGATCAGACTGTGGAAAAAGGATATCTGGTGGGATAGAGCGAGAATGCTAAGGCATATAGAATCTACATTCTTGGTAGTAGGAAAGTTGTAGTACGACGGGATGTAAAGTTCATGGAGGACAGAGCTTTTAGGAAATCCTGAGAAATGCCTTCCGAAAAGTAGTCAGAGGATGATCCATTGGTTCAGCCACTTCGACCAGCCGAAACTAGCACCAGCGCTTCTCCAAGGCATAAGATTCCAGAAGTATCACCGCAGGAAGATTCGCAGGAGGAGGAGCTAGAAGATCCACCCACTACCAATGGAAGAACGAGCCGATAATCACGACAGATACTAAGGGACGCAGAGGAGTTCATTGGAGCTCCTATAACCGAGAAAAGGCAGCGTAGACAACCAGACAGATACCAAGCTTTGGTGGCTCAGGTTGGGGAACCCTCTAGTTCTCAGGAGGCAGTTCAACAAGAAGTGTGGGTAGACGCTATGGTGGAGGAATACAGTTCCATAATGACCAATGATGTCTAGGAAGTTGTACCTAGACCTCGGGACAGATTAGTTGTAGGTTCGAGATGGATCTACAAGATCAAGTATGCTGCAGATGGCAGCGTGGAAAAGTACAAAGCCAAGTTCGTGGCTAAGGGGTATGCTCAAAAGGAAGGGATAGACTATGAAGAAAACTTCGCCCCATTAGCCAAGTATACTTCTATCAGATCTGTGATATCCCTTGCAGCGTAAATGGGGTGGCAGATTCACTAGATGGACGCCAAGACTGCCTTCTTGAATGGGGTGATAGAAGAAGAAGTATACGTTGAACAACTAGAGGGCTTTGAGACACATGAGAAGAAATCTCATGTATGCAGGCTAAAGAAAGCCTTGTATGGGCTTAAACAAGCACGTAGAGCTTGGTACAGTCGAATTGATGGTTACCTACAGAAAATGGGATTTGTCAAGAGTGATGCAGATCCTAACCTCTACTATCTAACAGAAGAGAGTAAGCCTCGAATTCTGGTATTATATGTAGATGACATATTCCTGACAGGTTCATCTAGGCTCATCAAGGATTGCAAGGAAAACCTAGCTACAAAATTCAATATGAAGGATTTGAGATTGATGCATTATTTTCTGGGGTTGGAAGTTTAGCAACAAAAGGGTGAAATCTACCTTAGACAAGGGATATATGCTACAAAATTTCTAAAGAGGTTCAGGATGCAGGATTGTAGGCCCATGGCTACCCTAATGATTACCAATTAGAAGAAGATTGATGCGTCTGAAGATAAATAAGTAGATCCCACCTTGTACAGACAACTCATAGGGTCCCTGATGTATCTGGTCAACACTAGGCCAGATATTTGTTATGCAGTCAACATCCTCAGTCAGTTCATGGTGGAACCGAAGAGGGCACACAGGGAAACAGGCAAGCATGTTCTCAGATATATACGAGGAATAGTCGAGCATGGATTAAAGTACACTCGAGGCAATTACATTAGACTGAGTGGGTTCACTGACGCAGATTGGGCTGGAAGTTCGGTAGATCAGAAAAGTACCACTGGATATTGTTTTAACATTGGATCAGGAATGACCTCCTGGTGCAGTAGAAAACAGAAGTTCGTAACACTGAGCTCAACTGAAGCAGAATATATGGCAGCCAACACAGCATCGTGTGAAGCCATATGGCTTAGAAAGTTGCTTGTGAATCTATTTAGGAGAAGGATGGAAGAAACCAACATTTTATGTGATAATAAGAGTTGCATCAAGCTCTCTGAGAATCCGGTTTTTCGTGATCGGTCGAAGCACATTGACATTAGGTGTCATTTTATCAGAGATTGTGTCCAGTGGGGTGCAGTACAGTTACAATACACTCCAACAAGAGAATAGGTGGTGGACATCCTGACTAAGGCTCTAGGAAGAACAAAGTTTGTTTATTTCAGGGAGAAGTTGGGGATGATTGAGAATCCATTTCAGTAGCAGAGACGGATAGTGCAGTACTTAAGAGGGAGCTGCAGTACAGATGCAACAGTGACAGTAGTGGTGTCATGGGCATTAGTATAGTGGCAGTAACAACGCAATAGATGAAGTGAAGCAGACCGAGCATCAACAGCGTAGAGGACCGATGCCATGGATCAAAGTGATGCTTCTTGTGGGAAGTATTGCTAGAGTAAATTCCTCACTAGGAGGGAGTGTTGATTTTTGGGTAGCATCAGATGTGCTCTAGCTCTGAAATTTTGTGAAGGGGCTAGGATACATGAGATCTCCAAGACCCATAAATCGTTTGGAGAAATTCCACTCGGAGTGCATTATATGAAAATAATTAATTATTTTTAATGATTCCTAAGTTAAAACTTAGGAAATTAAAATAATTAAAGGGAATTAATATAAATATGGGTGAGAAGCTTCTAAGAGACGAGGATTAAGTTTGTTTTAATCTTAGCTGTTGATGAGAGATTTGATCACGGTCATTGATATCCCAACAAGAAAAGTATAAATGAAGACTTGAGGGACAGTTGGAGATACACCGGACAAATACTTAGTAACCCTGGGGAAGTCGATACTCTGGGAGAAAGAGTTCAATTTCAGAGGGAGAGTTGCAGGGTGAAGGAAGAGGAGGGTATTAGCAGCAATCAGAGACAGAAGAGGAGGGACGCAGAGCAGTAGAGAGACAATGCAGAGGGGTAGCGCAACAGAGGACGCAGTCCCCACGCAAAAGAGGACGCAAAGGTGATGCAGTGGAGGCTGGAGGGTCTCTAGGGTGTCAAAATTTCTCCAATGACTAGAGGAAAACTTCTAAGGTTTTTTCACAAAAGTTTCTCCATGATTCTGCAAATAATTCCTTGTAAAGAGATTGTTCTTGAAGAATAATAAATAAACCCTCATTTGTTGCACCGATTTTCCTGCATTGGATTTTTTCGGGGACTATTGTCCAAAAATAACTTTGTTGATGTGATTGATTCTTGTTCTTGCATTTCACTGTTCTTTTCTCTAAGTTGCAGGAAACGTCCTTCCCACCCCCGTTTCTAGCAAAAAACGAAACAGAAACTCGGAAACGCGTACCGTACGGCTGGGAAACGCGTTTCCGGCCGTACTGGTACATTTCCCATACGAGAAACGTTGCCAGTATGGCCGAAAATGCGTTTCCCGATTGTATGGCCGTGTTTCCTTCCCTTTAAAGCAATTTTTACTTGGTTTTTTAATTTTCCTATGGCCCTAGTATTTATATGCGATTCATGGTAATGTTAAATTCTTAAAGTAAAAGTGACATTCTCCTTAATCTTCATTTTCATCCTTTTACTTAAATTTTTAACATTACCATGAAATGACTCAAGATGTTTGAGAGTGGTTTTGACCTCATTGGATTTCATATGGAGAAAGTAGAATTTTAGATCTCATTCAAAATCCAGCAGGCTTATCAGTTTTTCAGGATTTCAGGATTGGGTGATTGCAATGTTTCCATCGTATTTTGTCATGTATTAGGGTATGGAACTCGTATTTAATCAAGAGCACCAATCTGATATTCCGATATTGCTATTTTCATTGTGTCTGTTATCATTCATGAGTAAATGTGTTGTAACTTGTAATAGTTTATGCTTTGAATTTATCATGTATCATGTATGTTTTAAACTTATATGATTTTACATCACATTTCTTAAATGTCCTAAATTCTAATATAAATTTAAATTATATATATATACCGTGTTTCCCCGTTTCCAAATTTGGGGAGGTCGCGTTTCGCTTCACTTCCTGTTTCGGAAACTCGTTTCCGTTTCCTCGTTTCATGCAACTTAGTCTCTTCTCTATGTAATTATGTGATAACTGCAGTAGAATTTATTTTGCTTTTTATTGAAGGGTTTTGTAAATAAATTATTGTGGAAAATAAGTAGGAGAAATAAATTAGTTACTGTAGTAGAATTTCAAGTTAGAAATTTTCACAATAACGAGCTAGTTAAAGGCTACAAGGCACTGCTGTTGTCGGCTAAAGTCCATCATGGAGAAAAAATTTCTCCTAGGGATATCACCCACGAAGTGGTGGGTAACAGTACCCAGTATCCTCAAAGGAAGAAGGAGAAGAAGAAGAAGAAGCAGGAGCAGGCAACAACTTCGACAGAGATAGATCAATTGTCCTCCAAGTTATAGGAAGATTTCACTTTGTATGCAGCTATACCTCTAAGAGAGAAGTGGGAATACATTGAGTTGTAGACTCCAGAGTTGCATAGAGTTGGGCAAGATCCATCGAAGTGAGCATCGGACAGGTGTTTCCTCCTGGAACAATACCTTTGTTATAGGGGCCCACAATACTTAGTAGCAAAAGGATTAGTGTCAAATGGTGCAGTCAGTTTTTGAGGGACAGTTGCAGTACTAGTTGTAGTCAGATGCGGAGGAGCATAGTGCAGTTGCAGTGCAAACAGACTCGGTGGACAGTGAAAAGACTGGTAGTAGTCAATGACTCAGGAGACAGTTGCAGTCCATAGATACAGTCGATTAAGTACCTTTGGATTCTAGTTGCAGTAGTTGCAGCAGTAGCAACATGAGATTAGTTGCAGCGCAGTGGCAGAGTTGACAACAATACAATGGTACAATGCAGTGTCAGTAAAAGCGCAGATGCATAGTGATTCAACTACAAAATGGTAGGTGAATCAGAGTTGCATAGTGGTTGATGGACAATGGCAGGATGCTACAGTTGTCAGTCATCAACAACATGTATGGAGGATGTTATGGGCAAGAACACCTTCCTCACTAAGAGTGAGTGTTAGTTTTTGTAGCATCGGATGGTATTCTAGTCTCAAACTTCGTGGAGAGGCTAAAACACATGAGATCTCCAAAACCCATAAATCATTTCTCAAAATTCCACCTAGAGACCGGTCAATTAAATTAATTGATCAATAATTTAAAATGCCCAAGTCTAACTTAGGGAAAATCAATTAATTAATATGGATTAATTGAGAAATCTGAGAATTTTCTAGAAACTCACATGGATCGACTTAGAGATGATCACAACCATCGATGATGATTTACTTGTGGCCTTTGGTGATACAACTGGAGATTATAACAGGAGGTCG
Source organism: Pinus albicaulis (assembly GCA_034641835.2). Taxonomy (NCBI): domain Eukaryota; kingdom Viridiplantae; phylum Streptophyta; class Pinopsida; order Pinales; family Pinaceae; genus Pinus; species Pinus albicaulis. The sequence continues at coordinate 1,096,343,734 of CM076578.1, forward strand.
ATGGGGTTGGAGAAGAACACACTTGAGGCCAAGTTCCTTGGTAGAAATCAAGCTTCCTAGTTGTAGTGATTTAGGAGAGAGTTCGAGCTAGAGAGAGGACATAGAGATAGTGAGGGGAAAAGACAGTGATTTCAGAGGAGATTCTAGTTTCGGAGAGTCAACTTGTAATATCCCCAATTAGCAATTCTGCTAATTAGAATAATAATTTTTGATAAATGTTGATGTTTCTAATGTCAAGCAGAAATAAGGTGGGTTGGGACCTGCTTTTTTTTATAGCATCGGAAAGTGTTCCAAGTCTCAAAACTTGTGAGAGGCTTGGACATCAGTATTCCAAAGAACCTAGAAACCGTTTGTGGAAATTCCACTCGGTTCATGTCTTATTAAAATAATTAATTATTTTAATGGAGACCCTAAGTCTAAACTTAGGGAAATTAAATAATTAATGGGTATTAATAAGATAACGTGTGAATCTTCTAGAGAACGAAGATCAGGTCAAGTTTTATCCTTAACCGTTTATTATACTTCTAATCTGAGCCGTTGATTCATCAACGAGAAGATTATAAAAGAAGGTTTGAGGGTCATTTGGAAAGCAAGCCGGACATACACTCAGTACCCTAAGGAGATCGATTCTGAAGGAATAAAATTCGATTTCAGAGGGAGAGTTGCAGGGCAGAGTTGCAGAGGCAGAAGGAGAAGAGAGAGTCAGGAGTGACTGAGCACGAGGACAAAGGGATGCAAAGGGCCACAAAAGGCAGCACAGTGAACCCACACAGAGCCCACGTAGAGTGACGCAGTCCAGCGTAGGGACTGCAGAGAGAAGCACACAGACAGACGCAGAGGGAGTCAGAAAATTTTCCGGAAGGTTTGAGAATTTTGTCTCAGGTGTTTTCTAAATGTATCTACCAGTGTATTTCTTGTAAAGATTCATTTATTGAAGAATAATAATAAAACCCTCATCTGCTGCACCGGTTTTCCCAAATTGGGTTTTTCGGGGACAGTTGTCCAAAAACAAGTGTGTACATGTGATTGTTTCTTATGCTTATGTTCCTTACTGTTTCTTTCTCTACATATGTAATTGTGAATGTTGCAGTGGTATTTATTTCGAAATTTACTGATAGAATTCTGTAAATAACTTATCGGAGTAATAAGTAGGAGAAATAAATCTATCACTTCAACTGTATATTTCTAGATTGAACTTTTCACATGGTATCAGAGCCAGAGATGAGTAACAGGAACGAAGAACCGACAAGTGAAAGAAAATCTGATATTGCTGTTGTAACTCGAAAGGGTTCATGCAGTTCTCCAGAAGGGAAGAGAAGCTTGGAAGAATAGATGGATCACGATGTTTCTGTTCTGGCATCCAAACTGGAAGAAGAGTTTTCTTGTGTGTCAAGCACTGCTTCTCCTGAAGTCTAGTACATTGACAGTGGGGATTTTGCTCATATGACGGGAGTGCGAGAATGTTTCTCCAACTACCGAGAAGAGCAGATGAACTTTAAAATTACCATGGGTAATAAAGAAAAATGTATTCCTATTGGAATAGGTACCATAGTATTTCAAGCAGAGGGTGGAAATAAGCTTCGGGCCACTAATGTTTTGCATTTGCCTGGGTTGGGGATGAACTTAATCTCAGTGTCTCAACTTCAAAATAAAGGTTACGACGTTTACTTCATTGGCAAAAAAGTTTACGTCAAACACCCAAGTTGGAAGAAGAAAGCACAAATCAGAGTAAGGAGCAACAAACTGTATAAGCTACAACACGAATCTCCAATGGCACTAATAGGCAACACTGATGAGAAGGACTTGAATGAACTATGGCACATAAGAATGGGACATTTGCATCATGGCGCGCTAAAGATTCTCAAGAAAACTGTCACAGGAGTTCCAAAACTGAGCACCAAGCGAGACGATGTCTGCAGAGGATGCGTGTTAGGAGTGTATGCCAAGGTTGCATATCAGAGAAGCAACAATAGGGCTAAGAGTGTATTGGGCTTGATATACTCATATATCTGCGTACCAATGTCCACTAGAGCTCTTAGTGGTGCTGAATATTTCGTCACCTTTATTGATGACCATTCCAAGAAGACCTGGAACTACTTTCTGAAGACCAAGGACGAAGTCTTCAGTCGTTTCAAAGAGTTTAAAGCTTTGGTAGAGAATCTGAAAGGAAAGCGGATCAAGGTGTTGCGTTCAGACAATGGTGGAGAATACACCGATAAGGAATTCATAGGGTTCTACGTAAGGGAAGGTGTCAGAAGAGAGTGGACCACTCCATATAATCCGGAGCAGAATGGTGTGGTAGAAAGAAAAAATAGAACTATTGTCGAGGCTGCAAGGGCAATGCTGTATGATCAAGACATGCCCAAATTTCCATGGGCTGAAGCTTGTAATACAATTGTTTATGTTCAGAATAGGATTCCTCACAACGCATTGGGAAAGATCACGCCAGAAAGTGTCTTCACTGGCAGCAAGCCTGAAGTGAGCCACTTTACGATCTTTGACAGTACGATATATTGTCATGTGCCCAATGAAAAGAGGAAGAAGTTGGACATGACTGCGGAAAATGGGTATCTGGTAGGATACAACGAGAATGCAAAGACTTACCGCATTTACATTTTGGAGAGCAGGAAAGTTGTAGTGAGGAGGGATGTGAAATTCATGGAGGAGAGGACCTTCAAGAGATCCCGAGAGATGCCTTCTGCTACGTAGTTTGAGGAGGATTTGTTGGTTCAACCACAACGACCTGCAGAAGATAATACGATATCCTCTCTAAGGTACGAGGATCCAAGGGACACTTTTCCCGAGGACTTGCACGAAGGAGAGCAGGTAGATCCACCCACTACCTGTGGGAGAACGAGCAGGGAACTACAACAAATTCTGAGGGATGTTGAGGACTTTGTCAAAGCCCCCCAAGATGTGAAGAGACAATGCAAGCAGCCCGAGAGATACCAAGCCTTGGTTGCACAGGTTGGGGAACCTTCTAGTTTTCGGGAAACAGCTTTGCACTAGGTGTGGGTAGATGCGATGGTGGAAGAGTACTGTTCTATCATGACAAATGATGTCTGGGAAGTAGTTCCCAGACCTTAGGACAGATCAGTTGTAGGTTCAAGGTGGATCTACAAGATCAAGTATGCTGCAGATGGCAGCATCGAGAAATTTAAAGGTAGGTTTGTGGCTAATGGGTATGCTCAGAAGGAAGGGATAGATTATGAAGAAACCTTCGCCCCAGTAGCCAAATATACTTCCATTACATCTATGATATCTTTGCTGCGGAGATGGGATGGGAGATTCACTAGATGGACGTAAAGACTGCGTTCCTAAATGGGGTGATAGAAGAGGAAGTGTACATTGAACAACCAGAGGGCTTTGAGATGCATGAATAAAAGACTCATGTGTGCAGGCTTAAGAAATCCTTGTATGGACTAAAGCAAGCTCCTAGAGCTTGGTATGGTCGAATTGACAGCTACTTGCAAAAGATGGGATTTGTCAAGAGTGATGCAGATCCCAATCTCTACTATCTAAGGGTAGGGAGTGAGCCCTTGATACTGGTTCTATATGTAGATGATCTATTTCTGACAAGGTCATCGAGGCTCATCAAGGAATGCAAGGAGAATTTGGCTACAAAATTCGACATGAAGGATCTAGCGATGATGCACTATTTTCTCGGGTTGGAAGTTTGGCAGCAGAACGGGGTGATTTTTCTTGGTCAAGGAAGATATACTACAAAAATTATGAAAATATTTCAGATGGAGGACTCTAGACCCATGACGACTCCAATGATCACCAACTGGAAGAAAATTGACACGTCTGAAGATGATGAGGCTGATCCTACACTGTATAATCAACTCATAGGATCTCTGATATATCTGGTGAACACTAGGCCAAACATCTGTTATGTTGTCAATACCCACAGTAAGTTCGTGGTGGAACCTAAAAGGGCTCATTGAGCAACAGCCAAACATGTTCTAACTTCTCAAGTATCTTCAGGGAACAGTCGAGCTTGGACTGAAGTACACCCGTGGCAATGACATCAGCTTGAGTGGGTTCACCGACGCAGATTGGGCAGGGAGTCCAGTAGATCGGAAGAGTACCAGTGGGTACTGTTTCAGTATCGGATCGGGGATGACCTCCTGGTGCAGCAGGAAACAGAAATTCGTGGTGCTGAGCTCAGTAGAGGCTGAATAAATGGCAGCTAGCGCAACTTCGTGTGAGGCCATATGGCTTCGAAAACAAATTGTGAACTTACTGAAGGAGAAGATGGAAGTGACCAATATTCTATGTGATAATCAGAGTTTCATCAAGCTCTCTAAAAATCTTGTGTTTCATGATCCGTCGAAGCACATTGATATAAGGTGTCACTTCATCAGAGACTGTGTTCAACGAGGCATTGTATAGTTGCAATACACTCCAACAGGAGAGTGGCAGATATCCTCACGAAGTCTATTTCAGAGAGAAGATGGGGATGATCAAGAATCCATTTCAGTAGCAGGAATGGATAGGATCGGGATTCAGAAGGAACTGCAGTACAGATGAAGTAGTGATAGTGGCAGTGTCATGGGCAGCAGTACAGAAGGCAGCAGCGCAGCAGAAGAGGGGCAGCAGCCAAAGATCAGTATCACAGAGGATATTCAAAGTAGAGCAGCATGCAATTGGCATATTGCTGGAACACCTTCCTCGCTAAGAGGGAGTGTTGTTTTTTGTAGCATCAAAAAGTGTTCCAAGTCTCAAAATTTGTGATGAGGCTTGGACATTAGTATTCCAAAGAACCCAGAAACCATTTGTGGAAATTCCACTTGGTTCATGTCTTATTAAAATAATTAATTATTTTAATGGAGACCCTAAGTCTAAACTTAGGGAAATTAAATAATTAATGGGTATTAATAAGACAGTGTGAATCTTCTAGAGAACGAAGAACAAGTCAAGTTTTAATTTTAGCCAATGATTAGACTCTAATATGAGTTGTTGATTCATCAACGAGCAGATTATAAAAGAAGGCTTGAGGGTCATTTGGAAAGCAAGCCGGGAATACACTCAGTACCCAAAGGAGTTCGATTATGAAGGAATAGAATTCGATTTCAGAGGGAGAGTTGCAGCGTAAAGTTGCAGAGGAAGAAAGAGAAGAGTGAGTTAGCAGTGACCGAGCACGAGGACAAAGGGACACAAGGGGCCACATAAGGTAGCGCAGAGTTGCAGTGCAGTGAACCCACACAGAGCCCATGCAAAGTGATGCAGAGTAGCGCAGGGACTAGGCAGAGAAGCATGTAGATAGGTGCAAAGGGAGTCAGAGGCTCTTCCGGGTGTCAGAAAATTTTTCAGAGTGTCCGGGAATTTTGTCTCAAGTGTTTTATAATGTATCTGCCAGTATATTCCTCGCAAAGATTCATTTGCTGAAGAATAATAATAATACCCTCGTCTGCTGCACATGTTTTCCCACATTGGGTTTTTCTAGGGACAATTGTCCAAAAATAAGTGTGTACATGTGATTGTTTCTTATGCTTATGTTCCTTACTGTTCCTTTCTCTGCATATGTAATTGTGAATGTTGCAGTATTATTTATTTTGAAATTTATTGATAATTCTATAAATAACTTATCGGAATAATAAGTAGGAGAAATAAATCTATCACAGCAACTGTATATTTCTAGATTGAAATTTTCACAGGACTCACAATTAATAATTAAGGGAAAAACTACAGCCTACTCCTATAGTTCACAAGGAAAAATTGCGGCCTTAGTGGGGTCCATGTGGCCAACATTTGATTTGGAGGCAGCTCCCTAGGTGGCAGTGTGGGAGAGGCTCTATGGGGGTAGCGTAGTGAGTGGTTGGATGAAGGGACTGCACAATCGATGGTGGGCCCAAGGGAATGTTGGGGGCTCAATTGATAAAATGAAGTGAAGGCAACTCATTTCCTCATTCATTCATTTAGCTATTTTCTTCTTGTCATTTTGACAGAGCATGCTTGAGCCGTAGAGCCAAGTCTGCAATGTTGTTTATCACACGAGATCTTCAAGTGGAGATCTCAACCCTATGGTACATGGGGGCTGGGCATTGAGCGTTGGTAACGAATGGTGCATGGAGTTGTGCCACGGAGTTCATTGCTACAGAGGGGAGCCATACAACGTACCATCAGTGGGGGATTTCCGCATTGATTCAGAGGGCTTCTCTAGCTTACCTTGAGCAAGCCCAGGTGCTTTCATTCCAACACCTTCATTGTACTCATTTCCAGCAAATTAATAAAATGGCTCAGCAGTATTTTATGGTTCCGTTGGTGTTTTGATATCAGTTTTTGTTTTGTTGTCTCCTTAATATATTTTAGCCTGTTATTACTGTTATTTTTCCATTTGGGATATTACACAACTACAGGAGGGTTGAGTTATCCTTAGTGACGCTACGTTGGGACTCCATAGGTAGCTTCAGAGGAAGACTTCAATTTAGCTGGAGTGAGGGTCGATTCAGTTGTTGGAGGTGGGAGAAATATCAGAGGGGCTAGCGAGTCATTCTTAGAGGCTGAGTTGGGCAGGACAACTTGATCAAATCAGCTTCCAGGCAGTGCATGTGAGGGCCTGCGCAACATCTGCGCAAAGGCTGACGCAGGGGTTCGAGTAGTCTAGTTTGTGCCAGATCAAGAGCTGGATCAATGTCCGGTGGAGTAAGATTTGTCTCATTAATTTTTGTGGCCAGTTTACCTTGTATTGGATAGCCAACCTGCCATCCATAGATTGTACTCAGAATTCCATTACTGCATAATAATAAAACCCTTAGCTACTGCATCGGCTTTCCCACATTGTGTTTTTTCAGGGACATTTGTCCAAAAATAACTGTCAATTTTATTGTTTGTGTGCTAGAATTTTCTCAGTTTCCAGTTTATTTCCGTGGCATTTTATTTGTGAACAAATTGTCAGTGTGAATTATTTGTTGTTTGTCGTATCACACAAATTGCTTAATAATTTTATTAGTTAGAAGAATAATTTCCAGTTGTTGTATTTCAAGCGAATTTTCACATCGCTACCCTAGATGGAAGTAACAACAAAAGCGACCTATAGATTTTTATACTTCGATGACACTTTTATAGAGTTTCAAGGATTAAAATGCAATTAATCCCCAAGGAATATTCATTCATTCTTTGTCCAATGAGTAACACATGCAAAAAATTCCAATAGTTTTCAATGCTTCAAACAATTTGCTTTAATTAGGGCACATTTAATCACCATAAGAGAATTATTCCATGCATTAGACGTTCATTAAAATAGAAATATAGCATCATATAGCACTTACAAGACAAATAAGAGTATATCCATCCACAAGATTTCCAAAAAGAACCTCCAAGAATGGTATCGAAATTATCCAAATATCATAGATCATCAAAGACATCCAAATTTGGTCCTCTACTGCAAGTCCTAATTCTTTTCTAAAGAAGTCGAAGATACAAAGTGGGATGATTTGAGAGAATGAGGCTCTCTCTTATTTATACAAGTTCTAAAATGCCAAAATATCAAAATGAAGCCCCTCCTATGCCTAAAATGCTAAGTAACCCACCCATGGTTACAATCCAACCATGATAGCTCAAAAATCAAGTCGAATTAGCCTTCTTAGGGGCATGCAAGGCTGTCGTGGAGGCCTAGAAGGATAGCATTGAGGCCTCATGTGCTAAAGATGAAAGTGAGTGCCTCAAAAATGATGGATAAGAGGGGGATGCCCTCTAAATGCTGCAAAACATCTCCAAACCCCAATTTGGGCTTTGTGTGCTCCAAATGGGTCTCATGGGTCTCCAAATGGCTCAATATCAAGTCGACCCTCCATCAATGTGGGCTAGATGATGACACATGCCCTCCCATGTCTCCCTAGAGGAGAAAAAACCTCTTATGGGCCCTGGATCAACTACCAAGTGTTGGGTGAAATGTGTAGCTAGCTAGGCAATGTGGTCCAAGTGCGTCATTATCTCTGTATAACTATGGCATGAAGAAGAAACATGGTGGTGCTGAAGAACCCCATGGTGTGGCAATCAATGCTCTGCATGGTTGGAGGCCCATAGCTCTCAACTCTCACCCTACAAGTGCCATTATGACCCTCTCGAGGGCTTGGACCCCATATAGGGAGACCAAGTCCAAGATGAAGACCCACCTGCAATCCTGTATAAGATCCAATGTGTCTCCTCACCTTCCAATACAATTAATCATTAGTGCAATTGAGTAAATAATCTTGCTAATCAAGGGCAAAAGTGGGCACTTTATAGTGGCATGCCCTTCCAAATGGGATTTGAACATATACTGATGCCACCTCGCTCGACAAGAGAGGTTAATGAAGGACACCATCAGGTGGTTTCAACCTCTAAGGGAGTGAAAGGTCCATGGTACATCCATCAAATGCCAATGTGTCATGTGAAATGATAGAATGGAGTGGGGGGAAAAGAGAGGCTTGTAATATTTATACTAGGAAATAACAGTCATAAGCAAAGCAAAATTGCACATGCAACACATAAAAATTATCATGCAATTAGACACCAACAATTTAGCCAAAAACTGCGTCAAATTGATCCATTTTATTATATAAGAGGAAGGTACAAAATATGTATGGAATGTATGCACCTGGGCTTACTAAAGTAAGCTTGACAAACCCCAGGTGAGAAATTGCGTTGCCCAGATCCTAGGAATCACTTCCTCTTCAAAATCTGCGTTGGCCCTAGAAATCTGCAATTGTTGATTGGAAAGAGATTGTTGTTTGGCCCCTCTAGAGTGCTCAGAAAATTATGAGAAATTAACCTTGGCCTCTAAACAAATGCACAAAGTCCTAGAAAGGGTTGGGCCTAGTTTGAACCTCTGAAACTACCCCCGATTATAGCGTGCTCCTCAACCAGTTGAGTAATACGAACCACCAGGAAATATTGCTGCCCAAGACCTTCAAAATGTTGAGTAATCTCACCCAATATTCTCCTTATGTCCCCAAGAAAACTCAGCCCCAAAATCTCGGAGCAAGCCCCCACAAATGACTGTGCAAGCCCCAATCCAGTTAATTTTGCGCAAGACCAAGAGAAGTAAATTCGGCTTTTAGTATATCCCTTCCAACCTCTAGTCAATCCTTTGCAAAAATGGTGCTAGACCTCAAGGGAATATGCTCCTAAATTCCTAGAAATAGTTCTGCTTTGCAGCTTACTTCCCTCAAGACTGCATGGTCCCTTCCCGCGCCCAGACTGCCCCAGAATAACATAAATTCACCTGTAGAAAGCTCTCTGGAACAACTCTACAATGCAACAATGGCTCCCTTAGGGTGGCACTCGAAGTCCACCGATGAAGGAGTTGAGATTTTCCCTCGGAAATCTCGTGCGTTGAACAACACTTGTAGACTTGGCTCAAAAGCTCAAGAGTACTCGGTGAGTTTGTTTGTCAAAGGTTCAAAAGCCCCCAAATGAAGTCTTCTTCTCCTATTTATACTTGAGCTCCCTCTTCACCAAGTGGGTCGCATACATCTACCCCTTTTGCCTCTCTCTCTTCCCACAAGTACACCTTTCTCCAACGGGTGCATATTCCTCTTGGGTGGCCTCCACATCCCACTAGAAGATCAAGTTTCCTTCCTTTCTCCTATGTTGGAGCCACATCAAATCAAACTTTCCAAGTGGGGTCCTCCTAACCCACTCTTCCTAAGTTTATGATGGAAAAATTTCAAAATTGACAAAACTGGTAATTACTTATCATAATTGCTAAGTAGGGACATCACAATCCTACCCACCTAAATGTTGCTTGTCCCCAAGCAACTGCAATGATGACTGTGCTACTCAATCTCCTCTCCCTAGTATCCAAAATAACCTCAGGCCCCAAGACCAAGTGCCCATCATCATCCATAGCAACCAACTCTAAAGTTGTTGTCACCTACTATCCCAATTCCTTTTTCAGGCAAGATACATGAAATATGTTATGGACCTTTCTCCCTAAAGGCAGCTCCAACTCATACGCTACCTCTCCAACCTGCCTGGTGATCCGGCAAGGCCCATAAAAACGGGGCTTAAGCTTCTCTGCCCCCTTTTGCTTGAGCGTGGACTTCCTGTATGGTTGGGGCCTTAAAAAGACCAAATCTCCAACCTCAAACTTCCTCTCTATTCTGTCCATGTTCGCATAGTGTTTCTGTTGGTTCTGCGCAGTCTGCAGGTTATCCTTGAGAGCTCTGAGGATATCCTAAATCTTCTATATCCAATCATTGGCCCTAGGGGCCCTACTGTCTCCAAAAATCATGTCAACAAAAGTCAATGCATCATAACCATACAAAGCTTGAAATGGAGACATACTTATGGACATGTGGTAGGTGGTGTTGTAGCAATACTTGCCAAATGCAACCACTGTATCCATGCACGCTACTGACCCATCACATAGTTATGCAAGTAGCCCTCCATCCACCTGTTCACAATATTCGTCTATCTGTCGGTTTGTGGGTGGTAGATAGTGTGAGGAGTGAGCTTAGTACCCACAAGCTGGAACAACTTCTGCCAAAACCCTCCCATAAATATGCTATATCTGTCACTGACAATGGCCTTTGGAAGACCATGTAGACGAAACACCTCTCTGAAAAATAACTCTACTACCTACGAGGATGAGTACCGAGCAGAGATGGAAAATAAGTGGGCAAACTTGGTCAATCTGTCGACCACCACATAGATATAATCCTTGCCCTGCACCATGGGCAACCCTGTGATGAAATCCATCGAAATACTTTCCCACTTCCTCTCAGGTATAGGGAGGGGCTGCAATAATCCAGTAGGGTGTGTCTGCTCACCCTTGTTCCTCTAGCATGTATCACACTCTGGAAGTTGGAATGTGCCTCAAAATGTCATCCTTGAAGCCTTTCCATGAAATGCGCTCTCTGGTAGCCTAGTATGTCTTAGTGAACCCCTGTTTTCCTGCCAATGGAGAGTCATGGGCAACCTGTATAATCTTCTCCCTCAGTTGGAAGTCTAGTACCAAATAGATTTGGTTCTTGTAGTAGATTACCTTGCTCATCACCTTGTACAGGTCATCCTGTACCCCACCATCAAGGATCTCGCATGCATGGAAATTCTTGGAATACTCAACTAGCAAATATGCCCTCCAATCTGGGGCAATGCCCATGAGTGAAATGATGGCCGACCTCCTAAACAATGCATCCGCCTCCACATTTTGCCAGACCTTTACATACTCTATGTCAAAGTCGTATGCTTGAATCTTGCTCACTCGTTTTTGTTGCCTCTCCTACAACTGCTTCTACTCTAGGAAGAATTTGAGGGTGTTGTGGTTCGTCTTCACCCTCAACCTGTTGCCCACTAGGTACTGTTGAAACTTGGCCAACACATGCATGATGACAAACATCTCTTTGTCATCAATAGGATACAACTTCTCATGGGGACGTAGCTTCCGACTCTCGAAAGAAATCAAATATCCCACCTGCATCAAAATTGCACCGATGCCTTCCTCGACAGCATCACACTCTAATACAAAGGGGCTCCGTTAAATCTGGGAGTGCCACCATTGGGCAGTTGCTCATCCCCTGCTTGAGGTGCTCAAAAGCCTCCTACACCTCTTCGGTCCACCCAAATGCCCCCTTCTTCGTCAAATTAGTCAAGGGAGCAACCAACTATGAGAAGCCTCGAACAAACTTCTGGTAGTAGGTGAAAATATCTAGGAATCCCCTCAGCTCCATTACATTCCTGGGTGTAAGCCAATCCAGGATGGCCCTGATCTTCTCCTAGTGAACTCGCACCCCATCCTCTCCTATAATGTGGACAAGATAAACCATCTTTGTAAGTCCAAACTCGCATTTGGATATCTTGGCGTAAAGATGTTGCTCATCTAGGATGTGCAACACCTCCTCCAAGTGCTGGAGGTGCTCCTCCTAAGTCCTACTATAGATCATAATATCATTGAAGAAGACCAAAACATGCTTGCGTAACTATCTGCAGAACACATGGTTATACAGGACTGGAAAGTGGCGGGTGCGTTGGTTACCCCGAAGGGCATCACCAAAATCTCAAAGTGGTTGTAATGACACTTGACCGTCTTCAGGATATCCTACTCCCTCACTTGAATTTGATGATATCCTAATTGCAAATCTTAGAGAAGTACTTGGTTCCTCTAAGTTTGTCCATTAGCTCATCTATGTGTGGTACTGGGTATATGTTCTTTAGGGTCTTCTTGTTTAGGGCCCTGTAGTCTATGCACATACAGAGGGTCCGTCCTTCTTTAGCAGTACCACTGAAGAAGCAAAGGGACTAGAGCTAGGCCGTATGTATCCCAAAGCGAGCAACTCTTGTATCACTCTCTCAATCTCATCCTGATAAGCCTTGAGATGTCGGTATAGTGTGGTGATCACTGCATGTATACCCTCCTGTAACCCAATGGTGTGCTCAAAGCCTCTATCAGGTTGTTGCCCTGATGAAATATCCCTGAACATTGCTAGGTACCTGTCTAGAATGGCTTGAATGTCTGGATGTGGTGGTTTGGGCCCATCCCCTGCATTTGATATCATAAGCTCCATATCCCACTCTATATTCCCATGTCTCAAGTTTTCCTCCATCCTGTGTGTTGACAACGTCTGTGGGGGATGTGAATGCATGCCTCTCAATAAAACCATCTTCCCATCAGGTCTTGTGAACTCCATCCCCAACTTCTTCCAATCATTGGTAACACGCCCAAGAGAGTATAGCTACTGAACACCAAGCACCACATTGGTGCTGGAACGTCAACCACAAAGAAATGGTCCATCATCGAATATTTCCCCATCACCACTGTCATCCCGGGAACGTATCTAGTACATTGTATGGTACGGTCTCTCTGCACCAAGTTTGAGAAGCCCTCAAAGGAATCTATGCCTATGCCTCTCCTCTCCACCATTTGGGCATCTACGAAATTATGGGTTGCCCCACTGTCTACTTGTATCGATACACATTGTCCTTGCACCGTGCCCCTGATCCTCAGAGTAAGGTACTTCGGCACACCCCGAAGTGAAGCGATAACTCCTGCTACAGGCAAGAAATGAGCCCCCCCTAGTGGGGGTGGTGGGCCTCCTCCTCCTCGTCACCTGTGGCTCCTCATCACCAGTGACTATCTCCTACTCTGCATCATCCTCCGATTCACTATCAGAAAATACCTCTATGTATTGTGCTTTGCCCTTGGAACACCTGTACCACAGTGTCCATGGCTCCTGGCAAGTGAAGCACAATTTCCTCCTACGGAGGTCTCTCCGAGTCTTATCATCCAACTTCCCATGCCCCCAAAATATCTCGATGTGGTGGAGGCCTAGTGTCACGATCCTTTTGGGGAAAAGGAGCTCGCATGGAACTGGTTTCTGAGCCTTAGGAATTGCATCCTATAAATCCTTGGCACAAGATACTTCCTCTTGTAATGTAGTGGGCCTACGGGTTTTTCAGTAGCTCACGCAAAGGCTCAATTAGTCCCTCCACAAAAGTATAGACCCTACAGGAATCTGACAAGTCTGACACTGACACTGATACCCTCAAAACCTTCGATATGTAGTGCTCGGGGTTGCCTGTTCGCATGAGTTGTGTCAACTCTCTGAAATGTGCCTCAAGATCCCTCTTGTCAAAACGCTCCAAAACCCTTCGTGTGAAGTCCTCGTAAGATGTCATGCTGGCATGCCCTGTGAAAATTCCTACACTGTAATCCTATTGCAGCATCTGGTATTATTTCTCCTAATTGTTAATTAATTTAACAATTTATCTGCTACGACAAATATCGAAATAAACACACTGCAACCTTCACAAATAAAATTTTATGGAAAAATAAAACGTTGGAAGTTGATAAATGCTAGCACACACATAAATATAACACAATTATTTTTGGACAAAATTCCACAGAAAAACCCAATGCGGGAAAACCGATGCAACAGTGAGGGCTTTTATTATTATGTAGCAATGAAATTTTGAGTACAATCTGGATGCCTAAAACTGGCAATCCATAGCAAGAAAATCTAGGCAAAATTATTGAAGGGATTTACCCTTTCGCCACAAACAATTCCTAGCACAACTTTCCGACAGAAAACTCAGCCTCTTGAAGCCTCTGCATTACCCTTTGCCCTGGACTGCACAATCACTATGACATCAAGCCTCTGACTGGTGTCTGATGAAGTCGTTCTGCCTTCTGCTATTGAGAAATTCGTCTCTCCAGCCCTCTAGAACCTTTGCTCGACCTCTGGATCTGAGAACGACTTTCTCTCCAACAAATCAAACTACCCTCTCTGAAGCTACTGTGTAGAGCTCTGCGCTGCTTCACTGGGATAACTCGACCATCTTGCTGCTAGCTCTCCGGATCTAGAAAACTTCCTCTGGATCATTGTCCTGGCCCCTCACTCACTACTTCAATCTTTGGCTCTCTGCAACAACTGACTGCTACTACTCAAGAAATCGATCTGCCAAGAAATTGAACTGCTCAAGTGTCTTAAGTGTCTTCTCCAAGTTCCCATCGAATTCCTCTTATAATCCACTGTTGGAGCTCCAATGACCAAGATTAAAACCTAATTGATGGCTAGGATCATCTTGGAATTGATCAGTGTGAGTTTCTAGATGATTCACACCTTGAATTAATTAATACTGATTAATTAACTAGTTTTCCTAAGTTTAGACTTAGGAAACATTAAAAAATTGGTTAATAATCTAATTAAGTCTCTTCTAGGTGGAGTTTCTAGAAACGATTTCTAGGTCTTGGAGATCTCTTGTATTCTAGCCTCTCCACAAGGTTTCGTGGCTAGAACACATTTGATGCTTCAAAAACTAACACTCCCTCTTAGCGAGGAATGTGTTCTATTGCTGCACATCCTGCCACAATACCCTGTCTCTGCATCATCTCATGTCACGCTACTGATGTCTGGCTACTGCTGCCCACCAACTATTGCACAACTCTGATATACGCTACATATGTGTTGTTGACCCTATTGTGCTGCTGCCAACACTGCATCTGCACTACAACTTTTTTGTTGTTGCTACTGCAACATCTGCAGCTGAAAAACATCCAAAAAACTGAATCAACTATGATCAGTATAATACCTCTGTCACCCAAGGCCTGACTGCTACTGGCTACTGCTCTGTCCACTGAGGACTTTGTGTTGCTGCTCACTCTGCATTGTGCCACCTGCACTGCTACAAACACTGAATTTCACTCCCCAACATCTGACTGCTACTAGTCTCTGCAACTGTCACTGTGGTATTTGACTGCATCTACTGCCACTGATCCATCCTGCTACTAAATATTGTGGGCCCCCAGTCGCCAGGTACTGATCCAAGAGGTGGACTCCTCAAGGATCCCTCCCATCTATAGCTCTCTAGGGCTACAACACCAAGTCACCCCACCTCACCCTTGGAGGTATATCGACGAACACAACAAAGTCTTTCTCCATCCTGGAGGAAAGCCTGTCGATCTCTGCTGAAACTTCCTATCGGTCCTACTTCTCCTCCTTGCCCTTCTTCCTGAGAGGACATTAGGTACTGTAGTGTCCAAGCTCACCACACCTAAAGCACTTGACCTTTGACAGGTCCTTCTTCTTCTTCCTCTGCTCCCTCTGCCCCTGACTAGGACCCTTAGATGCGAGGGCCACATTCTCGTTCTCCTTTACCATCTTCGATCCGTTGCTACTGTTGCCACTGATGGAGCTCTTTAGAAGAGCTCACCTCAATTCCTCCTACTACAAGTCAGCCCATATCCTGTCCCACACTAGTAACTTGTCTCTGCCCAATATGCTTTGGACAAAGACCTTCGAGTCCTCTAAGACACTATTGAGTGCCAATCTCACTAGCTCTGTGGGTTGAGGCGCTGCCCCAATAGCTGACAACTGGTCCCAGACCTCCTGAATCCTAGTAAGGTAGGGGTCTATTTCTTCCCCTTTCTGCATCCATCTTCTCTAGGTACATCTTCTATTTCTCAAAAGTACCCTAGTATAACGTGGAGAAAGCATCCCACATCTCTTTGGTCATTCCCTTGGTCGCTATATCTGAGACAATATGATCCCGGACTCCATCCAGGATCAACCCCTTCACTCGTGCCATCTCCTTCTTGTACAATTTTTGTTGATTTGCATACTAAGGAACTGCCATCACATTCTCTATGTAGGCTTTCAAGCCATATTCATCTAGAAGGAAGAATATCCTGGCCTTCCAGATGGCATAGTCGGAAGCTCCATCTAACCTATCTTGATCTCTAAGCCCAGCTATGGCCATCTCAAAAATTGTCGAAAACCCTCTCTTTCCTTCTACTTGGTTGTTGTTCTGCTACTCACACTCCCTTCTGGAATGCGTGGATCTGCTAGCTACTACTTCCAATCTACTTGGAAAAAATCAAACTTCTAAGAATCGAAGTTCCATGAGATAAATTTTCCCTTTGCTATGTGTGTTTTTCTCTTCCACCCGACCTTGGTTTTTCTCTAGAAAAATGTTGCAAAACCCTATGCATCCAACCAGAAATATGCTCAACGAAGATCTGAGCTGCAACTGCTCCCTCTAAATGTTGGAATCACTCTCTTGGGCAACTCGACTTTTCTGCAACCTTGCAACTAAAAAACGAATCTCTGCCCCAACAATTCGGCCTACTTGTAAGAGCACTGCGTTGCCCCTGGGAATTTCGGCCTGTTGCCCTTACTGAGCAGCGAAATTCCTTATTTTCGCTTCTGATTTCTCCGGTTGATCAACTGCGTTTTGATACCATGTGAAAATTCCTACACTGGAATATTATTGCAACAACTGGTATTATTTCTCCTAATCGTTAATTAATTTAACAATTTATCTGCTATGAAAAATATCGAAATAAACACACTGCAACCTTCACAAATAAAATTATGCAGAAAAATAGAACACTGGAAGATGAGAAATGCTAGCTCACACATAAAATATAACACAATTATTTTTGGACAAAAGTCTTCGGAAAAACCCAATGCGGGAAAACCAGTGTAGTAGTGAGGGTTTTTATTATTATGCAAAGTGAAATTCTGAGTACAATCTGGATGCCTGAAACTGGCAGTCCACAACAATAAAATCTAGGCAAAATTATTGAAGGGATTTACCCTTCCACAAGCAATTCCCATCACAACTTGCCTACAAAAACTCAGCCTCCTGAAGCCTGTTGTTTTGACACAAAAGAATTCAATAGAAAAGCTAGTCTACATGAAAATGCAACACTTCTTTTTCTTCAATGAAAGAGATTTCTACAAGGGTTCTACGAGAGACCTAAGAAAGAAAAAAAAAATATTTCTTTTTCAATTAAGCACTCACACATTCAAAACCTAACAAAAAAGACTAAATGTTGTCTAAAATGCATATACCCTAATGCACACTAGAATTTAAATGCAAGATTCAAAGAAACGCTTAAAAATAAACAAATGTGATCCCAAAGGGGAAGGCCAATTCAACAAGCAAAGAGAAGTAAATCCCAAAAGAAAAAGCACTCCTCAAAGCAAAAATATTCTTAACCTTAAAACAAGAATTCACACATTTGCCAAAAACTCAAAAGACTATAAAGCCAAAAACAAAAGAAAAGAAACACAAAGAAAATTATTTTCTTTTTCTTTTAAATATCCAAAGAACTAAGAAGTTTAGAAAGAGAGAACAAACAAAAATTTCAAGACCAAATGGATGAAAAATACTCAAATCCAATTAGTCACCAATGATCACAAAGATAAAAGACTAGTGCAAATGAGAGACTTGATCACTTCAAAAAAATTGGCCAGAAAGATACAAAAGACTTTGAAAATCAGAAAGACTCCAGAGAACTGAAATCTCTCATTCATCCAAGAATCACAAGCCCCTTTCGACGGCAAGAAAGAGAAAGCAAAAAAAAGCCAACTTCTAGGTCGCAAAAGAAGCAAATCAAATATTGGGTTATCAACATGTTTAAGAGCAACGAGACTTGTTCCATAGGCACAAAACAACTAGACACTTCGTAAAGAAGATTTGGAACCCAACTTCAAACACAAAAAGCTTCAAAGACTACAAAACTTAGGTTGACATAGGCATTTCTCAAACAAGATGAAAGACACCAACAACAACAAACATCAAAGTGATTCCAGGCTTCATAAACATCAAGAATCATAAACAAACTTGGTGAAGACCTCAACAAAATCCAAAAATGAAAAAATTTCATTTTTCAAATCTGTACACGATTGTTTAAATGCAACCTCGCGTGTATATGCGACTGCATATGAAGAAACACGTGTATACGCAGTTTCTTTGGAAGAAATTGTGTATGTACGCGTCTGTATATAAGAAAAAGCTCGTGTAAATGGAAAATTGAGGAAAAAATAAAAAGAAAGCCCAGATCTAAAATATCAGGTTGAATGATCAAATCACTTAAGACTCAAGAACGCTGGAAAAAATCAAGAAACAACAAACTAAATCCAGATCAAAGAACAACCCTTCTAAGAAATACTTGATGGTATTCCCCGTGGATTCACCACTTCTGTTGGCGGGAAAAGTTCCCTAAGGGAAGGGTTGAAAGCCTCAATAAAGGAGGATAATATAATCAGCAAAGAACACTCAATCAAGCATGCGAAACATATGAATTATCAAACTTGGATTTGGAGACATACCCAAAGGTCCTACGTTTGAAGATGTTCCTATAGGATCCAAACCCTCTGCTTCCTCCCTGATGTGCAGACTTGCAAATCAATCACATAAGCATATACATAATAGATAATTCAATGTGAATACATAAGAATACGTTATATCATCATATATAAACGTTTAAATTATCGTTCATGAGATAACAACATATCAGGAACAAGGCATGAGTTTCTTTATTGATTAACAACGATAAGTGAAGGAAAGATACAACCTCATCCAGGCCAAAAGAACCGACGAAGCCTTCCTCTAGATCCGTCCAGCCCGAGCCACGAAGAAAACCTCTCTAATAAGTGCAAGAAGATTCTAGATAAGGATGTTGAGCATCTCTGCAAAGGAAACCAAGGTATCCTAGACACTGGGAGTGCAGGAGGCATGGGAAAAGAAGACTTGATCTGGGAGAAATCGAGTATAATGTCGATATCCTTTTTCTCTTCTTCTCTTTAGGCCTACCCAAGGGGTGTATATATACCACCTCAAATTGGTTATTTCAGTTTGGCCATGGGCTCCTATAGGTGGGCTCTCGGTAAAACCTGTAAACCTCGCCCGAAAAATAACATTTCATTTTATTTTTTCATCTTTTAAAATGTATATGCGGGTATAGTATTATGGGACCCGCGTATGTACATGTTTTTATATGGGCATAGTCGCATATGGATTTTGAAATACTGTTTTTTAGTATAAAGTCAAGTCTGCATGGGAAAAGAGACTGCCCAAGGCCATTAAAGAGCATCAAGTCTACAGGAGTGTTGAATGATGTTATAACACTGAGAGCTCTTAGAGTGAAGACAAATCCTGTAGACCAATGAGAAAGAGAAACTTTGGAGGCCAATTGTGAAGGCATTACTCATCCTTTTCACGAGTAGTCTTTTGTAGTGGATTCTACAGAGCGAGTAGAAGCTTTTGAAGCTAGCAAAAGGCTCATTTAATGTACTTTTGATGTAAAAAAACAAATTGAAGCTTAGCATCTAAATAATAAGAAAAGGCTTCCCCACTTTGAGAAAAGGGCCCAGAGACGTAGTCCAAGTAGCAGATGAACTCTATTAACAATCCAGTTGTGCACTTTTTATTTACATGTTTTATTTTCGTATTTCTACAATTTCCCATAATTTCTTCATGTTTATATGCTTAAGCATTTAAAGGGGTTTTTAATCATGCAAACACACTAAAAACATTTTAAATAAACCAAAGTCACTTTTCACGTTTCCGAATCAGTATTGATATGATAGCATCATGGATACACATTCTCCTTGTGTTAAGTATGATCGAAATTAGGGAGAATGGGCCAATAGAGGATAGTCATTCTTCCTGTGTCAAGCATGTTAACCGGAATTAGGAAGAATGGTCCTAGTGGCCCAGAATCACTTAGTTGAGTGGGTGCTTTTTAGCATCAAGTTCAGTATACTCTCCATATAAGTTGAGTGAGCCCATCTAGAATCAAGCCCGAAATTACTCGGGTAGAGTGTGGCCTTTGGAGTTTGACCACGAGTCAAGAGATTAACTAGGATCATGGTGAACCAAGACTAGTAAGTATACCATGGGTCAAAGGCACTGACCAGAATCATGGTGACTAGTTGATGCTAAAGATGTACCATGTGTTAGGAGTGTCGACCAGGATTATGGCAAGGATACACCATAGGTTAGAGGTATTGGCCGAAATTATGGTAACTTGTTGATGCTGATGATTTACCATGTGTCACATTTGTTGACCAGGATTATGGTAATTGTATGATGTTGATGCTGATGATCAATTGTTATAACATTTTCTTTGAGAAATTTGTTAACATGAGAACATCTAGATAGTCATTATGAACACCTCCCTATCTAGAGTGAGTGTTGAACTTTGTAGCTATGATCGGTCTTCATAATTAATATTTTTACCCTTTGGTATTTGTAATGATAATATAAATTATAATCTTCATGTTATTATCAAAAGAGAAATATTAAGGCATGTTCTTCATGTCCTTTTCAAAAGAGAAAATTTGAAATTTGAAAATTGAAATTTTGGCTCCAAACAAGGCAAATCAATCCTCCTCCTAGTCAAGTCAACTCTAGTCAAGTGGCACCCATTCGGCAAGCCAGAAGTGTATTTATAAGGCACTTGACTTCCTCTTAAGAACATAATTTTCAGATCTCATTTGTTCAAGCAATTTCGACCTTCTAAGGCAGAGAACACGACAAATTTGAGGCAGAGTGTTGGACGAATCTAAGGCAAAGCAAGGAAAAATCAAAGGTCAAACGTTTGGGCATCTCAAGGCAACAGATCCTAGTTTTTACTGGTATAGAAGAGCGCTAAATTTTATGAGGCATAACAAATTTGCAGGATTGAATTTGTGGGTGTAGAAGAAGGCCGAAATTTGGCCCTAACAAAGCAGACTAGACTGAGTCTCTTGGGCATATGTTTGACTTGACTAGGAGGGATTTAGACTAGGTTTGACCAAGTCTCCTTTGCTGGTCATTTTTACCTTGTGATTGACTAGAAGATGTAGGTGTGTCTCTTGTTGAACTGAAGAATTTCACTAAGGAAAAGGTTGTTGGGTTTTCCCCATGTGGGATTTCCTGGGGTAAATGTGTGTGCTCTTGTTTGCTGTCTCTTTATGATCCCATTGACATTTAGTTTTTACTATTGAGATCTTCTATGTAATTGCCTAAGTTACCGGATCCGTGGCTCTACTTAGCTGATCCGGCGGATCTACGGATCAGATCCGGATCCGGATACGGATACACCAAAATACGGCTATGAACCGTCGGGTGGCGTATTAATTTTAACAGAAATGGCTCTGCGCTGTTAGAAACGGATCCTGTCAGAGAGTTAGCTGCCGGACGGTGCAAACAAAAATAATTTCCGCCCAAAAAATCTCGACGGCAGTGGAATGTGGAACTATTTTCCAGAAAATGCGTATTCCACATTTGTCATTTTTATAAATTCATGATCTTCTCGATTTTCTGAACATTAGCATAGTGCGTTATTTATAATGGGCATAGTGGGTTTTTTATTATTATTATAATTATAATGGATTTAATGCATATCGGACATTTCTATACTATAATTTTTATTATTTTTTGTTTTTTTTATTATAATAATATAATTTAATAATTATAACGGTTTCTAAAGAGTTTCAATCCAACTTATTTTTGTGTGCGTTCACTTGTCTTGTTTTATATTGTAGTGGGATAATTTATAATGGTTTTTTTTTATTAAAATTTAATAATTAATAATTATTAATTTAATAATCTGTTTTAATGAGTTTTGTAACTTTGTTTGGTTATTAAAATTTAATAATTATTAATTATTGATCTGTTATAATGAGTTTTGTTTTTTATTAAAGTTTAATAATTGTTAATTTAATAATTGATAATTTGGTTTTTTACTTTTATTTTTAATATTTATATTTATTATTTATACATCGTTTTATGGGTTTTTGATATTTTTATTTGTTTTTAAAATTATACTTCGGTTTTTTAATTTTTTATACATGCTTTTATGATAAAAAAATTATAATTTTATAATTATTAGGCCTCACATTTTAGGGCATGTCTTTTGAAGTTGAGCTAATATCATTATAATATGTTCATTATAATATCATTGTAATATGTATGAGGGAGGATGCATCATTTCAATGTTTTAGTCTTCATATTTATAATATATCTAATGGTATCAGTGCTAAAAGTGTTTGATGCTTTCAAGGAGTATTTGGCTTTTGAACTCTAAAGTGTTTTTTAAAATTAAAAAAAAATAATATTATATTTTAATTTTTTTGTACTTGACGTATCCTTGCCCTATCCGGATCCAGGATTTTCAAAAAACTAGCGAATCCGTATCCGGATCCGGATCCGTATCCGTATCCGTATCCGAATCCTAGTAACTTAGGTAATTGCTTTATGCTGAATATGAATGAAAGTCAAGAGTAAGTAAAGAAATCATAAGAAGTAATTATCAGTTTAGAAGATCCTATGAAAAATAAACTTTTAGATACCTTGATCCTTACAATATTTTCTCAAGTGTAGCTACTTATACTTTCTTCACCAATTGGATCTCAACGTTGTTTTCTTCCTTTTTCTCTATTTTTTAACTTCTATTTGTAATTCTGGAAAATAGTTGAACGATTTGGACTTGTTGTTTAAGAAGTACACCCAATTCTTCTCGTTGTAATCATCTATGAGGGTGATGTCATACATAACTCAAAGAAAAGAGTGTGTCTTCATGGGAACACATGAATCAATGAACAGAAGCTTCAGTAGGTTATTTTCCTTTTGGAATCTTCTTTTTGGTTTTCTTACCTGGAATAATGGTCCCCTCTTTGGTTTTCTTACTTGGAATAAAGGAATCACATACCTCACTTGGATTATGCATCTTAGATAGTTTAGTGCACCATATTCAACTTATATAATAAATGTATACTCTTGAATATCAATTGTTCATATTGAAAGTGTCACAGATTGCATTTGCATCAACCAATGTCACCTTCGCTCTTGCATGAACATGCATCACTACAAATTTGTACTAACCATATTCTTGGTATCCTTTAGCAACTACATTTCCATCCTTGTCCTTGATTGAGCACTTGTCTCTAACAAATTCCACCTTGTATTTCAACTTAGTCATCTTGATCACTAATAACAATTACTTATTTAATCCAAACACATAATACATCTTGTACTTGTTTCATTTTTCCATCATGAGTGAGAATTGGAATAGAACCGTCACATTTGATCTCATTCCTATTATCATCTGCAAGATTCAATTAATCACCCTATGTAGGCTCCTTCAATCAAACCAATATTTTTTATAGCATATGTGCCTAGTTGTTCTTTAGCCAATATGCTAGGCATCATTGAAGAAATTATGGCTACTAGCAATGTTAGGAAAACATATCTTGCCCGGTGTCTTATTTTCTACATAATTTTTCGATTGTTCCTCCTTTCCTTATGATAACCTCTTTTTATTTTGTAATAGTCTTTAGCAAAATGTCTACAATTGAAGCATAGGGTGTCATGGTGGATTTTGGTTTCTTCTTACTATTCCATGGAAAGTAACTACATTTTTGGTTCTTTTGATTCCATCTAACATTGTTCTTCTCATTTGAGCATTGAATTCTTGATCATTACTACCTTGATCACATTTTTTGTTCCTCTACTCTTCTTGTAACAACATACCTCTCAACTTATTAAACTATTGCTTTTTGTGCTAGCAATTTTCAAAGTGGTCACAAATCGTTGGAACAACTATGTCAACCCATTTATCATCAACGTCACACTATCCTTCTCTTCTACTTTAGCTCCTATAGCTAACAACCAAACTTTGACATCTTGAATCTTTGTTGTTCCCTCTATAACGTTTTCATCTTTGGGCATTTGGCACGCTTATAGCTAGTTCTACAAGTGAAATATTAGATATTCTTTTGGGGTCTCATGCAAATGCTTCAGCATATACCAAATTTTGTGTGTTATGCTCACTTAAAATATGAGGGATATCGTGGTTCATGACCAACAATATTAACATTACCATCACATCTTCATTTTATGATTCAAACTTCTCTAGTTTTGAGGAGTCTACTATTAGCGTCTAAACAACTTCAACAACTAAGATTTTGATATTATACTTCTAGATGGCATAATTCATACCATCAAATTTGGCTTGTAGAGTCTAGATTATAGATAGGGACACCCTCTCTATCATCTTCCTCTACTTATGACCTTCCTTCTTCACCATATTTTCTACAACCATACATCAATGATAGTAACATTCTCTTTTAACTAGTCCTTTAGTTGGTTCTAAATCAGCTCAATTTTCCTAGGTCCATCGCAATGTGATCCAACTCATACTCCTAGCATCACAACCATCGAATCTCATACCAGGCTAAGATTCTAAAGAAAATTGGATCACCACTCACACTTTGATACCATATTATATTAGTTCTTTATGGAATGTTAATTCTTTGATACCATACTGATAAGCTCCTTTACCATGAAAAAAGGACATAAAGAGGTGCACCAATAGTGTAGAGAAAATAGAAAAATCAATTGATCAACAAAAACTGAAAGTACAAGATACATTACATTCCTGTAGGGACCATCCCTAAGACACCATTTTTTTAAATTCAATCAGACTCAAGATAATAGCAACAGGTTACTAGATACAGGAAACCGTGCTAATATTTATTTAACCCATAAGTAATGCAACTAAGTCTCGAATTGCAATCATAAGCAAATGAATATCTTCATTCTAAACTAAACATTCGCTAGCAACATCCATTATGAAGATCACATAGTAATTAAAAACCCATCAACACTGGAAACACATAAATATTTAGGTAAGACACATACATCAATAGCTCATAATTTACAATTCAACCCTCATAAAAATTTACTTTTACAACCTGGTAATTATTTATACATCACTAATAATGTAATAGAACTTTATGAAAACACGAGGTATTGTTCACCAAAGGAGTAGAGATTCGCTCTTGGTTTTGTTGTTCCTTGTACTCCCTTGTTTCAATCCGTGTTCATGTGTGAAGGATGATTTGCCTCGACCGAATGTTGATGACTCACTAGTTGACCTCCCAGCCTACTCCTTCGCTACTCTTCTTCCCATGGACCTTCGAGCTGCAATGTGACTATAAGTAGAGGAAGAATACTTGTTGATGGAGGAGAGCACTCTCGGCTCAAGAGTTCCCTCTCTAATGGCTTCCACCACACCAAACTCACTATAGAATTCATAGTCACTCACAATAGCATTATCTAATCCATTCAACAATAGGGCAAAAAGTGATCCCTCTCCCATAGCTTGCCCCTTCTTTTATAAGAGGCTTCATAGGTGAAACTTGTCACTTCATGCAAAAATAAGTATTTTATTAGTCTAAAAGTTTGAGTATTCACCTATCCATGTGTCAGTCTCTCACCAAGGCTCTCCTAAGTTATTTACTTAAATTATTATTTGAAAATTATATTTTCTCTCACCCCAACATGACTCCTTATTTCTTATCCTAGTTGTCTCTTGATCCCCCTTTCATGCACCTTTTTTATGTTCATTATAGAATTCAACTGGTAGGTCTCATATTTGGTTTCCCAATTACACCTTAGTTTATCTCAATTTGACTCTTGGATAGAGATCATTGTGTTGCCTCTTGCTACATGGAGGTTCTCGCATGAAACTAAATTTCTTTAATTTAAATTATTATTCTTTATTTTCATTCACCACCCTCTTTTCCTAATAAGGTTAAATTATACTAAGATTAATATTTTTAATTAACTTTTTCCC
Organism: Pinus albicaulis; assembly: GCA_034641835.2. Lineage (NCBI taxonomy): Eukaryota > Viridiplantae > Streptophyta > Pinopsida > Pinales > Pinaceae > Pinus > Pinus albicaulis. The sequence goes on from CM076578.1 coordinate 1,096,369,574, forward strand.
TTTCCCCTTTTTGCTTATTAAAACACTTACATACTTTGGAGTTACTTTATATCCATATTATCTACCTCAGATTTTCCAAACATGGAAAGGGTAGAGTTACTCAATAGGTCAAATATTTTTATTTCTTATTCTTTCTTTACCCCAAGGTTTACTCTTGATTTAGTTGACTTAGTTCTACAACGGTACAACCTCACTTACTGCATTTTTGTGAATTAGTATGATTATCATATATTAATTATATTTCATTAGTTTCTTCTTGATGCCAAGGGTTCCAAATCAGTCATTCCCTTCAAGAACATCCCATTGAAGTTCCAAGGGTGCCAGACCAATCGGTTTATTTTTTATGCCAAAGGTGCCGAGTCAGTTGTGCACTTCAAGAACTTCCCTTTGAAGTTCCAAGGATGCCACACCACTCTCACATATCAAAAGCACTATCAACAAGAGTATGTTATCGCAAGATCACTATCACTTTCACGGATGCACTATGTCACATATCATTGTTACATATTATTATCAAGAATCGCATCAAAATAACTGTCATATAAACATACATCATGGCATACGAAAGTGTCATCCAAACCAATAGATACATTGTCATAAATTCATTGTGGTTTACTGTTAGGCCAAGAGGTAACTCCTCAAATGGATTTTGTTTTTGCAGTAAGACTGATCATGAATATATACATGGAGGGAGAGACTCCTGGGATTAATCTCCCACTGTCTCTTCATATCCTTATATTCTATTTACACTATTTTACATAAATTCCCTAATCCCAAATATTAGGTGTCAACATTCCACCCCTTAATCTGAAGGGATGTTGGTGAGTCCAAGCATCATTCTGAATCATTCGAACTTTTCTCTTCCAAGCGCTTTGGTGAAGATGTCTGCAATCTTCTCATTTGTGGAAAAATGGCGTAGATGGATTGTCTTGGCTTCAACGTGATGTCGAATCAGATGGTATTTTGTATTGTTGTTCTTCTTTCGATCATGGATCTTTGGGCTCTTGACCAACTTTATTGCAGAAGTGTTGTCAATCATGAGAGGAGTTGAATGCATTTGTTTTTCCAGCAAATCTTCCATAATTTTCCTGAGCCACACAATTTCATTTGTTGCTTCAGCTGCTGCCACATATTCTGCCTCAGTTATGGAATTTGCTGGAGATGATTGTTTGTGTGACCTCTAGGAGACAACTCCCGATCCAAGATGCTTAGCATAACCTGAAGTAGATACACATTTTCTTTATCTCCATCGAAATCTGGATAAGAGTATCCAATCAAGCTGAAGTCGCCCACCGGAGTATACAATCCAAAGTATTGAGTTCACTTCAAGTACTTTAGAACTCTTTTTTCAGCAAACCAATGTCCCTCACAAGGCTTTTGCATAAACCTGGAGAGGATTCCAACAACAAATGAAATGTCTGGTCTGGTAGTAGTCAGGCAGTTGATACTTCCTACAAGCTGTCTATACTTTGTTGCATCCTCAAATTCGTTTCCTTCAATGGATGTGAACTTCAACTTTGTAGTCAAAGGATTGCACCTAGCCATGCCAAACTTGTTCAACAGATCTCTAATGTCCTTCTTCTAAGAGAGGAATATAAACTTCGGATGTTGAGTTACTTCAATACCAAGATAGTAGTGAACATAGCCCAAGTCGGTCATTTCTAAACCTTTCCTCAATTCCTTCTTTATGGATGCAATGTAGCTCCCATTGTTCCTTGTCATCAAAAGATAATCTACATACACCACAAGATATACAACTGTTTTGCCAACTTTCTTGAAAAACAAAGTTGTATCATGAAGATCATAATGTTTGAAGCTAAGATTCAGAAGATTCTCAATTAACTTCTAATACCAGGCTCGCGGTGCTTGCTTGAGACCATACAAGGATTTCACAAGCTTTCACACTTTATGTTCTTGAACCTTCACAACAAATCCTTCTAGTTGGGACATAAAAACATTCTCTTTCAGATCTCCATTCAAGAAAGCATTTGTTTACATCCATTTGATGGAATTTCCAACCATTTTAAGCTGCCTAGGCAAAGACTGTCCGGATGGTAGCCCATTTTGTTGTGAGGGAAAAATTCTCCTCATATTCGACCCCTTCCTTCTGTGCAAAACCTTTTGCCAAAAGCCTAGCTTTGTGCTTGTCAAGTGAGCCATCAACTTTATACTTGTTCTTGTAGACACACTTGCAACCAATTGGTTTGGTTCCCAATGGAGGATCAACCACCTTACAGGTTCCATTCTTTATCAAGGCATCATATTCTTTATGCATCGCTTCTTTCCATTCATCATGAGAAGTGACTTCTTTGAAGGAAGTTGGTTCAAAATCTGTAGACAAATTTAGTTCACAATAATAAGAAACATCCATATCAACAGGCGAATCAGAATTATCTACATCATCTCCAATTTCCCCGGTTGTACTTCTTGTTCCTGTCTTTCCAACCTCATCAGCATAAACACTTTCAACTGTCTCTGTCAGCCATTTTGGAGGACTTTTCTAAGATGGCTCAGGCTGCTTAGTTGACTGAGTTGGGGATGAATCAAGATTCAGTCTCCCAATTTTGTCAATCAAGTGTCATTCGTGGCTGGAGATTCATGTGGGGAGAGAGTGCTTCAGAAGAAGATTCCACAGATTGATCCAGTATAGGAATCCCCCCTTCAAGATGTGGAATCTAATTATCGAATTCTTGAAACGACTTTGCACATTCGAATCTATCCAAGTGATCAAGCTACCGCTCAACAACATTGTCAGCCTTGGAATATTCAAGAAATATCACATCTCTAGATACTACAAACTTCTTATTAACTTCATCATAGAGACAATATGCTTTGGAAGTATTTGAATACCCCAAGAAGATACACTTACGACTCCTTGCACCAAGTTTCTTTCTTTGTTCCTTAGGTATCAAGGCATAATAGGGGGAACCAAAGACCCTGAGATTCTTTACCGAAGGATTGGGCCATACCACACTTCATAAGGAGTCTTGTTTCTAATAGCATTAGAAGGACACCTATTCTTTATATATACAACACATAGAACTGCATCAACCCATGCAATATTCCCAATTAGCTATAGCTAATTGGAAATATTAATTTTGATCAATTTTGCCTTCTATAGTTAAAATATAAATAAAGTGAGTAAGAGGGGGACATAACTCACTAAAATAAAGTACACTCCCTAGTAGACTCAACGTTGTAACTTAAGTGGGCCAAGGGGGGCCAAGAGACCACGTAGAGGGGGACCCACTTAGACCACGTGGGCATAGACAGCGCAGTTGAGTTGGCAGCGTGGGCCAAATGGAGGCTACGTAGGAGATGGTGGGGCCTAGGGTTGAGAGAGGCCCATCATTATAAAAAGGAGGAGAGCCTCCTCATTTCCTCATTCGAGTTTATGCATATTGAGCTGGTCACTTCGACTTTGAGCATGCTAGCTGTTTAGCTTGTCTGTAGCATTGTTTAGTGCATTGAGTGTCTTCGTTCGGAGATCTCACTCTCAGCCTCGGGAGACTTTGACTGCTTGCTTGGGTGAGGTAGTCTCATCAGTATTTTGCAGGAGGATTGGTGTTTGGCATTTGTGGAGGAGTTGTGCATCCATAAACTTCGCAGTCTTGAGAGGGAGGATGTAGTCCACTTTGAGGGAGCTTCGGAGTGGCATTGTTTCGGAGGATTTTGGTCGGGAGATTGAGCAAGGGGCCAGCCCTTGCCTATTGGAGACTTTTGCCAGAGCAGGAGGCCATCTTTTGGAGGATTTTGTTCAGTCTTAGCGTGGCCCTTGGGAGGATAGCGTAGATCCTCAAGGGAGGTATTTTCGGGGGTCATCCATTCCAGAAATGCTCTCTGGGCTTTTCTGGGTATTGTGAGTAGAGGCTGATTCCAGAGTTTCAGCTCATTCTGAGTAGGGGAGCAGCCCCAAATACTCATTGTGTTCCAGCAGTAGCAGCAGCACAGCAGTTTTCCAGCAGCTTGGATGCAGAGCAAAGAGCAGCCATTCCTCTGATATTCTGAGAGTGTTTCTACACTTGCCTGGTGCAAGTCGAGGTGCCATCACTCTGATCACCTCTTGTACTCATTTCTATTTCTCAGTATAATAAAATGGCTTAGTATTCTCTCTATTTTATGTGTATCTTCTTCATGTTCAGTTTATAGCAATTGTATCTTGTTGGATGCTCTGTATTACTGTCCATTTTCCCTTTGAGACATTCCAGTTGCTATCCCATTTGTTGTGTTTTTCCCATACTCTATAGACAGAGTCTGGTGAGGGCCAGGTAGCCTCCAGATCTCACCCTCTTTTCAAAGGTGAGGTATCTGGTAAACGCCTTTCCAGTTCATCTCTAGTTTAGAGTTGACTGTGTTTGAGAGATATCCCTGAAAAGGGATATTATAGTGGTATCAGAGCTCATAGATCTGGCTCAGCCTGTGGAGCTAGTTGTCTATGACACCAGGGGAGAAGCCGTATATTTGCTACAAAGGTAGGAGGTACCGTGACAGAGAGTGTAGGTTGCAAATCACCTACGGAGAGGGTGACTGCGTTCCAGTGGTGGACGCAAAACAGGATCCAGTAGTAGACGCAGAACAAGAGGAACCAATGGCAGATGATAGTGATGCAAAGAAGTTTGGGGAAATGCTCCTCAAGTCAGTACTGGATCTGTTGAGGCAGATTGAGGTGATGGGGCAGAGATTCACTGCTGTAGAGGCTAGACAGCGTGAAACCCCAAGGGGTTTTCAGATTGGTGAGGGATCAGGCACATCCCACCATTTGCAGGAGCACGATGCCACTCAGCACATGGCATCACATGCCCCCACACGTTCCACTATGCCCACTTTTCTGGGTGTAGACACTAGAGCAGGAGCACAGCAGGAGCCAGAGCTTGGCCACATGGGGGATTATTTTGCTGAGTATCAGGCATAGGGGCAGGAGTTCAGGGATGCCCTTTCATTCAGAGATTTTGTTCAGCTCCAGCGGGATAGCAGACCCCATGACCATCACAGAGGGCACCGGCATTATCACGAGGGGGACACTCAGCGGACAGTGAGCAGGTTCCATTTGCCTACGTTTGATGGTTCATCAAACAGTTCGGCAAAGTCTTGGGTGGAGAAGCTGGACATATACTTCCAGCTCAACCAGATGGCAGAGACGAAGGCCATCAAGGTGGCGACGCTGCATTTGGATGGTGAGGCCCAGGATTGGTGGTTCCATGGGATGGTCACACTCGGGCATTTGACAGTGACCACATATGCCGAGTTCACCCGAAGATTGATAGAGAGGTTTGACCGGAGGGATCCGGAGGAGCACTTTGTTGAGCTGACGAGGCTCAAACAGACCGGGAGCCCGGAGACATATATTGCAGATTTCCTGAGACTTTCGTTGATGGTGCCAGATTTATCAGTGGCACGAATGACTTATATGTTCATTGAGGGGTTAGCAGAGCCACTTCGGGGTTTGGTCAGGTCCACTAGACCAACCACACTCCATGACGCAGTTGGCAGGACACGAGATTTGCAGGATGCCTTACCCAGGACCAGGACGCCTTACCCCCAGAGACAGGCTTTCCAGCCAAAGGGGAAGGACGTGAGGATTCCGCCTCCAAAGGGGAATCCGGGTAGGGGACAGTTGGATGATGATGCCAGGAGGGAGTTGAAGAAGAAGAGGTTGTGTTTCACATGTCAGGAGCCATGGGCACCAGGACACAGATGTGCTACTGGTAAAGCACATTTTATTGAGGTCTTCTCTGAGGACAACGGAGAAGAGGATGAGTATGATGACGTGGAGGCAGGAAGCAACCATGCAGCGCAGGATCATTTGCCACCTCCACCACCAGGAGCAGGAGGTGCAGCCTTTGCACCCACAGGGGGGACCCTTGCAGCATTGCGGGGAGTACCCAAGTATCTGACACTGCATGTCCGAGGGATAGTACGAGGGCAGCGAGTTTCAGTACTGGTAGATAGTGGGGCAACCCACAACTTCATCGATGCACAGATGGTTGAGTGGAGAGGCATACCGACAGAGAGCTTCGATGGATTTTCAGTGTTGGTCCCAGGAGATCAGACGATCCAGTGTGCCAGATATGTCCCAAAGCTGGCTGTGACAATGGGTACCTACACGATGACTGACCACTTTTTCGTGGTTAACATACTGGATACCAATGTGGTATTGGATGTATAGTGGCTGATCACTCTAGGGAAGGTCACCACAGATTGGGAGGCCTTGGAGATGGAGTGGGATGATAAGAAGACAGGGAAGCATGAGAAGATACGGGGAATGCACACTTACCCACCTCAGACTGTTTCAGCTCACCGGATGGAGGCAGACTTCCGGAAGGGAGACATAGAGTGGGCAGTAGAGCTACGTGTATCAGAGGCAGGGACTACAGGGTATATAGTGCATCCAGAGATACAGTCCATCCTTGACAGGTATGACAGGGTGTTTGGGGAGATACCGCCAGGTCAGCCACCGGATCGGGGATTTGAGCACACGATTGAGCTAGAGCAGGGCATTCAGGCCGTTATTACCACACCCTATAGGCACCCTAAGGCCTATCGGGACGAGATTGAGCGGGCCATTCAGGAGTTGCTGGCTCTTGGACACATTCGGCCTAGCACCAGTCCTTTCGCTTCTTCGGTGGTGTTGGTGAAGAAGAAGGACGGCACATTGAGAATGTGCATTGAATACAGGGCCTTGAATAAAAAGACCATGAAGAACAGGTACCTTATACCGTGGATTGATGAGCTGATGGATGAGTTGAAAGGAGCACAATTCTTCTCAAAGATCGATTTGAGATTTGGGTACCACCAGATTCGCGTGAGGGAACAGGACATTCCCAAGACCGCTTTCAGGTGCCATTATGGCCACTTTGAGTTTTTGGTTATGCCTTTCGGGCTAACCAACGCACCAGCCACCTTCCAGTCATGCATGAATCATATCTTCCGCAGTCACCTAAGGAAGTTTGTGTTGGTCTTTTTTGATGATATACTGATATATAGTAGGACTTGGGAGGAGCATCTCCAGCACATAGAGGCAGTGCTACATATCTTGGAGGAGCAGCAGTTCTATGCTAAGCTCTCCAAGTGCGAGTTTGGGCTGACGGAGATGCTATACTTGGGACACATCATAGGAGTGGACGGAGTGAGGGTCCACGAGGAGAAGATCAAGGCCATCAGAGATTGGCCAGAGCCAAGAAACGTGATGGAACTTCGAGGATTTGTTGGTATCTGCACTTATTACAGAAAGTTCGTCAAGAGTTTCTCTCAGCTTGTTGCACCCCTTATAGATTTGACGAAGAGGGGGCATTCAATTGGTCAGATACAATGTAGCAGGCCTTTGACAGGCTCAAGGAGGTGATGAGCAGCTGCCCAGTGCTTGCATTGCCAGACTTTAAGCAGCCATTTGTTCTGGAGTGTGATGCGTTGGGAGAGGGGATCGATGCAGTGTTGATGCAGGGAGGCCATCCTATAGCTTTTGAGAGCCGGAAACTCCTTCCACATGAGCAGTTATATGCCATATATGACAAGGAGATGCTGGCCATCATGCATGCATTGGCCAAATTCCGGCAGTACCTGGTGGGTAACAGGTTCAGGGTGAGGACTGACAACAACAGCCTCAGATTCTTTTTAGAGCAGAAGCAACTACAGGAGAGGCAGCAGAAATGGGTCAATAAGATCCAGGCATACGACTTTGACATCGAGTATGTCAAAGGGAAGAACAACGTGGTGGCTGATGCACTTTCACGCAGACTAGCCGCGTTGTCTCTGATGAGTTTGGACGCAGATTGGAGGGCTCAACTGTTGGTGGAGTACTCCAAGGACAGGTTTGCTTGTGAGGTTCTGGATGGACAGGTGATGGATGATCGATAAAGAGTGATGGATGAGATCATCTACTACAGGGATAGGATCTTCTTGACTGAGGGCTCTCAGCTCAAGAAGAAGATACTACAGGCTTCTCATGATTCACCATCGTCTGGTCACCAGGGGTTTACCAAAACCTACAGGACCATCAGAGAGAGGTTCTCCTGGAAGGGCCTCAAGGAGGACGTACTCCAGCATGTCAGGGAGTGCGAAGCTTGCCAGCACAACAAGGGGGAGATGATCCATCCAGCAGGGTTGTTGCAGCCTCTTCCTATTCCAGAGGGGAAATGAGAGAGTATTTCGATGGACTTCATCACAGGATTGCCCATGGTGCAAGGCAAGGACTGTATATTCGTCGTCGTTGATCGACTGATGAAATATGCACATTTTTTTGCCATATCCACACACTATACGACAGCACAGGTGGCAGAGCTGTTCTTCCGAGATATCTTCAGGTTGCATGGTCTTCCCAAGACCATTATCAGTGACAGGTACAACCGTTTCATGGGCGGGTTTTTGCAGGAGCTTTTCCGGTTTGCGGGGACAGAGCTGACACCGAGCACCAGTTACCACCCATAGACAGATGGGCAGACAGAGATAGTTAACAAGTGGCTGGAGGGCTACTTGCGTAACTATGTTAGTGGGCAGCAGAGAGCATGGCTGAAGTGGCTGCACCTAGGAGACTACTGCTACAACAACACACATCACATGTCTATCGGTATGTCTTCGTTCTATGCATTATATGGTTATCATGCTTTATCTTTTGTTGATGTGATGTTTGGTGCCAGCAAGGCTTCGAGAGCCAAGGATTGGATCCAAGAGAGTCAGAACATCCTCCGAGCTCTCAAGGATAACATGGCTACAACATAGAACCAATAGAAGCTGTATGCCGACAGGGGTCGAGTGGAGAGACAGTTTGAGGTAGGGGACTTGGTCTACCTACGCTTACAGCCATACCGACAATTGACTCTGAAGCAGAAGGGGGCTGAAAAGCTCAAGCCCCGCTTTTATGGACCTTATAGGGTGATACGCAGGGTTGGACAGGTTGCCTATGAGTTGGAGCTGCCCCAAGGCAGCAAGATTCATAAGATTTTTCACGTATCATGCCTGAAAAAGGCTTTGGGACAGCAGGTGACAGTGACAGAGGAGCTTCCGCCTACAGATGATGAGGGGCATTTGGTGCTACAGCCGGAGGCCATTATTGATGTCAGAGAGAGACAGCTGAGGAGCAGGACATTCCGGGAGTTCTTGGTGAGGTGGAAGAATTTGCCGGATGAGGATGCCACTTGGGAGAGTGAGAAGATCTTGCAGCATCCATCATTGCAGTTGCTTGAGGTCAATCAACATTTTGCCAGGGGAGACTGTAATATTCCTAATTAGCTATAGCTAATTGAAAATATTAATTTTGATCAATTTTGCCTTCTATAGTTAAAATATAAATAAAGTGAGTAAGAGGGGGACATAACTCACTAAAATAAAGTACACTCCCTAGTAGACTCAACGTTGTAACTTAAGTGGGCCAAGGGGGGCCAAGAGACCACGTAGAGGGGAACCCACTTAGACCACGTGGGCATAGACAGCGTAGTTGAGTTGGCAGCGTGGGCCAAATGGAGGCTACGTAGGAGATGGTGGGGCCTAGGGTTGAGAGAGGCCCATCGTTATAAAAATGAGGAGAGCCTCCTCATTTCCTCATTCGAGTTTATGCATATTGAGCTGGTCACTTTGACTTTGAGCACGCTAGCCGTTTAGCTTGTCTGCAACACTGTTTAGTGCATTGAGTGTCTCCGTTCGGAGATCTCACCCTCAACCCCGGGAGACTTCGAGTGCTTGCTCGGGTGAGTTAGTCTCATCAGTATTTTGCAGGAGGATTGGTGTTTGGCATTTGTGGAGGAGCTGTGCATCCATAGACTGCGCAGTCTTGAGAGGGAGGATGCAGTCCACTTTGAGGGAGCTCCGGAGTGGCACTGTTTCGGAGGATTTTGGTCGGGAGATTGAGAAAGGGGCCAGCCCTTGCCTATTGGAGACTTTTGCCAGAGCAGGAGGCCATCTTTTGGAGGATTTTGTTCAGTTTCAGCGTGGCCCTTGGGAGGATAGCGTAGAACCTCAAGGGAGGTATTTTCGGGGGTCATCCATTCCATAAATGCTCTCTGAGCTTTTCTGGGTATTGTGAGCAGAGGCTGATTCCAGAGTTTCAGCTCATTCCGAGTAGGGGAGCAGCCCCAAATACTCATTGTGTTCTAGCAGTAGCAGCAGCACGGTAGTTTTCCAGCAGCTTGGATGCAGAGCAGAGAGCAGCCATTCCTCTGATATTCTGAGAGTATTTCTACACTTGCCTGGTGCAAGTCGAGGTGCCATTACTCTGATCACCTCTTGTACTCATTTCTATTTCTCAGTATAATAAAATGGCTCAGTATTCTCTCTATTTTATGTGTATCTGCTTCATGTTCGGTTTATAGCAATTGTATCTTGTTGGATGCTCTGTATTACTGTCCATTTTCCCTTTGAGACATTCCAGTTGCTATCCCATCTGTTGTGTTTTTCCCATACTCTATAGACAAAGTCTGGTGAGGGCCAGGTAGCTTCCAGATCTTGCCCTCTTTTCAGAGGTGAGGTATCTGGTAAACGCCCCTCCAGTCCATCTCTAGTTTAGAGTTGACTGTGTTTGAGAGATATCCCTGAAAAGGGATATTACAGCCCAAAACATCAGTTTAACATTCTTGAAAAACATCATGGAACGTACCATATTTAAGATTGTCCTGTTCATTCTTTCATCTTCTTCGTTCTGTTGGGAATTATAAGGCACATTTGTTTGATGTTTGATCCCATGTCGAAGAATATAGTTTTAAAATTCATTTGAAGTGTATTCTTTTCCATTATTAGTACGAATAGAGCCAATATGAGATTGTGCATCATTTTCAATCCATTCATGAAAGTTCTTGAATGTTTAAAAAGCATCAAATTTATTCTTCAATTAATAAACCCAACACATTCTTGCCTAGTCATCAATAAATGTCATCATATATTTATTTCCATTTGCGGAAGGAACATGCATTATTCCACATAAATCTGAATGAATGAGTTCAAGCTTTCTATGTGCTCTGGAATGTGAATCGTGATGAATGTTTAAAAAGCATCAAATTTATTCTTCAATAAATAAACCCAACACATTCTTGCCTAGTCATCAATAAATGTCATCATATATTTATTTCCATTTGCGGAAGGAACATGCATTATTCCACATAAATCTGAATGAATGAGTTCAAGCTTTCTATGTGCTCTGGAATGTGAATCGTGAAAAGACTATTTTCTATTCTTTCCTAGAATACAAGCATCACATTGCTTAAGTTTAAGTTTCATAGGAATTGTAGGCAAACCAATAACACCATTTTTTTTCAACAAGCGAAGGTTGTCATAGTTCAAGTGTCCAAATCTAGCATGCCATAAAAGACTTGATGGAAATGTACCTTCATCATAGTAAGTATTGTATGAAAGTTTTATGCATGAGCAGAGGTACCTTGCAGCTTCAAAATTCTTTCTTCTTATTTCCCTGTCATGACAAGTGAGTGATTTGATGGTTTTCTAACCTCAACCTTGCCATCAAATATATGAATGGACCGTCCTTTCTGGCAGATGTGGACCAAAGACAACAAGTTTCTCCTCAACTCCGGAAGTTATAGAACATCATGTAGAAGAAAGTATGGAAGACTAGGCAATTTGAGCTTGATGGTGCCAAGCCCTGATGGCTTGAGTTTTGACTTATTTGCAAAATAAACTGCTCCATCAACATTGTCAGTGAATTCTTCAAAAAAATCTATCCTAAAATGTGAAAATTTCAAATCTGAAATTCTACTGCAGTTACTGATTTATTTCTCCTACTTATTTTTCACAATAAGTTATTTACAATAAACCCTTCAGTAAATTTCAAAATAAATTCTATTGTAGTTATCACAAGTACATATAGAGAAAAGAACAGTGAAATACAAGCACAAGAATCAATCACATCGACACAGTTAATTTTGGACAATTGTCCCTGGAAAAAACCAATGTGGGAAAATTGGTGCAACAGATGAGGGTTTATATATTTATCTTTAGCAACAATTTCTTTACAAGGAATGACTGGCAGAATGACTGAGAAACTTCCAAGAAAACACTTGAAATAATTCTCCCGACCTCCAGAGAATTTCTAACACGTGAGAGGCTCACTAGCCTTCACTACGTCACCTCTGTGTGATTCCTTACGTAGAGACTGCATCACTACTGCGTTGTCCCTCTGTGCTGCCCCTCTGCCATTTTTCGTCCTTCTTCCTCGAGCTCTGACTGTTGCTGAAACCCTCCGCTTCCTCTGCCCTGCGACTCTCTCTCTGAAATCGAATTCTAAATTTTGAAGAATCGACTTCCCTCGAGTTACTGAATGTATGCCCAACTTACTTTCCAAATGGCCCTCAAGCTTTCCTTTATAATCTTCTCATTGATAAATCAATGGCCCATATTAAAAGTCTAATCAATGGCTAAGATTAAATCTTGACTTGATCTTTGTTCTCTAGAAGATTCACACTCTGTTTTATTAGTACCCATTAATTATTTAATTTCCCTAAGTTAAGACTTAATGTCCCCATTAAAATAATTAATTATTTTAATAAAACATGAACCGAGTGGAATTTCCAAAAACAGTTTCTGGGTTCTTTGGAATACTGGTGTCCAAGCGTCCTCACCAAATATGAGACTTAGATCACTTTCGGATGCTACAAAAATCAAGACTCCCTCTTAGCGAGGAAAATGTTCTAGCAATTTGCCTGCTACATACTGCTTTGACCTTTGAAACATTCTCTGCGCTGTTGATGTTTGGTTGTTGCCCCTCATTTGCTGCGTTGCTGCCTTCTGTACAGCTTCCTTTGACACTGCCACTGTCACTGCCTCATCTGTACTGCAACTCCCTCTCAAATTCCGCACTTGTCCGTTTCTGCTACTGAAATGGATTCTTGACCATCCCCACCTTCTCTCTGAAATAAACAAACTTTGTTCTTCCCAGAGCCTTAGTAAGGATGTCTTCCACCTGTTCTCCTGTCGGAGCGTACTGCAACTGTACAGCTCCCCACTGGACACGGTCTCTAATAAAATGACACCTGATGTCAATGTGCTTCGACTGATCATGATTATCACATAGAATTTTGGTCACTTCTATCTTTTCCTTGAGTATATTCACAAGCAACTTCCTAAGCCATATGGCTTCACACAAAGCTGTGCTCACTGCCATATATTCTGCCTCAACTGAGCTAAAACCTACGAACTTTTGTTTCCTATTGCAGCAGGAAGTCATCCTTGAGCCAATATTGAAACAATACCCACTGATACTTTTCCAATCTACTGAACTTCTAGCCTAATTCGCGTCAGTGAGCCCACTCAGTCTGATGTCTTTGCCTCGGGTGTATCCTAATCCATGCTTGAATGTTCCTCGTATGTATCTGAGAACATGCTTGGCTACTGCCCAATGTGCCCTCCTTGGTTCCACCATGAACTGACTAAGGGTATTGACAACGTAACAAATGTTTGGCCTGCTGTTGACCAGATACATCAAGGACCCTACGAGTTGTATGTACAAGGTAGGATCAACCTCATCATCTTCAGATGCATCAATCTTCTTCCAGTTGGTGATCATTGGAGTAGCCACAGATCTACAATCCTGCATCCTGAACCTCTTCAGAATTTCTGTAGCACATCTCCCTTGACCAAGGAAGATCTCACCTTTCTACTGCCAAACTTCCAACCCCAAAAAATAATGCATTAGTCCCAGATCCTTCATGTCGAATTCTGCAGCTAGGTTCTCCTTGCAATCCTTGATGAGTCTAGATGAACTTGTCAGGAATAAGTCATCCACATACAACACCAGTATCAGAGGCTCATTCCCTACTATCAGATAGTAGAGATTAGGATCTGCAACACTCTTGACAAATTCCATCTTCTGCAAGTAACCATCGATTCGACCGTACCAAGCTCTAGGTGTTTGCTTAAGTACATACAAGGCTTTCTTAAGCCTACATACATGAGTCCTCTGCTCATGCGTCTCAAAGCCCTCTAGTTGTTCGATATATACTTCTTCTTCTATCACCCCATTCAAGAATGCAGTCTTGACGTCCATTAGGTGAATCTCCCACCCCATATGCGCTGCAAGGGATATCATGGATCTAATAGAAATATATATGGTTACTGGGGCAAAGGTTTCTTCATAGTCTATCCCTTCCTTCTAAGCATACCCCTTAGCCATGAACCTGGCTTATATTTTTCCACACTACCATTTGCAGCATATTTGATCTTGTAAATCCATCTTGAACCCACAACTGATATGTCCTAAGGCATAGGAACCACTTCCTAGGCATCATTAGTCATGATGGAATTGTATTCTTCCACTATTGTATCTACCCATACTTGATGCTGAGTTGCCTCCTGGAAACTAGAGGGTTCCCCAACCTAAGCTACCAAGGCTTGGTATCTGTCAAGTTGTCTACGCTGCCTCTTCTTGTCTTAGCTAGGAGCTTCGACAAACTTCTCTGCGTCCCTCATAATTTGTCGTTATTCCTGGCTCATTTTTCCTCTGGTAGTGAGTGGATCTTCCTGCTCCTCCTCCTACTCCCCCTCCTGAGATAATACTCCTGGATCCTTTTGTCCTGGAGAAGAATTGGTGCTGGTTTCGGCTAGTCGAAGTGGCTGGACCAGTGAACCATCCTCTGGCTGTGCTTCGGAAGGCATTAGGGGAATTTTGAGGTCTAAAATGGGCCTCCTAAGGAAATAATAAAATAATAGCTAAACCAATAAAATAATATTTATGAATTTGCAATTTAGTTTTTACACTAGATTCCATGTAACCATGGTTAAATTCAATTGAAAAGTTGTACCAAAATAAAATTAATAAAAAAATTGTATTGATGTGACTATAAATTTGAATCAGCTTTTCAAGAAAAAGTCATTATCATTGCACATCTAATGCATTTGTACTTTGTACTTAAATAACTTAAAATAAAATATAAATATAAATTCATAAATTATTAATTATAGAATATACTACTAATTAAAATTTATTCAAAAAAGTGTGAAATGAAAATAATAATATTTTATTCAAAAAAGTGTAAAATGACATTTATTATGAGTACTTGAATTTATGACTTTAAAAGTACGTAGAGCACTACCATGGTTAACCATGAGTTTTTATCCACCATTGAGAATGTGACAAGTAAGTACTTTTAACTCAAGCAATGCCACCTCAACCATTAGGGTTGATGCCATCCCCTAAAATGGGATTGGTTCTCATAAAGTGAATTTTGATTGTACATTTTCCTCGGGAGGCCCATTTTAGACCTCAAAATTCCCCTAATGCATCTCTCGGGATTTCTTGAAAGCTCTATCCTCCATGACCTTCGCATTCGGTCATATTACAATCTTCCTACTGTCAGGAATGTAGATTCTATAAGCCTTAGCATTCTCGCTATACCCCACCAGATATCCTTTTTCTGCAGTCCGATCCAATTTCTTCCTCTTCTCTTCAAGAATATGGCAGTATGCCAAACTACCAAAAATTCTGAAATGGCTCACTTTTGGCTTTCTACCAGTGAAGACATTCTCTGTTGTAATCTTACCTAGTGCCCTGTGACGAATCATGTATAGAACATACACAGCTAGTGTAAGCTTACCTAGTGCCCTGTGAGCAATCCTGTTCTGAACATACACAGCTAGTGTAATCTTACCTAGTGCCCTGTGAGGAATCTTTTTATGAACATACACAACTATACTGCATGCTTCCGCCCATAGAAATTTGGGCATATCTTGATCATACAACATCGCTCTCGCTACTTCAACAATAGTTCTATTCTTCCTCTCTGCAACTCCATTATGCTTCGGATTATATGGAGCGGTCCACTATCTTCTGATGTCTTCCCTTGCGCAAAAAATTGTGAAGTCTTTATCAATATATTCTCCACCATTATCTAACCGCAATATCTTTAGCCTCTTTCCTGTCAGATTCTCAACCAGAGCCTTAAACTCTTTGAATCGATCAAAGATTTCATCTTTGGTCTTTAGAAAGTAAATCCAAGTTTTCTTGGAATGGTCATCAATGAAGATGACGAAGTATTTGGCACCACTAAGAGCTTTGGTGGACATTGGTCCGCAAATGTCTGAGTATATTAGTCCCAACACACTCTTAGCTCTATTGCTGCTTCTAGGGTAAGCTTCCTTAGCGTACTAACCTAGTACACATCCTCTGCAAACATCATCTCGCTTGGTGCTCAATTCTGGAACTCCCGAGACAGTCTCTTTGAGAATTCTTAGAGCCCCATGGTGTACGTGCCGCATTCTTTTGTGCCATAGCTCATTCAAATCCTTCTAACTATTGCTGCCTATTAGTGCCATTGGAGACTCGAGTTGTAACTTTTACAGTTTGTTGCTCATGACTCTAATTTGTGCCTTCTTCTTCCAACTCGGGTATTTGACATATACTCTCTTGCCGATGAAGTATACGTCATAGCCCTTGTTTTGTAGCTAAGACACAGAGAGTAAGTTCATCCCCAAACGAGGCACATGCAACACATTGGTAACCTGAAGCCTATTCCATGCTTCAGTTTGAAATACTACGGTACCTTTTCCAACAGGGGTACATTTTGCCGTATTTCCCATGGTGATCTTGAAGTTCTTCTGTTCTTCTTGGTAGCTCAAAAAACATTCTCGTATTCCCGTCACATGTGCAGAAGCTCCATTATCAATATACCAAACCTCCGAGGAAGTAGAGCTTGACAAGCAAGCGAACTCTTCTTCTAATCTAGAAGCCAATACAGAGATGTAGTGATCCAACCTTTCTTCCATGCTTTTCTCTTTCTCCGGAGAACTGGGTGAACCCTTTCGAGTTGCTGCTCCAGCAGCATCAAGACTTTGTTCCATTGCAGAATCTTCAATCCTGTTACCCGATCTTATCTCTGATACCATGTGAAAATTTCAAATCTGAAATTCTACTGCAGTTACTGATTTATTTCTCCTACTTATTTTTCACAATAAGTTATTTACAGTAAACCCTTCAATAAATTTCGAAATAAATTCTACTGCAGTTATAACACAAGTACATATAGAGAAAAGAACAGCAAAATACAAGCACAAGAATCAATCACATTGACACAGTTATTTTTGGACAATTGTCCCCGGAAAAATCAAATGTGGGAAAACTGGTGCAGCAGGGGAGGGTTTATATATTAATCTCTAGCAACAATTTCTTTACAAGGAATGACTAGCAGAATGACTGAGAAACTTCCAAGAAAACACCTGAGATAATTTTCTCTCGACCTCTGAAGAATTTCTGACACCTGAGAGGCTCACTAGCCTTCACTGCGTCACCTCTGCGTGATTCCCTGTACAGAGACTGCGTCACTACTGCGCTGCCCCTCTGTGCTGCCCCTCTGCCATTCTACATCCTTCTTCCTCGAGCTCTGATTGTTGCTGAAACCCTCCGCTTCCTCTACCCTGCAACTCTTCCTCTTAAATCGAATTCTAAATTCAGAAGAATTGACTTCCCTCGAGTTACTGAGTGTATGCCCGACTTACTTTCCAAATGACCCTCAAGCCTTCTTTTATAATCTTCCCATTGATAAATCAACGACCCAAATTAGAAGTCTAATCAATGACTAAGATTAAATCTTGACTTGATCTTCGTTCTCTAGAAAATTCACACTCTGTTTTATTAATACCCATCAATTATTTAATTTCCCTAAGTTTAGACTCAGGGTCCCTATTAAAATAATTAATTATTTTAATAAAACATAAACCAAGTGGAATTTCCACAAACAGATTTTGGGTTCTTTGGAATATTGGTGTACAAGCCTTCTCGCCAAATATGAGACTTAGATCATTTTCTAATACTACAAAAATCAACATAAAAGTTATGTGGCAAGTTGTTCCTGAATCAAGCAACCAATCATCTTTCCATGAAGTAAGTGAAGCATTGAACAAGTCTTCATTTACTATAATATTGCAATGTTCCACAACATAATGAGTGGATTCAGGTGCTTTACCTTTCTCTTTGTCATGGGTTTTACCTTTGGCTTCATTTCTTTCCTGTTCAATTCTATCCCAAAGCAGCTTACATGTAGATGCATTATGTCCATCTCTATTGCAACGTATGCAATGAAGATCAAACTTTTCTCTTTGAAATTGTATTCCCCTCCTGTCTCTAAAATTTCCTCTTCCTCTTCCTCTTCCTCTTCCTCTTCGGCCACCTCTTTGATGCTACAAAAATCAACATAGAAGTCATGTGGCAAGTTGCTCCTGAATTAAGCAACCAATCATCTTTCCATGAAGCAAGTGAAGCATTGAACAAGTTTTCATTTACTCCAATATTGCAATATGCCACAACATAATGAGTGGATTCAGGTGCTTTACCTTTCTCTTTGTCATGGGTTTTACCTTTGGCTTCATTTCTTTCCTGCTCAATTCTATCACAAGGCAGCGTACATTTGGATGCATCATGTCCATCTCTATTGCAATGTATGCAATCAAGATCAAACTTTTCTCCTTGAAATTTTCTACCCCCTCTGCCTCTAAAATTTCTTCTTCCTCTTCCTATTCTACCACCTCTTCCTCTAGAAGACTCTTGTGCATGATTATTCTCTCTATGTGCAAGACACACAGCTTCTTCAGAAGACTGTGGAGCTGTCTTCTTCCCAAAAGCCTTTTCTCTCTCAACAAACTTCTTCTCAAGGGAGTCAAAGGTAATCTCCTTGAGATTTCCACTTTCTTGCAATGACTCAAGATAATGTGAATAAGCGGGATATAGTGCCTTCACATAAGCTATGAGAGGAATGTCTATTTCAATACCAGTGTTTTTAATATCATGCATAATAGATCTTACTTCTGATGTTAAGGCAAGATGATCATCATTTTTCAATTAAAGACTGAAAAATTTAATCATCAATTGGATAACTTCAAGTTCAGAGTGTGAGTCATATAATACCTTCAACTTATTTAAGACTTCAAAAGCATTTGAGAATGGTGAAATATGACGACTCGCCTCTTCATTTACAGATGTTGCAATCAAGATATAGGCCTTGCTGTTCTTATTTTCCCAAATGGCAATTCCTTGTCTGAGGTGGGCTTTGTAGGTGCATTATCTCCTTCTCCTTCATAAATTCCTCTCCACAGCTCATTAAAAATGAGAGTGTGTTTTATCTTCCTTGACCATTCAAGATAGTTCTATTTTCCGGAGAGAAATATTCCAGCTATTGATATCAATGAATGCATTCAAATATGTGTATTGTAAAACTTTTTTACTTCTGCTGGCAAAAAATGCAGGTCTGGTGTTAAAATTGCACTCTAATATATAGGACAGAGGTATAATTGGGGTAGTTGTTATAAGGGGAGGTTTTATATGGGGGAGGTAGTATATGGGGTGGTTGTTATATGGGGGAGGGCGGTATTAATTGAATTGGGAGAGCAGTATTGGGACGGGCACTGAGGGGTATGGGAGTCGACTGTGGTATGGGAGGTAGAGGGAGTCGAAGGGTTTGGTGGAGTCGAGGACCAGAGTAACCATTAGCAGCAAGAGTCGGGGAGAGGGTAGAAGGGCCGAGGTCGAGGGACTGAGACCGAGTTGACTGTGGTAAATGGTGTTTCCCCGACAACGGTGCCACAAGGAGGGCCGAGGGGCCGAGTATGAGAGAATCAAGAGCGGAGTCGAAAGAAGAAACCGAGTGGGGAGTTCAAACCAACCGACTGTGATATCAGGGTGTGGTATGGAAGAGTCTATGTGAACTATGCAAGTGACTCGAACTCGCTGCCTCCTACAGGTGACTCGAAATCATTGCCTCCTTCTACAGGTGTGAGGTTGGATGGGCACTAGTCGTTGGAGTAGAGACCGGCTCTGTGGGAGCACATTCGGGGACAGACTGTGGTATAGTTACAAAAAATTCAACAGAGAAATAAATTCGACCACAACATACAACTTCAACAACATTCATGTTGTTTTAAAAACCATCGAAGGCACAACAAATATACCTGGACCTTTGCATACGAATAGTTGAAACCGCAGTGTCGAGGTAATATGAAGGCAACGCCAAAACTGGACACACCAACCAAATCATCACTCAGAAAATCCCACACTGTTTCATTCATTTCAAACCAGGGGCAGATTGCAAAAATGATAGACGGGAGTTACAAGGGCAGAAAAACTAATTTGGGTGTTGGGTCTGATAGGCCACTAGGTAACTCCTCAAATGAATTATGTTTTTGCATTAAGACTGGTCATGGAGAGAAAGGCTCTTGGACTTCATCTTTCAATGTCTCTTCATATCCTTATTTTCTATTTACACTATTTTACATAAATTCCCTAATCCCAAAGATTACTTACATTGCCATATATCATAAAGTCATTGTCTTTCAGTAATAATGTAAGGACATATTTATGTATAGTAGGTTACTGTCATACTATTGTCTGCCATATATCAACATGACAGTCCATCGAGCCATAGGAATAGATATACTATATATATAAGCCATAACAGGCATACGAAACATAACATCGAGCAAAGGATGATATATGCGATCCAATGAAACATTGTGAACCATAGAACATGATGAAAACTATAGTTTCTTGCGAGTCTCAGAGCATATGTCATAGAGTATACGACGTGAACCACATATATAATTTAAGTCACAAATAACATATGCAAGACATAGATACTAGGAGCCATAGAATAGATTAATGCAAGCCATTGGAATATATATGTGAGCGACGGGAAGTATTGAGTGCCACTAAAATCTTGATACGAACCACAAAAATACTAATACACTAATACGAGCTTCCATAGAAAAAATGTGAACCTTCGATATTTAATATGAGCCTCCACACATAAATAGATGTGAGCCTTTAATGAATGAGATTCGAATTGCACACTTTGGAGATAGGCCGATCCTTTATTATAGACCAAATAGATGCTTTCAAAGGTCAAGCCAAGACTTGTAGAAATAGGAGGGAAATTTTTAGATTCGATTTTGTTAAAAAATAATATTTAAATATATTTCTCTTCAATGATTGGTTACCCAAACTTTGTGTCATATTAATAATATTTATTTTATCAATTTGAATTTTCCTTTGACCAATATATATTTTCTTTGGGGCACGATGGTCATTTCTTGGGGTAGATTGGGTTTTTATCGCCCTACAGTTACTTCAATTTTTCAACATGAAGAAAATGACTTGAATCTAATTGGTAAGAAAAAGGAGTTATTTAAATTTTTTGCAATTTACCAGAAGGGGTAGAGTATGTATGTCTTCGTAGACTTAGTAGTCAAATTGCTATTTAAAAGTGGATATCCTTGTCCCGCAAACAAGAGGATCTCATACACCAATTTAATATAGCTTAGCCATGACCTTAAAATTAGATTATTATTATTATGACACCTTTAACAACCCAAACTCAAATCATGAAAATAGAATTAAGATATTATCAAAATCTATTCAAATTGTAAAAATATATAATTATCAGTTGTAGATTGTTAATAAAATCTACTACTTGTGTATTCTTATTGCATATTTGATATCCCTCTTGAACGACGGTGCACGACAATTTTCTCTATCCCGTAAAACATGTTCAGTAAAGCAAGTAAACATAAACTGTTACATTTATTAGGTTCTCAATAAAATCTATTACTTTGTACTCTTATTGCACTGTTGACATCACTCTTGAATTATGTTGCAGGAAAAAATTCTCCAACTCGTAAAACACATTCAGTAATGTTGGATTCATTTTATTAATCAGAAAACACAACCTGTGATGTTTACACTTAAAATCTATATGTTATCAATGAAAATAATCTCTTTTCTTGGTTTCGAATTAGATACATACATATGTGTGACATCGTGAAATGTGTGT
Source organism: Pinus albicaulis (assembly GCA_034641835.2). Lineage (NCBI taxonomy): Eukaryota > Viridiplantae > Streptophyta > Pinopsida > Pinales > Pinaceae > Pinus > Pinus albicaulis. Next base: position 1,096,391,320 of record CM076578.1, read on the forward strand.
TATTTTCTTTTCTACAGAGCGCAATCCTGAATTTCTCAATCAAGCCATGGAAGCAGTTGGAGGTGACAAACGAAAAGCTGTGGTGGTAATGTGTCAAATTGGAGGCACTCTGTTGACTTATGTCGAACGCGGTGGCGCTAAATATAAGAAGTTCGCTGATCCTGAACGCAAGTTTGGACGACAATCTAGGTACATATTATCGATTCAAAGGGACTCTGATTTCGTAAATTATATTCCTTCTTATATCTTTAGTGCTATTTTGACCTTGTTTATTTCATATCAAAATCCAAATAGAAATCTTATACAACAAATATTTAATTGGCATAGCAATCATAATCTTTAATATCACACATAATCACTTTTAATTTTTCTCAATAGATATCTGACAGGACAAATATTTAATTTGCATAGCGATCATAATCTTTAATATTATACATAATTACTTTTAATTTTGCTATTTAATTTGCATTATAGCGATCATGGTCTTTTAATATTACACATCATTACTTTTAATTTTTTCTCAATAGAAATCTGATAAAAAAAAACTATTTAATTTGCATTATAGCGATCATAGTCTTTAATATTACACCGGATTATTTTAATATTTTTTTTATTGAAACAGTTTGTCACATTGATTTAAATAAAATACTAAATTTTTTGTTTATTTTTTTTAGATTTCAGAGTTTTTATTTATTATTTTTGTATTTAAATAATTAAATTAGTTAAAATATTAGAAATATGGAATAAAAAGAAATATACAGTTCATTGACTAAATATTTTTCATGGGAAATTTCTACAGAGAGAACCCAATTAGAAGGTGAGATTGCTTTGCTCTTTTTTATTTGGCATGGAAGTATATGAGTATAAAGAAAAATATACTCTATATGGAATTATCCGAGACCTGTGACCCTCTTGATCTATTTTCGTGTAACATCATCACTATCATATGTTGCTTGTTCCTACTCCAATTTCGATATTTAGTGGTTTTCTTGAAAAGTAGTGTACTGAACATTTTCATGACTTCTTGCTCAGCACACCTCCCTATCTTTTACACATTCTCCCCTCCACATACTACTCACCCCCACACTACTCCATATTGTGCAAAAGACTCACAAATTCATTCTTTCTCACATTCGTTCCTTCACAGATGTAAAGATTCTACACAAGGCATACTATAATACATACCTTCACTTATACTCCATACTTAGTGAAAATTAGTTATTTTCTCCTTTTGAGAGTAATTTGAGTTATTGAATCCTCATTATCATTCTCACATGGCTCGATAAAGATGATACGTGATGAAGAGATGTATTAGTAAATGCTACAAATTACCAAGCCAAAGCCAACTAGCACATCTTTCTAAATGGGTTCCTAATCCAAAGATAAACATACTGTAAAAATTATGACTAGAATGTACGCATGTGAAATAATACATCAGAGTGCCACCCCCCTCCCCCATGTTGATAATAGAACTAATGCTTGTGAAGAATAAAACATCAATGATAATACTTAAGTGTGGCACCCTCCATGTTGACTATAGAATGAAAGAATTTTGAAAAAAAAAGTGCTTACCATGTATATTATTTTTAGAACAAGCTACTTCCTTGAATTATTGTCAAAACATTTAAAGATATTGATTTTATCAAACCACAAGGGGAGCACCCATCATGCTAAGAATATATAAGAGGATAAGTTGCTAATAATCCAAAAACATGCCAAAATCGATGTCATATCATGCTAAATATGATTTCAATATCATTGCTTTATTATTGCTAAACTAAGGTGAAAGAGTAATGTCATACAAGCAAGCCTCATCAACTATCTTTAACCCAATTATAACCATGAAGCAACAATACTTAGCATCTTTATTTAAGTTTGGAAAATGAGTGGGAAATGCCACTTTTATCTTTATGTGAAGTGTTGGATTTAAACTAAACTTTGAATACTTATCCTCATCCATGATTCCAATCTTATGTTCATGTTGATTTAGAGGCTCGTTCAGACCCAAAAATAGGATGCAACTTATTCTAAACAAGAAAGAATCTCTCAAAGAAGCACCTTAGTTATTGATGCCTTGGATATGTTATGGATGAAAAATTAGTTCCCTCTTATTCTTCAAGGATGGAAATGTTTACAAATCGCAAGATTTTGTCCCAAAGTAATAGTGTTTAAAAATAGACATTACTAAAAATAGCAAGTTCTTATAATTTATTCATATAAATAATGGAGATATTTACTAAAGGTAGAAATGCTTAAAATTACACATTTCTTAAAAATAGTAACTCTCCTCCAAAGATCAATTTCAAGAATCCACCTACTTGTTAAAAATAGCAATCGTTAAAACTAGTACATACTAAAAATTAGCTTTATCTTGCATGAGACTTTGCATGCAACTGAAATATACACTATGTTGTAATCACATTTTTTTGAAGGGTCCATAAGGGTAATGCTAATGAAAATTGGTCTCGATCTCAATAAAAATGAGTTATTTTTGAAGGGTCCATAGGGGTAATGCTAATGAAAATTGGTCTCGATCTCAATAAAAATGAGTTATCTCGAGCTAAAAGAATATGAAAAGATTTAAGTGCCAATATGTTGGTACCATTAGTCTAGATCTCAATAAAAATGAGTTATCTCTAGCTAAAAAAATATGAAAATATTTAAGTGCCAATATGATGGTACCACCTTGATAAATATGAGCTAACCATTTGAAACACCAAAAATTGATAAAATGCAATTTTAAATACTAGCACATCAAATAAAAATTTAGACCCAAATCATATTAAACACTCTAATAAACTCTTTGTGTTCCTTAACTTTTATTAAAAACCTGAGATTTTAGAATAAATTGGGCTTATAATAAATCCATGTTCCCTTTTAACAAATTATTTCCAAAAGATTACAACTTAAAGAATAAATTCCAACCTAAAACCCTATGTGTGTAAAGATTGAAATATATCTCAATAATGCAATGTAGTGTGTAAAAATTGAAATATATCTTAATAACTTTGCATTAGGTAGTTGTTTGGTATTGGCTCATATCAATGTATCTCTGAAATTTAGAAAGATAACATTTATTTCAAAGTTTCACACCACCATTACTATTTCAACAATATCCATGACCTCGGAGTCCCCCTTAACCTTCAACGAGCCCTAAATTATAGGGTAACTTTGACTCCATCAAAATTTCGCTAAAAATTCATTAAGATTCAAGTCCTAAACATAAAATGTTCATAAGTTTCTCGAGTCATCATGTCACTTCTACCAAAGTCATGAAATTTTTCTGGAATCTAAGAAGGATCAAATTTAAACTAACGCCTCTTTTTTTCGTGTTTTGAAAATATCGTTTGTTTATTTTTCATGAAGAAGAGTCTCTCTTCTTCATTTGGTTGTCTTTCCTTAATTTTAGGTTAACTAATAGGGTTGTCTTTCCTTAGTAATTTTATGTTAACCAATAAATTATAATGTATCAAACATGAGGATTGCTCCAAGTGCGTACACCAATTCTTTGTATTTTTTCATAATTTTTTTTATTATTAAAATTTTGATTTCTTTGATTTTCGATTTATATTTAATTTATGTGATTAGATGTTTGAATGTTTTTTCATTATTATATTGTGTGTACAAAATCATATTTTTCAAATGGAAAAAAGGAAAAATGATAACAATTTTGATGGTTGATTTTTTTATTTATTATTAAAGTGAAAATACTACCAATGTAGTGTTTATTTTTAATAATATGAAAATGATCACATTGCAGTCAAAAGAGGCTTGAGTATCTTCTTCCTAATTGATCTTTTCTTTATATGATTAACCAAGTGCAATTTCTATCCATCATGAATTGAGTGGCTACAAAAGGCATGGAAGGTAACCATAGTTAACTTTTCTCTTCCTTAATAATATAAAGATTGCAATTTTTTTGATTCTATATTTCTTCAATAAGGTTGGAAAAGGAGGATGTTTATTGATTCTTGGTCTTACAACTCTAGTTTATTTCTCTATGATGGATACATGAGGGATTCACCTTTGTAGAGACCAACCCTATAATTTACTAGATGAGCGCTAGGCTTTATATATATATATTTTACATAGTAACTAGAAAATGAAACCATAATCATACAAGTTTGAAACTCAGTAAAATTAATCACGTATATTAAGTCCATAAATTTAACTTCATAACATATACATATATTTAACTTGATTATAGGCACAATGAAATCATCATAAATAAAAACAATATAACTAACACATGTATTGTTCACCCTTGGACGAGAATCAAACTTGACTTGCCACTACTTGAGCCCCTTTTTTGTCGTCTACCTCCAAGCCTAAATGTTGTCGTGTTTAGTCCGAATGTAATGACTCACCGGTTGACCTCCCAACCTACTCCTTGGGTACTCTCCTTCCCCACGGACCCTCGAGCTGCAATGGGGTTGTACAACGACGGAATGTGCTAGTTGATAGAGGTGAGCCCCTCTTGGCTCAAGAGTCCCCTCTCTATAATCCTCTACCTCACCAAACTCAATTATAGCTCGTAACTACTCAAAATGACATAATCTCCTCCATCCAACAATAGGGTAAAAAAAATGTCATTTTCTCTTCCATTTCTCTTTCTTTTATAGAAGGTTTCATAGGTGACACTTGGAATTTCATGCATAAATAATTATTTTTTTACTACCCCAAAATTTGATTATTCACCCACCCATGTGTCACCCTCTCATCAAGACTCTCCAAAAATAGTTTACTTAATTATTCATTTAAAATAGTATTTCCCTTAACTCAGCATTACTTCTTATTTCTTCTCCTAGTTGTCTCTTGATTCTCCCTTTTCTACTCCTTAATTTGTGTTTATTACTGAAGTTAATTGATAAGTCTCAGATTTGGTCCCCTAACTAACTCAATTTGCCTTTTAGATGAATATCCTTATGTTGGCTCTTGCCACATAGAAGTTCTCTAAATTTCTCAAATTTTAATTTATTAATCTTATTTTAATTCATCACCCTCTTCTCTTAATAAAGTTTTTAATAAATCTTTATACTTAACTTTATGTCCCTCTTTCCCCTTTTTTGCCTAATTAAGTTACTTATGTACATTATCCACTTAATATTTTGGTTTAATCATGGAAAATGTAGAGTTATCATGATAAAATATTTTATCTATTCTTATTCCTCCCTTACCCTAAGTTTTATTCTTGATTTAATTCCTTTGGTTCTAACATCCTATATTACTTGATATGAATAGTTGGATTTTCATATATTGATTATATTTATTAGTTTCTTTAACGATGTCGAGGGTGTCAAGTTGGTCATGCCCTTCAAGAACTTTCATTCAAATTTCCAAGGGTGCCATGCCTGAGAATTTATTTTTGATGCCAAGGGTGCCAAGTCGATTGTGCCCTTCAAGAATTTCTCTTGAAATCCCAAGGGTGCCACACCACTTGCCTTTCAAGTATCCAGTGGTTACGAGGGGAATTTATATGTGCAACGACAGAGACCCCTATCATCTCGTAAGTTGCCTGCTATAGTGAGACTAATGGTGTTGGGGATCAAGGAATCCGCCTTGATGTGCGCCCCCCAGAAAATCTTCGTGAGCGAACCAAATTTGGGACCTGCCCCCACGACATCGTGATCTTCAAGGCGAAGGCATTTCGATCTTTTCAGTCTAAGTCACGGCGGGAGTGCTAGCGAGTGAGATCAGGAACACTGTTCCACCCCTCCCATGTTGTTCCATCCAATTGTACAACCCCATCACCCATATGTGAGTCATTCAACCAAGCAACTAACATGTTCCTGCAACCACTGACACATCATCAGAGTATATGTAATATATATAACAAGTTTCAAACTAAACTTAGAATTTCGAAGACAAAATATTAATTTCTATCAAACAAGATGTTATCCACTCATCATATGCGAGTGCCTCTAGTGGTTTCCTGTCATACTCAATAATCATCAGTAACAAAGTTCTCAATGTTAGTCATTATCATAATAGAAACATCATCATGACCTAGTCATTCACATCATTGTTTATTTTGAATCAAAACTAATGTAAGTAGCTACATATGGGACACATCCATCATGTTTATCATAATCATAACATCAATGGTAAATTAACATATCCATCAAAGGCATTATCATCGTAACATCAATAGAAAACATATATATCCATAAAATCTATCATCATCATCATATCAATAGAGAACCTGCATATCCATTAATGTTACAATCATATCAATAAAGAACATGCATATCCATAAATGTTATCATCACCATAGTATCAATAAAGACATACATAGCTATCACATCCACTAATAATAGAGTCATGTGTTCGGATCCTCAACCTGAGGTCCTCAAGGAATAAAGTGCAGGTCTTAGGGCTAAATAATGTTAAAATTCATATCACTATCAGTCAATTAGAGTAGGGCACTACAAACACCCCCTCTTAATAGTGGACTTCGTCTCAAAGTCCTTGGAATAGATAAGGAAAACGATGATGCATCTCTTCGGCATCCTCCCAAGTGGCTGAACTAGGACTGTAATTGTCCCATTGGACCTTAACCTGGTCCAAAAATCGTCGTCTAAGCTGCAAAGTTCGTTGGTCCAATATGCGAACTGGTTCGACCATCACCTTGCCCTCGTCCGAAACCTACAAGTGACCTAAGTCAATGATGGATCTGAAATATAATGACGCAAAACAGAAACATGAAACACATCATGAATATGTGCTAGGGATGGAGGTAATGCAAGTCTATACGCTATCGGCCCTTTTCTTTCTAAAACCTCAAAAGGTCCTACAAACTGTGGAGACAATTTTTCTCCCTTTTCCAAAACTTATAGAGCTTTGTTGGGGCCTTACTCTCAGGAACACCCTATCTCCCACTTCATAACTTCGGTCTATTCGATGAGAGTCAACATAACACTTTTGTCGATCTTGTGCTTCTTTTAGCCTCCCTTTAATCATAGTCATTTGTTCTTCCATCTCTTGCACCACTGTTGGCCCTATTAATACTTGGTCCTCTAGTCGGTCCCAATTAAGAGGTGTTATGCACGGTCTTCCATACAAGAACTCAAATGGTGCCATCTTGATGGAACTTTGATAACTGTTATTGTAAGCAAATTCCACCAAAGGTAAAAACTCCTCCCATTTCTTTTGTTGGTCCATCACATATATTCATAGCATGTCTTCGAGGATTTGATTAGTCCTCTCTGTCTGACCATCTGTCTCAGGGTGGTATGAAGTGCTGAAGTTCAATTGGGTTCCCAAGGCTTCTTGGAAACTGATCCAAAACCTTCCTCTAAACACTGCTCCCCTATCTGATATGATCTTCCTAGGAACTCCATGTAATCTTACAATCTCATCAATAAAAACTCTTGCTATTTTTGGTGTCTTATATGTAGTCTTAACTGGTATAAAATGGGCACTTTTGGTCAATGTGTCCACCACTACAAATATGGAATCATGTCGTCTTAAGGTCATTGGTAGTCCCATAATGAAGTCCATTGATATAGCTTCCCATTTAGATTCTGGTATCTCATGGGGTTGCAATAACCCTACTGGATGTCTGTGTTCAACTTTTACTCACTGACACTCTAAGCATCTTGCTACAAAGTTTACAATATCCTTATTCATTCCTTTCCCAAAAGAAAAGTGGTTTCAGTTCTGCATTCATCTTCTTAACACCAAGGTGTGTCATGTATACTGCACGATGTGCTTCATTCAAGATCAACTGGCGTATATCTTCATTTGGTGGCACATATATCCTTCCCTGGAATCGTAGAAGTCCATCACTATCAAGGGAGTATTCTTCATATTTTGGTATTCTCATTTCGTCCTCCCTCAAACTCTTGCTAACCTCCTTGTACCAGGTGTCCTTAAATTGCAAGTCAAGCAACTTCTCCCTCAAATTTGTCTTTAAGGGAATTACTGAAAATATTCGATACCTCCTACTTAAAGCATCAACCACCCTATTTAATATTCCTTTTATGTAAGTAATATCAAAATCATATTCATTGATTAGCTCAGACCATCTTCTTTGCCTTGCATTTAAGTGGTCTTGAGTGAATATGTGTTGTAGCCCACAATGGTTAGTTCTAAGTTCAAACTTCCTTCCTAGAAGGTAGTGTCTCCAAATCTTTAGTGCATAAACAATTGCTGCCATTTCTAGATCATGGGTTGCGTAGTTCTCTTTGTGGGTTCTAAGTTTTCTTGATGCATATGCTATTACTCTTCCTTCCTGCATCAATACACAACCCAACCCTTGCTTGGAGGCATCAGTGCAAACCAAAAATTCTTGTTCCATATCTGGCACTTTCAAAATTGGTGCCGTCGTTAACAATACTTTCAACCTTTGGAATGCCTCTTCACATTTTTCAGTCTAAATGAATTTCTTGTTCTTTCTTTGGAGCTCGGTAATGGGGCTTGCTACCCTCGAAAACCCTTCGACAAATCTACGATAATATCCTGCCATGCCCATGAAACTTCGTATTTCATGAACATTGGTTGGTGTTGGCCATTCCATGATGGCCTCTATCTTTGTCGGGTCTACCGCGATGCCATCCCCAGAGATAATGTGCCCAAGATAATGAATCTTTGATTGGTAAAAGGAACACTTTGACAGTTTTCCATACAATTGGTTTTCTCTAAGACATTGAAGAACTATCTTCAAGTGTTCGTCATGATCTTCTGGGGTCTTTGAGTAGATCAAAATGTCATTGATAAATACTTGTACAAACTTGTCTAAGTAATCTCGGAATATCCCATTCATCAAACTCATGAAAACACCTGGGGCATTTGTCAGTCCGAAGGGTAAAACTACAAATTCATTTGACCAACTTTTACGGTTTCGCCAAAGACGGCCATTACCTTGATAATAATTCCAATTGTACAACTTTCTAGACTTCTAAAATAGATGTATGTTGCTTATAATGTCTTCAATAGCTTTGTAGGAAATAGTGCAAGGCACAAATTCACAAATTAACTTCTCAGAAATACTGAATACAAACATAGACAAATTGTGGCAAAACTATTAATAGAAAATTGTGGCAAAAATATTAATAGGGAAAAAAAAAAAAAAAACTATGGTTTGACATCTCTATGAAAAGAACGGGAAAGAAAACATTTCCATGTCAATAAGAGAACATAATTTTAAAAATAACCACTAGGAGAATTTCAGGCATTCACATCTTGTTTATAAGCATAGGTTTGAATAGTAGACAAAAGTCGAAATATTTTAATGTGCATGTACAGGAGAGAAGACAATTAGCTGGAAAGCTCAAACTGAAATAAATGTATGCTAAATTGAAGAGGCTTGTTAATTAAGAAAAACAAAAAGTAGCCACCAAATTAACATTACATCCAAGATGCTAGTTGATTTTACATATTTACTTATAGTAGTGTTGCAATTTTTACTGGAGTCAAATAGAGCGGTGTTTGCAACATATAACAATAAAAGTACATTCTAATGGAGTTGAAATAGAATTATATGATGAAATACAACAAATTAACTAAAATGTGTTTGTAAATGGTTGCCAATCTCCCTGTTTGTAAACGTTAAAATGTGTTTTCCAAGAACAAAAGCAGAACTATATAGGTACCACGAACAATAAGCTTTGTCTTAAGGTTGTATAGCTAATAAAGATATTTAAAAAAAAAAAGAAATTAACAACATGGTTGGTAACCTAAAGATATATCAAATATTTATAAAATATAAACAATTTCGGAGTTTTTAAAGTAGATACTCCAATCCTAAGATCAATTGTATTTCCAAAATAATCTGATTAAATTGTTGATAGTTTTCATTACCATTCTTAGGTTGGGAGGAAGAATTAAAGGTCTTTTGCCCTGTTATATGGGAAGATCAGGCTAGAAAATCAGCTTGAAATTTGAATACTAATTCAAACATAAATGTTGAACAAACACTGTTATTCAAATTTCAAACATAAATGTTGAACAAACACTGCTTCAAGAGAACACGAATAGGACTATTTGCAAATCGATTGTAATTCAGAAAATAATTCCTACCATCAGATTCTGTCTGAGAAATTTTAGAATACAAAATAAAATCGTTTGTCATTTCAAGATCATACAGACCATTTTAGAAAAATAGTGAATCAGAATAAACGCACATGAAATGAATAACAAGTTGTTGCGAGGTATAACAATGGTTCTTTTAATAACAAGTTGCTGCGAGGTATAAAAATGGTTCTTTTAATAACAAGTTGTTGCGAGGTATAACAATGGTTCTTTTCCAGATCCAAAGGATGATGACAAAGTTAAACTACAGTTTATAGCTGAGGGGCTCCAATATGCATTGAAGAAAAACAAAAACAACCAATAGGCAGGGGATTAGTCTGCATTTCAAGAGATATGTCAAAATCATCCCGGGGAGAAGATTATAAGCAAACAAAATGAGATGGAGTGAATGAACAATGTGCCTACAGTAGATGTCAAGTGCCAGGAAAGATTTGAAAGGTTTAAAATGCCCTTAATTTGAAAGTTCCATAAATAACATAAGACAGATTTGAAAGGTTTCGAAGCCCTTAATTTGTTACATTTCGTTCTTTGGAAACGCCATATATATCAGGTTATAAATCATGATATACGTAAACTGAAATTTCAGCAATTAAGGGCCAAAGAGCAGTGAGCCAGGGTTAGGTAACAATGTCCAAAATAATTATCAAGCTGAATAACGGATCCTAAAGCTATCAAGGCAGTCATGCACAAAAATTTTCTGGGCATCGTTCAACTCCTGAAATTTACTCTTATAATATACTCTTAAAAGGGAAAATGTTTGGTTTAATGCATAGCTTTCAAGGAGCAACACTGAACATCTGTTATGAAATTCAATAACCATGGAAATAATCTTCCATTACTCTCACTGTGTTCTTGTGATATAATCAAAAGTGCATCTAAACCCCCTGAAGATAATCCCAATCTTGATCGAGGTATTGTAGCTCTTTCCAAAGTATGATGATGTTTCTATTGTTCCAAAAGGACATCGTTGTCGCAACAACAATGAAGATAACAAAGATGTAGAAGAAACAACCTTAGAGCAAGATGCCTTGACATGCCATGAAGATAATTCTGGCTCCATTAAATAATTTGAACCTGGCAGATTGGAATTGAATGAGGTCAAACCCTTAGTTTCAAACCACAGTTCTGGCATTAACCAAACATTTCTTATACATCTGGATGACAATCACATAAATAAGGGACAAGGGCAGCTGCGAATTTTAGAACCTGTACAGTAACAATGACAGAAACGAAGTCAAATCTGTTCTTGGAAAGAAAATATTATAGATCCTCTCTTTTCTTGTTACTGTAAAAAGGATTTTGATCAATTTTGATCTAACAATAAACAAGTCCAACAACTACCTTAATTCTCAAAAGGGTGAACATAACAAAACTGTAAATGCATATGATGGAGACCATGAGCACATTCTTGGAAACAAGGGGTATTTTGAAGCAAACATAGAGGAAAAATATATCATGACTGTTGAAGATCTGTGTGGTCAAGTATAAAATACTTTTCCCTTTATCATGAGGATTTTTCTGTTTTTCTTTTTTTGGTGACTGCTGATAGCCTTAGTTTGCATTCAATAGACCTGGACAACAACGAAAGTCAAATTGTAAACGAAAAGGCAGAGGAAAGCCAGATTCAGGTCAGAATTAGAGCTCTGTGATGTTGGCGTTGGATTAAAAGGCAGTGAAGGGACCTGAAAGTTTTCTAGGCAGCTTCTTTAGATTCATATAGAATCAGATGAAATTATCTCCAATGCCTATGTTACAATCAATGTTTCACTAGAGTTTATATACTTACATGCTGAAAGCCCTGTCCACTATGCTCGAAGTTTTGTATTGTCACGCCGGGAGACATGGAGCCCGTGATTGACGTTACGTATTAGACACGCCGGGAGATCTGGAGTCCATGATTGAAATCAGGAATGAAAACTGATGAATCAGAGGCTTTAGCCGTTGTCATTAAAAACACAGTGCAGCATCCCGCATATCTCGCGAAAGCCTCTGTCAAAACAAATCCAGATTCTAACGCCCACGGTATAGCGTGTGCATAATGGATCATGGCCTCTGGTAAAGGACGTAATCGCCAATCTGCACGCGTTCACCCTTTCTACTTTATATTGCAGACTGCCTTTCTGCTGAGCTTAAAGACAAATATGGAGGGGGCTTCTTATGGAGGAGGCTTCTTCAGGGCAAGCTGCTGTTGCATCTATATTGTCACACTATTATAGTAGTCGAGGAACAAGTTCTAGAAAATCTAGAGAGTCCATATTGAAAGATAGTACATTTGGGCAGCTTGTCAGGAAGCTATGTGCGTGGAGAGATTCTGCGGCTCGGGCAGAAGATGAGAGCTTACGTTTTATACTCTCTAATCAAGCAATAATGTTTCTGGCAAAGACAATACCTACTAGTCCAAAAAGGATTTATAGTACAATTTCTGTAGCTGATTTATTTTACCTGTATAACTGTAAACTATTTTTCTCTTGGTTAACTTGATCATGTAATACAACAATTTATCAAATAGAAAGTTGTGTGTCAAATGAACGGCATGTACCAAGGTCCATTCCTGCTCTATGTTGTTGATGGGTGGCTACCCAAACCAGGCAAGCTGCTGTTAAAACCCAGTTTCCTGGATTCCTTTCTTCTTCTTACTATTTTAAAACTAAAATTTCTTAGTGATGTAAGTGCATCATTCTGATGCAAAGCAAGAAATGGTTATTAACTTCAAAAGAACATGAACAATTAGGGCAAGAACAATAGCATATTTATAAAAAAAAAATTCTTTGTATGTGTGGAAATTATTACCAGTAAATTATTTGATACTTTACAACAAGGTCTGAAATAAAGTTCTCAAAACATCAATAATAGTCCTCATTATAAAGCACGTGATAGATACTTTTACAATGAAGTGGCCAACTGTGACAAAATAAAACCCTCACTATTCTATGCACATGTTGGAAATGTGATCGTATCAACCCTTTGAAATACATGAATACAATAATCTACATTTACAGTATCATTTACATGCCCTTTGTATCAGAGAAGAAAGTATGGATTAAAAGCTATATTCTTTCCTCAATCAATATAATAAATAATAAATCGACCTAGCTGTTTTGATTCCTCAGGTATCTTCTGAATAGCCAAACCTTGCTAATAATAAACATTGGCACAGTTTCCAGAAGCAAGTGTATCTGCTACTCTTAATGCTTTGAGGTTTTAACTCCACACATAAGATAAAAACACCTCCAAAATCTGCAGAAAAGTCGTTGCTGCTTGAGAGAGGGATTTAGTTTTGTTGCTTGTCCAAAGGCTAGAGATTGATTTTTTTTTTTCACCTTCAAAGGTAAATGAATTTCATCATGGTGCTAGTGATGGTTATGGATGGAGTTATAATGTTATAACAGAGTTGGATTTGGGCATCGAACAAAACATAATCAAGAAGGTTTCTAAGTCCACAAAGACTACAAAACTCATGGCTCAAAAAAATTACAAGAAAACCTTAATACTTTATGGGCCTATAGGTCCTAGAGGTTGAACTTTTGCTCTGATACCAAGTGTAGAGACCAACCCTATAATTTACTAGATTAGCGCTAGGATTTATATATATATATATATATAGACACAGTAACTAGAAAATGAAACCATAATCATACAAGTTTGAAACTCAGTAAAATTAATCATGTATATCAAGTCCATAAATTTAACTTCATAACACATACATATATTTAACTTGATTATAGGCACAATGAAATCATCATAAATAAAAACAGTATAACTAACAAATGTACCGTTCACCCTTGGACGAGAACCAAACTTGACTTGCCACTACTTGAGCCCCTTTGTTGTCATCTACCTCCAAGTCTGAATGTTGTCGTGCTTAATCTGAATGTAATGACCCACCGGTTGACCTCCCAGCCTACTCCTTGGGTACTCTCCTTCCCCGCGGACCCCCGAGCTGCAATAGGGTTGTACAACGACGGAATGTGCTAGCTGATAGAGGTGAGCCCCTCTTGGCTCAAGAGTCCCCTCTCTATAATCCTCTACCTCACCAAAGTCAACTATAGCTCGTAACCACTCAAAATGACATAATCTCCTCCATCCAACAATAGGGTAAAAAAATGTCATTTTCTCTTCCATTTCCCTTTCTTTTATAGAAGGTTTCATAGGTGACACTTGGAATTTCATGCATAAATAATTATTTTTTTAGTACCCCAAAATTTGATTATTCACCCACCCATGTGTCACCCTCTCATCAAGACTCTCCAAAAATAATTTACTTAATTATTCATTTAAATAGTATTTCCCTCAACCCAACAAGACTTTCTATTTCTTCTCCTAGTTGTCTCTTGATTCCCCCTTTTATACTACTTAATTTGTGTTTATTACTGAAGTTAATTTATAAGTCTCATATTTGGTCCCCTAACTAACTCAATTTGTCTTTTAGATGAATATTCTTATGTTGGCTCTTGCCACATGGAAGTTCTCTAAATTTCTTAAATTTTAATTTATTGATCTTATTTTAATTCACCACCCTCTTCTCTTAATGAAGGTTTTAATAAATCTTTATACTTAACTCTATGTCCCTCTTTCTCCCTTTTTGCCTAATTAAGTTACTTATGTACATTATCCACTTAATATTTTGGTTTAATCATGGAAAATGTAGAGTTATCATGGTAAAATATTTTATCTCTTCCTATTCCTCCCTTACCCTTAGTTTTATTCTTGATTTAATTCCTTTGGTTCTAACATCCTATATCACTTGATATGAATAGTTGGATTTTCATATATTGATTATATTTATTAGTTTCTTTAATGATGTCGAGGGTGTCAAGTTGGTCATGCCCTTCAAGAACTTCCATTCGAAGTTCCAAGGGTGCCATGCCTAAGAATTTATTTTTGATGCCAAGGGTGCCAAGTCGGTCGTGCCCTTCAAGAATTTCTCTTGAAATCCCAAGGGTGCCACACCACTTGCCCTTCAAGTATCCAGTGGTTACGAGGGGAAATTATATGTTCAACGACAAAGACCCCTATCATCTCGCAAGTTTCCTACTATAGTGAGACTAATGGTGCTGGGGATCAAGGAATTTGCCTTGATGCGCGCCCCCCAGAAAATCCTCGTGAGCGAACCAAATTTGGGACCTGCCCCCACGACATCGTGATCTTCAAGGCAAATGTATTTCGACCTTTCGAGCCTAAGTCACGGCGGGAGTGCTAGCGGGTAAGATCAGGAACACTGTTTCACCCCTCCCATATTGTTTCATCCAATTGTACAACCCTATCACCCATATGTGAGTCATTTGGCCAAGCAACTAACATGTTCCTGCAACCATTGACATATCATCAGAGTATATGTAATATATATAACAAGTTTCAAACTGAACTTAGAATTTCAAAGACAAAATATTAATTTCATTCAAACCAGATGTTATCCACTCATCATATGTGAGGGCCTCTGGTGGTTTCCTGTCATACTCAATAATCATCAGTAACAGTGTTCTCAGTGTTAGTCATTATCATAATAGAAACATCAACATGACTTAGTCATTCACATCATTGTTTATTTTGAATCATAACTAATATAAGTAGTTACATATGGGACACATCCATCATGTTTATCATAATCATAACATCAATGGTAAATTAACATATCCATCAAAGGCATTATCATCGTAACATCAATAGAAAACATATCTATCCATAAAATCTATCATCATCATGATATCAATAGAGAACCTGTATATCCATTAATGCAACAATCATATCAATAAAGAACGTGCATATCCATAAATGCTATCATCATCATAGTATCAATAAAGACATACATAACCATCACATCCACTAATAATAAAGTCATGTGTCCGGATCCTCAGCCTGAGGTCCTCAAGGAATAAAGTGCGGGTCTTAGGGCTAAATAATGTTAAAATTCATATCACTGTCAGTCAATTAGATTAGGGCACTACAACCTTGACCAATATCTTATCACATTTATGTATAAAGGGATTGCAAAAATTGCAAAAAAACGAGTTATTATTATTATTATTGGAAATATGTATTATAAAGAGAGTTCAACAATAAAATAAAAATAAAAATTGGGAAGTATTTATTAATATCTACCAAAATTAAAAGTGTTTTTTAATATCTCAAAATCAAAATCAAATGTGATATGAATACTCCATAAAAGGGTGCAATCAAGTTTTTTAATAATTTAATTGTATGTTCTATAATGATACTCTAAATAATGTTCTATTTGAAATATAAAATGTTTAAATGGAAGTAAAAGTATGATAGTTTCTCTAAAAAAAACTATCTTGAAACTATTAATTTCGTTTATTATTAATGACTATATATTTCATTTGAGACTATAAAATAAAACTAAAATTATTTTATTTCAAATAATAAAATCAATTAAAATTCTGTTCACTATAAATTTCAATTATAACTTTTTCCATAATATAAATGTGTCGTTTACTCAATTAAATTGGAAAAACAAACATTTTACTATGTATAACTTGATATTTCTCATAATCATTCTCTTCTAATTTTTTCATAATATAAAGAATTAGTTTACCTAATCAAATTTGAAAATAAATATTTTACTGTGTAATTTGCTATTCCTCATAATCATTATCTTCTATTATAATAATCCCTTCTATTTGTTTCATAATATAAAGTATTAGTTTACCTAATCAAATTTGAAAATAAATATTTTACTTTGTGTAATTTGCTATTCCTCATAATCATTATCTTCTATTATAATCATTCCCTTCTATTACTCTCATAGTAATCATCCATGGGATAACCCACCTTAATTTTACCCCATAGTTGTGTAGCTCATGGGAATACTATTATTTTTACATAGTTAATGACTATGATAATATCAGAAATTATGTAAATGTGAATAAATTAGTGCCAAATAGTATTGATACAACAAAAATTGGTTGAACAAATGACTTAGTAATATAAAATTACATTTTATGTTTATAGTTGGTTATTGAGATGTTTTTGGCTAAATAATTATGTCAAGGCATCAATCCATTCAAATGATTAGTTGGACTTGGATTTATATCATTATCTCAATGATTTTAGGACAATATCTTTAATTAGCAATTTTTAAGCTGTCAATCAATTATGATGACGAACACAAATTTGATAAGATAGTGGATTGGAAGAATAGAAGAAAACAAATACACAAAATCAAGAATATTTAAATAATAATTTGAAACCTTTTGTGTTGGAAGATGTACCGTAAGCATGAGAATTTAGCAATCAACATACTTAAGTTCTCTATATGAATTTTGTTCCATAAACTCAATTAAAAGAGAAATATTTTGGAAATAAATTGAATCCTTCATTAAAAAATACTTTTGATAACATTAATGGAGATACATATCAATGCAGAAGTAGTACCCAATAATTTCACTCTAAACATGTTCATAAAATGAAATAAGTAGGTAGAAAAAATAAGTTTTTCATTATTAGTAGAAAATTGTTGCGGAGCTTTACACAGATTGTCACAAGCTAAAACATTGAACCTAACCAACTAATAAGATACTTACTTTCTACTATTACAAATTTTCACTAGATACTTATACAAAATAAACCCTAACAAATATTAGTTACATCTAGGAAATTTGTAGGACCGGAATTACAAAAATAGAAATACTTGTATGACTACCATATGTTAGGTATCATCTGCTTTCATCCTCCAATATTTTTGATAAATCATCATAGCATAAATCGAGCAAGGAAATTAACTTGTAAGATAGTTGAATGTAGACATTCTACTATATGCAATATCTAATTCTTTATATTTCTCATATGTAGGAGGTGTAGAAAATAATATCTTGATTCACCATTAAAAAAAACTAAAAGTCATCAATTAATTTTTCCATAATTGTTTTCCCTTTTAATGTGCTTGGCATATATTCAATCTTAGTAAGTTTATTTCTTTCTTTCAATGGTACCTATTTGTATGCTTCTTGTGAATTTTTTTTTTTTTTTTTTACCTTAGCATGTAGGTAAATCCATCTCCAAGAAATTATTGAACTTGTTCATAAAATGTTGCACACCTCTTTCTATTAAATTGTAGTTATTTTGAGCAATTTGAGTAAGATTTGTGTTTGTCATGATTTTTTTTTCTCCATGATTAAGGATGCCATGTTTGTAACTTCAAGTGCATTCAATTCCTCCCTAGATTTAGAATTGAGAAATTTTATAATTTTATTGGCCATATAAGGTTTGTTGTCCAATTCCTTCCAAGTTTGTAAAATATATTCCTTCCAATTTTGTAAAATATTTTTTTGCGTTCAATGTGTTAATGCAAACTAATCTCCAACTAATATAAAATAATTTCATAAATTTTTTATTTCAAAAATAATTTGATCCCATAAGGTATGCTTGTTTCCAATCAAGTAAGTCTTCCCTACCAACATGTTTTGCATTTAATCTATTTCATGTTGTAACTTTACTTTAAGCTCCTTGTAGGTTGTAATGGGTCATCTTTATCTAAATTTTTTTTTTTTTCAAAATGTGGATTCCATCATCTTTAACAATAATTATTATTTTTAAACTCTTTACTTTTACTTCATTTAAACTCAAAACTGAAGGAGTTTCATCCAACCCTTTAAATGGATCATTTTTCATTCTTGGTACTGTTGGAGTTGTTGATGTTGCTAGTGAATTTCCTTAACAAACATGCTATATCCTTTCCCTAGTTAACACTTCAATTTATTTCTCATAATTCTCTAATTTTTTCTTTAAAGTTGTCATCTGAGTTAACGATTTGGCTTTCCCCTTCTTAATAACCAATAGTTTTGGAGTTTGTACATGCTCCAAGTTAGGAACCTTGAGTCTTTTCTTTAGGGCAAGTATATTATTATCTTTTTATTTCACCAAAGCTTCAATGGATTTTTCATCATTAGGATTTTCCCCTAGTGTCGCTATTCATTGCTCTAATCCTTCAATTCTCATTTGTTTAGCTTTGTTGAGTAATTTTTCTTGTCTTAATTAAGTATCATTTTGATGAACATTGTTTGGACTTTGGAAGCATTTAATGTTGTTTTAATAAAAAATTTAAAAACAATGTCTCTTGTTTGTTTGTGCAAATACCTTTTATCCATCATATTGATTCTATCTGAATCTGTGGAGAATTTTAGTGCTTTATAGTGAGTGATTGTTTTAACAATTTGATATTTAGGCTTTAAGATAGCCACATCAAAATATAACTTTTCAAAATAAAGTGTTGGAAATATTATTATCATTGACGTCAAAGACAAGGGGAGACTATAAATGTCCAAGATAAATATTGCAAGATAAAAATGGCTGGAAATATTGTTTGGATGCCCAGTTCTTGTCTTTTCCTTTTTAATGTCCAGTTTAGATACCTTATACTGAAGGCCATTTTACTCTAAATACATAGCTCATATGTGATTTTAGGATATATTTCTGACAAGCTTATTCCAAGACCTTTTGAATGTTATATGGTACTCCCTCTAACTCCACTGGAATGAGGATATATGTAAGATTCTTTTAAGTTAGCCCAACTAGAAAGTACAGATTGGTCTAGCAAGTTTTAAGAGTCGACCCCATTAAATAAATGCAAAAACACTATAAATAACGATATATTAGTGTGTTTAAATATCATCAATGCAAGAAGATATTTGAGGTGCATAAGAAAAACTAGGAAATACTCTTGGGCTTTAAAGGTGGAACAAAAATGTGATTAGTGGAGTGAATGACTCATCTTGGAATTTTCACTATAACTCTTCTTCTAACATGTTTCTTATGAAATTATAAGATAGAGGCAAGATCTTTGTGTATATGTGGTAAAATTTCAGGCATCGGTTCACTATACTTTTAGAGATATGTTCTGAGGAAGTTAGGATTCCTAAATGCTCCTGAAATCTTATTCAAATGGGAAAATTTGGAATTTTTTCTAGGACTTAATTTTTGAGATGTTTTAGATTTTGAAATATTTAGGAGACAAAGGTGAGATCTCTAGGTACCTATGATAAAAATATTTTATTTTATTTTCATTATAATTTCAGAGATATGCCCTATGAAAGATTGGGTTTCTAAATACTTATTTAGAATATTCAATGTAACATAGACAACAAGTGGATGGGAGTTCATATTGTTCTAATTGTCGTTATAAATTTCCAGAGACTTATGGAGACATGTATTGTGGTTGCATGAATTAGTTACATTTATATATGCAATGTAATGGGCTGAGTAATGGGACATGAATTCTAGAGGGATGTGGTGATTACTTGCTATGATGATTGCTTGTTGGAAATAATATTAATGTACAAGAAATTTTAAATAAAGAATGGCATACTGCCCGCTGGAAAGAAGTGTTGGCCACTCACTGCAATAAACAAAAATTGCATTTAAACAACCTGAGGAACAAGTGGACAAGTGGTAAATTTGCGTTGGATGAAAAGATATTGCTTCCAGGAGTTACTGTCAGCAAGAGACAAGAGAGAGAGAAATAAATCGAACTGTTGGAAATTATGGAAGTTCAACAAGGAATTTGAAAGGTCAAGGGACATCGCAACAAAATGGCAGGAATAGAATTTCTAGAGAAGATTTTGGAGCAACAAGAGGAAGAAAAAACAAAGAGGAAGGAAGGAGAGAGAGAGAGCTGGAAAAAGAGAAGAGCACAAGCATCAAGAGGGAGAGATAAAATCAAATGCCAAGAGAAGGTTGAACAACAAAAATTAATGAGTTTCAGTTGGAAAGGGAGCAGGAAGAAATCACCAGGTAAGGAATTGTTTGCCTCTCGAGTCCTCGTTGTCAAGGAGGGTGGAGATGGTGTTTCTAAGTAAATCCCTAAGGGTTGGGGTGGAGGAATTAATATTGGAAAATTCTCAGAGGAGTTTTGAATGTTTCCTTGCTATATTTTGATTTTACCATGAGTTCTGGAATCCTTGAATTGGGTAGAGCCACGATGTTGAGTTATGATGGTGGATATAACTGGCCTCTAGAATCCATGTGCATTTTGTTGATTTCAACTCAATTGGGGTGGAGGTGGATGAATATATAGAGTTCTTGATTCAATTGATGGTTGTGTTTGATTACTAAAGAAATATATATATCAGCCTCTAGAATCCAGCTCGGGGATGAAAACTGCAAGTGAGACTTGGCTGCAATTTTCTATGGTTGGGTGGAGAGTCATTGTCCCAGACTCAATTGCCCATTAGTTTTTGAGATAAGTATCTCTCATGTTCTCATGAAATCAAGGATATATATATATATATATATATATATATATATATATATATATATATATATATATATATTCCTATTTATATTATTGGTCTAAGAATGATGTATACTGATGGCATGGTTCGGGATTTCACTTTCTATGTGATCGACTAATGTGTTGTTGTCATTGTGTACAAGGTGCTGGAACAACATGTAGATGTGATGGTTATGTTCATGCATTAACTAGCATGGGATATTTCTTATTACAAAGATGTGATTTTGTCTAATTATAGGGTTGTGCATGTTTATTGTGTATAAATTGCAAGCTACATGAGGATGTGAAAGCATGAATCCATGAGATGCATGGTTTTACACTAACATTATGGATGCAGGGTTTATTTCACTATTATTGTGCTGGGTAGCGCTGATATAAATGAGTGCTCAACAGTGTTAATTAATAGTGTGGAAAGATTTGAAATCTGTTGTTTGATTGCATGTTCAGTGTGTTGTATAAGTAATGACATACTTGTAGTATATTAATTGTTACATTCTTGATTAAAGGGAAGGAGTCATGATGCCAGCCCTTGTAGTTTCATTTTTTTATTTAATTAAGAATGTATGAGATGATGAGTCATGCTGACCTATTTGCTCAGTTCACAGGGTTGTTGAGCCAAAAAAAGTTTTTGCTATGTTAATGAGCTTCTATAACTCTCTGGAATTTTGTGAAGGAATGCACTTGAAAGTTTTGTAGACTTGCTATTATTCTTATAATTAATTGTTTCTCATGTGTGTGCATAAATTTCTTATGAGTGTAATGGTCATCAGGTGCTGGAAGCAATGCTTGAACAACCTGCTAAGCATTAGAGAAATTTTGAGGTAAAAATGGGCCTCAAAACAAAAATGTACAACATAAAATTTCTTTATAAGAACAAATATGATTCAATATGATGATGTCAACCATGGGGGACGATTCATCATTTTTGGAGTAAAAAGGTTGAAAGATAAAAAAATAAAAAATAAGTAAAAATATATATTTTTTCAACTTGTATTTTCAACTTATCTCCCTATGATTTTACTCAAATTTCGAGTAGGAGCACTTGTTGGATGCATTTTGCATCCAATGAGTACCCATGTTACATACTTCGATGGACCTTACTACATGAAAAATGTGAAATAGATGAAAAAGATGATTGCAAAAAACATATATTTCACATTTTTCATGTAGTAGGGTCCATTGAAAGTATGCAACATGGGTACTCATTGGATGCAAAATGCATCCAATGAGTTCTCCTACTCGAAATTTGAGTAAATCGTAGGGAGATAAGTTGAAAATATGGGTTGAAAAAGTCGTTTTTTCTTTTTTCCCTGCAAAACTTACTGAGGTAATCTAATCTTATTTTATTATTTTCACTATTACTTTATAATATTCCTTAGGAGGCCCATTTTAGACCTTACAATTTCTCTAATGTTAGAAAAAGGACCGCTCTGTTAAAGCGCTGGAAAATTAGCCAAATTTTAAGTTAAAAATTAATTTTTGGTTCAACAGATCGACCAAGTTGCAAGTCAGAAGGTCAGCCAAAAGGCTTGACCTCCGGTGGGCTTTTCCCCAACCTCTAGTGGGTTGACCTAGCTCTTTGCGACCTGCAGGTCAGAGGTCGAAGGGGTGAGGAGTTCGATGGGTTGGTAGTTGGGCCGACTCTGACCCACTACATTTCAACGCTGGTAAGGTTGGGCTAACCCTGACCTAGGTTGGAGGTTGGGGTTGAGACAAATTTTGTTAATTAAGCATGTCCTAGTGGGGAAAAGGTTCAACCTCGACTTCCCTTGAAGTTTGTGCCTACCACATGGACCTGTCCATGGAGCTCATGCATCAAGTTCCATGTGGGTTTGCAATGGTGTTGTATGGCCTCATCACCACCACATGGGCTTCTATGAGGTTGCAATGTGGAGGTCATGATGATGTGATAGGTTGTAATTGGTCCATCTTTGGAGGGTCGTAACTTTTTATCCGTAATTCGAATTGAGGTGAAATTTATATCGTTGGAATCATATCGAAGAGACGAACGCAATGTTATTGTTCATTTAGAATTCTAGAAAAGTCGAAAAAGTCGTAAAATTTAAATCTCGTTCCCATAATTGTACTTCGGGAGTTGGGTCAACATAGTAACCACTTCCTTCTAACTCTAGTTTGGTTTTGGGGTTAGGAGGGGTGTTGAATTTGGTTCACTATAATTTCAGAGAAATACCTTGTGAAAGTTAGGGTTTCTAAGTAATTTTGAAACCAGATTTAAATAGGTTAGTTTGGAATTTTTTCTATAATTTGTTTTCTGGATGTTTTATACGGTGAAATTTTCAGAGACTTATGGATACATATATCAATACCTTAGGTAAAAATTGTAGACTTTAGTTCACTATACTTTCAAAAATATTCCTTATGGAAGCCAGGGTTTCTGAATGATCCTAAAATCAGTTTTAAACAGGTAAATTATTTTCTAGAAATTTGCATATTGTGAAAATTGTAGAGATCTAAGGAGACATATATAAGTGCCTCAGGTAAAAATTTTATAATCAAATTTGTAAAATTGGATATGTGACATGTTGCACAAGTTCGTTCTTGCGAAGTGGAAAAAAAAAACTTTTGGGAGAAGCGGACCTAGTGAAGGAAGAAATAGCAAGTAGACTTGGTGAAGGCATAAGAAGCTAGAAAATCTAATGAAGGTAGAAGTAGCAATAAGACTCAATGAAGCAAGTTGATGCACACAAATATTTGCAACAAGGGGGATTGGTGTCCCAATAGGTTGA
This sequence comes from Pinus albicaulis, assembly GCA_034641835.2. Taxonomy (NCBI): domain Eukaryota; kingdom Viridiplantae; phylum Streptophyta; class Pinopsida; order Pinales; family Pinaceae; genus Pinus; species Pinus albicaulis. The sequence goes on from CM076578.1 coordinate 1,096,415,344, forward strand.
TGCCTACTAATATTTGCAGCAGTCGGGATTGATGCCTATGAATATTTGCAATAGTCAAGTTTGGTGTTGTTATACAGAATTTTAATCTACGAATAAATCAAATTCCCTAAGTGTGGTGTTTATCACTTAGAACAACAGGTGAAAGATAACTACTATTTTCTATAAAACAAAAAAATATACAAAAATGAGAAAGAGCTTACTTGTGATTCATTTCGCTCTCCTTCTCCTTCTGTCACTGTTGTCGTCGCTCTCAATCCAACTCAAGTCGCTAGATCAGTTCCTGCAAACACAAACAAAGAACAACAAACAACATAAAATATACACATATCTACTTATCTTACTCAAATCAAATCGATTAGATCTGAAATACGTACATCATTCAAGAATACATTGCACAAGAAATAGAGACATATGTATGGGAAAAAGAACATCAATCTTTATTAAAGAGTAGGAGGAGAAGATTACAACCAATGGATCGATTTGTTCTCAACCTACTCCAACTTCATTCCAGCCTCATCACATCCAGCATTATCTCAGCAGCATATCAATACTTTCACTCTCCTATCAAATGAGAATACAACAACATAACTTTGCACAAAATTCTTCCTCCCTAGCACTAGGATGAGTGCCCAATTTATAGGGAAACTTATGGTAGTTTCTCAATGAATTAATTTCTAATAATAGTCAAGACATGTCTCCAAGTTCAGAGGTGTTAGATGGACACTTGGATTCGAAGTATGACATCTATGGACTCTTCTAGAAGGCACTAGCCCTGTGAAGATTCCAAAAACAATGAGAATTCCTCTCCCAGGTGACCAACGCACGCTTGAATGTCGGGAAGTGCACTACAGTGCACCCTTGCATGGAGGAATTGGCACTGCAATGCAGTTAGTCCCTTGCAGATGAGCATTGGTGAGTCAGTGGGTCATATAACATATACTTCAAACCTTGGAAATCTCACAATAGAAGCCATGAATGAAATTTTCTTCACTTAGGGCATATAACAACTGAAATATAAGGGTATGATAGACCCTATCCATTGGTCTTGGGGATGATGTCCAGTTTGACCATGTCTTGGGGGATGATGCCCAAATTGACTTATAATAGCTGCCCCCTAAAGCATGAAGTCAAAATAATAATAGTGTTTGGATTAGATGCTTTAAGATGTGAGGAGTAGGAACTGAAGTGGACGGTGACCTACATTAATCTTGCAATACATTACATCATGATATATTCATTTTGATCACGAATTGCTGAGGGAGGCATTTCCATGTTCAGCATATAAACTATCTATAACATGTACATAATTCAGAAAGTCATCTACATTGGAATGTTTCCCAATATAGACATGCCTACAGATATAGGCCCATGTTCGGATGACGATCTGTATGTAAAGCCATCATATAGATGATGTGTACAACAATCCTGAAATCGCAGCCCAGATGGATGAAACTAGATCTGAGGTCTTCTTATCTCGTTCACTTGATCATTCAGGTACAAGTCTAACCATGCGAATATATGATTTGAAGTCGAACATGGGAAGACATCGTTTGATTACCAGCCAATGATGTGAGTTGTTAATAGACGCGAGAAAACCACCATTGATGTTAATGGCTCTCAAGGTACTGTAGAACAATTTGTAAGGCGTGAATAGATGATTTGATTTTGAATGCTAAAAAAAATCTTTCGGTCAAAGGTCTAGAAGCGAGAAACCTATCGATGATGTAACAAGTCTCAGGGCACTGGGAGATGTTTCTAAGTAAACTTCCTAGGTGATGAACTGATGTCGACAGGAAGAAACTTTATCGCGAAACGGGAGTTACTGATTTCAGAGACAAAATGTGACTTGATATAGCAGTGTTTAGGGATGATTGTCATGAAAATGAAGGTTTATGAGTATTACAGAAGGATGAGGATTTACTGAATGACTTATCTTAAACATATCAGCGACACTTAGATGAGTTGGCAGCATTGACCCAAAATCGAAGTGATGATATGATGGACCATAGGTATTGTTATCACTCTAGTAATTCTCAAGTTGTGAGATTTTGGTTTAAAGTCTAAAAACACTAGAGGTAACCACAAACCTACTTGTAAACTCTAGGATCTAGCCTTCCTAGGGTTCAGAGAGGGCTCTCTCTGTAAGATTTAACTTTGTTTTGATTATAAGATATTAGGCTAGTTATTATTGTGCAATTTGGTTTTGATTTGGTTTGGTTTGGTGGGAAAAATCACTTAGTGAGATGGATAGTGGGAAATTTGTTGGTCCATTGGGCTAAGGAGGCAAAATTCAAGCAGACAAAACTAGGATCAAGGTCAAAAAGTCAAATTTTTTCTGGGCAAGATAGATAAGTCTTTGAAGATCTTGGAAGGTTGTTTTGGTGAAGTGGTTTGATCGGGATAAAGAGAAATGAAGGGTTCTTTGATACGGAAAAATGAAGGAGTAGACAGAGGTCAATCGAAAGAGGGAGCAATTAAGGGTTCCCTACTCTGGAAATCAACAGAAAACATAGAAATGATAAACAGTAAAGACAGGGTGCTTTTAACAAATCCTGAAATAAAACTCATGTTTATTCATTCAAATTTAGAATACATAATGGATGCATGAAAACATGAGAAGATAAACAAAAACAAGTAGAAAGTACTTCACTTCAATGGCTCATCACATGAATCCTGAAATATGATGCTAGTTGATTTGATCCAGTCTGCTACTCGAAATTTGCAACAAAAAGCTTCCAAGTCCAACAAAAATGACTATAATTTTTCAGCAATTTATTCCACAATAATACTTCAAAGAGTGAAGTATTTATATAAAATTGTTTACAAAATATCCTAGAATGCTTCTAGGAATTATCTAAGGAGAAATAAAATATCTTTACAACAAAATAGTGACAACAGCTTAACAAATCAGCAAGTTGTCTTATTTATCCAAATAAAATAGAAAACTATTTATGGATTAGGTGCAGCTAGCTGCCTTGGTGTCCTCTTTGCTGGCATAGATATTTCAAATCTGTTTTGAAATATTATCTTCATTAACTTATACTCTTTAACTCTGATTCCCTTTATCCTCGGATACTCTTTAATCTCTGTAAAAACTGTCTTACTGCTGTAATTTTTTGTTTTGACTGAAAAAAAAAATCAGCAAACCATTTTTTGTCTTTCTCTTTGCACTTTGACTTTTACAGTAAGTCAGTGAGTGATTGCCAAGCTTCATCATTAGGAATTTGTATCTTTTTCAACCTCCTAAAATTTTCATCTGCCTCAGTATATCTAGCAAATGTTGGTTTTATGACAAATAAATGTCTTATCTCATGCTGCAAATAAGATAAGTCTTCAAAACTTCTGAGTAAGACCTTCCCTGTAGGAATGTCTTGTCCATATGTCTTGTCCACTTGCTCTTTTGAATACTCTTGAATGTTCTTATTGTAGTCTTCCTGTGGCATGAGTTTGTCATTAATGACCAAAATGTTAGGCAAACTTCTTTGCTTCAAATTTTCAAATTTAACCATGAACTTGGTTATGGCTATGTTCATATTTTCACATTTCTCTTCCAGTTGTTTCATCAGATTCTTATTTGAAAGGACTTTCCTTATTTCAAGGATTGTCTTTGTCCCTTTAGTGATTTGTATTTCTTCAAACTCCTATCTGTTTTTACTGTGGAGAAACTTTATCAATTCTATGGCTTTCTCAGGTTTGTCACCTAGCTCATCTTTTGTTTTCTGAATCTCTGCTTTTGTTGCCTTCAATAAATCCCTCTGCTCATATATTACCTGGATAGATGGCCAGACATCATTGATGGCTACAATGATTTTACTCCATAACTGATTCTTTACATAAGAAATTGGCTCTTTCAATGTCAAATATTTTTGTAGATTCTTCAACTCATTATTTAATCTGTTAGCCCTTTGCTCATGAGTTTTAGCATTGATTTGAGCTAGCTTTTTGGTGTCTTCAAGATTGTCAACTACTTTCTTCAATCTGTTAATCTCATTTGTTTGAAGTAACATTTCTTCCATGGCTTTTACTAGTTTACTAGCCTCATCTGTTGGCTGCACTGTTGATGTAGATGACTCTGTGGCTGAAGTTGTGGATGATGTCACTGGCACTGCAGTAGCCAGTGGTCCTTTTGGTGCCAACTCTTCTGTTAGAGTTGAAGGCACAGTAGTAGTAACCATGGGAATTACTGTAGGAGTTTCTTATGTTTTTGTAATTTCTCTTTCATGGACAAGCTTGTCCATTTGAATCTTGATCTCTTTTATCTGTCATGTTAATTGAAAAATCAAATTCATCATGTCATCCTTCTAATTTTTCTCTTGTACTATTTCTCTGGCCTATGGATGTTTAATTGGTGGCAGCTTAAGTTGTTTCCTCAATGCTACAATGTCCTCATTCTTCTTCACTAACTGTTATGCTGCTTTAACATTTGCAGGATCATATCCTACTTGGATAACTAACTCTTCTAAAGACTTAATCCTAAGATCTTTAGCATATGATGAGGCCTTGTCAACCTTCATTTGATATCTCATGTTTATAATTGTATTCTGAAGCTTGTTGATACTCATAGCCTTGGTGGTTATAGTAAAATATAACATCTTTGAACTTTTCCTATAAAAATCAATCTTATCTAGTGCATGAATGCTTTCTGTTGGCACTTCTAGATCAATTTTCTTGTAGTCTGCAACTGTCTTAGGAATCTTGACTGTTGGTTGTAGCACTGACATAATCAACTTTTTATTTGAATAGTCAAAAGCTGATAAAAGTTTGTTCTGAATGCCTGGTGTTAGCTTCAAATATTGAGAATAAATCTCATTCTTGATTTCTTCATTCTTTGTCTTAATTTGCTTGTATTTTCTCTGATATCAAGATCTTTTTCTTCTGCTGTCTGTGAGGAAGATGCCTCCAAATTCTGTTGTTTCTCTATGACCTGTGTATTTGAATTATCAAGTTGTCCTTCATTTAGAATTTCTGTAACTGGCTCATTTGTATTGATTATAGCAGCATTTTTCTTTGTCATTGGAACATCTGTGTCTTCCACTTCTATAGTCACTTTTCCTTTATCAACTGAATTTACTTTAGGCTTTTTATTGTATCTAATTTTAAACCTTGTTTCAGTTGTTGTCTCAGCTGTGTATGTTCCTTCTTCTCTAACTCTCTTAGTAGCTTTTTCTCCTTGATTTTCATTTTGCAAGGTGTGACTAGTATCACCTTGTCTAAATGCATCTACCAAAGTGTTTTCTAGCCACTTAGTTTGATTGACATACTGTTCAATCTCTAGTTTTTTCTCATGAATATAGGGTGTTAGTTTACACTTAACCCTCATTTTGCTTAATATTCCTTATGGATCATAGTTCCATGAAACGCTTTCTTCAAATCTATACTCAAGTAATTGTTTTGCTGCTTCTTGTTCTGCATCTCTGTGATTACAAATAAATGGCCCCACCTGATTCTTCAACTTAAGTTGGGTATTTTTCTTGGCTATTAGGAAGTTGATAGAATCAGAATTTAAGATTTGCCAAATATACTCCAAGGCAAAGATTCTCATTGGTACATATTTAGGTAGTTTGTAGGGTAACATATTAGACCCAAAAACTCTAATTTCAGTTTGTTTCTCATATAAGTACCAGTCACCAGTTCTAGTGTACTCTGGTAGTTGTAGAACTTTCTTCATTTCATCACTGATCCTTCGTTGTTCTGTGTTGGTCAACCTATTTATCAATGGGTGGACAAAATTATCTGTAAACTCTGCAAAAGTGAATTCTGAGGACTCTTTTCTAATCAATGAAGTCCAAAAGATGACTGAAAGTGGATTTTCTTCTATATCAAGCTTCTGGAGAGCTATAGGAAACTTGTCTGCTTGAAAATACAAGAACATATGGAAGAGAAAGGATGTATATCTAAATACTCTTTCAGTTGGCAATTTGACTAGCTGATCATGGATATTTTCCGTTATATACTCAACATAATTGAAAATTACAGAGGGAGGTTGTCCTGGTGCAAAAGTAGATAGAAACCTTAGGATGGACTCATCAGTATGCTCATTTGTAAAGTATCCTAGGATAAATGACACATGGAAATGACATGCCTAGGCCCTTCTGGAAATTTTGAAGTAGAATATGGAGGGTTGATTTGTGGAATTTCAACATGTAAATGCATGAACACTTGAAAAATTTGAAACCTTTTGGGAAAATCAAGACCAATGTACAACTTTGTAAGTGCTTCTACTGACAATGGAACTGCTTTGGGATCATGTTTGAGTGCTAACATCTGGTTTGGACTCAGTAGTAATTCTAAATAGTACCTCTTTGTTTGCATTCATCATTGCTCTATTTTCAGGTGAATAATAGCTTTGACACAACCTAATAACCTTTGGGCATTGATGAGTGACTGGAACAACATATTTGGGTAGGTTTGATTCCCAAATTTGGACTTCTTCAACCTTATCTAAGGACTTTTCATAGCTCCAACAGTGGAGGTCTAACAGATTAAATTCAACAACTAGATCTGCTATTTTATAGTCTACATCTGCTAAAGGTGTGTGTTCAATGTCTACAACAGGAGGTTGTAGAGGATTCACAACGATTGCAATCTTAGATGACATAGTTGGATTGGATTTTGACTTTTTTTTAAGGCTTGGATAACTGAAACTCTGTTTTTAGGGCTTTCTAGATTCTTCTATAAGATTAAATGGTTTACAAAAATATTTCTTTTAATAGAGGTTCTTGGATGAAAATGGGTACAATTTGGTTCTTTCCTTGGATTTCAACCTTTAATTTTAACTTCAAACTATACTTTAGACTCTCACAAGTTTATAAAACAGGAAACAGGGGTTTGTTATGCTTTTTTCAGTAAGTATTGGGCTAAAAATCGTTTCAAATTGGACGCAGAGGGTCAGGGTTACCTGCAGAGGATTTCTGGGTTTGATTCGAGTTTTATAAGTCTGCAAAAGCTTAAATAAACTCAAGTTTCTCCTTTAAAATTGAATGGAGTATTAAAACAGGGGTTTTTAATCAAATTTTGACATGAATTTGACTCTTTTCGGGCAAACAAAAGTTTTCTTGTGGAAATAAGCTTTTACTGTACAATTCCTTTAGAAAATTCTTTTTCAGAATGACAACAGACTTGTTTTTCTTGGAAAATACTTGTTTGCACAGGTATAGGTCTTTGTAACAGTTTCTGAGTTGTTTGCCAAGTTTTTGGAAGCTTTTCAGGTCTTTAGCAATAGTCTAGGATCCTTCTAAAGTCTTTTGGCAGTAAACACAGATTTTTTCAGGTTTTGGGCTTGAAAACAAAGCACAGGCTTCGTTTTCTTCAGTTGGGAGGACGAATATAGTCGGATAGTGCAGAATAGGGTTGAATAATGCAATTCAGAAGTTTATTTGGCATCTTTAGGTCTAAAATGGTTTGCAATTAAGAGCAGTCGCATCGGACAGGTAGTGGTTTTGGGTTTTCAAAGGCGAAAACCATAAGTGGTTATCGCGCAGGAAATGGGTGGTAAACGGTATTAGTTGAATCAAATGCGATCCAATAGGGCTCGGCCGCGTGGAGGAGAGAGAAAGAGGTGAAACCACCTATTTCGCGTGGTTAGGAAAGTGTTAGGATCGCGCAACTTAATTTGTGATATGGCATTTCGATCGTCAGATCTGGGAGCTTTGATGCAAACGGTTGCGATTCGTTGTGGAGTTGCTCAGTGATAATAGGTGGGGTCAGGGGTTTGATATATGGCGAGATAGGTTTAAACCTTATAAATATATATTTATAACATGAAAAATTTATATTATTTGATTGGGCAAGGGGTAAAGTTATATGTTTTAAATTAAAACATCAACGAATGTTTTAACCAATGGCGTGGCATAGTTTTTTAACGTTACAAATGGGTGTTCATAACGTAAAAGCATTGCTTTATTTGATTGGTAGTATATATATTATATGGTTAATAAAACGATTTACGTTTTTTAAAACCATAGGGCGCGAGATTATAATATAGATATGTTCAAACCTATGGGAAAAAGGGCGGGGGTTTATTTAAACATGTGGGATAAATAAACATAGGTTTAATTTAAAATAAGTGGGATTTTTTGGAGGTATTTAATACATAAAGAAATTAATATATACGGGAAGGGTTATTTTATAAGGATTTAATACTTAGGTTAGAAATTAATATGAAATGGAGAAATAATGAATGAAATGAATCAAATTACATAGATTTAAACTAAGTAAAGTGTAAATATGTCATTTAAGCATAATTTGTCCCATTTTGATTTTTTTACACATAGACTTAGAATAAAATGCATTTTGTAGGTTTTTGAGTGTTTTTTTAACGAAAATGAAATTAAATAAGTAGGGATTTTACTTTTACTAAGCAAAAAATGTGTTTTACTTAGGAAAAGGGTAAATATGTTGATGAAATTGGTTTTATGTAGGGAATCCAATATTTTTAACCAATCGGTTATTAAGCCTTGCATCTGGTCCCAACAGAAGTCAGAGAAATGATCTGAGCCTCTTTAACTAAAGATTTAGAATATTGGATCATTATGGGAGAGGGGAAATTAGTAATTATTGCCTGATGATGCTTTATTACATGCCTTGCACAACTACTTTCTACCTACCCATCATTATTCTAACACTTTTTACTTCATTTGCATGGGTGCATTTAAGCTTGCAACCCTAAATCCATTTTTCTATCAAAGCATAAATATATCTAATTCTAACCTTATTTCATTCGAGGGCTCAGATTAAACTGTTGAGCTCCTCATTTATTCTCTAACTATCTACTGATTTGTCAAATTTAAATTGTTTGAAATATCTTTATTCTCTATCTAAAACATGAAATTCAAAGCATGAAAAGTTAAGATTAAACTATTTAACTGATCATGGATTAGGCATCTTGGAACATTTGCACATAATCATTATTCTTGCAGTAAAAGTAAATAGTAGTGACATTTTGACTTGCTCACTTTCAGGTCTTATTTTTATCTCTTTTTTCTTTTGGGGTCTATTCTTTTTCTAAGTCCTTTGATCTTTCTTTTAGGACTTTTACCCTCTTTTCATTTTTATTATTATTTTCAAATATGGGAAAACAACTTGCAGAAAGCAAGGTATGTACATATTTACAAGACTATCAAAGTCAATTCAAAAATTATGAATCCTATTATTATAGGACCCTAACAAGTATGATGAACCGTCAAGAAGATTACCCAACCTAAAAAGTCACGATGATGGAGTGAAAGTGTCATGTTCAAGAGCGGCATGCTACCATAAAGTATTATGTTCTTTTTCCCAAATTTTCCCCGGTCATTTGTCGACTAATATCTCTTTATTTTTTAACAATCTTGAGGAGGGTAATGTATGCTTTATCTATAATTCAACCCTTCGGGTGAATGCATCGCTATTTAATAATTTAACGAGTCTAGAGATAAATGAAACTCGATTCTTGCCATAATCGACAAGTTCGTCGCCCTTTGATGTTTTAACGAGCCTAACGACAGTGATAACCCGATCCTTTTTCATATTTAGAGAGTTTGAAAAAGAGGACAAAAGAAAACTCCATGAGTCCTTTTTCGTAAATTTTTCGCTCAGGTCCAAAAAAGTGTAAAATGATACCTGAGAAAACTTCTTAGCCATGTTCGACTAAGGTTTTCCTTTTTCATAAATAAACTATCTCAGTCCGGAAAAGGGTTAAACTTATACTGAGTATATGTCGCTTCATTTACTTTTACGATCTCGAAAAGATAAGTGCTCGGCAATCTTTTCACATTATCGGAGTCTGAAAAGAGTTAAAAGAAGACTCCAGGGGTTCCTTTTTCGTCATTATCGAAGCTCGAAAAAGAGATAAAAGTGCGCTTCAATTTCTTTTTCATTTTCTATCAAAGCTCGAAAAATAAGGATAAAAGTATGCTTTGGCTGACTTTCAATTTAATTTACGAGCAGGAAAAGGCAGAAAGAACTCGGCATTTTATTGTGTTTTATGAGCATGAAAAATAGAAAAAGAAGCTCAGGATTTTCATGAGTTTAACAAGTCTTGAAAATAATAACCGAAATAGACTTGAGATAGTTTTGAATGCCCCCTGCAAGAGCACATTCCCCCCAAGCTTCATTTCATTCATCTAAGTAGACTACTGGTTACTAATAGCTGGATGGAATGAAGGTTCATTTATGAGATCAAATGAAAGAATCGTCTTAATTAGGAGAGGATTTGTTTCATGTTTTAACGAGCTTGACACAGGAAAAGAACTATGCTCATGGAACCTTGTTTCTTTTAACGAGCTTGACACAAGAAAAATAACTATGCTCATGGATCTGTTTCATTTATCGAGGTTGACACAGTAAAAGAACTATCCTCAAGATATGCTTCATTTATCGAGGTTGACACAGTAAAAGAACTATCCTCAAGAAGTTGTTTCATTTATCGAGGTTGACATAGTAAAAGAACTATCCTCAAGAATCTGTTTCATTTATCGAGGTTGACATAGTAAAAGAACTTTCCTCATGGGAACCTGTTTCATTTATTGATGTTGACACAGGAAAAGAACTATCCTCATCACCTGATTCATTTTTTTAACGAGGTTGACACAATAAAAGAACCATCCTCATGGTGTAGTCAGACCAGTGAGCGTGCACTGGAAAAGACGTAGTCGAACAGAGTCATCATTTAAGGAGTTTGATGAACACCATAAATGATAATTTATAGCATGCTTTGACGAGTCTTCTCCAGGGTTTCCATTGAATTTTGGAATGTTAAAGGGTGACATGGGTGAAGTCCATGGATTTGAGGAGGCACCAGAGTAGGTTCCAAATAATGATTGGTAACCTGGTGGGACGGACAGACCACCATAAAGATGTGACTCTGGTGATGTGGTGAACATCGACGGGGTAGTAACAATAGATGTTGTCGCAATTGTAACAGATGGTATAGCTGGAGATGTTGACTCAGCCATGGTCATACGACCCAGTGTATACCCTATAGGATCTACGGGAACTCGATTTGAAACAGGATAAGAAAAAGCAGTGTAAGTCAATTGAGGAAAAGACTCGTAAAGATGAAGCTCCTCCCAAAAATGAGTTGGAGTTGAAGGTGTTTCGTCGTGTGGTATTTCCTCAATCGAAATCAAACTAGGTGGAAGAACTTCATCGTCAGGCTCGAAATATATTTCAGGTGGTTGATTGCGCGATATGGGAGACTCAATGGCTATGATCGACTGAGGAGCGACTGATACAGGAACAACTTCTGGTTGTTCGACTTCAGGATCTAGATGTTCTGGTAAAAGAACGATGGGATCCAGATCAACTTCCAATTGAACAATGTCGGGTTCGGGAGGTGTGGTCTCACTGATTGGATGGATCGTGTCCACAGGTAGTTGTGATTACTCCGTTTTGACGACAGTGGATGAACCAGGATGTGTAGAAACGACTTGAGACGAATCTGGTATATGTGATGATGATGACACACCAAAGGTACTGATGGTACTAGTTTCGGTAGAACGATGTTGCCTTCACCAACCAGAAATGGCTTCTGGTGGTGAAGGTGTTTTAAGTGCTATTATATGCGAACGACGGGGAAAGGGATGTTCTTATTCCACGATGAATGATTTATTTTATGACAAAAACAAATAAACAAAATAAAAGGGTAATTCTAGGCAAAAGGTTTACCAAGTAATTGTAAACTGCAGAATACATCTTGGCGAACCAAGAAGTACGGGCATGCAATCTCCCCGAATGTTGTGTTCGGTGTATCACAAGTTACAAGGCAGCCAACTCAGTTACCTATGGATGGATAGAAACCTAAATTTGTCCTCCCAAATATACCCGAAGGTATGTGGAGGCCCAAGTCCGTATTATCGTTGTCTAATGTGAAACCGCACAGTGAAAGCACCCCCTTATACTTTTTGTACTAGAACACCGCCCTATATACCCGAAGGTACGTGGACGAGCTCCGATATACTTACATACGTGGAGTGAAGTATCACACTCGGAATGTATAAAATACAAGTTAACGATAGCTGCTATGTTTAACAACGCTGGAACACGTCTCTAGCCTAGACCTTCTAAATGTTATCGTTAATGTTACAATGCTTTCTTAGGTTGATTGATGTAAATTTTATGTTGATCTTGTTTAAAAGTTTGTCTTTGAGGTTCACCGCGTGATGTAATGGAAATTCCTAAAAATGCAAACTAAATGATAAGAAAATTTTTCAATTTAGCTTTTTCAATGAAAATCCTAGCTACTAAGGGGAAAGAGAAATTAGTTTTTGAGCAAACAACAAAGAGCACAAACTAAATGCAACTTTCCTAATTTGTTCCTATGCAACACACACAATTCACTATATGCACATGCATGTTTTTCTTTTAAGCTCCCTTTAATGTGAATGAAAGAAAGGAAACTATATACACAAATCAATAAAACAAATATTTTCTTATGAGAAACAAGGAATGAAACAACAATTTCTCTTAGGAAAATGAAGAATGGAACTACAATTTTCCTACAGGAAACAAGGAATGAAACAACAATTTCCTTTTCGAAAACAAAATTGATCTAATGCAGAAATGAACTACTTTGAATTTGATTTTCCAATGATAAAGAAAAACACTAATGAAACATTGAACAAATTACTTTTCAAAGGAGGAAGAATAGAAAAGTTTACTGGTCTCTAAGAGGTATCAAACATCTGAGAATACAACAAACAAGTGACTGAAACTAAAATCAATGACAAATTTTGATGGAATTTGGTTGGTTGAGGGGGCAACACAGTCTCTAAGGGGAGATAGTGTGTTCCAAAGCAACCCTGAATGGGAGACAGTGCACTATAGTGCACTGTGTCCTGACCAATAGTACGTTGGGCGCAACTAAGATTGAAAATCAAGCAGCTAGACACACTTCGAATGCAATTTTTCATTCAAATGACTGATAACAGAAAGTAGATGCTACTGATGAGAATAAACAGAGGAAAAAACACCAGGAATGATGGGATCCCTTTCCCCAGTGGAGTCACCAATTTGTTATACAAAATTTTAATCTACAGATAAATCAAATTCCCTAAGTGTGATGTTTATCACTTAGAACAATAAGTGAAAGATAAATACTATTTTCTCTAAAACAAGCAGATATGCAGAATTGAGAAAGAGCCTACTTGTGATTCCTTTCGCTCTCCTTCTCCTTCTCCTTTTGTCGTTGTTGTCATCGCTCTCAATCCAACTCAAGTTGCTAGATCGATACCTGCAAACACAAATAGAGAACAAAAAACAACATACAATATACAAATATCTACTTATCTTACTCAAATCAAACTGATTAGATCTGAAATACATACATCATTCAAGAATACATTGCACAAGAAATAGAGACATATGTATGGAAAAATTAACAACAATATTTATTAAAGAGTAGGAGGAGAAGATTACAACTAATGGATCAATTTGTTGTCAACCTGATCCAACTTCATTCCAGCCTCATCACATCCAGCATCATCTCAACAGCATATTAGTACTTTCACTCTCTTATCAAATGAGAATCCAACAACATAACTTTACACAAAATTCCTCCTCCCTAGCACTAAGATGAGTGCTCAATTTATAGGGAAACTAATGGTAGTTTCTCAATGAATGACTTTATAATAATAGGCAAGACATATTTCCAAGTTCAGAGGTGTAAGATGGACACTTGGATTCAAAGTATAACACCTATGGACTCTTCTAGAAGGCACTGGCCATGTGAAGATTTCCGGAACAATGATAATTCTGCTCCCAGGTGACCAACGCAATCTTGAATGCCGGGAAGTGCACTACAGTGCACCCTTGCATGGAGGAATTGGCACTGCAACGCAGTTAGTCCCTTGCAGATGAGCATTGGTGAGTCAGTGGGTCATATAACATATAATTCAAACCTTGGAAATCTCACAATAGAAGCCATGAATGAAATTTTCTTTACTTAGGGCATATAGCAACTGAAATATATGGGGATGATAGACCCTATCCATTGGTCTTGGGGATGATGTCCAGTTTGACTAGGTCTTGGGGGATGATGCCCAAATTGACCTATAACAGGTGTCTTCAATAGGTTGTTGCCTACAATTTTTTCTAATAATAGGTTGATGCCTACAAAGAATTATTTAAAAAAAAATGATTTTCTTCTTAAAGGGTTTCCACGTAAATCTTGTGTTCCATGTTCTTTATATATGATTGTTTTCTTATGGTTCATGAATGTTTAAATAAGTAAAAATCATCTTATATTGATTCACCCCCTATCAATATAAGTGTGTGCTCAACAATTTTTATTAGAATAGGTTCCTTTGAAAATAGTCCAACCGACAAAGGGTAGATTTCGAGAGCACAGATGGCCAATGAAGAAAGTTTCTCCACAAACAAAGCCCCATTGTTTGAAGGAAAAAAATATGCATTATGGATTATAAGGATGCATAATTATCTAATGGCTCTTGGGTTTGATATTTGGCAATAAATGGTGACTTATTATACAACCCAAAAAACTCCTCCAACAAATACTGGTGGGAAAAAGGCTAGTGAACATAATGCAAAAGCCATGAATGTTATTTTTTATGGTATGTTAGAATTATAATTTGTCAAGTTGATGTATATTGAATTAGTAAAACAAATTTGGGCCAAACTTCAAAACATCTATCAAGGTGAAGAAGGAAAACCTCCCAACTCATAGAATACAATTTGAAAGTTTGAAAATGAAAGACGAAGAAAATGTTGTATCCTATTTCCTCCATGTGGATGAAATTTTCAACATCATCAAAGGACTTGGTGAGAATATTAAAGAATCAATGATTGTACAAAAGGTGCTAAGATCACTCCCCTTAAGATTTGATGCCAAGGCTTATGCCATTGAAGAAATGAAGGATATATAGAAACTAATGATGGGTGAACTACATGGGTGTAATATCCCAAATGGAAAAATAACAATAATAATAGGCTAAAAGATATTAAGGAGACAACAAAACAAGAACTGATATCAAAACACCAAAGAAGCCATAAAATATTGTTAAGCCATTTTATTAATTTTCTAGAAATGAGTACAATGGAGGTGTTGGAATGAAGGCACCTGGGCTTGCTCAAGGCAAGCTAGAGAAGTCCTCTGAATCAATGTTGAAATCCCCCACTGATGGTACGATATATGGCTATAGCTCTTCACTTCAATCTGTCAGAAATGTTGTTACTGCTCTCGAATAAATGCTACTAGGGCCTGCTACACTGCTCAAAAAATTCTGAGACTTTAACCCCGGACTCTACTCAAGAAACCCACGAAAGAATTGGCCAAATGTTGACCCCAGAATTTCGGCCCAATTTCCCCTAGCTCCTCTAGTTGCTGGTTGAGTAAGGATCTCTATTTGACACCTCAAATCTGCCCAGAAAATTATGACAAATTAATCTTTGCCTCTCCTCAATAAACCCAGAAAAAACTAGAAAGGGTTCGCCTAAATCTTGACCCCGAAAATTGGCCCTCTTTGGCTTGGCTCACTACGCTGGTGGGTAAATCGATCCTCCTATAAATCCTGTTGCTGGAAGCCTTCAAAATTCCACAAAAATCCCGTTTAGGAAGCTCCAAGCCTCCCCACCAAATCTCCGCTGCAACTCCCTCTCTTCTCACCTCCTGGAACAACCAACTCTTCTTTTCTCTACGTCCTTCCCTATGGAATCTCCTCCTCCTTTGAACAGTCTAGAACTGGCTACACTTCCTCCTGATGTTTCTAATGGAAATTCTCCTCACAAAGTGTGGAACTCCTCTCCTGAGAAGGCACTCGAAGTGCCCCGAGGTAGAAGTTGAGATCTCCGCTTGAAGATCTCGTGTGCTAAAAAACACTGCAGACTTGGCTCTCCGGCTGAAGCATGCTTTGTCAAAATGAAAAGAAGAAAATAGCTAAATGAATGAATGATCCAAAATGAGCAACTTGATTCCTTTTAACTAAGCCTACCCAACGTTACCTTGGGCCCCACCTTAAACTGTGCTGCCTCTAGCTCGTACCAATGAGTTGCGCTGTCGCATGTGGGATGTAGTCTCTCTTCATTGGGCCCACATCCTCCACTGCAACCGCAATATTTTCCTTGGCCTAATGTTTTGATATCTAAAGTTTCCTAAGTCTAATTGTGGGCCCCCAAACCCACATCCTCATAGTCAAAATGTAATAGTTAGCAGAATATCAAAAATTAATATTCTAATTAGCGGAATTGCTAATTAGGAATATTACAGTCCTCCCCACCAAAAAAATATTTGTCTACAAGCAATGCCTGAATAAGCATCCTCTCTAGCTGACGCTCCCCACGGTCAATGCAAAAATGTGCTAGGGTCCCAGATGCACCACTGAATCATCCCTGATCTCTACATCATCTTGATATGAAGGGACCCCTCAATACCAGGATCTAAAGCCATCATGTCGAACATGACGCTCCCCCTACTCCACTCAGCATCCTGCCAAGCATAAGTAGCAGAAGCCCTCTGAACACCATCGGTGACTAGGGAATCATGATAATATGGCATCATGCTCAACTCCTCATGAAGTTTCCCTACCAAGTAATCTATCCCATGTACTCCAAGAGTAAACCCTCAAAATACCACCTAATCCCTACAGAGATAGCGTCTCACTCACATGAGCCCCTCTTGCTATCATCCTGTTGACCAACCTGCCATGTTAATGAAGTCCCCCACTCCATCAGTGACTCGCTAAAGCCCAATGGAAGATCTGCATGATCTCCCCTTATGGTAGCCAACTCATCCCTAAGGGTTATTAAGCTATAAAGAGTGGTGATGATCAGGTCCTCGTTCAGACTCAGAGTGGTGCCACCATGCTGACACTGCGCTACTCTGATTATGACATACTCCCCACCGTGTGTAGACTGTATCCTCCTCTCCTTAGGCCTAGTAGCGGAAGGTCTGTGAGAGACAAGCTCATCCTGCTTGGGCATCACCATGATTCCAATATATACCCCTTCGCTGTCGATCTCGACCCTAAGTAATATCAGGACAAGTCTTCCTCTCCAAGAAGTGGTGGTCTCAGTGATCCCCCATGGGTCAAACCCAAGGTGAAATGGATTACCCTTTGCCTTGACCCTACTTACCACACAATGGAGTGATCCACCCACCAATTGGATCCCCCAACCATACTGGGAGCTCATAACTCTGAATTCTCGCAGAATGATGTTGTGTATCGTTGCTACCTGCTAAAACCCATATGGCCCTCATCTCTAACCCCTGCATGTAACCCATGGGTGGACCCCAAGGAATATGACATGCTCCTGTCATACCACACAATGAAATTTTCTGTCCCAAATCTTGAGGGTACACCTGGACACTGCTCGAAGTCTGGGTGCCCTCCTATAGACGAAGTCTACTATCCAACATCCCTCATGCTCTTGTGACACCTCAAGTTGTCTCGCCAGAAGGGGGTCATGCATCTCCCTGAGTGTGGGCTCAAAGGTGGTGCAAGTTCTACCTCTGCGGAAGATCGAGCTACCCCTAAGGCTGCATCCACCAACTCGCATCCTGACCATATGTCGCAGCTCAACGACCTCTCTCCCAATGTACCGTGACCCATCCAACTATCCCAGATGATCCTCCTCGGACCTGTGGCTCATGATAAGAACATCAAGAGATGATATATAGGTCACATGTGTCAGTGTGCAATGTTGGGGAGTGATAAATGGAAGCTCACGGTTGGTCGTGTGATCAACTCACACTCCAAATCCCAAGTGTGCCAAACCCAATAGTTTGCATGTTGTCCTCATCAGGAGATCTCTCTGTTGACAACGCTCCATCAACCTGTGGTGTATCATCAGGTTTGGTTGCACACAAGTATGCACCCCTACACTCCTCTGTAAAGAAATGAACTCTATCGCATAACTCCATGCACCATTGGTTACCAATGCTTAATGCCCTGCCCCCATGTATCATGGGGCATCCCATATATTCCCATGCACCGTCCACCATCCTGCTAGTACATCTGCCATGATGTGATCTACACCTCTGCAGCTGCCTATGTAAACTTGAGTGACCCAACACCACACCTACTAGAGGGGATATCTTTGTTGTATTAATATTTGGTGGCTCATGTGCTCAATGCCATAATGGGAGAACGACATCTCCATACAATGCCCGGTCTAGTGGCCTACCCATGCCACCTCCTCCCACCAGCTCCTGCTAGGGAATGCTAATCATCTTGTGACCCCATGCACAAACAACATGCCAATACAACCCATGGAGTCTCCTCACAAATCGCGTGGATGATAGTTCTAACTGGAACTTCCCTAAAGAATGCATGTACTCAGTCGCTAGGTCGACTACCTAATCAATTCCATAGCCATCTCGCATGTTTAATATCATATATGAGGCCCCACATGGATCCCAATGCCAACCTGGACCTCCAATGTCCTCGATGTTTGAAATCCCCCACTGGGCTTTACTCCAAACTACTATCATCTCCATGAGTCCAACCCACTCTACCAGGTACCGACTCAGAGTCTCTCGCAATCCAACCTTGAGAGAGGGATTGAGTTAGGGAAAATTTTAAGGATGGAAAAATATCTTGAAGTTTAAAACATTGGCGAATCTCACTAGTCCCTGATATGTAAATTATAATATATTTGTAAAATTATTCAAATTTATAATTATTTTATATATAGTATCTATATAATGTTGGCGATATTAAAGGTAAAATAATTTTATATTGTAAAATTTGGGCGAATCATTTTTAGAAAAAATGGAAATTGGCGAATCTATTTTTGGAAAAATCATGGAAAATTAGCCCACCTGCAAATATTAGCCCCTAAAATTTTCCATGAATCGAGTGCAATAATCCATGCACATAGAACAAGCCCTTCATCCTGCAAGTGGTGCACCATTAAGAGAATTTTGAGGTCTAAAAATAGGCCTCCTAAAGAAAATGTACAATCAAAATTCACTTTATGAGAACCAATCACATTTTAGGGGATGACATCATCCCCAATGGTTGAAGTGGCATTGTTTGAGTTAAAAGTACTTACTTGTTACATTCTCAATGATGGATAAAAACTCATGGTTAACCATGGTAGTGCTTTAAGTACTTTTAAAGTCATAAAACAAAGTACTAATACTAAAAGGTAAAGTGCTAATAATAAATTCCGTTTCACACTTTTTGAATAAAATATTATTATTCTCATTTCATATTTTTGGAAAGACACAATGCATATCCTTACATAATCTTCATGTCTTTATACATTTTTCAATAAATATTATATTTATATATTTTCATATATTTATTTTTAAATTATATTTTCATCTCACTTTATTTAATATTATAATTTCAAATTAATTATAAGTTAATATCTATACATATATATTATACATATGAAATGAAGATAAATAAAAATGTAACCTTGTAATTTTATATAAATCAAATCTATGAATAATATTATTATAATATTAATAACAATACAAACATATTAAAATTAAAGAAAAAAGGTAAATTAGCTTTATATGATGAAAAAATGTATATTAGTTTTGTATGTTAAAAGAAGGTATATTAGGTTCAACATGGTTTGGGGCCAAAAAAATCTAAAATTTCAATGCATATAAATCTTATATTATACTTATAAATATACATTAAATTTATTTCAATACTTTTCTTTTTCTTTAATTTTGAATACAACTAAATTAATTTCATTATGATGATATTAATATTATATATTATTATACATAATATTATGAAAAGTAATCTTAATGTTATAGAATATATATTATATTTATTTTTATATTATATATTATTTTTTCTTATGTTATAAATCAAATAAATTCAATATATAATATAAAAAAAATACATAAAATAATATATTACATTTATTATTTTATTTTATTTTTATCTTATATTATACTTATAAATATACATTAAATTTATTTCAATACTCTTTTTTCTTTAATTTTAAATACAACTAAATTAATTTCATTGTGATGATATTAATATTATATATTATTATACATAATATTATGAAAAATAATCTAAATGTTATAGAATATATTATATTTATATTTATATTATATATTATGTTTTCTTATGTTCTAAATCAAATAAATTCAATATGTAATATAAAAAAAATACATAAAATAATATATTATATTTATCATTTTATTTTATTTTATTTTTATATAGTATATTAATTACATGTTATTATATAATTTAAATAATATCAATTTTAATTAATAGTTTATTATACAATTAAGAGTTTATGAATTTATACTTGTAATTTATTTTAAGTTATTTAAGTACAAATGACAAATGCATTAGTTGTTCAATGATAATGACTTTTTCTTGAAAAACTCATTCTTATTTATAGTCACATCAATACAATTTTTTTATTAATTTTATCTTGGTACACATTTTCAATTGAATTTAACCATGGTTAGATGGAGTGTGGTGCAAAAAGTAAAATGCAAATTCATAAATAATATTTTATTGGTTTAGATATTATTATATTATTTACATAGGAGGCCCATTTTAGACCTCAAAATTCCCCTAATGCCTATGCAATTCATGTCGCCTCATCTCACCATCATGGTCAACACCCAAAATCTATCGAGGTAACTCTATCTTTCCCTCTCCACTGTGAAGAGGCCACCTACTAGTGCTACAAGCCCCATCTATGTATGTCTGAAGAGGGCTACTCTAATGCCCTAATGTGCACTCTAGCTGGACCATTACGGAATCCAATCGTCCCCCAATGTGAGTCAGTTTGGATTTTGACTCAGCACAGACTACTCTCATGACCTCCAACCCCTCGTTCTGTTGCAGGATAACCTCTCGCATTGTCATGGCCTTCTTATTCAATGCAAGAAGGTTTTCCTGGAATTGATGAAACTGTTGTGGCTGACCATCACCTAATGCCATTGTATCCCTTGGCACCTCATCAATGGATGGCCCTATGGATGTATGCTCCACTCTCTCCTCTAAGATGTCAATCAAAGCAATCAAAGGAGTGTCCAACAAGGGTGACTCTTGCATCACACTAGGTGTATCTACGAGCTCCCCATAATCTTGTGTGTCGTCATCCTCCAAGTGTGAGGTAGCCATTTTGATGGCTTCCCCCTCTATCATCCGGTTAAGATGGAAAATGGTATCCAACTTTTCCACCTGAGCTTAAGTCGTGCACTTGGTGGATCCATCATACATGGGAAAATGTATCCTCCTAATGGTACATTGCAACTCTGAACTCTGCATGCTAGAACCCCCACTATTCCTGCATTTCTCGTCCTGTTTGAGATTGCAATAATCTATGAAGGACAAAGCTGCTCTGAAGTTTCCCCCATGGATTGCCATTCTCGAAAATAATCTCCCATGGGTATTTGATCATCCCGCCTACCTTTCTCACTCGGTACTGAAGGTAAAAATGTAGGCAATGTGGTCCTGGTTGGCCTACTGAAGGCTGGTGGGTGAGTGGCTGGTGAAGGGTGGTCACACTGTTGTGAGACCCCTGAAGTCTCCCCAATTAGGATCTCATGATGGATGCTCTTATCCATGTTCTGTTGCTTGAGTCCCTCAAACATCCCCTTCTGCCCTTTGGGTAAATCATTCAGGGCCTTTAAGAGGCTACCAAATGTTGCTTCCCCCTTGCTCGTTAACTCCCCCATATTTTCCACCTCTACTGCCTTCAAGGGGTAATGTTTCTCCTACCCTCCTTGTTCATAGGAAAAGATTCCCAGGACTAAGCCAAGAATGAAGCTTTGATACCACTATAATATCCCAAATGGAAAAATAACAGTAATCACAGGCTAAAAGATATTAAGGAGACAAAAAAAAAAAAAAAAAAAATTGATATCAAAACATTAACAAAGCCATAAAATACTGTTGAGCCATTTTATTAATTTGCTAGAAATGAGTATAATGGAGGTGTTGGAATGAAGGCACCTGGACTTGCTCAAGGAAAGCTAGAGAAGCCCTCTGAATCAATGCTGAAATCTCCCACTAATGGTATGATGTATGGCTATAGCTCTATGCTGCAATCTGCCAGAAATGTTGTTGCTGCTCTCGAAGAAATGTCGCTAGGGTTTGCCACATTGCTCAGAAAATTCTGGGACTTTAAATGTGGACTCTACTCAAGAAACCCACAAAACCCCGAAGGAATTGGCCAAATGTTTACTCCAGAATTTTGGCCCAATTTCCCCTAGCTCTAGATGCTGGTTGAGTTAAGATCTCTATTTGACACCACAAATCTGCCTAGAAAATTCTTCCAAATTAATCTTAGCTTCCCCTCAATAAACCCAGAAAAAACCCAAAAAGGGTTCGCCCAAAGCTTGACCCTGAAAATTGGCCCTCTTGGGTTTGGCTCACTGTGCTGTTGGGTAAATCGATCCTCCTGTAAATCCTTCTACTAGACATCTCCAAAATGCCACAAAAATCCATGTTAGGAATCTCCAAGCCTCCCCACCAAATCTTCGTTGCAACTCCCTCTCTTCTCACCCCTCGGAACAACCAACTCCTCTCTGCATCACGTCCTTCCCTACACAATCTCCTCCTCCTTTACATAGTCCAAAACTGGCTACGCTTCCTCCTGATGCTATTGATGGAAATTCTCCTCAAAAGTTGTGGAACTCCTCTCTTGAGCGGGCACTCGAAGTCCCCCAAGGTAGAGGTTGAGATCTTCACTTGAATATATCGTGTGCTAAACAACGCTGTAGACTTGGCTCTTCGACTCAAACGTGCTCTATCAAAATGACAAGAAAAAAACTAAATGAATGAATGGTCCAAAATGAGCAACTTGCTTCCTTTTAACTAAGCCTGCCCAATGCTCCCTTGGGCCCCACTTCAAACTGCGTTGCCTCTAGCTCGTACCAATGAGTTGTGCTGCCACATGTGGGACACAATCTCTCTTCATTGGACCCACATCCTCCACTACAACCACAATATTTGCCTTGGACTGATGTTTTGCTATCTAAATTTTCCTAAGTCTAATTGTGAGCCCCCAAACCCACATGCTCGTAGTCAAAATGTAATAGTTAGCAGAATATCAAAAATCAATATTCTAATTAGCAGAATTGCTAATTAGGAATATTACAATGGGATTCTCATTGCATATGAAGTGAGGATAGAAAAAGAAAAATTGACACAAACGGAAACAAAATTCAAAGCATTAAAGAATGAAAAAGGACACAAATAATGACATTGTTCTAGTATTGAATTAGATATAGAAGAACCACAATTTTTCAGAAAGCTAAAAACGGGATCTAGAAAATACAAAGGTAAGTTAGCCTTTAAATGATTTAATTGTGGTATACTAGGAATTTTTTCTACTAAATGTCCATATGAAAAAAGGGAAGGTAGTGATGATGAAGAAGAATAAAAAAATAAAATAAAAACTTATAGACACTAAAGAGGAGATATATAATATGAAGAAGAGTTTTTACTCTAGAGAGGATAGTATATTATCTAAAGAAAATGATGGATATGCTTTTGATATTGACAAAGCATAATTCCTCTTCATAGTTATGGATACAAAGTCTATTGATAAAAAAAATGATTATATTCATAAATAAAAATCATATTCAAAAGAATAAGACATTGATGGGGAAGTGAATTTTGAAGCAGAACTTGTTAGCACCTTAAAAGAAATAGACAAACTCAGGGGAGAGAATAAAAATCAAAAGGAGAAATTACAAAAATATGAAAAGAAGGATCACGATCTTGATGAAACGGGAAAAAACAATCATCCCGAAGACTCAACTATAAGAGGAAAAAAGGATAGCAGAAGTGGTGAGAAGCAAACGAAACAAAAGGAGGAAAATTGGGAGAAGCTAGAAGCTAAAATCATTTCCTTAAGAAAGGAACTAGAGAAAACAACTAATCAGTTTAATAGAAGCTTCAAGTTTGGAAAGAGTACTGGAACCTTAGATAATATTCTTAGTTTCCATAGTTCACCATTCATTAAGACGGGTATTGGCTATAACGAAAAACAAAAGACCCCCTAGGGAGATGTAATCATTAAGTCACAAAGCAATCAGAAAAGGAAATTGAAGAAAATCTTAAAATCTATGCTAAAATTCTCAAAGACTTCATCAACAACGAAAGTAGCAACAAGTGGAAACGGGGACTAGAAGAAACATAATTCATTAGAGGAAATTTTAGCTTAAAAGAGCCCATGAAATTTTCACGTACATAATATGTAAACCAATTAAAATCCTTGAAATTTAAAAAGATGTACGTGTAAATATTTTGGAGAGAAAATAAAAGAACTAATTTTTTAATTGTATTTTTGGCTTATCTCCCTATATGTTTACTGAAATTTCAAGTGTAGACACTCGTTGGATGCAAAATTAAATTATGCATCCAACGAGTACCCATTATGCATACTTTTGAGAATGCCCACATTGATAAAAATCGAAGATGCATTAAAAAAACGTGATGAAGAAGTTCTTTTAATGTAGCTTCAATTTTTTATCAATGTGAGACTTCTCAACGGTGTGCATAATGGATACTCGTTGGATGCAAAATTTAGTTATGCATCCAACAAGTGTTTACACTTGAAATTTGAGTAAACCTATAAGGAGATAAACAAAAAATACAGTGAAAAAAAAAAATTTTCTTCTCTTCCCTCTAGAATCCATAACTATTATATTATCAATTTCCTATTATTTTATTATTTTTCCTTTGGAGGCCACTTTTAGGATGAAATTTCCTCTAATGATTCTTGCAATAACAACAAGAATGATTTCATATGAGTTGTTCCACCAAGAAAGCCTTTCAGAAGCCAATATCAAAAAATTTTCCTTGGTTATTTTTTTTCTTATAATAATTTAGGTCATAAAGTAATAGATTGTTGACTTTGTGCAAGAAGTGATCATGTGAGAGATAGAAATAGAGAATCTTATAAGACTTAAATGAATGGTTATGTGAGCAACAAAACTAGAAGTTCACATGGGTTTGTTGATAGAAACTACAATTCATCTTACTCCCTTACTTGATTACAATATTGAATGTTATACGTGCAATAAGTATGGGCACAGAGCACATGACTATAGAAGTAGAAGAAGATGTTGTTACCAAGCATAAAGAAGAATACACGAAGGTGTGGAAAAGGAAGCAAGAAGAATAGAAGAAAGAAGAATGTGGGCTTGCACTGTATGCTCAAAACAAAGGAATCCAGTGGTACATTGATAATGGATGTTCAAAACACATGAAAAATGATCATCTCACCCTAAAGGAAGAAAAATGAGGTAGTGTTACCTTTAGGGATAATGTTTCTGCAGGGACAGTTGGAAAATGTAATGTTAGTCTTAATGATGGAAAGACTAAAAGACGAAATGCCTTGTATGTTGAAGGGTTAAAAAACAACCTGCTAAGTGTCAGTCTATGTGATCAAGGTCACAACCACACATTTCATTCTAAAGGAAGTGAGATAAGGAAAGTTGGTTCAAGAATATTAGTGGAAAATGCAAATAGAACCATGAGAAATGTATATGTCCTCGATGAAGTTAAAGGAGAGAAATGGTGTATGGGAAAAGTAGATAAAAGTTCATTATGGCATAGAAATATGGGTCATATAAACTTTGACAATCTATAGAGAATGAGAAAAGGAAGAAGAAGAGGAAGAAAAAAAGAAAGAGCACGAACAAATAGAATGCCAATATTCAAAGACACCATCCAGACTTGTCCAAAAGCATCATCCATAAAAATATATTTTTGGTGATATAGATACTGGGGTTAAAACTAGAAGAGGATTGGTAAGTACACCAAAACAAATAAACTTTTCTTTTTTATCCAAAATAGAACTCTAATACGTTACACAACCTAGTGAATATAAGCATTGCATTAAAGTTATGGAGGAAGCACTGAATCCAATTGAGAAGAATGAGATATGGGAACTTTTTCCCAGACAAAAAGAAAAGCAACGTGATTGGCACCAAATGGGTCATTAGAAACAAGTTGAATGAAAATGGAAAAGTAGTAAGAAACAAAATAAGATTGGTCTGTAAAAGGTATGCTCAAGTTGAGAGTATTGAATTTGAAGAAACCTTGATTCGGTTGTAAGATTAGAAGCAATTAGAATGTTTTTGGCATTTTTTTATTTCAATAACTTCAACATATATGAAATGGAGGTCATTTCATCCTTTCTTAATGGAAATCTGGAAGAGGAAGTATATCTTGAACAACAAGAAGGATTTCAAATGTTAAAAAATGAAGATTATGTATGCTAACTAAAGAAACCACTTTATGGACTAAAGCAAGCTCCCAGAGCCTGGTATTCAAGACATACCAAATACCTACAACAAGAAGGTTTCAAAAGAGGAGTTGCAAACAACAATATTTATGCCAAAGTAGAAAATGAAAATATGTTAATAAATGTGGTTTTTGTGGATGATATCATTTTTGGAAGTAATGTTAACAATATGAGCCAAAAGTTCGCAGAAGAAATGAAAAAATAATTTGCTTGGAGAATTGTCATTCTTTCTAGGTAATATGGTTATTTATCAGACCAAATACATGAAGGAGATGTTGAATAAATTCAAAATGGAATATTTTACATCTGTCAATACGCCCGTGATCGCAGGATGTAAATTGAGCCAAGGTGATGAATCTCCAAAAGCACACTAAACATTATATAGGTCAATGATTGGAAACATACTATATGTGAAAGCATTGAGGCCAATCATCATGCAAGCAATAGCATTGGTCGCAATATTCAATATGCACCAAAGGAGACACGTGTGTAAGAAAAAAAAAAATATTCAGATATTTGAAGGGCACATTGGACTTTGGCTTGTGGCGTTCAAGAGGTAAGGACTTCACTCTAACAACATATACATATGTAGATTGGGCAGGAAGTATTGATGACAAGAAAATTATAAGTGGAGGAATATTCTTTCTACGAAAATGTCCAAGGAATTAACTCTAAAAACATATACATATGTGAAGTGGGCAAGAAGTATTTATGACAAGGAAAGCATAAGTGGAGGAGCATTATTTCTAAGAAATTGTCCAATATCATTTTTTAGCAGGAAGAAAATTTCAATCTCTGTGTCCACAATAGAAGCCAAATATATTGCATCAACAACATGTTGCAGACAAGTTCTCTAGATGAAGCAAACACTTAACGATGTCAAGGTAGAATATTATCAGTCAATCTAAATCATCTACGACAACACACGTGAAATTAACACTTCAAAGAATATTGTTATGCACTCAAGGATGAAGCACATTCCCATCAAGTATTACTTCCTAGTAGAATAGGTAGTCGAGCAAAGTGTCAAGGTGGAATACATTACGACGAAGGAATAGGTTGCAGATATATCTACCAAACCCCTTCCTAGAGAAACATTTGAATATTTGAGACAGAAGTTGGGAGTGATATCCCTCTCATATTATCAGTAAAGGGAAGCATAAGCTCAATGTGATTAGCCTTTGTCATTGATGTTAAACAGGGAGAAGTTGCAAACAAAGGAAGAATTGCAAACACAAAGAGAGTTGCAAATACAAGGAATACTATGGTATTTTTGCAAAATTGACTAATCATTTCCATCAATGGCAAAGGGGGGTATTGTTGGAAATAATTTTTTCATTAATGTCAAAGATAGGGGGAGACTACAGATTTCCAAGATAAACATTGCAAGATGAAGATTGTTAGAGATATTGTTTGGATACCCATTTTTTATGCCCATTTTGGATACCCTATATCTGAAGTTCTTTTTACACTAAATACCTAGTTCAAATTGGAGCATAACATATATGGTTGCAAAGCTGATTCTAATACCTTTTTGATAGTATATGTAACTTACTTTAACTCCATAAGAAAGAGGAGATATAGGAGATTATGCCAGGTCATCCCAACTAGAAAGTATAGGTTGAGCCAACTAGTTTTACAAGTCATCCCTATAAGTGAATGTAAAAAAACTATAAATAAAGGATAGATTAGTGCATTTGAAGATCATCCAAGGAAAAAGAGATATAAGGAGCAAAGATAAGTTGGGGAATACTCTTGTGGTTTTAAAGGTGGAGAAAAAACGTGATTTGTGGAGTGAACGATCCATCTTGGCATTTTTTCTATAATTT
This sequence comes from Pinus albicaulis, assembly GCA_034641835.2. Classification (NCBI taxonomy): domain Eukaryota; kingdom Viridiplantae; phylum Streptophyta; class Pinopsida; order Pinales; family Pinaceae; genus Pinus; species Pinus albicaulis. The sequence continues at coordinate 1,096,443,360 of CM076578.1, forward strand.
TTCTTATGGGATGTTTCAGACAGTGAAAATCTTAGGAGATATAAGTGAGGGCTTCATGAATATGTGGTATACAATTTAGGCATTGCTACGCTATACTTCGGAGATATGTTCTGAGGAAGTTAGGGTTCCTGAATGCTCTAGAAATGTGTTTCAAACAGGGTAGTTTGGCATTTTTTTTCTATAATTTTTTTTCTTACATGTTTCATACTATGGAATATTGAGGAGATAAAGGTGATATTCTAGTACCCATGGTAAAAAATTTAGACTTTCATTTGTGATACATTCAGAGATATGCCTTCTGGAAGTTAGGGTTTCTGTATTTTCCTAAAATCATCTTTAAACGGGTCAATTTGGGATTTTCTCTATAACTTATTTTTCGTGATGTTTTAGACTGTGAAATTTTGAAAGACAAGTGGAGACATATGGTAGTACCTTAGAAAACAATTTCAGAATTTGGTTCATTATACTTTTGAAGATATTCCTTGTGGAAGTTAGGGTTTCTAAATGGTCCTAAAATCAGTTTCAAGCAGGTCAACTTGGAAGTTTTGTTGTAGCTTCTTTTCTGGAACTTTTCACACAATGAAAATTTAAAAGCCCTGAGGAGACAAATATAAGTGCCTCAAGTAAAAAATTTAGAATTAGATTTGAAAATTTGGATACATGACATGTTGTACAAGTTTGTTCTTGGGAAGAAGCCAAAAAAACAAATTTTGGGAGAAGAAGAACTTGTGAAGGTAGAAGCAGTAAGCAGACATGCGAAGGCAAAAGCAACTAGAAAACCTAGTGAAGGAGGAAGTAGTAAAAAAACTTAATGAAGCAAGTCGGTTCCTACGATGTTTGCAGCGATGGAGATCGGTATCTCCAATAGGTTGGTTCCTATAGATATTTGCAGTTTTGGGGATTGGTGTCTCCAGTAGGTTGGTGCCTGAGAATATTTGAAACAATGGGGATTGGTGTCTTCAGTAGGTTGGTGCTTAGAAATATTTGTAACAATAATTTGGTGCCTATAAATAATTATTAAAACAAGTTTTGTGGTTTTCTCCTAAAAGGTTTTCCACGTAAATCTTGTGTTCAGTGTCACGTATATGTGTTTTTTTTCTTATGTTTCATTAATGTTTAAATAAGTTAAAATTTTCTTATATTGATTCACCCCACCCCGCTCTCTTAGTATAAGTGTGTGCCCAACATCAAGGGATAAAAATAATTGTATCTAAGAAGGTTATTATTTCCACAATTAAGAATATATATCCTACTTAATTTTTACATTATTGCTATTTATTTCTAAATATGATGAAAATGAATTTTCTTACTTAGCTAGATTAGATGATGACGGTGTAGCAGCATGAATGTTGTGATCTATGGAACTTGGAATAAGTGTAGATGGTACATATTCAAAAGAAAATGCAAGCTCACTTGAAGAATCCTCCTTGATACTTCAATTAAAATTTCTTTATCTCCTAATTCCCTTTTTCTCAATCTCTTTGATTATTGTTGATCATCCTCCATTTTTTAGACTGTTTGAGAAGTCTCCAAATGGGTACTTCTAAGGGTATTTTATTTTTGTTAAGGAGTATCTAAACCAAGGGGTTGAGAAGACTGAATTGTTTCTAGTAGTTATTTTTGAGAAATATGTTATTTTGGTTCCTAAACATCCTTATTAGTGATTTTTTGTAATTTTGGTTTCTTTAGATGTCCATAAGGAGTTGATCCCTGATTTATTCTTTTAATAGAAATAATTTGGTGTGGGTCATAAAAACAAGATTGTTCTTGTGAAATATTTAAGCTCTTCAACATTTTATCTACTTCATGTAGGGTTGATCTTAGATTAACAATTAAATCCCCAATTTCGTTTTTCAATTTGAAAGTGGCCTATTGCTTCATGGAAACAAAATGTACTAGATCAAACTCTAATATATTCGTAATGTACTCCATGGCAAAGATTCTCATAGTGAGAAAAACAGGTAACTAGTAAGGAGGAGACTCACATTCATAGATTTTGACTTCAGTGTAATTTTCAAACAAATACCAATCATCAACCCTAATATTTGGGCTTGACTAAAGAATATTTTTCATTTCTAGGAACATCGTAGGGGGAGACTCTTCATAAACAACAACATACACAATAGAAATGAATTTATTAACAAACTCAAAGTAACCTACATTCTGGGGTTGTTTTCTAACAAGAAGAGTCCAATGGATAATAGAAGAAGGGTTTCCAACCTCATCTTGTAGATTTAGGTGAAGGTTAGTAAATTTATCAACTTCAAAATAGAGAAATAAGTAGACTAAATAGGATTGAAACCTAAAGTATCTAGTGACACCAATTGAAGATCTATTAATTCTGCCAAATATTGACTATAGTCCAATCTTGTTAGAGGTCTGGTATTGGGACAAAGTGCTAGCATAAAACGGAAAACCATCTTATCAGCCACCTAGTCATTATCATATCCTAATAAAGAACAAATCATAGCAATGAATTATCTTGAAATCTCAACAAATATACTAGTATTGTAGGGTGGTGGGGTTTTAGGAACAATAGCACTAGGGGCAAGGAAAGATTTGATTAAGTGGCCTTCTTCTCAATAAACAACTCTTGGTATGATGTTATTAAATATTCTTATTTTGGTGGCTTGGTATCATGCAGAAAAAATAATTTAAGCATTTCAAAGACATAATTAGGGTTTATTTGAAAGAGAACTATTGAAAAATGCAGCAAGAAATTCTCAATTTGGTTTTCCCTTGATTAATTTGAGAAAATTTGAATTTCCACATCAGCGGACAACTTGGATGCAGTTAACTTGTATAACATGGCTTGTGTCATCTGGTTTACTCAGTAAATTCGAGTTGAAGGATTTAGAGTTTAGTTAAGCATGTGTGATTGCTAATTTGTAGCAATCAAGGTCAGTTATCTAAGGTTGTTTTCAATTAAACTAGTTCCAACTGTTGAAGGAACTAGCAGAGGGTCAATTAAGCAGCGAGACTTCAGTCAAACTTACTGATCATCCAGTTAACTGATCAATCAACCCATAATAGCTAGTGCATGTAGAGAATTCGAGTTTCCCAGGCTTGGTGGAGATTCCAAGGAAGTGTAACATCAATTGTAGACTAGTCTTGAGTGTACAGGTGTTGCATGCAGTTCGATGATCAGCTTGAGGAATTGCGCAATCCATTTTGGAGAAATTCCTAAATAATAGGGGCCTAATTTCTCAAGGAATTGCTCAAGGGAATAGGATCTCAAGTAGAGGTAGAAATTGGCTAAGTATGGGTCAGAGCTTCTCAATGAGAAGAGAGATAGGTTATTCACTTGCAGGTTGTGCTCAGTTGAGCAAAAGCAATTGTAATACATCTGTATTCATCATATTAATGCAAGCAAGCATTGGGGTTTTTAGAAGATTTCTTTCTCTAGGAAAAATACTATTTGCATATGTGTGAATTCTTATTGCATATATGGAATTATTGTTCTAGATTGTGAATTAGTTTCCGCGGAGTAGTAGAGTAGGTTTGTGTCTTGTGATTTTGATTAAAATTCCATGATCAGTTGCAAATCTACATCATAATTTCTATATATGTCATTTCATGAAATAATAACTTGTTTACTAGGCACATAATTTTGGGAGCACCACATGACAAATTTAGGAAAATGGAAGGTTTGCATGATGAAAAATTTGGCAAAATAAGATTCCCAAGCATGGAGAAAGGCATGCAGGTTATTAAAGTGGGTAAAGCTTGTCTATGAAGATCATAAAGGTCAAATTTGGAAATTACAGTCCTATAGATGTCACTATCTCTATATATGAGGATCATTTCCTCAGGGATTGGTACACGAGGAGTTTCAATGGTTGTAGAGCTTGGCTTCTTCATTTTTCTTATAAAAAATGAAATAATTTATATGAAAAATACCTTGGATAAAACAATATATGATTTGTACTAGAGCACTGACTTGGCACTCAGAATAATCTTTTTAAACAATCTTTTTTTGTGTATGGTTTCTTCTTCTTTCTAGAAAAATTATAGATATGAGGGTTTTCCATCACTCCGCTGCCCCCCTTACCCTTGATTTTGGACCTTTTAGAGCATGTGATGGCTTCTCATTCGTTGAAAACCTCACTGGAAACCAATTTCTTGACCTTTTGAGGGTCATGTCATCATGTGTCATGTTGATGTCATGATCCATGTCAATTGCCAAGTTAATGCCAAGTCACATGCCCAATCAGTTGTCCCGATTTATTTTCACGTCATCCTATAATACCATTTGAATGTTATGCAAATGACTCTATCATCTATCGTGTTGGTTTTAATATCCTCCATATATAGTGTGATGTGACATCATATATTGTCTGCATTGGTGATTTCATTTGGGGTCTCTTAATAGTTTTAAAATAGTCAAGGGGTGGGGAGGGATGTAGACCCAATATACCCAGTAACCAATTGACATGTACATTGGGTGGTATCTCAGTATCCATTTCAGAACCTCCCCTACCTCACTCTATTATGTAATGTGGATGGTGGGGGGCATCAATAGCAGTTGTAGATCAATCCCATCGATCAACAAATATATGCATCATTTAAGTAAATGCCAATTTAAGATATTACATGGATTTAAGTCGTTTTTTTGAATTTTTCAATATTTTATGAAAATTAAGAGGTAAACCCAAAATTGTAAAGGTTATACAACCTATTATTCACAAACAGGTAGGAAAAAATATTCCTTGTTACAAAACTTGTGATGATGTAAAGTACTTAAAGTCTCATATTCTATGGGAAAGGATAAATCATGTTCATTTTTATTTTGAGAATTTTTTAGTGTGTACTTCTAATGAAAATTTTAATTTTGTCTCATGTTCTATGAGAAAGGATAAAGCATGTCCATTTTATTTTCACGAATTTAGTGTATACTTTTAAATGGATTTCTATTTTTCTCTCATTTTATGTAAGAAAGGATAAAATATGTCCACTTTTATTGTGGAAACCTTTTAGTGTAACTTCTAATGAAATTTATAATTTCTTTCATGTTTGATGAGAAAGAATAAAACATGTTCATTTTTATTGTGAGAATCTTTTAGTGTATACTTCTAATGAAATTTTACTCTCTTGTTGAATGAGAATTGATAAAAAATGTCCACTTTTATTGTGAAAATATTGTAATATACACTTTTAATGAAATTTATAGTTTGGACATATTTTAGGTCTTTGTACTTATTCTCAAAAACTTTATTGTGATTGTGTAGATCTTTAAAGGCCGTATACGAGTTACAAGAAGCTGGTTTTAAAAATGTTCTCCATGTGAAAGATGGTTTAAATCAATGGATTCATGAAGACTTTCCTATTGATGGTTTGAGTATTACTTAATGGTAATGGATATAATCATAGTGATTTTCACCTATGATTTTACTTAGAATGCATAAACTATTTAATGAACACTTGTGCTTTTTAGATGTCATAATTTCTTCAAAAAATCAATAAAATTTATTGTAATGGATTTTACATCAAAAGTATTTTAATTAAAAAGAGAAATCTATATAATATAAATATGTTATTTAGTAAGTAATGTTAATAATACACTTAGTTTTTATTTTTCCATTCTAAAGAATTTTTAAATTTTTTGTTTTCTTTTAATTATTTAATTACTTCATTGAACACTACATCCATGTATAATGTTAAAAAAATGCAAACATACCATACAAAAATAAATTCATCTTATTAAAAACACAGATTCTAATTAAAGAAAATATAATTCCCATATTTAATTTCAAAATGTTATGTACATACTAGTTTTACTTATCTTGTTAGTTTCTTTTTTTGTAAATTGAACTTGTATTTCATTAGAAAAAAAGATTACAAATATTGACATTTTGATCCATCAGCATATCAAAAACCAAGATAACCCAAAATCCCAAGTACATCCAAAGTGAGAGAGAAGAATTCTCCATCCAACGCTTCTAGGTTTAAATATACTAAACATATCCCCAACAAGAATAAACAGGACCAAATGAGACCAGGACCATATGAACTCCTCAAAATTGATTACAAAGTTACAATGTTGTAATAGAAAAGACTAACAAGTCCTTCAAGAAGAAACAAAGTATACCAACCCTAGTAAGTGAACCAACAAGATCAGGCTTGCATCAACAAAACCAAAATCCAATTGATAACATACCATAGCAGATTCACTCCTCCCTGTACTTGAGAACCACCATAATTAAAATTCCACAAAAGACACAAGATTTTCCAGGAAATACCCAATGCTTGGTATCAAAACAAGTCAAGCACAGTGCCACCATAACATACATAAAACTTCATAATGTAATCATCACAACAGAAAATTCCCAGTGCCAATGAAACAACAATCCACAAAAGATATAACATCACCATCCATGAAATATCATCAATGAAACTAAGAAAATGACAGGAAGAAATGTCAGCACGATAAGAGACACAATGTAGATGTCGTAAGGAACCAAGACAACATATAGGCAACACCCCTAATATACATTGCCATTGCAAAATATGTATGGGTGATAGAACCAACATGCAATTGAAGGGATTAGTAAGAAACACTTGTTCCACGGACCCTCATAAACACATTTGGCCCAACAATATTGTATAGCCATATCTGAACCAAAAGCTAAGAAGAGATCCATCCCTCTCCAGTACTTCGCCACAGACCAGCCATGAAGAATTCTTCAACCAAAGTACATCGGGATTGAAACATAATGGGGATAAAACCGAGAATCTAGGGATCCAAAAGGCCATACCTTATCAATATCGTTGAAGATTACCGAAATGCCAAAATATTTGAATTCTTTATATTTAATCATGGTCGGAAGAGGAGAGTGTAGTTAGCGCCTGAGAATTGCATCCCAGAGGACCCGTAAGGTCCCCAAAGGCAAATTCACTCAGAAGAAATCCCTCTACATAGGCCAAATGACAGTCCAAGATATCCAGACAAAACCTGTGAATTTGGAATATGTGTTTGATATCCTCCAGAGAGGAGAACACATTATAGTTTTCCACTTGCTTAATACCATTCGCAACAAAGTAGACTTATCTTGTTAATTATTACTTTAATGTATTTATTGTCTTTTTTTTTTCTTTTTTTCTTTCACTGAGTTTGGTTATCCACTTCCCCAAAAGTGGACTGGATAAGATGGAAATTTCTTCCACTATAACACAATACACGTCCTTATTATTTTTTTATTGATTAATTTCAAATATATTTATGTTTTCCTCAACAAGGTATAACCAAGATACTTCAAAAACTTTGGTTTGGGATACATTGTAAATTATTGGATGTTGGTCTTAACTTTCAATATAATCAAACCATCACAAACAAAAAATCATGGTAGAGGATAACTATAGCTTCAATGTATAATATTTAAAGAAATTTATTAGGAGGTGATTGGTAAGAAGTTAAATTGCAAGTTCAATTATCAAATTGAATTATTTTTAATGGATTCAACTAGTAGCAAATTGACACAAGTTAGTGAGTGAAAAGGTAGAACCTATGAATAAAGAAAAGAAATAATGGGATTTACTTTTGATTCAATATTAGTGTGAGTTTAGGAAAGGATACAGCTAAGATACCATTTCATATAAGCCCATGGTTCTTCGAGGATATTACCAAGTTCTAGAGGATAAGGGTGGAGGGTGAGTTTACCATGTTTTTTCCTAGAAGCACTTTGTAACAGTAAAAAATTTCACCCTTATTTCAAATGTGTTATAAATTTATGTTAATTTTAGACAACTAGGTACAAACTCCATGTTGTAATGCTCAAATGAAGATGCCAATATTTTTATTGGATTCCTCTTCCAGAGAGGTGCAAGATCGATCTAAAGATCATCTTGATCCGATGAGCAGAACATTTATTTTGAATTTATTCAAAATATGTGCAGTTCGGCCTGAAATGAAATGTAGGCTTGAAGCCCCAGCAGTTGTGTCACACACCCTCACTGATGGATATAAATAGGTCAATGTTGGAGGTCATTTCCACTCATCCATCCTCACACATTCTCTCTCATCATCTGATTGGTTCGATCACCTTGGAGGATCTTCTTCATCCACACGTGGGAAATTGCAACAAGAAGAATTTTCTATTTTCGATCTAGGGTTTTAGCACAAATTTGGCCAGCATTGACTTGGGTCAATGCATGGTCAAAATTTCAATTTTTGCAGTCCGCATTTTCGGGCACAGAAATCGAGGTTGATCGTTGACTTTGACTAGGTTGCGTTGAATTTTTGCTGCTGCTTTTTGCGTTGACCGTTGACTGTGACATCGTTGACTTTGGGTTGACTGACCTTGCTATCCGAGAGGGTTGTGTGACACTTCTGGTTGGCTGACCGTATTGAGACTTCGCTGGTTGAAGCATCTTGTTAACCGATGTAACACACCAACACACATATATATTTTTGGCTTGTCTTCTGTTGATCTACTGGTATATTCTATCAACATTTTACTTTCTTGTTTATGTGATTTATGGTTGATATTGGGGATAAAAATTAAAGTTGCATCAGGCATAGAACATCTGCAAAAATTTCCATGGAATCAGAGCTGAGGTGAAGACAAAACCCAAGTTTGTAGCAATCACCGAAAAAGAGCATGGGTACCTCAAACTATAATGGGTTTAAAGCTAAGGACAAATTGACTGGGAACGAAGATTTCCATGCTTGGAAGATGACATTGAATCTCATGTTGGAAGACCAAGATGTCATGGACTATGTGCAGGGTAAAATCCAAGAGCCTCCATCCACTGCACTTGCTGCCACCAAGTCAAAGTATAAGAAGGGGGAAATAAAAGCAAAGCTGGTGATTAGGGACTCAATACATAAAAGTCTGGTTGCCTACATCTCTGAGTTGGGCACATCCAAGGATATGTATGATAAGTTGGTCAACATGTTCAAGGCCAACAATGTAAATCAAGTCCTATTCTTTAAGAATCAACTGAAGAATCTAAAGAAAGGCAGGGATGAATCTGTTCAAGCCTATTTTTTGAAGCTGACCGAAATTAGGAATAATCTTCTGGCTATTGGGGAGACAATAGTTGATCGAGAGATGGTTCTCACCACACTTGGAGGTCTCTCATCCGAATGTCATGTATTCAACACTACCATTCTCAATAACAATGTGATACCTGATTTTGACGAAGTACTATCGAGATGCATACAGGAAGAGACAAGGATGAAGGAATATGAAAATGAAGGAAATGTTGCCTTCACTGCTCGTGCTAAGAAGAAGAACTTTGGTGGTCCGAGGAACAAAGGAAGAGTAGGGGCCCAAGGAAAGAAAGGAAAATGTTATACATGTCATAAGACCGACCACTATGCTAGAGAATGCCCTTTCAAGAAGGATTCTTCCGATGATGATGACAACAACAACAACTGGAGGAATGGCAATCAAAGGAACAACATGTTCAAAGTAAAAAGGAAGGCTCCCTCTGGTGGAAATGGGCAACCATACAAAAGGTCTAGAAATTCCAGGTATGAGGAATCAAATGTTGTTGATGATAAAAGAAATGAATTCATTCTTTTATTTTCCCTCTCTGTTGCATCTCCACCCAACACTATGGATGTCTGGTTGATACATAGTGGTGCCTCAAGGCACATCACTGGGTTCAAGGAAGCAATTTCTGACATGATTGAGAAGGATGTTAATCTGAAAAGTATCCGTGGAGATAATGCCACATATCCCGTGAAAGGGACAGGGACTGTGACCCTCCACTTGTCTCAAGGTCAAGTCCTCTACCTGCAAGATGTACTATATGTACCTGATTTGAAGAAGAACCTTGTGTCTATTTCGGCCATGGAAGACAAAGGTTTCAATGTGGAATTCATTGATGCAAAGCTGCACATCTGGAAGAAGAGTTTCAAGGGAGCTATCATGATTGGGTTTAGAGTTGATACACTTTACCAGGTTGGAGGAAGTCCACTGGGAGAAATGACATGTGATACTATCCAAAAGACTGAACTATGGCACCAGAGGTTTGGAAACCTTCACTACAAAGCCCTTCTCGAAGAAAGGAAGGTGGTGACGGGGATGCCCGAGTTCACAAATGATCATGGAGGTGTATGTCAGGGATGTGCCGAAGGAAAGCATACAAGGGGACCTTTCCCCTCAAGCGTCACAAAGACATCTGATGTCTTGCAATTGGTACATTCTGATCTGTCTGGTATGCTTCACGTGACATCCTTGGGAAGATGTTCTTATTATATGACATTCATTGATGACTTCTCTCGCAAAACCTGGATATACTTCTTAAAGAAGAAGGATGAGGCTTTCATGTGGTTCCGTACCTTCAAAGCCTTGGTGGAAAATTCAACAAGGAAGAAGATCAAGATATTGACGACCGAAAATGGCATTGAATATGAGATGAACGAGTTCAAGAATTTTTTCAGAGAAGCTGGCATCAAGAGGGAGACCACAACTGTCTATACTCCTAAGCAAAATGGCGTTGTTGAAAGAAAGAACAGGACCATTGTGGAAGCTTCCCATGCCATGCTATGTGACCAGGGTCTTCCGAAGTTTCTGTGGTGAGAAACTGCAAACACTGTTTTGTATATACAAAACCGATGCTCGCATTTCACTCTAGACTCCAAAACTTCCGAAGAGGTTTTCTCTAGTAAGAAACCTGACGTCTCACATTTTAGAGTTTTTGGATGTCCTGTTTATTTTCATGTACCGAAGGAGAAGAGGAGAAAGTTGGATGCTTCTGGAAAGAAGGGAATATTTGTGGGCTATAGTGAAACTTCGAAGGCCTATAGAGTCTATGTGCCTGGTCAAAGGGAAGTGGAGATATGCCACGATGTTACCTTTGACGAAGATTCTTCGCTGATGAAAGTAATCAATCTTTCAAGATCTGAGGAAGATCATGAAGCAAGGTCTGGAAATCAAGAAGAACCGAAGGATGAGACGATGCCCGATGTTGAAGGACCGATGGACCCTATTGATCCACCTCCTTTAATGAAGAGAAAACCATCATGGCTCAGGGACACTCTCAAGGATGCCAAGAGACATATGGCCATGGACCGATGGACCCTATTGATCCACCTCCTTGGTTGAAGGAGGTGGATCCCCTGTTCGGGCATGTGCTAGATACCACCGTGATACTTTGTGATAACTAGAGTGGGATTCGATTTTCCGACAATCCCGTGTTCCACGATCGATCTAAGCATATTGATATCAGGTACCACTTTATCCGGGATATGGTACAACGAGGCGTTGCAAGGCTCGATCATATAGGAACTGATGAGCATGTCGCGGATATTCTCACAAAGCCCTTAGGGAAGGTCAAGTTCCTAACCTTCCGTGAGAATCTTGGAATCGTGGAACGATCCTATGCTAAGGGTCCAACACTATTGGACGATGAGCTCTTGGAGCTCTAGGGCGCTTTGGGGATAGCTTCTCGAAGCTATAAGCACACACGAGGCTAGGTTTTCCGAACCTTGTAGTGATTCTGCCACACCGTTATTATGATTGATTTGGTTCACCTCTCATGATCTGTGCCCCGTATGCATCCTACCCATTGAGTCCCGGACTCATGGGAAGACCCTCTCATTTGGCCAGTGAGGTGGGAAAAGCTAAAGACCAGTAGAAAATATTGATGGACGCATCAGAGATTGTCGTACTCTCTATGTCTAGGATGGCACGTGTTCAACCACTTGATCTGGGATCAAGTCTAGTGAGGTTTTGGACCTCCAACTGACTTCGGGTTGGTATGAGACTCTTTTGAGTCCTATAGAGGTTTCAGACCTCTAGGTTGAATTTGTCAGCCGGGAATGATGTCTTTGTGACTGACCCACTTTTTTTTCTGAAATAAAGAAGCCAACAAAGCAAGTTACGGTGGGATGACGCATGATGTTTGGATGGCACAGGTGGATGGAGTTCTCCCTAGTTGAGAGGGAGTGTTAATTTTGGACAACTAGGTCCAAACTCCATGTTTTGATGCTCAGATGAAGATGCCAATATTTTTATTGGATTCCTCTTTCGTAGAGGTGAAAGATCATTCTAAAGATCATCTTGATCCGATGAGCATAACATTTATTTTGAATTTATTCAAAATATGTGCAAGTCGGCTTGAAATGAAATGTACACTTGAAGCCCCAGCAGTTGTGTCACACACCCTCACTGATGGATATAAATAGGTCAACGTTGGAGGTCATTTTCACTCATCCATCCTCACGCGTTCTCTCTCATCATCTGATTGGTTCGATCATCTTGGAGGCTCTTCTTCATCCACATGTGGGAAATTGCAGCAAGAATAATTTTCTGTTTTCGACCTAGGGTTTCAGCGCAGAGTTGACTAGCATTGAATTTGGTTAACGCATGGTCAAATTGACCCCAACATTGGTCAAAATTATGACTTTTGCAGTCCGCATTTTCTGGCACAAAAATCAAGGTTGACCGTTGACTTTGACCGTGTTGCGTTGAATTTTTGATGATGTTGTTTTGTGTTGACTGTTGACTGTGATAGCGTTGACTTTCGTTGACTTTGGGTTGACTGATCTTGTTGTCCGAGAGGGTTGTGTGACACTTCTGGTTGGCTGACCGTATTGAGACTTTACTAGTTGAAGCATCCTGTTGACCGTTGTAATGCACCAACACACATATATATTTTTGGCTTGTTTTCTGTTGATCTACTAGTATGTTCTATCAGCATTTTACTTTCTTTTTTATGTGATTACTAGTTGATATTGGGGATAAAAATTAAAGTTTCATCAAGCATAGAACATCTACAAAAATTTACAATTTAATACGAAGGCATGTGGGTGTGTGGGTTAAACATGGGAAAATGTTAGTGGGTGACAATACCTATCAATGAAATCCAATTACTCATAATTGTATCATCATCCCACTTATTCCACTCACTTATATTTTGGCCCACCCATTTATATTTGTAGTTTTAAATCTTAAAATGTAATCTAACCTTTCTTCTTTAATTTGGAATAGATTCGAATCTAAATTATTTGCATTTTCCTTCCCCTTTCTCATAAATATTTACTATGATTTTAACTTCATTATTTTGAAAGCTACATCATCAAAAAACTTTAGAGAAAATCTAATATTTGTTTATATCACTCAATGTTTTTAGGTCATTCAATGCCAATGGTTTTGCGTTATCATTTTTTGGTAATATGTAATGTATTATTAAAACTAATACAATTACAATTACATTTCCTCGATTACATATATGTTGGGTGAAATAAACATACATGAAGACAAGATTATGAGTGCATAAAAACACTATAATATGTCTACTCCCCTCTAGGAGGAATTTAATACAATGCATGGAGACCATTAAATTTTATCCAAGGAACCAATGCTATGATCTTTTTTTACAAATTATTTGATTCTAGGATTTTCTTTTGTCTTCAAGGTCCACATCCTTTGCAGTGTCTATAAGTTCCACTAGATGATGATGTTCCTAAGAACCCTATCACCAAGTGGGATTGTGATTTTTCTTCTTTATACTCTCCCCCATGATAGGCTCCTAAGTACCCTTAACAAACTCAACACAAAATTTATAAACTAAGAGGATACCAAGTGTCCACATAAAAAATGTAATCCACATCTAAATGCAACATATTCATATTTTAGTTTTTCCTTCTAAATATTATCAACTACCTTGTTTTATATTTCTTTTAGCATGCCATTTTAAAGGTACACTTCAATACAATGTCTTTGATAGTATCGAGGGAATATACAAGTGAAACTTCCCCAAAACATGTACAATGGAGGATAAACAATAATATCTTTAGAATTGCACATGCATGTTGGAAACCTTGTCCCACATTAGAGCTCAAATTGAAGTGTATGCAAAGGGATTGGAGGCAAGAAAAACAAAATTTTATACATAATCCAATATATCCTATAAATCAAGGACCAAAATGAAGGACACATTCTCTCTCTTCAATAAACTAAAACTCAACAACAAAGAAGCCTTGAGCACATGGGTAAAATCTGGATTATTCTTGAAGGGGTTTACAAAAGTGAGAAATCCATTGATGGAGGTTTGAGAGATAAGCCCAAGACACATTGAAATCACAAATAAAATTGTGAGCCAAATATGGCTATTTTTTATTTGAAACCTCCTAGCTAACAAAGATGCTAGAATTCAAAACAACCTCTATAATGAAGCATCTAGTTATTAATTGAGTTTCAACACTGGTAGTATGAACCAAAACCCCCTTGAATGGCTCTCCCAAAATAGAAGTAGTTTTCCCCTATCAGGAACAATGTAGAGGAATGAAATATCATATGTGATAGTGCAACATATACCCATACTAGAGGTAGACATGCATCTTATCAGGGATCTCCCCATTTTAGGACAAAAAAATTGTGATTTTCATAGTATGAGCCACCTAGTTCCATCAAGCAATGTCCACTCCTTGAAACAAACATTAGCAATACTATAAATCACCCCTAGAAGGGGAACATAAGAAATTATTGGGGACACCATAATAAAAATAGACTAGCAATGCATAGTAGATCTTAGGGTGCAAACAACAATTGACAAAAATCCCTAGCTTTAGAAACAAATAAACCCAAATTCAATTGTTTCTTATGCCTATGAAGAAATATTAACTAACCAAAACAAAAATTATTACCAAAGGTATATGTATGATTATCAAAGATTGGTAATTAATTTTATAAAGTATGTTATAAGTGGCATGACCTTTCATATCAAAACCCAAGACTTGATTTTATTGACATTGTACTTTACAATATATTTGTATTTTTATTGTTCTTGTGACATTGTAAAGTACCTTACAATTTAATGTTGACTTGGCAAGCCCATACACTTAGATAATTAATAAATTATACCCCTAGATAATTAATGAACCAAAAATTTCATTACAAGTCATCCCTCATGAAATGATTCAAACTCAATGTAGTGACAAATATTGGTGACATGATTGAGACTCTTATTTTCCCAAGTTGCCTCCTCTTTAAGAAGACTCTACCACTTAAGAATATATTCATTAATTATTCTGGAACGAAACACTTTGGGCTTGACTTCAAGACTTATTTTCTTCTCAAGCATGTATTCCTTCGTCATCTAAGATTGGTATTTTTGTTTAAATTAATGCCATGTGACCAAAAAATTTCTTCAAACAAAAAACAGGGAAAAAAGTGTGAATCTCACCATCATTTTGAATATCTAGTGCATAAGCTACATGGCCCACTCACCTCCATATTTGATATAATACATAATTTGTTAGGCTTGTCCTATGCTTCTTATAGATCTTGAGTGAATTGTATTTATAAGGTTGGAGTTGGAAAGACACTCAATCTCCCATTTCAAATGTCACATGGTTCACTTCAAATTGTCTTGTTGCTTGGTACGATTATTCAACTTCTCAATATGTTTCTTTAAGGTATAGAGGATCTCATGAGATATTGTTACATAATTTTAAACAATATGATATATTGTATTCTTAATGAAATATTCCCTTATTAATGGAGGTTGATATTTTTATATTTATTTAAAGGGTGTTATCTTTGCATAAATATAGTGTGTGTCATGCTACCACCATTCAACTAATTGTAATTGTCTGTGACACTAAACTTCATGGTCATTCATGAAGTTCCATAAGTATCGTTCAAGGGACATACTTGTTACTTTACTCTGACCATCCATTTGGAGATGGTAGGAAGTGCTTGTGGTTAGGGAAGATACCACATGATGAGAGAAATCCTTCCAAAAACTTCTAATTAATTTATATCTCTATCAATAGAAACAGTGTTATGAAACCAACTCCAAAAATAGAAGAAAAGAGAGATCAACGCCTTAGCAATCAGCCACTTCGAGGGGGAAACATCCTTTACATTAGATAAATGAATGATTCTTGGATTATACAAATGACAAAACCTCCTTTCTATATATAAGAGTCCATGGGATCACAATATAATCCTAGCCTACCTAACAATAATAATGTAAGGGCACAACAATAACAATAATAGCTTTTATGGGGCACAACAATAACAATAATGGTTTTTATGGGGCACAACAATAACAATAAGGAGACTACACTAACAACAATAAGGGAATACACTAGTAATATAGGGACCTAACATTCCCCTCTCCTTCAAAAAAGTGTTTTCATCAACGCTTCAGTAGCTCTGGATGCTTTTGTATAAAATTATCATCCTCCCATGTGGAATCATTAGTGGGTAAGTTCTTCCCCTTTATGAGATACTCTGAAATTGTTCGATTCCGTAGTTGTCGAGTTCTTGTTTCCGTGACTACTTCAAGTTTCAATATGATTTTTCCTTCGTCATTAAGTTCTGGTAATATTGTTTGAACTAGAAGTTTATCACCTATAGCCTTCTTTAAGCATGAAACATGGAAAACTGGGTGCACTCGAGAAGAAGCAGGGAGCTCTAATTTGTATGGCATAGTACTAATCTTTTGCAACTACTTGTAAGGACCATAGTACTTTGGCAATAATTTATTATCCTTCTTAGCTTGCTTGAGGGACATTTGTTTGTATGGTTGTAGCTGTAAAAATACCCCGTAATTCAAATTCATTTCCTTCCAAAAAAGAATTCAAGAAAAGTTGTTGAAAATTAAAAGTTACCGTCCCCAAAGATTGTATCCATTGTACTCCTAGTACAACATCAGCACCTCCCATTGGAATGGAAAGAATTGGACTATTCAATACATATTCCCCCTTGGTTAGCTTGATATTATGGAATTTTCTAGAGTAATTTATAGGTCCTCCATTTGCAACCATCACTTAACACTCTGATGTTGGGTATAGGAAGAAATTCAATTCCTTGGCTACCTTACAATGAATAAAATTATGCATACTACCTGAATCAATCAACACTATTACCTTTTTTTTCTTGATATGTCCTTCTATATTGAGAGTTTGAAGAGTGGTAATTCCTGCCAATTCATTACAGGATATGATTAGAATAATTTCTTCTTTCTTTAGGGTTGGTTCCTGGTGTATATCCTCTTCTTTTGAAGTTTATTTTTCATTTTCTTCCTCCTCTTCACAATCTATGTAAAATAATTTCTTCTCAGCACGCTAATGACCTTTATTGTATTTTCTATCACAATTGTAGAAATTCCCTTTTTCTCTTTTTTATTCCAATTTTTGTGGTGTCAACCTTGTAGGTTGTGGAAGTCTAGGAGTAGCAACACTTCCATCTTTATAGATGTGAGTGGTAGGCTTTTTTGTTGCCATAATTTTACATTCAATTTTTCTTGCCAACCTGAATGTCTTCTCCAATGAATTAGGTTCCCAAAGGCGAACCTCATGTTGGATGTTATCCTTTAAAGTCCTTATGAAGACATCAATCATGTGTTCCTTGGAATATGAGTTACCCTTATATTCAATTTTTGGAAGTCCTCAATGTGCTCCACCACTGAACCCTTTTGTTTGAGATTTATCAATTGCCTAAAGAAGGTGTTGCTCTTTGTATCGTCATAATGTGCTATCATTTCCTCCGTAAAAATGACCAAGTGAAATTGTTTTACGGTAGCAAAGCCATCAATACCATACAAAAGTATTTTATTCTAAATATAAAGTTTCAATGCATACCTTCTGTGTGTTTTTCACATTATTGAGACCAAAATATTGCTCCATCTGTAGTAACCATGTTACGGGATCCTTGCCATAAAAATTCCTCATATCGATCTTTGGAATATGGTGGGTATTCAATCCAACATTATCGTTTATGAAATCACGATTAACATTTATTTTGTTCTCATCATGAGTTTCCTCTACTATCTTTTCACCATTAGGAATCATTTCTTGTATCAATTTTGTCTAACCTTCCTTCAAACCTTCCATGTCTGCTTTTAAATCATTCTTCATGTCTTCCATTTTTTCTTCTATGTCATCCATGTCATTCTTCAAACCATCCGTCTTAGATTCCATGCCTTTCTTCAAACCATCTATCTTAGCTTCCACACCTTTCTTCAAAAATCCCATTTCATTTTTTGTTTCTCTTTGCGAGAGCGAAATTTGTTGCACTTACTCTTGTAATTTTGATATATCATGTTGCACTTCTTCCTCTTCATGAGACATAGTCGAGAATTCTGAGGGCTTAATGGGTGTTGAATTCTTTTTAGGGGGGATTTTAGAACCCATTACTGATATCTATGCTTCAATATGCCCCCGGGAATCACTTCAAACTAATTTTTCAAACAAGACATGCAATTTGAAAAAAAACACACACCTTTTTCTTTCTTTTGAGGAGCTCAATATTGAAACTGATGTATCTCTGTAATTTCAGATCCCCGAGCTTTTATCTTGAGTCCCTTAGTATCCCTCTGAATCTTCTTTCCAATGCCACATGTCTGACCTGATTTGTATTTTTCAAGGAAAATTTATGCCCAATCTCCCACAATGACCTAATTATGGATTGGTTCAATAGAGAAAACTTGTACGGTGTGCCATGTTGAGAATCTGGAGGGCTTAGATTAATACAAATTCTCTTCTTCATAACTACATGTGATCTCACTTATGTATTTCTTCTTTCACTTAGTTATTCCTTCATCAAGTTAATTATCAAAGTGCTTAGACAAATGTAGAGACAGGATTATGTTCACTTGTAACTGAGTATCTTGAAGTATAGTTAGGAAGGTAAATCTCCGATTTACCTTCCTTTCTTGAGGTTTCTGTCCTTTACAAATTATTTTCTCAGAGATAACTTTATTATATCCTTTAGTCAATTTCTCAAACCTTCAGTCACTTCTGCAATTATTATCCTTCAGCTACTTCTGTAGAGTGCATCCTTCAGTTACCTTCATAGTTGTATCATACAGTTCTTCCTTCAGATAAGTCTGCATTCAAAAATTGTTCTTGGATCTGCTTTCTTCTATACGCTGTTACCTTCAGACTTGACCGCATGCCATACTGTCCGGGAATCTGATTTGTTATCCCTTCAACCCAAGAGACATGTCCGCAAATCTGGTATACCTTCAAAACCTTTAGATATCCACACTAATTCAGAGATAGGTCCACAAATCTGTTCCCTTCTTCATGTTGTATCACCTTCAGTATAATCCGCAAAACTTGCTCCTTTTCCACGCTGTATAACCTCAGTGTGATCCGCAAATACTCTCCCGCACTATTATATTATTAGCACATCTTCTTATCTTTATACCGCACTATAATCTTTGATGTATCTGTGATTGTTCCTTGAGATGTCTGCAAAAACTGTGTGTGCAAATGATCCACAGTGTAGTGCATATATAGTGCATTGTTCTAGCCTCTAGGCCAACCATACAACCATTTATTTGAGCCAACTTCATAACAGATATTTAGGCCGACTATGTGAGGAGTTCTTCACGATATGTAGAGGTTTTTTTCCAGTGTTGTTATTTGTATTTCTATCAAAAGATCTTGGAGCATATTAAACTAGATCCTATATGATACTAAATTATATTTTGCACCTAAACGACAAACCTAATGGACATCAAGAAGAAGTCTATTCACCTAAATAATAAAATCTTACTCATGAAACCCATGAAGTAAGTACAACAAAATACTTTTTATTATCTTTGTCTTCTTTTCATAATTACATAGACAACATGAAGACCGACCTAGTTACATTTTACAACATGCCATGTGTCATTGTTTCCTCCTTCAGTTATGAAATTGATACACAGGAAACTACAGTCCGTGTAATTTCGGCTACTTTTTACAGAATTCCAATCTGATGCTCAGAGAGAGAGTTATGACTACTTTCCCAAGGTCACCTCTTTGAGATGAAATTCGGGAGCCTACAAAAACCCTAACTTCCATAGATCATGTCTTCAAAAATATTGTGAACCAAGGTTTCAAATTTTTACAAGAAGTTCCTCAATATTTCTTCGCAAATGGGTTTTTTTTAGCTTCTAAACCTTCATAGAAAAAACGTTATATCGAAAATTCCATGATGACCTATTTGAAGCAGCGAAACCCTAGAATCCAAAGCTCTGATACCAAACATTATGAAACCAGCTCCCAAAATAGAAGAAAAGAGAGATCACCGCCTTAGAAATCAACCACTTCGAGTGGGAAACCTCCTCAATAGAAGTTACAACATTAAAATCATTTATTTCTCCAGATCTCCAAAAAGTCTTGGACAATCATTCCAAGGTGTTTGAAACTCCCAAAGGACTCCCACCTATTCGTGATCATGGTCATGCTATTCATTTGATTCCAGGAAGTGTTCCTCCAAACATCAGGCCTTATAGATATCCTTACTTCCAAAAGAGCGAAATTGAACGTATGATTGCAGAAATGTTAGAGGCGGGTATAATTCAACCTAGTCAAAGTTCTTTCTCTGCTCCGGTAGTATTGGTACACAAGAAGGATGGATCATGGCACATGTGTCTGGATTATAGGGAGCTCAATAAGCTCACTATTAAAGATAAATTTCCCATTCATGTGATTGATGAATTATTGGATGAATTACATGGATCAATTTATTTTACCAAGTTGGATATTCGTTCAGGATATTATCAAATTAGAATGAAGACTGAAGATATTCTGAAAACAACATTTCAAACTCATGACGGTCATTATGAATTTTTGGTCATGCATTTTGGCCTTACCAATGCAACTTCTACATTTCAAGGGTTGATGAATTCCATTTTCAAACCCCTCCTTAGAAAATTTGTGTTAGTATTTTTTTATGATATACTAATCTATAGCAGATCTTGAAAGGATCATGTTCAACATGTTGACAGGGTGCTCAAACTATTGGAGGAGAAACAATTATATGCAAAAACCTCCAAATGTTTCTTTGGAGTACAAGAGATGGAATATCTGGGTCATATTGTATCTCAGGAGGGTGTTAAGGTAGACCCTAACAAAATTAAAGCCATTAAGGAATGGAAAGTCCCCACAGCCATAAAGAAGTTGCGAGGATTTCTCGTGTTTACAAGGTATTATCGCAAGTTTGTTAAGAATTATGGGAGAATAGCAGCACCTCTAACAACATTATTGAAGAAAGATGCAATTTCACGAACTCCTGAAGCAACTAAGGCCTTTGAACATCCTAAAGAGCGATCAATGCCTTAGAAATCAACCACTTTGAAGGGGAAACCTCCTTTACATTACATAAATGAACAATTCTTGACAAAACCTCCTTTATATATATATAGGAGTCAATGGGGTCACAATATAATCATAGCCTACCTAACAATAATAATGTAAGGGCACTGTTAGCACTCCACTAGTTCTCCCAAGGCTGAAAAGGAGACTGGCAAAGGTAACCACAAACCACTTTGATCTAGTAGCTAGCCCTACCAGGCTGAGAGGGCTCTCTCAATGAGATCACTGTCAAGGATTGACTGTGATATGAAGGATATTAGGCTAGATATGATAGGCTCGGGTAGGTTTTGAGTTTTTTAGGGTTTGATTCTGGATCAGGGATGAAACCAAGTAGCTAGGTCTAGGTATCAAAAGGGTTTACAGCTGCAAATATATAAAGGATCAAGATAGTAGTGGATCTATTATGGCTTTGGGCTTTTGTAGGTATTGTGGAGGGTCTGAAAAATTAGAGGGATTGAATGAGCATGTTTAATCATGAATTCATTAAACTTGAAGCATGAAACACAAAATGACATTTCCATATAAACAGAGCTAAATTAATAGAATTTTGCCTATGAACGGTAAGGAAAGCCACTGAAGATACAAGATATGGAAAGAGAAACTATATATCATTCATCAAAGACTATAACAGAGAAAATACATGATGATAAAATCACTGCACATTAATTCCTAGATAATAGTTGCAACTACATCCTTTGATTTCTGAATATGAAAATGAAAGTACAAGCTACAAGAGTTACAATCCTTTGATGTCCAACCAATCAAATGACTCCGAAAATGATAGATATAGACCAAAACAACCTCTCCCCTCTCTTAGGGGACGAATCCCTCAATTGTGGAGTTGATTACATGATATGCTCAATAAAACTTTAATGTCTAGGGAGGTCAACCAATTCACCTTATCATAGGAAACTAGATACATGTGACCAAAAATTACATTAACAAGCATGTATCTACCCTATTTCACTATTTACCAACTCAATTACACTTAATGACATCACAAAATCATCACCATTCATCAATTACACATGTAAAAAGTCAAACTAGTCAAAATGCCTATGAAAAATGCATACTGGAGAAAACACAGCAAATTCTAGAGAAAATGTGGCGTGCCTGGAGAAAGCGCAACGTGCTTGGGAAAAAGGTAATTTGAAGGCCTTCTAGGTGTCCAAATGTTGATCTGAAAGTTGATATGGATAGCCCTGGATGTCTGCTACATGATAAGATGTTCAAGCATACAAAAAGGTGTCTTATAGCCCTCCAAATATTCATTCTCCCAAGAGTAATCAGAAAGCACAGCGTGGCCTCCAAAAAGAGGGTAGAAAGGCCATTTTTTGCTATTTTTTTGAGCAGTTGACGCTCCAAAAGTGGCGGGCATGGCTCCATCACTGAGTAGGATTGAAGTACACATCAAGAGTAATCCACCAATGTAGATAATGTAGCCATTGGACCTCACCAACAAAAGCAGAGCGTGGCTAACGCTGTGTTTTTTCCAGTAGGACTGTTTTTCAAAATTGCCAATTTTGACCAAAATTTCACAAAAACCAAAATTTTCTCCAAGACTCTTCAAAATTGGCCTAGAGATGCCTAACAAGGTATGTTATGCTACTAAGGAAGCATCAGCAAGTAGTTCCAAGTTACCCTTCTCCTTTTGGCTAATTAGGGTTTCCTTCAGTTTGCTTGCAATTGTTTAACTTTGACTTTGTAAATTTGATTCCTTGTGTAGTAGTGGGAAACCATGTGTTTTCGCAACTTGTTGTCTCTGTTAGCCTTGTAAAGGAGCTTCTCCAAGTGAATATTGACTTTATCAGGCCAAAACTCCCTATTTTCATTGATTTCCATGGCTATCCTTTCTTCAAATGTCAACTCTTCATCTGGTGGATTTTGCTCTCTTTATTTTTGAAGTGCTCTCTGGAGACCCATGGTCCTTGGCCTATTCCTTGTCACCTGTTTTTCATGCTTATCTAAATCTTCACTATTAACCACTGCTTTACCTTCAACTGATTGTTCTCTTTCTTTAAGAAGGAAATTATGAAATTAACCCTTGCCAAATTGTCCTTGAGTTCTTTGATCTGAGCATCTTTCTCCTTGATGATATGCTCTATGTTTTCATGCTCTTCATTTCCCTCCAAGTCTACTATGTCAATGTCATGATGGATGATCTCTTCATCATGCAAAGATGTCTCATGATGTAATGGTAATCCTTATTTTGCTGATGTGGCCTTGGCCCCTTCCTCAATCTGAGGAGAAAACACAAGCCTTCTGCCTCTCTGGTATGTCTAAGTGACCTCAATCTTCCTCCTCACTAAAATTTCACTAGGTGAGCCAGCCTCCACAAGTCTAGATGGTGTTGATGGAGAACTAGGGCTAGTAGGCTAGCTACTAGAAGGAAAAAAGACATTTGACTACATAAAAGTTTCCCAAGTGATGCTATTTTTTTCAAGCTGGTGTAAAACAATCCTTTTGATAAGAGCATGATGGAAAAGGCTGGCTTCAAGACCACTCTGCTTATGCTTAACTTTTTCTGAAATCTTTGCCAAACTTCTATAGAGGTAGTAGGGAAAATTGATTGTCTTTATCCCTGTGAAATGCATGAGTACTCTGACATGATACCTATATAGTCTAGAAAATATTCCCTCATAAGAGAAGTACTTCATGATGATCTTCATCAGTGGTGTATACTTCTCAAGGAGGTGCCCAACAGGAAAACCTTCTTCATGTGTTGTTGATAGTGTCTTTTGAGGTAGGGCTTGTAGCTTTGAATCTATAGGTCCTGGTTCTTGAACCATTTCTCACCATGATTGGGTATCCATGTGGCCTCAACTACTAAATCAATTGATATAGTGAAAGTAACCCCTGCAATCATTACCTTGTCCTTTTTGAGCTGAGTGGCAAACAATTTAGTCAATGTGGCATGTTATTTTACTCTCTCAACTTGCTCACAAAAAGGAAGACATCCTACCCTTTAAAAACACTTCTTGGATAATGGTGAAGACATCACTTCATGAGTGGTTAAGGGCTCATATATTGACAACTGGCCTCTCTTATTGTAAGGCATCTTCTCCTCCATTTGATTTTTTGCAAGGGGAAAAACCCTAATGAGGCAAAATAGGGGAAGGGAGTGAAGGGATAGGATGAAGGGATTAGGGAAGGGAGTGAAGGGATAGGATGAAGGGATTAGGGAAGGGAGATGGGAGTAGGAAAATTTAGGGAGGTGGAAAGGGGTCTTAGGAAACTTTAGGAAGTGGAATGGAGTGAAATGGGTATGGGAATAGAGCTAGGGAATTTTTACACAGTCCTAGCTAAGAAAACTACCAAAAATTGTAGTATTAGGCTAGGGTTTAGGTTTTGGGGCTTAGGAAATGGAAATGAGGGGGAGTGAAGACAATTGAATATGGTTTTAAGTGTGAGAGAGGATAACAAGTCTATGGTAAGTGTGTTTATCTTGCAAATTTTGAAAATATGGGCCAGGTACTAAAACGCAATGTAGGGACCAATTGAGGGTTTACACTCTAAAAAAATGAAATTGAGGTGCAAGGAGGGGTTAATGTGGTGTAACTTAATTGTGAAATGATGTTGGACACCTTGATAGCCTTCAGGAACCTTCAGAAACGAATTTGATGCCTTTGAGAGAGAAAACACATCATGTGGAAGAAAACACATCTTGTAGCTCAGAAAACGCAGTGTGGCTGCTTTGGCATCAAATTTTTGGAATGTATTTGACTTGAAATTATTGAAATTGCCTTGGTAGGTGAGAGAGAACTCTTCTTCAATGAGGTCAATGAGAAAATGAACTTGAAATGGTCTTTAATAGTTTGTGATGGTCACTTTTCCTTATAGTAGCGGGATGGCCCACTACATGTTTTTTCATTTTGCTTTGAAAACTTATGTAGCTTTGAAAATTTCTTATGCAGCTTTGGAATTTGAAACTTACATAATATGAAACATAAATTACATTTTGAAACCAAATTCATAGAACAAATTTACCTATTACCACTCCTCCTTTGTCAGATTTTGCATGGAATGACAAATTTTGGTGACCTTAACCCTAATGACCTAATCGTGACACTGAAATGAATGAAAACCATGATGATGTTGACTAAAGTGATATTGATGACCTTTCAATGATGGTACACTCAACTAAGTGATGACAAGGATTGGCATGTAAAATTTTTGAAAGGAGTGGCAATATCCTTAGACACACTAGCTAGTGACCAAATTTTTATTTGAAGACATAATGAAATGACAAAAATTTGACTTTAAGAACCTAACAAGACATTGTAAGAGCACATTGGATCACTGGTGACAGGCTGAACAAACTGGCACTAAAAGTTACAACAATAACAATATTGGCTTTTATGGGGCACAATAATAACAATATGGGGGCTATAGGGGTATAAAAATAACAATAAGGGGGCTACACTAACAACAATAAGGGACTATACTAGTAATATAGGGACCTAACAAACAACCTTGGGAAAATTATGGAGTTTGTAAATTCTTTTGACATAGTTTTTTATGGCCTAACTATCTTGGGTTGATACCCCAATGAAGGCTTTTTGATCAACTGTCAACAATGACAAATATTATGTCCTTCCACTTTGAGTTGCATTATTGTTGGAAATATTTTGTCATTGATGGCAAAGGCAAAGCTTTATAGCAAAGGAAAACATTGTTGGCCAAGGAAAAGCATGGCAACTGCAAAGCAGTGATAATGGTGTTCTCACTGTAGGTAAATTCGAAGGTAATGGAAAATATTGGAAAAGGAAACTACGTTAGTAAATATGTTTTCATTGGTGGCCAAGACAAAGGTTGTTGGCAACGACAATAGCAGAGGTGGCACAGGTAAAGAAAAGGTAAAGGAAAAGCATTGATAATGGTTTTGTCATTATTGGAAAATCAAATGGTGCAGAGTCTTTGGAGCCATTTACTTGATAATAGATCATCTCAAATGCAGTTGTAAGCCACTCATATGGGAAGAGCTCTAAAAGAGATTTCCAACAGTATGTGGAAGTCTGAAAATGGCCTCCTGGTTCGAGAGATAGATCCAGTCAAAGTTCTATGATCTGTATTTAAAAATTGCTTGAGGTTTGTGAAATTTTGCAAGTGATTCAATTAGGTTTCAAGCCTATTTTGTGAAATTATTAAACACAAAAACATGAAATTTAAACTGGGTTTTTGCATAAAAATACAAGACAATATAACAGTAAACACACAACATCAATTGATTAAGGAGTTCACCCTTCCTGGGCTACGTCTTCTGGTCCAACTTCCAATGGTTGAGCCTCTTTCATTATGATCTAAAAATGGTGTTTACATACATTTAAAGTGCTCAAATATCTATAATGATAGTTCCAATGGCTTCGGAGCTGTCAAAAACTCCTGTATAGCCTCTTTTTGCTCCCAAAAAGGCCAAAAACTTAAGAAGTTACGATCTCCACAAGTTTTCCAGCAATTCGTCCTACAATTTTGGTCTCCTACAAACCGCCCCACAATTTCGCCCCAAAAAGCGCATACGCAACAACTTTTTTGCCAACATCCAGTGTAATTTGTGGGATCATTTAATTTCCCAATGCGACATTATAACCTAATTTTTAATTAATATATTGTTGGCCCAATATTTTAAAATAAAAAATAGGCAGGGTTGTGCTAAGCCATGGCCCCTGGTCCCGCCCCTTGTTTCTGTGGGCGCAATGACAAGGGTTGGGGCTAGCCCCAACCTACCCCCAACATGCAACCATAGTATGTTAAGTCACGAGTGCGTAGCGCATTGGTAAAGCATTGGTCTTGCCACCCTGAGGTCGTGTGTTCAAAACCGACGAAGGTCTATCTGCCCATAACCCAAAATTTTGGTCAGCCACTAGGGTGCCACGTGGTGACCTATGGTTGGTCCATGTGGTGTTCCCTGGTTGGTCGTATAACCATCAACCAATCACATCACCCCAACTCAAACTAACCAACAAGTGACAAATGGTGTGCACTGATTAGCCCAACAAGGTACAGTCCACGGTCCAGTAATCATTCAAAAATCTAGTCAATGGTTGAGTTAGCATTATGGATGACTGACAGGGCAACCCTATTCATCCAAAAACCATTTTTTTAGTTGTTTCTAAAAATGGAAAGAATACGATTGCAGGAGCATACAGATTCTGTCTTTTGTGAAACCAAATGTGTCAGATTCATAACGATGAGATCTACGCAAGCGCATAGGTTTCGTTCCATTATGATAAATTTGAATTTTGAGCATAAAATTGATCCAACGGATCATTCCTCCCCACTGGAAGCTTTTGGACCCCAAAATATCACTTTCAGTTGAAAAACATGTGAGGGTACAGTTCCCTCACCCTTCCAATATAAATCCATTTGGCTTTGCTTGGATTTGTACCCTTAAGCCCCACATGAAGATATTCCATGTTTCCTCATTTTGAATTCCTTGTTTTTATGTCAAGGATAGTGTCTTGCTACAATTTTTCAAGATATTCAGGAGAGAAATCTTCAATTGAACGAATTTTAACATTCTCTCCTTGATCTTCAATCAAAGGAGGTTCATACAATCTTAAGTTCTGAAGGAAAATACAACCTGAAGGCATTATTACCAATCTTTTCAAGAATTTTGAATGGACCATATCGAATTGGTTTCGGATTTTTACCTTCTCCTTGGAGTCTCTCTTTGCTAATATGAAGCCAAACTTCATCATAGACTTGGAAATTGTGATCTACACGATGCTTATCATGTCTTGTCTTGTACTTGACTTGACTCTTCTCCAATTGTTCTTGAACTGTTTGATGTACCAATTAAACTCGTTTAACGGATATTTTAGCTTTTTCTATGTCACTATGGCCATCAATAGAAAAATATTTCCCAAAGATAAAATCTAAAGCAGATTTAGGCAAGTATCCCAAACATGCCTCAAATGGCGAGGTTTGAGTCAAAGAGTGCTTGGCCCAATTGTAAGGATGTTGAATATAGTGCAAATTTTCATCCCACAACTTAGGATGCTTTTTCAATAACCATGAAGAATATGTATCAACGTCCTATTCACCACCTTTGTTTGGTTGTCTGTTTGTGGATAAAATGTTGTACTCTTTTTCAATTCGGTGTCCATGATTCCCCACAAGCTTGATGAAAAGTTCTTGAAAAAGTGAGAATCTTGATCACTAAAAAAAGATGTGGGAAACCAAAAATGTGCCCATACATTCTAAAAGAATAACTGAGCGGTTTGTTCAGTCGTAACCTCCTTTTTACAAGGCATAAAAATACACATTTTTCTGAACCTATCCACAACTACATAAAGATAATCATGACCTTTCCTAGACATAGGTAGACCTCCTACAAAGTCGAGAAACACTCTCCCATGGACGGGAAGGTACGGGAAGTGGTGTATACAATCCCAACTTTCTATTGCTAGGCTTACTAACAACACATAATGAACATCCTCTTACAGATCGTGACACACTTTCAAGCATACAAGCCCAATACCAATACCTCTGTAATTGTGCCACCATCTTACCTATACCGAAATTACCAGCAATAAGAGAAGTATGTGCTTCCCTTATGATGTTGACTCTCTCCCCCTGTGGAATACAAAGCTTGTCATTATGGTACAAGAAGTTATCATGCACATGATAATCCAATTCCTTTACTTGGTTACTTGACACAAAGTCGCATATACATCTTTGAAATCACTATCTAAAGCATATTGTTCAACATAGCTCTCATGCATGAAAGAATTATGCTTAAGAATAATGGATGCACTAAAAATTGGCCTAGAAAGCATATCAACAAATTTGTTATAGATACCTTTCTTATACCTGATCACCAAGTCAAATTGTTGAAAAAAACCCATCCATCGAAAGTGTCTTGCTTGTTGCAGCTTTGTTTGTGATTATAAGTATTGCAATGATTGATGATCCGTGCAGATGATTGTTTCTTTACCCATCAAGTAGTGTTTCTAATTTTCACACTTTGCACCAATGCATACAATTCCTTGTCATATGTAGGATAGTTAATCACTGCACCATTAAATTTTTTTTAATGAAAACTAATGGGCTTACCATGTTGCATTAGGATTGCGCCCATGGAATAATCACTTGCATCAGTCTGTATCTCAAATGACTATCTCAAGTCTAGAAGTGAAAATATAGGAGCTGAAATGATATTTTCCTTCAATGCATCAAATTTATTTTGTTGCTTACCTCCCCACTGGAAGACCTACTTCACACTTGTCAATGCATGCAATGGAGTTGCGATAGAAGAGAAGTTAGGAATAAACTTCCTCCAATATTAGGTTGCTACCAAAAAAATTCTAACCTCTGTCACTATTTTGGCCCTTGGCTAATTCAAAATGACATCAACCTTGGAGGGATCTATTTTCAACTCTCCTCCTCAAACAATATGACCCAAATAGACTAAGGAAGTTTTCTCAAACTCACATTTCGACATCTTTAAAAACAATTGTTCTTTCTTCAAGACATCTAATAATTTTTTGACATGCATGACATGTTCTTCATGGGACTTGCTGAAAATTAATATGTCATCTAAATAGACTATCACAAAGTCATATATAAAAGGAATCTTCACAGCATTCATCGCACACATGAAAGTAGCAGGAGCATTACAAAGCCCAAAGGGCATAACTAACCATTCAAACAAACCTTTCTTTATTTTTAATGTTGTCTTCCATATGTCTCCTTCAACGATTCTGATTTGATGATAGCCACTCCTCAAGTCAAGTTTAGTAAAATACACAACATCTTTCAGTTGATCAAGTAAACCATCAATTATAGGAAGTGGGTAACGGTTCATTACTATAATCTTGTTCAATGCACTAAATTCCACACACGTGCGTCATTTTCCATATTTCTTCGGCACCAAAACAATAGGTGAACCGCATGGCGAAGTACTTGGTCAGATGATTCCCTTGTCAAGCAACCCTTGGATTTGTTTTTTAATTTCTACATTTTCCATCATTGACATCCTGTACATTCCAATGTTAGGAAGAGGACAATCTTGCTGCAATTGGATTTCATGTTGGATTCCTCTTTTGGGAGGCAATCCCTTAGGCTCCTAAAACATCTCATCATATTGGTTAACAACCTCAACCAAATTATATTTCAACTTTGAATCACAACTGTGAAAGGCTTCATTATCAACATCATTCTTTTGTTTGACCATTAAAAGCACAAAAATCGTGCTAGAGTTAATAAGACTCTTCATTAGTCCAGCATTCACAAGTGAAAGATTTAGTTTCTATTGATGTGCTCTAACAATGTACTCAATACCATATTTGAATAAGTGATACTTGGATTCATGGTGATGAAAATATCTTTCCTATCATAAAGATATGAGCTTCCCAAAACAACACTCGAAATATCAAGTGGAACTACATCAAGTTCAACTTCATCAAGAAAGTTTGTTGTAATTGCATATCTAAATATGCATTTCCTCATAACTTGAAAATTTTCATTCTTGCATATCCTACCTAAAGGATAAGGCCTTGGATGAGGAATGGTATCTAAATCTAACTTCTTGACTAAGTCTTCCAAAATCAGATTTTCTTGTGAACCATCAAAGAGTGTATCAATTTTGGTATGCTTTGAACTAACTCAAATATGGAAAATTTCAATTCTTGTTTTCTCATCTTGATTATCATTAGGACAACTTGAAGAACTAGTGCTTGCTATGTCCTTACCTTTCATTTCCATTGTTGTGATCTTTTTTCATCTCCCGAATAGGATCCTAAATCATGTTGTGTAGTTGCAGTTGTCTTTTGCTTCCCTTTGTTGCTAAACTTTTTGGGTCTCATCTCAAGATAAAGTTTCCAACAATGTTTTTCATCGTGACCATCTTTTGCACAATTTTTGCATGTTAATTTTTTTCCCTCTTTCTTGATGGAAGCATTCTTCTTCCCTTGTCCTTTGAACTTACCCTTTCCTTTCTCTCTACTTTAAAATGGTTTTTTGTTGCCCTCTTGTGGAACATTTTTCCCTCTTGCTTCTAGGTGTGTAGCCTATACACAAACCTCATCTAAACTTGTAGTGTTAAACATGAGTATGGTATGTCTCAAATAGCTCTGCAAACCTCTAATGTATTTCAAAAATGTATATTGTGATGTTAAATCTACACCCAATATTAATTCTCTTTTTTTAAACTCTTGAGAATAGCTTTGCACTTTGTCCCTTTAATTTCCTAATGTTTTGGCAATCCATAATATATTTTTGCATGTATGCTAATGGATAGAATTGTCTTCTTAGTGCAGCAACAAAATCATTCCAAGAGGTTAAGACCTTACCATGTTTCTTCATGTCCTCTTGAATTTTGGCTTCCCATCAAATAAGAGTTGCACCTTCCAACCTTAATGAAGCAAGATAGAACTTGGTGTCATCATCCTTGATCTTTTGTATCCTTCAATACACTTCAAGTTGACGAACCCAATTTTCTAATATTTCAGCATTTATCTCACCATTATGCATAGGAAATTCAAATTTAATGTTAAGTTTCAACAATGGAGTTTTTTCATGTCCCTTTGGAGAATGTGGAAGTGTTGGTGGAGTAGTTGTGGAAGAAGATAATGGTGAATATGGTGGTGAGGATGGAGGTGAAGAGAATGGTGGTGTCAAAGGTGATTTTTCACCATTCCCTTTTGGAGGATTATTCCCATCTCCACCATCTCCTCCTGGAGGTTTGGAGCTCTCGCCTTGCAACCTTGTGTTTCTCTCCTCATAGAGATCTTTCACCATTTGTGTCATATCAAATAATTCTTTACCGAAGGCTTTCTTTTCTTCTGACATGTTATAAGACTCCTTGTAATGTGACATACTTGTTGAAGCTTCAACTGCAATTTGAGGTAGAATTTTGGGTGGATATTGTGGAAAATTTTCTCTCCTTGTCCTTGACTTAACTTGAGGACTTGAAACCACAATATTTCCTTCTCCTCTCTTGAGCTTCAACCTTTTAAGCATCACATACACTTGCAAACAATTAAACCCTCACAGCAACAATAAAACCTAAGCTCTAACACCAAACTTATCTGTATTTAAAAATTGCTTGAGGTTTTAGAAACTTTGGAAGTGAATCAATTAGGTTTTAAGCCTCTTTTGTGATATTATTAAACACAAAAACATCAAATTTAAACTGAGTTTTTCCATAAATATACAAGATAATATCACCATAACGGTAAACACACAACATCAATTGATGAAGGAGTTCACCCCTCTGGTTGGTCCACGTGGTGTTCCCTGGTTGGTCATACCATCAACCAATCACATTACCCCAACTCAAACAAACCAAAAAGTGACAAATGGCGCGCTTTGATTAGCCCAACAAGGTATATTCAATGATCCAACCATCAGTCAACAATCAAGTCAGCAGTATGGACTGCTAACTGGGAAACCCTATTCATCCAAAAACCATTTTTAGGTGTTTCCAAAAATGGACATAATGCAATTGCAGGAGCATACAGAGTTGGTTTTTCGCAAAACGAGTTGTGCCATATTTATAACAACGAGATCTACACAAGCTTATAGGTTTCGTTCCATTCTGATAACTTTGAATTTTTAGCATAAAATTGATCCACCGGATCATTCTATGATCCCAAGTCAAAGTGAGCAGAATTAAAGGTGAATGGAGGAGCCTTGGCACATAGCCAAAGTTGGTAGAAGTGCTAAACCCGACGGTAAACCCTAGCGAAGAAGACAAACAAAGGATCACATAGACTAGCCAACAACAAAGTAGTAGGGAGCATTTTTATTAGGCATTGTTCGAGCCAACCTGACACAGTTACTTTAGCGGAACGGTTATGGTACAAAAGTCTCAGCTTCTGGATGAATGGAGTGGGATGACATCAGCATGTGACGCCATCCCGTCGAAAGTAGCCTGGTGGTCTATCCCCGGTGAAGCCTTAAGGCTTACAAAGAGAAAGCATTGGGAGACAGGGCATCGGGACACGACAATCGAGATCCAACCAATGAAGAGTCCAGTAGGAGCTCCCACTATGATGACTCAGTTCTCTGAGGGCGATCTCGGAAAGGAAAGCCCAGAAATTTTTTTGGGGAGCACAAGGTTAAACTCCAGGAGATGGGCGTCAGGCACACATGGCAGATTTTCAACAACACTATAGACGAAAGTCTTGTCAGGCCTTGAACCACCTTTGAACTACTCCTCGTAATACCAAAAACCATAATGGAGTGGTGTCAAGGCACAAATTTTTTCATCTGGTGATTTTTGTCAAAGAAAAATTACAATGGAAATCGATACAAAATAGGGTTGCAAGACCCTTTATCTCCCCTCTCTGATAGGACAGGTGGCAGTGTACTATTGGTCGAGACTATTATCACTCCATCGGATCTCTAAGGTTGAGAAAGAGTCCAAACAGAGGTAACCACACACCAATATTTTAGCTTGGTAGCTAGCCCTAACAAACCAAAGAAGGCTCTCTCCACAAAGTCACAACCAAGAGGGTTGGATGAATTAGGGTTTTAGGCTAGGTATAAGTACAAGGGTTTGTTTGTTTTGAATTGATTTTTTGGATGGGTGAATTAGGTCAAAGAGGCTAGGTCAGGGAAAATAAGATTAGGGTTGCATAGATTAAATGAGGCAAGGTAGGTAGGAAGGCCGCTAACACTTTAGGGCTTCAGGGTAAGATGGATTAGACTGATGAGGAGCTAGAAAGAGCAAGGAAAAACATGTATTCTTTCTAAACTGAATAAAATGAACAAACTATGAATATTTTCCCAAAACAGAGCATGAGAAATGTATTATCAACTTGAAAACTAGCATATCATAGAAATGAGATGGATCATGAAACAAAACATTCTTACATAATGAGACATAAGAAGAAAAATGCTAAATTTCCATACCACAGGTATCCCAAGAAATAGCTGCAACCTCTCATTAATTTCCTGCCAAATACTGAATACACCAGAGAATCTGATCAATGCATCAACATCCAACCTCTGAAATGAGTCAAAAATTACATGATATAGACCTCAAAAAACCTCTCCCAACCTCAGGGGTCAAATTCCTAAGTTGAGGAGGTGTTCCACATAAAACTGAGCTAAATACCTAGAGTGTAGGGAGGTCAAACTGACTCATCCCTCACTTTTTGCAAACCGATTCATTACATGTCATCAAAACTTTTCACCTAATGTATTTACCCCTAGGTAAGTCAACCACATCATAATTTCTTTTACATTCATGATTTACATTGGTAAAAATCCCATTGACCATGGTCAAACTGGAACAACTGAGAACATTGGAAAATTTCTACAAATAGCCCTAGACACACTAGCCAGTGATCAAATTTTTATTTGAAGACGTAATGAAATGACAAAAATTTGACTTTAAGAACCTAACAAGACATTGTAAGAGCACATTGGATCACTGGTGACAGGATGAACAAATTGACACTAACAAGCACAACAATAATAATAGTGGCTTTTATGGGGCACAATAATAAAAATATGGGGGCTACAAGGGTATAAAAATAAAAATAAGTGGGCTACACTAACAACAATAAGGGACTACACTAGTAATATAGGGACCTAACAAACAACCTTGGGAAAATTATGGAGTTCGTAAATTATTTTGACATAGTTGTTTATGGCCTAACTATCTTGGGTTGATACCCCAATGAAGGCTTTTTGATCAACTATCAACGATGACAAATATTATGTCCTTCCACTTTGATTTGCGTTATTGTTGGAAATATTTTGTCATTGATGGAAAAGGCAAAGATTTATAGCAAAGGAAAACATTGTTGGCAATGATTGTTGGCCAAGGAAAAGCATGGCAACTGCAGAGCATTGATAATGGTGTTCTCACTGTAGGTAAAGTCAAAGGTAATGGAAAATATTGGAAAAGGAAACTACGTTAGTAAATATGTTTTCATTAGTGGCCAAGACAAAGGTTGTTGGCAACGACAATAGTAGAGGTGGCACATGTAAAGAAAAGGTAAAGGAAAAGCATTGATAATGGTGTTGTCATTATTGGAAAATCAAAGGGTGCGGAGTATTTAGAGCCATTTACTTGATAATAGATCATCTCAGATGCAGTTGTAAGCCACTCAGATGGGAAGAGCTCTAAAAGAGATTTCCAACAGTATGTGGAAGTCTAAAAATGGCCTCCTAGTTCGAGAGATAGATCCAGTCAAAGTTCTATGATCTGTATTTAAAAATTGCTTGAGGTTTGTGAAATTTTGCAAGTGATTCAATTAGGTTTTAAGCCTATTTTGTGAAATTATTAAACACAAAAACATGAAATTTAAACTGAGTTTTTGCGTAAAAATACAAGACAATATAACAGTAAACACACAACATCAATTGATGAAGGAGTTCACCCCTCCTGGGCTACGTCTTCTGGTTCAACTTCCAATGGTTGAGCCTCTTTCATTATGATCTAAAAATGGTGTTTACATACATTTACAATGCTCAAATATCTATAATGATAGCTCCAATGGCTTCGGAGCTGTTATAAACCCCTGTCTAGCCTCTTTTTTCTCCCAAAAAGGCCAAAACCTTAAGAATTTATGATCTCCACAAGTTTTCCAGCAATTCGTCCTACAATTTCGGCCTCCTGCAAACTGCCCCAAAAAGCGCTTACGGGTAACTTTTCTGCCAACATCCAGTGTAATTTGTGGGATCGTTTAATTTCCCAATGTGACCTTATAACTGAATTTTTAATTAATATATTGTTGGCCGAATATTTTAAAATAAAAAATAGGCGGGGCTAGGCTAAGCCATGGCCCTTGGTCCCGCCCCTTGTTTCTGTGGGCGCAGTGACAAGGGTTGGGGCTAGCCCCAACCCACCCCTAGTTGTGCCATCGCTCAACATTAAATACAACATGCAACCATAGTATGTTAAGTCATGAGTGCGTAGCGCATTGGTAAGCGTTGGTCTTGCCACCCTGAGGTCGTGTATTCAATTCCGACGAAGGTCTATCTTCCCATAACCAAAAATTTTGGTTGGCCACTAGGGTGCCATGTGGTGACCTCTGGTTGGTCCATGTGGCATTCCCTGGTTGGTCATATAACCATCAACCAATCACATCGCCCCAACTCAAACCAACCAACAAGTGACAAATGGTGTGCACTGATTAGCCCAACAAGGTATAGTCCACGGTCCAGTCATCAGTCAAGAATCTAGTCAACAGTTGAGTTAGCATTATGGACGACTGACAGGGCAACCCTATTCATCTAAAAACCATTTTTTTTAGTTGTTTCTAAAAACGGTCAGAATGCGATTGCAAGAGCATACAGAGTCTGTTTTTTTCGAAACCAGTTGTGTTAGATTCATAATGATGAGATCTACGAAAGCGCACAGGTTTCGTTCCATTATGAGAAATTTGAATTTTGAGCATAAAATTGATCCAACGGATCATTCCTCCCCACTGGAAGCTTTTGGACCCCAAAATATCACTTTCGATTGACAAACATGTGAGGGTACAGTTCCCTCACCCCTCCAATATCAATCCATTTGGCTTTGCTTGGATTTGTACCCTTGAGCCCCACACGAAGATATTCCATGTTTCCTCATTTTGAATTCCTTATTTTTCTGTCAAGGATAGTGTCTTGCTACAAATTTTCAAGGTATTTAGGAGAGAAATCTTCAATTGAATGCATTTGAACATTCTCTCCTTGATCTTCAATCAAAGGAGGCCCATACAATCTTAGGTTCTGAAGGAAAATACAACCTGAAGGCATTATTACCAATCTTTTAAAGAATTTTGAATGGACCATATCAAATTGGTTTTAGATTTTTACCTTCTCCTTGGAGTCTCTCTTTGCTAATATGAAGCCAAAATTCATCATCGACTTGGAAATTGTGATCTACACGATGCTTATCATGTCTTATCTTGTACTTGACTTGACTCTTCTCCAATTGTTCTTGAACTGTTTGATGTACCAATTAAACTCGTTTAACGAATCTTTTTGCTTTTTCTATGTCAATATGGCCATCAATAGAAACATCTTTCCCAAAGATAAAATCTAAATCAGATTTAGGAAAGTATCCCAAACATGCCTCAAATGGCGAGGTTTGAGTCGAAGCGTGCTTGGCGCAGTTGTAATCATGTTGAATATAGTACAAATTTTCATCCCACAACTTAGGATACTTCTGTAATAACCACGAAGAATATGTATCATCATCCTATTCACCACCTCTATTTGGTCATCTGTTTATGGGTGAAATGTTGTACTCTTTTTCAATTTGGTGTCCATGAGTCCCCACATGCTTGAAAAAAAGTTCCCGAAAAAGTGAGAATCTTGATCACTAAAAAAAGATGTGGGAAACCAAAAATGCGCCCATACATTCTAAAAGAGTAACTGAGCAGTTTGTTCATTCGTAACTTGCTTTTACAAGGAATAAAAATACACATTTTGCTAAACCTATCCACAACTACATAAAGATAATCATGACCTTTCCTAGACATAGATAGACCTCCTACAAAGTCAAGAAACACTCTCCCATTGACGGGAAGGTACAGGAAGTGGTGTATACAATCCCAACTTTCTATTTCTAGGCTTACTAACAACACATAATGAACATCCTCTTACAAATCGTGACACACTTTCAAGCATACAGGCCCAATAGCAATACCTTTGTAATTGTGCCACCGTCTTACCTACACCGAAATGACCAGCAATAAGAGAAGTATGCGCTTCCCTTATGATGTCGACTCTCTCCCCCTGTGGAATACAAAGCTTGCCATGATGGTACAACAAGTTATCATGCACATGATAATCCAATTCCTTTACTTGGTTACCTTGACACAAAGTCGCATATACATCTTTGAAATCACTATCTAAAGCATATTGTTCAACATAGCTCTCATGCATGAAATAATTATGCTTAAGAATAATGGATGCACTAACAATTGGCCTAGAAATAATATCAACAAACTTGTTATAGATACCTTTCTTATACCTTATCACCAAGTCAAATTGTTGAAGAAAACCCATCCATCAAAATTGCCTTGCTTGTTGCAGCTTTGTTTGTGATTATAAGTATTGCAATGGTTGATGATCCGTGTGAATGATTGTTTCTTTACCCATCATGTAGTGTTTCCAATTTTTCACACTTTGCACCAATGCATACAATTCCTTGTCATATGTAGGATAGTTAATCACTGCACCATTAAAAGTTTATAATGAAAACATTTAGGCTTACCATGTTGCATTAGGATTGCGCCCATGGAATAATCACTTACACCAGTATGTATCTCAAATGACTGTCTCAAGTCTAGAAGTGAAAATATAGGAGCTGAAATGATATTTTCCTTCAATGCATCAAATGTCTTTTTTTACTTACCTCCCCACTAGAAGACCTACTTCACACTTGTCAATGCATGCAATGGAGTCGTGATAGAAGAGAAGTTAGAAATAAACTTCCTCCAATATTAGGTTGCTACCAAAAAAATTCTAACCTTTGTCACTATTTTGGCCCTTGGCTAATTCAAAATGACATCAACCTTGGAGGGATCTATTTTCAACTCTCCTCCTCCAACAATATGACCCAAATAGACTAAGGAAGTTTTCTCAAACTCACATTTCGACATCTTTAAAAACAATTGTTCTTTCTTCAAGACATCTAATAATTTTTTGACATGCATGACATGTTCTTCATGGGACTTGCTGAAAATTAATATGTCATCTAAATAGACTATCACAAAGTCATATATAAAAGGAATCTTCACAGCATTCATTGCACACATGAAAGTAGCAGGAGCATTACAAATCCCAAAGGGCATAACCAACCATTCAAACAAACCTTTCTTTATTTTTAATGTTGTCTTCCATATGTCTCCTTCAACGATTCTGATTTGATGATAGCCACTCCTCAAGTCAAATTTAGTAAAATACACAACATATTTCAGTCGATCAAGTAAACCATCAATTATAGGAAGTGGGTAACAGTTCATTACTATAATCTTGTTCAATGCACTAAATTCCACACACGTGTGCCATTTTCCATCTTTCTTTGGCACCAAAATAATAGGTGAACTGCATGGCGAAGTACTTGGTCAGATGATTCCCTCGTCAAGAAACTCTTGGATTTGTTTTTTAATTTCTACAGTTACCCATCACTGACATCCTGTACATTCCAATTTTAGGAAGAGGACAATCTCACTGCAATTGGATTTCATGTTGGATTCCTCTTTTGGGAGGCAATCCCTTAGGCTCCTGAATCATCTCATCATATTGGTTAACAACCTCAACCAAATTAGATTTCAACTTTGAATCACAACTGTGAAAGGTTTCATTATCAACATCATTATTTTGTTTGACCATTAAAAGCACACAAATCTTGCTAGAGTTAATAAGTCTCTTCATTAGTCCAGCATTCACAAGTGAAAGATTTAGTTTCTATTGATGTGCTCTAACAATGTACTCAATACCATATTTGAATAAGTGATACTTGTTTTCATGGTTATGGAAATAGCTTTCCTATCATAAAGATACGGGCTTCCCAAAACAACACTCGAAATATCAAGTTCAACTTCATCAACAAAGTTTGTTGTAATTCCATATCTAAATATGCATTTCCTCGTCACTTGAAAATTTGCATTCTTGTATATCCAACCTAAAGGATAATGCCTTGGATGAGGAATGGTTTCTAAATTTAACTTCTTGACTAAGTCTTCCAAAATCAGATTTTCTTGTGAACCATCAAAGAGTGTATCAATTTTGTTATGCTTTGAAATAACTCAAATATGGAAAAGTTCAATTCTTGTTTTTTCATCTTGATTATCATTAGGACAACTTGAAGAACTAGTGCTTGCTATGTCCTTACCTTTCATTTCCATTGTTGTGATATTTGTTCATATCTCGAATAGGATCCTAAATCATGTTGTGTAGTTGTAGTTTTCTTTTGCTTCCCTTTGTTGCTAAAATTTTTGGGTCTCATCTCAAGATAAAGTTTCCAACAATGTTCTTCATCGTGACCATCTTTTGCACAATTTTTGCATGTTAATTTTTCTCCCTCTTTCTTGATGGAAGCATTCTTCTTCCCTTGTCCTTTGAACTTACCCTTTCCTTTGTCTCCACTTTAAAATGGTTTTTTGTTGCCCGCTTGTGGAACATTTTTCCCTCTTGCTTCTAGTTGTGTAGCCTGTACACAAACCTCATCTAAACTTGTAGTGTTAAACATGAGTATGGTATGTCTCAAATAGCTCTGCAAACCTCTAATGTATTTCAACAAAGTATATTGTGATGTTAAATATACACCAAATATTAATTCTCTTCTTGTAAACTCTTGAGTATAGCTTTTCACTTTGTCCCTTTAATTTCCTAATGTTTTGGCAATCCATAATATATTTTTGCATGTATGCTAATGGATAGAATTGTCTTCTTAGTGCAACAACAAAATCATTCCAAGAGGTGAAGACCTTACCATGTTTCTCCATGTCCTCTTGAGTTTTGGCTTCCCATCAAATAAGAGTTGCACCTTCCAACCTTAATGAAGCAAGATGGAACTTGGTGTCATCATCCTTGATCTTTTGTATCCTTCAATACACTTCAAGTTGATGAACCCAATTTTCTAATATTTCAGCATTTATCTCACCATTATGCATAGGAAATTCAAATTTAATGTTAAGTTTCCACGATGGAGTTTTTTCATGTCCCTTTGGAGAATGTGGAAGTGTTGGTGGAGTTGTTGTAGAAGAATATGATGATGAATATGGTGGTGAGGATGGAGGTGAAGAGAATGGTGGTGTCAAAGGTGGTTTTTCACCATTCCCTTTTGGAGGATTATCCCCATCTCCTCCATCTCTTCCTGGAGGTTTGGATCTCTCACCTTGCAACCTTGTGTTTCTCTGCTCATAGAGAACTTTTTCCATTTTTGTCATATCAAATAATTCTTTACCGAAGGCTTTGTCATCTTCTGATATGTTATAAGACTCCTTGTCATGTGACATACTTGTTGAAGCTTCAACTGCAATTTGAGGTAGAATTTGGGGTGTATATTGTGGCAAATTTTCTCTTCTTGTCCTTGACCGAACTTGAGGGCATGCAACCACAAGATTTCCTTCTCCTCTCTTGAGCTTCAACCTTTTAAGCATCACATACACTTGAAAACAATTAAACCATCACAGCAACGAGAAAACCTAAGCTATAACACCAAACTGATCTGTATTTAAAAATTTCTTGATGTTTGAGAAACTTTGGAATTGAATCAATTAGGTTTTAAGCCTATTGTGTGATATTATTAAACACAAAAACATGAAATTTAAATTGAGTTTTTCCAAAAATATGCAAGATAATATCACCATAACGGTAAACACACAACATCAATTGATGGAGTTCACCCCTCTGGTTGGTCCACGTGGTGTTCCCTGGTTGGTCATACCATCAACCAATCACATTACCCCAACTCAAACAAACCAACAAGTGACAAATGGCGTGCTCTGATTAGCCCAACAAGTTATAGTCAACGATCTAGTTATCCATCAGCAATTGAGTCAGTAGTATGGACTGCTAACTGAGAAACCCTATTCATCCAAAAACCATTTTTTAGGTGTTTCCAAAAATGGACATAATGCGATTGCAGGAGCATACAGAGTTGGTTTTTCGCGAAACGAGTTGTGCTAGATTTAGAACAACAAGATATACGCAAGCTTATAGGTTTCGTTCCATTCTGATAACTTTGAATTTTGAGCATAAAATTGATCCACGAGGTCATTCTATGATCCCAAGTCAAAGTGAGTAGAGTTAAAGGTGAATGGAGGAGCCTTGGCGCATATCCAAAGTTGGCAGAAGTGATAAACTCGACGGTAAACCCTAGCGAAGAAGACAAACAAAGGATCACATAGACTAGCCAACAACAAAGTGGCAGGGAGCATTTTTATTAGGCATTGTTGGAGCCAACCTGACACAGTTACTTTGGCGGAATGGTTATGGTGAAAAAGTCTCAGTGTCCAGATGAATGGAGTGGGATGACATCAGCATGTGACGCCATCCCGTCGAAAGTAGCCTGGTGGTATATCCCCGGCGAAGCCTTAAGGCTTACAAAGCGAAAGCATTGGGAGATAGGGCATCGGGACACGACAGTAGAGAGCCAATCAATGAAGAGTCTAGTGGGAGCTCCCATTGCAACAACTCAGCTTGTTGAGGGCGATCTCGGAAAGGAAAGCCCATAATTTTGTTTGGGGAGCACAAGGTTAAACTCCAGGAGATGGGTGTCGAGCACACGTGGCAGGTTTTCAACAATACTATAGACGAAAGTCTTGTCAGGCCTCAAGGTGTTGAGAGGTGGTTTCCCATATCGTCGATCGTGTATATCAATAGTGGAGAATCACCTTTGGACTACTCCTTGTAATACCAAAAACCATAATGGAGTGGTGTCAAGGCATAACTTTTTTTATCTGGTGATTTTTGTCAAAGAAAAATTACAATGGAAATCGATGCAAAATAGGGCCGCAAGACCCTTTATCTCCCCTCTCTGATAGGACAGGTGGAAATGTATTATTGGTCGAGACTATTATCACTCCATTGGATCTCTAAGGTTGAGAAAGAGTCCAAACAGAGGTAACCACACACCAATATTTTAGCTTAGTAGCTATCCCTACCAAACCGAAGAGGGCTCTCTCCACAAAGTCACAGCCAAGAGGGTTGAATGAATTAGGGTTTTAGGCTAGGTATAAGTACAAGGGTTTGTTTGTTTTGAATTGATTTTCTGGAAGGATGAATTAGGTCAAAGAGGCTAGGTCAAGGAAAATAAGGTTAGGGTTTCATAGATTAAATGGGGAAAGGTAGGTAGGAAGGCTAAAACTTTAGGGCTTTAGGGTGAGATGGATCAAACTGATGAGGAGCTAGAAAGAGCAAGGCAAAGCATGTATTCTTTCTAAACTGAATAAAATGAACAAACTATGAAGATTTTCCCAAAACAGGACATGAGAGATGTATTATGTTTATCAACTTGAAAATCAACATATCATAGAAATGAAATGGATCATGAAACAAAACATTCTTACATAATTATACATAAGAAGAACAATTCTAAATTTCCATACCACAGGTATCCCAAGAAATAGTTGCAACCTTTCATTAATTTCTTGCCAAATACTGAATACACTAGAGTCTCTGGTCAATGCATCAACATCCAACCTCTAAAATGAGCCAAAAAATACATCATATAGACCTCAAAAAACCTCTCCAAACCTTAGGGGTCGAATTCCTAAGTTGAGGAGGTGTTTCACATAAAACTGAGCTAAATACCTAGAGTGTAGGGAGGTCAAACTAACTCATCCCTCACTTTTTGCAAACCGATTCATTACATGTCATCAAAATTTTCACCTAATGTATTTACCCCTAGGTAAGTCAACCACATCATAATTTATTTTACATTCATGATTAAAATTGGTAAAAATCCCATTGACCATG
This sequence comes from Pinus albicaulis, assembly GCA_034641835.2. Taxonomy (NCBI): domain Eukaryota; kingdom Viridiplantae; phylum Streptophyta; class Pinopsida; order Pinales; family Pinaceae; genus Pinus; species Pinus albicaulis. The sequence goes on from CM076578.1 coordinate 1,096,486,789, forward strand.
GTCGAACTGGAAAAATTGAGAAAATTGGAAAATATCAGCAAACTGAGAAAATGTGTCAAAAGTGCAGTGCCACTATCCTAAGCGCAATGCCATATTCAGCATCACTTTTGAGGGGGTTCTAGGTGTCCAAATTGAGCTCAGGATAGCTCATTGAAAATCCTGTCCTATCTAGTTTCCAGATTTGTGGTCAGTTTTAAAAATGGTCAAGGTTTTACCCTCCAAAAACTCATTCTCCCAAGACTGGTCAAAAGTGCATCACTAGCCTCCAAAATAGGGCAGAAAAGGTCATTTTTTGAGTGTTTTTTGACTTTTTGACTGCCTTGTTGACCCAAAATCGTTTTGTAAAGTGGTTTTCCTAACTTTATTTGGCTTTTGAATCCAATTATGGTTTCATTTTCTCCATTGGAGGTCCCTAGGAAAAGCACAATGCCTAGGGCGTTGCGCTTTTGCCAGTTTGATTGTGTCAAATTGCCAAAAACTCAAAAATTTCCAAAATTTCCAAAATTTGCCCAAATTTCTTTAATGTTTTTGCTGTGGGATGATGATGAGGTGTAATAGGCTATGAGAGATGCATCAGAAATAATATCAAGTTTTTCTCCTTCATTTTTCTTGTTTAGGGTTTCAAGTCTTGATTTGGCCTTTTGTAGCTTTGAGCTTGCAATTTAGTTTTCCTTGAAGTAGTGCTTGGCCCTATTGCTCGATATGTTATTGTCCTTGTTTTCCTTCTCCAGGAGCTTCTCAAGATGCTAGTTGGCCCTATCAAGCCATTTCTCTCGGTTCTCATTGAAAATCATGGCAAATTGTTCATTCAAAGTGAGCTAATTAGCAAGCTCAACCTCCTTTTTCCTCTCTAGTTCTGGAGCTCTTTTCAGCCCTCTAGTCCTAGGTCTTCTTGTTGTCACTTGTTCATCTGCCTCATTTGTTTCACCATACCTTTCATAGGCCTCATCAAGCAAGGCCTTTGCCTTTTTTTCTTCTCTTTTTGCCTTGAGAAGCCGAATCTCCATGATGGCTTGTTTCATCTTGAGTTGTTCATTTTCTTGCTCATAATATGCAATGAAAAACTTATATCTCTATAAGTTGGTCTGAAGCTCACTGGTTTGGGCATCCTTTTGCTCGATAATCATTTCAGAGGCCTCATCATCATGTTCATCATATAAATCAACAAGGTCAAAATCTGTCTATGTCTCATGGGGGTCATCCTCATCATGAATGGCTACATCATGTACATCTTCCTCTGCCATCTTTTGTTTGTTGTTCTGAACCTTCTTTGTTGGTGAAGAAGGCAGGGCCCCTCCCACAATCTGCGGGGCAAACACTTTCCTATGCCCTCTCTGATATTTCTTTTCCATTGTGCTCATTTCATCCTCTTTAGGCTCGCTCACCTCAACTCTACTAGGTGACTCATCCTGTTGATAAAATGTTGATGATGGTGGTGATGGTGATGGAGTAGGTGAAGTGGACTGCGGTGATGAAATGGTAGGAACTGTGGGCTGAGATGGAGGCATAGATGTAGTAGGGTGAGATGAAGAAGGCACATCTTCAGCATGTGGAACTTGTGGAGCAGTGAAGATGTCATTTGCTATGAATGTGTTCCATGAAATGTGAAACTGGTTAAGTTGATGGAGGACAATGATTTTGATCAAGGAGTGGTGAAAAAGACTATTCATCTATTGGTCAAACTCTCTCTTTTACACAACATATTCCATTTTGTATATGATTTTGAAAATATAGTATGGTATATAGAGGAATTTAACTCTTGTGAACTGCATGAGCAGTCTAATGTGATAAGTGTAAAGTCTAGAGAGCTTCCCTTCAGAAGAGAAATACTTCATGATGATCTTCATCATGGGGGCATAACTATTAAGAAGATAGGTGAAATGAAAGACCCTCTTCCTCTCATTTTTGTACATTGGTTTGATGAATGGCTCATAATACTGATCCTCCAAATCTTTGGATTTGAACCACCTCTCACCCATGTTTGGAATCCCTGTGGCACCAACAATGATGGATGTAGACACTGTGAAAGTCACACCTGCTAGGTTTACTTGATTGTCTTTGAGGTTTACACTGAAAATTATACTCAAAACAGGGTGATGTTGTACCCTTTAAATCATGTTACAAAACTCAAGGCAACCAACATACTGAAAGCATGAAAATTTCATTGGGGAGGCTATCAATTCTGTTGTGTTGGTGGGCTCCAGACTTAGGATTATCCCTCCTTTGTATGGCCTTCTCTGTTTTCTGTCCTCCTCCTCCAATCTATCTTCCTCCTCTTGCCTATCTTCCTATTCTTCCATGGTGTCTTGTTCTAGAAACCCTAGGGGACGAAATGGGAATGGGGATAGGTCTAGGGAGTAGGGATTAGGGTAGGAAAATTTAGGGAGATGAGGGAAGGGGTTAGGGAACTTTGGGGGGTGATAGGAGATCAAGATACTTAGGGAGTTAAAAATGATAATTGGATTACAAGTTTGGGGTAGTGGTCGCCTAGGAAATTTAGTGGCCCAGGACTTAGGGTTTTATAGGGAAGGGGTTTAGGGATTAGAAAAGAGTAGTGTAGGGGTAGGAATGGGTTGAATAGTGATGTAGGAAGGTATTGTAGGGTTTATGGGCAGTAAATTAAGAGTGAGGGAGTGATAATAGGGTTTTCTGCTAGACACTTAGTTAATTTTTCTCATGAAGAAAAACATCATAAAAATGACATTTAGGAAAGCAAGGTGGTGAAGATTTTGCATGACTTACTTGATAAAGGAGAAAACAAGACTTTGTTGAAATTTTTGAGAGATTTTGAGGGTGTTTTGATGCTCCTAGCGCTCACTAGGAAAAAGTGCAACGCCTTGCCTAGGAGCACAACGCCTGAGGCAAAACAGGCAGCGCCAAATGCTCTAAGCGTGGCACCTATCTCCTACGCGCAATGCCAATCTCCTAAGCACAACGCTAAGACAATTTTTTCCTCTAACTCTACAATTTGACTTTTTCGGGCTGAGGGAGTGCAAAATCGACCTTTGGATGTGAAAATGAGTTTGAATGGGATGTCTTAGTGATCTTATACTTCATGAATTTGATGATTTGGGCCTTGGGACCCACTTTATTCCTTTGTTATTTACTTAACTTTTTGAAACTTTACCCTTTCACTTGACTCTTTCCCTTGACAATTTGATCTTTTGATGACCTTTGATACTACTTTGAATTTTAATTTTTGGTGGTTTGGCATCTTTGGAACATTGAGTTAGCAGCTTGGGATGGTGAAATTATTACATTTTGAAAGACATAAAATTACATAATGAAAATTAAAAATTACATATGAAAACTAGAATTACATGCTGAAACAATAATTTTTCTTCAAAATTCATCTTCATATGGTGAAGAGATGTTATTGGATCACCCTTTACTTGTTGGTCTTATGCAGTGGAGATGAAATTTTATTGAACCTTGTAAACCCTAATGACCTAGTGAAACCTTGAAAACCCCTAAAATACCTAATGAGACCTTGAAGGACTGAACATCAAGATGACATAACTGATATGATTACACTGACTTTATGAATGGTACAGTTAACAAGGTCTGAAGGTATGCCAGCAAGTAATCAAATTTAAATAAGAGTGATGTTTTTGGACTAGGGTTACCATCAGTGACTAATTTTTTGCATGACCTAGTGGAATGATAAAAAATTTCTGAGTGTGACTCCTAAAATTATATGAAAAGAGGATTTTTGATCACTGATGGCAGGATTCAAATACTAACACTAACATTGGCCTTATTTGGGATGATAGCTCTGAAAGAGGTATCAAGAACCACAGAACACTGGATTTTGTAGATCAATGCCTTATTCATTAGGCCAATACAGTCAAAAACTCAAATTAATAAACATGACTAAAAACTGATAACTCGGAAGAAATAGAATGACTCAAGACAAACTCAAATGACTAAAAATAGACTCAATACTGACTTACTTGACTGAAAGTTTAACTTTTTAAAATGGTAGAAAATCAGTGAAGCTCCATGGCCTTCACTTCGGGCTTCGAACTCCAATGATCTTTACTTCACACTTGCAGAAAATGTAAATGATATTTATAATGAAATGGAAAACTGATTGAGAAATGTACTTCAGAAAAGATAGTGTTTCATGATCTAGGTGGATATTGGTGGCCACCCACCTATTCCACTTGGGGTCCCACCATTGTCTCTTTTAGTTTTTCAGTTTCGACATGACTTACTATTTTTAACAGTTTTTCAGGTCCTGAACTTTCGGAGCCATTTTGAGGCCCTAAACGACGTTTTTTGGGAAAACCGAGAGAAACCTAGGTCAATGGATTGATGTTGATCACACCAAAAGTTGTATTCCTCGGATAGATATTTCTAACGAGGTATGGTGCGCGTCAAATGGAGATCGCGTGCAAAAGTTACGTCCCAAGGAAGTTGAAACACCAATTTACCCAAACGGGGCCCATAGTTTTGGCGCTTCATCTCCTAGGGTTAGGGTTTTGGATGTTTATGGTTTTCTATTGTTTCTAAATAATAAATAGGCCCTCAAGCTTCATTGTAACACATTTCAGAGGCCTGTAGCCACCACATCTCTTCTCAGAGATAAGCTACCAACGCCCTAGCTAGTTTATTTCCATTATGTCTGTAAGCAAATTTCAGTTCGTTGATATTAATGAAATGAAGTATTATTTCTGTTGCATCTTTGTGTTTATGGTTATATGTGTATTCTGTTGTGTTCCTGCATAAATCCGGATCAATGGTATCAGATTGGTCTACTTTTTCTCAATCCTTCTTTGCATGTGCCCAACGAGGTTGGGGTATAAGGAGTTAGGGCTCGATCTGGTGGAACCTTTGCAAGATCAGCCTCGCAAACCCCGACGGCCGCCCATGGGGGATTAAAATAAAGATGAGGGGTTAGGATATCCTATCAAAATATTGCTCGAGGAGGCCCTAAAAAAAAAAGGAACATGATGATGGATAACTTTTCCCAGATCCTTCAACGACTGCCCACCGACGGCGCATCTACATCCAGCAGCCACTCTAGAGGCGCGACTCCCTTTAAGGTACAATTAAACTTTGACATTCCCATATTTAAGGTTCAAATAGATGCAGATGTCGTAGATAGATGGTTGAATGTATTAGAATGATATTTCTCGGTTCATGACTTTTTCAACCAGGAGAAGATTATTTTTTCACTCCTCAAAGCTACCCCCATGTCAAGGACTGGTGGGAAACCTACTGTGGGAAAAAGGAAGAGACAAAACCCTCTCTGTTCTTATCCATAACCACTTGGAATTATTTTCGAGACGCCATTAAGGAGCAATATTATCCTGTGGGGAGCTATGAGGACAAGTACATACAATGGACCATGCTGCAGCAATAAAGGGATCAAGATGTGCATGAGCTGACGAATATGTTCCAGACCCTGCGCACAAAGTTGGGTATCAAAGATTCAGAGAAAAATTTGGTGCTAAATTATTGTAGTTGTCTGCACAGATACATTCAGGAGGAAATGGAGTTCCTTGACATATCCTTGCTTATTACGGCATACCGGTATGCTGCCAAGATTGAGCAAAAATTCAAACAGAAGAAGCGAGACTTCTGATCTGTGAATCAAAAGCAAGGGAAAGGTGCCCCCAAACCATAGAAAAAAGGACAAAGCCAAGGTATGGTTGCCCAAGTCAACTTGTCAAAGCCACAAGCAAAGAAAAACACCGCGAAGCCAAAGAAGGACACGGGAAAGTGGTGTGAGTTCCATAAGAGCTCCACTCACAACACAAGTGAGTGTCGGGCCAAGCAGTCGTTGGTGGCCTAGATGAGGGTTTCTGAGTCAGATGAATGCTCCGACTCTGAATCAGAACCTGACAAGGGGAATGAAAAATGGAAACAAATTATTGATGCAGAGCCCGACGCCACTGTTGCCACTGCGAAGATCCAAAAGGAGGAACCAGAAGATCTAGAGGAGGAGGAGCATCTCTTCCACTGCCAGATGTGGTTAAAGGGTTCCCCGCTTAGTTCATTATCAACAATGGGAGCCAAAAGAACCTCATTTTAGCAGACGTTGTGAAGCAGTTAAACTTGCCGACCACATAACACCCACAGTCATACACCATTGGGTGGCTTCACCAAGGACCAGATCTCTGCGTCAGCCAGCAGTTCCACCTTTCCTATAACATCAAGCCCTTCACGGATGAGGTATTATGTGACATTGCTCCTCTTTATGTTTCTGATGTATTATTAAGCCAACCATACTTGTGGAAGTGACATGTTGTGTATGAGTCTTGGCCTCGCGCTGTTATTGTTACTTTGGGAAATAAGTTGCATAGGATACCAGAGGTACCACCGCCTACCGCTATCTCTTTGGTTACTACAAAACAATGCAGTAAGCTCATTTCCCAAACCAGGAAATTTTTTTCACTGATGATCCGCCCCCAGGTAAAGAAGAAAACTATGGCCACGACCTCCAGACAGGGCTCCTCTGCATGACAGCAAAAAATGGAAAAGGTTGTGGAGGAGTACGGGGACATCTTCACCTCACCCACAGGGGTTATTTTTCACTGTCAGGTCAAGCACCCCATTGATCTGACCCCAGGTGCGCCGCTACCTAATGGAACGATCTATCAGTGCTCTGTTATGGAGAATGATGAAATAAGGAGGCAGATTCAGGAGCTGTTGGAGAAAGGTCAAATCCGTCCAAGTTCATCGCCCTGTGGGAGCCCGATCGTGTTGGTACAGAAGAAGGATGGGACTTGGAGACTCGGTATTGACTATCGGGTGCTAAACAAGATCACTGTTCAGAATAGGTACTCGATCCCACGGATTGATGGCCTTCTGGACCAACTCAAAGGTGCGAAATATTTCAGCAAGATCGAATTGAAGTCTAGGTATCACCAGGTACCAATCAAACCCTCTGATGTGTGGAAGACTGCCTTCAAAGCCAAGGAGGGAATTTTCGAATGGATCGTCATGCCTTTCGGGTTGAAAAATGCTCCCACAACCTTCATGAGGTTGATGGACGACATCTTGCGGCCATTCACCAACTCATTTGTAGTGGTGTACTTGGATGACATTCTGATCTTCAGCCAGACTTGGGAAGAGCACCTCCACCACATTCGACAAGTCCTCCAAACATTGCGGCAACACAAGTTGTGTGCCAATTTGGAGAAGTGAACTTTTGGCATGACTTAGGTTCAATATATGGGATACATTATTGATGAAAGGGGGGTGCATGTGGATCCAACCAAGATCCAAGTCATTCGGGATTGGCTAGCCCCAACCACTCTAACATAGCTTCGCATATTTTTGGGTCTTGCTAATTTCTACTGCAGGTTCGTGTTTGGATTCTCTCATATCACTTGGCCCTTGAGTCAAGTCACCAAGGGAGGAGCGAAAACAAAATTCTTTTGGTCGGAATCTTAATAGAAGGCGTTCATAGAATTGAAACATTGCCTTTGTTCTTCCCTAGTGCTCACATTATCAAACTTGCAACAACCATTTGAGATCGAGACAGATGCCTCTGACTATGCTATTGGGGCAGTTCTTACTCAATAGGGGCATCCAATGGCATATCACAGTGAGACATTATACGACACTATTCGCAAGTATCCCACTTATAACAAAGAAATGTATTCCAATGTGCAGGATTGTCGACAATGGAAGAATTAAATTTTGGGGAAGGAAAAAATCATCCACACAGACCAGTGACCCCTGCAGTTCATACAGACACAAGGGAAGTTGCAGAATGATCGCCATCAGAAGTGGTCCACATATCTTCAAAAATTTCATTTGAACATCAAGTACAAGAAGGGTAGCACAATTAATGTTGCAGATTACCTCAGCCGACCAACGATCGTGGCGCTAACCACCGTTCTCAACTCTTGTGGGCATGAGACTTCTAATTGGCCGCTTCTCTATGAGAGCGATCCAAAATTCGGCCATACATACAAGGCACTCTTGGGGTGTATGCAAGTTCCAAATTTTCATCTCTAAGATGCACTGTTATGTCACCTGGGACACCTTTTTGTTCCTTCAAGCGAGCATGCCAAGATGATATGGGAAGCACACTACAGTCGAGTCGTTGGGCATTTCAGGGTCAAGAAAATAGTGGTAGTATTGCAGAAGTATTTCTATTGGCTGAACCTTCTATAGGATGTCGGGAAGTACATTAGATCTTGCATTGCTTGCCCCATTTCCAAACCGACCATCAAGAATCAAGGCCTCTATACTCCGCTACCTACCCCTAGTATACCTTGGGAATCCATCTCCATGTATTACATGTGGGGTCTTCATTCTACTAAGCATGGAAATGACTATGTTTTTGTGGTCGTCGACAGATTCTCGAAGATGGAAATTATGGCAGCCTGCAAGAAGAATATCAGAGCAGAAGCCACTGCTAAACTCTTCTTTTAACAAGTGTGGGTGAACTTTGGGATCCCACAGTCTATCATATCAAATCAGGACAGCAGGTTCCTCAGCACATTTTGGTCCAGCCTCTGGTCAATGCTCGACACCAAGGTCTCCAAGTCCACATCTTTCCATCCCCAAACTGATGGCCAGACAGAGGTCGTCAACAAGATGATTGTACACATTATGCGCATGTACAATTCAAAGCATCCACGCACATGGGATGAGAGCCTCTCCTATGTACAACATAGTTATAACCAGGCTCTCTACAACTCAACAAGCCACAACCCCTTTCAGTTGGGCTTTGGATTCCAGCCACTATGTCCCATCGACGTATCGATGTGATTTGCGGCTACTCAGGCCGATTCAACTCATGTCCAGTCTGAAGCTAACAAAGCGAACAACTTCATCGAGCACATTTAGCACATCCACCAATAGGTTCATGACATATTGGACAGAGCTAATGCTAAGTAAAAGCATTGACATGATCAACATCGGGTGCCACACAACTTCTAGGTGGGCGACAAAGTGTGGCTACATTTGCAAAAGGAGCACCTCCCTAGGCCCCACCACAAGCTTCGCCCACTCCGATATGGGTCATACACCATCACCAAGGTTGTAGGGAACAACACCTTGGAGCTCAGTATCCCACCATTACTTGGTCTGCACCCAGTATTCAATCTGGACCGCCTTCGTCCCTACTTCCCACCTCTACTGGACACCTCTGACATTGCAGAACAACTCACACCAATAGAGTTAAACCCAGATTGCATGGAACAGGCAACCAAAGATTGTATCATGGACATGCAAATCAAGAACACTCGCCAATAGAATATCCAACTGTATCGGGCTTTCAAAGCTGGCCAAATCCTGCACCAAGGCAAGTGGTTCACCAAGGACCAAGTTCAACAAAAATTTCCTCATATCATGGAGGAACTCAACGCAATGGGGACCACTGCTTCCTAAGGGGGCAGGAATGATCTAGGTGGATATTGGTGGCCACCTGCCTATTCCACTTGGGGTCCCACCATTGTCTCTTTTAGTTTTTCAGTTTCGGCATGACTTACTATTTTTAGTAGTTTTTCGGGTCCTGAACTTTCAGAGTCGTTTTGAGGCCCTAAACGACATTTTTTGGGAAAATTTGGGGCAAAATGGGTCTATGGATCGATGTTTCTCACACCAAAAGTTGTATTCCTCGGATAGATATTTCTAACGAGGTATGGTGTGCGTCAAATAGAGATCGTGTGCCGAAGTTACGTCCCTGTGAAGTTGAAACACCAATTTACACAAATGGGGCCCATAGTTTTGGCTCTTCATCTCCTAGGGCTATGGTTTTGCATGTTTAGGGTTTTCCATTGTTTCTAAATAATAAATAGGCCCTCGAGCCTCATTGTAACACAGTTCAGAGGCCTGTAGCCACCACATATCTTCTCAGAGATAACCTACCAATGCCCTAGCTAGTTTATTTCCATTCTATCTGTAAGCAAATTCCAGTTCTTTGATATTAATGAAATGAAGTATTATTTTCACTGCATCTTTGTGTTTATGGTTATATGTTTATTATTTTGCGTTCCTGTATAAATACGGATCATTTAGGGAGCCTACCATTGACTGGTTCTCCTAAACACTCTTGTCCATTCATCGCTTCAAGCAAATAAGCATTATGTCCCCAACAAGCAAAAATTTGATATGGCCCTTTCCATAAATTCTCAAATTTTCCATGCTTACCCTTACCCTCATTTCTGGCATCCTAACAGAGTACTACATCTCCAACCTTGAAGTTGTCTTCCTTTGTTTTATGGTCATAGATCTTCTTTATCCTGTCATGGAGTTTTGAAGTATTCCCAAATACTTCATCTCTCGTTTTCTAAAGGTGTATCATTTGATTAATCCGGCATTGTATGTCATTTTCCTCAGTCCCTGCTTCTTGCAGAAATTTCATTACCGGGACTGCTAATGATGTAGGAAACATAGTATTGACACCATACACAACTTGAAAAGGAGACATAACAATAGATTTCTTACTACTCATCCAGTCTGCCCACAATGCATTGATAAGTTTCTTATGCCAATTATTTTTATTTTCCTCTAACATTTTCTAAATGATATTGATCAAGGATTTATTAGGGACTCCGCCAATCCATTACCTTGTGGGTATTAGGTTGTAGAGTGTCCCAAATTAATATTATATCTGTCAAAAAACTCAATCATCTTCTTAGACTTGAATGTTGCTGCGTTATCTGTGATAATCTTAGTAGGACAACCAAAATGGGACAAAATATTACATTCTAAAAACTAAATGATGATAGAATCTGTTGCTTGCCTGGTTAGGATTGCTTCAATCCACTTTGTAATGTAATATGTGGCTGTCAATATCCACTTGTGTTGTGCAGATGATGCTGGGTGAATCTCACCTATGAAATCTAGGCCCCATTGCTGAAATGGTGCATGTATTCACATATGTTGAAGAGGTAATGGGAGAAGCTTTCTCCTACCAGGAAAAAATTGACATTCATGGAAACTCATTACTGTTTTGGAGACATCTGCAAAAAGTGTCAGCCAATAATATCCCGCTCTCAATATTTTATTGGCAGTGGTCTTCCAATATAGGTGGCCCCCACAATCTCCTTTGTGAAAGTCATTCATCACTTAGATTCTTCTTCGACCAAAAAGTTCAACAACACACCTCCGACATCCTTCCAGTAAAGTGCACTGTCCAATATGAAATATTTTGAAGCTTTGAGCTTCAAAGATCTGCCTTGACTCTTAGTCATGCCTACATGAGGGTTTATGTGTTGAAAAACGTAAAAAATATCAAAATATCATGGGGATGACAAAAAGATACCGGATACCTGAATGACATTCACTTATTCTTCACTATTTGACAAGGCTGAAATTAAGTTGATGTCTAGAGCATGAATGTTTGACTCAACCATGAGCTTTTCTAAGCCCTAACCTTTGATCAGCTTGGTGGGCTTGATCTGAAGGTCATATTCTAGTAATGCTACTATCCATCTCCCTCTCCTACCTTTTGGGTTTGTCTGCATGAGAACTTCCTTAACGGTTGCATTAGGTACATAGGCAAGAGTATGTGAATATAATATGTAAACTCTGAAATCTTTCAGCACTTTAACCAAAGCCAAAGCCTGTTTCTCTATGATTTTGTACCGAAGGGCTGCATCTTTGATATTGCGACTGAAAAATGCAATTGGTAGCTCTGTTTTATCCCTTTTCTGCATCAAGGCTGCTGCCATAGTGTGCTCAGAAGCAAATGAGAATATGATGAAATCAGTAGTATAATCAGGACTTATCAAAACCGGGGCAGTAGTCAAGGAAAACTTTACTGAGTTGAAAGATTTTTGGGCATCTTCAGACCACTTCATGTCATTATATTTCTTCAACATATTTTTCAATTCTCTAAGATGCTCCACCAAATTAGGAATGAATATACGTAATAAATTCATCTTACCATTGAATGCTTGTATTTCCTTTTTGCAGCGAGGGAAATCAATCTGTTAAATTTCTTGAACATGGGAAGGGTCAATCTGGATCCCATCCTTGGAGATGATGTGACCGAGATGTTTGCCTTCCTCCATGGCAAAAATTATTTTCTTTGGGTTGAGAGATATTCTGAACTTCCTGCATCTCTCGAAAAAAATTCTTAAATGGTGCAAATTTTCATCATCAGAATGTGAAAACATTGTCAAGTCATCTATATAAACAACCAAGAAAACATATTTTTCATTGGCGAATGCTATGTCCATGGCCCGCTGAAATGTGGCCCCTACATTTTTCAAACCAAATGGCATCTTTGCATATTCGAACGTGCCCTAAGGCGTAGTAAATGATGTCTTGTCCTGATCATCCTCGTGCACAAAAATTTTGTTGTATCCCGAATAGCCTTCCAACAGTGACATCTGGGAAGAATCAACAACTCTTTGAAGGATATGGTCCATTTTCAGAAGTGGATAGTTGTCATTGAGGGAAAAAATTTTCAAGTTCCTGAAATTTATGTAGAGCCAGATTACTCCATTCTTCTTTCTTACTGGGACCAAATTCGAAATCCAATCAGAGAATCTGATAAGGACAATAATATCAGACTTGAAAAGTTTGTTTACCTCTTTTTCAATTGATGGCAGCAATCTGGGATTTATCCTTCTCAACTTTTGCCGAAAGGGCTTTTTATCGGACTTCATTGGAATAGTATGTTTAATTATGTTCTTGTCATACACCTTTAAATCTGCATATTCCCATGTGAAAACATCAAAAAATTCAGAAAGTAATTTAACATATTCGACCTTTACCTTGGGAGATAATGACTTGAAAATTTTAACCATATTTGGTTTGTCTATTGTCCCAATGTTTACATCTTCAACACCCTTTTCCATAGCCACCAATGTAGGCTTCCTTGCTACGTCATCTTGGTCAAACAATTATTCCAAAGGTATGAGACCTTTTGGAACATTGTTGTATTTCAGTTGTAGTATATCCATTTGAGTTGCTTCTATATCTTGGTCATATTTATCACAAATTTCATCTATGGAACAATTCTCAAATTCTGCCTCACCTTGGAGAAAGTTATTTACCTGCTTATCATCCCAGAAAACTTTCCAATACCGCAAGTTATCGGAAACAGTGGGCCAGTGTTTGACATGAATCTCAAACTTCCTGTTTGAAAATATGGGGATCTTAAAATTGCTTGCAGCTTTAGCCAATGAATCTACCATGAGATTTTGATTCATTGGCACCACTGTAAGTATACACTCCTGAAAAATTTTCAAAATATCTAGTACAACATTCCTATATTGTCTCATTCAAGGATGGTTAGCTTGATATTCACCTTTAAATTGCTTGATCACAAGTTCTGAATCACCATACACAACAATCCTTCTTGCTCCCAATTTCTTCAAAATCTTTAGGCCAGTAATCAGTGCTTCATACTCCGCCTCATTGTTAGTGCAAACAAAAGCTAACTTATAAGAGCACAATCTAACATTTGTAGGGACCTTATTCTACCAATGAAAAGGGCTATGGACCCAAATTCTAATGCATGCACCGTCTTTCCCCAAGGCACCATCAAAGTCCATGGACCATAGACCATTTTCATCCTCCAAGTGCTGAAACTATGATTTATATTTTGGCTCAACTTGTTGAACTATCTCTTCATGATTTTCTGGAATTTCTTCCTCTTTATCTAATGTATGTTCTAAATTTTTCACTGCTTCATCTGATGGTTGTTCTGATGAGCTCAGGAAATTCTCTTTTTCCTTTTTAATAACTTCTCTGATACAATTATGAATCTATAGAACATCTTATACATCTACAAGTTGGCTATCTACATCATTTAAGCCGCTATCATTAAACAAAATGAATGACTCTAAATTTGTATGTACAACATTTATCAGATGATTGTTAGGATTTTCTTTGCTTGTGATCATATATTTCATCTTTGTTTCATGGTACAATTTTCTCAATTTTATGAAAACAGGGATGGTTGCATAAGAAAATTCTAATTGCAATGTGCCTCTTAATTCCCCCCCCCTAGGATCTTGACAGCAACATGCCAAACCGTGGCGGTATGTCAGCTACCGCCACATCCATTAGAACATTCTTTACTAGAATCTGCTCTAGGGAGACTACCAAATCTTTAATAAGGCCAATACAATGGACTCTACCTTAATCAAAGGAGTATAATTCGTGGTAAGGACGAGTGATGTCAAGGCCCAACTTTTCCATAATGGCTTTTGGCATTAGATTGTGGGAGACTCTAGAGTCTAACATGGAATTGTGTAAAATCCATTGGTGGATTCTTAGACTCAAGTAGAAAGGATAAACCTCGCTATCTTCTAATTGACCATCAATAGCAGGACCAAAAATGAGTTCAGGCTGATCATCTTCAACATTTACCATGTCGAAGAAGGGATCTACTTTAAGCATCTTGGCAACATGGTACTTATACAGGTTATTCTTAACAAGCTCGGTTAAAGGAATAAACAACTTTAACTTTGAAATTTCAAATTCTAGACTGAAGGGTTTGATTTTGTGTACCTCTTTAATGATGATGTCTCATTATCCAGCATGGTCCTTTGATGGAGCTTCTTTCTTCTGACTGCCCTTTTCCTTATTTTTTGAACTTGTGGATGGTTGATTTACCTTGTTCTAATTTGTGACTGTAGGCTCTTTTCCCTTACTTTGATTGCTCGGAGGATTCTGCCTTGTCTGAGTATATTTCTGCTGAGATGCTCTTTTCTGAATGGGATTAATTGACACATCTTTTCTCCTCAATGATAGTTGCCTATTTTTTGAACTAAGTGCATTCAAGTGTCCCCATTGATAATCATCTGATTCGGTCTCCAATTCATGATCATTGGAAAGGATAAAATCATTATCCTTAGCCTCATCTTTCTTTTCAAAATACTCCTCATCTTCGGTCAAAAACATGGGCAGATCATCATCCTTGAAAAGGAGACTTTCCTCAACAATTGTGTCTTCATCTTCTTCTTCTCCTTGAGCATAATTCTGCTACAAGTGTTTCTTGATTTGTTGTTACTGTTGTGGTGGTTTCTTAGGAGCCCATTGTTCTCTCTGCTTAATCCTTAACTGAGGTTGTTATTGGCCTCTGTAGTTAGGATTTCTAACCTCAGGTTGTCTCTCAGTGATGGACATCCTGTCAACCATCCTTTCAATAGTCCTTATTAGTGTATCCATCTATGATCTTAGCATCAGAAGATGAGGTGGATGGTTCATCTTTAATAGTGACTCTTCCCTCATTTATAGCTCTAGCTCTCTTCATCAGCAGATTTTCTTCAACGTTGACTGTGTTCTTTTGCATATCTTCCAATGTAGCTACATTTATTTCCCTTAGTTGGCAAGCCATATCGGGATCAAATGCATCTGGATAACGTATGAGAGTTAAGCCTGGGGTAGGCTTGATCTCAACGGGAATTGCATTATAGGTTCTACTAAAGCGAGTATTGAAATCTTGGACTGATTCATTGGGATTTCTCTTTGTGGTCTCATACTCAGAAAGCAACTGTAAATGATTTTTCTTAACCTCCCACCAGGATATAAATGCATCAATCAACTGGTTTGGAGTGGCAATGGAATTAGAAGTTAAGGATATAAACCAAACTTTGATATCTCTAGAGAATATCTGGGCTATAATCCTCATTTTAGCATTGTCAGCATCAACTTCCTCCAAGTCTATGAAGTCAGTGACCTTAACAATGTGTTGTCTTTCAAATATGGTAGAATTTTCATCAAACAAGGGGATTCTTTGGCCATAACCTTGAGGTAAATCATTCAATTGGGCAGGTAAGATAAGTGGGGAAAATCTTGCCATGATTCTTGTTGAGTGAAGTGTTGGATTGACAATAGGAGGGATTGGCAGAATAGGTAGTGGAACAAAATTTGTAATTGAAGTGGTAGGTATAGATGACGAGGTCGAAGGTGCAGATGAAAAAACTACAATTGATTGAGGTTGAGGTTGAGTCGAGACTTGTATTGACTCTTGATGATAGAACTGGATCCAATATTTGATGTCAAGGTCTGATTCACATTTAATCTCTTCAAAAAACCAATCTTTCAGAGGACTAAGATCTAATTCAGATAATGACTTGACCTCAAATAGTCTTAAAGGATCGAAAACTATATCGCATAAAGAGGTTTCAACCTTAGATTTAAACAATGACAATTCAAATTTTAGATCATACTGTATATCTTCAAGAGATAGTAGTTTAGCAGGCAATGAAGAATATCTTACCAATGGAACTGGCCCTAACTGAATATTAGTATTTTGAGATCTATACCTCCAGAAAATATTCTCTAGATCTTCGACTGGATCAACGGGATCAAGATCGGGATTTGCTCTGGTATATATTCTCGAAGCCATCTTTACAATATTGGCACTGCAATTATTGAATCAGCGTTATCTGAAACTTAATCCTATCATCCAAGGATCAAATTCCAATGTTTTTTTTGTCGTACACCCAAGGAAAATAAATCTTTCGTTCCCCGACAATGACGCTAGTATGTTATCACTCCACTGGATCTCTAATACTGAGAAAGAGTACAGACAGAGGTAACCACAGACTAATCTTTTAGCTTGGTAGCTAGCCCTACCAAACCGAAGAGGGCTCTCTGCACAAAGTCACATCCAAGAGGGATGGATGAATTAAGGTTTTAGGCTAGGTATCATTACAAGGGTTTGTTTGTTTTGAATTGATTTGTTGGATGGGTGAATTAGGTCAAAGAGGCTAGGTCAGGGAAAATAAGATTAGGGTTGCAGAGATTCAATGGGGAAGCGTAGGTAGGAAGGTTAAAACTTTAGGGCTTTAGGGTGAGATGGATCAGACTGATGAGGAGCTATAAAGAGCAAGGCAAAGAATGTATTCTTTCTAAACTGAAGAAAATGAACAAACTATGAATATTTTCCCAAAACAGGGCATGAGAGATGTATTATGTTAATCAACTTGAAAACTAGCATATCATAGAAATGAAATGAATCATGAAACAAAACATTCATACATAATGATACATAAGAAAAACAATGCTAAATTTCCATATCACAGGTATCCTAAAGAAATAGTTGCAACCTTTCATTAATTTCCTGCCAAATACTGAATACACTAGAGACTCTGGTCAATGTAACATCATACAACCTCTAAAATGAGTCAAAAATTACATGATATAGACCTCAAACAACCTTTCCCAACCTCAGGGGTCGAATTCCCAAGTTGTGGAGGTGTTCCACCAAAATTTGAGCTGAATACCTAGAGTGTAGGGAGGTCAAATTGACTCATCCCTCACTTTTTGCAAACTGATTCATTACTCATCATCAAAACTTTTCACCTAATGCATATACCCCTAGGTAAGTCAACCACATCATAAATACTTGTATATTCATGATTTACATTGGTAAAAATCCCATTGACCATGGTCAAACAAGAAAAATAGAGAAAATTGGAAAATATCATTAAACTGAGAAAATGTGTCAAAAGAGCAGCGCCTCTGTCCTAAGTGCAGTGCCATCTTCAACTTCACTTCTGAGGGGGTTCCATGTGTCAAAATTGAGCTCAGGATAGCTCATTAGAAATCATGTCCTATCTAGTTTCCATATATGTGCCCAGTTTCCAAAATGGTCAAGGTTTGACTCTCCAAAACTTTATTCTCCCAAGATTGATAAAAAAAAGTAGCGCCAGCCTCCAAAATAGGGCATAAAGGTCATTTTTTGAGTGTTTTTTGACTATCATGTTGAACCAAAAAAATTTTGTAAAGTGGTTTTCCTGACTGCATTTGGACTTATGAATCCAATTGTGGTTTCATTTTCTCCATTGGAGGTCCCTAGGCGCTGCGCTTTTGCCAGTTTGACTGTGTTAAATTGCCAAAAACTCAAAAAATTCCAAAAATTTTAAAATTTGCCCAAATTTCTTCAATTTTTTTGCTGTGGGAGGATGATGAGGTGTACTAGGCTATGAGAGATGCCTCATCAAGAATATCAAGCTTGTCCCCTTCATTTTTCTTGTTTATGGTTTCAAGTCTTGATTTGGCCTTTTGTAGCTTTGAGCTTGCAATTTGGTTTCTCTTGAAGTAGTGCTTGGCCCTCTTTCTCAATATGTCATTGTCCTTGTTTTCCTTCTCAAGGAGCTTCTTAAGATGTTGGTTGGACCTGTCAAGCCATTGCTCTCGTTTCTCATTGACAATCATCTCAAACTGTTCATTCAAAGTGAGCTGATTAGCAAGCTCAACCTCCTTTTGCCTCTCTAGTTCTAGAGATCTTTTCAACCCTCTTGTTGGAATGGGGCTCCCTAAGCTGAAAATTTTGTATATTTTTGTATATTTTTGTACTAATTAGTCTAACACAGGGTTTTTTGGGTGGGTCAAAGCCCTAGACACATTGTAATGGAACCAAGGGTAGACTTAGAGTCCGCAAACCACGGTTTGCGGACCACATGATAGCGTAGGCTACATTGATATAAATAGATGAATAGTTTGAATATAGTAGTAGGCATAAATTAAGACTGATGCTAGGTGAGAACTGTTAGATCTATTTTGGGTTGTTTTGAGGAAGGACTCCTGTTGGTTGTGTGCACGGAGATCCTCAGTCATGATGTGTGCGGACCTTGCTGGTTGTGTGCGCAGGCTGTGTTTTGAATTGTAACTGGGTCTTGGATGCTAATATATGCGGATATAGTTGAATTATCTCGGTGCTATCTGGATCTATTGTGCTACTGTTGATGCGAATATTTGGAATCTTTTTGGTGCTACGAATCATTTGCGCTACCTGTTTATGTTTCGAATACATCTGTGTTATAGTATAAAGTATATCTTTGACTTGTTATAGATGCATTTATGATATTATGTGCTGGTAATTGTTGATACGCACGTGGATGTGAAGGTACTGACTAGATCTATGTATGGTAATAGCTCTGTTATGAATAATTGTGAATTATACTGTTAACAAACCTGCAAATAAACCTGTTCTGTGTGAGTCTGAAAGGTTGCAAACACTGATCTACCTTGATTACCTACTCTCTCCCAGGGTGCAGAAACTTGGTTACAACACCCTCCCATACTGCTTTGGGTAATACTTTGGCCTGCGCAAGTAGGTCATTGCCAAAAGGGCCAGTAGTATAGGGATTTGTTGGCAAACCTTAATCTCTGAACCTGAGTCAGGACCCCTCAAGCCAACAAATGGTTTTATTATCGGGATCGGGAGTATTTTGAGAGAGAGGTTGGGTAATTCCATGAGGTCATTGGAGACCTGAGAAGGTGGAAATTGAAGAGTGGTTCGAAAGACAGGTTTAGGAATTTGCTGTAAAAGAGAATCGCAGCACGAAGTTGACAGCTGAAAAGTGGAAAAATACGTACATTTTTACCGAGGTATATGAAATTTTCTTTGTAACCTTTGCACACAAGATGGAGGAGTGTCTATCTAGGCTTGTAGATTTCCAGACGTGTTGGAAGGACAAGTGGTTCACACAGTGGACTCTAGAGTTGATCTAGCTTTTGGAAATAACTGAAAATACCATCACCCATACGATAGATCACTGGGTGGATAGCGTGCTGGGAGGATTTGTGACAGAATTCATAGTTGATCAGTTCATATCCTATTCAGAAGCAGAGCGGAGGTTCTTCAAAGGGTTCCGAGGTAACTTCCTGAAAACATTTCCTTTGTTAATCAAAATATTACTGTGCGAAAAAGGCATTTTGTGCAGCCACACCGAGTGAATGACCCCTGATCTAAGCGAGAGCACCACACGAAGTGGTAAATACTACCGAACTAATCAAGAAGGAGATAGATCTATATATAGTCCAATAAGAGATTCGGCTACACATAGCCCTCTAGCTACACCACCTTCAAGTCAGCATAGGGGTAAGAACTCACCCATACCTCCACCTCCACCAGAAGACGATATGGCATCGCACATGAAGCTACCTACCTTCAAAGGTGTAGGGGATGAAGATATGGACTGATTCTTGTTTTTCGCAGAGTCATTATGGACTGCGCAAAATGTGGCCAGCGATGCCATAAAAAGGGCACAGTTATCCCTCGCCTTCGAAGGAAGAACCCTGGACTGGTATATGGGATACATAGCTCAACATGTGAATGTGACCATTCAAGAGGTTAAGGATGCCCTAAAATAGCAGTTTCGGAAGCCTAAGTCCTACTCTTAGATAGTGAATGACCTAAAATATTTCAAGCAAGGGCCCTCTAAGTCTATATGGGAGGTTGACCAGCAACTAAAGAAGGTGATCAGAGAGGGTGAATTTATGTATGATGACAGACAACACAAGGAATGGTTCATCGCTATGTTACTGCCTCACCTGCGCGGACCTATCGGTTAGCAAGCCATTGACTCGCAGGAAAAAGCCATGGAGATAGCTATGAATTTAGAAGCCGCATTAAGAGATGATGCTCAGTTGGGGGTACATCAGATCCAAGGGCAGCTGCAGGCAATGCATCTCGAAGTCTTGAACCTGCGCAAGGAGTAGGGGAAAGAAGCCATCCCAAACATATGGTGCATAAGATGTAGGGTGTCTGGGCACACCAAGGATTAGTGCCATCTATTGGAAGATTACATGCAGGCTGGGGGACCCAGCCCGTTACGTCCTAAGGAAGGTGCGAGACTAAGTAGTCTGACCTTATGGTGCGCTAACTTTCGCATAGCAGGACTGCATGATACCTATCACTGCCCCCGTTTGGCTGCTTATGTTCCAGAATTGAAGCAACAATGGTGCCGATTTTTCTCATCTGTGGGACATGAAAAATAGAATTATCGGACATATGACCTAATGATGGACCGAGGTAACCTATATATGATGCAGGCTGACCCCTTGTCACCTCTATCTCCCTCAAGCAGAGGAGGCTCCCCAGCCAAGGGTGGGGGGGTGGGGGGTGGAGGCGTAGGTTGAGGAAGAGGACAACTGATATGTTATAATGTGGATAAGTAGGGCGCTTTGTGAGGGACTTCCTGAACCCTGCGAGGCAATCTTGCAGGTATTATAGACAGCTGGACCATGTGATTGAACACTGTTCAATTCTGCTAGAAAAAATGCAAGAAAAGAAGCAGACACCTACGCAGAATGTGCAGAGGGTTAAGGTAGAACCACAAGATGAAGGAGCAAGCATTAATGTCATAACACGCAGCGGCATGGCTACTAGGGGAGTTGAGGAGAAAGTTGTGGCTGAGCCTCTTATCTGAAAATCAGCTATCAAACAAGAAGGTTTGGACCTACAGAAGGAAAACGAAACATTTGTCGCAACTCGCAAAGACTTTACTAAGGCTGAGGCATCTACTTCTCAGGCTCCTGCAAACCTCAAACCGGATGACAAGGTCAAACCATTTTTGCAGGCATGTATGAAGCTGTTGCGCAACCAAAGGGCAATAGAAAATCTTCAAGCACTAATAGACATCTGCGCAGAAAAAGCTAACCCCTTCACAGAAGTTAAGGATGTGAACAAACTTTACAAGCATAAGAAACACACTGGTCGAGAAATGCGGCTTACTGCGCAGATTGGTGACTATGAGATGGATCAGGTCATCTTAGACCTAGGGTCGGATGCGAATGTCCTGCCTAAGCAGATGTGGCAGAGGATGGGAGAACCAAAGCTCGAATGGTCCACTATACAGTTGTGCATGGATAACCAACAAAAGATCATACAATTGGGAAGGTTGTCGAGAATCATGGTAGACAGTGCAGGAGTTAAGGTACGCGCTGACTTTGAAGTAATATAGATTGTAGACGATGCAGATCCTTACCCTACGCTTCTAGGGCTGGATTGGGCTATAGATATGGGAGGTATTATCAACCTAAAGAAAAGAAGCATAGTGTTTGAGAATGAAGGTACACGGGTGATAGTCCCGCTAGATCCCGTGGAAGGAGAATGGTATACAGAACCGGTGAGCGAAGAAGAGGATGTGGATCACGTCTATATGTTAACCACCTGGGACGAAGATTTGATCAATCCTATAGCTAAGGGTGTGCTCTGCTGGGAAAATGGCCACGAATGTTTCTCTAACTCCGATGGGGAGGAAGAAAATTGGCAGAATAGGTTACATGATGTCTCTGCACTGTGCTATCTTAAGATCACGAAGAGCTTCCGGTGTATATCCTCAGAGGTAAGAGACTTGAACTACTTTGATGGTTCTAGTAGCATTAAGGAGTTTTTGTGAACCTTTGAAGCTGAATTCCCAAGGGAAAGAAGGCTATGGGCCCTTAATCTCTCCATGCATGCAACTCCTGCGAGGTGGTGGGACACACATAAGGGGGCATTCCAGGATTGGGAGGAATGTCGCGACATGATGATCTTACGATTTGAACCTCCATCTCACCTACGTGTAAAGACTTTCTTGGGACCAGAGGACCTGCATGAGCACTTGTCCACGTGGACATCAGAATGGGGTGACAGAACTACAGAAGAATGGGTCCATCTGTTCATTCATGCCTTGGGGCCAATCCCGATCGTATGGTATCTAGATGCAGAATTACACCAATGCACTCGCCACTGGGAAACCCTGAAGGATGAGTTTGTAGGGACATTCAGGTTGATAGGAGGGATGGAGGCACTCGATGAAGCTCTGCAGGACATTGATGCCTTAGTATTTGATGAATCCCGCCCGTGTGCAGCACATGGGGCACCAACGTGGGAAACACAGATGCAGGATATTGTCAACTGCCACAATTTATCAATCGAAGAGTGTGATGATGACCTGCGAAATGTCTATGTCCCGGAGTCAGAGGGAGAGCGCGCAGTTGCTAGACCTCCATTGCATACTATTGATGTCACTAAGCCTTTGAAGCTGCGAGAGGTCAACATTGGAACGAAGATGTAGCCTAAGTTAGCTAAAATTGGGGACTACTGGAATGATGATACAATGGGAAAAGTTGCAGAACTCCTCACTAAATACGAGGACTTATTCCCGAAAAAAATTTCGGAGCTCAAGGGGATCACAGTGGACCTAGGAGTTATGTGTATCACTTTAAAACCAGATGCGCGCCCGGTAAAGCAACACCCTTATCAGTTGAACCCCAAGTATAAATAGAAATTCAAGGAAGAAATTGACAAAATTCTCGCCGCCAGTATCATCAAACCAGTTGAAAAGTCAGATTAGGTAAGCCCTATGGTGGTTCAACAGAAAAATACTAAGGGAGATATATGAGTCTGTGTTGACCTATGAAAATTAAATGATGCTTGCGTACATGATCCCTTTCTTACGCCATTCTCAGATGAAATCTTTGATAGCATAGGGGGAAGGAGGCATATTTGTTCACTGATGGATTCTCGGGCTACCATCAGATCAGGATCGCACCTGAAGATTGCAGCAAAACTACATTCGCTACTAAATGGGGTTCATTTCAGTACACCGTTATGCCATTTGGACTCAAGAATGCCCCTACCATCTTTTCGCGAGTAGTAGTTGCAGTATTTAAGGAATTTATCCACAAGTTCTTGGAGGTATATTTTGATGATTAGACTATATTTGGGTTAGTAAAGAGTCATGTCTCGAACCTGCGCATGATGCTAGATGCCTGCAGAAAGCACCAAATCTCCCTGAATATCAAGAAGTGCATATTTTGCGTACCATTTGGGATCTTATTGCATCACATAGTTTGTTGACAAGGGTTGATGGTCAACCTTGCCAAGGTGGCGGTTATCATCAACCTGGCAGTTCCTACAACTGAGAAGTAGTTGTGCTCTATCCTTGGACACATAGGCTACTACAGGAAGTTTATTCAAGGGTACGGACTAATCACAGCACCTATGGAAAAATTGCTGAAAAAGGAGGTATCATTATCTTGGGACGACGATTGTCAGAAAAGCTTTGAGTTACTCAAGGAGAAGATGGTCTATGCACCTGTCCTCATCTTTCCTGATTGGGCGAAGGTGTTTCATGTCCATGTCTATGCTTCAGGGATCACCCTCGGAGCTGTCCTGACGCAGCCAGGGGAAGGGGACATTGACCATCCAGTTGCGTTTGCCAATAGGAAGCTCTCTAGTGCAGAGCGTAACTACTCCACTACTAAGCACACAGGGCTAGCCATGGTGTATGCCCTACAGAAATACTGGCATTACTTATTGGGTGGCATTTCAAGATGTTCACCGATCACTCAGCTTTGAAGTACCTAGTGAATAAGATTGTGTTGGGGGGGAAAATATGCTGATGGCTTCTGCTATTTCAAGAATATGACTTTGAGATCATCGTAAAGCCAGGAAAGTTGAATGTTGGGCCAAATCACCTATCTCGGATCGAAAATGGCGAGGAACCCACCAACCTAGAGGAAGGATTGTTGGATGCGCAGCTGTTCACGTAGCCTGACCCTCTCCTACGCGAAATCAACCAAGCGCTGCGCTATAAAGAAGAAGAGTTTGACCAAATGGAGGCTACACTGACCACTCTGGTCCCTGCTCAGCGATTGGCCCGACTGCGCACCATCCATGCAATCAGGGACGACATGGAAGCTCTCTAATAGAGGAAGAAGAGTTTGAGTGATCACCTAAAGCCATGGGCTGATGAGGCCCTCAAGCTGTCCCAGGATGTTGATATCACAGTAAAGCAGTTGAACCAAATTCTGGAAAGCGTCACTGCTACTGCAAAAGGTCCCACATCACATAAATTGGTGGAGATTGCTCAGAATGTGGCTTCGAAAAGTGAAGGAGTGCTGCCCCCACTGGTGGATGCAATCAAGAAGCTGCAGGCGAAGATGGAGAACCCACTGCCACAGTGACTCAGGACGAGTCACAAGATTGTGTTGGGGGCCTGTTGGAACGGGGCTCCCTAAGCTGCGATTTTTGTATATTTTTGTACTAAGTAGTCTAACGTAGGGGTTTTTGGGTGGGTCAAAGCCCCAGACTCATTGTAATGGGTCCAAGGGTAGACCTAGAGTCCGCAAACCACGGTTTTTGGACCATAGGATAACGTAGGATACATCGATATAAATAGATGAATAGTTTGAGTATAGTAGTAGGCATAAATTAAGACTGATGCTAGGTGAGAACTATTAGATCTGTTTTGGGTTGTTTTGGGGAAGGACTTCTACTATTTGTGTGCGCAGGCTGTGTTTTGAATTGCAACTAGGATTTGGATGCTAATATATGCGGATATAGTTGAAGTATCTCGGTGCTATATGGATCTATTGTGTTACTGTTGATGCAAATATTTCGAATCTGTTTGGTGTTGCTAATACATCTATGCTACCTGTTTATGTTGTTAATACATTTGTGTTATGGTATAAAGTATATCTATGATCTGTTATAGATGCGTTTATGATATTATGTGTTGGTAATTGCTAATACGCATGTGGATGTGAAGGTACTGACTAGATCTGTGCATGGTAATAGCTCTGTTATGATTAACTTCGAATTATGTGATTCCTAAAGGTTTCAAACACTGATCTTCCTTGATTACATACTCTCTCCTAGGGTGCCGAAACATGGTTCCATCACCCTCCCTACTGCTTCAAGTGAGACTTTGGCCTGCACAAGTAGGTCATTGCCGAAAGGGCCAATATTATAGGGGTTTGTTGGCAAACCTTAACCTCCGAACCTAGGTCAGGACCCCTCAAGCCAACACCTCTATTCCTAGGTCTTCTTCTTGGCACTTGTTCATCTACCTCAATGGTTTCACCATACCTTTCATAGGCCTCATCAAGCGAGATCTCTGTCTTGTTTTCTTCGATTTTTTCCTTGAGAAACTGAATCTACATGATGGCCTACTTCATCTTCAGTTGTTCATTTTCTTGCTCATAGTATGCAATGAAAAAATTAGATCTCTCTAAGTTGGTCTGAAGCTCACTGATTTGTGCATCCTTCTGCTTGATAATCATTTTGGAGGCCTCATCATCATGCTCATCATCTAAATCAACAAGGTCAAAATCAGTCTCTGTCTCATGGAGGTCATCATCATCATGAATGGTTGCCTCATGTACATCTTCCTCTACCATATTTTGTTTTCCCTTTTGTACCTACTTCATTGGTGAAGAAGGCAGTGCCCCTTCCATAATTTGTGGGGAAAACACCTACCTATGCCCTCTCTGATATGTCTTTTCCATTGTGCTCATTTCAGCCTATTTAGGCTACGTGACTCATCCTGCTGATAAAATGGTGATGATGATGGAGTAGGTGAAGCGGACTGCTGTGATGAAATGGTGGGCACTTTGGGCTAAGATGGAGGCATAGATGTAGTATGGTGAGATGAAGAAGGCATGTCTTCATCATGTGGAATGTGAAAATTCTATAATGTAGAATTCTACAGCGGCTATTGATTATATTTCTTCTATTGCATTCTCAGCACAATTATTTTACATTTTACTATGTTAAATATCAAAATAAAATATGTTGCAGACTTCATGATAAATAAACAACATGAATGAAATAGCACAAGTATTCACACATAGACAACGTTAATTTTGGACAATTGTCCCAGGAAAAACCCAACTCGGGAAAACCAATAGCAGATATGAGGGTTTCTTTATTATGTAGAAATTCTCAGTACAAATGTGTGATTGTAATTATCAACCAATCACCTGAATAAAGCTGATGAGAATGGCTAATGAGACACTTCTCACTTCACTATGAAGTTCCAGCACTGACCTGCACCGACACTAAGTGGCTCTGCGAAATTTCTGCGCAGTGACTGCGTCCTCCATGCTATTACTGCATCACTACTGTTGGTGCTCTTTGTGATTGCATCGGTGCTTTATGCTGGGTGAGACAAGAGTTTCCTTCCCTTCCAGAATTTCCCTCCGAATACTGGATGAACCCTCAGCTGCCTCTCCAACTCAAATCGAAACTCCCTTTGTTGTTGTGGATCCCTTCTCACTTCTCTCCCAGTACTCTCTCTTCTTCAGAAACTCTCCCTCCTGGAGGTTTTCCCTTCCCCTCTCTATAATCGAGAATCACTTTAGTTCTTCCTTCAACTGAGGAAATCGTTTTCTTGATTCTTTCTCCATCTGATGTGTCTTTTCCATAGACCCCTCACCCTCTTTCTTATAATCCTTCGTTGACCCTTCAACAGCCAATATTAAAACATAATCAAGGGCTAGGATTAACTTGGAGGTGATCCATGACTTTATCTATAAGATTCACACTTGGTTTAATTAATACCCTTTAATTAATCAGTTTCCCTAAGTTTAAACTTATGAAAACATTAAAAAAGGATTAATTAATTTAATTAAACCATCTCTAAGTGGAATTTTCCAAAATCCTTTCTATTTATTCTGGAATCCATGTGTCATAGCATATATACAAAGTTACATGGCTAGATTACATCCGATGCTACCAAAAATAAACACTCCCTCTTAGCGAGGAAAGTGCTCTAGCAAGACAACCCAATGTGTTGCGTTGACTTTTGGAAAAACTGTTGTTTTGTTGTTGATGCTGCTCACCAACATTGCACAAAAATGTTGCATCTTTACTACTGCTGACTTTGCATGATTCTACCAACTTTTACTGTACTGCAACTCCCTCCTACAATTGTGTTGAATATCCATTGACTACCGAAATGGATTTTCAGTCATACCCAACTGTTCTCTGAACTGAGTGAACTTAATCCTCCCCGGAGCCTTAGTGAGTATATATGTTGTATGTTATCCTGTGGGAATGTACTAGAGTTGTACTGCCCCATGATGAACACATTCTTTGATAAAATGACACCTTATGTCAATATCTTTGGATTGATCATGAAATACTAGATTTTCAGAGAGTTTGTACAACTCTAATTGTCACAGTAAACGCAAGTTGGCTCCATCCTGCTCCTAAATATACTCACAAGAAGTTTCTGAAGCCAAATGGATTCGCATGTAGCTGTACTGGCTTCCATGTACTCTACCTCAGTTGTGCTCAATGCTACTGAATTTTGTTTCCTACTGCACTAGGACACTATTCCTGATCCAACGCTGAAACAATACCCAGAGGTACTTTTCCTGTCCACTGAGCTTCCTGCCCAATCTGCGTCTGTGAATCCACTGAGTCTGACATCCTCTCCTCGGCCATACCTTATACCAAATCTGATTGTTCCTCGTACATACCTAAACACGTGCCTTGCTGCTTCCTAGTGCACTCTTTTGGGTTCCACCATGAACTGACTAAGAGTGTTGACAGCGAAGCAAATTTCCGGCCTGGTGTTAACCAGATACATCAATGACCCGATGAGCTGTCTGTATAAGGTAGGGTCTACTTCTGTGTCTTCTGATGCATCTATATTTTCCCAATTTTTGATCATGGGAGTGGCCATGGGCCTGCAATCCTACATTCTGAACCTCTTCATAATTTCCAAGGCATACCTCTCCCGCCCCATGAAGATATCACCATCCTTCAAACAAAATTCCAATCCTAGGAAGTAATGCATCAACCCCAAATCCTTCATATCGAATTCTACTTCTAGATTCCATTTGCAATCCTTGATGAGCCTAGATGATCCTGTGAGAAACAAATCATCTACATATAGTACTAATACCAATGGCTCATCCTCTACTTGTAAATAGTAAAGATTGGGATCTACGTCACCCTTGACAAACCCCAACTTTTGCAAATAGTTATCTATTCAACCATATCAAGCTCTCAGAGCCTGCTTGAGCTCGTATAGGGCTCTCTTCAATCTGCATACATGAGACTTCCTTTCATGAGTCTCAAAAAAATTTGGTTGTTGGATATATACCTCTTCCTCAATTTCTCCATTCAAGGACGTTGTCTTGACATCCATTTGATGAATCTCCCATCCCATCTGCATTGCTAATGATACAACAATCTGGATGGAGGTATATCTGGCAACTGGTGCGAAGGTCTCCTCATAGTCAATGCCTTCCTTCTAAGCATACCCTTTTTCCATGAACCTTGCCTTATATTTATCTACACTACCATCTGCAGCGTATTTGATCTTGTAGATCCATCATGATCCAACAACTGATCTAATTTGAGGTCTGGGCACAACTTCTGAGACGTCATTTTTCATGATAGAAGCATACTCCTCTATCATGGCATCTACCCATACCTAGTGCTGAACACCTTCCTGGAAGATGGAAGGTTCCTTTACCTGGGTAACCAAGGCCTGGTACCTATCACGAGGTCTACGCTGCCTCTTCCCATTCCTGGGAGTCCCAATAAAGTTTTATGCATCCCTCAGTATCTGCTGAGCCTCTCTGTTGATCCGACCACTGGTGGAAGGTTGTTCTCCCAACTCTTCCTCTTAATTAGGTCGTTTCTCAGAATGAGTCTCCTCCTGATCTTCTTCTGTGAAAATGTTAGTACCTATACTAGGTACAAAAATCTGTCTCTCTAACTGATCTTCTTGGTGCCCCTTCTGCTCTTGAACTAAAGGAGCTTTTGTAGTTTGATCCTTTGCCAACATATCACGCGATTTCTGAAAGGCTCTATCCTCCATGAATTTGGCATCGCGTCTTATTACAACCTTCCTGCTACTAGGAATATATATCCTATATGCCTTGGAGGTTTCACTGTATCCTACAAGGTACCCCCTCTTTGCAGTTTGATCAAGCTTGCTTCTCTTCTCGCTTGGTACATGACAGTATGCCATGCTACCAAATATCCAAAGGTGCCCTACCTCCGGTTTCTTCCCTGTGAAAACCTCTTTAGGAGTCTTCTTCCTCAATGCTCTATGAGGAGTCTTATTCTGGATGTACACTGTCATGTTGTAGGCTTCAGCCCATAAATATCTGGGAAAAATCAAGGTGGAATAACATGGCCTTGGTTGCACCTACAATTGTCCTGTTTTTCCGTTCTACCACACCATTTTGTTCAAGATTGTATGGCACATTCCACTCCCTCCTGATGCCCTCCTTTGCACAGAAATATGTGAAGTCTCCATCTATGTATTCTCCACCATTATCTAAACACAATGTCTTGATTTTATTCCCCATCATATTTTTAACAAGAGCTTTGAATTCTTTGAACTTTTCAAAGACTTCATCTTTAGTCTTTAGGAAGTAGATCTAGGTCTTCCTAGAGTGATCATCGATAAATGTGGAAAAATATTTTCCACCCTTGGGAGCATTAGTGGACATTGTTCCATAGATATATGAGTGTATCAGTCCCAATATGCTTGCTGCTTGGTTTTCACTTTTGGGAAAGGTTTCCTTAGTGTACTTCCCAAGTACACATCCTTGGCATACATCATCATGCTCTATACCGAGAACAGGTGCCCCATCAACTATTTCTCTAAGCATCTTCAATGCACCATGGTGCAAGTGTCCCATTCTTCTATGCCAAAGTTCATTCAAACCTTTCTTGTCTTCAAGATTACTACTAATTAGTGCCATCGAAGACTCAAGCTGCAACTTGTATAGTCTGTTGCTTCTAACTCCAATCTACCTTGTTTGCTTCCAACTAGGTTTCTTGACATATACCTTCTTCCTGGTAAAGTGTACGCCATAGCCTTTGTCCTGCAACTGGGATACTGGGATTAAATTCATCCCAAGCCATGGCTCATGTAGTACAACTGTGACCTTGACATTGGTTCCGGCTTTCGTCTGAAACACTATGGCTCCTCTCCCAATTGGAGTGAATTTCGTGTTATTCCCCATAGTGATTTGGAAGTTCATCTACTCCTCCCTATAGCTTGAGAAATATTCTTGTACTCCATTCATATGAGTTGAAGCCCCGCTATAAATATACTAGGTTCCTGCATATGCTGAACTTGACAAGCATGCACAATCCTCTTCTAACCCAGAGGATAAAACATTTAAGTCCGCCATACTTATATGTCCTTTCTTTTCTCTGCGCTGCATCCCTTATAAATCTTCTGGTTTGCGCAGTTTCCTTTCTGACCCTGCTTCCTTTGGATCTGGCAACTCTTATACCATGTGAAAATTCTCTAATGTAGAATTCTACTGTAGCTACTGATTATATTTCTTCTATTGCATTCTCAACACAATTATTTAACATTTTAATATGTTAAATATAAAAATAAAATATGTTGCAGACTTCACAATAAATAAAAAACATGAATGAAATGGCACAATTATTCACACATAAACACCATTATTTGTGGACAATTGTCCCTGGAAAAACCCAACTCGTAAAAACCGATGCAGTAGATATGAGGGATTCTTTATGATGCAGAAATTCTGAGTACAAATGTGTGATTGTAATTATCAACCAACCACCTGAAGAAATATGATGAGAATGGATAATTATACACTTCTAAATTCACTATGAAGTTCTGACATTGACCTGCACCCACACTGAGTGGCTCTGCATAATTTCTGTGCAGTGACTGCGTCCTCCATGATGTTACTGTATCACTATTGTTGTTTCTCTTTGTGACTATGTCGATGCTTGCTGCTCGGTGAGACAAGAGTTTCCTTCCCTTCCAGAAATTCCCTCCGGATATTGGATGAACCCTCAGCTGCCTCTCCAACTCAAATTGAAACTCCCTCTATTGCTCTGCGCTAGCCCAGTATAATTGTTGCTTGGCTATCTCTACGCTTTTGTTGTGGTTCCCTTCTCTCTTCTCTTCCAGTACTCACTCTTCTTCAGAAACTCTCCCTCTTGGAGCTTTTCCCTTCCCCTCTCTGCAATCAAGAATCACTTCAATTCTTCCTTCAGCTGAAGAAATCAATCTCTTGATTCTTTCTCTGTCTAATGTGTCTTTTCCATAGACCCATCACCCTTCTTATAATCCTTCGTTGACCCTGCAACGACCAAGATTAAAACATAATCAAGGGCTAGGATTAACTTGGAGGTGATCCATGACTTTATCTAGAAGATTCACACTTGGTTTAATTAATACCCTTTAATTAATCAGTTTCTTTAAGTTTAAACTTAGGAAAACATTAAAAAATGATCAATTAATTTAATTAAACCATCTCTAAGTGGAATTTTCCAAAATCGTTTCTGGGTATTATGGAATCCATGTGTCTTAGCCATGTAACTTAGCCAATATACAAAGTTACATGGCTAGAGCACATCCGATGCTACCATAAATCAACATGGGACTTTTAAATTAGTGAAGATGTCATTTGCTATGAATGTGTCCCCTGGAATGTTCAATTGGTTAAGTTGATGGAGGACAATGATTTTGATCAAGGAGTGGTGGAAAATACTATTCATATACTGGTCAAACTCTCTCTTTTGCACAATGTATGCCATTTTGTATATGCTTCTGAAAATAAAGTATGGGATATTGAGGAATTTAACTCTTGTGAAGTGCATGAGCAGTCTAATGTGATAAGTGTAAAGTCTAGAGAACATCCCTTCACAAGAGAAATACGTCATGATGATCTTCATCATGGGAGCATACCTATTAAGATGATAGGTGAAAGGAAAGATCATATTCCTCTCATTTCTGTAAATTGGTTTGATGAATGGCTCATAGTATTGATCCTCAAAATCTTTAGATTTGAACCACCTCTCACCCATGTTTGGAATCCTTGTGGCAGCAGCAATGATGGATGTAGACACTGTGAAAGACACACCTGCTAGGGTTAATTGGTTGTCATTGAGGTTTACACTGAAAATTCTGCTCAAAACAGGGTGATGTTGTACCCTTTCAATCATGTTACAAAACTCAAGGCAACCAACATACTTAAAGCATGAAACTGTCATTGGTGAGGCTATCAGTTCTCTAGTGTTGGTGGGCTCCAACCTTAGGATTCTCCGTCCTTTGTGTGGCCTTCTCTGTTGTCTGTCCTCCTCCTCCAATATATATCCCTCCTCTTGCTTATCTTCCTCTTCTTCCATATAGTCTTTGTCTTCGACCATGGTGTCTTGGTCTAGAAACCCTAGAGGAGGAAATGGGAATGGGGATAGGTCTAGGGAGTAGGGATTAGGGTAGGAAAATTTAGGGAGATGAGGGAAGGGGTTAGGGAACTTTGGGGGGTGATAGGAGGTCAAGATACTTAGGGAGTTAAAAATGATAATTGGATTACAGGTTTGGGGTAGTGGCTGCGTAGGAATTTATGTGGCCTAGGACTTAGGGTTTTATAGGGAAGGGGTTTAGGGATTAGAAAAGAGTAGTGTACGGGTAGGGATGGGTTGAATAGTGATGTAGGAAGGTATTGTAGGGATTATGGGCAGTAAATTAAGAGTGAGGGAGTGATACTAGGGTTTTCCACTAGACACTTAGTTAATTTTTCTCATGAATAAAAACACCATAAAAATGACATTTAAGAAAGCAAGGAGGTGAAGATTTTGTGTGACTTACTTGATAAAGGATAAAAAAAGCCTTTGTTGAAATTTTTGAGAGATTTTGAGGGTGTTTTGATGCTCCTAGTGCTCACTGGGCAAAAGCATAGTGCCTTTCCCAAGAGCGCAACGCCTGAGATAAAAAAAAATAGTGCCAAATGCTCTAAGCGCAGTGCCTGTCTCCTACACGCAACACTAATCTCCTAAGTGCAGCTCCAAGAAAAATTTCTCCTCTGACTCTCTAATTTGACTTTTTCAGGCTGAGGGAGTGCAAACTCGACATTTGGATGTGCAAATGAGTTTTAATGGGATGTCTTAGTGATCTTATACTTCATGAAATTGATGATTTGGGCCTTGGGACCCACTTTCTTCCTTTGTTATTCACTTAACTTTTTGAAACTTTACCCTTTCACTTGACTCTTTCCTTTGACAATTTGACCTTTTGATGACCTTTGAGACTTCTTTGAATTTGACTTTTTGGTGGTTTGGCATATTTGGAACTAAGTTAGTAGCTTGGGATGGTGAAGTTATTACATTTTGAAAGACATAAAATTACATAATGAAACTTAAAAATTACATATGAAAACCAAAATTACATGCTAAAAAAAGAATTTTTCTTCACAAATCATCTTCATATGGTGAAGAGATTTTATTGGATCACCCTTTACTTGCTGGTCTTATGTAGTGTAGATGAACTTTTATTGAACCTTGTAAACCCTAATGACCTAGTGAAACCTTGAAAAACCCTAAAAGACCTAATGAAACCTTGAAGGACTGAACATCAAGATGACATGACTGATATGATTACACTGACTTTATGAATGGTTTACAGTCAAAAAGGTATGAAGGTATGCCAAAAAGTAATCAAATTTGAAGAAGAGTGATGTTTTTGGACTAGGTCTACCATCAATGACTAATTTTTAGCATCACCTAGTGGAATGATAAAAAATTTCTAATTGGGACTCCTAAAATAATATGAAAAGAGGATTTTTTATCACTGATGGTACGATGCAAATACTGACACTAACAGGGAAAATCCAAGCGATGGCACCAACATATGCTTAGTAGAGCAGGACACATGGCATGCATTTTTGGGCACCCAAAAGTCCCATTTCTAGGTGACATGTCTCCAATCATTAGTCAACACGTGGCGCAGGTGATGTCAGAATGACGAAATCTCGCTAGGATGGAGCCCGACAGTTTGTTAATAATCCATAGAAGGG
The DNA here is from genome assembly GCA_034641835.2 of Pinus albicaulis. Lineage (NCBI taxonomy): Eukaryota > Viridiplantae > Streptophyta > Pinopsida > Pinales > Pinaceae > Pinus > Pinus albicaulis. The sequence goes on from CM076578.1 coordinate 1,096,521,043, forward strand.
ATGTGCCAGGAAAGAGGTGTTCGGATGACGATGCAGCTGACTCAACCTAGAGAGCTTTTCTACTAGCTCTTGCTGCAGCGGGAGAACCCCACCAGGACAACTCATCCCATAAGGAATACCCCTACATATTTATAAAGGGGCACAAGATAAAGATTTTGGATAGAGGGGCTACGGGCTAAGCCCTTACCTTTGGTCATTTCGCATAGAAAAAATAGAAATGGTGTAGAGCCATTAACAAATAATTTTGGCCTGTGAAGGGCTTAAACATTCTATTCACCTAAATCCTTGAGCCGGTGGTTACAACACCTGGTCCTATGGCAGGAAATCCAGAAGGCACGAGTGAAGGAGGAGCTAAGGGAAAAGTCAACATAATTGGAAAAAGTTGTAGTTAAAATAAAAAATGGGTTGTGAAGGTTTGTTTAGCAGTGCAGTTTGGAAACATTTTAATAGAACCTGTGGGCTTTGGCATGAATGAGTCGGAAACTTGGTTTGGTGGTGTGGAAATGTATTGCATGGAAAATTGAGTTGGAAGCTCTTGGAATTTGGCAACTAAAGCCAAACATAATGGCAGAGTAATAGTTAAGAATTTTATTTGGAAGTTGTGACAAATCTCAAAAGTTACAGTTAAATTATGCAAAATACTAGAATGAGAAAAATCAACAGTTTAACTTAGAAATTGGTCCCAAAACTGAAGATTAGAGATTGATAAGTTAAGAGAATAATTAAAAATTCTAAATTGAACAAGACCAAGGAAAAAAATAAAGAAACCCATATAGCAGATCAGAGAAAAATTCAACTAAAGATCAATCCAAAAATAAAAGTCAAGAATTCTTTAAAGGCAAAATTTGAGTAGCAAAATTGTGTGCTTCCTGAGTGAGTGTGTGGGTGAGAGTTCTTGGTGCAATGTGATGCATAATGGTGGTATGTATTAGAGGTGTATAAGAGACCAATATTGGTATCTGAAAGGTGTTTTAGAGATGAAAAGTGCATTGGTGATCGGTGTTGGTGTTGGTGTTGTTGGTGCATGATTTGTTGAATAATAAGAATTTGTTGAAAGTGATCTTATTGGTATTTTGCATCAGTAATAAAATATTGTTGAATATGTTTGCATCATTAATTAGATATTATTGAAGATGTTTGTGTGGTGGCTTTGGTGAGCAGTTGCAATGAGCAAGATTTATTTTTTTATGACACAAGAGGTATATTTATTCTAGTTTGAAAATGGATGAAATATGGATCAACAGGGACGGCAAGTGGTAGCTTGTAGATCAGAGGTAGTAGCTCCTTCCAGTGGGTGTTGATAAATGTTAAGGGGAAAGAGTCCCTTTCTTCAAATACTAATAAACGAGCAGGGGCAAGAGTCCCTTTCAGCGGAGACTAATAAACAAGCAGGGGCAAGAGTCCCTTTCAGTGGGTGATGGTAAACGATTAGGGGAAGTAGTCCCTTTCAGTGAAGACAGATAAACAAGCAGGGATAGAAGTTCCTTTTAGTAGAAAATTATAAACATAAAAGTAGTATATTTTTGGGCATTGATGTAATCAAGTTGAAGCTTGTAATAAATTAAATATTGGTGTCTTGTGTATATGTTTCTTAACATACGTTTTTTATGTTATTCTTACATGATTAAGTAGTTTTGGTTATCCATGAATAATTATTACAGTTGTTGAAAAGTGTAATTCGTGAAGAATTGCATAATTTGGCCACACTACTAATTCACCCCCCCATTCGTGCACTAGTTTCCATTGTTTATAACAATTGGTATTAGAGCAAGGTTCCTTTAGGATCAGTTTAACAACTAGAAGAAAGATCAAGGATCATGGAGAACCAAGACTAGATTACCTCAGATGTTTTTCTATTTTTGAATGGCTCAAATTATACAACTTAGAAGGTAAGGATGAGAATATCCTTGAAAGCTCTTAATCTTGATGTATGGCTATATGTGCAGAATGGAGAGATAGATGATAAGTTTGATAAACAAGTTAGGAAGAAAATCATGAGAGGGTTTTCTAAGTCAGATGTTGAAACAATGATATGTTTTAAGAATGCCAATGAGATATGGGACAAATTGCAGTCCATCTATGAAGTAGACATGCAAGTTGCATGCAATGTTAAGAGGTTTCCCCTAGAGGATGTAGTCAAAGATTCAGAGAGCATTGAAGATCATGAATCAGATGATGATTCTCCTGTATCAAGAGGCCAAATTGTTGATAAACACCTAGAGGAGATGAAATATGCAAGTAAGTTGTTGTTTTGATGTTATTGTAGAACACTAGGCCATTTATTTTCAAATTTCTCAGCCGCAAGTACTGGTAAAAGTGAGAGTTTCTCATCTAGTTATAGTGAAGGAGCTACCTTGATAGAAATAGCAGATATGGACATTGGTCAAGAAGAAAATGGGTCCACCTCTCATGAAGAGGAAAAAAGGACATCTCGCGTATCAGCAAAATAATCCCTAGAGTCATCAAGGGAACAAACTTTTGAGAGTGAAATAAACACTAGTGGTGAATCTAGTGGCTCCTCAATTAAGTTGGAAGGTCTTGAAGAAAATATCTATTTGAAGAGGCAACTCATATTATCCCTTGTGGAGATCAATAATCTCAGAGCCATCAATATGAAGTTGAAAACGGAGAATATAATATTAAAAGATCAGTTGTTGAATCTTCATAAACATGAAAATAATTCTAAAGCATTGAAGGAGATTCATACCAACCATTGTTCCCCTCGGGCCAAGACAATAGACATAGGTGAAAGTTACTCAATAGAAACATTGAAGGGACCCACCAACCTTGTTAAATATATACCTAACAATACTATTGTAGCAGAGAAGTCAACACGGCCACAAGAAGACCAAAATATTACCAGAAATAAAACTAAATGTATGCAACCCCTCATATGCTTTTATTGTAGTAACACAAGGCACTTTTCCTCCAAGTGTCCAGAAAAGAAAAAGAAGGTGCAGCAATAGAAGTGGAACGCGTTGTTTCAGCCATGGTCACGAGTTGCTAATAGAAATTCGAATAGCCAATCATGGAGATTTTTTTTTCCTCAAAGGAAAAATTTTCAGCATCCCAATAGCAATAAGAGAGAAAATTATAGTCCAGGAAATTGGACAGGCACAAGCCTTGGTAAGAAGAACAATTCCTTTATCGCCTTCTTATATAATTTTGAATTTTATAGGTGTAATAATTATGGGCACAAAGCAGTTGCATGAAAATATGGAAAGAAAACCTCTTTTCAAAACACTGCAAACAAAGATATGGATCATGTTGAGAGCCAACAAGTGTTTGTATGAAATTTATTGGAAGGTGTACCAAAAACATTTCACTTACGTCACAAGTGACCCTACCAACAATTTGTGGTTGCTTATACTTTAGATATTTAATAATAATATGAGAAAATCATGTAGTAAACTATGTATGCGATCTAAAATAAAAAAATAAAAAAAATAAAAAAAAAATCCGATGTAATAACCCAATTATGGAAATACATTTAAATGAATAAAATATATATTGATAACACCTAGTGAAGGAGATCCACAAAAGAGTTTACAAATCCCCCTCCATGGGACAGGTCCTTTGATGTCCTTGATACTTCAGTGATCTATTCTTTCTCTCAATATGTAAAAAAACCAAACAATATATAGAACTCTAGTGGGAGCTCAAATGCAAGAAGAAAATAATGGTGACAATGATAATGATCATGGTGAAAAAATGAAAGGAAAACCCTCTTATTTATAGAAAAGCATTAGGTTGATCTCGAAAATGGGGAATAATAAAATATTATTGACCAAATTGAAGATCTAACCGTTAGGAATACATTATTATATTTTTTTGAGTGGGAAAATATATTCAATATCTTTTATTTAGAAATAATTAACAAACAAAATGATTTATTAACAATTATTCCAAATATAGAATTAAGGAATAATAAATAAATAGTGATTTATTTAATTATTCCTAGGTGATTTAGTCAAATATGACAAGGAATAATTATCAAATAATGATTTAATAATTATTCCTAGAGAAAATTAAATAAATAATGATTTATTCAATTATTCTCATGGGTTTTTAATTTTAATCTGAAATAATTTAATAAAAATTATTTACTAAATTATTACCCATGGTGAAAGTGATTTTACTATGGTAAAATTAATCCTACATGGTGTATTTTGATACGTCTGTTAGAAATGGCTATGCGATCATTTTTTGGTGATAACAGATTGTCCCCTGACGTATGAATGTTAGGAGAAAATTGTGTGACCGAAATACGTTGTAGGTTACACTTCCACGAGACACCAAAGGGGGGGGGGGAGAGAGAGAGAGAGAGAGAGAGAGAGAGATACAATTGAAGCAATGTAAGGAAGGACAAAAATGGAGGGAGAGACCTATTAAACTTATACAAGTATACTTTTATTTTGGAATACATGACCTCAAATTAGGCGGGGGAGGCATACCCATGCTTGTCGAGATAACTGAGTACAAAGAATAATGGTGAGCCCAACAATGTGGGAATGAACTACAAAGTACATGATATATGAGACATGATATATTGGCATCGATGGGCCAGAAAATAATACAATGGATCCCATATACATAATGTGTCTGGAAAGACATAGGTTAGTACCAAATACAATAATATCTGATTACATGAGATATAATGTCTGTCAAGTCGACATGGTGAGGGGGAATCATAACCAAAGAATCCCTCCTGAACAAGAAAGGGCTCTAAAGATTTGAATGGATCATCTGAAGGAGACATGCATGTTGTGAGCACTACAAGTAGTAGAAACCAAATCCATCAAATCTGTGGAACTTCATCTAAGGATAGATCATAATCTCGGACATCCGGGCATGTGGGGGGCTACCTGAAGGGCCACCCCCTCATGAGGTCTGGAACATCCTACACACACCCGAGAATCACTGATACAATCTGCTGGATCACCAAACCATCAAGTAATTAAAGGAATTTTGAGGTTTAAAATGGGCCTCCTAAGGAAATTATAAAATAATAGTGGAAATAATAAAATAAGATTACATTATATCATCAAATTTTAGAGGGAAAAAGGAAAAAAACTACTCTTTCAAATCATGTTTTCAACTTATCTCCCTATGGGTTTACTCAAATTTCGAGTGGGAACACTCGTTGGATGAAAAATTTGATTCCTCGTCCAAGGAGTACCCATGTTTCATACTTTCGATGGATCTTTATATACGAAAAATGAGAAATACATGAAAAACATGATTGCATTTTTCGTGTATCAGGGTCCATCGAAAGTATGTGACATGGGTACTCCTTGTATGAGGAATTAAATTTTGCATCCAACAAGTACTTCCGCTCGAAATTTGAGTAAAAACTTAGGGAGATAAGTTGAAAATATGAGTTGAAAAAGTAGTTTTATTATTTTATTATTTTTTATTATTTTTACTTTTTTACTCCAAAAATGGTGAATCATCCCTCATGGTTGACATCATCATCGTGAATTCTATTGGTTCTTATAAATTTTATTTTGGTTGTACAATTTTCTTAGGAGGCCCATTTTTGACTTCAAACTTTCTCTAATGGTATGATTATCAATCATGCGATAATGAGTTGGAGTCGAGCACGTGAGAAACAACCAAGTCAAAGGGAAATGATGAGTCACTTTTCTTGATCTGAGGCATTGAAAAATTATGAAAGCTAGAACTAAGGTACACGCCACCCTCTAGGCCACACTTCTTTAATGAATGCACTGAAGTCGACAAAAGAGGGCTCACCATTGAAGTTGAGGCAATGCAAAATCCTCAACAAAGGCATGAGGGATCATAATGAAGTGATTGGTGGACAAACACCAGGGATGATTATGGAAGGAAAGAAGAGGTGTGGTGGGCTGATGACTTCCCTTTTCAGAGCATAATATGCATGGTTGACCTGGTAGCGACTGACTCAATTCCGAAGGGGATGATCAATTACTCAGAAAGAGGCTTTTCGAAGACAGAACAATATAGCTGGAGGCCAAAATGAGAAAAAACGATGAATTTGACGCAAATATGGATATAACACTATAAAAAGACTCAATGGGACTTGGAATAGACTCCATGAATGCAGGGGTGACTCATCTCGGATGCTATGAACAAGGGTGACTTGATGATGATGCCACATGGGAGAGACTCAGAGGGGATTGTTCGTAATTTAATTGATCTTAAATTACATCATAAATTATCGACCAGGGCTTGTAAACTGATGAAGTATATATGCACCATTTGTGCTAGGATTCCTTATAATGTGAGGAACATTTAAATTTAATTAGGATGTTTTCATGCACATGTCTTATTTAAGAATCACTCAAAGTAAAAAGATTGTCACTCTTGCAGAAAGGGAAGATATCACATTGACAAAAATAAATCTAATCTGAAGTGAAGAAATAAATATCACACAAACAATATGAAATCTAAATCTACTTCACAGTAACAGAAAAGGAAACTAATATTTAAAGTGCAGAAATAAATATCACACTATTAAAATTAAAGTTAAATCTATTTCACATTGATAGAAATAAAACCTTGAAAGAAATTGTACTTCTAATTTCAAATTCCAAGTCAAATGATTCCACTTTCTATCTAAATCAATCGCAATTTACATCTTCATAGTAAATCCCTTTGATTATTTTCTTCATCATTCACACAACGAGATTAAATCTATGAAAGTATTCACACAACGAAATTAAATATATGAATGAAATTGTGAAACAAATTCTATTATAAAATCTATAAAAAAATATACAAACATTCTTTGAAAAGCAAAGTTATAATTATTGTGATGACTTAATTCTATAAAAGAGAAAACTTAACTAGAAATAAAAGAAAAACCTTACAACTTCCAGGGGGGCGCCCGTGAGTGCAGGTACATAGATATCAATAGAGACTAATCACACATATATACGCACAACACAGTGGAATAAGAAGCTTGATTAAACGATTGCAAATAATTTTTAAAACAATAACCAGTCATGTATCATCATGCTGAGAGACAAGTTTTATAACCTCCTTCGTTAAAATGTTTGGAGATTTCTAAGCCTATCCTCCTCAACAAAATATCTTAAAATAACATTGTTTAAATAAGATAACGAATTTCCATGATTTTCTATCAAAGAATCAAATCATGAGGAAAAATATCAGCTTAAATAATTTTCTTGCTTGCCTGATTTGTCTTCAGGCTCATTTTTCGTTGGGTTGACTTCCACATTGACCTGCTCATACAGGCGTCCTTATCACTTTCTAGACTAGAGGAATAGGTGGATAAAGTTGTGCTAGCTTCCAGCTACCTTTTCATATTATTCTTTCCTCAGTTGGTGTTTCGAAACCTATATTTTCTTCAAGTAAGTTGAAGAATCGATTATTAGCTGAAGAATTGATGCAATTCGATATTTTCTAAAAATATTAAATCAAATAATAAAGAACAATGAAAATATGAATAAAATATGATTAAATACATGTTTTTGTCAATAATATTGCAAGATGATACTTAATTGGAGTTATTATGGTAAAAAAGGAAGAGAACGTAGTTTAAGGGTGCGTCAAAAAGGAACAATTTTGGTCTTCAACATTCCCCCACACGGAAGATATTGCATGTCCTCATGAACAAAATTTCAAAATTTTGTAACCTACTATGTAATTAAGCTATCTCTGAGGCTTGAGAAAGAACATATAAATTAGTACTCCTTGTTTTTCTGGTATTGGTTATCATCCTTGGTTTCTTCATTAAAATCTTGCATTGTAAACTTTTGACCTTGCTCCTGAGAACTTTATTTTTATATTTTAACTTCTTTTTTTTCTTGTACCACTGGAAAGTATGTAGGATAATATTATCATTTTGAGTCTTTTGAATTTCATTTTGTACCTTCATTGCTTCATGTTCCTGCTTCGAATATTTATTTGACACTTCTAGTTCATAAATTTCTTGTTTAAGAGCACCTTCAATTCTAGCTTCTTCTAGAGGGCTGGAATGAATTTCTTCAATTAGAATTTCTTCCCGATTTGATGATGACTCAAAATTTTTCCATTTGGATTTTCGTTCAAGAGTCTCTAAATAATCATAGATTTATTATTGGACTGGGTCGACTTCTAAGTCTCTCTAGTTGGAATTGCAATTGGTAATGGTACTCTTGGTTCTTCTTCTCCTTCCAAATCAATAAAACTTGGAGACTGTTCACTGATTGGCTTCATAAGTCGTGCACTTCTTCTTACTTTTACTTGTTATTTTTCATTAGTTGAAGCACACTTTTTCTTACTAACGTTTTCTTGCTATGTTATTTTGTCTATGGGCCTTCATATGTACTGATGGGTTTCTTGTTTTTAGAATTCTTTCATTTAATATTTTTCTAAAAAATTTGCAAGAGGGGTTTCATCATCAGAATCATTTTTGTGTATACCTATCTTCTTCCATTTCATGTGCAGGTAAATCTTGGTTTTGAAGCTTAGGGTTTAAGGGAAATTTTCGTCGACGTTTTCTTATTTTAGAACTCGATTCACCTTGTTCTACTTCTTTTAAAATGGTTTCGAACCTGAAAATCCTCCCAATTATCCCCTTTACTCCTTTAATGAGCTTCAATCAAAATCTTTACTAGCCCATGGTGATACAAAGAATTATCAATAAAGTGTATTTTCTTTGGATATTATCAACCATTTTCCTTAAACTACAGAACAATAAATATGGTAAATTGATTTCGTTTCCACTGATGAAATGCATCAACAACTGAGCATGATAGAAGAACATATTACCAAACCTACCCTCACAGGTTATAAAATTTTGAGTGATCAACAACAAATTTCTTCATTTACTTTTTAGAGTTGTTACTAGAATTCCTTTCTTGAAAACAGAGATGTCCATACATGGGTTTTTAAGGAAGACCTCCCACTGTTTTTCCTTGATTTTCCAGTTTTTAAACCAAATTTCCTCGTTTCTTGGTAATCATGTAGCTTCCGCCATGAATGATTTTTTCAATACCAACTTGATATCCCAAATTTCTTCTTCTATCGCATCATAGGCCCAAGAAAAATGATTTAATGACCTCCTTTTTTTACCCATCAAACTTCTCAAATAACTCTAACCATTGTGTTTGTTGCAATTGTTTCTTCACTTGTGGATGGGCTTCAAGAAACTTTGTCCCATTCCGCTCAGAACGCACAATAAATCCCATTTTGAGGAAGTCTCGGTCCTTAATTTCCCCTTTTACAGGATTATGGAGTTTTGGACGAGATTTGGGTATTAGTTGAGATGTTTTCGACAAAGCATAATGAAACAAAGTAGAATAAAATGGGATATGATGCGAAGAAAATGAAATGGGATGCGAAATAAATGGAATGATATATGGAGGAAGTGGAGTAAATTCGAATGATGGAAAGGTTTTAATGATTGTTTCATACCTTGTGATAAGACATGACTATCAAATATTTCATAGATTGAATCGTGAGAACCAATGTCATGTCATGACAAGGGTAATTATTATGTGATATGGTGGAGGCAGCAGTTATTAGGTTTTAAATGAATCATCTATTTATCATAACTCAATATTTTTTAATATTTGACTAATATTTATATACCTTTTATTCTGACTTACTAATTTGTTCTTTTGTAGGTTGCTCAAGTTTCTCTAGCTACGTTCTCCATTCATATTGCTTTGGTTGTAATTTTTCAAGTCAGTTGTTGAATTTCATGAGAGTTGCAGATTATTGAAAATTTTGCATTTTTTTATTTCTGCAAAAGAAAGAGGAATAAAAGAAATTGGACAAGAATAGGGAAGTTAAAGAAAATATAGGTTGCTAATAATTCTTGGTTTTCAACTTATATTTTCATGTATAAACATGCCAACAATGTTGGTTTTCATATTTAAACAATATATATATATATATATATATATATATATATATATATAAAGCAGTTTGGATTTTAAGTTGGAGAGGAAAAAGAATATTCTCCTACCGACTTCAAATCAATATTATCTTGCATATTTCTAATGAACTCTTCCTTTGAAAATGGTTTATGATATATTTGTAATCTATGAACATTTACAAGGAAATTTATTTTTCTTCATCAATAGTTTTAATTTTGACTGCTCTATTGTCAAATACAGTTTCAATCTCATAAGGACCAAGCCAGTGAGTTTGAAATTTTCCTTGAAAATCTTTAAATTTAGAATTAAAAAGTAATGCCCAATAACCCAGATGAAATTTTTTTTTTTATAAACTTATCATGCCATTTGGACCTTTGTTGTTGAACTATGTTGGTTCTATGAATATCATCTTGTTGTATCTCATCAAGTTCATTCAATTGATCCATTATTTGTTTTTGGGCTTATGATAGATCAAGATCCAATTTGACTGTTGTTTTAAAGGTATTTATTTGGAACCTAATAGGAAATAGGACTTATTTCCCATAAACAAGTTCATAAGTAGTATGCCCTGTTGTGTTTCTCCACGTGGTACAATATGCCCATAAAGGTTTTGGAAGCTTTTTTGCCCAATCCTTTCTACGCAGATGCACATTTTTGGTGATAATTCCTTCAAGTACTTTATTAGTTGCTCCAAATTTTCCTTTTTCTTGGGGATGATATGGAGTGGATTTTCCGATGTTTGATTTTATATTCCTCCAGTATCTTCTGCACCAACTTGGATGTAAATTGAGTACCTTGATATGTCACAATTTCCCTTGGGACACCAAAAAAAGTGAAGATATCCTCAAAAAGAAATGAAAATACAACATTTTCAGTAGCAAAAGGAAGTGATTTAGCTTCTACCCATTTCATGAGATAATATGTACAGAAAAGAATGTACCTTTTTTGTCTTGATGGTGGATTAATTGGACAAACAAAATCCAAAGCTCATTTTTCTAAAGGTTCAATAAGTACCCAATGTTGTAGAGGCATCTCATCTGAAGGAGCATGCTTTCCCATTCTCTAACAACTATCACATCTCATAACATATTCTTTGGCATATTTAAAAAGAGAAGGATTGTATAGGAAGTCCTTTTATCAGCAAAATTTCCTCCACATGGTTCATCATGACAAGCCTTTAATATTTCTTGAGGTGGTCAAAAGCCTCCTGTGCTATGGGGGTCCAAGTGAATTTACCTTTCCTGGTCAAATTCGTGAGGGGTACAACTAACTGGGAGAAGCCCTTCATGAACTTCCTATAATAAGTGCAGATGACCAAAAATTCCCTCATATCGGTGACATTCTTGGGCTATGTCCAATCTCTTATGGCCCTGATCTTCTCCTCATGCACTCATACACTCCTCTCCAATAATGTGGCCCAATTATATCATCTCTGTTAGTCCAAACTCGCACTTGGATTGGCATACAACTTTTCTTCCAAAATACACAGCACTACCTCCACATGCTACAAATGTTCCTCCCATGTTTGGCTATATATTAGGATGTAATCAAAGAATACTAGCATGAAATTCCTCAATTGACCACAAAAAACATGGTTCATACAAGACTGGAATGTTTTTGGAGCGCTGGTTAGCCAAATGACATCACCAAAAACTCAAAGCGTGCATAATGGCACCAGAACACTTTCTTGGGGACTCACATGAATCTGGTAGTACCCTAATCTCAAATCTATTTTGGAAAATAATTTGGCCCCCCTCAACTCATCCATAAGCTCATTTATCTACAGGATGGGGTAGCGGCTCTTTATTGTCTTCTTATTCAGGGCCCTATAATCTATACACATTCTCAGTGTACCATCCTTCTTCTTCACCGAGAGAACTAATGAAACAAAGGGGCTCAAACTCGGTCGAATATGGCCCAAGGCCAAATGCTCATGTATGGCCCTCTCGATCTCATCTTGGTAGGCCTTGGGGTGCCTATACCGAGTAGATATCATGGCCTGAATGAAGGCTACAACTCAATGGTGTGCTCAAATCCTCGATTAGGTGGCTGCCTTGGTGGAATTTCCCTTAAAATCATGGAGTATCGGTCGAGGATGGCCTGCATATCTCAATGAGGGGGTATAGTTGCACCATATGCCTCTGAAATCCTCAACTCAACTACCCAATTTATATCACCCTGTTTGAAATCTTCCTCCACCCTATGCGCAGAGACTGTCTGGGGTGGATAGGAATGCATGCCCCTAAGCATCACCAGTTTCCTGTTCTTATCCAGGAACTCCATCTCCAGCTTATGCCAATCTCCAGTGACCCTACCAAGGGTGAAGAGAGATTGGACCCCCAACACTATGTTGGTGTTCGGAATGTTAACCAAAAATAAATGATCTGTCACTGAGTAGGACCCCATGGTCACGGTTAAGGTTGGAACATAACACATGAAATGCATGGCCCTAGCTCCCAGCACTAACATAGAAAATCCATCAAACCCCTCTGTCTGGATGCCCCTTATCTACACCATCTGAGCATCAATGAAGTTGTGTGTGGCTCCACTATCCACAAGAACCTAGACACGTTTTTCCTGAACTGTCCCCCTGATCCTCAACGTTAGATATTTGGGTACCCCAAGAAAAGATGCAAGGAGCTCTCTGGTCGGTGCAAATGATGATCCTCCTGCTTCTGGTGGGGGTGGAGGTGGAGGCCCTTCCTCTTGAGATGTTATGTTGTCTTCATCTCCCATTTCAAAGAGTGCCTCCTCTTCTCCCTCATTATCTAAGAAGACCTCGATGGAGTGTACCTTCCCTCTGGCACACTTGTGACCCAGTGCCCATGGCTCCTAGAACTTGAAGCAAAGCTTCTTACTCCTCAGATATCTCTTGGTGTCATCATCTAGTGGTCCTCGGCCTTGGTTCCCTCTTGAGGATGGAGCTATCGCATCCCTTCCTCTCTTCTAGAAGGCTAGTATGTTGGGAATAGGAGCTTTGGCCCTCGGCAAAGGATCCTGAAGATCCCGTATCCTCCCAACCGCGTCCTGGAGCATAGTGGGTCGAGTTGACCTCACCATCCTGTGCAATGGCTCTACCAGCCCATATATGAACATAAAAATCCTTATAGGTTTCGATATATCTGGAACCATCACTAACAGCCTCAAGAACTTAGAAATATACATCTTTGGCTGTTTGGTTGAGTTTGGTCAATTCTTCAAAATTATCTTCGGGATTCTTCCTGTCAGATCTCTCCAGCACTCTCCTTGTGAAGTCATCATATGTTGTCACCCCTTTGTGACCTAGTGTAGTTGACCCATGAAACCACCAATCATGGGCTTCTACCTCCGGGTGAAGTGTAGCCACCTTGATGGCCTCTATCTCTGTCATCTAATTGAGCTAGAAATAGATGTCCAAATTCTCCACCCATGCTTTAGCTGAGCTCTTTGAGGACCCATCAAATGTCGGAAGGAATAGCCTACCCATGATACGTTGCAAATCATTCCCCTATGTGTACCCTCCTCATTTGGACTCGTCTTTGGGTTTTTTGTTGTTCTTCATCTCGAAAAACTCATTGAACGGTAATGGGCCTTCCAAATTCTAGCCCATAAGATTGGTACTCCATGAAGAAATCCCCATAGTGAATCTCCTCTATCTCATGTTGTCCTCCTGTCCCTGAAGCTAGGAATGTGGGTATGGTGGAATGCAGTGGAGTGTAGGGTCCAGACGGCAAGGTAGTGTGAAGGCATGCCTAGTGCTGTGAAGTGCCAGACCCTTCTCCAATCTGGCATTCCCCTTGAATTCCCTTCCCTTTACTTCCATTACTGAGTTTTTTCCATATCTCCTCAATCGTCTTGGAGAGGTCTTGTACAGATTTTAGAAGAAGGTGGGAAAACTCCTTCTCCTTTTTCCTCCCATCATTTGTGTGTGTCATCTCTCTATACAACCTCTGGAATGTTTTCAACCTCATTTGGAGTGATTTTGAGCCTCCTTTCACTGCTCCTCTATCTCTGCCTCTGGTAAGTCACATTTTTTTTGTCTTCCGGTGTCATAGATTGCGTGCTCCACAGGCTGAGCCAAGTATAGGAGCTCTGATACCATTGTAATATCCCAAATTGGGAACAAATAGTAATATAAATCACAATAGACTAAAAACTAGAGCAACAGAAAATACACCATCAAAAAACACAAACTGGAGCCAAAAATAGCTGTTGAGCCATTTTATCAATTTGTTTAGAAAGAGTACAAATGAGGTGTTGGAAAGATTTCACTTGGGAAACTCAAACCCAAGCTAAATATCCTGTTGGAAGTGGCTCTGCATGGCTCTGTCATTTCACTACCTAGCCCAGAAATGTTGTTACTAGTTGACTTCGGACAGTTTGATAGGCTTCTTCCCTTTCTCAGAAATTATCGTGAATTGGACACCGGACTCTACTCAACAAACCCACAAAAACCCGGAAAGGGTTTGCTGAAAGCTCGACCCTGGAAATTAGCTGTCTTTGGCTTGTCTCACTGAATTGTGGGGGAAATCAAACCACTGGAAGGAAATACTGGGAAATGCCTCTTAAATGATGCAAAAATCCATGGTAGGAGGTGGTTAGCCTCCCCTCCAAATATCCTGATGAGAATTCTTTACTCTCTAATCTTCCGACACCAACACCACTATGCACTACAAAGTCCACTACACAGCCTCTTCCACCTCTGCATAGTCTAGAAAGTGCTACGCTATCACTTATAGCTATTGATGGATAATTCCCTGACAAAATGAACAACTCCTCCCTTGAGTTGGCACTCTAAGTCCCCCCGAGCCAAAGTTTGAGATATTTGCTTGAAGATCTCATGTGCTAAAAAACTATATAGACTTGGCTCTCCGGCTCAAGCGTGCTTAGTCAAATTGACAAGAATATATTATTTGAATGAATGAGGAATGAAGCCTTCCTTCTTCCTTTTGTCCATTGAAGCTCAACACATTCCTTAGGCCCCACTTTGGCCTGCGCTGCCTCTACTTGAGCCACTCACGGGTTGCCTTCCTCTAGCCACTCACATGTTGCCTTCTTCATCCCCCTCCATGCTTCCACCTAAGGACAACTCGACCCCACCACTAGAGCCATAATTTTTCCTTAGTAACTTTAGGAAGTGGCTTTATTTTGGCCAAATTTTATTTGTGGGTCCCCTACCCACTTTATTTCTGTCCAACGTTAGGAAAAGGAAAAAATTAATAAAAATTAATATTCCAATTAGCTGAACTTCTAATTTGGAATATTACAGAACATGTCATCAACAAGTATCTTGGATTCCAATGCCACCAAGAAAAAGAATCAGTGCTCCATGGATCTTGTTGTGTTATAGCTCTGGTTGCGAATCATTGCCCCACCAACTGCGTACAAAATCATTGTTGATTTTGGGTAGCATATGATGTTCTCTAAGTCTCAAATTTTATGGAGAGGCTTAGACACATGTATTCTAGTTAACCCATAAATCGTTTGGGAAAATTTCACTCGAAGATGGTTTTATTTAATAAATTAATTATTTTTAATCGAACACTAAGTATAAACTTAGAAATTAAAATTTTTAATGGGTATTAATCTAAATTGTGGGTGTAACTTCTAGAAGAAGACGAGGATCAAACCAAAGAGTTCTTAGCCATTGATTAGCTTATAATCTGGGTTGTTGAATGTCAATGAGAAGATTATCTAAGGAAGGCTTGAGGGCCATTTGGAAACACACAAAGAGGATCATGAGATCAATTTCTTTAGTGAGAAGTGCTCAAGGAGAAACTTCAATGTAGATATATTTTGCAAAGAGGGGCAGAGACAATATCTGGAGAGAAATATTTCTCAGCCATAGAATCATCAACAGAGAGGGTGTTGGAAATATTGTCATTGATGGAAAAGGAGCACAAAGGAGCAGCACCAAGACAAGGGAGCAGATCAGATTCAGATGGAATTGTTACAGAGATGTCACACAGGGTTTAATGTATCAGTGAGTTGCGGCTGCCCATTTGGGGTCTTTACTGTAATGGAAAACGATGGATAAGATCCACATAAATTGAATATAGAGGTTAAACCATGCGTGTAATGAATGCCAGAGAGGGTTTGAAGATTGGTTGATATCGTGAAAGCAGAACGATGGAGTAAAGGAGAAGTCATAGTGCAGTGAAATGAATCGATGGTTTGTTTGAACAAGTATATGGAGGAGGTGTAATGAAGGAAATTAGATGTGGAATTAGGAGTCAACGACACAGCGGAACCGTGAGTAGCATCATAGTGAACAGTGAAGGCAATTTCGGAAAACAACAGATTTCTTTCACGCAGCCTTCGAGTGGTAAGTGGTTTTATTGAAATTGAACACGATCAAATAAGACTATGGCATGTCACAGGCGCGAAACCACCAGTTTCGCGTGACTTTTGAGTGATAAATCACCGGGATTAATTGAATGCGATAGCCGTTTTATCATCAACAATTGAGATCCGACGGTGTTCACACCCGAATTTGCACAGGGGTTAACAAAGGTGTGGACCCGATGGTGTTAAAAAGGCACGTTAAATGTTATGCATCTTGGAATGCGATATCCGTTCGATATACGCATAAATCGGTTGTGGAGTGCGATGAATTATCAACCGTTGGATTTGATGAAAAGCGGAAGGGTAAGTTGGATATGTTGTGGGACCCGAATATAATATTATTTTGGTGCTTTGGGTTTTAACGAAAGTAATCTCATAAATTCGTTTAAACCAAAGTATGGAAGGGCAAGTTATATTGTATTTATGACCCATGTTAAGTCGGGTAATGAAATTTGATATTTGCAATATGATGAAGACCGTCGGATTGCGAACAGGATTGACGGCAGTCGTTTAATCGGAGATGCGGCATCGGTATATGTGCAAGACCATCGGAAAGATAAACCTTTACAAATGTTTTATATATTAAAGGTTATATGATTATAGAGCGGAATGATAAAAGGTGTGGGACAAGTGAAGGCAGAAGCAAAGTCTAAACCTCATGCACATCATATGAGCGCGGTTAACGTTGATCTGGGATCAACGGTACCGCGGGGGCACAAACATTCTGATGATTAACCCAAGGGGGTGCCTCTACAGTTGACCTGCCCATCGGGCATTGACCACAGATCGACGGTTGTCATTCACTGCAGTAGCACAAGCCCGATGATGATTCCATACCAAGGAGCGCCTCCGCAGTGCTGAGAACTGGGACATGCTTTCCTAAAGTCCAAAAGAATAGTGGTGGACCGGCGTGATCAGCGGATAAGATTAAAGGAGAAAGACGGTAGAGATTATATCGGAATCAAGTGGGACTCGATTGCATATCGGACATCAAAAGTGAATGCTAGATGTTGGATGGATGCAAATTTGTGATGCAATGTGGCGATGCGAAGGGGCACGTGGAGGCAGAGCGCTATATCGCACATCAGTGATGCAAATTCCATCGCATAACGTGAAGTGGCGAGGTGATGCGATGCATCGCATATCGCAATCGGAGCAGGAGAGATATCGCACAACCTTAGAAGTCCTGTTAGTTGCGATGCGAAGTAGCGATAAAGTCAAGAGGGATCCATCTCATATCGCATATCACAATCGACGATGCTTATGTGATAATAATTTGCAAGTTATAGAAGTTGCGATGCGAAGTGCGATAAAGAGAGTGGACGCGATAAAGATCAAAGCCGAAGCCTAAAGCATTTCAAGTCTGAGAGTATGTGGATTTTCCTTTGTAAATCGTTTCGAAGAGAAAAAGGAGGATTATAACGTAAAACAAAAAGGAAAGTATGAACGCGGGTAGAAAGGCTTAGGTAAGGACCCGACACAGAGAAAAAGGCAGAACCGGATGTTTAGAAGAGCGGTGAAGGTTGAACGCTGTGGGCACGAGAAAAAGAGGCATGGTTGGGCAAAAGGAGATATGATGACACTGTTAGAAATGCAATAGAATGGGTCAAGTCGGACAAAATGAGCAGTTATGCAACAGAGCTGGACTATAACAGCAGAAACTGAAAAGACAGTGACAACAGCAGAAAAGACAAATGTATGACGAACCAAGAGCTGAAAGGGCTGAGTGAAATGTATTATTGTATCTGTAAATGTAAATGATTTAATTATTTTTATTGTATGTGATGCAAAGGCAAGTCTCTGTAGGCAAAGAAAAACTCCACTGTAATACACAAATATATATATTCTGTTATATTATTCTGAATGTGCTAGACAAGAAAATGAGAAGGGGGAAGGCAAAGAGTCATACCTGTTCATTTCGAATTCCCTGTGGAATGCAAACAGTTATGAGGTGATCCCTATAAATAATGTTACCAACATATGCATAAAGAGGTTGATAGAAGGAAGAAAGAAGTGAGAAAGAGTAAGAAGAAGAAGGAGTAGACAGAGAAGTTGTGAAGATCCAAGGATAAAGGCTGATATGAAGGGTGGAGGACAGCAGTGAAGAAGGAATATAACAGAGCTGATATCCAGGTAAATCAGCATGTTTTTTCATAGTAGTGTGAGGAATTTGGTGCTTCCATATCAAGTTGTAGCTTGATAGATGTCCAGTTGTAGTTGGTTGAGGTAGGAGCCTCCTGTAGGTTGTAGCTTGCAGAAAATAGATTGGAGTTGGAGCTTCCTTGCAAGTTGTAGCTTGCAGAATTGAGGTAGTAGCCTCCTGTAGGTTGGAGCCTATAGAAAATCAGTGGTGAGAGGGAGTTGGAGCTTGCCTTTGCATCACAAAAATAATAATATGTGGTTTTCTCCCTTATGGGTTTCCACTTATATCTGTTGTCTATGTGCATGATGATTATGTGTTGATATTCTGTATTTAATCTACTTAATACCTGCTACTCACTTATTAAGATTTTCGTTCCATTGAATATTAAGTTGATCACAAAATGAAGATGTAAATAAGTGTAAAAGAAAGTTTTACAAGACCATGATTGCATTAAATTGATTCACCCCCACTCTCAGTTTAACCAAGGGTTCAACAATTGGTATCAGAGCAAGGTTCCTTCTGTATCAGTTTAACAACTGGAAGGAGATCCTAAGTCCCCAAGATGGCTGGTCTAGAAGGATGCTCAACAAATAAAGCCCCTTTGTTCACTGGTACAAATTATGCCTTCTGGAATATAAGAATGAGGACATACATAATGTCTCTAGGAATAGAAGTTTGGGCTATTGTGGAATTGGGATATGCCCCAAAGGAGTCTGACTCAGAGAAAGATGCCAAACTAGATTTTGTAGCTAATGCAAAAGCCATGAATGCTCTCTTAAGTGGTTTGTGTGAGGCAAAATTTATCAAAGTAATGCACAACAAGATTGCCATAGAAATATGGGATACATTACAAAGTATCCATGAGGGAGATAAAAAGGTGAAGGCTACCAAGTTGCAAGTCTATAGAGCTCAATTTGAAAATATAAAAATGAATGAAGAAGAAGATGTTGCCAGCTTATTCTTAAGGGTTGCAGAAATTGTGAATAACATGAAAGCCCTAGGAGAAACCATTAGAGAATGTGTAATTGTTCAAAAGATATTGAGATCTTTACCATCCAGTTTTAACCCCAAGGTTTTTGCCATAGAAGAAACAGCTGATTGGGAAACATTGACCATGAACCAATTACTTGGAAACTTAACAGCCTATGAGATGAGACTTCCACAGAGGAAGTCAAAAGTGAGGGAGGCAGCCTTTAAGGCAAAGAAGAGAAAAGAGGAAAGAGAAGATACATGCTCCTGCTTTGATGAAGAAGAGGCCAAATTTGTTAGAATATTGGATAGAGGCTCAGCCAAGTATAAAGGTAAACTTCCTTTTAAATGCTTTAGCTATGGAAGAGTTGGGCACTATGCATCTAAGTGTCCTCATAAGAAAACAAAGAATCGGACTTGAGAGACAAAGAAAACCAAAACAAATAACTGGCAGAAAGGGAAGAGATTCAGTAGAAGATCATTTTATGCTTAGCAAGATAGCAATGCATCTGAAAACTCAGATGAATCCTCAAATGAAGAAGGAACCTCTGAATTTGTGTTGATGGCCAAAGAAGAATCATAAGGATTCCTTTTAGAAGAGGAGGAAGAATGTGAGGTAGACCTTGAGGGGGAACTAATAAGTGCCCTGGAGGAAATTGACAGACTTCAACTGAAGTGCATAAAACAGAAAGATATTCTCCTCAAATATGTAAAAGAATAACCAACTTCAGAAGACCTCATTCAATTGAAAGTAGAACTTGAAGAAGCTAAGAAGGTGGAAGACATTCTGCTAAAGCAAATTAAAGATAAACATCAGGAGCAAGAGAAATTGGAAGAAGAAGTGGTATGCCTGAGAAAGAAACTAGAAAACACCCAAAGGGAATTATCAATGAACACTCCTCAAATGACAAGCATTGAACAGTTGGACAAGATTCTTAATACTCAAAGGTCTCCTCTCATAAAGGCTGGGATAGGATATGAAGGAGAAACCAGTAAGTCCAAGGTAGAAGATAACAAGAATATCAATTTTGTAAAAGTTGTAGAGGATAATGAAGCAGCTCAAAAAGGAACTACAGAAGCAGAAGCCAGCAAGAACTTGATGTGTGATGAAACAAAAAGAAACAAGTAGCAACATCAAGAGACAAAGAACGAAATGAAGAAACAGTCAGCTGAAAAAGGCTCTTACAAACGTGAATATGAATTGAATAAATTCGGAAGCTGTCAAAAGAGATTCTTTCCTCCTATGAGAAATATCACTTGTTTTGTCTGCCACAAGATGGGACATATTGCTGCATACTGTCAGACAAAGATAATTGATTTCAACCAGCAAAAGATGCAAAAATTGAAAAGACTACCTCAAGCAAACAAATGGAGAGGACAACACTTCACCAGGTACACTAATTGTTTCCATGGGTATTGTTTTTGTTGTAAGGGGTTCGGCCATAAAGCCATGGAGTGCAGAACATATGGACAAATACTGATGTTCAAAACCCCAAGAAGATTTATGAACAATGGAGAGTTCACTCGTACACATAATCCATTTAAAAATATAATCAAATGCTTTGTATGCCATAAAATCAGACACATGTCTTCCAAATGTCCTCTCAAAGAATGTGGTCCCTCTTCTCAGAAAAGGTGCCAAAAAAATAGTTGCCTACAGTGGAAAAAGAAGTTGAATAAGTGTGACCTGGCTCTAATAGCTCAAGATCAGAAAAGCCAATGGTATATGGACAGTGGATGCTCAAAGAATATGACTGGAGATCGAAGCAATTTTGTAACCTTTGATGAAAAGAAATCTGGAAATGTAACATTCGGCAATGATAAAGCAGGGAAAATCAAAGGAAAAGGCTCAGTCAGTCTGAATAATGGAAGAGGAAAGGCTCAAGATGTACTATTTGTGGATGGGTTGAAAGCCAATCTGCTAAGTGTCAGTCAAATGTGTGATAAAGGTTGTGAGGTCCTTTTTAGAGCCCAAGATTGTGAGGTAAGATCAAGTAACACAGGAAAGACCTTAATCAAAGGTGTTAGAATAGAAAGTAATGTCTATATAGTGGAAGAAGAGATTGAAGCATGCCACATGAGCAAACTTGAAGAATCATGGTTATGGCATAGAAGACTGGGACACCTAAACTTTGACCACATCATCGGTTTGAGCAAGAAGAATGTAGTCAAAGATATGCCAGTAATAAAGAAGCCTTCAAATACCATATGTAAATCCTGCCAATTGGACAAACAGACCTGCACATCTTTCAAGACCAAAGATGAACTATCAACAAGTAGGCCACTTCAGCTTGTACACATGGACCTATGTGGACCTTCAAGAACTAATGAACTAGGTGGAGAATCTTATTTCATGATAATAATAGATGATTTTACCAGATTGACGTGGGTGGCATTTCTCAAATATAAATCTGAAGAAATTGAGAAATTCAAGATATTCAAGGCATTGGAAGAAAATCAAACAGGATGCAAGATAAAATGCATCAGATCAGGCAGAGGAGGTGAATTCACAGACTATGATTTTGCAGACCTATGCAATGAACATGGGATAAAACAACAGTTTACAATTGCAGGTACGCCTCAAAAGAATGGAGTGGTAGAAAGACAAAACAGGTCAATACAACAAATTGCAAGAGCCATGATGCAAGAAAGTAACATTCCCCAAACCTATTGGGCAGAAGCAGTACACACAGCTGTTCATATTCTCAACAAAGCCCATCTAAGACCAAATTGTGATAAGACTCCTTACGAATTATGGCATGGTAAACCAGCATCAATCAAGCACTTTAGAGTATTTGGAAGCAAGTGTTTCATAAAAAATAATGATGAAAAACTGGGGGAGTTTGATGCAAGAGCTGATGAAGGAATATTTTTAGGATATGCATCCAAGAGTAAGGGTTACAGGTGCTACAACAAAAGACTACACAAGATTGTGGAAGGCATTGATGTAAGATTCGACGAAGATCTACCAAACAGAACAAGAAGCACAAGATGCAGCAATCCTCCAGATGATCATGAAGATGAGAACCAAGATAATGATGAACTAAGCAAGAAAACAGAAGATATTGAATTAAAATAAAAAGGTCCCTCAAGACACACTCAAAATAACCATCCAGAAGATCAAATCATTGGGGACAAGAGTGTGGGAGTCCAAACAAGAAGACAGCTTGCTGAATAGACAGTAGAAGTATACCTAGCAATGCTATCTCAAATAGAGCCAAAGAAGTTCAAAGGAGCCAGCAAAGACAAAAACTGGGTAAATGCTATGAATGAAGAACTGGACCAAATTGAGAATAAAAATACCTGGGAATTAATTCCAAGACCCACTGGGAAAATTTTCATTGGCACAAAATGGATATTCAAGAATAATATGAATGAACAAGGGCGAGTAATAAAAAATAAAGCCAGACTTGTATGCAAAGGATATTCACAAATTGAAGGTCTTGATTATGATGAAACCTTTTCCCCTGTAGCCAGAATGGAAGCAATCAGAATGTTTTTGGCCTTTGCATGCTATCATGATTTCAAGGTATATCAAATGGATGTGAAGTCTGCCTTCCTGAATGGAGATATAGAGGAAGAATTCTACATGGAACAACCTGAAGGATTCTCATTAACAGATAAACATGACTATGCATGCAAATTAAAGAAAGCCTTATATGGTCTGAAACAAGCTCCACGTGCATGGTATTCAAGGTTGGAAAAATACTTGCAAAAACAAGGGTTCAAGAAAGGAGGAGTAGACAGCAATCTGTACATAAAGGCTAATTAAAATGAACTCTTAATTGTAGTAGTGTATGTAGATGACATCATGTTTAGAAGAAACAAAGATGAGTTAGCAAAAGGATTTGCTGAAGAAATGAAATCAGAGTTTGAGATGCCAATGACTGGAGAGCTCACCTTCTATTTAGGACTTCAAATTCAACAAAAGAACACAGGAATATTCATTTCGCAAGAAAAATACTTAAGAGAAATGTTGAAAAGGTTTCAAATGGAAGACTGCAAACCTGTGTCAACTCCCATGATCACTGGATGCAAACTATGTGCTAATGATGGATCAACAAATGTAGATCAAAAACTTTACAGATCCATGATAGGAAGTCTGCTATACCTAACAGCTTCTAGACCAGACATTATGTTGGCAGTAGGACTTGCGGTAAGATATCAAGCAGCACCAAAAGAAAATCATTTACTTGCAATCAAGAGAATATTTAGATATCTACAACGCACTTCACATTATGGCCTATGGTATGCAAAAGGAAAAAGCTTCACATTGACAACATACACAGAGTCAGATTGGGCCAGCTATGTGGATGACAGGAAAAGCACAAGTGGAGGTGAATTTTATTTGGGAAAAAGTCTGGTGGCATGGATAAGAAAGAAGCAAACTTCTATCTCTCTATCTACAACAGAAGCAGAAAACATAGCAGCAGCAGCATGTTGCACACAAGTAATGTGGATGAAACAAACTCTCCAAGACATGAAGGTAAGCATTGATGAACCTATTTCTATCAAATGTGACAATACAAGTGCGATAAGTATATCAAAAAATCATGTACTTCATTCAAAAATAAAGCACATCCCGATAAAGTACCACTTCCTCAGAGAACAAGTAGCACAGAAATTAGTAAAGTTGGAATATGTACCAACCAAGGAACAAACAGCAGACATATTCACAAAACCTCTTGCTAGAGAACCATTTGAATATCTAAGAGACAAACTAGGGGTAGTGTCTACAGATGTTACTCTCTAACATGATCATAAATTAAAAAAAAAAAAAAGTTGCATACAAGAAACAGGATCAGAACAGAAGTCAAGTGATAGTCAATATCAGATAAGAAAGCATCATTCCAGGGGGAGAGCAGTCAATAAAAATTGTCACAAAAGAGCTAGAGCAGTGCATGGAACAGGTCCTCAAGATCAGAGTATTATGAGAAGAAAGAACCCACACTGGGAAAAGTTCAACCCTTTGCCATTGATGTCAAAGGGGGAGGAAAAGCAAGCAAAAGAAGAAAGGGTCTTCTGAAAAGCGAGCAGAGGAAGTCCTGGAGGAAGCATTGGAGCATTGCCATCAATGCCAAAGGGGGAGATTGTTGGAAATATTTTCATTGATGGAAAAGGAGCACAAAGGAGCAGCACCAAGACAAGGGAGCAGATCATATTCAGATGGAACTGTTACAGAGATGTCACACAGGGTTTAATGTATTAGTGAGTTGCGACTGCCCATTTGGGGTCTTTACTGTAATGGAAAACGATGGATAAGATCCACAGAAATTGAATATAGAGGTTAAACCATGCGTGGAATGAATGCCAAAGAGGATTTGAAGATTGGTTGATATCGTGAAAGCAGAACGATGGAGTAAAGGAGAAGTCATAGTGCAGTGAAATGAATCGATGGTTTGTTTGAACAAGTATACGGAGGAGGTGTAATGAAAGAAATTAGATGTGGAATTAGGATTCAACGGCGCAACAGAACCGTGAGTAGCATCACAGTGAACAATGAAGGCAGTTTCAGAAAACAACAGATGGTTTTCGCGCAGCCTTCGAGTGGTAAGTGGTTTTATTGAAATTTAACACGATCAAATAAGACTGTGACACGTCATGGGCGCGAAACCGCTAGTTTCGCGTGACTTTTGAGTGATAAGTCACCGGGGTTAATTGAACGTGATATCCATTTGATCATCAACAATTGAGATCCGACGGTGTTCACACTCGAAGTTGCGCAGGGGTTAACAAAGGTGTGGACCCGATGGTGTTAAAAAGGCACACTAAATGTTATGCATCTTGGAATGAGATATCTGTTGGATATATGCATAAATCGGTTGTGGAGTGCGATTAATTATCAACTGTTGGATTTGATGAAAAGAGGAAGGGTAAGTTGGATATGCTGTGGGACCCGAATATAATATTATTTTGGTGCTTTGGGTTTTAACGAAAGCAATCTCATAAATTCGTTAAAACCAAAGTATGGAAGGGCAAGTTATATTGTATTTATGACTCATGTTAAGTCGGGTAATAAACTTTGATATTTGCAATATGATGAAGACCGTCGGATTGTGAATAGGATCGACGACAGTCGTTTAATCGAAGATGCGACATCAATATACGTGCAATACCAGTGGAAAGATAAACCTTTACAAATGTTTTATATATTAAAGGTTATATGATTATAGAGCGGAATGATAAAAGGTGTGGGACCAGCGAAGGCAGCAGCAAAGGCTAAACCTCATGCACATCGTATGAGTGCAGTTAACGTTGATCTGGGATCAACAGTACCGTGGGGGCACAAACAATCTGATGATTAACCCAAGGGGTTGCCTCCGTAGTTGACCCGCCCATCAGGCATTGACCACAGATCGACGGTTGTCATTCACTGCGGTAGCACAAGCCCGATGATGATTCCATACCAAGGAGTGCCTCTGCAGCGCTGAGAAATGGGACCCACTTTCCTAAAGTCAAAAATAACAGTGGTGGACCGGCGCGATCAACAGATAATATTAAAGGAGATAGAAGGTAGAGATTATATCAGAATCAAGTGGGACCCGATCGCATATCGGACATCGCAAGCGAATGCGATAGCCACTGGATGGATGCAAAGTTGCGATGCGATGTGGCGATGCGAAGGGGCACATGGAGGCAGAGCGCTATATCGCACATCGGTGATGCAAAGTCCATCACATATCGTGAAGTGACGAGGCGATGCGATGCGAGGGATGCGATGTGATGCATCGCATATCGCAATCAGAGCAGGAGAGATATCACACTACCTTAGAAGTCATGTTAGTTGCGATGCGAAGTAGCGATAAAGTCAAGTGGGACCCGTCACATATCGCATATCGCAATTGGCGATGCTTATGTGATAAGAATTCGCAAGTTATAGAAGTTGCGATGCGAAGTGCGATAAAGAGAGTGGACGCGATAAAGATCAAAGTCGAAGCCTAAAGCATTTCAATTCTGGTATTATGTGGATTTTCATTTGTAAATTGTTTCGAAGAGAAAAAGGAGGATTATAACGTAAAACAAAAAGGAAAGTATGAACGCAGGTAGTAAGGCTCAGGGAAGGACCCGACACAGAGAAAAAGGCAGAACTGGATGTTTAGAAGAGCAGTGAAGGTTGAACGCTGTGGGCACGAGAAAAGGAGGCATGGTCGGGCAAAAGAGATATGATGACACTGTTAGAAGCGCAATAGAATGGGTCAAGTCGAAAAAAATGAGAAGTTATGCAGCAGAGCTAGACTATAACAACAGAAACTGAAAAGACAGTGACAGTAGCAGAAAATACAAATGTATGGTGAACCAAGAGCTGAAAGGGCTGAGTGAAATATATTGTTGTATCTGTAAATGTAAATGATTTAATTATTTTTATTGTATGTGATGCAAAGTCAAGTCTCTGTAGGCAAAGCAAAACTCCACTGTAATACACAAATATATACATTCTGTTATATTATTCTGAATGTGCTAGACAAGAAAATGAGAAGGGGAAAGGCAAAGAGTCATACTTGTTCATTTCGAATTCCCTGTGGAATGAAAACAGTGATGAGGTGATCCCTATAAATAATGTTACCAGCATATGCATAAAGAGGTTGATAGAAGGAAGAAAGAAGTGAGAAAGAGTAAGAAGAAGGAGGAGTAGACAGAGAAGCTATGAAGATCCAAGGATAAAGGCTGATATGAAAGGTGGAGGACAGTAGTGAAGAAGGAATATAACAGAGCTGATATCCAGGTAAATCAGCATGTGTTTTCATAGTAGTGTGAGGAAGTTGGTGCTTCCATATCAAGTTGTAGCTTGATAGATGTCCAGTTGTAGTTGGATGAGGTAGGAGCCTCCTGTAGGTTGTAGCCTGCAGAAAATAGATGGGAGTTGGAGCTTCCTTGCAAGTTGTAGCTTGCAGAATTGAGGTAGTAGCCTCCTGTAGGTTGGAGCCTACAGAAAATCAGTGGCGAGAGGGAGTTGGAGCTTGCCTTTGCATCACAACAATAATAAGATGTGGTTTTCTCCCTTATGGGTTTCCACTTATATATGTTTTCTATGTGCATGATGATTATGTGTTGATATTCTGTATTTAATCTGCTTAATACCTGTTGCTCACTTATTAAGATTGTTGTTCCATTGAATATTAAGTTTATCACAAAATGAAGATGTAAATAAGTGTAAAAGAAAGTTTTACAAGACCATGACTGCATTAAACTGATTCACCCCCCCTCTTAGTTTAACCAAGGGTTCAACAGAGGGAAAAGAGAGATACAACAGCTCTAGCGCAGAGCTAGAGAGGCTGACGCAGAGCCACATAGGACCATGCAGAGGCTGTGTAGAGGGAAAAGAGGAAATCCGAAGAATTTGTTAAAGAATCGATTTCAGAATCCAAGAATTGGGGTGTGAGACCGAGAGGCAGAGATCGAATATTCGAGGGAGAAGATCGATCCACAAACTAAGTGATGTAGTGCCCAGAAGGATCGATGCTAGGACTTCACAGTGACTACGCAGAGGTAGCGCAGAGCCTGCAACTGCATCTCATTCAGTGGTCGTATCAGTCATGATTTCCAGTGATAGTGTGAGGTAACCTCAATAATATTTCTATCAATGATTCTCTCTATAAATGAATTTTCTGGAGAGACATTCAGAGATGTATTCAGAAATTACTACTACTTAATAATAAAACCCTCAAATTTGTTGCATCGATTTTCCCGCATTGGGTTTTTCCAGGGACATTTTTCCAAAAACAACGGTGTCCTGTGTGATGTTTTTCTTTATTTCTCAATTTCTTGTTTCTACATATTTAATTAATGAATTGAAGGTTGCAGTAGTAATTTTCTTTAGTATTTTCAGCAGAACACTGTAAATAACTTGTTCATTTAATAAAAAGTAGGTGAATTAAATTCAGTTGGTTGAAGTAGGATTCTTGACTTGGAATTTTCACACTCATCACCTCTCTCCAATCCAACCCCTAACTCAATCTAATGCAAATCCTGCTCTCCTGATGTTGAGATGGAACGTTGAAGAGCTTCCGACCTGTATCCCACTTCCAACTGGAACATGTAGCATTTGTCATGTCTAAGGGTCCCTCCTCTACTATTCAGATACCAACTAATGATCTCTAGCCAATCTAATGTATGGACACATGTGCGAGGGATACGTCTACTAGGATGATATTGGTCCATGCTCAACTCTCGATGCTCTTCCTAATCAACCAACAAAATTTATCCAAGAAACCCTGCACCTTTCGCTATAGTGAGAAAAAGTGGGTAAGTTGTGTTGCAAGCCCTCTTTATGTACTCTTGGAAAGGGTTTCTATCTAAAAATGTTGTCGCTTTGTTAGCTGCCACTACATCTGTTTTCACCTCATCAGTGGGTAGTCCTGAAGAGCGATGTGCTTCCATCTCCCTCGTTTGACAGGAAACTCCACGCTCTATTCCATCAATCTCTTTCACAACTATCCTGTCAGACTCTAGCAACTCCTAAGGACATGTGTCTATAGGTATTTCCACCCTACTAGTTTCCCGTGCATCTGTCTTCTCCTCATCAATGGTTGGCCCCAAGGTTGGTTTCTCATCTTCCTCCATCATGGGCTCAATATGAACCTCCAACTGGCTCTCCCAAGAAGGATCATCATTCATATTGTATGCATCCTCCTCCTCAAATTAATTATGATCCATTGTATGACACTCATGCTGACTCATCACTGGTGAATCATCATCCTAAATTTCCCTCATAGGGTCCAATGACTGCTCATCATACACACCCAAATACAAATCGGGCATAATGTCAACAACTCCACATGACTCATGCTCCTCGAGGGCATCCTCGGATGAACCCATGGACTCATCCAAAGAGGAATCCTCACCCTGAAGGTCATAATGAATCTCCACCTACTCTACCTCTTTCATCTCCTCAGTGTCACTCAAGCATGAGTGGTCATATCCCCAATCTCCCTTGTAGATGCAACAAAGCCCCTTCCTCCTCAACTAATTCTTGTTGCACGATCCACCAAACTTGAGAAGCTCCTTCCTAGTCAAATGTCTCCTGAACAACCAAAAATTTTTCTCAACAACCTCTCAGCCAGTTCATAGGAAATAGGCAAAACCATATGTTCTCTCATCCAAATGGTCAACAATCTAGCCCGCAACTCCCTACAAATGGCATCATAATCTCCCAAGATTGAAGACAAAATGGACAACATGTTTGCTTTGACCATGTTAGGGTGTTATTTATAAATTTTAAAGAAACATTACAACATATGATGGACCAATTCATGACACCCAAAATCAAGCATGATTTCATAAGATCTAACCATGGCCATGTTTTCTAGAAATTTCTCAAGCTTCTTCCCAAAGGTAGAGCCTGCATTGTTGTCCAAGTCCTGGAAAGTTTCTACTATCAATCTGAAAACTCTCCTCATAACATCATCAATGTAAGGATCTATAGGGACAGTTAGTCTCATGATGCTACTGATACAAGATTCAACCGGAAATCTAACCCCTTCACAAGATTCCTCCAACAACTTGTGTTGTATGAGAGCAAGCATAGCTGGTTTTAGAGTCCATATTAATTTATTTCCCTCTAACTGGATTAATTTGGAAAGGAGTGCATCCAATTCATCTGGTTTGAAAAGGGCTTTCATTGTGACCCTCATGTGGTTCAAATTTCTCCCAAGTGCAAGGATTTTGTGTCCAATCTCTGGCTCTTTCTACAAATCTCTTCGTTGGCCTTTTTGAAAAATGGCGTAGACCTCTTTCGAGAAGGGTCTACTAGTCAATTTCGTTTTTTGGTCTATACTGAAACCCATGGAGGTATTTTTTTATTGGTTCATGAGATGTTTTAAAAACTCCATCATACTAGAAACACTTCACTATCTAGACACATTGGTCTCTTCCAAGAAAAGTATTAGGCACTGCTTTATAGATACATCTGCTCAACTATGAATTTTTTGAGTTGCATAGGTTTAGTATTTGTGAGATTTAGTCAAAAATGTCAAAGTTATGTTGGTTGTAGGTGTTTGGATAATACATTAAGTTTCATAGATGCACATAGTGATAATATACATCCCCAAAAATAACCACTAGTGAGTTGATTAAAATTTACATAGTGTTTATACATGGCTTTCATCTCAATTAAATTATAAAAAATAGCCTTTATATTGGAAATACAATGGGTTATAATAATATGATATTTAGCTTCAACGGAGTGGCCTTCCACTTCAGCAATTCCTCTCAGGGGAAGCGGTCATATGTAATAGCCTTCTATTTCATATGCTAAACAGTTTCTGTTTGTCCCAATCTCATCCCAGGCATATAGAGATGACACCTGCAAATTCATCGATCGATCAGCTAGAGGAATGGACGGGTATGAGGTTCAACCAGCCTTCGGAATTACGTTTTTACCATACATTGACACCATCTCGAATCCATAACCTCATTGTTCCACGTCCTCAGCAAATATGTCTTGCACAACATGAAATCTATTGCTACAAACTCTTTCGATTACCCATGGCTATAGGCGCACATCATTTTCTCCTCATAGAATCGCATAAATAGTCTTCTTGATTGGGTGATGGGAGTAATTTGTACACATTATGCCGCAAAAATTATCACAGGGTCGAATTCAAGTGTTTGGGCCCCCTTTGATCAACAGAGCTGATGTATACAAGCATGGTAGCTTGACCACTAGGAAGATTACCCAGGGATCGCGCCTCATATCTATGCAAATAAATCACCTCCCGGTCAGCCAGAAATTCTTGTCTCCCACAATGACATTCGTGTGAGTATTTGAAGACCGGAATCCCTACTGTAGAAATTTGATGTTATTTCTCCCACTTGTTAATTCTCATACAAGTTATTTACTGCATTACACTATAAACATCGAAATAAATACAACTGCAACCTTCACAACATAAATAATTATGCGGAAACAAGTATTGAGAAAGGAAGAAATAGTACACACACAATTGACACCATTATTTTTGGAAAATGTCCCCGGAAAAACCCAATGTGGGAAAATTGGTGCAACAACTCAGGGCTTGTATATTATGCAGTAGTTTCTGAATACAATCTTTAGATACCTTACTAGATATATGATACAAAGAAAATAAGTGGCGTGAAAGTTAGTGAGATGACCTCACACTGGTACAGGAATATCTGGTACTGATATGACTGAAGATAAGACCTATGCATAGTATCTGTGCAACTCTGCATCACACCTATGCAGTTACTGCCTCACTGCTGCAAGGACTGTGTCACAATTCCCATTGATCTTCTGTTGGTTGGAAAATTGAACCTCTAACCTCCCGGTCTCACACCCTAGCTTCCAGTACTGGATCTCAACTTCTCCTCAACAAAAATTCGAACTCCCTCTTAGGCTTTGTGTTTCCTCTGTGTGGCTCTACATTTTCCAGTGTAGCTCTGCACTGCCTCTTCTGCACCTCTCTCTGCCTCCTCTGCAATGTATTCACTATATCAGGAATGCTTCCATCGACAAACTGTCTCTGCCCCTCACTGCAAGAAAGATTCTCTCGATCACTTCTCTGGCAACTGCTACACTACTCACTTGATAAATCGATCTCTAATCTCCAATTCAATGTGTCTTCCAAGTTCCCATCGAAGTCCTTCTTATAACATTCTCGTTTATCAATAAACGACCTAGATTATATTCTAATCAATGGCTCAGATCATCTTGACTCGATCTGTGTCTTTTTCTAGAAGATTCATACCCAATTTTATTAATACACTTTAATTATTTTAATTTCCTAAGTTTAGACTTGGGCATCCATTAAAAATAATTAATTATTTTATTAAAAATGGCTTTGGGTGAAATTTCCCAAAAATATTTATGGGTATTGGAGGATGCATGTGTCCTAGCCTCCCTACAAATTTTGAGGCTTAGAGCACCTCTGATGCTACCAGAAATCAACATTCCCTCTTAGCGAGGAATGTGCTCTAGTAATGAAACATGTTGTAGCATCACCCTGACTCTGTAACATCTCTCTCTGCGCTATTGATGTCTGACATCACTTCCCACCAACTACTGCACAAATGTTTCATCGGTGCCGCTGCTAACCCTGGATGTTGCTGCCACCTACATCTGCACTGCAACTTTGCTGTTGTTGCAACATAAAAACATCCAAAATACTAAACCACCAGTATTCAGTGTCATGCAACTGTCACTGGATATCTGAATGTTGTTAGTCTTTGCGTTGACCCTCTGAAGCCTCTCCACTACTACTGAATCTTCACTATTCCAACTTCATTGTTGCCAACTCTTCTCTACGTTGCTCAGTCTCTGGTGCTCCTAGTTACTGCAATTGTCACTCTGGCACTCCTCTGCACCAACTGACACTAGTCCATCTTGCTACTTTTGATATGGGCTCCCGTAATAAGGTATTGATCTGAGAGGTGGTCTCCTGAAGTATCCTACCCATCTTTGGGTCTCTCGAACTACAATACTATATCACCCCACATCTCCTGTGGAGGTATGTGGGAAATCATGGAAAAATCCTCCTCCTCAATCCTTGCATTTGCAGCATGTGGATTATGTTTCTCTTCCTTGTCCTTATTTTTTAGAGGACACTGCGTAGCGTAGTGACTAAGCTCACCACACAGAAAAAATTTGATCTTTGAGACATCCTTTTTCCGCCTCCACTGCTCCTGCTACCCCTTTGATGCAAGGGCTTCATTCTCCTCCTCCTACTTGGGCTTCATCCCACTGCTTCTTCTACCATCAAGCTTGCACATGGCTAAGTCTCGCCTCATCTATTCCTAGTGAAGAGAAGCACACATCCCTTCCCAATCCAAAATTTTTTCTCTTCCTAGGATACTCTGGACAAAGACTTGTCATTCTTCTAAGACTGAATTCAAGTCCAACCTTACAATGTCTGTGGCCTGAGGCACTGATCCTACAGCTGCCAACTGATATCAGACTTCCCGAAGCTTTGAAAGGAATGGATCTATGCGATCCCCCTTCTACATCCTTGTGGACCCCATATTCTCCTCAAAGAACATCTTCCGCTACTCGAAATATCCCTAATACAACGTAGCCAAGGAATCCCACATCTCCTTGGTTGTCCCTTTGCCATATATGTGAGAAAAAATGTGATACTGAACTCCATCGAGGATCAACCTCTTGGCCTTTGCCATATCCTTCTTATAGGCCTTCAATGGATCCATATATACAAGGAAATCTACCGCATTATCGATAAATGCCTTGAGATCATGCTCATCCAGAAGGAAGGAGACCCTTTCCTTCCAGATCACATAGTTGGAGGCACCATCCAAACGATCTTGATCTCTCAGCCCATGTGTTACCATCTCACCCAAACAAATGTCGAATGCTTCCTCTAACCCTTTCTGCAGTGGTTGACTGGCTCTACGCACTCCCTGTTGGAGTGAGAAAAACTTTGTATGGCTACTGGTGCTTCTGCTTAGGAAACTAGAATTTCTAGGAAAGAAATTCTCTAAGGTCATAAATTCCCTTAGTGTGCTCTTTCTTCCTTCTTCTTACGATTTTCTGCACTAGCAAGTTGCTGCAGAAAATCAGCGTCCCAGCTAAAGATTGATCTGCACTGAAGCTGCTACGATGCTCCCTCTACTACTGGAAAATATCAATATCAAAAATCTTCCTCTCTGTTGACTCACTTAGAGAGGGATTTTTCCTTGAGAATATTGCCCTCTTGGCCTGGACTGCGTAGCCCCTCTGGGGATTTGATCTGTTGCCTACGCAACTCTTCAATCTCACTTTTTTTCTCAGGGTTAGCCTCTCTCGACTCTGCTCTCCTATTTCACCTGTGCTCTAATACCATGTGATAATTTGAAGACCCAAATCCCTATTGTAGAAATATAATGTTGTTTCTCCTACTTGTTAATTCTCATACAATTTATTTACCGTGTTACACTATAAACATAGAAATAAATACAACTGCAGCCTTCACAACATAAATAATTTTTCGGAAACAAGTACTAAGAAATAAATAAATATCACACACACAATTAACACTGTTTTTTTTTAACAATGTCCCTGGAAAAACCCAATGTGGGAAAACTGGTGCAGCAGCTTAGGGTTTGTATATTATGTAGTAGTTTCTTAATATAATCTTTAGATGCCTTACTGGCTATTCGACATAGAGAAAAAAACTAGCAAGAAAGTTAGTGAGATAACCTCACACTGGTACGGGAAGATATAGTATTGGTTTGATTGAAGATGAGACCTTTGCATTGTCTCTACGCAGTCTCTGTGCAAATCTGTGTCACACCTACATATTTACTGTGTTGTTGTTGCAAGGACTGTGTCACACTTCTCAGCTCATCTTATATTTTCTGGAAACTCGATCCTATGACCTCCCGGTCTCACACCTCGGCTTCCGGTACTGGATCTCAATTTCCCCTCAGCAAAACTTCGAACTCCATATGAGGCTCTGCGCTGCCTTTATGTGGCTCTACGTTGTCCAGTGTAGCTCTGTGCTACCTCTTTTTCACCTTTCTCTTCCTCCTCTACAATGTATTCGCCAAATCAGGAATACTTCCACTGAAAAACTATCTCTGCCCCTCACAAAAAGAAATCTCTCGATCACTTCTCTAACAATTGTTGCATTTCTCACTTGAGAAATTGATCTCTGATGTCCAATTTGATGTGTCTTCCAAGTGCCAATCGAAGTCCTTATAATATTATTGTTGATCAATCAATGGCCCAAATTAGATTCTAGTCAATGGCTCACATCATATTGACTCAATATTCGTCTTTTTCTAGAAGATTCACAACCCGTTTTATTAATACCATTTAATTATTTTAATTTCCTAAGTTTAGAGTTAGGCATCCATTAAAAATAATTATTTATCTTAATAAAATTGTCTCCGGGTGGAATTTCCCAAAACAATTTATGAGTATTGGAGGATGCATGTGTCCTAGCCTCCCTACAAATTTTGAGTCTTAGATCACATTCGATTCCCATAAATCAACAAGTCAGTCCCTTTATACGACTAGTTAACCCAGCTATAGATTCGGCCTTGTATGATTTTTACAGCCCAACCTATGCCAAATGAGAAAAATTAAACCATGGTCATCATACATTTTTTATTTGGCCCTTTGTTGTCAACCCATGCTCGAACATGTGGATAGACAACTACTCTCCCTCCCGGAGATACACAAAATGTTTATCGCTCGTCAATCTTATGCATTCAATTTATGTGTTGAATGACACTGGAAGGATGATTTTTGACTCAGTTATGTGTGTGGGGCTAACAGCAATAGAACCTGGAACTCGGCCCTTTCAGTGGCCTCATCCAATACACACGTCCCAATTCGTGCCTGATGCGAAGGAAATCTATTTCCAACAGTGCGAAGGAAATCTGCCTCCAACCAATGGTTCGAACCTTCTTCAACATGTATTGGCACTGGGTTGAAACTCGATCCTCCGTTAAAGATCACATTGCATGTTTCCTTGGCTACCCCAGTTAACCGACAGGCTCGACAGAGTGGTTCCTTGGTGGCCCACCCCATAAATCTCACGTTTTACGCTCAAACCACTACTTCTACGTTGGTTCCAATCATAATTTTGACCAATGCAGTCAAACAACCTTAGACGGTTGCTTACTCGAGGATACTTCCCAGATTTACGCACAACAAAATTATGGTTTTGACACATCCCTAGCCCTTAACAATCAATCGACCCAATCAACGCTGTGACACAACTTGTTGATTATTCCTTCATAGATAAAGCGATTCTTGGTTCCACCAAATCAGTGATTCTCAGAGAGAGTTTGAATGGTCGGCCCATCATTAAAATCATTCCTCTTGCCAATGACATTAAAAGTCTTTACACAAAAATGGAAATCGACCCAAATTATCAATGTGCCAATGTAGAATATCCCTAATCATCATCAACAATAGTTTCCCAGCATCTGCTACAAAATTTGGCAACTCGTCCTTGGTTTTTCCAACAAATTTGACCCAGAGAAAAACAATAACTTGGTCACGATAACTCACAGCTTATATCTCAGCCTTATGAGTCAATATTGAACCTATAGTTGTTATAATAACCCTCAAGCTGGTAGGAGAGCCAGCTTTGATACCAGTGTAATATCCCAAACAGGATATTTTGACTAATTTTGCAAAAAATCGCTTAACCAAAAATTACCCATAGAATTATCATTTATTTTACAAAAGATTTCCATGTAAAATAGAAACAAATAGAGTGCACGCAATTCCATAACATGATATGAAGAAAATAATCTCAGCTTTATTAGAATAAAAACTAGGGTTTACATGTTGATACCGTTGAGATGGGAAACTGACCTCAAGAATTTTCTCCCATGTTGTGTTAGCCCTCCAAAACTAAACTAAAATATCACTGTTGACCTCTCCTGTGAATTTTGGATGAATTCACCAAGGGGAGATGGGTATTCGCCCAATCTCTCTCAATCACCCAAGGGTTTTCGTCTCAAGGCTACTGCTGAAGTGGAGAACCGAGTTCTCGACCTCTCATACAAGAAGAACTAGAAAATCCAAGATGTCCTCCAATCACCTCGTCCTCCTCTTTTAGAGATTTGACGGACCCTTCTAGAAATTCCTAGATTATTATTATTTTAATCATGGAGCACCTTTTCCCTCTTCTATTTTAGTTAAATATTCTTTTTAATACGGGAAAAGGGTAAATCAGCCATCAAGTCTCCTCATGTCACTAAAACTCATATCTAGCCATCCCATCCTCTAGAACTTCTCGTTTCGGTTCCAACGAGCTATTACGCTAGTGTGTTATGTCAAGTATTCCTCCT
Source organism: Pinus albicaulis (assembly GCA_034641835.2). Taxonomy (NCBI): domain Eukaryota; kingdom Viridiplantae; phylum Streptophyta; class Pinopsida; order Pinales; family Pinaceae; genus Pinus; species Pinus albicaulis. Next base: position 1,096,558,105 of record CM076578.1, read on the forward strand.
GAAATTCTACCTTAAGCGTAATTAACTGAGTTAGGCCCAAAAATAACTTTGTTTTCTGAAATTTGTCAGAATATATTGAACAAAAGGCAAATTGTGCAGATAGTGGAATATACCAAACGAATGCAATTAGACCTCATGGAAACTCCTCCAACCCCCTTTAAAATCCCTTGGGTCTGTTGATGACATCAACCTCCACCTGTGACCTGTCTGCCCCTAACTCTGAAGGTCCATCCTAACCATGTCATAAGGGATACCATAAAAATAAACATCACATAAAGGATACCACCCGGTCAAAGCCCAAACTAAGTTCTTATCTGTTTGGTGTAGTGGTTCCAACTAGTTCAATTGGATCCATTTACCCTCTTTCCTATGCGGGATTGTAGTATGTTTATTACTTTCCAATAGAAAAGGAGAAATCAAATATGCCCACTTGTTGAGCTCTTGCAATAAATTGCTCCTTAAGTTGACTCTATGGCTCAGCCAAACCACAACTAAGTTTCACTCATGTATGAAGAGACTTATTGAAATGAAGAATTAAACCTAAATGCAAATTTACTCTAAGATGCAAGAAAAAATAATCCTATCTCGAATTGGAAAAATGATATCCCTCTCTTCAATTCAAGAGCATATGAACTAACTAATAAAGGGAAGAGGATTGTTTATATTATTGAATCCATTATATAATTTTCATTAATTAAAGAAGTAGGCCATTCAATTAATTAAAGAGAAAACAAAATGGTAGTGTAGTTAAACAATACATAGGTATTTCTCAATGTATTCATATTAGTTATAATTATATTATTCTCCTCAGAGATAGCTCTTACAGATAGCTCTTACATAACTTCAATAACATAAAACAATCAATACGACAATAGTGCTCAATATTAAAATGAAATACACTATTTAGAACATAGATTAAAATCAATTTTAGAAATTCCAACAATAACAAATTAACTCACATTTCAGACAATAGTGCATTGAAATGAAAAATTATTAAAATCATACCAGAATCTCTTTGTAATTTTGTAGCCCATGAGAAGTTTCAGCTCCTTGATAAAATTGCTAACAATAGTGTCAAACAAGCTTCTCTTTCAGATTTAAAAATGTTTTGTCTCTCCATAATTCAACTTACAATACATTACAATAGTGCAAATGCACCACAAGAAAAATCATAGAGATTTTCCCATACCTCGGATCTGAATTTTCCCTTCACCTACAATTATAATACCCTCATACAATAGTGCTTTCAAAGCCTCTACTTGCAGAGAAAAGAAACCTCTTGTTCATTCTCTAAATTGTTATTTAATGATTACAAGAAATCTCAAAATAGAGAATTGTTGAGAGTAGTTTCCAAACCTTGAATTAGAGTTGCAAATTATCCATTCTTCTCTTTGTTGGTCTCTTTCCATTGCTCCAAAATGTTCCAGATTTGAACTTCTCCAACTGATATCCTGTTACAAATTAATAAAAAACAAAAATAAATTAAATTGCACACTAAAATCAGAAATTAGAAAATCTAGAAAAACAACTTTCATAAAATTGCTAAATAAAAATAAATAAAATCTAAAAAAAATCCAAGATGTGATTACTTTTAATGAATTTGATTAGCTTTTGAGTAATGTTGGAGGATGAATTAGTGACAGCATTTTTCCAAAGCCAATGAAATTTTCCCAAATCAAATTTTGATAAACTAATTGTTGTTGCAAATTCGTCACTTTGCCTTCTGTTGAATTTATGGGTCATTAAATAATGAAATTTGTTACAATTAACCTTCCCAGATTATTCTCCATATTCTTCGCTTTCCAATGAGTTATTTTGAGCTTCATTTGGTCAAATATATCCTGAGATATGTCTCTCCGAAGTTGAAGTGTCAAAATTATCAGAATTTTGGAAAAAAAAAATGTCTGCGTGTGCGAAATTAAAAAAAATTAGTTCAAAATTCTAATCTAAATTAACTTAATTAATAATTTTTAATTAACTAAAAATTAATTAAAATATTCATACAAATTTATTATATATATATTAAAATTATATACCACTTAATTAATTAAAATAAAATTACAAATTTAATATCTATATATATATATAACTAACTTAATTAATTAAAATAAAATTTAATTGAAAAATAGATAAATTTAAAGTAAAATTTTATATATACAAAAATTATATAAAAGAATCAATTAATTTAAATGAATTAGAAATTAATCAAATTTAAAACATATTAAAAACATTAAAATAATCCAAAAACTTTAAAATCAAAAGATTTCAGATGGGTATGATTTCGGGTGGATTGGAGTTTCAGAGGTCTTTTTGAAAAGGCCATGAAATATGAAGTTTTCCGATATGACATATGCCAAGGGAGCATTGGGGTATGGTGAGGTTAATTTTCGATGGTGTTATTTGAAAGGCTTTTTGAAAAGGAGTTCTGAAATTTAATTATTTTTGATGCCCTGAAATAAATATGAAGAGGAGGATTTGGTAAGTATGGAGTGGGAGATATAAGAGATGGTTTCCGGGATACGAATTTTGGAGGGGAACTAAAAATTTAAGTTGTGAAATGGAAGCTTCGAGTTGAGGTGGAGTGTGGTGTTAGAGGTAGGCTTTCGGAGGGGGAATGAAATGGAGTTATGAAAATAAAAATCTCTGAAATGAGTTATGGAGAGATAAGGAGGTGGCAGGAGGAGAGGAGCGCCATGTGGAGTGGAACCCTATCTCTTAATAAAACAAAATAACAACTATTTGATAATAAAGGTTCTGAAAACATTAAGAAAATTACAATCACTTGATAATTAGGCGATTTTGGGTCTCGTAATTTCTTTTAAATTGGGATTTGGCATAGACTTTCGAGATCCGAAAACACATAATTTTAATTGTTCTACAATTTGGCTATGACGATTTTGTAAGATTGCTAGCGAAAAATGAATTAATTAATAAAAATCAATATTTACAATTAATTTACAAATATTAAAATAATATACATTTTGTACATTTTTTTATCCCTCACGATAGACATTATTGAACTTCGAATGAGCACCATTTGCAAATCGTGCATCCAAATGAGATGAAATGAGAATTGACGAAAAGAAAACGAAAAATAAAACACAATGAAGCAATCAGAATAGAAATATGAAGAAAATAAAAATCTGGCAAAATTGTTGGACAGTGAACCAAAATAAAATATTAAAAAATGATTTGGCCAAAATTTACGAAAAGGGTCCCCATTATTATTATGAAATAACAATTTAAAAATGGGGGTGTTGTGATTTCACCACAACACACAGAGTATTTTGAGATATCTTCATGATACTATCAACCATGCACTAAGGTACACTTTCAAGAATCTGAGACTACATGGATATACTAATGTTGATTTGGTTGGCAGTGTGGCAGATAGAAAAATCACATATGGATGTTGCTTATCTTTACGATCTGCTTCAATTTCATGGATGAGTCAGAAACAAAAATATGTTGCACTGATCACAGTTGTGGTTGAATATATTACAGCTAGTATGGCTTGTTGTGAAGCCATTTGGTTGAGAAAGGTCTTAAGTGATCTATTTGAGCATGTGTTGGATACCAATGTCATTTACTGTGATAATCAAAGTAGGATTCTCCTTTTAAAGAATCCATTGTTCCCCAACCGATCCAAGCATATTGATATCAAGCACAAATTTATCTGGGACATGGTACAATAGGGAGCAATAAGGTTCCAACACATTAGGACGGATGAACAATTTGCTGACATCCTCACGAAGCCCTTGGGGAAGGCCAAGTTATTAGCCTTGAGAGAGACACTTGGATTCGTGGAAATACCCTCCAATGAGGAACCCACTTGAGTTGGACATTGAGCTCTTGGAGCTCCTAGGGGCCCGGGGTACTTCTTGGAGCTATATGAGCACATGGTAAGAGGTTCACCTTCCCCTGTGGAGTACATATCCTTGCATGTGAGAAAAGGATGAGTGGTTCACCTTCCCCTTTGGAGTACGCTATATGAGAAGAGGGTGAGTGATTCACCTTTCCCTGTGGATACCCCAGCATACATCCTACCCTTGCAGTCTAAGACTCTTGCGAAGTACCTCTCATTTGGCCAATGAGTTGGGAAAAGGTGGTTAGGGTTAATTAGTACTATTGACAAACGTGGTAGGTACTATTGTATTCCATATGACTAGGATGCATGATGTTCAAAAACTTGATCACTAAGGATCAATCATGGTAGGGGTTCTATCCCCTGGACATGAGGAATTTCCTTTGTCATGTTGGTTGGTGTGGCAGGGTCTTGTGACCCACCCTCTTTCGATCCTTTCTTATTGATCTACAATATCAATCTTTAGCAGAGATGAGACAAGTTGCATATATTTCACGTGATGGTCATGATGGCATAGGAAGCAGATGGATGTTTGACAGTTGGAATTACTCCCTGTTTAAGAGGGAGTGTTAAAGAGTGCAACTAGGGGCTAATTCCCCATCCTAGAAGCCCCTTCATTTAGGGATAATCCCTCCATTAGATAACCCTTGATACCATTCTTCTTCACCTCAAAAATTAGAATTTTTTCTCACCTATAACTGCCTCATTTTCAAGACGACTCAAGTCCACCCCTCTTCAAGTCGGCCCAGTGATGAATAAACATGTATTTTCACCCCACGTAAACCAATATAAATATGTCTTCCTCATTTTTTCACCTCATCACACATCACATTCTCTCTCTTCTGATTGGTTCATACACATATGAGGCAACAGATCCTTCTCACACATGCGAAGGGTGGATTGGGCATATTTTTTCTTCTGCGTTGACTTTTCTGCAGTGACCTTTAACCATCATTGATTGAGGCTTATTTGGCATTGTTTTGCTACAATTTTGTGGAGATATCACTGTTTGGGAAAGCCACACATCCTAGCACAAGAACCGAGGATTTTGGTGAGGTTTGACCTGCATTGACCACATGATTTGATCTCAGGTTGACCACAGACCTGACAAATTTTTACTCTCTCCTTTGACCGTTGATTTCTGGACTATTTCAGCACTACTTTCATCGGCTCTTGAGGCCGCATTGACTGGGCTACTAGACCGAAATTTTAGAGTACATTTGATTGGAGTTTGACCATCATTGGCTTCTCTGGTTAAGGAAGTTTGATCGTTGTTGAAAGTGTTTAGAATTACAACGTTTGACAAAGACAAAATTGGATCATTTTTGGACTTCTTTATCATCATTGTAAAAATTTGGATTTTCTCTCTCTTTTGGACATTTGATATTAATCAATAAGAAGGATTGGTTGGGTTTTCCCCCTTGTGGGGTTTTTCCCTGGCATTAACCTAAATCTTTGTGTTTTTTGTCTTGGCTTGTCTTCTTGTGCATATTATTGTTAACCTAAATCTTTGTGTTCTTTGTCTTGGCTTGTCTTCTTGTGCATATTATTGTTGATGTTCTATCTACAATTATTGTCAATGGTGAATGATAATTGATTGTTATTGGAATCTGAAGTGAAAATATTATTGGGCTAATAAGTTATTGAAGTAATTGTTGCAAGCATAGAACATACCATAAAAATTAACAAAAAGGGAAGGTGGAATCTAGTCATAAGGGCGAGACAAAGAAGAAGCATCTAAGTAAGACCAAGTGCTTCCACTGCCATGAGTTTGGGCACTATCATACTAAGTGTCCTAAGCGGAATAAGAGGTCTAGTAAGAATCATGTGGCTACATCCATTGAGGTATATGGGTTTACTTCTTAGTTTTAGAAATATTTCTCATTGATAGCTTGCATGGAAATAACAGTAGAGAGAAGCATGTGGTATATTGATTTTGGAGCCTCGTTCCACATGACCGACAACATGGATTATTTCAGCCAGTTGAAGGAGAAGGACACGCAGTTTTAGATCAAGCTAGAAGATGATGGCAAGTACACATCTAGGGGAGTTAGTATTGTAATATTTGAGAGGGAGTCTTGAATCCCTCTCCATCTCAATGATGCCCTCTATGTTCCATGCTTGAATAAGAACCTTGTTTCAGTAGCTACCCTTGAGGATAAGGGATATGATGTCATCTTCAGCAGAGGTAAGGCATACCTCAAGCACTTAACTTCTGGACTAGTGAATCAGATAGGTGTGAGGGTGAAGAACTTTTACAGGTTGTAGGTTGAGATATGTGTAGCCTTGAGCAGCAAGGTAGGTGGTGAGTAGAGTAGAGATGTTGGAGAGCTTTGGCACAGGTTCATGGGACACTTTCATCATGGGGCACTAAAGATTCTTCAACAAATTTCCACAACATTACCAACATGTTGTTTTGATCAGCATGTTGTGTGCAAGGGGCACACACTTGGAAAGTATGCCAAGACTTCCTTTCGAGGTCGAGAAAGTAGAGGCAAAGGTATTTTGGATATATATCATTCATATGTATGCATGCCATTCTCTTCTTTGTCTCTTATGAGACATAGGTATTATCATACTTTCATTGATGATTATTCTAAAAAAACTTGTATGTTTTTTATGAAGAAGAAAGATGAGGTCTTAACCAATTTCATGGAGTTTAAGGCTTTGTTAGAAAACCAGACCGAGAATAATATCAAGGTAGTGAGGAGTGACAATTTTGGAGAATTTCTCCAATGCCTTTAAGGATTTGTGTTCAAAGGAGGGCATTGGGAGAGATTTGGTAACACCCCATAACCCTCGGAAAAATGGAGTAGTTGAGAGGAAGAACCGCAGTATTGTTGGAGCGGCCAAGGTCATGTTGCATGATAAAGGATTTCCTATGTTCTTGTGGGCAGAGGTATGTGACATTGCAGTGTTTCTACAAAACAAGAGTCCTCACAGGGTCCTTGGACGAGTTACACCATAGGAGGATTTCACAAGAAAGAAGCCTGATCTTTCGCACTTCTGTATATTTGGCACAAACTTTTATTTCCATGTGTCAAAAGATAGCAAGAATAAGTTGGATCCCACAACTAGACAAGGGTATTTTTTGGGGATACGGTGAGATAGCTCAGGCATATAGGGTATATCTACCAGGACTCGAGAAGAAAGTTCTCAAGAAAGATGTGACATTTGAGGAGTCTAGAGCTATAAGGGAGTCCTTAGAGTGAGAGTAGGTTGCAATATCTAAGATGGAGGAGTTACTCACTTCGAAGGAAGAGCCTCAACCAATATCATAGATTAAGTCTCAGTCAGGTGGAAAGAGGCCTGCACTGAAACATGCACAACAAGATGCAGAGTAGGATGATGAGGAGAATACACTAGGATGAGAGCAGGGATCTACTCAGTTAGAGACTCCTAGCACAAGGAGGAAGAAATCCAAGTGGGACAAGAAGTTGATTTAGGAGGCTCAGGAGCAAGTTGAAGCTCCTAGCACCATGTTCAGGCATAGAAAGAAGCCACAGAGGTACATAGGTTATATGGCACTAATGATAGATTTGGTGGAAACTGAGCCTTCTTCTTACAAGGAGGCAGTTTATCAGCAGGTTTGGCAGGATGCCATGGTGGAGGAATATTCCTCCGTCATGAAGAACGATGTCTAGGATATTGTGCCATAACATGAGGGAAAACTAGTAGTTGGTACAAAGGTGAAGCATGGAGAAAATGGGAGTGTGGACAAGTACAAGGCTGAGTTTGTGTCCAAGGGCTTCTCATATATTAAGGGCATAGGCTATGATGAGACCACTTCCTTAGTAGCACGGCATTCATCCATCAGGACTATTCTAGCACTTGCAGCAGAGATGGGGTGGATGATCCACCAGATGGACGTGAATACAACATTCCTCAACTGAGTAGTTGAGGAGGAGATTTATATGGAGCGGCCAAATGGTTTTGAGCAGTTCAACCAACACATGTGAGCAGGCTAAAGAGAGCTATTTATGGGCTCCAATAGGCTCCGAGAACATGGCACACTTGTATTGACAACTACCTTCAAGGATTGGGCTTCACTAAGAGTGAGGTAGATGCCAACCTATAGTAAGTCATGGTTGGAGGGCTTCCGCTCATTATAGTGCTCTATATTGACGACCTTATATTGACTGGAGAAGACATTTTGATTCAGGATTGCAAGGAGGAACTTGCAAGGGATTTTGAGATGAAGGATATGGGACTCATGCACTAATTCCTTGGATTGTAGGTTTGGCAGGGTGATGGTGAGATCTTTGTGGGATAGTGGAAGTACACTATAGAGATTCTCCACAAATTTCATATGCAGGATTGCAGTCCTATGGCCATGCCTATAGTCACAAACTAGAGGAAGGTGGATGTTGGTAGACCAGAGCGATTGGATGCTACAGTATATAGGCAGATCATTGGGTCGTTGGTGTGCTTGGTCAACACTCGACTTGATATTTGTTTTGCAATCAAACAGTTGAGTCAGTTCATGATGGAATTGACCAGATTTCATTAGGTTGTGGTGAAACATATTTTGAGGTATCTCAAAGGCGCAACAAATTATGGTTTTTGGTACAGACAGGTTGATGGAGTGAGTCTTGAGGGTTTCATAGATGCAGATCGGGTAAGGAGCTCCACAAATCGGGAAGAGTACTTCAGGTGGCATCTTCACCATTTGGTCAGCAGTTGTTTCCTGGTACAACATAAAGAAGATATCAATTGCACTCAGTTCAGTAGAGGATGAGTACATGGTTTCTAGTTTGGCAAAATGCAAGGCTATTTGGATGAGGAAGTTGCTTGTGAGACTTTTCAGACAGAGGATGGAGCCTACTGTGATAAACTATGATAATTAGAGTTGCATCAAGCTCTCTAAGAACCCAATGTTTCATGATCGCCCAAATCATATCAATATTAGGTATCATCATCTCAGATATTGTGTGCAGAAATGGATAGTGAAGATACAATACATTCCAACAGAGGAGCAAACAGTAGATATCTTGACCAAGGCATTGGAAAGAAGATTTTTTGTTCATTTTAGAGATAAGTTGGGAGTTGTAAATAATCCCTTCCTCGCTAAGAGGAGGTGTTGAAAATAGTAGCATGAAAGGTCTTCTTGAATTGTGCCTTAGTCAAGAAAGACCTCAATCAGTGCTTCTTTAGCATGCTTGAGTTCGAGGACGAGTCATGGAGGAGTTAACCCATGTGCATAATTTGGAGGCTTATTTTTGTTTGCCTCCAAGTGTGAGTTTATACTTGGAAAAGGACGAGTGAGAGTCTCAGTGTCTAATTGAGGTTAGGACATGTTAGAAGACTCAGTTCAACTCAGTTAACAAATCAATCACAAGTCCAAGTTCTAAAATTTAACTTTCCAAATTTAGCATGAATTGAATAACTTAAAAGGAGGATGAAGGTACATCTTTGTATCATAATTGTTGAGTGTGAGTTTGTGTGATAAATATCTCATGCTAGCAGAGTGTGTAAGGAGCATCCTATACGTAGTTTGAGAGAGAGAATTTCCTTGTGATGTGCACTAGTATTTAGGGAGAAATCCCTAAATAATAGGAGTCAGATCTGAGCTAGGAAATAGGAGCCATACAGCACAAGGAAATAGGATTTGAGTCAAGTTCTTGCAAGGAGGTTTTGAGTTAAGTATTAGTAGAGAGAGCAGCCTTGTTTTCTATTGAAACATTTTTCCTTGTAAAGAACCATTTTTCTCAAATTTTCTCAATAAAATATATTGGAAAGGAGAGGGCTTCCTAGTTGGATTCCCCAGAAAAAATTTGTGTTATTGTGTGTGACTGTGTTTCCTTACTTATGTTTCTATCCCACTGCTTATTTGGTAGAGAAATTATGTTTCTTGTTGAATAGAGGTCGTTTTAGATTGTTCATCATAGCATTTGAAAAATTTTAGGGAAATTATACAAATAATCAATGCCAAACAAGGGACCTTTTGGACAGGTGCAAGGAACTACTTTTATAGAAAGTCCCAATTACCCTTGGCCTTCCACCTTCATGGCTTTTTTCCATTCTATTCTAATTGGTTAATCTACTTTACAATTTTTTCTTCAATCCAAATAGAATAACTTAAACATATTTACAATAAAATAATTACAATTACAATTTTTCCACCTTGGTGATCTTTCTTCCCAAGGTGTCAAGTTCACTTCTTGCAAATTTAATAATGGTTTGAAAACTAATAAGCTGGTCAATGTTGATCGGTACCAAGCTTCTCGGTACAACCTGAATTCCATTGGAGTGCCATAAAGAAATGGTGCATTCTGTTGCCTGGGAATGAAAGAAAATAGGGCAAGGCTTGACCAAGGCCCTTACATGTTACAGGAAGGTCTTCACAACTTGTTTGTTCACTTTTCGTTATGCCCTTATTATATTTGATGAGGAGATGCAATTGTGCCTCATCCAACCTATTCTATATTACCAACCTCTATTTACTCCTTCCTCAACTAACTTAGTGATGCCCCCAACCTTGCGTATGTTTCAGATTGGGATCTTATCTAGGAAGGTGGATTCAAAACTTGAACGTGTAACTTTCTCTCTTGGTAAATTTGTCTTATTTACTTCTCTTAGATGGAGATGGTTTTGGTCGTGTTCCCCTTCTCGGTTTGCTAAATTTCATCATCACATTTAACATATACATGTTCTTCTATTTTTCTTTGAAATGTGCATTCTTACCTCTCTTTCTTGAGCATTGTGCCTTCCAATAGAATAAAATCTGCAATATAAAAGCTTGAAACAGGTTCTTGAGTGCTAGTTCATCCATGGTGTCTCCCATCTATAAATATCTCCTTTGTACATGTTTATAATCTACTAAATAAACATGGGATCACTTCCATAAGCTGACTTGAGGATGCTAACAAAAATGAAAAATTTATCATCTAATTCGTAACTTGAATTTTGACAAAAATGTTTACAAAGGAGATAAGGAATGAACTTTTTTTAGAATACTTAACTTTTGCAAATGCTTGATGAGAGTATAAGCTAAAAAAATTGGTAATCAATCGTCCTGAATAGAACTCATTCAAAGAAAAAACATAAGATAGTTCCATGTGATAATTTATCACTATTAATGCATAAAACTATGCTTATAATGCAAGCATGCCATTAATCCTTTTTAGTAGAATTCATCATAAAGCATGGCAGCCATGTTTATAAGTTTTGGCATTGAATTTGGGGTAATGTTGAAGGCCGGATGAAAAAATTATGAGCATTCGATCAAATAAGTGTTTGTTTCTCATCGTTTTTTGAATATTTGCAACCATTGGAGAGACACTTTCGAGCACAATGTTTTCATGAGATTTTCAATTAAGTTAGTTTGGCAAAAAAAAATTCTATTTAAAGTCAATTCACAACGACTTTGCAATGAATTTCACATGAGAGATATATTTCCTAATCTTCATTAAGTTTTTCACTCTAAATTCCATGTATAAGTATTATAAGAGTTTAGATGTCATTAAAATATTGTTTTAAAAAGTTCATAAATGATCTTAAAAGAAAAATAAAAATATGCACATGGAACCCATTAGTGAACTCAAGTCAAAATTTGTGACACTTGAGAAAATACAACTTGATAATTAATGCCATCCCATGCTCTAAATTTCATAAATTTGTTGCATCACTCCAAGAGCGATAGCAAGAATAAAGTATGCACAATACTTGAATGAAAGATTGTTTCCCCAATCTTTGTCTCTTAACTCGATGGACCTAATCATTTAAGACAAGATCACAACAATATTTATCTTGTATGCTTCTTTGTTTAGTTTTAACTTGGGTTTCTAGTGCTTCAAAAGCAATGGCAAACTTCAACTTCATTCCCTCATTACATTGATTCAAAGTTTCTTTGCTTGTCTTTTGTCGTTCTATATGGACTTAAATTCAAATGCTCGATGTCATTGCAATATTGTTCTATTAATTGAATAATTTAGGAAGAATGCCTCTAAGCACCAAATGTACCTTGATTTGTGCCTTAATTCAAGAATTCAAAGTAAAGTTCTTCTTTTTGCATGGACAAGTTCCTAAAATTTAGGAGTTTACTTAAAAATTAGGAGTGCATGAGGTAGTTAACTGATGTGTTGAAATTGAAAGTTAAGTTCTTGATTTTCTAGTGTGAGTTAAATTGTGAACTGAAAGCTTAAGTGGATTTAGCCTCCTAAATTTTAGGAAGATCTAGTTTACTAGAATTGTTGACTTTTGTTAACTAGAAAATCTCTAGTTCAATTCCTTAATTATAAATTCGCTAATTTTAACCATTTGAATTACCTTTAAAAGAAGGAATGAATGCACAAGTTTAATCATTGTTTTGGTGAGCATGAGTTGGTGATACCAAACAATAGGAAGCACAAGGTTGTGCATGGAGCTTGTGAGAGAAGGTGAAAAAACCTAGGAAAGGCTTGTTGGAATTGGAGAAGGAAGAATTCCTTGGGTAAGGAAGTAGAGATCAAAATTATTGCATAGGTTTCTGTTAATTTTGAGCAACTAGGTCCAAACTCCATGTTGCAATGCTCATATGATGATTATTATATTTTTTTTGGATTCCTCTTTCGGAGAGGTGCAAGTTTGATCTAAGGATCATCTTGTTTGGATGAGGAGAACATATATTTTGATTTTATTTTCCACACATGTGCAAGGTCGACTAGATTTGTAATGTAGGCTCACAAGTCTAATAGATGTGTCACACACCCTCACTGACTCATATAAATTGGAGAGACTTGGAGATCATTTTCTCATCAACTCATCACATATTCTTTCTTGTGATATTATTGGCTCGATCATCCTTTGGAGGCCTCTCTCTCACAAACGTGCAGAGCTGCAACTGGGAAAATTTCCAGACTATTTTAGGGTTGATGGCTGGTGCGTTGACGAGCGTTGACCGTGCTAAAGCCTTGGTGTTTTGACCTCCAAAATTTGTAGAAATTTCGATCTTGTGAGGCCACATTTGAGGGCACAAAGATCGAGGAAAAAGGATCCTGTTGACTGAAGCCCTAAACTGTAGCATTGAATTTTCTGCATTGAATTTTTCTTGACTAGAGTTGACTTTTGAAGAGCTGTCTTTGAGGGGTGTGTGTGACACTTGGAGGGTTGGTTGATCAGATGTTGAGAAATACTTTGCTGGCTGATGCATCCTGTTGACTATCATAAGGCACATCACTCTCTATCTTTGATGGACAATATGAATTGTAAAATCTGATCTATATTATTGGCTTGTCTTCTATTGATCTATTATTGTGTTCTATCAACATTTTACTTTCATGTTTATGTGATTGCTAAATTGAATCGAGCCTAAGAAATATTGAAGTAAAATTTAATTAAGTATAGAACATGCCATGTCTTTCTAAATTTAAAATGGTATTGGAGTTGAGGTGAAGACAAAGCCCAAGCTAGTGTGAAAAGCAATCACCAAAGAATAAATCCTATCAAGGACCAATGGCCTCCTCAACCTATAAGGGTTTCAAATCTGATGATAAATTGATTGACAAGTCTGATTATCATGCATGGAAGATGTCCTTGGATTTGACATTAGAATATCAATATGTCATTGATTATGTATAGGGGAAGATCCTTGAGCCTCCATCAAATGCACCTACTACCACAAATACGAAGTATAGAAAAGGGGAAATCAAAGCAAAGATGATTATCCGGGATTCTATTCATAAGCACTTGGTTGCTTACATTTCTAGCTGAGCACATCTAAAGAGATGTATGATAAGTTGGTTAGCATTTTCAGGGCTAACAATGTTAATCAAGTTCTTTTCTTCAGGAATCAATTGAAGAATATCAAGAAGGGAAAGGATGAATCCATTCAATCATATTTTATGAGGCTCACGGAAATCAGGACCAATCTCCTAGCTATTGGAGAAAAAATAGTTGATCGAGAGATGGTTCTCATTGCACTTGGAGGTCTTCCCTGTGATTGGTATGTATTCAATACCATTATTCTTAATAATAATGTGATTCCTGATTTTGATGAAATATTGATGAGATGCACTCAAGAGGAGACAAGAATGATCAATAGAGATCATCCCTCTAATGCAAATGGAGGTGACCCTATTGCCTTCACCACTCATGCAAATAAGAGGAACAATGGTGGTTTGAGAAATCAAAACCATGGAAGTGTGGGGCCCAAAGGAAGGAAGGGAAGATGTTACACTTGTAACAAGTTTGGTTATTATGCAAGAGAGTGCCCTAATAGAAGGGACTCTCCCGAGGATGATGATAACAACAACTCCAGGGGGAATGGAAGTCAAAGGAACAATAGGTTCAAAGGAAAAAGGAAGGCTCCCTCTGATCGTAGTGGAAATGGGCAGACTTTCAAGAGGTCAATAAATTCCAGGTACGATGAGTCTAATGTTGTTGATAATAAGAAAAATGAATTTATTCTTGTATCTGCCCTCTCTGCTGCATCTCCTCTCGACACCCTGGATGTCTGGTTGATTGATAGTGGTGCTTCAAGGCACCTCACTGGTTATAAAGAAGCCCTCTTTGATTTGATCGAGAAGGATACAAATCTAGAAATTATCCTTGGAGATAATTCCACCTATCTTGTGAAAGGGTTAGGGACTGTGACCCTTCATCTATCTCAAGGTCAAGTCCTGTGTTTACAAGATGTGTTATACATACCTGATCTAAATAATAACCTTGTTTCTATTTCGAAAATGGAAGAAAAAGGGTTCAAAGTGTCATTCGTTGATGGAAAGGTACGCATCTGGAAGAAGAACTTCAAAGAATCTCTTACTATTGGTTTTAGAGTTGATACACTCTACCAGGTTGTAGGAAGTCCATTGGGGGCTATGTTATGTGATACAACTATTCAAACAGAGTTATGGCATCGGAGGTTTTCACACCTTCATTACAAATCCCTTCCCTAACCAAGGAAGGTGGTGACATGGATGCCCGAATTTAAATATGATCATGAAGTTATATGTCAAGGTTGTGCTGAAAGGAAGCATAAAAGGGGACTATTCCCCTCAAGTGTCACAAAGACAACTGATATCTTGCAGTTGATACATTCTGATTTATCTGGTATGCTACCTGTGACATCCTTTGGAGGATGTTCCTATTACATTACTTTTACAGATGACTTCTCTTGTAAGACCTATATATATTTCTTGAAGAAGAAGGACGAAGCATTCAAATGGTTTCGTACCTTCAAGGCCTTGGTGGAAAATCAAACCGAGAAGAGAATCAAATTTTTGAGGATCGATAATGGGTCCAAGTATGAGTCAAATGAATTAAATGACTTTTGCAGTGAAGCTGGCATTAAGAGGGAGACCACAATGGTGTTGCTGAAAGAAAGAACATGACCATTATGGAAGCTACTCGCACCATGCTATGTGACCAAGGTCTTCCAAAGTTTCTATGGGGAGAAGTTGCAAACACTGTTGTGTACACTCAAAATAGATGCCCACATTCCGCTCTAGACTCCAAGACTCCCGAAGAAGTCTTCTCTGGTAAGAAGCCTGATGTTTCTCATTTTAGAGTTTTTGGTTGTCTTGTTTACTTTCATGTGCCTAAAGAAAAGAGAAGCAAGTTGGATGCTTCTGAAAATAAGGGAATGTTTGTGGGCTACAGTGAAATCTTGAAGGCATACAGAATCTATGTGCATGGTCAAAGAGAAGTGGAGATATTCCATGATGTCACCTTCGATGAAGATGCTTCCCTCAAGAAAGTAAGAAATCTTCCTAACTCCAAGGAAGACAAAGAAGATGAAGAAGCAAGGAAGCAAGAAGAGTCGAAGGATGAACCGATGCCCGATGTTGAAGGACCTATGGACCCTATTGACCCACCTCCTTCAAATAAGAGAAGACCCTCATGGATTAGGGATACTCTCGAAGATTCTGAGAGACATATTTCCCCAAGGGGGACATTCCAAGAAAGAAAGAAGTCGAATAGATACCAAGGGTATCTAGCAGCCATGAGTACAGTTGTACAATCTGAGCTTGGATCATTTGAAGAAGTTGTAAAGCATCAAGTTTGGAAGGATGCTATGCACGAAGAATATGAGTCCATTATGAAAAATGATGCCTGGGAAGTGGTCTTGAGACTAGAGGAAAAATCTGTTGTTCGCTCTATAATATCAAGCATGGATCTGATGGTAGTGTTGAAAAGTACAAGGCAGGATTTGTTGCCCGAGGCTTCTAAAAAAGAAGGCATATATTATGATGATATATTTGCACTTGTCGCCCGCTATACCACCATCCGATCTATTTTTTCCCTTACTACAACACAAGAATGGAGTCTCCATCAGAAGGATGTGAAGAGTGTTTTTCTGCATGGTTCAATAAAGGAATAGGTGTATGTGAAGCAACCCCTGGGGTTCGAAGTCCAAGATAGAGACACCTATGTATGTAGGTTGAAGAAAGCCCTCTATAGGTTGAAGCAAGGCCCCAAGGCTTGGTATGAGAGGATAGATAGCTACTTGATGAACTTGAGCTTCACTCGAAGTAATGATGATCCAAACCTTTATTTCAAGGTTGATAGAAAAAGGCCTCTCATTCTAGTTCTCTATGTGGACGATCTATTCCTGGCAAGTGTTGGCCCTCTCATTCATTAGTGTAAGAGGGAGCTAACTTCTGAGTTTGAGATGAACGACCTAGGACTGATGCATTACTTCCTAGGCTTGGAAGTCTGGCAAAGGCCAGGCAAGATTTTCCTTTCTCAAGGAAAATATGTCGTGAAGCTGCTGGAGAGATTTGGTATGGTGGAATGTAAGTCTATGTCAACACCAATGGAACTCAACTTTAACAAGTTGTGTGGAAACGTTGCTGGGCCCGAGTTGGGAAATCCCACCGAGTATAGACAACTTGTGGGGACCCTAATGTTCTTAGTGAACTCTTGTCCAGACGTATGTTTTGCAGTGAACACTTTGATTCAACATATGGTTGATCCTCATCACATTCACTTGATTGGTGCCAAGAATCTATTGAGATATCTTTGGGGCACAATCAACCATGGGCTGAGATACACTGTCAGGAGTTTGAGACTCCATGGATATACTGATGTTGATTAGGCTGGAAGTGTGGTGGATCACAAGAGCACATCTGGATGTTTCTTCACCTTGGGTTCTTCTTCGATATCTTGGATGAGCAAGAAGCAGAAGTCAGTGGTTTTGAGCATCGTTGAGGCCGAATACATTACAGCGAGTATGGCCTGTTGTGAAGTTGTTTGGTTGTGAAAGCTCTTCAGTGAGTTGTTTGGACATGTGCTAGATACCACTATTATCCTTTGTGATAACCAGAGTGGGATTCTACTTTCTAAGAATATCGTGTTCCACGATTGATCTAAGCATATTGATATTAGGTACCACTTCATTCAGGATATGGTACAGAAAAGCGCCGTAAGGCTCAATCACATTGGGAATGATGAGCAGGTCATGGACATTTTCATGAAGCCCCTGGGGAAGGTCAAATTCTTCATCTTCCGTGAGAAGCTTGGAATTGTGGAAAGACCCTATTCTGAGGGTCCTGCTTGAATTGGACTATGAGCTCTGAGAGCTCCAGGGGGCTTGTGGATAGCTTCTTGGAGCTATAAGCACACATGGGGCTAGGCTTTCTGAACCTTATTGTGCTTCTTCCCCACCATTATGATATTGAGTTGGTTCACCTCTCTTTGATCTATGCCCCACACGCATCCTACCCATGGAGTTTCAAACTCATGGGAAGTACCTCTCATTTTTCCAATGAGATGGGAAATGTGGATAGAGACCAATAGCAATACCAACGGACGCATCGTAGATTTTCGTAATCTATATGTATAGGATGACACGTTTCCAACACCTTGATCTGGGATCAAGTTTGATGAGGTTCTTACCTCTAAATTGACTTCGGGTCAGTAAACTAACTTCGAAATAGTATGAGACTCTTTTTTAGTCCAAGAGAGGTTTTAACCTCTAAGCTGACTTTGGATCAATAGAGCGTGATGTCTTTATGACTCACCTTTTTGTTCTATTTGCGAAGAAGAGCCAGCAAAGCAAGTTCTCCCTAGTTGAGAGGGAGTGTTAATTTTTGGAAACTAGGTCCAAAATCCGTGTTGCACTTCTCATATGATGATGATTATATATTTTTTGGATTCCTCTTTCGGAGAAGTGCAAGATTGATCTAAGGATCATCTTGTTTGGATGAGCAGAATATATATTTTGATTTTATTTTCCACACATGTGCAAGGTTGGCCAGATTTGTAATGTAGGCTCACAAACGTAATAGATGTGTCACACACACACACTGAATGGTATAAATTGGAGAGAATTGGAGATCATTTGCTCATCAACTCATCACACATTCTCTCTTGCGATCGGATTGGTTCGATCAGCCTTTGGAGGCCTCTCTCTCTCACACGTGCAGAGCTGCAGCTGGGAAAATTTGTGGATGGTTTTAGGGCTGATTGCTGGTGCATTGAACAACATTGACTGTGGTCAAGACTTGGTGTTTTGACCTCCAAACTTCGCAAAAAATTCAATCTTGTGAGGCCACATCTGAGGGCACAAAGATCAAGGAAAAAGGATCTTGTTGACCGAAGCCCTAAACTTTTTGCACTGAATTTTCTGCATTGACCTTCTATTGACCAACGTTGACTTTTAAGGAGCTATATTTGAGGGGTGTGTGTGACACTTGGAGGGTTGGTTGATCTGATGTTGAGAAATACTTTGTTGGCTGATGCATCTTATTGACTGACGTAACATACATTATTCTATATCTTTGTTGGACAAGAAGAATTGTAAAATCTGATCTATATTATTGGTTTGTCTTCTGTTGATCTATTATTGTGTTCTATCGGTATTTTACTTTCATTTTTATGTTATTTCTAAATTGAATCGGGCCTAAGAAAGATTGAAGTAAAATTGCATTAAGCATAGAACATACCATGTCTATCTAAATTTAATAGTTTCAAGCTTAGATTAAGCAGGAAAGACAAGTGTGTCTTTCATATTGAAATAATTTTATTGTAAGAGATCTAATGCTCAATTTTCTTCAATAAATTCTCAATAATCAAGAAAAGGGTTTTCCCAGTTGGGTTCCCTAGAAAAACAATGTTTTTAATTGTGTGTGAATGTGTCTTTAATTATGTTCTATTCCATTGCAAATTTGAAGTAGAGAAATTTTGTGTTTTAGTGAAAAGAAACTAGTTTTCAATTTTTAGATTCTTCACTATAACAGTTGCAAAATTTCAAGGAAATTCTACATGGTATTAGAGCTCAGGTCAGAATAAAAATAGCACGTCCAAAGTGAAAAACACATCAAGGAAGATCTCTGAAGTGGTTTTATACTGGAAGGACTCTAACGAAGGTGAAAAGTAGTAAGGGTTGTTTATTTTCTAGACTGTTTGGAGGGCTGAGTTGCATAGGCATAAGGTTGAGGCTATAGGAGGGAGATCTAGGTTGTTCTTATGCAAAAACGGGAAGTGTTTTGTCTTTTGTTCAGGTTAGAAATTTTGTGTAATTGCAGAGGTGAGGTAGCTCTTTTTTGGAGGGCCAAGAGGCATAGAGAGGGTCTACGCACTAGGGCGCATTCACAGAAAATACAACGCAGGTGAACAAAGGGTGGTCTTCTCTTTGGTAATAGGTCTGAAACATTTTTTATTCCCTAGTTGCAAAACCATAGGCCTGTAGGTGTCTTTTGGACGACCCAAGAAAGGATAAACAAGATTTTTGGAAGTAACAGAAGAGACACAAAGTTAGGGAGTACAGTTGAGAAAGAGAACCACATTCATTTGGAGTAGATGTAGAGTTTTTGGTGTGCCCTAACCAAAGCTCAAAAATAAAGTGCACAGTTTCCAAGGAAAAAGGGAGTAGAAATAAGGTATGTGTGTCTCATTTTGTTGATGTAGTTCTCATAGAGGATAGGGTCCAGGATGGAAAGATATTTGTTTGGAATCTGAAGAGCAGTGAGGAGGGTTGCTAATAGGTGTCAAAAGGAGGCCTAAGTGAAGATCAAAGAAGGAAATTTGGTATGTTAGGAGAGGCAGCTTTAGAGGCCCTAAGTACAACTCTTTTGAAGGACTACAAGACTATTAGTGGACACGTTTTTAGAGAGTTTTCAAGGCAAGCAATATGGTTTACCAAGGGTTGAGAGTATATCATTGTCTAGAGGGAGCATTGAACTTCATAACTTCGAAAGGGAGGATAACAATAGTGTTGTAAGATAATGGGTTGGGAGACTACATCAAGCAGGCGATAGCACCAACTCAAGGCCCCCAACAATTGGCTCATCATAATAAGAATGATATCAAAGCAAAGAGGATCATTCTAGAAGGGGTCAAAGATCATATAGTACCTCACTTCCATGAGAAGAAGACATCGTATGAGATGTACGATACAATATTGAAGTTGTATCAGAGTATCAGTGATACCAGAATTTTGTTCTTAAGTAGAAGTTGAGGAGTAATTGGATGAGCAAGGATGAGCACATCATACCATATTTGACAAGGTTCACTTTGGTACAAGATGAACTAGGTGGGGTAGGCATGGTTGTATCTGATCATGATCTTGTGATTTTTTCCTTCATTAGACTTCACAAGTCATGGAAAGGGTTCTAGGATGTTGTTAGTGGGAGAGATCACTTTCCAAATTGGAAAAGGTTTTGGACTCACTGCATATAAGAAGAGATCCGAAGAGGAACCATAGAATCAAGATCAGTTATGACATAGGAAAAGGAGAATTGTGCCCTCACGGGAACAGGTAGCAAGGCTAAGGGAAAGAAGGGCCAAGGAGAGGTTGGGTCCAATGAGAAGGGGAAGACGAAGGATCTAAGTAAGATCAACTGCTTCCATTTCCATGAGTTTGGACACTATGCTTCTAAGTGCCCTGGTAAGAAGGGACCGAGAAGGATCATGTTGTTGCATCAGTTGAGGTATATGACTTTTCTACCTAGTTCGAGAAGTATTTCTTGTTGATATCTTGTATGCTAAGCTCATTAGATAGTAGTATGTGGTATATTGATTCAGGAGCTTCCTTCCACATGACTGGGAACAATAAGAGTTTCACCCACTTGAAGGAGAAGGTGACATGCAGGTTCATATTGAGCTAGGAGATGATGGTTGGTATGTAGCTAGAGTAGTTGGTACCATCAACTTTAAAAGCGAGTCAGGTAATTCCCTTCATCTCAGAGATGTTATTTATGTTCTAGGATTGAGGTTGAATCTTGTTTCGGTAGCCACCCTTGAAGACAAGGGATATGATATCATCTTTAACAGAGGTAAGGCTTACCTCCAACACTTACCTTCTAGATGTAAGAAGTAGATAGGTGTGAGGGTGAAGAATCTCTAAAAGTTGAAGGTAGAGACAGGTGCAGCCCTGAGCAGCAAGGCAAGTAGTACATAGATTAGACAAGTGATGGTTGAGCGAGAGCATGATGGAGCTCTCAAGAAGGAGCCTCAGGATGAGGAGGAGTAGGAGCAGAGCTCGCATATTATGGTGGGAAATAATAGGTCTTCAAAGCAATTTCTGCAGAAGAAAGAAGGGAAGCCTTCTAGTTAAAGGGGAGCAGCCGCAACAACGAAGATCTTGGTAGTGTTGGGGACAGATTCAGGTGGAAGAGGTTCTTCCAGGAAAAACTTCCTCACTACGAGGGAGTGTTGAAATTAGCAAGAAAAGTGATTCCTTGATTTGTTCCCTAATTCAAGGAGTCAAAGCTGAGTTCCTTTTGTGCATGGTCAAGTTCCTAAAAATTAGGAGTGCATGAGGCAATTAACTGATGTGTTGAAATTGAATGTCAATTTTATTATTTTCTAGTGTGAGTTAAATTGGGAACTGAAAGCTTAAGTGGAGTTAGCCTTCTAAGCTTAAGTGGAGTTAGCCTTCTAAATTTTGAGGAGGATCTAGTTAACTAGTCCAGTTGACTTTTGTATCTAGAAAAGCTCTAGTTCAATTCCTTAATTAGAAATTCACTAATTTTAACCATTTGAATTGCATTTAAAAGAAGGAACAAAGGCACAAGTTTAATCATTGTTTTGGTGAGCACGATTTGGTGAGACCAAAAAATAGGAAGTGCAAGGTTGTGCATGGAGCTTGTGAGAGAAGGTGAATAAGCCTAGGAAAGGATTGTTGGAATTGGAGAAGGACGAATTCCTTGGGTAAGGAAGCAGAGATAAGAATTCTTTCATAGGTTTCAATCTTAGATTAAGTAGGAAAGACAAGTGTATATTTCAGATTGAAACAGTTGTATTGCAGGAGATCTAATGCTCAATTTTCTTCAATAAAATCTCAATAATCAAGCTGAGGGTTTTCCTAGTTTGGTTCCCTAGAAAAAAAATGTGTTTTATTGTGTGTAAATGAATCCTTAATTCTGTTCTATTCTGCTGCAAATTTGAAGTAGAGAAATTTTGTGTTTTAGTGAAAATAAACTAGTTTTCAGTTTTTAGATTGTTCACTATAACCATTGCAGAATTTCAAGGAAATTCTACAAAAACATGGTAAAATCATCAATTTGGCTCAAAACTAATATGCAAAAATTCTAGTGTCTAAGAATGCACATGATATGCATAAACGAGGTTAAAAATTGAACTTGCAAGCATGGATTTAGCCAACTCTTTGATTTCCCCATTTAAATGCATCAATCTCATCATGCTCAATGTTTGCTTTTTTGGCATTAGAAGCATGAAGTATGTTCAAATGTGACTATGTGAGATGCATGCTTATGATGTTTCATTGTCAGGTGCATCTTAATCTTGTAGTCATATACTTTAAATCCTTGTCCATCATCACTGCATGTTATTCCCATCTGTGCATCCCACTAAGCCCTTTTTTCTCTTATTAACCCATTGCATAATTTCATGTATAATCTCATGTTTTTTTTTTAATAAATGTGCTCTCAATTATTCTTTCAATGTCACTTATGAAAGTGAAGCATGGTGCCTATGCACAAGGACACGAAAACACGTAAAATATCAAAGCAACATCGTCAAATCATCATTCAGAATCCAGATGCATTAGTAGATCAATAAAATATCATGTTCATGTAAAGGAAATGTCAAAACACAACCATGCATGAGACAAGCCAATCAAACCATCATCAATTACACAAATGAGTTTCAACCAAGTGTAATCAATCAAGATCAAGGCATGATGAAAGGCGCATGTATCTTCTCAATCACAAGGTAAATCCAATTTGTTTGTATGCTCAGTCATCATATGCGACTTAGAATTCATAAATAGTAGGATAAGTCAAGAAAAGCATGATAAAGACAAAGCTTAACGTAAAATTCTTTTACAACTTGAGGTCCTTTGGTCTGTCAACTTAAGGTTAGTTCAGGCCTCAACAAAGTGGCAATGTTTCCCATTGTGTCAACTTCTTGTGCCAAGTGTGGAAACTTAATTTTGATTTTGTTTCTAATGAACCATTTCCCTTTGTGGGAAGTTTCCCTACTTTGACACCTTGGTAGAGTTATGTCCTATTTTCAAGTGCTTTTCATCATAGTGTCCATGATCTAGTCCATTGTAATTGATGTCTTAAACTCAAGGTTCAGATTCAAGGTCACAATACATTATTAGAAAAATCTCAACAAGGAGAACATCCTTTTAACTCATTGACAAACCTTTAATGTTTCACCTACCTAAACACTATTTAGTATTTAGGCTGTAAAAATCAAACTGAATGTCCACGACTTGAAATTGCTTATTTTAGGACCTATCCAAAGATGGCCCTAAACAAACACTTGGGTTAGTTAGTTATTCCAATCTCTTTCAATTTGAATATGTATGTTCCAATGTTTAACTCTAAAAACATTCTTCAGTGTTGTGTATTCACTCTGAGTATGTTCTTGATCATGTTAAAGGCAACTCGGAAACCATGACTAACCATTGTAAGGCCAAAATTAAAGCTCCACTGATAATACTTGCATTACTATCATTTTTATTCTAACTAAAAAAATAATAATAAATTTAAGGGATATCCCAATATTAATTAAAACCTAAGTTGTCAGAAATGCCATCCCTCACCCTCTGAAACGGCTTTCACCATTTCTGGTACGGAAACTTGTACGATCCGGCCTGGAAACAACTACGAATATGTCTCATTTCAAATTATTGAAAACGGCAAAGTTTCGATCGGATACGGATCCAGGGAGTTTTTCATTTTTTTATACGTTTATGAAATTACGATCTGTGTCCCGATTTCTGGATTTGTATCATGAAAAACGTGATACGGATCTAGAAATCTCGATACGAATCACGTAATTCCAAAAACAGATCCGAGTATTTTCTGTGCAAACTGTCGAGAATGGATTTTTAACATCCAACAACGTCGAAAAAGAATTTGCCCTCAGACGCCAAGAACGGGTTATGTAAAGTGATCAAGCCTTTTTACCACCTTTAGGGATCGAGTCGCTCACTTACCTAATACCCACTCGATGAAGAGAAATTAACTGTTAGAACACTCAAGTTTCTGGAGTAGCTCGAGCCCTGTGGTGTAGCCCCGTGGAAGTTTCAGATAACTGGTCATTGGTTTGTGGCCCGAGCAGGTAAAACATGGTGCGAGCACTTGTTTCAAGTTTCAACTTTCATAGTTTGTAAACTGTGGCGGTGTGGTGCGAGTTGCAAGAGCCTGAGGCCCCAAGCCTGTTGGTCAACAAGTAGAGCACGAGAACGAGCTCGAGGCCCTGAGCCTATTGGTAACCTGCAGATCGGGTAGTGGACATTGTGAGCACAAGCCCGAGCTCTATTGGAGATCAGGCTGTGGACCTTGGTAAACTTTAAAGAGCTGCAACTTGCAATCCACAACCCAAATCTTGACTCTTACTGTTGGAACTTGTCGGTTGCCGCCCATTCAAGTGCCAAGGGGATGAGCCTACACCGTTACAGACTACAGGTAATAATGAAATAATGTCCAGACTCTACAGACTCTATTGGGCCAGGGATAGATGACTTCAATTAGTTCAAACTTCAAAGTTTAAAGGGCTCTCCAGTTCTACTTGTGTTACTTATTTATTTCAAAAGACCAACAATTGTTAGACCTCTTGACTCTTTAGTTTTCAGTCATCCACAATATTAGTGAGACTTGAAAATGCTTCGTACGTGCTTTTTTTCCTGAAGAGACTAATGAAATGCTGCTTTCACATTAATAACTCAATATAGCTATGATATACACAAAAAAATCCTAAATGAATCCACTTGATCTTTCACTTTATGTAGTTATTTAACCACCATTTCCATTATTCAATATGTTGTGTACTCCTTCTCAAAACTTGTTTTCCAAAGGAGAGTAATGAAATGCTCCCCTTCACATCAATCGCTAAAGATAGCTATGATTTAAACAAAAAATCCTGAATGAGCCACAACCAATTTGATCTTTCAGTTTATGTAGCTTTTAACTCCCATTTACATTATCCAATATGTTTTGTGCTCTTTTTTCTCAATGGAAATCTCAAATTAATAAATGTATATCCATTTCAGAATAGCTTGGAAGATGGCTATCATATAACTTTTATAAGCATGTTGTTAGTTGGAAGCATTTTTCAATTCTTTCTAACTCAAGATTTAAAATTTTATCACTGTATAGTGTAGTAACATGTTTTTATTAATCATCCTTGGTTGTCAGATTGAACGAGAAAAACTTTGTAATTGTTTAATGATCCTTCATATGTATACCCTTTCCACTAGCTTGGAGTTGACAACCATATTGTTATTTGGTAATTTTTTCTTACTCTGGGTATCGGAGTAGTTAACCACCTGTTGAAAGTGTTGGACCTGCCAACATTCAAAGGGGACTCCTCAATATGCAGTCCCTACTAGACCTCGCATTGTTTGGGATAGGAGCCCCATGTAGGATATGGCTCGGCTGTCATCTACTTAAATATATGCCTTGCCTTTAACTATTAGCAAGAGAGAGAATCACATATGTGCCTTCGAAAAGAAAGCTAGTGTATCTGGTGAATGTTCAGTTGCAAGTGCATCAAGGTTCTTCTACCGCAAGGGGGAAAGAAAGTGAGCCTCTAGGAGAGAGGTAATAGTACCACCCTAATAAACACACACACAAACATGAATGTTTCATATAATACCCAGTAGAATAGTCCACACGAATGTGACAAACGTTATAACCATTATAGCTCGTTCTCAATAAGATAAGCACTAAAATAGCCAAAATAGTTCAACTATCTTACTACTGGTGAAAAGAAAACATGAATCATAGACATTCACATAATAGTATTACAAATATTCATAATTCATGGATGGAAAGTGTTGGTCGCCAACCTTCAATTATTAAGTAAAAGCCCCAAGATGCATAAATAAAATGAACATCACTTGCTCCAATAGTGGAGTGTTGGGGCCACTAATTTCTCCCCAAAAGTACTAACTTATCTCTTTTATGCCTTATGGGAGAAGCCAAGGCTAAATTCATTTACTTGAGAAATGAGGATCTATTTAAAATTTGAGTGACCTTTCATATCCTTATAACTTTTGACATTCTAACTTCTAGTGACCTTTGTACTTCTACAACATTTGAAGTTCCAAATGACTTTTGGAATTACATGTGACTTTTGGTATTACACATCCTTTGGAATTCTGCGACACTTGAGTTCAGACATGAATCTTGGAATTCTACTTGATTGTCTTTTACAATAATACAATGATACATTTTGTCTTCCACATCATCATATGATGAAACTTGACACGTCACTATCTTGGATGACTAGGACTGACAATGGTTGATGACATGGACTTGATTTAATAGTGACATGGTTGCCACTATATCTACTCTTTATCATCATTTTCTCATGGTGATTCCACCCTCCGAAGGGTCTTCAATATTGGAATCTTCATGGTGCTTTGATCATCAAATTTTGGGTGTGTTCTTGGTTCTTCTTATGCTTCCTTTTTTCATCCCCTTTGTCTGATCTTCCTTGTGCGTGTTTTCCATAAGTTCCCTGAAATACCTATTTCTGCCATCACTATTGACGAGCAACTATCAGTCTGAAATTTTCCTACTCGATCATGTTTTATGCTGATTTTCCTCTCGGTGCCTTTTCGGTGTGCTTAAAATAGTAAAAGGAGATTCAAGGCACAAGGGTGCACCCTGAAAGGCTGAAGGATGGAGGAGGAGCTTCGAGGATTCAACATGCGCTCATGCACCCTAAGGAGGCAAGAAATTAAGGCAGGGCACATGTTGTAAGTCCGAAGGATGAAGGGGAAATCTTTGGGCTTCCCAAGTGCGGTGTGCACCCACAGGAAAGAGGGAGGGCACAATGTGCACTTTCGAAGGCTGAAGGCTGAGGCTTCATTCCTTTGGGGTGCGCTCATGCCCCTAAGAGGCCTCAGGAAGGATGCAGGATGCACTCTTGAAGATTGAAGGTTGAGGCTTCATGCCTACAAGGTGCAACAGTGCACACAAGTCAGTTCAGGAGGGTGCATAGCGCATTGGGGAAGGTTGTTGGGTTGAGCTTCGGGTCTTCAGGATACGCTAGTGCACTCAAGGAGGGGGCACTTGTTTGAGTCGAAGGGGTTCACACAAGGAAGACTTAGTCACTTTTTGAGGGTGCACTTTGGAACAGGGAAACAGCTTCATGCCTTTGGAGTGTGCCCAGCCTTGTGGGAGGGTGCAGGGCGCACTTCTAAACAATGAAGGATCACTCATCAAGGCTTCAAAGTGCGCTCATGCGCTCTTGGCCTTAATGGGTTCACTTTTCAACCGAAATTTGTCTAAGTGTGGGTGATTGGTAAAGGGGCGGACAAGATGAGTTCTGGACATAAAACCGCATGTGACACATACTAACTCATCGAGAAAACTTAGACACACTTAACCAACAATGAATATACATCAAAGTTCCACTTTATGCACATTCCCCAAGTATAAACAATGGAGTGCGTGTGAGGCACAAACGTTGTTTCGTTGTAAGTGATCCTAGATAGTACCCTGGCTAAGTCGCTTGTTTCACCTCCCTGTGCAATAATCATTTCTCTTCTTTTACCCTTTACTTATTGATTTAGTAGAATTATGCATTGGAACTTATTATTTAAACAGTCAAAAGAGGGATCCCGACTTATTGATAGCAGAGGAGGTTTCCCCTTCAGAGAATTATTTTAAAACCTCAGATTCAGGTTTGCTCGCTTTAAATTTTCCCCTTATCCATTCTCTACTAGATTAGACAAGTGTTAATATACAAGTAGACATATACCGAGTGGATTGGTTCAAATACTAGCATAAGAATGGGTCTAATAGGTTCTCCCAAGGTTATCCTATTGGAAGAATCGTATTTTCCATCTAGCCTTAGCTTAGCCTATGGTTTTTCCCAAACATAGAACAAGAGTAAACAGATAGCCAAGCATTTAAGTTGTCACATTCCTCTTTTATTTGCACTACAAATTCCTTGGGCCATGCACTTTCACTCATAGGTCTTATTTATGTACAATGACCAACACAATAGAACATAAAAGGCGTGAAACTTAGAATTGACAACACAAAAAAACCAAAGAAAATGCGCTAAAAAATATGTACAAGACAATAATGCTTTAGATCCTGGTCATTCACAGGTAGGGGGTCAAGCCTCCCATATGAACATTTGAGCTTGAAATCATTATGGTTGAGTTTCTCTTTCACTGCAAATGCTCCAATCCACAATGGCTGGAACTTTGTATGTTTACCTTTGTCTTCATGTGGTTTATCCCATCTCAGAACTAGGTTTCCCACAAAAAAATCTCTTCGTCCCTACAAATTTTCTATCAAATAGACACCTTATACAGTTCTGATGCATGGAAAATCGGTCCTTGGATTTGAGCTGTTCTTCCTCGAGTTTAAGTAAAGTGTTCATCATGTTCTGAACCAGTAGGAAAGGATTACCTTCTAACTCCTAAGAGAGTTGCAAGGCTCAGAAGTACAAGTTAGGAGGAAAGATAGCTTATTTAACATACACTAGAAAGTATGGCAAGGTTCTCAGAGAAGACTTAGGGGTAACACGGTCAGCCCACAGGGAATTAGTCAAAGCAGTATGCCAGCTTTTATTTTCAGAGAAAATGGTCTTCTTAATGATGTGAATAAGATTTTTATTTGTGGATTCAACTGGACCATTTCCCTGGGGACAATAATTAGATGCATTCTTGAGAACAACCATGTTTTCCAATAAAAAATCATAAAGTTTCAATGATGAGAAGTAAGTTGCATTCTCAAAGACAAGTGACGTAGGAATGCCAAACCTAGTAATGATGTTCTGTTGTATAAAGTGAATGAATTCCTGGTCATTTACTTCTCTGAGTGAAACTACGCCCGACCACCAGGTGAAATAATCTGTAGTTGTGAGGATATACCAGTGTTGCTTTGACGAGTGTGGAAGAATCTCTCTAATAAAATCATTGCCCCACTGTTGGAATGTTCTTCGACTGCTACTAGGATAAGTGGGGTGGCTAACCTTTGAACACGACTGGCGCATTTCTAACAAGCTTGGAACTCTTGAACATAGGCATGAGAATCATCAAAAAAAGTGGGCCAATAATAACAAACCCTCATGACTTTGTGCATTGTGATAATGCTTGGATAGTGGCCACCTGCCGATCCATCAAGTAAATCCTTCAGAACCTTCTCTGTATCTTGCGACTCAAGGCACCTTAACAGAACTCCATTATGGTGCTTCCGGAAAAGCACTCCATGGACTAGTTGGTATGATAGAGCCTTTAAGAGAATTTCCCTTTTTTGTTTACTTGATAAGTGCAAGGACAAAGTGCCATGTTGCAAAATTTGTCGTAACTCTACATACCAAGGCGTTGAGGATGTGGAATAAGGAATGTAATAAATATTGTGCATTTCAATTTATTTCTCTCATCCTGAGAGATCTTGTTCAGGAGCATCCTTTGCTTCGGCAGCTAGTCTGCATAGGTCATGACCCTTTATAGTATGAACTGGTTTGAACTCTAGAGCATATTATTGAAGACAAGTCACCCAATTATCCCTCTTCTCACCCAAATATTTTTGCACAAATAGCTTTCTTACTGCTGAGTGAGGTATGAATACAATGGTGTGATATTTCAATAAGTAGGGTCTGAAATAATTCACTACCGTATATACTGCATATGATTTTTTATCATTGGCAAGGTTATTTAATTCTGGTCCCTGTAGACTAGCGCTCATAAAAGAGATAGGTCTCTTATTTATTTCACTGTTATTGGCTTGATGGGGCCTAGACCTAGGTTCAGAAATGGTTGCGTGAACCAACAAAACCCACTATTATCGGCCCTTTTAGAAATGATCTGTTGCGCAGACCAAAGTCTCACCCAAGGCAATATAGGGGGATGCTAGAACCAAGTTTCTGCATCCAAAGGGACAATGGAGTCTAGGTTTAGGGTTTATCTTCCTTTCAATACTTGACAGAGCATCATTGAGCAGATAGATTAATTATACAACCACAGTTCAACACTCCTCTTGAACCAACTTGCAGACTGCGCGATCTTACTTTAACAAGCATAAAATATCATAAATAACCATAAACAAGACTTTGCGATGCAATTATAAGTAAAACCCTAATGTAGCACATATAACATAAAGTACAAGTAAAGCAAATACATAAACCCAAAACACAAATTTCTCTTCAAAAATCTTTCATTAATGCTCAGATCTTCCTAGTACAATCAGTTCCAACCTGCACACTCAGCTGCAATGGTCTGCGCACTCAGCTACAAACTTCCTAAGGTCTCTGCACACTTAGCTACATGAGCCTTTTTTCTAACCCAAACCACAAAATAAAGACTCAAAATAGCCTTACATCCAAATGCATTCTATCATCACATATGATATGATCAAGACAATCCTAGACTCCTTATATAGTCTTTAAATTTACAATGCCATGGTCTGAAAACCATGGGTGGAGCTCAACGTATACAAAATATTCCCATTCTTTTAGAAAACAAGTAGCTTTGACCCACCCCAAAGCCCTTAAGACTCTAACATAGCTCCGCGTTGCGCACTCTGCTCCACGATCTGTGGAGTCTTTCTCAAAACTCTTTCATTGAGGGGTACCCTGTCCAACTTGCCCCCAACACAAAAATGTGACTCGTCTCGAGTCACTCTATCAGTGTGCCTTCGATATTTTCTTTGATGGCACTCAAGGCATCCTTCAGAGGTGGAATTGCTTCGGCACACTACTTTTCAACTTCTCGTACTTCGCTTAACAACGTCTCGATCACTGGCCCGGTGGTCTTTTGAGAAATTCCTATCTGAGCCTGACGTAGTGCTTTCAGCTACTTCTTCATGTTCTATGATAGCTGACTGGCCTCAACTTCCCATGGCTTCACTCTGGCGGTGATAAGCTTCTCTTTTCTGAGCAGCTCATCGATCTATTCGTGAAAAAATTACCCTCTTAGAGGTGGGCATATCGTTGTATTGGTGCCAGAGTCTTCACGGTCACCTTAATGTGGTCCATATGTTCTAACTTCTCATGAACTTCCTGTTCAATCTTCTGCACCTGAGAGTCCTCCTGTAGTGAGGCCCATATATCCATGACATCTTAAAATTCTTGCGTGCACTCCTGGATGGTGGATTCAATATGTTCAATGGAAACCTTGAGCTCTATTGCATGTTGCTCCCAGACCTCTGGTGGAGTGATGGGTTGCAATTGCATCTACAGCTCGATTAACTTCATTTGCATTTCGAATCGCACATGTTCGACTTCAGCCTTAGAATCCTTACTGCCATTGTAATGTTTTCCACTTTTTCCTCTAGGGCGGTTGCAGCCTGAATCTTTAGCTGAGGTAGGTCACTGCAAGCCTTGGAGATGGCTTCCTCTAACTTTTGTCTTTGCACAGTCTCTGCATCACGCTCTTGTACAACCAATTGTTTTTCCTAGGCCATCCTTTGTCTTTCCTTCTTAACATCTTGGGTAACCAATACGGCACGTTTCTCTCTTATATGAAATTCTTCATTAACGCCACGGTGGAACTCGTGCAATGCCTACAGAGACAGCGCAGCAAGGTTGAGCCTTGCGTTCTGCCAATGCACTGCCTGCTTCAGCTACTCCGCAGTATCAAAACATAATGTGCCTCTGGGGATCGGCACCACGTGGGTATCAGTTGTAATGGCCAGTGTGTGCTTTGTCATTCTTGCACCTGTTGGTGCCCCGCTCGTTTGAGCCATGCTCACTTGTACCGCGCTCATCTAAACCTGAAAATCCTTGAGGGCCTGATGGAACTCTACTAGTACCTTCTTGTACCGATCCTCAATGTTAACCCATAGATTCTCGGTGACGTGTCAAATAGTGTCTCCTCTCTCATCGAGGTCCCCCTCAGTGAGGACCATTGCTTCCGAGCTTGCAGACCTAATGGACTTCATTTTCTTCCGCGTGTTGTCGCTCTATGGCTATCGTCTTTTAGTAATAAAAGGGGAGGGGGGATCTGACGGATCCATAATTGTATCATCGTTGTGATCATATCCCCCTCCTATTGCTGGTACCTCTGTCTCCGTGTCAACCTCCACTTTGGTCTTTGTATCAGTCATGAATGTGACTATCTTTGGTATCTTCCTGGTGTCCTTCGTTCTTGTTTGTGTAGTGGACTTCACGCCACTCATCCCTTCCTGTTCCATCTTCGTGCCTTTTGTGGGTGGAGTTAGCCAATCACTTGGCCAATTGCTTACTATGGATGCAACATCTTCCTCTATCACCAGGAATGATAGCTTGTACCATACCCTATCAAGGTCCTTCTTCGCATGGATATGTACATGGTGGAAATCTACTTTGAAGTCTGTGACCTGCTAATATTCTTCCAAAATACTGGGTGATAGTCGGGGCTTTTGGCTGATCACTGTGCACAGACTCATCTCGAACCCAACCCAAATATTTTATTCGCCATCACCCAAGCCAACACTTTTGAATGCCACAGCGAGGCATAATGTGCAGCCTCACAAAGAACTGGATCCGCAGAGGAGAACTGCGACTCATCAGGCTCCTTCGAGACCATCAATGCTATTAAGAGCAAGAGCCACAGGTAGTGCAACTGCTTGCTCTCATTTTGAGCCTCGCGACAGTCAGCTAAGAATTCGCTACATAGGTATCCCACCCAATTATATACGATTCCCTTGCTGCACTCTACATCCAAATACACCACTGGAATGGAAACCTCTTCAGCGCGGCACTTCCACATTATTTTTCCTGTGAAAATATGTCCAGAAAAGCACATTGAATTATCAGTGATGGAGTTAATCAAGTAACTCCTGCTTCCCTTCGTTAGACTGTAATGTTGCTTCATCTGGTCTACCAGCCTCTTGTCCTGATTCTTGCCCACAAATGCTTTTGCGGGGTCTAAGCCGAGACAAGGAAGTGTCGTGATCTTCCTTATCAACATCACATCAATAGGGATCCTCTTCCCCAACCATAAGTAGTCATCATGCACCAGGACCAACAGTTGGCACACACAAATTGTATTGATGATGCTTCACCCAAAGTGTGGAACATATAACATGTTCAACAACCCTACATCCTAGATACTAGCCACCCACTTCATTGGTTCTAATATTGTTACTCCAGTAGCTTCATAGTAGATGGATCACAGATATCGCCTTGTCTTGAACTATGGGTATTTGTTGTGGTGGCTAAAATCCTAGTCCTCCATGCGCAACTGGGGAAATTTTCCCAATAAATCTCCCTCAACATGTACTTCGTCAGGAAGAAATGGTCTAAAAATCTTGTGTTTGACTACGTCTGAATCCTTTGTAGGCTTCGTAGCTATTGGCTTCCATGGCAAAATATATGGGGGCCTAGAGATAAGTTCCACCTCCTTCGTATCAATTTCCACTATCCCTCATGGCATGATTTCTTCTTCATCTGACTCTTCTACCTCAACAACCTGCTTCTGTCAATCTTGGGTTGCCTTAGTCCTTTTTTCCTTTGAAATTTTCTTCCTGGGCGACGTTCTCAGCACTGACTTCTTCGGTTTTTTGGACGGAGTCACGCCCACAGTGGTCTGCTTCCTGGGCGACCTCGACCATGTGATATTTGCTGGTGGCCTAGCCTTAATTTTGTGTGCTAGACCTGGACAGATTGTGTACCCTAGCCTTGCTATGATCAATTCCTCTTTAAACACTTCAAAGTTGTATTCTGACATATAGCGGATCACTCGGTGCTCTTGCAGGAACAAAATCTCAATTCTAAATCTTAGAGCGCAAAGTGTTCGAATGTGGAGCGAGATGCCTAATTTATAGAAAAATTCAAATTCAAACTCCATCATCTCTTTCAGATATGCGTCATAAATGTAGATTTGGCAGCAGATCCACCCAAATATGCTCATTAAATACATCCCTCTTGCTCCTTTTAACGACCGATTCCTCGTCAAATGAACTGTTCCTGTTCCAACGATCACTTTTTGGAAAAAATTCTTCAGACTCATCCCTTCGGCGTAGTCATGCCTCCCTTAGCACAGTTTCCTACATCTTCCCCATTTTCCCACATAATGTGAAGTGCTCTAACTACGACGAAGCCACCCTTCGGCAAAATCGTTTATAGTCCCATTCTCTCTTTAAACTGCGTGGAGCATTGAGACTCTTCGTCGTCCATATAGTCATTGTGAACCTCTAGGGACGAAGTCATCCCAATACAACTTCAATATTCTTCCATTGATACGTCTAGGGAAAAATTCTCCATTCAGCTTTTCGAGTTGAACTGCGCCCCCTTCCAAAACATGTCTGACAATGTAAGGGCCTAACCAATGCATTTGCGGCTTATTTGGGAAATTCACGAACTTCTTGTCATAAAAGAGAACAATTGAACATATTTTTCTGAATATGTTTGTCATGCTAGGATTTTTCCCTCTCCTTTTGTACCTATTGGTGAAACCCAACGATGAACTTATCTTCCTCTAGTGTGAGTAGTTGCTCCAATATATGCTCCATAATATCGTTTCTCACCATATTTGTAACTATTTTGATGCAGAGACTAGGCATAATGTGCTCCATGGGCATCACTGCTTCCTGGCCATACACTAATCTGAATAGAGTCAAACCCGTCAACTTCTTACAGGTAGTCATGTAGGCCCATAAAACTGCAGGAATGTGCAGATCCCAGTCATCCATGTTGACGTTGCACACCTTCGTTAAAGTGTTATCCAGAATTTTTTTAAAGGCCTCAACTGTCCCATTTTCCTATGCGTGATATGGCGTACTCATATGGTTATGCATTCTGAACTCCGTAGTCAATGCTTCAATAGTGTTATTCATGAAATGCATACCTATGTCGCTCATCAAGATATTCAAGAAACCAAACCTTAACCAAATATGTTCAAAAATAAACTTCATCACTATCTCTGCACTACAATTCTTCACCGGTTGTGCTTAAACCTGGTCGAGTGAGGTAATATGTCGCAGTAATAATGAACTGCGCACCTGTTTTCTTCCCAAGTGGATCAATTGGTCCCACAAAGTCAATGACCCATTTAACAAATTCCTGCAAAGTAACTTGAGGGTGCAGTGCCATTTCATCCCTTCGCGAAGGTCTACCAGTCCTTTGACAAACATCACAAGCACAACAATATTCCTTCGAATCCTTAAGCATCGTAGGCCACCAAAGTCTAGCTCATAGAATCTTCTACGTAGTGGCCTTCCATGCATAGTGACTGCCGAAAACTCTTCCATGTGCTTCAACCAAAATACTCTCTTTCATGCTCAAGAACATATCTTCACATAATCTTGTCAACCCCCATTTTGTATAAATGTCCTCCAATCAGATTAAAATCTATTGCCTTTACTACTAGCACTTTCTTCTATTGTGTAGCGTACTCTGCAAGTGCAACACCCATAGTCAGAAACTGAATGATATCCAGAAAGTATTCATGATCTAGGAGGATCGTACAGGTCCAAGTATAAGTGGCTTAAGTACAAAGGCTCAAAAAATAAAAGTGTTGGAAACATGGAAAACTCGGGGTCAAGTTGAATATCTCATCGTCCTAATCGTAACAGTGTGAACGGTTCATCAAACTGAGCTTGTATGCAAAAGTTAGAGGCAGTCAAACATTTTGGGTTGACTTGGATGACTTGGCAAGTTAAGGGAGACACAATTTGGAAGAAACCCGACAACCGGATTCCAACCAATGCCGGCCAGATTCTAGGTGAAATTATGGCCTTCTTAAAATGACTCCTACGGTCAAAACTAGAATTTTTAAAAATGACTTAGTTTGTTATTAGAATTAAAAATAATAATTAAAAAAAGGGGTGGCAGGCCACCAACCCCGCCACCCCACCAAACGTTCATAACAAATAAAAAATTATATTTATGGACTAGCAGGCCATGACCCCCACCAGACCCCACAGAGTTCCACACCAGGCATGTATTACGTATACTATATATATGTTAAAAAATATATCATATATATGTTAAAACATATATATAATATGTTAAACATATATTACGTTGTACAACGAACGGTGGTGAATTCAAGGGGCGGGCCACCCGATCTAGGCTCGACCCCCCTCATACGTCCTTTTAACATGATGCGGGTATTAAAAAAACTATATGCACCTTTTTATGGAGGGGGCGGGGTTTGACCACCTAACCCCCTCCCTCAATATTTGGATCTCAACCAACTTGGCTAGCGGCTCCCTTGGGGACTCCACTCAGCATTCATCATTTAAACCATTCAATCAAGAAGTGTGCTTAGGCAGGCCATGAGAAGGCACGAAGTTCGAGACAAGTGGAACCATGAGCACTGTGCAGGAGGGGGGCGGAACCATGATCTGAGCCATTTTCCAAAGGGTCCAGATTTTCACTTTGTCAGATTCAGGAAAATTTTATATGGATTCTGCACCTCTCGGCGCCACGAATCCAACAGTGTTGTCCATTTATTCATCATAGGTCTCCAATTTTTGGGCACTTTAAGCTATGGAGGTATA
Source organism: Pinus albicaulis (assembly GCA_034641835.2). Classification (NCBI taxonomy): domain Eukaryota; kingdom Viridiplantae; phylum Streptophyta; class Pinopsida; order Pinales; family Pinaceae; genus Pinus; species Pinus albicaulis. Next base: position 1,096,594,759 of record CM076578.1, read on the forward strand.
ATGGTGTAATTTTTCATTTAATACTTGTACTTTCATTTTAATTTCCACATAATGAAAGAGGGCCTCCCCACTAATTGAGCAGGGCCCAGAGACATAGTCCCTCCTAGATGAATTCCGATATCAATTATGTGTCTTCTTGCATGATTCTAATTGCTTATCTCTTCTTATGTTTATGCCTTTAAAGTTTCATGGTTAAGTTGCAATTTTACATGTTAATTCTTTAACACATCTCAAGCAAAAGATTTTGGATAAAGTGGTATCAGAGCCCAGGTTTGAACTAGGGACCGCAGTAAGTGTCCTTTTCATCTTTGCTACAATATCTGTTGATATTTTTTCTTCATCGCCCGAATCAAAACCCAAGTCTATGGGTCCTTCTGCTGCGATCCAAAAGGTTGCAAGCTTCATTTTATCATCGAAATTGGACCCCAGGTCAATTGGTCAACCTCATGCAAATCCTGCAACTGTGACCTTTTCATCTTCCTTAGATTCAGAATCTTTTGCTGTATGGTGGTGGTAGTCTTCTGCTTCCCCTTTTTTTCATTTCTCTCAGGTCTCAACTCAGGGAGTAGCTTCCAGAAATTTTCTTTGCCATGTCCCTCTTTCTCACAATGTGTGCAAGAGGGATTTGCTCCCCTTCTTTTGGTTGCTGCAGTCCTTTTTGGGTGGTCACTTTGTTCATGTGTTCCCCTGCTTTCTATGTGCATGGCCTTCACACTGGCCTCATCGATGGTAGGAGGCTTAAAAAACAATGATGAATCCACCACATTCACGGTGGTCTGCTTTATTAAGTTGGTTTTTTTAGAGGTAGTAGCTTGTTATGGCCACCGTTGTAAATCATACGTTGCAAGTAAATGTAAACGTGATGGTGTGTTTCCCATTACTTCGAAACACAACGATGATTTTTTGGCCTTTCCTTATGAGTTTGAGGTATTTATTGTTTTTATGTAATCCTTGGCCAATGAGTGTGTGCTATAAACTCTTAGCAAGGAGGGGTTTTTGAATCATGTGTGGTGTGCATGATTGTTAATGATGTATCATTTTTGCGTGCAAGAGATTGAAAGTGTGGTTTTGAGTGTGTTAATGCTTTTGGGGGTCCAAAAGCTCTTCAGTGGAGAGGAATGATCCAGGAGGATCGTATAGGTCTAAGTACAAGTGGCTTAAGTCCAAAGGCTCAAAAAATCAAAGTGTCAGAAATGTGGCAAAATTGGTGTCAAGTTGAAGATCTTGTTGTCATGATTGCAATGGTGCGAACGGTCGTCAAACCGAGATCATATGCGAAAGTTAGAGGCAGTCAAATTTTTGGGTTGACTTGGATGACTTGGAAAGTTAAGGGAGACACAATTTGGAAGAAAATCAACAACTGGATTCCAACCAACTTCAGCCAGATTCCGGGTGAAATTGTGGCCTCCTTAAAATGACTCCTACAATCAAAACCGAAATTTTAAAAAATGAATTAGTTTGTTATCATAATAAAAAAAATAATTGAAAAAAGGGGTGGCGGGCCACCAACCCGCCACTCCACCGAACAGTCATAACAAATAAAAAAATATATTTATGGGCTGGTGGGGCATGACCCCCGCCGTACCCCACGGAGTTCTACACCAGGCATGTATTACATATATTATATATGTGTTAAAGCATATATTATATATATGTTAAAACTTTAAACATATATATAATATATGTTAAACATATATTACGTTGTACAACGGACGACAGTGAATTCAGTGGTGGGCCGCTCGATGCAGGTCTGGCCTCCCTCATACGTCCTTTTAACATGATGCAGGTATTAAAAAAACTATATGCGCCTTTTTATGAAGGGGGAGGGTTTGACCACCCGACCCCCTCCCTCAATATCTAGATCTCAACCAACTTGGCTAGCGGCTCCTTGGGGAGTCCACTCAGCGTTCATCATTTAAACCATTCAATTCAGAAGTGCGCCCAAGCAGGCCAGGATTGGGCACGAAGTTTGAGATAGGTGGAACCATGAGCACTGTGCAGGAGGGGGGCAGAACCATGATCTGAGCCATTTTCCAAAGGGTCCATATTTTTAATTTGTCAGAATCAAGAAAATTTTATATGGAGTATGCACCTCTTGGCGTCACGAATCCAACGGTGTTGTCCATTTCTTCATCAGAGGTCTCCAATTTTCGAGCACTTTAAGCTATGGAGGTATAAGGGTGTAATTTTGCATTTAATCCTTGTACTTTCATTTTTATTGCCACATAATGAAAGAGGGCCTCCCCACTAATTGAGCAAGGCCCGAAGACATAGTCCCTCCTAGACAAACTCCGATATCAATTATGTGTCTTCATGCATGATTCTAATTACTTCTCTCTTCTTATGTTTATGCCTTTAAAGTTTCATGATTAAGCTGCAATTTTACATGTTAATTATTTAACACATCTCAAGAATAAAAAATTGGATCAGTTCATTTGAAACCTGAATAGCGAACAATTGTGCATCGGGTAATCCTTCCTCAATAATTGTCGGCTCTTCACCTATCTCGATCCTAGACAAGTGGTTAGGTCTGGCATTCAAACGTCTGGGCTTGAAAATTACGTTGAAATCATACTCTTGGAACAACAATACCCATCAGCAAATCTTCCCCCCCAACACAAGATTATTGACCGGGTATTTCAAAGCAGAGTGATCCGTGAAAATTTTGAAGTGCGCACCTAATAGATAGTGTCTGAATTTTTGCAGTGCATATAACATTGCTAGACCCTCGCGCTCTGTGATGGAGTAGTTCCTCTATACCTTAGAAAAATTCCTGCTTACAAATTCTACAGGGTGATCAAGATCTCCTTCTCCAAGATGTGCTAAGACATCTCCCAAAGCTATGCAAGATGCAGCAATATGTACATGAAATTCCCTCTTCCAGTCTAGAAAGACTAGAATAGGCACATTTACCATCCTTTCTTTCAACACATAAAGGTTCTTCTGACAATCATCATCCCAACAGAACTTGAAATCTTTCTTCAATAAATTTTCAATCGGCGTTGTGATCTGCACGTAGGCTTTGATAAACTTTTGATAGTAACATGTATGTCCAAGCATCATGCGTAACTGCTTCAAATTTGTCAGTGGCTCCAAATTGATAATCACAATGATCTTCGCAGGGTCTACCATCAACCCCTGCTTGCAGACGATATGCCCCAAAAATATACCATATGGCACACAAAAAATACACTTCTTCAAGTTCAAGGAGATTTGATATTTCTTGCAAGTATCCAACATCAAGCGCAAATTAGAAACATGCTTTTTAATAGTTTGAAGACTGTCTAGTCATCAAAATACACCTTCAAAAACTTGTGGATATATTCTTTAAATTTTACGATGACGACTCTGGAAAATATTGCTAGAGCATTATTCAATCCGAACGGCATAAATGTGTACTGAAATGATCTCCATTCAGTAGCGAAAGTGGCCTTGTGCCTATCATCCGGCGTGATTCTGATCTGATGGTATCCTAATAATCCATTAGTAAATGAGCAGGCTTCCTGCCCTCCAACATTCTCTAGAACTTCGTCAGTGAATGGAATCGGAAAGGGATCATGGACACATGCATCGTTCAACTTTCTGAGGTCAACACAAATCCTTATTTATCCCTTAGTTTTATTTTCCTGGACCACCATTGGGCTAACCCACTCGGATTCCTCTACAGGTTCAATAATGCCAGCAACAAGCATTTTTTAAAGTTCCTCCCGCACTTTTTCTTTATATTTTGGGTTCAGCCGATATGGGCGCTGCTTGACCAACTTTGCATCAGGCTTCAAAGTGATGTGCATAACTCCCAAATATCATATAATTTCTTTCATCTTAGAGAACTTCGTCGGGAATAGATCTTGGTACTCATGCAACAATTCAGTGACCTTGCTCACCATCTCGTCTATTGGAAAGTGTAACTAGGATCAGTCTTCATAATGACTATGTAATTATGAATTTATCTAATAAAGAAGACAAAGATAATAAAATGTATTTTGTAAATCTTGACTCATGGGTTTCATGATCAAGTAGTTTTTATTATAGGTCAAAGACTTCTTCTTGATGTCTTTTAGGGATTTTTCATATTTTCATAAATGTATAATTTAGATTCATGTATATGAAGTAATGTTACACGTGTAAAGACAAAATATTGAAGTAATGTGTATGATCCAAGACCTCGTCAAATATGCTCCATGAATTCAACCTAGAATATGCTAGAAGTCTCCTTGATAAAGTCATCTCACACTCATAAGATCATGTTGGCATAGAGATGTGAAACAATCCCTATATATAAAGGGACTGCGGCCTCACTTGTCATCAAGCAATTCAAATTCGGTTTTCAATAAAAGTGCATAAGGGTGACTGCAGTTTTTGTGAAGATACAAGTATAAGCATCAAATAAAGGAATGGTTGATCTATATAAGATATATCTTACATCGCACTCCTGACATAAGCTGAGAGGAATCGTAGCAAGGTCAAGGACTGCAGTAGGTGTGGAGGAAGGGTCTCCTTGTGGTGCGAATAAGGAAGACTATACAACAAGGAAAGGGAGATTAAAATAAGTGCAAGAAAGCGACAATATAAGCCTCAGTCACGGGTAACTATATCTGTGATATATCAGTAAAGGGTTGAAGGATACATAGCAAAAAGGAAAGGGTGCTATAGCAAGAACAAAGATCTCGGTTCAAGTTATCAAAGGGTGCAGAAAAGAAGTCTGATGAAGAGGTCTCTAGGAGGCAAAGACTAGACCAATAAAATAAGAGGAGGAGCTCATTTTTTAGGGCTAGGAATCGAGTTTCCTAGTGTTGGTGCAGTACAATGCATAAGGAGGGATCAACTAGAGAAGCCAAGAAGAGTAGTGACAAGGTCTTCGTGTCGTACAGGAGTCAAGGGTTTGATTCATGTTCATGGTACTTGTCAATTGAAGATAGATAAGAATAATTACTTTCAAGTTTTCCTCTCCAAGAGGGAGAGGTTTTGGCCCTGGCTTGAAGAGCCTAAACTTTGTGTCTCTTGTGTTTGATAATTGACTTGACGAAAGACATAATAAGCTAATGAAGATAACACCTAAGTAATAGAATCATAACAAGTATAACACAAGTAGTTATCAAGTAAGAGAATTGGATTAAACGATGCCCTACCAAATTATCAACATCATCGTCCCAATAGTAAACAATATTCGCGAACTTGGGCTCCGCTTCTGAACCTATGTTGACTTGCTGAGTCTTGATAGGTTATTTTATGCCTGGCATCTCTACTTCAAGACATGCAACCTCACGTTTCCCTTCTCACTTAGGAATATTAACATTACGCAGATCCTTCTCACCTTCTTTTGTAGTCAAAGTGTAACATTCTTGGGCTTGTTCCAACTGTGTAGCCTAGTCAGGTTGGTATGCATCCCTTGGCTCAGTGGTAATTTGGAATATTCCCGTACGGCCTTCCTAGAGAGAATAATTAATACATTCCCATCCATCGGCGAAGTTATAATTCAATAAGAAACCATCCTTCATCTCATACCAATCTGTGGTGCCATGGTGCAGAGTCATTTCAAGATACCACTGTCGTATCTAAGGTATGAAATAACATATGCACCCATTCATATTGAGATTCTTCACCCCAAGCTATAGTCCAACGAGATAAATGCTCACGAGGATCATCTTTACCATTGTACTTCTTCGTGATGTTAGTGTCTACATGACAAAACCTTAGTCTTATCAGCCTGCAAAACTCCTTCCATCCTCCTAAGATTTCTCTGTTCGTGCCCCACCATCGGGTTGGAGTGGACCTCAAGGTGAAGTCCAAAGCTTCATATCGTTGTTCTTTAGGCACCTTCTTCTCAAAATCTTCTAGAAATAAGACAACATTCCCAGTTCCATTGTAAAAGGGAAAGTCACGTACCTCTAATGTGACGCGGTGAAGTGCTTTGTTAACTCTATTACACCACTTAGTAGATACTTCATACAAGTTGTTCTGCCAATGTTCCAATTTCTTGTCGGAGTCGAAAACACACAACTATCGTGCTCCCAACTTATTCTGCCATCAGCAATAGGATTAATCCAATATTCATCCTATGCAGTGATATTATAGATCCGATCAATATTAGCATCACCATATTTGTGTTGGACCGATTATGTGTATCGCGCTCCTTCAGAGGGGTCCAAATGCACCACAACCCTTGTACCATTATTTTCAAACACCATCTATCTATTTTTCAAATTGATTATAGCATCCATGTCATAATCCAAATCAAATACAAGAAACATAGGATATTGATTTCTATCATGAACAATCTCAATAACTTCGAAATAGGACAATACACTTGAATCATCAATATCTATTCTAATGCCATCCAATCAACCCATAGGACCGATTTTCTATTGATTTTCCATTCTAAGCTGAAACGGTGACCATTTCAGCTTTGCTCTCCCCATCCATTCCCATATATGTTTTGGAAAGATATTGGCATTTGATCCAAGATCAAGGATTACTTGGTCCATTTCATAATCCTCAATCTGTGCAGTTAACTGCATTTCTCTGCCGGAAATCTTCTTATTTTTCTTAGACCTTATTTACTGTGTGTTTTTCAATTCATGGCTCTTCTTTGCGAGCGCAACTATCTATCAGCTCCTGCAACCCTTCCATGGCCTTTTCATCCCTTAGAAATTCCGTACATGTCTACAAGATATATTTAAGAATGGATGGATCAACCTCCTGGGATTCAGTAATCTCCTTGGGTTTATTCTTCAACGGAATCAGTTGTCTCTGCGCTATTGATGTCGAAGCTTTAGGTCTCATTAAATTATTCTTCGCATCCATGAAGGTTTCTTTTTCGCGTTGTACATCGAACCCATTATTCTTCTCTCCAACTTTTCGGACCCAAGTACCCTCCATATGCTTCTTTCCTTCCACTTTATCTTCTGCCGCATTTATACCACTTCATGTCACTATGTTTACACTTAGATCCTCTTCGCGTAGTTCATCTCTCATCATTTGTATGTTCTAGGCAGGCTGTTGATTGCGTTTTTTTTCATTTTAGCCAATAATGTAGGAAAATCCTCTATTTCATGATCAAATGCGTGAAACTACCTACAAGATACGATAGCTAGATTCTGAAAATCCCTGCCAAAATGTCCAGGCTGACAGCAATTATAACATATGATTTGTCCGCGACCTCATCAAATTCCTCCTCCTCGGCCACACACTAGGGCTTCGAAACCTCTACGCGTTGTTGGCGATCCTGGATCTTCGAGACTTTCGGCTTGCACTCCCTATTCTCCAAGAATTTGCATCATTAGATCATAACTTCGACAATGCTTGTCATCATGTCCCACCGAACTACATAAATTACAAAACAATTGCTTCGGCGACCGTATGTACTTCTGTAGCAGATGACATTAGTCTATGGAGTGATAGCCTACAACTTCGCACAAGCTACACCAGACATTCAGTCCCACATTTGGTCCAGTACTCGGCCCATGCCTCAACGGACATGGCATCCTTGTGCCCAAGTAATCTCTATAAACGGGGCATTGATCCTTATGGTGGCCTTCCGCTTTACACTTTATACACCAGACTTCTGTGTGCATGTCGAACCAAACTTATTTTCCCTTCTTCAAATATTGGAGTTCCATATATAAGCATGCCAACTGGGTTTGGATTTGTTGAACCCCTATGTTATTATCTGCTACCGACGAAGCTTCTAGCTTCATCGCATTCTCCAAGGCTTCCGCTTGGGTTGCGACCTTCTGTTGAGACAATGGCAACCTACGATGTGGAAATAGCGAAGCTATAAACCATTGCTTGTGCTACTCATCACGGATATCAAATCTAACTTGAATTAGCAGTGTCTTAAACCTTTTATAGACTTCCCACACAGTTTCAGTGACCAAGTGGTCGATCTGTTTGATCTCCGTAATACACTGGGACTGTGACTTCGGCTTCTTAAATTCAGCATTCAGTGCAGCCTTAGTTTGGGCCAACATAGAATTTTGGTTTGAGAAGTATTTCATATACCAGGATAATGCTCTGTCCTGCAATGTTGTGACCAACTACGATTTCTTCATATTCTCATCAGTAATGTTTTGTGATCTCCATATCGCTTCTGCAAAAAACCAGAATTGCTCGGGATCATCCGATCCCTTGGAAACAAGCATCTTCGGTGCTTGAGCCATGGTAAACGAGGGTGCTGGAGGTGGAGGTGGAGGGAAAACATGGGGATGGATTGTGATGGGGGTGGAAGGTTGGGGAATCCCCGCAGTGCTCTGATGATTTCTAGATCTTAGTGATGCATTACTAGGGGTAGCAGGGTTGCTTTATCTTTCTTCGCTCTCAGACCCAAACAATGGACTATATTCAGATTCAAGTCAGTATCCAAATATATCCTAAACCTTTTTCCTCGTCGTGTGGTACTGGTTTCTCTACCACCAAATATCAATCTAATTGCATCCGTAGTACACCATTTTCACACAATAGCATCTGAATCTATAACTTTAGTGAGTTTAAGTACTTACCTCGCGAGAATTTGAAAAATTTTCACTCTGTTTCTCTATAGGATATAGATGTATCGATTGCGAACTCAATGATAAAACCTCCAAGGATACTATCGATCCAATAATCAACATCCCTCGTGATCTTGTTATAAGTTTTCCTTAGTTGCTTGATCAACTCTCAAGTCCATGTAGTAGGGTTATCATTCTTGAAACAAGTCTTTTTCTCAGCTAATCTTGATAACCACTCATACGGCTCGCTAGAAATTGATGAGAAAAAGATCTCATGTTGATCTGTAAAGTTATACATCTGCAACCACTTTTCAGTAGATAGGCGCGGATTTCTATTTTCTTGTGCAACAAACTCACATTATTTTAGATCTACCCAGTCTTGAATCTCTTTCTTAGATGGATGCCACATCCCCATATCCCTTAGTGAGATCTTGGTCCCGACAATAGAACCATTTATTGGCTTGATGGGGCCTAGACCCAGGTTTAGATATGGTTACGCGAACCAACAAAACCCACTATTACCGGCCATTTTGGAAACAATCTGCTGCACAAACCGAAGTCTCACCCGAGGCAATATAGGGGGATGCTAGAACCAGGTTTCTACATCCATAGGGACAATGGAGTGTGTATTTAGGGTTTATCTTCCTTTCAATACTTAATAGAGCTTTGCAGAGAAAATAGATTAATTGTACAACCGCAGTTCAACACTCCTCTTGAACCAACTTGCAGACTACGCAGTCTTACTTTAACAAGCATAAAACAACATAAATAACCATAAACAAGACTTCGCAATGCAATTATAAGTAAAACCCTAATGCAACACACATAACATAAAGTACAAGTAAAGAAAATACATAAACCCAGAACATAGATCTATCTTCAAAAGTATTTCGTTAATGCTCAAATATTCCCAATACAATTAGTTCCACCCTGCACACACAGTTGCAGGGGTCTGCGTACTCAGCTGCAGACTTCCTAAGGTCTCCGCGCACTCAGCTGCAGACTTCCTAAGGTCTTCACGTACTCAGCTACAGGAGCCTTTTATCTAACCCAAACCACAAAATACAGACTCAAAATAGCCTTAAATCTAAATGCATTCTATCATCACATATGATATGATCAAGACTATCCTAGACTCCTTATATAGTCTCTACATTTACAATACCATGGTCAGAAAACCATGGGAGGAGCTCAACGTATACAAAATATTCCCATTATTTTAAAAAATAAGGGGCTTTGACCCACCCCAAAGCCCCTAAGACTCTAACATATCTTCATGTTGCGCACTCCACTCCTCGATCTACAGAGTCTTTCCCAGAAATATTTCATCGAGGGGTACCCTATCCAACAACTGTTCTTCTGAGTTAATATAGTGGCAATCAATAAATGTGGATCAAATGTATAGATCAGGAAATCCTTACCATTATATGGATTGAAAAGTGTGTGTGCATCGCAAATAGCTTGTTTAATCTGAGAAAATGTGTCTTTCTCTCATTTGTCCCACTTATATACTGCATCTTCCTTAACCATCTCGTGTATTGGTTTGACTATCTAAGTGTAATCCAAGATGAATTTTCTAAGGAAAATTATTTTCCCTAAGAAATAATGCATGGATTTATTATTCACTGGGAATGGGATTTGTGTGATAGCCTTGACTCTCTCGAGGTCAATCTTGATATCGCTCTTTGCTTTGATGTGCCTTAGCAGGATACCTTTGGACACACCAAAGATGCTCTTCTTGGGATTCAGAGAAATTTCGCACTTCCGACGCCACTTGAATATCTTCTTTAGATGACATACATGATCCAAAGTTTTCTTAGAAAATACATTGACATCATCTAAGTACACAACTCTCTGACCTATAAGGCCACGAAACGTGATGTCCATCGCTCTTTGAAAAGTTGCACCAACATTGATTAGTACAAATGACATTCTTTTGAATGCAAAAGTTCCCCATTTAGTTCGGAAGGAGGTCTTCAACCTGTCTAGTTCCGCTACAAGCACTTGATTATAGCCTGAAAATACATCTAGCAGCAAAAACATTTCATACCCAGATACTATCTGGAGTATCTGCTCCATGGATGACACTGGATAGTTGTTTTATCCTAATCCCGGTTAAGATTTCAAAAATCAACACATAGGCATATTTCACCAGACTTCTTTCTTACTAGGATCAAGTTGGACACCCACGTGGAATGTCTAACTTTAAAGATAATCTGGGCATCCAACAACTTTCTCAATTGTTTTTGAATAAGGGGCTCCAATGTCGGATAAAATTTTTGTAGCTTCTGTTGGAATGGTTTCACCCCTTCTTTTATAGGAATCACGTGTTGGATGATCTAGGTATCGTAAGTCTTTAAATCATCATATTTCCAAGAAAACACATCCCGATACTACTTGAATAGATGAATAAATTCTTGTCGCTCTTGCAGGTAACAACAAGTATCAAGACTGACATACTTCAGATCTTGTGGGGTTCTCAAATTGACTTGTTCATATGCCAGTTTTGAACTCTGAGTATTTGTGTTTGTTGGCCCTCTAAACGGGTTCTGCAAGTCATATAGTTTCTCCAGGGACACCATACCTTTTGGCATAGTGTTTCCTTGCAATGCTTGATATGCTTCTTGTAGAGCCTTCTCATGCTCATCCTCCTCTATGGCGGCATCTTTAAATACATTAGCATTCTCCATAAAGTGCAGTATTTGTCGTTCATCATTGAAAATGCGTAAATTAGTGAAATTGTCAGGTAAATATGATTTGTATAAAATTTAAATAGAAAAAACATTTTTCAATGGCGACATCCTAGCAGCAACATTTTATAATGTATCTGTCGTTGTGTTTCTAACTCTTGGAACACAAAAAATATTGAAATATTAAAAATTATTAATCAAATTCCATATCTCCTATTGGTAGTTTTTGAGATGAGGTGAAACACAATGTATAGTATCTCATACCTAACGAGTGACTGCCTCTGAATCATCAATTACCTTCAGAAACTCTACCTTCGGGTCTATAGCTTTCTTCAATCCATGTACAAGTGCTTCATATCCTGCATTTTTATTAGTGCACTCGAACTCCATACGACATGAAAGTACATGTTTCTTGCTTTGCGGGACTGTAAGGATACATCCATCTCTGGAACCGTTCTGCGTCTTAGAACCATAAAAGTGAAGAGTCCAAAATTTACAAGCTAAAAAGATATTTCCTATATAATTTCTACTATTATTACTTGTAATTCTATGTACGTCGATATTACACTAATCATTTTCACCAACCATAGAACAAGGAAGGAGCTCCAGCTAGGTATCTGGTGGAATTGGTGATGGTTGTGTGCGATATCACCCAAGGTCAGTTTCTAAAAATCAATTACCGAAAATTAGTTCGGCGAAAGTCACTAGCTCATTCTTCCCTTTGAAGGATGTAACGGTGTATTTCATGTAAGTTTAGTTTCCACTCGAATATGATTGTTCTTACCCATGTACGGAAGCGACAATTATGACCAGTCGATTGCAAAATACCCTTGTAATTTTCTCAACTAATCTCTACTAAGGAGTAAGACATATGTTTCTGGTATGTCCACAATTATGATATTTATACATTGGTGAACTCGATCATCTTTAGATAACCTGATAAGCACATTTCTAAGTTCACCAATAGTATGGACCAAATATATGTCCAGTTGAATAAGTTGTGCCCCTATTTTGTCTCATTTGGCATTTATTTTATTGGCAACAGATAGTGGCATTACATTTATGGATGCACCAGAATCAACTAAAAGATTCTGAACATTCTAATTCGAAATATCAAAAGTAAAAAGAAACTGAGGGTAAATATTATTAGCTTCTAATGTCACAGCATTAATGATCGACTCCAGGGACCATAAGAGTTACCATATACCTTCTGGGAAGAAGCATTATTAACTGATGAAGCCTGATCAAGGGCTCGGACGAGCAGTTCCTGCTGGCTTTCTATTCTTGTGAGGTCAAAGATCGAAATATTTGCGCTTGCTTTCTTCATATCCTCAACTATGTTACAGTAAAGAGCAGTGGGGATTGCTGAAGTTTCTGGAGGAGTGACTTTCCTGGAACTTCTAGTGTGATGATTTTACTTTTAGTGTTGGCAGAAGTGTTCTTTGTTGTGGTAGCATCTCCAAACTTGTTCGGAGCTTGGTTGGCGAGCGAAGTGAATTTCCTTAAAAAATGTTCTTTTAGCTTTTTCCTCGTCAACTCTTTTTCAGGAACAGGACCTTGACTTCTCAACTTATATTGATTTTTTTTCTTCTGAGTCAGGGTCTTATTTGGTGGTGGTTCATCGGTTTTTTTCTTCCCAACATTGAACACAGTCGAAAGTATTAACTACGTGTTTGACACTTGGAGTCTCTTCAACTGCCTTGGGTTCTTCCTTTTCTTCTGTTTGTTCATTTTTCTCATCTAAAAGCATTCAGTCAATATTATGTGCATCCAGAGATCTCATGTGGTGGTTCCATTATGAGCATGTCTTTTATAAATGATATTATTCATGGAAATAACAATATTGGTCCATGCCCATACTCTCGACATTCAAAATGACATTTGATCTCTATGCAGGCTTAGCCGACTGACTATTGTTATTGTTGTTGTTATTGAACTTATTAAAGAAGTCAAACTTTGGAGGCTTATTGCTGGAAGTGGTCTTGCTTGTCATTTTCTTCAGTTCTTCCAATTCATTAGACATATTCTTGATAGTGTGGGTCAAGCTCTTTAGATCAGTAGCTTCTTTTTCCTTGGCTTTTCTTGAGGAGGCCTGAGACCTTTTGCTTGTATCCTTGGAGTCTTTGGATGACTCATCATCAACGATGACTCTGATTGCATGCAATTCCTTCTCAACAACTATTTATTCTTTGAAATTATGAGCCAAAGTTTCATTCGTTGCTCTCTTTACAAATTGTGAAATGCTTACTATTAAGGTAGAAGTATAGTAATCAATTTTGATGGAGGCATGAGGTGTTGTATCTGGAGGGAATTGGTTCAATATCTAATTGAACCTTCAATTAAATTCCTTCACCTTTTCTTTTGCCCCCATCTTCAAATTACCTAACTCTTTTAATAACGTGGTTGGGATTTTTTCATCTGTGAACTTTTCAAGGAACAAAATTTTAAACCCCCTCCAATTCTAAATTGAATTCGCAGGAAGACTATGGTACCAAGAAGCTACTCTACCATATAATGTAAGGAAAGAGTCTACATGCAACATTGTCTTAACATACTTGGAGCGTCTATAGGTTTAGGTAGAAATTATCCAAATGGTCTTCTACTTTGAGTGCCTTTTCAAGGTCATATTTTGTTAACAACTTTTTTGAGTGTCTTGGTATCTTATGTAAAATACCCAGAATGGAAAGTGGAACTTGAGTCATCCAATCTAGACCTTGGTTTTCCATGAATTTGTCTATATCCTCCTCCTATTCTTCAAAATATGAGGGATATTCTTCCTATTCTTTGTGTTCACCTAACATGTAGAAAATGTCGTCTGAAAGCACAACGTTGTGCCCGTAACCCCCGTTAAAAGATGGAGGTTTCTCTGGTTTTTTTGTATTTTCTGTAGATTCTGCCAACACTTTGAGAGTAGCGCAAACAAAATATTCTATTGTAAGAACCACTATCCCAGTGGGAGAGGTTTCTTCCTTCTTCGAAAAATAAGGAATATTATGTGCTACAGGAATCAATCTAATAGCCTTTGCGAATTTATGGGTTATGGGTTGAATTTCTCGGATGTGCTCGTAATAAATCTTGCAACTTTGTTCAGGGTTGGGGTTAGAATATCTGCCTGCTTAAGGAATATGAGTCAGAGAAGTGATGGGAATGTTGTTTCCTTGTCCAGAGGAAGTATGATGTGGTTGGGTGGAGTTATCATCCATAAAAATATGGCTTCCCTCCTTCTAGCGCCAGAAATTATGACAGTTTTGGACCTACCAACATTAAAGGGGGCCTCCTTGATATGTGGTCCCAACTAGACCTCACACCATTTGGGATATAATCCGCATCCGAAATACGACCCAGTTTTCATCTACTTAAATATCTGCCTTGGCTTTAATTTTCAGCAAGAGAGAGAATCACATGTGTGCCTTTGAAAAGCAAGCTAGTGTGCTTGATGAATTTTCAGTTGCAAGTGCATCAAGGTTATTCCACCGCAAGGGGGAAATCAAGTGAGCCTCTAGGAGAGAGGTAATAGTACCACCCTAATAAAGACACACAAACACATGAATTTTTCTTCTAACATCCAGCAGAATAGTCCACATGAATGCGACAAACGTTATAACCATTACAACACGTTCTTAATAAGATAAGCAATAAAATAACCAAAATAGTCAACCTATGTTAGTACTGGTGAAAAGCAAACATGAATCATAAACATTCACATAATAGTCTTTCAAACATTCATAATCCATGTATAACAATTTTTTGCCATCAAGCATCAATTATTCAGTAAAATACTGAAGATGCATAAATACAACGAACATCACTTGCTCCAATAGTGGAGCATTGGAGACACTACTTGCTTCCTAGAAGTGCTAACTTATCTCTCTTATGCCTTATGGGAGAAGCCAAGGCTAAAATTACTTTAAATGAGAAATGATGATATATTTATAATTTGAGGAGTGACCTTCCATATCCTCATGACCTTTAACTTTCTAACTTCTAGTGACCTTTGGACTTCTACAACCTTTGAAGTTCCAAATGACTTTCAGAATTACATGTGAATTTTGGTTTTACATGTCCTTTGGACTTTTGTGACTCTTGAGTTCACCCATGAATCTTGGACTTCTACTTGCTTGTATTTTACTATAATAAAATGATACATTTTTTTTTCAACATCATCATATGATGAAATGTGGCACATCACTATCTTGGAAATATGGGAATGACAGTGACTCATGACATGGACTTGATTTAGTAGTGACATGGATGCCACTGTGTCTACTCTTTATCATCATCTGCTCATGGTGCTTCCACCCTCCGAAGGGTATTCAATCTTGAAGTCTTCATGGCGCTACGATCATCAAGTTTTGGGTGTGTTCTTGGTTCTTCTTGTGCTTCATCTATTCATCCCCTTTTCCCAATCTTCCTTGTGTGTGCTTTCTGTAAGGTCCCTAAAATACATGTTTTTGCAATCACTCATGACGAGAAACTAGCAGTCTAAAAATCTCCTACTCTACCATGTTTTATGCACATTTCATCTTCGTACCTTTTCGATGCACTTAAAATAGTCAAAGGAGTTATAGGGCACAAGGGCGCACTCTAAAAGGCTGAAGGATGGAGGAGTAGGAGCTTCGAGGCTTTGGCATGTGCTCATGCACCCTAAGGAGGCAAGAAATCAAGGCAGGGCGCATGTCGCAAGTCTGAAGGATGAAGGGGAAATATTTGGGCTTCCCAAGTGCACTATTCGCCCAAGGAAAAGAGGGAGGGTGCAAGGCGCACACCCGAAGGCTGAAGGTTGAGGCTTCGTGCCTTTGGGATGAGCTCATGCAACTAAGAAGCCTCAGGAAGGGTGCAAGGTGCACCCTTGAAGGTTGAAGGTTGAGGTTTTCTTACTTCAAGTTGTGAAAGTGTGCTAAGTCATTTTAGTAGGGCGCATAGCGCATTGGGGAAGGTTGAGGGGCTGAGCTTTAGGTCTTCAGGATGCGTCAGCACGCTCAAGAATGACACACTTCTTCGAGTCGAAAGAGTGTGCCCAAGGAAAACTTAGTCACCTTTTTGACAACACAATTCAGAACAGGGAATGGGCTTCATGATTTTGGAGTGTGCCCAAATATGTGGGAGGGTGTAAGGAACACTTCTGAACAATGAAGGATCACTCATTAAGGGTTCGGAGTGTGCTCATGCGCTCTTGGCCTTAATGGGATCACTTTTAAACCAGAATTTGTCTAAGTGTGGATTATTGGTAAAGGGGAAGACAAGATGATTTTTGGACATAAAATCACATGTGACACATACTAACTCATCGGGAAAACTTATAAAAACTTGACCAACAATAAATATACATCAAAACACTATTTTATGCACATTCCCCAAGTATAAACAGTGGAATGTGTGTGATTGCGACCCAAAAGTGTTGTTTAACAACAAGAAAGGTGTTGTGATCATTAAATGTATATAATGATTTTCAAATCGATGCAACGACACTTAAGGAAACTCAATACATATGAAACAACATAAAACGACACTTGATGACCAAGGAGACACTTGATACAACAGTAGGTAGGCTCCAAAATTCAAATTTAGCGAAATTTTTTAGGGTATTGTAGCAGCAATAACACCACCATAGAAGTATGCTATGAGTTGGAACTTCAGATCAAGGTTTCTCTGATATCCAATCTTAGATGAATTCACATCATGTTAAAACAATTTTCATTGAAGGGGGCAAATTTGCAAATATATTCTAAGTTCCAAAATCTAGCATGAAAAGTTAAAACAAATTACACTAATAAATTTTAAAATTATTTGAGTTTGAATTTTTAAATGTAAATTTTATTTTTCAGTTTCATTTACATCATCATCATGGAAACTTCATTCGTGAGGAAAAGTAAAATGAAACTGAATCTGTCTCTAAATTTGATCCAAAGTCGCCACTTTGGAAATATGTAACTGTTGTAGGAAAGATCCAAGGAAGGGGATCAATGGCATGGGTTTGCAATGAATATCAAAATGAGTTTAAGGGATCATACACCAGAGTTAAAGCATATTTACTTGGGTTAAAAGGAAATGTGATTCATATATGCACTAGACCACCTAAAAAAAAATGGGACAGAGGGAAAAGGTTTAAGAAAGGAAAAATTTTTAAAATATCGAAAAGAACAAGATAAGACAAATGCTAAGGAAAACGAGGAAAATATCATCTCTCAATTCAAACAACCAACAAGGTTGGGATCATCTTCATCAAGGAATCCAATTCCCTCTCATGGGATTGGTAACCCTCATTCAAAGCGGTCTAATTTGGGTCTGCTTGAAAAGATTTTTAATAATGATTCTTAAGAGACGAAAGATGTAGCTGTAGGTCAATGAATTTATGCAAATGGCCTTCCCTTTAACCTTGTGTGATCTCCTTAATGGGGAAATATGATAAAAGGATTGAATGAAGCCCCAAAAGGGTACAAGAGCCCTCGATATGAGAAGGTATGAACTACAATGTTGAGTGCAGAGAAGTTAGATTTGGAGGTTAAATTAAGTCCTATTCGTAATTCATGGTGCGTTTCAAGGGTTTCCATAATTTCTGATGGATGGAAAGATCAAAGGCATAGGCCTTTGATCAATGTGATTTATCAGAGCCCAAAGGGGGAAATGTTTTTGAAGGCAATGGATTGTGAGGGGCAGATGAAAGATTCCCAATTCATTGTTCACATATTGATTGAAGTAATTGAATTGGCGGGGCCAGAAAATGTTGTCCAGGTAATAACTGACAATGCAATGGTGTGTAGAGTAGTAGGCCTAATTATTGAAGGAAAATATCAGCACATCATTTGGACCCCTTGTGTCATACATTCCTTGAACCTCATGTTGAGAAATATGGGGATGCAAATTGAGTGGATTTGAGTTATTTTTTAAGAGTCAAAATAAATCCAATCCTTTATCATAAACCACCAGATGTCCCAATGCATCTACAAGGAATTTGCAAATTTGGAGCTCCTTAAGGTACCTAAACTTTAAATTTTATTTCATAAATTCTAATTTCTATGACTCTAAATTCAAATATGTAAATTGGATTCTCAAATATCATGATTCATGAATCATAATAGTTATTCAATCAAATTATGATTTTTAATTTATTGAAAAAAATGGAAATTTGGCATTTGTAAGTTGTCAAGACTCATTTTGATTCTCACATCATAGTCTTAACAAGGCTTATGCAGATGTTGATGGGTTGGAATGTAACAAAAACAACTAAGGGGTCTCCCTGGTGTGAAGTGTTGGACCTCACACTATTTGGGATAGGATCCCCATCCCGTATGTGGGCACAACTTCCACCATGAATGTTTTCACTCTCGGATGGAAAATAAGAGGGTGTCAAATTGGGGACAAAATGAAATTCCCAGACAATGAAAAAAATCACCCCAAGATTGAAAAACTATATAAAGAGGTATATGCAAGTCTCAACAGCAATAAGGAGTATTCCATGAGAGGGATCAGTGAGCTAAAACCCATTCAGACATACATGAACAAGAACATGTCAGAGGTTAATTGCAATTAGTTCACAATAGATCACCGACATGGCGAAAAATAATTAAAAATAGATTCGAAAGTAAAACATACATGCAACAACTATGAACTAGTCCACAACATATTGTGTATATGAGAGAACACATAAAAATGCAGTGAACATATCAAACAACCAATACAACCACCATGAGTAAGCATGGGAATCAGTTCCAAACATGACGAACATATTATTATTGTTGTTGAAAATTCAAGTACATATCTTGAAGCTGGTCAAAACCCAACAGTGGAACATGGGCTTCTCATACATGATTGTCTACTGAAAAACCCTAGCCTCACTACAACTCACTCTACTAGCTGCCAAGATTTGAGTGTCTCTGGATCTCAAGCACAAATCAGCCATCTAATCCTAGCCTCAACTCAAGTGCTAAAATTACCTATATAATGAGACATGAGGGAACATTTATAGATATGAGGTGACTATTCACCTACTGTGACCTTTAACCTCCCCTCATGACTCTTGAACTTCCTCACTACTCTCTCATTCCTACTGCTTAGTACATGTTGAATTGATCTCAACATAATCACTAACACCATGGTGAGAAAAATTTCATACTCATAGAAGAGAGAATGTGAGGAGAAAAGAGAAGTTTTGAGAAACCCTAGGTTTGGTTCTTTTTGCCACGTTGTTGTGAAACCATGGAGACATGCATGAACCGTTGAACTTCTTGCTATTGTGCCTTGCTTGCATCCAATCATCTTATGTCGTTGTGTGCCTGATATTGCCACCATATTTTAGGAGACTGAATGGATCTAGTTTCAATCTCGTTGAAACCATAGTTGTGTAGATTCTTCGGAAACCCTAGCTCCCTTCCTCTAGGTCAACATTTGTGCTTTCTCCTGTGATATGAAAGAAAAAAAATTGCGTTATCCACATACATATTGGCAGTCAAAGAATAATATCAGAAATATTAAAAGGAATAACTAAGAGAGAAACACCAATTTGGACCCCTGTATAGTCCTTTTATACACCACGATGTTGTCAGAGCAAGTGGTTTTTGCAGGGTCTCTGGGCGCCAAAATCTTGGTAGCAATCCCTGAAATAACTGTCCATATACTTTTGCTTGAATAAATCTCATCAAGTTGTGTTTAAGGTGAATAATCTCAATATTTGTTATCTTTTGTGGAGGAATCAGAAAGTATCATGAAATGGTTGAATCCCACTCTAGGAGATTTATTGAATTTGACTAAGATACTGCATAGTACATGTGACATACATTATGTATTTCTACATAATGCTAATGAGTTTCCCCCACAATCTTTTGTTTTACAAAGAAACCTTCCCTTGAAACTTAATAGCTCTGCTTAAGTATATTTCCAATCAAACTGGTCGTTACTGTAATTGCTTGAAGTACCAAGACCATTCAACAATCTCTTTCTTCTCAGTTCCTATTGAACACTGAAATTGGGATCTTGCATTTGGATGTATAGAAGGTATCTTGGCTCTCCCATTGAATGAAACAAAATTATTGGTCATGCCTATATGCCTATATTATTGGATCCAATATCATTTACTAAGCTAGACATTGAGCCAATTTCCCCCATGTTGTTGAATTCAACATTTACATTATTAATCAAACAATTTCCAGCCAAGCCATTTGAACCTTTAAGATTTGCAGACCAATTACCAATTGGGACCAATCCATTTAAATTATTAATATCACCCCCTATATCACTATTAACACCCAAAGTTCCCACATTATTAGTCCCCCCGCCACTTGGTTGGAAAGCGTATTCCTTTTGTCGAATTGATATGACATCATCATCTCTTGTATAATGTGTTGAACTGACTTTTACGAATCTGAAAAAGACAGTGCAAAGTGGAGTGTGGAGTTGTGACTGCTAGAAAAAATTTGAGGAACCAACATAAGTAACTTGAATGGTGCTTCCAAAAGAAGTTGTGACACCACTGAAAAGACTAATCTCCCCGGAGGTCAAATATTTATTTGCAGCCGATTGAGATACTAGAGTTCATACAATGTTCTGCTATCATATTTTATTTTGTAAATCCTTGGTAAAACCTCCACCGTAGTTTCAAATCCTATGCCCGGTTTTTGTACCACATATTTCACAATGCCACAAATCCTGAGGGAAAACACTTTTTGTTTGGTGATCACTTCCATATAATGAAACACACTAGCACTTCCTTTCTCGCAGACCAAGGCACAAATTTTTTCCATAGATCAATTATTTTGCGACTTAAGAAAGTCGCATAGGCGCTCTACAACAAATTCAAATTTTATGGCAACTTTCCTGAGGCAAAAAAATGTGATTGTGAGACCTTGGTGGAAGTGCGACTTACCACAGGTCGCACAGTCATATTGCGGATAGGTCGCTCACCCTAGCGACTTCTAGAGTGTGATTCTACGACTTTTGTAGGTCGCCTAGTTGCATTTGAGGGCGGGTCACACTTCTGATGGCTACTCTGAGACACACAACTGAGACCTTGAAACTTGTGGGGATATGCGACTTGAAAAGAGGTCGCAAAGTCACATTGAGGGTTGGGTTGCATTCACGAGTTGTATTGTTGGAACTCATAAATGCGACTTTGAAACTTGTGTTTGAGAATGTGATCGCATCTAAAATCATAACTTGGTTGATCGACTATGTAATATCAAATTCCAAGATCGTTGTGAACCTACATCAATTGAGCATTAGGAAGGAGCATCAATGTGTCTTTCCATTAGTGTCAATAATATTATCACTTCGCAAATAATCCTATGCTCTTTAACACAGGTGTAATTTCTTGCCTTTTTACTATTTCCCATTGTGATGCAAATATAACACCGTATGAGAGAAGATGTTTCTTTAACAGTTTGACTATTCATCTTTGATCCGTAAATCAGGCACCTTAAATCACTTATTCTTCCTCAAAGTAACATCACCATCGTAATGCATACGACATGGCTTGCACCAAAGCTTGCATTGCCTTCGGAAAATTCAGCGATATTATCTCTTTGCGAGATCTTGACATATTGCCTCCATCTTCTTTCATCATAAATACTATTGGTCTGGTTGCTGAGGTATTATACATGCCCTCGATCAGCCCTGCGGACATCATAACATTGGCACTCTGAATGGCACATTGCACCTATTTCCTGGGCCTTCACGTAGCCTTGCAATCCTCTCGATGTAACCAACAAAACTTTATTTCACTCATTGGGACACAGAATGAGATGCGTCAATCCACTACAGTGACATGGAGACATGGGTAGGTAGCACTGGAGTAGGTCCAACGAAATATTGTTCACTCCTTAATATCGTTGAATATTTTGAGTTCATTGATGTAAATGATACGCCAAGTGTTTCTTCCTCTGGGGTGAATTTTCTTCTCTCGTGGCTGCATGCTACCAACACGTGTGAATCTTTGGTATAATATCCCATATGGATTTACCTAATAGATATTTTCATCAACTGCCAAGTATAGTCGTACATGATGGTTGCTTTCATTTTCAACACGCAGTCAACATGTATTGTGTCTCCCATGTGTCGATTGAAGAAATTTTGTGGGTGCATACAGCCTTCCAATGCACTGCCCATGTCAACTCGTGTCCATCAAGAATCGATTGCATGGCATTGTTTTCACGCTATGTATACACATTGGAAACGTCCTTTGAATGACACTATTCTCCAATGCAAGGTTTGAATAGTTTTCTTTGCAACGCATGATTTCCCCTTTAGTATTTTGGATCATTTCTCCCCTTATAATGCACAAAATTCAACAAAATCTTGTCTAGATTAAAACTCGTCAGTCGTGATTCCCTCCCAAGAATGTTGAGGATCGCATATATGGAATTATACATATCAATTAAAGGAAATGGTATTCCAATAGGATTATTTACATAGAGGTTAGAGCATATTTTTGAGAAAAAATTATGTGGAAATTCATACACTCCCAACACTCCTTCCTGCTATTTAATGAAGGGGCGAAAGTGAAAATTGTGCCATCATAACTAAGGATAACATTTCCATCATTAACCACATTATGCACATTATCATGTCTCTCTTATTTGGCATTGTTAATGTCCTTGATACCTTTTCATCCAAATCCATCCTCCCATGAACCCATTTCACCAACATTCATCAATGATGCATCATCTCTCTAGGTTCGAACAATGTTCAAGTTAGTTCCATTACTTTGTACCATGACAGAAATGTCTCCATATTGAGCTCCATTTCCCTCATTTGAATAAGTCTCCTTTTTATAGTGCTTATTCCCAACAACTGACTCTGAAAATTCCAAGAAGATGTCACTTTCCACAAAAAAATTGTATTCCAAACCCCATGATATTGAGTCTGGAAGATCTGAACGTTGTCCACTTGCATGCCTCTCCCAAGTAATGGGGAAAACAATCCAATTCTATAGCAATCTTTCCTTTAGGAGACTGTAGAATTTTTTTTCCAATATGCTAGCTCCAAGAATATGACTTTCATAATAGCATCATGCTTTAACAAGTAAATTACTACGTTTGAATAGTTTTTTCTTCCCAATCATCCGATTATCTTGCTCAAGGAAGCAAAAGGTACAAATTCCTCCAATCTAATTAGAGGAGAGGTCTACAACAATGTTTTCAAAAAGAAATTCCACAAGCTTGACTTCAACATCATCCATGTACTAAACATCTTTTACTCCAAATTCAGCATTCTTGTGGTGTCCTTCTTCCTCAAGGGCATAATGCACTTGATTTCCCCACACCTTTGTAAGCTATTTTTGCTTGATGAAAGTAGTCAAGTCAATGTATCCATCAGAAAAATATGTTTTCAGTGGCACAGATACGAATGAAAAAAACACAAATACAGAAGATTCATATTCACTAGTCTATATTGTTCAATCTCATCTTTCTACATTCAATATGTGCCCAATGCAGCTCCATTTAAATCCCTGCAATGAAAGAATAATATAATCAAAATAATGAAAACAATTACATTTGTAGGTTATGATATAATTACAAATAAATTATATGGGTAGAACAAGAGATGCTCAAATTCGAAAATTAAATTATCATTTGGGAACCTTAATGGGCCTACTAATTGTAAGCAACTTTGAAATTTATGTGCTACCCATGGTGATGAGGTAATTGTAATGTGGGTGCCTTCAAATGAAGATACATTCTGGAGAGTGAGGGTTATCCCAAAGTAAGGGTGTATCCTTGATCATAACAACGTAGAGTTCTGAAGATGCATGAGAGGGTGGTAGCTTCATAAACCCTAATGAAATTGAGAGAAACCATGGGGACAATGCAAGATCTCTTTGTTCTGTTACGATGCATATGGTAGAGAAATAAAGCTGGAGGTCTCCTAATACTTCGAATGCATCACTAAAACAATGAATTCCTTCCAAACTGGGTGCCACTAGGAGAAATGATGGCCATGGCAAGGTGCAGTTATAGAAAATAGCTATTCCCCTAAACCCTAATGCATATGTATGGTCAAGTCTCAAAATAAGTCAAGAAGAGTAAATATAACACGCATCATGTGAGGGGAAACACTGACAAGGTTTAAAGGAAATGAGTCATGGGGAAATCAACCAATTCCAAAGCTCGATCATAACCCTAGCGCCCTGAGGCAAGCATGGGGGATCCAAAATTTTGGGTGTTGTTGTAGTGATTACAACAATTGGTGAACCATTGGAGCATCTATGGACATGTCCTTGTAATATATTGATTTTACATGATAATGAAAGGAAGTATTGAACAGACACTATGGGTACCTATTATGTTAACTTGACCTTTACAGATATGCCCTTCCTTCGTGTCTCAACTAGGTCCTGCCAATCATTAATCTCTAAATTAGTATTCCACGCATGCCAACAGTTAATGATGATGTAGAGGACAAGGCAAAGGGCTTCTTGTATTCAAAATTTTAAGATATGGTTTCTGGTGTTGCTCCGCTCCCAGCAAGCCTAGAAAGTACCCTAGGAGAGTCACTCCAAGAAATCACAAACATTGCTCTGCTTCCAAAGAGCCTGGTTAGTACCCCAGTGGAGTCACCGCATCACCTCTCTGTGCAGAAAGCATTTCTCAATCCTTTTACCCTTTTTTTAATTTTAGTTTCTTTCATGTGAAAATTGGCACTTATTATTGGGTGTTTATTACATGAGGGCAGATGAGGATCCGACTTTATTTTACGAGCAAGAGAGGTTGTTTCTTGTTTGACAGAAACTAAAAGATATTCTCGTTTAGGTTTGCTCTCAGGCCTTGCTTCCACATCACATCTCCAGCTGACAAATGAACAATGAAAACATACCATGAAATATCCAAGACCAAGCCTAAAACAAGGTTCAGGTCACATATATAGCTCCTTTGAGCTAGTTAGAGTTCCCCACAGGTACATGCTCGTATTTTCCTTGTTAATGAGATATACATACAAAAGACATGTTTGGGACGTAGTTTCAATTACTAGTTCTATGAGAGGAAGCCTCTTGGAGTAGCCTTTACAATTTGAACACAACCGTTAGGTTTAGGTCTTCCACATTAGGGAAAGGTGATTAGGGAAACTGTCTGAGGGTGTTAGCATGTGTGAGGATGCCAATCAATATTCCTTTAGGATTTGAGCATGTGCGAATAGGTGTAAGAAAACTGGTAGCAACATCAAAGGTTTTGAAGGGCTCCAGGTTCACAAAGGCTCATGCAGTGGCATGCGACAAGGATTGAATGTGAGGCTAGGTCTATAACCATTGTATGTTATGAAAGAAGATGAATGCACAGTGTAATGTAGTAGATCTAACTATAGTGCAATGCAATGTTATGTCAATGAAAGGAAGAAATCATCCAATTGCAATTAAAATACCGATGTAATTCATATACATAGATTTCATGAATTCCATGCAAAAATGAGCAGTGCAATAATATGAGTGCAAACTTAAATTCCTAATGTTGTGCAACAAATGATCACCTATGATAAAGAAAACACAACAAGGAATATCTAAACCATAAAGCAAATGCTAAGAAGAAAACCTTAATCAAAAAATTAATAAGAAGAACCTAAAACTTAACTATTCTAAACCCTAAAACCCCTAATTTAACTAGAGAGGAGATTGGGTCAAGTGAAATAGAACTTCCAATGCAGCCACCGAAGCAGTTCCCGACCTACAATAACAAATATGTTCGCGATCAGAACCAGTATGAATAATTCTACAACAAGATCAAAGCTTACCTGTGAAAAATGCATAAGAGCATGAAATTCATGTTTACTTACAGGAACACGTGCCAGAAACAACTTCTCAAGCCAAGATGCAATCTTGTCCCGGAAAACAAAATTATAAACTCGAACACCATGATTATCCAACCATGAAACACATTTGTTCATTCTTAACCTTAAATACAATGCAAGTGAAGTGAGATTTCACTTGGTCGTAGAGGAATTTTCCAGATAAGGTCCTTCAATCCATTCAGTAATCTTATCATGATTAACCTAATGACCTTGCAAAGATGGGTGTTCGCTGGGTACAACTGAGGAACTAAAGGATTCGAACGTAGAAACCATAATGTTAGAAACCCTAGTTTGGAGTTGTTCATAGATTTCATCAAGGAAATGAGGAATTGACATAACCATCAGAGGAAGATGAAGTACCTCGCGGTCCTAACCAATCCCTGAACCCTCAAATAGTACGTCACCAAATATCGACGGTCTCATAAGATCAACAACCAAATGTGTATGGTCATTATTAGTTGTGACAGTACAACTATCAGTGAATATATCTTTGATTTGATCAAATATCCAAACACTAATAGGTTGGCAGTTCAAAAGATCAATTTTTTTATATTTGTAAGGAGGTGAGTCAATTATAAGAGTCTCAGGAAAGAGATAAGTCAGGTGATTGGTTCCCTTAACAGACTGTAAGACATCACCTGCTTGTGCCTAATCATAATTTTTACTAGTTGGGCAAGAGTCCAAAATATTAGAGACAACGGTCGGTGTAATCGCTTCAGATTACAAATCAAGGCACAAAGGTTGATGCATTTTAGCTGATATAGGATGGAAATATGTGCTTAAATAATAATTTTGATAAATATTTTCCCAGGATGAGCTCCCATATGGAAATTTGATGTCGAGAGGGGAGTGGGGCACAAAAACCATAATTTGACTTGGTTCATGGGTCTCATCAGGATTGTGAGAACCTAACATAACCATCAGCGGAATCTGAAGTGGCTAAATTCCTGTCCCCAAAACTTTGAAACATGAATCATCCAATTTCGATGACTTCATAGGATCAACATATGGATACGAATGACAATCACCAGAGGTGTGAGAGAATATGTTTTCGATAGAATGACAATCGTTGAAGCCACCAATTTGATGAGGTTGGGTATTTGGCACATAAGGCTCTTCTTGGATTGAAAGTAAAGAGGAATCAATGAGAGAACCATCTTGAATTGGTTGAGATGTAAGGTATTCTTCTTAACTTGATAAATACTATGGATGGAAGATATCAGGAACAAGAGATTCAAGATTCTCATACTATGATTGTGAAACATCACCTCCATGTACGTGATTGCAATCAACACGAGCAGGATAAAGATGTGAAATATTTGTATAAATTGCTGGTGTATTAGAATCATGAAATAAATCAGGGTATAATGGATGAAAAGGTTTAGATGAAGGGGCACCATTCGGACCAGGACTCACATCTTGCACATTAGTGTCATCCAGAGGGTGAAATGTATTTGCATGCATGTCATGGCCCGTGGATTTCATAGGACAGTCAACTTTATCTAAGACAAGATCCGAGTCATTGCCGACAGGTGAATGAAATTCAGGAATAGACTTAATGTTTAACTGGCTCAAGTTGGGTTTCATCAACAGGGAGAGATGTTGCATCAAATTGATCTTAAGGTTCGAATTCAACAGGATGTATGAGAGATTGAGAAGTGAGACAATTTGATTAATTTCCCTGTAAAAATTTTCCATCATCCAAACCGTTTACGACCAAAATTTCCTTAGGTAAAAAATCAGGAGGGGGATGATAAATTTCACAAGCACTAAATTCTTCCTCGTAGGCTTGAGGTTGTTCCTGACTCAGAGAGATAGGCAAGACAATATTAGGGATAAGATCTAGGAAATATCTAACTTGCATATTGTTTGGTCAATTTAGTGTGTCCTAAATTGCTACATTAATTTGTCAATCCGGGATTCGTAAGCTGACGAAGTGTGGTGCACTATATGTGCAAGATAATCTATCTCTTACTTTTTGTCGTTTTTGGTTTTTTTATTTATCTTGGGGTTTTTTGTCTTGGTTGGTTTTCCTAATGTGAAATGGAAATTCTAAAAGACAAGTATGGATATAAATGTTTAAGGCAATGATGTCCTTTATAATGATTTCCCAAACTTCAAACTTCAAAAGGATTTTAAAACATGCAATGACAAAATTAATTCCTAAAATAAAATGAAAATGTGCCACTATACTAGTCAAACAAACAGTGAACTATTGATCATGAAACCCATTACCCTTGCTGCTGTCTAAATACAAAAGAAACTGTGCTCAAATAAATCCAAGAATTGCAAGCAAAGTAAAGCTAAAATAAAATTACATCAACTCATATTCTGACCCCTCACCATTAGTCTCGCTATGGCTTTTGGAGGTAATCATAAACAACTTGAGCAATCTGATATCTAATTTGCAGAAAAATAAACTAATATCAAATTACACACTCATACTTCAATCCCTCACCATTAGTCTCGCTATGGCTTTCAGAGGTAACTGACAATGACATGAGCAATTTAATATCTAACTTGCAGAAAAATAAACTAATATCAAACTACACACTCATACTTCAATCCCTCACCATTAGTCTCGCTATGGCTTTCGGAGGTAACTGATAATGACATGAGCAATTTAATATCTAATCTAACTAGTAAAGCAAATGTACAAAACTGAAATAAATAAAACAGTTCTGGAATTAAAAGCTAAGAAAAAATAAATCAGCAGAAGGACAAGACTGATTCCATGTCATTAGTCATTGTAAAACTATGTGCAAATGCCTGGGCTGCCTATTGTAATCTGGAACAAAGACATTGATCAGTTAACAGCAGTATAAAGTATGAAAAATTATGAACAGAAATAAAACGTTAATACCATAAGAGATGTAGTATATACACGTGAATGATTATGGCATAATGAACATAAGAAAATAAAGCATGAAACTATACAGCAATAAATAAAACCTCGGCGTGTGCAGGGGCCCTCTGCACAATCCTCGGGCAATAGCTATCAACCACGAATTATGCTTATGAACAGAGTCTTCTCATATATTCAAAATGCAGTCATAACAAGGAAATAATGTCACGACACAGTGGGCTTTCTTGACAGCCAAAATTACATTTCACTAGCTAACTACTATGCGTATGAGAACGCATTATTTATAACAGAGGAAGACATAACTAATTTCCTACAAACTGCGCTGATAAAAGACACGTGAACAACCACGTCCAGAAATATAGCATTATGGCTGCCGTGAAGATTAAATCTATGGAGAGTGGCCATTGGATTCAGCTTATGGAGCCGTTCACAGGTGTTGATATGTCCCCCGTGATTTAGAAACGGCCACGCAAGTCTTCACGTGGTGAAAAACGCAGTTATGTCACCGTAGGACTCTTAGGTTGACCACCGCTTGACTATCTTTGACCACGGCCTTCTTTGGTGAATTCGACTGAGCCAATAGGACTCGGTCCATATCCATGTTATTTCCAACTTGCCCATGTGGCTCGATT
This sequence comes from Pinus albicaulis, assembly GCA_034641835.2. Classification (NCBI taxonomy): domain Eukaryota; kingdom Viridiplantae; phylum Streptophyta; class Pinopsida; order Pinales; family Pinaceae; genus Pinus; species Pinus albicaulis. Next base: position 1,096,624,202 of record CM076578.1, read on the forward strand.
TTCCTGAAGACACCTGCAATATAGACTTTAACAAAATGGCTGCAGAAAGTTGAAGCAGCTGCGGAAAGTGACAAGATTCCGCAGCTTAATGAGAAAAAATCTAATTCAAACAGCAGACACAAAACATAGTTAAAAACCACTTTAAATGCTCTTTTATGATTAATATGCAATGATGTTGATGACTTAGGAGGTCCAGGTAAATGGAAAAAGTCTAGAAAGGTGTATAGGAAAGATGCAAGTTTGGGACTCAACATACCCCCACTATGAAGGTGTTGCATGTTCCCATGCAACCAAAATTTTGATCATCCTCCTTCAATTCATATGCTCTGATACCTCTGCCAGTACATCCAGTCCTCTTCTCTTCTTTCTTGGTTTTTCTAACATCCTGGGCTTCTTCATCAAGCATCTGAATTTGAGATTAATCAGTGCTCTACTTATCTTCTTGCATTTCTTCTTCAATTTCCTGTTCTTTTTGTGCCACAGTCCCAGATGTAGCATAGTGTTGTCATGAATGATCTTGTCCAATCTGCTTTGCTCCTTTAATGCTTCATTTTCATTTTTAATAAGGCTATTTAGAACCTCCAACTCAAAGACTTCTTGTTTCAACTATTGGACTAGAGCTTCTTGTGCTGTGTGAGGCTGAGTGGATGAAGTGCTGGGACCCGTGGCTGTTCTTTCTAAGGATTCTATGTAATCATACACCTCTTGCTGCTTTGGATCTATTTCGAGTGTCGTTTTCGTTGGGTTGTCCCCAAAATGCTGTGGAGGAGAATTGACTTCAAAATCTGGCCGAAAAGGACTCATGTCAACATCTTGAGGACTAGTTTCAACGTTTGGCTGAGAATGAGGTGGACTACGGCCAACTGGAGTTTGTTCAGGTGTTCCTTCTCCCAAATCAATAAAATGGGGTCCTTTTGTTTGTACTTTCCTCCACTTTCCTTTAAGCCTGCTGCTTCTTCTTACATGCTGTGGACTACTGTCTTTTTCCTTCTGTTTTTCTCTTCCTTTCTTTTTGGTCATAGATGACTGTTCCTGAAGGTGAACTAGTCTCTCAGATAATACTTGATGGTATTCTTCTGAGGAAGGGGTTTGATGCATAGCCTCAATGCTTTTTTTCTCTTTTGATTTTTTTGGCTTTTTACCCTCAGTCTTTTCCTTCCTCCTTTTAGACAGTCTTTCTTCTCTACTAGTTCTTTCAACTGTGTTAGTAGGAGTGCTTTGAGTTTTATCATCTGTTTTCTTTCTTCTACTTCTTTTTGATGTACTACCTTCAGGGGTTTCTTGGGGTTCTTCAAAGAAATTTATAATTAAAAACTGCTCCCAGGTGTCCTTTTTCTCTTTTAATTGTTTTTCTATCAAGATTTTTACGAGACCATGGTGATACAAATGTGGTTCTACGTCCCCCAAATGCTTTTAGATGGTTACAGACATCTTTTTCAAACTGTTTAGTAAAAAGTATGGCAGATTGAGGGACTGGTTGTCTAGGAAATTCATCAACAGCCGGGTATGATACATGTACATTATCCAAAACGTCCCTCACACGTGATAAACTTTTGAATAACCAACAGTAAACTGGCCCACTCTTCTTTTAAAGCATGAACAGGAATTCCCTTTTTTAAAATGGTGACATCCATACCTGGGTTACGTAGGATCACTCTCCAAATTTCATTGCCAATGCTCTTGTTCTTGAACCAGCGTTCACCTTCTTGAGGGAGTTCTGTAGCAGCTGCTATGGATGCCTCAGTCACTGTAAATTTGAGGTCCCCAATTTCCACCTCCAGACCGTTAAAAGACCTCGCAAAAGCTTTTGTTACCTCCTTATTGTAGCCTTTAAACTTTTGAATAAACCGAAGCCATTTTGCCTTTTTCAATATGTCTTTGACTTGCGGGTATCCTTCCATAAATTTGGGTCCTTCTGGCTATGTCCTCAACAACTGACCCATCCCTTCTTCTGTTCTTTAAAACTCGTCTACGTGAGGAGGGTTTAGCGAAGGTAAGACGGCTGAGTTAGCGGAAATGAACAGGGTTTATGTAGGAGACCAGTGACTATAAGCGGATATCAGAGAATAGGTACACAGAATGAAGCGGAACAGAGAACAAAATGGGGTGAAGGCTTATGTGAGCACGGTGGAAATGCAGCCGTGAGGTCAATAGAACAGTAGGGGGAGTAAAGTGCATCCGCCAATATTTAAAATTGGGTGGCTGCAGAGTAGACGCAAGCACGTTTATGAAACGGCTGCGGATTGGCTGAGAGAAGCCGTAGTCAAATCAACCACGTTCCATAATTACAGGTGGGGTATCAAAGTATAGCCGAACATGAGTGAAGACCGGAGGCTTGATTATGAGACCGTTTAAAAATGAATGCAAGGATTGTGGGAGAATCGTATAGAGATTGTGGAACGGTTATGGAATTATCAACGCAATCATTGCATATAATGGAGCTATGGTTTATAACTATGTAAAAATGTGCTTGAATGCCATTTGAAATAAATTTCTACTCATACCTTGGAATTATTTCCATTTTTCATTAGTCTTCAATCAGTTGCTCCTCGTTGATGCTTTTGAATGCCTCATGTATTCATAATATGTCCTCATACCTGCATTTGATTTCATGATTGTTGAACTAACATCTGACTGTAAATTTTTGAAAAACAGAGTGGTGGCTGCAGAAACTGCTTCTTGCTGCGGAAACTGGTGTCAGCTGCGGAAACTGACACAACAATTATTTGGGTGAATGGAGATGGATAGATGATAATTGACTGAATGAAAATGGTCATGAAAGAAAAAAAAAATTATTGGTGAAATGAAATGAAATAGATGAAATGGAGTGAAATGAAATGAAGTGGAGTGGAATGAAGTGGAATGAAATGGAGTGGGTTGTCATTTATCTTGTGAAATGAGAGAGAGAGAATTTTTTTTTGGAAAATATAGGGTGTCAAGTGTTCCTGATTTCACCCTACATTTTCTGTATAAGACTGCCAATCAATGATTGGTTTTCAGGCTTATACAAATTTTTATTTTATTTATTTATTTATTTTTGGCACTGAAAAGAACAAAGGCTAGGCTGGTGGAGAAGAAGGATTCTTCTTCACCAGCCTTATTGCAGAATTGTCTTGAAACATTTTGACAAATTCTTCTTTTGAGAGTGGCTTATGATAGATCTTTAATCTGTGGCCATTCACAATAAGAGGAGTTTGAGATTCATCAATGGTCTTGATTCTTACCGCTCCATTGCTAAAGATCTTGTCAATCTCATATGGCCCAAGCCAATGAGTCTGAAATTTTCCTTTAAAATCTTTAAATTTGGAATCAAATAGCAATGCCCAATCTCCTTCTTGAAACTTCTTCTCTTTGATGTATTTATCATGCCATTTAGCTCTTTGATATTGAACTAGATCAGTTCTTAGAATTTCCTCTTGTCTGATCTCATCTAGCTCATTCAACTGCTCCATTCTATGCTTTTGAGCTTCTGATAAATCCATCCCCAACTGAACTGCTATCTTGAAGGTCTTGACTTGGAACTCAATGGGAAGCAGGACTTCTTTCCCATAAACAAGTTCATAGGGAGAATGTCCTGTTGTATTTCTCCATGTAGTTCTGTAGGCCCACAAGGCTTCAGGAAGCCTTTCTGCCCAATCTCTTCTATGTAGATGAACAGTTTTGGTGATGATACTTTCAAGAACTTTGTTTGTAGACTCCACTTGACCATTTACTTGCGGATGGTAAGGAGTAGATCTTCTATGCTTGATTTTGTATTCTTCCATCAACTTCTCCACCAAGTTGGATGTGAATTGGCTTCCCTGATCTGTCACAATTTCTCTTGGAACACCAAAGCGAGTAAAAATATCCTCATAAAGAAAATTAACAACTGAATTTTCAGTAGCAGACACTAATGCTTTGGCTTCCACCCATTTAGTAACATAATCAGTACAAAACAATATATACTTATTTTGCTTAGATGATGGATTAATAGGTCCAATGAAATCTAAATCCCATTTTTCAAAGGGTTCGATGAGTACCTGTGGTTGCAATGGAATTTCATTTGAAAGGGTAGGTTTCCCTACTCTTTGGCAGCTGTCACACCTTTTGACATATTGTTTTGTATCTTTGAAGAGGGAAGGCCAACAATATCCTAAAGAGAGGATTTTATAGGCTGTCCTTTTGTCAGCAAAGTGTCCGCCGCATGGTTCATCATGACATGCCTTGAGGATATCAGGTATTTCATCCTCCCTGACACATCTTCTGATCACAAGATCTGGCCCTGTTTTGAACAATTCGTTAGAAATCCATGAATATTTTGAACTTTCCTGAATAATCTTTCTTTTTTCACTTGGAAATAAATGTGGAGGCAGTTTCCCTGTAACCAAATAGTTAGCAATATCTGCATACCAAGGAGTCTTAATAGTTACTGCAAACAAGTATTCATCAGGAAACTTATCCTCTACAGGAGAATCTTCTTTAGTATTCTCAATCCTAGACAAGAAATCAGCTACTGTATTTTGTTTTCCTGGTCTATCCAACACAGTAATATTGAATTCTTGCAAAAGTAAAAGCCATCTTGTCACTCTGCCATTAGTAACAGGTTTGTTCATCAAATATCTAATTGCAGAATGGTCAATATGAATAAAAGTTTCATAGCCTGTTATGTAATGTCTAAACTTATTAATTGCATGAACAACAACTAAGAACTCTTTTTCAGTCACAGTATAGTTCAACTCTGTGGGAGTCAAATTTTTACTGGTGTAATAAATGACATAAGGAATTAAATCTTTTTGACCCAACACAGCTCCAAGAGCTGTATCTGAAGCATCCGTAGAAATATGGAAAGGAAGTTTCCAATTTGGTCCTCTCAAAATAGGTGCTTCAGATATTCTTGTTTTCAAAGTTTCAAAAGCTGATTGACAATCAGGATCCCATTTAAATTCACAGTCTTTTGTAAGCAACTTGAAGAGTGGAGATGTTATTTTAGTGAAGTTTTCTATAAATCTTCTATAGTAACCAGTAAATCCTAGAAAACTTCTAACATCTCTTTGAAAATTTGGAATAGGCAACTTGGAGATGACTTCAACTTTTGATCTATCAACCTTAATCCCATCTCCCGAAATATGATGTCCTAAAACAATCCCTTCAGTAAACATCATAAAGCATTTTTCATGGCTTAATGAAAGGTTTGTTTCTTTACATCTTATGAGAACTTTTTCCAAATTTTCTAATGCCTCTTCAAATGAATTACCATAAATTGTAAAATCATCCATATAAACCTCTACACAATCATGGATTAGATCAGAAAAAATTCCTAGTACTGCTCTTTGGAATGTTGCGGGTGCATTACATAACCCAAAAGGAAGCACTCGATAGGAAAAAGTCCCCCATGGATAGGTAAATGTGGTCTTATCTTGATCTTCAGGTGCTACCTGAATTTGATTATAGCCACTAAAACCATCCAAAAATGAAAAGTACTTTTTACCTGCTAATGTATCTAATACCCGATCGATAAAAGGCAAAGGAAAGTGATCCTTCAAAGTTGCTTTGTTCAATTCCCTGTAATCAATGCATACCCTCCATTTACCATTCTTTTTAGGTACTATAACCAAATGAGAAACCCATCGGCTATCTGAAATTGGATAAATGAAGTTTACATTGAGTAGTTTTTGGAGCTCTTCTTTCACTATCTCCCTAAGGTTTGGATTCATCTTTCTCTGAGGTTGTCTGATTGGTCTACTGTTTTCCTCAATATAGATATGATGGATGCAAGTCTTAGGATCAATACCTTTCATGTCAGTATACTCCCATGCAAATGCAGTAGAATGTTTTTGCAAGATTTTGGTTAGTTCTTCCTGTTGTGACTTTTCCAAATTTTTGTTGATATTTAATGTTTTTCCTGGAAAAATATCAATGGTAGAACTACCGAACTCTTCCATAGAGTAAAGAGACGTTTGTCTTGATGATAAATATTCTATGTCAGATTCCAACTGAAATTGTGTGAGGTCATATTCTGAAGATGTCTCAAAATTTTCTAATGTGTTCAGAATTTGACTATCCTCACTAATTTCAGAAATCGTAAAGACAGGTTGTATAGTGTCCTCATCATCGACCCATTCATTATCTCCTACTTCTGTAATTGATTTTGCTGGAGGATACAAATTGAATTTCTTTGTCGAATTACCATTAGAAATGTACATATCCACAAATCTACAGCTAATGAAAGCATCAGCTGTGGCTAGCCAAGGTCTTCCTAAGATAAGTGGGTGCCCTCCTAAATTACTCTTGGGAGTCAAAATCATAAAATCTACTGGATATTCCCAAGAATCTAAGGAGACTGAAATATCTTCTAATACACCATCTGGTTTGATAATTGATCGAACTGCAAGTTGCAGTAAAATAGGTGTAAAAAGAAGATTAGGAAGTTTTAGCTGTTCCATAATCTGTCTACTCATAATGTTGATAGCATCCCCTAAGTCAATCAATGTGTTTTGAATTTCTATCTGTTGGGGCCCTTGTTTTTGAAATATTGGTTAGAACATTTTGAATTTTGACCTTTTGAGTTGTGGCATGAAGACACATGGCAATCGCGACCGCGTCGCCACTACCAAGAGTCGCGAAGCTATCAAGGTGGCATGGAAGCATGAGATAGCTTAAGAAAGAACACGCACAGGTACAGATGAAGAAAACACACAGCAGAAGACAGAAAGCGGAACACACAGATAATAGGAGAGAAGCTGGAAGCAGTTGGAGAAAAGACACAGAGGCACTGATAGTCGCGATAGCAGGTGAATAAATAACAGACACCCGGCTGAAAGAAGAAGAGACTGCAGAGGTTGCGAGGCTCGTAATAGGAGAAGAAGCACAGAGCGACTGCAGGAAATCATGCATGACACTTCTATGGTTTCTAATCTCCTCTATTCTACCTTTCTGTTCCGTAAGACATCTGTATCAGAGTTGTAAGCTATCGCTGAAAATGCTATGTAATCATGTGCTTGGCCAAGAGATTAATACAATGAAAGGTTGTTGTTTCAATGAGAGGTTTACATGCATGTAATGTGTTTATGCTGGTTTAAAATTTTATTTTCTAATGTTTGAATGCTTCTTAAGTGCTCTTCTGTACATGACTCTATCTATATAATCAATGTACTGTCCCTCATGAGTTGCGACTTTGTTCCTTGCCATCGATCTTATCCCCTTCTGCATGTGGTTGCGGCACGCCTCGGGTGAGACTCTCTGCTCTCCGGAGTAGGGTGAAAATGCCGGCGTGATCCTAGACTACATCGGACCCCCTTTGTTGGCCACAACTCCTGAACCTGGGTCTTGTCCGCAAGACCTGACTCCTCGCCAAAAAATGGTTCCGTTGCCAGGACCTGCATGTTCTGAGGGGACCTAGATCATGGTATCGAGGATTTTTGAAGGAGAGATACGACGATGGTGGGATAATCATCTCGACCAGTGCATTACTCAGCAAGCAGAGCTGACCAAGAAAAAGGAGGCGGCAATCAAGGAGCTCGTCCTTTTCTCTGACTCAGCCAGTGATACGCACGAAATTTTCTGGGGAAGGTTCCCTACCGACCTTTACAATTGGTTGCGGAGGTTACGAGCGACAGTGCCTCGAGAGGGCTTGCGGAAGATAAACCGCAGGTGGGCGCATGAAGATCTGGTTGCGCTGCATCGGGTGGACACGGAACTAACCCACACGGTGGATTTTGGGGTAAAGACCACGTTGGAAGGATACACTGTGGAGTTTGCTGCTGAGTGCTATCAATCTTTCTCGAAAGCCGAGGCTGTCTTCCACTCAGGGCTAAGAGGGACGCTGCTTAAGGAGATTCCGCTGTGGATTAAAGCTCTGATGGTGGATGAAGGGTTGATTGAATTCCACAAAACGAGTATGGAAGCGTAAACCACCCGTGCTGGGGGAAGGGTTGAGGGGACCGATGCTACATAGAATGTGAAAGCGGGAAGCGGGGAATGGATGTTGAGGCCGCATGCAAGTTGAGGGAGCGACGTGCGCATCGGCGGGCACAGATCGCCGATAGGTGGCGAAGAAGGGTGATGCGAGATTTGAAGAGACGGGAGATCGAGAGGAAAAATCAGAAGGAGGCACCTCAGAGGATAGGAATTATGGATTTGGATACCCGAGAAGAAGACGGGACAGCGGTGGAAGTGCAATGGGTGCATGGGAGCCCAGCGACGCAAGGAAGAGAAATGGTGACTAGTGAAGATGATGAAAAGATGCAGCCCGAAGAGAGTTTTGATGACGAATGGCACGGCATGATGCAGCGGATGTTTCAAGAGCAGACGACACTCACCCCTCCAGGCAGCCCTACTTCCCACTTTCTGCATGGCCAGGATCCCTACCTTCCCCTGGTACTGTATCAACCTTTAAGTAATATTTTCATTCAGTTACAAGCATTAAGTCAGTCATACAGTAGTTCATCAGTGTCAGTAATGTCAGGTAGTAGCAGCGTTACTAGTAGTGTTGTATTCCCTAGTGGAACCGTTACGCAACCAGGACCTGGAGGATTTATCCTGGTCAATACTCCGCAAGTACACATGGCTGGATCTTTCACCCGGTATCCAGAGTTCTCTGGCCGGGGCAATGATGATGTAGAGCAACACTGGTATCTGTGCGAAGCCATCTGAAGGGCTCGGAAAATGCCAGATGCAGGGAATTTAATAGAGTTCCAAACCACGCTCAGAGAGAGGGCTCTGCGATGGTTTATCAAGTGGTCCGAGGCTCATCCTAACCCCGTAATTGCGGACGTAAAGCGGGATTTTGTCCGCGAATTCAAGCTTCCCCAGACAAACCAGCAGGGCCTGTCCGAGCTGTGGGAAATTAAGTAGAAGGAAGGTGAGACCGCGTGGGAGTTGATGCGGCGATTCAAGGACGCGATCGAGAAACTCAGCTACCCGATCAATCCAAGCCACCAGAGGGACTGGTTCATCAAGGCTCTGCTTCCCTTGACATGAACCCCTCTCACTCAGCAAAAGATTGATAATCTGCAGGATGCTTTGGAGCAGGCCATGAAGATTGAAGCCATGGCAGGCTACCCCCAAGAATATCGGGGGGGGGGGGGCTGGCCCCGCAAGATCCTTCTTTGATAGGGTTGCAACACCAGATCGCCAGCTTGACTAAGAAGCTCAAGGAGCTCCAGCCGGTGAGACCAGTGCGGCCGAATGTTTGGTGCACTCATTGCCTGGTTGAGGGCCACGTCGCAATCGAGTGTCCACGGTTGCGCGACGCAGGGGCAGGACCCTCGGTCGCAGCAATCCAGGGGGGTCCACCACCCGGTGGTGGCACAGCGATGAATCCGCAGGGGGTCTACCAGCCGCAACAGCCTTACGCGGGGTTCCCCCCACAACCGGGTTCCTCCACCACAGAGTATTGCGAGATTTGCCGGACGCTGGGGCATCCACCTCGAATGTGCCCGATACTACAGAAGTACTCCACGATCCCAAACAATGTGTACTACGAATTTTGTGTTTCCACGACTCACAACACTGAGCAGTGCAGGGCGCTCGATGCACTTGCGGATCGATTGGATCGTCCCTCCTACAGGGTGAACGAGGCCCCAAGGGGAAGAGGCGGCGGCATGCGGGGAGGTTGCACAGGCGGACGCAGTCCGGTGAAATGTTACAACTGTGACCAGGAGGGTCACATGGCTCGAGAATGTCCCCTTCCGCGACGACCCTGGTGTTCCCAGTGCCGGGTAAACGCCCACGCCACAGAGGACTGTCCGGAGCTCATCAAGAAGTGGAAAGAACAGGCGAGGCAGAGGAGAGCGAATCTGATAAACTCAGAGCCATGAGGGACCGCGACCCCAGACATGAAGAACGTCATTATCGTGACGAGGGGCGGGAAGAAAACTGGAGAGGATGCCCACGGGAAGGAGCCAGAACGAGTGGTTCGGCCAGCATCCCCGAAGATGTTAATCAGGCCCAAAGCCCAGAAGAAGTATTTCTAGGAGGCAGTCGAGGCGTTCGCCTAGCTGCGGGACATGGGAGGTCTGGAGGAGCCCATGCTGCCGAAATCTGGGGCGTCGAACGTCACAGGTACTGTGGTCAAGGATTGGCTCCAGCTATTCCTTAGGATTGTTGACAATGCTGCGCTGCGGCAGCAGCTCAAGCATGCTTTGGAAGGAGCACTGCAGGGGCGCACAGGACTTAAAGATTCGGCGAACGCTGCCCCTCAATACGTGCAGCGCGTCAAGCGGAACAAGCAACGAAAAGGCAAAGAATTCCGGCTTAACACGCAGGTTGTGGGATTCAAAATCAGCGATACCATGCTGGACTTGGGGTCCGACGTCAACATTCTGCCACGGAAGATGTGGGAGGCTCTTGGAAGGCCACGGCTAGCCTACTCGCTAATCTAGCTCAGGATGGCGAACCAGTACTGTATTCTGCCAATCGGCTGGCTCGAGGGTGTTGAGGTCGACATTGTGGGGGTGAAGACATACACCGATTTTGAGGTTTTTTGATATCATGGGCGACAAGGATCCCTATCCTACCTTACTCGGTATTGACTGGGCTTTTGAGAATTACACCATCATCGACCTTAAAAAGGAGCTGATGATCTTTGAGGATGAGGAAGTACGGGTCACCCAGCCCCTTGACCCATATCAGGGCCCACGATATATGGAAACAGTGGACAATCGGGAGGATGCTCAGATGATGAAACACCTTTATCAGATTACCACAGGAAAGCGGGACGACTATATTAACCCGACCGTAACCGGCTCTGTCAGTTGGTGGAGTGTGCAAAGCTCGGAGCTCAGATCCGAACTCGCGTGGGAACACTGGCAACAAGGGGGGTATGAGACCACCACACGGAGATGTGCTTCCATTGCCCAAGTCCGGTGGGTGGGGACGGAGATCCGCGGATATCCCACCTTGTCGAACATGCAAGAAGTCAATACTTTTATTACCAAGGTGGAAGACCTGGTCCCAGCTGAAAGCCGGATGCAACTTTTGGATGTGGCCTTGCAATCCACGTCGGCCCGGTGGTGGAAAAATCACCGCAACGCTCTGTTGCGATGGGAGTGCGTGGCGGATGCTTTGCGGGCACGATTTAAAGAGGATGAAGGACCTCGCAGTATGCTTAAGTATCACGGAACTTCCGACCCACGACATCATTTGTGGGCCTGTGAGGAGCAGTGGCGCAGCACCAGGTACCCTGAAGAGCTGTGGGTCCACATGTTTATCCACTCCCTGGATACAATTCCCCATGCCTGGTACCTGGAGGAAGAGCGGAAATGGGGAACCCGCTCTTGGCAGGAAGTCACGGACAAGTTCGTTCGGTGCTTCTTGTTCAAAGGGGAGACGGCGCCGGAGTCTCAGGCCCTACAGGCAATCAAGGAGGTCTTGTTTTTCCACCATCTCGAGCCCGACGGGGGCCCGGTTGTGTCACGACCTGAGGTCAGGCGCGAGTTGGTTTGCCACCGGATTGACGGCGATCCGGATGATGATAGTCTGGAGGACCTCAGGCATCTCTATTTTGACGAAAAGGAAGGCGAGCGGAACATCATTGAAGAGCTGACGACTGAAGGAGTCCATTTACAGCCACTAAAGACGAAGAAGCTGAACATTGGAACAGACGAGAAACCCAAGCTGGCAACGGTGGGAGATTACTGGGACGAGGAAACGACAAAAGAAATTTTCAGCCTCCTCCAGGAATACGAAGACTTGTTCCCATCCTCAGTTGCAGACCTGAAGGGGATCAAGGGGGACCTGGGCGAAATGCGCATCCTGCTGAAACCGGGGGCCAGGCCGGTGAAGCACCGACCCTACCGACTGAACCCAGGTATCAAAGAAAAGGTCAAGACGGAGATCGACAAGATGTTGGCTGCAGGTCTTATCTTTCCAGTACAAGAAGCAGAGTGGGTGAGTCCCATTGTCATTCAGAACAAGAAGGACAAAGCGGAGATACGTGTCTGCGTAGACTACCAGAGTCTGAACAATGCCTGCATCCACGATCCGTTTCCCACACCTTTCAGGGATGAAGTTCTAGATCATGTTGCGGGAAATGAAGCCTATTCCTTCACTGATGGGTTTTCGGGTTACCATCAGGTGCGCATTGCCGAAGAAGACAAAGCAAAGATGACATTCACCACTGAGTGGGGATCATTCGCATACCACGTTATGCCGTTTGGTCTAAAGAAGGCACCAGTGGTGTTTTCCCGGATTGTAATTGCTGCTTTCCGGGAGTACATTCACAAGTTCCTGGAGGTCTACATGGACGACTGGACCGTCTACAGCCTGTTGAAGAAACACGCCTCCCTGTTGCGTATTATGTTTGACCGGTGTCGTCAGCTGCAGATTTCCTTGAACTTGAAGAAATGTATTTTTGCAGTTCCATTCGGGACACTCTTAGGCCACGTGGTGTGCAAGCAGGGGGTCTGTGTCGATCCCGCCAGGGTCACGGTCATCGTTCACATGGAAGCCCCCGAAACCGTGAAGCAGTTGCGTGCACTGCTCGGGCACACAGGATATTACAGGCGGTTTATCCGCAACTACGCAAAGATTACGGCCCGTTTGGAGAAACTGTTGTGGAAGTCAGAAATATTCCAGTGGACGGAGGAGTGTAGGAAGGCCCTTGACACCTTGAAGGAGAAGTTGGCGACAGCACCCATACTTGTTCATCCCGACTGGGATAAGCAGTTCCACGTGCATATTGATGCATCTGGTATTGCACCTGGGGCTGTCTTGGCGCAACCCGGGGAGACGACAGTTGACCACCCCGTCTACTTCGCCAGCCGCAGGTTATCGAATGCGGAGAAGAATTACACCACGATTGAGTGGGAGGCATTGGCGATGGTGTACTCCCTCCAGAAGTTCCGCCACTATCTCCTGGGCGGCAAATTCAAATTCTTTACGGACCACTCTGCATTGAAGTATCTGGTGAATAAGCCTGATTTGGAAGGACGGATCTGTCGATGGCTTCTACTTTTCCAAGAATTCATGTTTGAGGTGATTGTCAAGCCCGACAGGTTGAATGTCGGTCTCGATCATTTATCCAAGTTGGAGACGGGAGAGAATGAAGGCTCGATGGACGATCAGCTGCTGGATGCCGACCTCTTTCGAGTCGAAGCAGTACCGGATTACTTGGCTGACATCGCCACTTATCTGACCACGGGACAATGCCCTCAGGATTACACCCCGCTCCAGAAACGCCACCTGGTTTTCCTGGCGGCCGACTACCAATTGATCGCGGGGCAGCTATACAAGCTGGGCCTCGATGAGGTGTTGCGCAGATGCGTCCTTGACCACGAACGGGAAGCGGTGATGTGGGAATGTCACAACGGTGTTGCGGGAGGGCATGTGGGTGCAAAACCCACTGCAAGGAAGGTGCTCCAAGCTGGCCTGTGGTGGCCGACAGTACATGCCGACTAAAAGGCCTATGTGAAGCGCTGTGATGTTTGCCAGCGGATGGGAAGGCCCTCTCACCGGGACGAGCTTCCGCTACACCCAGTACATGTGTTGCAGCCGTTCGAAAAGTGGGCTGTCGATTTTGTAGGACCCATCGCCCCAGTCGCCAGACACTCCAAGGCCCGGTACATCATTACCGCCATGGATTACCTCACCCGGTGGGCTGAGGCAGCAGCGGTACGCGACTGCTCGGCAAAGACCGCTGCCCGGTTCATTTTTGAACACATCATCAGCCGGTTTGGCTGCCCACGAAGTTTAACCAGCGATTAGGGTACGCACTTCATTAATGCCACGGTCAAGCCACTACTGGACACCTTTATGATTCAACATCACAAAAGTAGCCCATACCACCCGCAGGCCAATGGTACTGTGGAAGCATTTAACAAAATTCTTGAAAAAGGCTTGACTAAGATTTGCAATGCTCAGTGCGACGATTGGGATGAGCGTCTCCCAGCGGCATTGTGGGCCTACCGGACCACGGTGAAACGCTTGACCAATCAGACACCATTCCAGTTGGTGTATGTCCGGGAAGCTGTGATTCCCGCCAAGTTCATTGTACCCAGTCTTTTGATCGCTACGTCTCTTCAGTTCTCTGAAGAGGAGTCACTTCGGGAACGTCTCCAGGAGCTACAGGAGCTGGATGAGGCCCGATTCCTGGCGGAATTCCACCAAAAGGTTCAGAAGGCCAGGCAGAAAGCGTGGCACGACTGCCACATCAAGACCAAAGCCTTCCAAGTTGGCGGCAAAGTTCTCTTATATGATAGCCGGTTCCAGAAGTTTCCAGGCAAGCTCCAGATGCATTGGTTGGGACCCTACTTTGTCATCGAGATCCGCGACTCAGGAGCCGTTCGGTTGGCACAACTGGACAGTATAGTTCTCCTTGGGTGGGTGAATGGTGCATGCCTAAAACCCTACCAGGAGTAGGTACCTTTCACTTCTAATCAATAACTCTCGCACCCGAGAGCACCCGTAGTGTAGCTTAGTCGAATAACTCTCCCGCAACCGGGATGAGCATAGGGAGTCTTTTCCGTTCATAGGTAGTCTGTCAATAACCGATCAATTGCGGGGACCGCACCGCAACCGACTGTGGTAGGGGCGGCACCAGTCCAGTGTGTCACCGCGCCCGTCCAGCGTGCCATCCTTGTAGGATCCATCCACGTGCCAGTATCAGTCCAGGTCATTTCCGTCAGTCCTTTTTTTCAGTCCATAGGATCGCTCAGATTTGCATCATAAATTACCATAAGTAGATAGTAACCGTACCATAATCATTTGCCATCAGCCGCAGTTCCCTCAGCCGTTGCGTCCGCCCATTTCCCCATGACGCCGTCAGCAACTGTCAGATTACACACAGGCACGCGATCGATCGCACGATTATCGCAGGCAAGAAGGCTAGCCGGAATTAATTGTCATTATGGGGTCTCATCAACTCCGCTCGTGCCAGGTGATGACATAACTTACATGGAGACCAACAGCACGAGAATGCCGGACCAGTTCAATTTGGCAATTGTAGTGACACCAGAGCGGTTGAAGTCTCAAAACGCACCGCACCAAGATAGAAGCTCCAGAAGAATTCTCTAGGTTTACCAGCGCCGTGCCAAGATGCCAAAGGCTCTCTTATCCGTTGCTGAACCAGCGCTGGACAGTCGAATCCACAGAACAGAGTCGCTGGTTGGAAAATATGACAGTGCAGCGTTGATAGACGCCAACCTTTCCGACCCAACCAAATTCCCCCACCTCCATTGGCAGACATATATGGAGCATCACTACACACCAGGCAGTAGCTCAAACAGCCGAATGCGACAAGAATACAGGGGCCTCCAGCAATCGTCCTTGATGAATTTAAGAACTCTTCCTGTTTATGGGACTACAGGACCAGCCCTGCAATGCACCCAGTTCCTCCTCAGCCGAATTCAGAACGGGTCCCTGTGGCTAAACGAGGAAATCCCCATTCATGCTGAAGACATCCATCACCTCATAGGGCTGTCTCAGAATGGCGCAGATGTCTCCGCTGCCGGTTAGACATCTTCCAAGCGCGCCCGAAAGTTGGGTGATATAGACCTCTATACCAAGTATGGCACTCGCCGGGGAGGGAAAGGTGCCAAAATTGATCTGATTAACAAGCCGGAGATTCGGTTCGCTTGCTATCTCATTGCTAGCAAGACGATGCGACATTATACCAAAGGAGAGTGCACCTTGGATACAATCTCCATTGCGGAGCACTGTGTCCAAGGCACCAGGCTAAATTGGTGTTCTTTCGTGCTCAAAGAACTGTTCGCGGCATGTGAAGAGAATTATAAGCGCACCACTAGTTTCATCTATGGTTACCTGATTGTAGCTTTTTCCATGTGGAAATGGCACATTCCTCCTGTCCGGCTGCCGGCAGAAACTACCACGAGCCAGCCCCTCGCGATGAAGTTCACCCCGTGGTAGGTGTCCTCTGACCCCAGCACTACACAGGTGAATGTGGAAGCGTTTCGGGCTTGGTACGGGTTAATGAGAGATGTGGTGGCTAACCAGCAACGGGTGCACAGGCACCTGTTGGATGATTATAGTGAGCAGGTATGGTTCGGGGTAAGCCACAGGCACACTTACCTCTGCCCCACTTGCGTGCCGGAAGCCACCTTCCACATGGCGCCGCTCAGATTCCAGCTGGACGATGCTACCTTTCACCGCGAGGTCTCTGCGTGGCCGGGGGTCATAAAGCACATCCGCGACGGGATCCCCAGATATAACTTTGAGCGGATGCTGCCGACGCAGCGGCCTGCCGAGACAGGCGCAGCAGGGTCCTCACAGGCTGCGGCGGGACCTTCTCAGGATGCATCCGGGACCTCACAGGAACTGCCTGAATCACTGGTCCCCGTCGTACAACACTTCAATACCCAGGTACGCAGTCTCAACGTGGCGACCCAAGTTATTTCAAGCGGTGCCCCTTTGTTCCCTTTATTTTCTGAATTCCAACTCAGTCGTTCTCTTGCTCCGTCCCATACTGCCCCTCTCACTTCTCCCATCCCTACCAACTTATTCACTTCTACCAGCCCCATCATCACCCCGATGGGCGAAACGGGCCCGGGACCTGATCAATTAGACCCCCCTCCATCCAAGCGGGCCCGCACCGCCGTCACCGATCCGGTGGTGGACCTTACTGATGATGATCCGCCATCCACTCCACTCACAGGGACATTGATTCCGGAGGAACCCCTGATCGATCCATCAGAATTCCTCAATATTCGCCTCCCCCATACCTCCTCCACCCCGTCCACCGCTCCCTCCACCGTCCGTCCCCTTGCCACTTCATCCGTTCCATCAAACTCATCTGCCACTATATAAGACCCTCTTATCCAGGAACTCTTTGGAGGAGACCACGGGGCTGAAGTCACCTCCAATACTGAGGCCGTAGTACCACCAGTCGACCCCATGGCCACACCCCAGGGTTCTTTCTCTACTATATTTACCCGGCTGGCCAATGTTGGGGCTGACTCAGTCGAGGCTCCGCCTGAGCATGCTGACCCTCCCCCTATAGACCAGACCACTCAGCAAGAATGGCCAGATTCCGATATGGGCACCTCATTGCAGCAACAGACACCGGTGTTCCCTCTTGAGAACTCCAACATGTCAGTGGCCAGTGGCCAACCTCTGCAGGAGCGAATGACGGAGCAGGGCGTTTCCGGCAACCCCAACGTAGAAACATGGGGTACAGGCCAGTTGTACCTATTCATTCAGCAGGCGGCCCTGCAGGCCGAACAACTTCATTCAGAGCTGCAGTAGCGGTGCGATGAGCAGCACCACCAGATCACAACGCTTACTGAACAGCGCGAACAACTGACCAAGGAGAAGACCTACCTGGAGGAGCAGGTCACCATTGCCGCTCAGGTGTTCTTAGACCTATGGCCCACTGTAAGGGCTCACCATACCCCACTTCCTGACAATATAGCGGAGAGCAATGTAGCAGTCCAGGCTTACCACATTCGGTCTGCCTTCACGAGTCTATGTAGGGAGAATCAGGATCTTCAAGCGGCGTTAGCTGCACGGCCCGCGCTCCCCGACCCACAGATTGTCTACTCAGAACAGGTGGCCTCCATGCAGACCCAGGCAGCTCGCATGCAGGCGACCCTTCACTTCACAACGCGCGAGGTTTGCGACCTCCTGCGAAGTCTGCAGGAGTGTTCACTCGCCCTCACTGTCAAAACGCAGCCCATCTCTGCCCAACTGCAACAGATTTCCAGGGAAATTTAGGAGACCGCAGACCCCGCGTGGTTAGATAAACTCTATGCCCAAGCGGACGAGCTCGAGGTTCAAATGCAACAGACCGAGGCCAACTCAGCAGCGGCCAAGCAGATAATTCGGGAAATCCATCTGCCCATTCAAGCCAGTGCCAAATCAATACAACACCTAGCTGCAAAGGTCGAGACCCAGCTTACCACGATGTTCGGGGCCATCCCGACGAATATGGAGGAGGCCGCTGCCACCAGGATCACTGAGGAAGCAGACTCACTAATGCAGGGCTGGCAGCAAGCGGTGTTGGACTTCACCGGGCTTAAAGATACAATGCTCCGTAGGGTCCCGGAGTTGGGGCCCTTGTTTGAATAGCCGCTTGGAGGAGCACAACAGGAAAGGGCACGAGGCGAAGGCACACAAGCCGAACAAGGCACGGGAGCCAGCGGGGCAATGGAGGTGGAAACTGTCATTTGTGATTGACTCAGGGACGAGTCAAGAAATTGTGGTCGGGGCCTGTTGGGGCCCTTGTTTTTGAAATCTTGGTTAGAACATTTTGAATTTTGACCTTTTGAGTTGCGGCATGAAGACACATGGCAATCATGACCGCGTCTCCACTACCAGGAGTCGCAGAGCTATCAAGGTGGCGCGGAAGCATGAGATAGCTGAAGAAAGAACACGCACAGGTACAGATGAAGAAAACACACAACAGAATACAGAAAGCGGAACACACAGATAACAGGAGAGAAGCTGGAAGCAATTGAAGAAAAGACACAGAGGCACTGATAGTCGCGATAGCGGTTGAATAAATAACAGTCACCCGGCTGACAGAAGAAGAGACTACAGAGGTTGCGAGGCTCATAACAGGAGAAGAAGCACAGAGCGACTGTGGGAAATCATGCATGACACTTCTATGGTTTCTAATCTCCTCTATTCTACCATTCTGTTCTGTAAGACATCTATATCAGAGTTGTAAGCTATCGCTGAAAATTCTATGTAATCATGTGGTTGGCCAAGAGATTAATACAATGAAAGGTTGCTATTTCAATGAGAGGTTTACATGCATGTAATGTGTTTATGCTGATTTAAAATTTTATTTGCTAATGTCTGAATGCTTCTTAAGTGCTCTTACGTACATGACTCTCTCTATATAATCAATGTACTGTCCCTCATGAGTTGCGACTTTGTTCCTTGCCATCGATCTTATCCCCTTCTGCATGTGGTTGCGGCACGCCTCGGGTGAGACTCTCTGCTCTCCGGAGTAGGGTGAAAATGCTGGCGTGATCCTAGACTACATCGGACCCCCTTTGTTGGCCACAACTCCTGAACCTGGGTCTTGTCCGCAAGACCTGACTCCTCGCCAACACTATCCCATTTATATGTGTCTTGACAATTGGACTCCCTGGATCTACATACTTCTGCATGGTAATTTTTCCCATCATGATATCTACAATTTTTCCTACCAGGTGGATTCTTCTTGTATCTCTTGGTTTCTTTCCTGATCTTTTGAGACTCAACTCCTTTATTTTTTTTGCTAGAATAGGAATCTCTCTAATGGCTTGTAGCAAGGGAATCTTGATACAAACATTCTTTAATTCATCTAGAAAATCATAGTTAGGCAACAAGATTTGTTTTTCCACCCCTTTATCAATTTGTAATCTTTCAGGAAAAGGAGGTGTGGATGAAGATGCAGGTTGCTCAACTATAGGAGTTGTGGGGGATAAATTTTATTTCTCTTTTTGAATGTTTGAGTTTTGAAGAGATGCTTCCTCAGACCCTTTAAGAGAGTCCTCCTTAGAGGTATCTTGCTCTTGGATATCTATAGAAGGTTTTTCTAAAACTCTACCGGACCTGAGTTGTACATCATTGAGAGGAACAATCATAGAGGTAGGAAATTGTTGTCCTTCTATCATGTAAGTATTCTGAGGATTTTTATTGTTAGGATTTGGCAATGGTTGAGCTGGAAGTTGATTTTTCTTTTGTTGGAATGGAAGCATGAGTTGAGGATTTTGATTTTGTTGAGAAGATTGTTGTTGTGGAAATGGCAATGGAAGTTGTAGATTTGGTTTTGGAAGTTGTGGAGCTTGTTGATTTTGAAAAGATGGAGGATATTGATAAAATTGAGCAAATCTCCCATAAGGATTTTGCATTCCTTGTACCCATGAATGATATGAATTTTGAGGTTGGGGCCAAGGTTGTTGCCAAGGATTCCAATTTGGTGGGGTTTGAAGATTCATAGGGTTGCTAAACCCTTGAGTTTGTTGCCCTTGCCAAGGTCTTCTTGCAACAAAACAGAGAGATTCTACTGAATTTGGATCTTCTTGAAAGACAGCTTTGAGTCCAGGAATTGAAGGACAATCCTTGGTCTCATGATTCTCTGAGCAAATCATACATGTTTCTACAAATTTTTCATCCAAGGGACATTCCCTTAAAGCATGTTTCTTCCTACATTTCGGACAAAAGATGGCTAAAGCATCTGTTTCTGCTTTCTGCTTGTTTTGGATTTTAAGGGTGTCTAGTTGCTCACTAAGGCTCCCTAAGATATCAGTTTTGAACTCATCAAGCATATTACCAATCTCTGCCCTACTTACTGATCCAGTTGCAGATTTGTTAGCCCTAATAAGAGAAGGATCCCCAGGCCCTTTTCCTGTTTTAGATTTTCCTCTTGAGAGATGGACACATAGTTCTGTTATGTCACGAAGTGGAAGTTGAGAAATGTCTCCTTTCCCCATCATGTTTAAAATATCTATCCATTCATCTCCAATGGCTTTTAATATTAGGGCTTTCAAGGTTTCATCATCTAAGTTGCTCATCTTTGCTCTTTTCAAATTGTATTGAAATTTTTCAAGTAAGTCTTCCAAATTTTCATCTTCTTTTTGCATCATTTTGAATACCTCATCCTTGTGATTGGTAGGCATACAATAGTCCAAGTATCTATCCAAAAATGTTTGTTTCATATCATTCCAAGTCCTAATAGATTGAGTGGCTAATCCCATGAACCATTTCAAAGCGGCTCCCTTCAATGTTGAAGGAAACAGTTTGAGTTTTTTAGAGTCTTCCATATAGTCATAGGTTCGGCACACGACTTCAAAATCAAATAGAAATGTTTCAGGATCCTCACATCGCAATTCATAAAATTTGGGGAGGACAGATGGTGAGATGTTTTTCATCATTGTATGATTTTACTCATCAACTATAGGGAATCCAAACAAGTTGTCTCCTTCCCTATTTCTTCCATTATTACCTTCACCTCCTCCATTGTTGTCTCCATTCTTTCCTCCTCCTCTACCTCTACCTCTACCTCCGAATCCATCTATTATTTCCTCTGCCATGATAGTTTCTTTAGAGTCCTTAGAGTCCTCTGGTTCTTCTATCAAGGGAGGATGAGAGGGAGTTTCTTCCTTTTCTTCTTCAGGTGATTCTACTTCTTTAATTACAATATACTCTCCTGTAGAAGTAAAGAAAGGGTCCTCTTCTAAATGAGATTTGGTAGATGGTATAGGAGAATCCTCTAATTCAGTTGTTCCTTGAATTCCAAGAATCTTAATGCTAGGGGTAGATGGTGGTGAATCTTGTCTATGCCTTGAAGAAGATGGAGTTATGAAAATCAAACTCTTGGCTTTAGCTATAAACCTTCCCCTAGAATCTCTTGCTCTATGCATGTCATTTTTTATTTTTAAGTTGGGCTAATAATTATCTTTCTGATCTTCCAGGTCACGCTAGGTGCAAGAAGAGAGCATACTTAAGAAATTATTGAACCAATAACTCTCTTTTCTAATCCTCCAGATCACACTAGGTGCAAGAGGAGAGCATACTTCAAGAAGTTATCAAGTTTTTCCCTTCTTTTTATTGTTTTTTTTTTAAGAAATTGGCTACCTAGTTACACTTCCTCGGCAACGGCGCCAAAATTTTTGGTCAATTTAGTGTGTCCTAAATTGCTACATTAATTTGTCAATCCGAGATTCATAAGCTGACGAAGTGTGGTGCACTATATGTGCAAGATAACCTATCTCTTACTTTTTGTCGTTTTTGGTTTTTTATTTATCTTGGGGTTTTTTATCTTGGTTGGTTTTCCTAATGTGAAATGGAAATTCTAAAAGACAAGTATGGATATAAATGTTTAAGGCAATGATGTCCTTTATAATGATTTCCCAAACTTCAAACTTCAAAATGATTTTAAAACATGCAATGACAAAATTAATTCCTAAAATAAAATGAAAATGTGCCACTATACTAGTCAAACAAACAGTGATCTATTGATCATGAAACCCATTACCCTTGCTGCTGTCTAAATACAAAATAAACTGTACTCAAAGAAATCCAAGAATTTCAAACAAAGTAAAGCTAAAATCAAATTACATCAACTCATATTTTGACCCCTCACCATTAGTCTCGCTATGGCTTTCGGAGGTAATCATAAACAACTTGAGCAATCTGATATCTAATTTGCAGAAAAATAAACTAATATCAAATTACACACTCATACTTAAATCCCTCACCATTAGTCTCGCTATGGCTTTCGGAGGTAACTGATAATGACATGAGCAATTTAATATCTAACTTGCAGAAAAATAAATTAATATCAAACTACACACTCATACTTCAATCCCTCACCATTAGTCTCGCTATGGCTTTAGGAGGTAACTGATAATGACATGAGCAATTTAATATTTAATCTAACTAGTAAAGCAAATGTACAAAACTGAAATAAATAAAACAGTGCTGGAATTAAAAGCTAAGAAAAAATAAATCAGCAGAAGGACAAGACTGATTCCATGTCATTAGTCATTGTAAAACTATGTGCAAATGCCCGGGCTGCCTGTTGTAATCTGGAACAAAGACACTGATTAGTTAACAGCAGTATAAAGTATGAAAAATTATGAACATAAATAAAACGTTAATACCATAAGAGATGTAGTATATACACGTGAATGATTATGGCATAATGAACATAAGAAAATAAAGCATGAAACTATACAGCAATAAACAAAACCACGGCGTGTGCAGGGGCCCTCTGCACAATCCTCGGGCAACAACTATCAACCACGAATTATGCTTATGAACAGAGTCTTCTCATATATTCAAAATGCAGTCATAACAAGGAAATAATGTCACCGCACAGTGGGCTTTCTTGACAGCCAAAATTACATTTCACTAGCTAACTACTATGCGTATGAGAATGCATTATTTATAACAGAGGAAGACATAACTAATTCCATATCCATGTCAACATCCATGTCATTTCCAACTTGCCAATGTGGCTCGATTTTCCTGAAGACACCTGCAATATAGACTTTAACAAAATGGCTGTGGAAAGTTGAAGCAGCTACGGAAAGTGACAAGATTCCGCAGCTTAATGAGAAAAAATCTAATTCAAACAGCAGACACAAAACATAGTTAAAAACCACTTTAAATGCTCTTTTATGATTAATATGCAATGATGTTGATGACTTAGGAGGTCCAGGTAAATGGAAAAAGTCTAGAAAGGTGTATAGGAAAGATGCAAGTTTGGGACTCAACACATATTATCATGATGATGATCAGAATCGAGATTTTTTTTTTTCAGATTGAAGGTGTTTCCAAGAAATGTGAACCAAGCATTGAATTGTTTCTCTCAAATACACCCAATCGACATCTCTTTCGGGAAATTCATATCAGAGATGAACAAACCTAATAGAAAAATCGTCTAATGACTCTTCAGGCTTCATTCTCAGCTGATTTACCCTTTTAAAAAATGATGCAGGGATTCTGCTAGAAAGCATATCCTAGCATATAAAAACTTCATGCTTCACTCAAATATGAACAAAATGCTCAAATTTTCTTCAAATAAAACCATGAAAACATTCAGCTCAAAATTTACATGAAGGAGAAGAGCTATTCAAAACAACTACAGATATAAAATATAAAATTTCTCTGGCCAAACATTACATTGGGCAGCCTCTTGGCTCTTGGCCCTTCAAACCACTCCTCACTCTTCCTGTACTCCTCACGCACTCAGCTCTTGTTCTTCCTCACAAAAACACTCCTATTTATACATCAATAATGTATTTATTTCACCCCACAAATTTCTCCACCCAATCCTCAACTAAATCTAATTTAGATTCATTTTAGGTGTGGACTCAACAAAGTCCCGTACATAGAATTCCTACTCCCTAAATTAGCTACCTAACTCATATCTTTTAATTATTAAAAGAATATATACATTAATCCTCACCTTTACATGTTCCTCTCTTAAATTATGAAAATGAATAAAATAATTAACAAAATAATTAAAAAGTCTCACCCCCTATTTAATATAATTAATTAATAAAAAATTGAGCTTGATGCTCCTACATCAAACTCCCAAGGATGAAATTAATCATGATCGCCTGATCATGTGTTTCAGATCTTTGTCTTCCTAGATCCCATATCTTGTGCTGCAATTCTCTATTTGTTGCTAAGTTCTGTTTGTTGTTCTTCTCCAAGTCTCCACACTTTATGTTGCATCGCCCCACTGGCTATGCTTCCACAATCTTCTGTTGTCTTCCTTTTACTGCTTCTTCTTTGGTTTACTGCTCTTGGCTTCTTTCGGGATACTTTCATCATTATCCCCCTTATCAGTTCAATTTCTCTGTCCAATAGATCTTCTCCAGCATCTACAATAAAACCTGTACCCACAAAACAATTGTTAAAATAAAAAACATAAGGCCTCAGTGCCTCTTTCTCTTCTGGCAACATTTCAGTATGCTGCTCTGAAATTTCCTCTTCCATCAGCACATCAGTATGCTGATTTAAATCCTCCATGAGACTCTCAGTTATTCCTTCCTCCATATCATCTGTTTCAAGAATTTCTCCCTGTTCTGGTTCACAATAATGAACTTCTTCGAATTGTTGAATCATTCCTACCTCCTTACTCTCTGTTTCCTGATTATTATTCAGAACAATTTCTTTGTCTTTCTCTTTCAGCAACTCACCCTGAGTATAGATCCTCTACTTTTCCAACTCTCTTCTCTGAAGATCTAACTTTCTATATAACTTAACAATCTCAATTGGAGTAGAACTTGGAAACTTTACACTACTTTCCATACCTTCATTTTTTGTTGACCAATCATTAGATGGTCCTTCTTCCTTTGCTTCAATATTCTGCTGAATATTTCCATGAGACCCTTCTATCTTCATTTTTTTTCTGAGATCTTGCTATCTCAGCATCATTCTAAATAGTTTTCAGATTCAACTCTTCTTTTTTAACAAACTTCAAAGTTTGTTCAACACCCTGTGATGTACCTATAATCACATACAAATCATTAGTCTTAAAAACACAAGACCTTGTGGTCTCACTGGATGCTTCAGTCCACATCTCTCTTTGCTGCTCTGAATCCTTCATTTGATTCAATTCCTCTGTAAATTTCTCTTCTGTTACATCACTACTTCCACTCTTCCTTCGGAAATATTCCTGAATTGTCCTGGTTTCAGCATCATTACATTGTAAACTTTTGTCAGCAATTTCATTAAAAAAATACATTTGTTTACCTCCTTGGAATTTTTCTTCGGCATTTCCACTTTGTTCTTGGTCCATAATAGCTTCGACTTGTTTTCTTACCCCAAATAAGAATTCATTTATGATTTCTTCCTGTTGTAACCAATCAACACTTTCCTTCTCTGAAAGGAATTCTCTACCAGACTTTATCTCAAGAGTTTCATTCTCTTTGTGACAGTTCCATCAAACTGCTCACCGTCTTTCGCACATCTTGTAAACATACATAAACTGTGAGAAAAAATGTAAGGCTTCATGGCCTCATCTGTTTCTCTCGCCAAAACATCTTCAGATGCTTCTAAACTATCCCAATAGTTCATGAGATCTTCCTCACTGATCTCTTCACCCATAATTGCACCATGTTCCGGGCCACAAATGGAAACATCCATTTTTAAATCAACCTCTCTGAGTTCTTCACAACTCAACATCTGCTTGAGCTTCCTTAGCTCTTCCATCAACTGTATGTTTACCTGCTTTTCCCTCTTTGCGTGTAGCTTCTACCACTTCACCTTCTTTCTCATGGTCCAACCATGTGTCTGTTTTTTCACATTTTCTTGCAACAACTCCATTAACAATTCAAGGTGAATTGTTATCTCAGCCTTCTTCCGCTTGTACTCTTCATCCGTCAACTGTTCACATATGCCAATTACCTTGGAATTTTCCTTCTTCTCCCCTCTACTGTGGTCTTCATCAGATCTTCGGAAATGACTATCAACAGTCATCTTCCCCTTCTTTGTGAACTGCATCTGTTCACATGTGGACTTCATTTAATCCACTTCTCAGCAATCCTTCACACTTGCCATTCATCAAAATGCATGTTCTCCTCCTGCGCTTGGCTTCTCTTAGTTCTCTGTCTTGGAACCCAATCTTTGGCAACCCTCTTGCTGCAAACAACACTTTAGTAACTCGTGCGTTACAATAACCAATTCTTTGGGTGTTGAGCTCCACCGATCATGCACCCAATTACATTTAGACTTTGGACCTATCTTACGACTCTTTGACTTCAGACTTACACCAATTTTTCATTTTGGATGAAAAATACTCAATCTCAATTCAAACTATCCAAACTTTCATTTGACTCTAACGTCTGTTTTCACTTCAAGCTTTGTCCCAATAACAATGATAGTGCATATATTGACTTAATTGAAGTTATACAATTCTTCAATAAACATACACCCCTAATACATTTAGGATGTAAATCTTCACCCTCTTTCATACTTCATTCTTATGAAAAATCATCAATTTGCCTTATCATTTCACATGATATTGAAGTCTTTAGCTGAATTTCAATTTAGGTTTTCCAAGATTTATTTTAAGGTGAAAATAAATAAACCATTCAATCTTCAATATTCAAAAATACTTTCCTGAAGTATCATACCTCATGCTCATGTTAAGTTTATTAATAAACCATTCTTTCTGCAAACTCAACCCTCTGGTTTCCATTCTTCTGTGCCATCTTTGTCATTGTCAATACTTGCATGCTCACAAATTTGTCATCTTAATGCAAACATTTCCCTGCACTTATATACACCATGCAACATCAATTCACATCTCTTTACCTGTGTACAAAGAACAAGCAACTTCTTCGATGAATGATGTACAACTCGTACATTGTGTTCATCTTGAATATCTCCTCCTTAAATTCCGTCACATGATGGCAAAAACAAAGGTTTACAACATCAAGCAATTATATTTCCAATCACCAATCAAAAGAATTCTTCTTTTCCCACTACAGGCTTTGTCCAAAATAACTTAACCAAACTGTGAAGAATCGACATTATGCATAATAAATCATCACACTATGCATAAAACATCCTCAAATAAACATGCATATTTCTCTTTGTGTCAACTAGGATTAGCACATTTTCATTCATTTTCCATTCAATTTTACCTCAGCATCTACAACAGTAGTCTTCCCTGCTGCCACTCACCCAACTTCACGCAAATGTCATTTACCCAAATGTCAAAACCCACATATTATGCATATAAAAATGTGTTTTCAATTAAAAATCCCAAACTAAAGTTACCTTTCTATTTTCCCCAATTTGATGTTAGCTTCCATGACATGCTCGTTCTCCCATGGAGAGGTTCCTCTTGTTTGAAAGTCTAGATAGACCTTCCTTTCACAAAGGATTAAGACAGAAAAATAATTCCAAAAGTACCCACACAAAACAAGTACAGGAAATTAGCATTCCTCGTCACGGTTGTTGTTGTTGGTACGAATTATATTTCTGACGAAAGCCATATTTTCAAAGACGACTCTTTTGACTCAGTGACAATGATATTTTCCTCACCTACCTCTGATTTTTCACTTCCCTGGCTTTCTTACATCACACTTTAGCTGGAAAGTGTATCAAAATATCCATGATACAATATGACCATCACCATATAACACGCAAGTGCTTTAAATTATAGTTATGTTGGGGTCACATTGGCTGCATCGTAAGGATGAGAGCTGTGGAGATACCACTGCGGTCCCACAATCAATTCTAGGTGTATCATACATCCATGTTGCAGCTCTATGCCGAGTCTCGAGTTCAAATTTCATCTATGATT
Source organism: Pinus albicaulis (assembly GCA_034641835.2). Lineage (NCBI taxonomy): Eukaryota > Viridiplantae > Streptophyta > Pinopsida > Pinales > Pinaceae > Pinus > Pinus albicaulis. The sequence continues at coordinate 1,096,651,896 of CM076578.1, forward strand.
GACACACAACTTCCTTCAAATCACTATCATGGTGATATGCTCCACGAAGTCTTCTTCTTCCGTGCATAAACTCTTTGGTGTGTCTACCCCCATCATGAGCTTAGCACTGTCGGTCTTGGTATTGCTGTAATCTCTTACGCACACATCTCACGATGCTATGTTATGCTCTTGCATCAGTAAATCTATTACATTCTAGCAAAGCCTCCACGCTGTGGGTTATGAACTGTGTTGGCTCCACGGTGGTCTGGTCTACTTTGTTTATATAACACAATCATCACTCCCCTACGTAGGCGTCTTTCTCATGCTGCATTACCTCTGTACTTGGTGTGATATTGTGCTTATGGCAAACACTTCACTCCATGTGCTTTGATCCCCAAAAAATTCTCTTTGTTCCGATTGGAATAATGGTTGACTTGATTGGCCACATCGACCATCATAGCAATCTAATTACCGTGATCAAACCCACTTTCAAAACTGTTTGTAATTTATATTGAATTCCTTGCATCGAATGCAGACTTCCAGCCGTTATCTATTACATTAAACATCAAAATGTTATCATACTAAATTCCACAGCTTACGTTCAATCCATCAAACGCAGACTTTAAATAAGTATTACCCTCGGTTATGCCTTTAGCCGTAGTTTTATCACTCTAACGGTGTCTCGTCCTCCTTCATTAGCGCTGTCTCTTCACAAAAATGTCGCTCAACCCACTTGTATTTAGCGCTACTACTCAATCTTGTGTTCAATACTGCTCAACATTTCCCATTCCAATGCTACTTTGAACGTCGGCCCTGCTTCGATTTGCCAATACACAGTTCAATTTTAAATAGGTTTCCCAATTCCTGTTACGCTATCAACGCAGACTTTAGGATTCGCCATTTTTCCTACAAATATTATCATACCTGTGTCCACATATTCATATATATTCCATACATATATATATTCACAGATTCAAAAAAAGTATCTTCTCCGAGCTTTGATACCAAATGATGTAGGGATTCTGCTAGAAAGCAGATCCTAGCATATAAAAACTTCTTGCTTCACTCAAATATGAAAAAAATGCTCAAATTTTCTTCAAATAAAACCATAAAAACATTCAGCTCAAAATTTACATGAAGGATAAGAGCTATTCAAAACAACTACAGATATAAAATATAAAATTTCTCTGGCCAAATATTACATTGGGCGGCCTCTTGGCTCTTGGCCCTTCAAACCACTCCTCACTCTTCCTATACTCCTCACGCACTCAACTCTTTTTCTTCCTCACAAAAAAACTCCTATTTATACATAAATAATGTATTTATTTCACCCCACAAATTTCTCCACCCAATCCTCAACTAAATCTAATTTAGATTCATTTTAGGTGTGGACTCAACAAAGTCCCGTACATAGAATTCCTACTCCCTAAATTAGTTACCTAACTCTTATCCTTTTAATTATTAAAAGAATATATACATTAATCCTCACCTTTACATGTTCCTCTCTTAAATTATGAAAATGAATATAATAATTAATAAAATAATTAAAAAGTCTCACCCCCTATTTCATACAATTAATTATTAAAAAATTGAGCTTGATGCTCCTGCATCAAAAAAATATTGAAAATCGTACCTATCAAAGGCTTGTCGGAGCTTACTGATGAATTTCTCAAATGAATGGATGAAATTTGTAGGTAATGTGTGGCACCACTGCTTAACATGACCTTCGAGCGTGAGGGTAAAAAACCTGCTAATAACATCTTTACAATGTATTCTATTAGAGTGACATAAATGTAGAACTTAAAGCATGTGTCCCAACACTGGTGTTTGACCCTCACCATCAAAATTCCACTATGAAAAGTGATAGATTATCTCCCCAGGGACCAAAAGGTTAATCTAGCCTGGATCTCCAGCAAGAAGACTCAAGAATCTATGTTGCAGAAATAAGCAGAGAAAGCAGTAACTGCAGCATAAAATATGGACTAGAAAAGGCAGCGCAGCAATAGAAGGAGATAGAGCCAAGCAGAGGCCAAGGTGACGCAGTCTCCATGCAGATCCACACACTTACTACACAGAGGCAGCACAAACACTACATTGAGACTGTCTGCTCACGCATAGGCCAGCCAAGGTGACACAGTCCAAAAGTTGTGTTGTTCAGAATGCCAGAAGCTGAGTTGCAGAGCTTCAGCAGTTGCTGGTGGGGTTAAATTTCTGTCAGTGCAGAATTTAGCCTAAGCTAAGTTGACAAAGAGCGGGAGGAGAACAACTTCTCATAATATTTCCAACCAAAAAAATCTGCAGATCGATCAGAGGATCGAAGAGAGTTGATTCATTTTTTGTTTGGAAAAAATCCAAGAGAGGGAGTCAGTTGGCAGAGGGAGTAGAGGGTACCTTTCCCGCCAAGGACCCTAGATCCAATTCTCTAACATAGAGAGGAGGATTTTTTCCTACAATTTTTTTGATTATATGGCACCTCACGGACTATGTGATCAGGATAGCTTGGACGACCTATCCAAATTTGCAATCTAGAAGGCCATAATCCTAGTAGTCATGGAGGCATACGATCTAAGCGAACATGCAAAGAAAGTCCTGGCCAAACCGACCAATGCAAATCTCCTGGAGAAGCATGAAGAAGTAGTGGCACATGCCAAGCACTTCATCATGGATGGGGTCAATATCATGTGGTCCCTCACATAGCCGAGAATACAACGGCTCATGATATGTGGGTGGCTCTGACCACACTATATGAAGGAAGATCCGTCCAAAGGAAGAAGCTTTTGGATAACCAGCTGAGGCTATTCATGATGGCCAAGTGAGAGGAGATTGATACTTTTCTATCCAGACTTCAAGTGATCCGAGATCAACTGACTGGCATGGGGGTGAAGGTGGAGGATGATGTTATGGTGAGGACGGCTCTAAATGCTATCATAGAGGACTGGGAAACTTTTGTCCAAAGTCTCTTGGGTAGAGTAGAACTTCCCAACTGGGACAATATGTGGGCTATCCTCCGACAAGAAGAAATCTGTCGGATCACCAAGAGGCTGTCCAGCGCCGGATCAAGAAAATTAAAGAAGGAAGAAGAGGAAGATGCAACCTTGGGATCAAAGAGGCAGCAAGGGATAAAGAAGCAGGATCTGTCGAAGATCAAGTGTTTCCAGTGTGGAGAACTAGGAAATTTTGCCAAAAAATGTCCTTAGAAGAAAAAGGACAAGAAAGATTCTAGCTCCAAGGTTGTTGTGGCGGACTATGGCTCTGAAGATGATGTAGCCATGAGCTCTCATGAACCACGAAAGTGGGGCGACATGGATCTGTAGAGAAGCTACAGAGTGGTGGCGGGATCCTTAAGTAGCCCAACTCTTGGATCACATCTATGCTACAGGAGCCTTAAGACATTAGCGAGACAAGTGGAGTAGTGGGTGCAAAGAATCATAGATGGACCAGAGGCGGAGCTGGATGCTAAGAAGGAACATCACAATGTAGATGTAGCAGAAGCCTAGAGGGGCTGATGTGACTTCAGAAGCGTAGAGCAGACTTTCTTACGCAGTGTAGAGTTGCAGCAACACAGACGCTTTAGGAGGACAGCGCAGTGCAACAGCAACGTAGGGGATGTAATATTCCTAATTTGCGACAGCAAATTGGAATATTCTATTTTGTTTATTTTGCCACCTATAGTTTGTAAGTAAATAAAAAGTGAGCAAAGAGGGTCTAAACTCACTTAAATGAAATAAGACATCCACCTAGTAGCACAACGTTGTGACTTAAGTGGGAGTCAAGGGGGGACCCAACACCACGTGGAGGAGGGGGCCTATGTACTCTCTAGAAGTTTCTCCAAGCTTCTGCGCAGATAAGGATGAGAATGTGGATAAGGATGAGGATGTGGAGGAGAGAGAGAGGCTACATTGGGTTTTGGATGGAAACCAAAACTATAAAAGATGGAGGAGCCTCCTCATTTGAGCATGCTTGGATTCTTGGATTATTGATTATTGAGTGAGACATTTGTCTTTCTTTGGCACGCTGGCTGTTTAGCCCGTCTGCTGCACTGTTTAGTGCACCGAGTGTCTCCGTGTGGAGATCTCACCCTTAGCCTCGGGGGACTTCGAGTGCCTGCTCAGGCAAGGTTATTTTCTTAGCATCATCCTCCAGGACAGCGTTATTGCTGCAGCAGCGTAATACTGTGTTGTAGGGTGTTGCCGTGGTGACTTTACGACACCACTTCCTTCTCTTGTTTTTCAGAGGGAGAGTTTCTCTTTCCTTTGGAGAATCAGATTGGGAGATATTGGAGTTGATTTGTATATCTTGGCATCAGGCCAATAGTTATTCTGCCTCTACTGCGCAGTCCCTCTCAGTATCTGCGTTATTTTCATGGTATATTTGCAGTGAGGGTTTGCAGGTTGGTTTGTGAGTGAGATCTCAAGTGTAAGGATCAACCTTCCACTTTGGAGATCTATTGGAGGAGGTCTATTTCAGTTGCTCATCATCTTCAGCCTTCTCTATTTGGTTTCAGTTTGGAGTTGCAGTAGCTGCCCAGCAACTCCGGCATTTTTGTCGTATTGTGTATTTCAGCCAATCCCTTGGAGGATTGAGTTATTCTTGCTTATAAGGGTTAGAGATTTTCTCCCCTATTGTATTTGAGCTACATATTTTCATATCTGTGTATTGGAGCAGCATTCTATCTTATACTGTGTTTTTCATAGCCTGGGGTTTATGCAGAAATAGCAGTGATTTTCATGTTTATGTACATGGGTTGTGGAGGCTTGCATTTCTTCTCTTGAGAGGTTGTTTCCTCAATATTTTGTACTCTCTCTTGATGCTATATATATTATTGGCTGTATATTCATATTCTTGTCTCACATCTTCTGGAAAAAATTCTGAAAGGGTTTATGCATCAATCTTTGTCTTGCGGCACCTCTATTTTTGAGGGGTTTTTCTATGTAAACTGTTGTTTAACCTTGATGAAAGCCTATGCATTGTTATCAAACTCATTCTATGATTATTCATAGATATTTTTCATCTCATACCTTCATAAAATACGCTTCCCTTGCTTCAGCAAATTTCTGCATACTCAAAGTCATGGGAAATCAGGGTTTTTCTTGACTAGTCGGGAAGGAGGAACTGTTTAACATAGCAAACCGCCTTTGTTTGAGCTTAAATTCGACATGGAAGTTCCTCTTGACCTATTCTAACATATTACATAACCTTGACCCATTATTTTACGCATATTTCCCTATTCACTCATTTTAGGGCCAAAATCCTCACTTTTCCCCACCCTTTTGCCCTTAAAAGCTGATTAAAGGTTGCTGCTGCTATTTATTTTGGTTGATGAACATTTTCAGACATATTATATGATATTTGAAGCCATCATAACTGAATAATGCATTTTTCAGGCATGATCTGCTGAAGAATCCATTTTTGGGGTATTACAGGGGACTTCAACGCAGAGGAAGCATAGGGGAGGTCTTCTTACAAAATGCAAAGCTAAAACAATGCAACAGTCTCTAGATGATAGCAAATATCAACAGATTATGGAGCTTCAGTGATGAAATGCAGCCCAACTGAATTATCTGTCAAATATTGGGCTGGAGTTTTCAGTTGTTTCTCTCAACAACTGAGTTGCAGTGCAATATTTGGCAGCATGATGCAACAGATTGTGAGGGATTTGCAATACATATGTGGCAGTGGCAGTGGCAGCGTCATGAGTAGCAGTATAGGAGAGCAGCATCAGCGCAATGATGAAGGGCAATGTAGAAATTATACAAACAATATGTATACCAATGGATTCAATATGATCATGCGATATGCTAAAGCAAGATATTGAATCCTTCTACAATTAATTCTGCGGAAATAAAACATGATCACACAATCACACCAAGTAAAATAAAGAAGAAAATAAATCCACAACACAAATATTTTTCCTCAGGAAAGCTTGCTGCTCAAAACCCCTTTATCTATATTGTATAATGAACCAAGTAATCATGAAACAATACAATGCAATCTTCTCACAAGAGTCTATAGCACTATCCTGATTGTCTCATACTGATATGGAAAAAAATGGGCTAGTACTTAGCCAATTCTCAGCCTCTGCTCAGCCTACCTTTCTCACGCAATCCCTGTGGAATGGAATCCCTATTCTTTAGGTATTTCAGCCTTCCTTGACTATGCAAGTATCATGGGCAACCTATGGTGTGTTAAATTGCGCTTGGGCAAATTTCTACAAATACAACTGATAGATAAATTCCCTTTAACCTATGTCTCAACTGGGTCTTCATCAAAACTGACATGCATGCAACTATTAATAGTAAATCATCAGTCACTTGACAGATCACTGCATGTGAATTAAATCTGATTTAATTCACTTGACCTCTCACTAGTGCAACAATCAATTACAACTAGTTATACTGACTTTAACTCACTTAACTGAGTTAACTGATTTCTCATGCATTAAAATAATGCACTAACTGCAACTTGAACTCTAAAACACATAGAATCACTCTGCATGCCTCACCAACCACCCTCAACTCGAAATTCATGATCTAACTGAGTATATCACACTCAATTAAATATAACAAGTGTTTATGAGATAAGATTACAATTTATTGTCCAATTTAATTAAAGGAAAATTAAATTAGACACCTTTCCAATTTATTTAATAAATTGGCTTACACACTAATGTATCGCTTGGACCCATCACTGTGTAACCTGTGGTCCCACACTAGTGTGTGTGCTGTCATGTTGTTTATGGATTCCAATTTCATTGTTTCTTGTTGCAAATTTCAACACTCCCTCTCAACAAGAAAGAAATAAATCTGTCCCGATATGGTACCTTTGGAATGTTCTTTCATGCGCACATGCAACTCTTGCATGCAACACTTCTTTAGTGTTGTTCGCACGCAACTCTTGCATGCAACACTTCTGAAACTGAATAGCCTCCAAACAATTGAATCAGTATAATGCATCTTTCATCGGAGTCTTCTGACTGTTGGTACCTATTGCACATGTCCACTGGACTCTCTGCGCTATTGACATCTGCATCCATGCACTCTGTGTTGAGAAATGTAACTAGGTCAATCTTCATATTATTATGAACTTTATAAAGAAGAAGACAAGATAACAAAAATGTACATGCTAATGTTTTGTCTTCTAGATATAAATAAGTGTCATATATTAAGGGTCTAGAAATACATGTTCCAAGAACTAGAAGAATGGAAATCAAGATGAAAAGACAAGCTCACAAAAAGCTCTAAAACATCGATGAAAGTCAGATATATAAACCATGAAGAACACGCTGGAAATATAGTATTAAAAGTTGGCCGATATAACAGTTGAAATGGTCGGCCTACATAACAGCTAAATGGTTGGCCTAGTAAACCAAGCATGTGCCAATATATATACTCCCTGCTGCAGTCCATTCAAGAGATAAGTTTTCAATCAGTTCTAAAGTAGGAAAAGCAGAAGTGCAGACTTCTTTATGAAGAAAATAGTGGATTTGTCTGAGTTAGTGCGGATATCTCAAGGAATAATCATGGTGAAGTTTGCGGTGAACATCATGGAAAGAAGGGTAACTAAATGCGGATTTGAGGCATCATAGCAGGTTATAAGGTGTAGATCTAAGGATGGAATTCTAATGCAGATTGAAAGGGATAAACTACGGAAGGAGCAGAAGTATAATTTGCGGAACATACAGGAGTATAATATGCGTAAGGAACAGAAGTACAAGATTGTGTTCAAGTCTGTAGTGGACAGCGTTGGAGAAGGAAATAGAAATTTAGGAAGGTAAATCATAGATTTACCTTCCTAAATACATTATAAAATATTCAGTTACAAATAAATTCTGTCTCTACATTTTAAGTACTTTGATAATTGACTTGATGAAGGATTAAATAAAAGAATACATAAGCAAGCTCACAAGTAATTATTAAGAAGAGAATTTGAATTAAACCCCAGCCCTTAAATTCTCAACATGGTTTCAGAGCTATGTTTACAAGAAAGGGCTATCAGTGATACATATCCACTTTAGTTTGGAGGTTACAATCTCGACTTGGATACAGTGCAACTCGTATATCACAGTGATTATTAATCATGTCACCTACATCACACGTGTTCTCTCTGTGCTCAATCCAGTGATATTACACCTTGGATGCATGGGTTAACAAGCTTAGATCTCAGTCAAGGAGAAACTACAGTTCAGAGAGTAACCACAGTTCGGATATATCACAGTGGCATTATCGGCATGCCTGTTGCAGACTGCAGTGAAGAAAATGGGTAGGACTCTGGTCATCAGTGCTAGCATAGTAATATAATAGCGATGCTATCATGATTCGGCATGTATGGATCGATGCTACCATAGTAAGAGCTTGCAGTACACCATGAAGTCTCACAAATCTCTGCAAAGATCTCGGTATATTATAAAGTTGTTACAGTGACAAGTTTTGAGTATACTATCATGTGATCCTTGACAGTAGATTACAAATCTAAGTACTAAAACTTAGATCAATCAAGGGCACATAGAACATTGATTCGGTGCTTCCTTCAAATAATTCTTATATATCGTTGAACTCACAATGACATGATCTCAACATACCAATTGTAGTCACAGCTTCGAAAAAAAATACAATCTTGATCTAGATGGCAGTAGAAAATTTCAGCGACATGAATGGATGTCATGTGATCTCAATACCATATAGTCTGAAGCAGCTCAAGCAAGAATCTCATTGGAGAATATCTTTCAAGGAAGCATCAAGGTGAAGATCTCCTCTTTACTTGCCAAGTAAGTATCTTTCATTTTCATAATCAATTTTAGTTAAATGACTTTGTTTTGCAAGGAGATATATAAGGTGGTTGCACTACCGAAGGTCCTTGCATGAAATAAGGAGGATAGTCATAGTCCTCATAGATAAGTGAAGTCATAAATAAGGGTCTCCTTTGAATTCATGGAAAGGAACTCTTGAGGTTCTCTCACACGAAAAATATTGGAGACATAAAAGAAGCCAGAATAAGAATTATGAATATTACAAGAAAAGATGGTCCTTAAAGGACAATGTCAAATATAGGAGAAAAGAAATTTCATGTCACCGGAAAGGATGGAAGAAGCTGATGAAAATAACTCCATGAGAAGAGTGAGTAAGAGATCATTAAGATTGGTCTCCCTCACAATAAGTCTCTTTATTGCTCCTAGATCCTGCATAAGATATATCTACAATAAATAATAGGATGGGCTATGACATCATGTAAGTATTAGAAACAAGAACTCATATGATCATAAGGGTAACAAAATTCATGGGATAAGTAAGTGACCTCATTCAACAACTTAGGGTTTCTATGAATGAAGACAAGTTGAGGGAAATAGTTTTTGCAAAACTCAAACATTTGAGGAAAAGGAAGAAGTCATCTAGAGCGAGTCTCATCATGCATGAAAAAGGGATATGATGAAATTCATGAACGGTGATATGATGACATAAGAGCAGATCAAGGGATTGAAGATCTTTCAATCTAGGAAGCTGCTGAAAGGAGCATAGATGACATGAAGGAAAAATGAGGTATGTATACCTGTATTTAATATTATATTGACATGTCGAATGGTTGCAGATAATATAAATCACTAGAAACTTGATAAATGAAAAAGGATCTCCTCCTCTGTAAGGATGCAGAAAAGAATAAAGTCACACTAGATGAAATCAACATAATATTTCCTCATATGGAGTATGAGGTGGCCAAATATAATCAAGGAACTCTGATTGGATGTTGTTAAGAAAGATATGTGTGATGAAAGGAAGACATCACGAAGATATGCAACCATGGAGAAGTAATCAACATCTAAGAAGACCAAGAAGATTTGACTAGAAAGATCTCTCGGAAAAATATGAAGTCTCTGATGGAAGAGATAAAGACTCTAATAATAAATATCCTGGGGAGATGTGTCAATCTGTATGAAGGATGTTGATTCCTACAGGAAGATTTCATGGTGAAAGATCATCATCAAGGTAACTTTTGTTCTAAAAGGTTCATATGTATATGTTTATCTGGATAAATTTTTGCAGGGCTGCTAATCATAAGAAAGGATGTATGATCCTTGGGGATGATTCAAAGGAAAGCAGCATGGCATAACAAGTGGACTAGATAAGGAAGTCTGATGGATCACTTTATGATAACTGACTTGACTCAAGAGAAAAGTGATAAATGATTTGTGCCCTATGGAGCTAAAAGTTGGAGATTTATCAATATCAAAATCCATGACATCGAGAACAGGAATTCTTCATGAGCAGCTGGGTGTCTCACCATTGCTGCTGGAGGTCCCTGATTAAGAGGGAGCCTGATGGTAAGTTTCTTACTTGGAAAAAACTTAGCAATTCCTAAGGATGAGCTTAGGTACATTCTTTGTATAAGAATGAGTACATTCCCTTGTGGAATAAGGTCCTCCCTGGGAGGGAGAGATAGACACATAATTCTGGTCTTGGAAAGATAGAATGGAGGATTGGGTATTCATCTGACATTCGATATTATTTGAGAATGTGATAGGGAATTCAAGGTAAGAGTAGTCGGGGATCGATATTCTTTGAGGGCTAGCTACCCAAGAGAAGAATAGTCCAGGAATTTCATACTTTGGGAACACCCGGGTGGAGTATGTACCTTGGAGAGACAATGACGAAGATGTTTATAAGTCATGTGTCTCACCAGCATTGAAGCCCATTGTCTCGTTGAAGAGATGGGGCTGTTAGTCAAGGCCTAGCACTAGTACAATTCTGGTTGATATGATGCTATACAGATGCGATTACCAATCCGACTCTTCTTATGAGATTCTTCAATTTGAAAGTGACCATGTACCTATATGAATACCTCCCTAGTTAAGAGGGAGTGTTGACAAATGTAACTAGGTCGGTCTTCATATTATTATGAACTTTATAAAGAAGAAGAAAAGATTAAAAAAATGTACATGCTAATGTTTTGTCTTCTAGATATAAATAAGTGTCATATATGAAGGGTCTAGAAATACATGTTCCAAGACCCAGAAGAATGGAAATCAAGATGAAAATACAAGCTCACAAACATCTCTCAAACATTGATGAAATTCAGATATATAAACCATGAAGAACACGCTGGAAATATAGTATTAAAAGCTAGCCAATATAACAGTTGAAGTGGTCAGCCCACATAACAGCTGAATGGTTGGCCTAATAAACCAAGCATGTGCCAATATATATACTCCCTGTTGCGGTCCATTCAAGAGATAAATTTTCGGTCAGTTCTAAAGTATGCAGAGCAGAAGTGCAGACTTCTCTATGAAGAAAATAGTGGATCTATCTGAGTTAGTGCGGATATCTCAAGGACTAATCACGGTGAAGTTTGCGGTGAACAGCATTGAAAGAAGGGTAACTAAATGCGGATCTAAGGATGAAATTCTGATGCAGATTGAAAGGGATAAACTACGGAAGGAGCACAAGTATAATTTGTGGAACATGCAGAGTATAATATGCGTAAGGAATAGAAGTATAAGATTGCGGTCAAGTCTATAGTGGACAGCGTTGGAGAAGGAAATAGAAATTTAGGAAGGTAAATAAGAGATTTACCTTCCTAAATACATTGTAAAATATTTAGTTACAAATCAATTATGTCTCTACATTTTAAGTACTTTGATAATTGACTTGATGAAGGATTAACTAAAATAATACATAAGCAAGCTCACAAGTAATTATCAAGAAGAGAATTTGAATTAAACCCCAGCCCTTAAATTCTCAACACTCTGCACTACTGCCAACTCTGATCTGCACTCCAATATCCGACACCTGTCACTCTGATTTTTGTCTTCCTGACATCTGATTGCATCAATCTAACCGATCCTTCCTGCTACTGTTGTACTGTGGGCTCCTCGTAGCCAGGTTCAATCCATGAGACACACCATATCAATGAATCATTCCCAAATTTCTTCTTGGGATTAATTCTACACATCACCCCACCTCACACCTGGAGGTATAGCTGCATGTACTCCCTCTACCCTACTAGCTTGAAATTTCCCCCTCCTGGAGGTCTCTGTTGTGCGCCTCCTACCATGTCTGGTGGATGGCTCTACATGAATGGTTTTTGCCACTCCATGATCCTCCTCATGTGGTTGTTCCATATCTTGATGTTCATCCTTTGGAACCAAGAGTTCCTCATCTGCATGCAAATCAAGCTCCCTCTCAAGGGAAAATAGCATGGCTTTCTCCTTTTTTATTTTCCCGAGCTTGTCCTTTAGTGCCAATTTTTTGTGGTCACTGCTATATTGAAACGGATATGTCAAGGCCTTCCATATTTCATATGGATTCGCCTTGCCATGAAGACTCGAGAAAATGTGATCTCGAACTCCCTCTAATAAGATCCTCCTCGACTTTGCAACCTTCTTTTTCCAAGCATCAAGAAGAGCGGCGTCTGCTGCTGCGAGGTTGGGAATATCATTATCAATGAATTATTTCAACCCGTTGTCCTCCAGAAATGCCTCCATTATGTCTTTCCATGCGATATAATTAGAATTGTTCTCGAGTGCATATTCCAATCTTAATCCATTGAAAACCAGCTTGATCCGCTTGTTGCACCAACAAAAGTATCTACAAGTTTGAATATTGTTCAACACAAACTCAATTTCTTCTCCACTATAGTGATTTTTGGCACTCTGATACCATGTAGAAATTATACAAACAATATGTATATCAATGGATTCAATCTGATCATGCGATATGCTAAAGCAAGATACTGAATCCTTCTACAATTAATTTTGTGGAAATTAAACATGATCATTAAGGGAATTTTGAGGTCTAAAATGGGCCTCCTAAAAAAATTATAAAATAATAGTGCAAATAATAAAATAAGATTTGATTACATCATCAAATTTTAGAGGGAAAAAAGAAAAAAACTATTTTTTCAACTCGTATTTTCAACTTGACTCCTAAAGTTTTTACTCAAATTTCGAGTGGGAGTACTCGTTGGATGCAAAATTTAATTCCACTTCTAAGGAGTACCCATGTTGCATACTTTCGATGGACCCTGATACACATAGAATCACTCTGCATGCCTCACCAACCACCCTCAACTCAAAATTCATGAGCTAACCGAGTCTGTCACACTCAATTAACTATTACAAGTGTTTATGAGATAAGATTACAATTTATTGTCCAATTTAATTAAGGGAAAATTAAATTAGACACATTTCCAATTTATTTAATAAATTGGCTTGCACACTAATGTATCGCTTGGCCCATCACTATGTAACCTGTGGTCCCACACTAGTGTGTGTGTTGTCATGTTGTTTCTGGATGCCAATTTCACTATTTCTTGTTGCAAATTTCAACAAGCAGCAAGCCAAGCATCAGCGCAGAGACCCACATCAGAGATCAGTGCAGAACTTCGGGGTGAATTGTTGTGCTAGAGCACATTCCTCGCTAAGAGGGAGTGTTTATAATTTTGAGTATTGGGGTAGCATCGGATGTGCTCTAGCTCCCAAACTTTGTGGAGGGACTAGAATACATGAGATCTCCAAGACCCGGAAAGGGATTTGAGAAATTCCATCATGTTTAAGAGAAAAATAATTAATTTATCTTTTTAATTAAGGACCCTAGGTCTAACTTAGGAAAATTAAAAGATTAAAGGTAATTAATTTAAACATGTGATGGAAATAACTTAAGTCACACGGATCAAGCTTTCTTTTAATCTTAGCCATCGATTCAAGATTAGATCACAGTCGTTGGTTTCCCAATGAGAAAAGTATAAAGGCTTGGGGTGAATTGGAGAACACACACAGTGGCATAGCACTGAAACTAAGCTATAATTCTAGGGTGTGGTTTGCTAAGAATTTCTAGAAGTGTTTCAGCTGTATCGAGGGGTAGTATTGGCAGAAGGGATGATCTGATCTCAGACCAAGAGTGCAGCAAGAGGCAGAGAAACAGCTTCCTGATCATCGCAAGGGACTGACACAGAGGGCTTCAGAGCAGCGTTCGAGTTTCTGAAGACTGAAAAGGGCTAAGTTCTGTAAATCCCATTTGAGGGTGTGAATCAGTTAGTTTTTCTTTCTCCAGAACAAAGGTATTGCTGCAAATTGTTTATTTCTCTAACGAGTTAACCAGTTTGGTGCCTAGATTTGTTGTACTCAGATTCTACTTAATAATAAAACCCTCCAGTAGCCAGAAGACCGGTTTTCCCGCATTGGGGTTTTCCGGGATAGTTTTCCAAAAAATCGTTGTGTGTCACTTTGTAATGGTGCATGTTATTCAGTTTTAGATTTGTATGTGTAGGCTGTTATATGTATTTACTTCGATGTTGTTTCTAAATATTCAGAATAATAACTTTTAATTTAATCAAGTAGGAGAAGTAAATCGAGAATTAACAGTAAGATTTCTTAGGTTAAAAAAATTTCACACTGTGGAGGAATCGAAAAATATCATGAAATTAATTAATCCCACTCTAGGATATTTATTGAATTTGAATAAGATACTACATGGTACATGTGACAGACATTATGTATTTCTACATAATGCTAATGAGCTTCCCCCTACAATCTTTTGTTTTACAAATAAATATTCCCTAGAACTTAATAGCTCTACCTAAGTGGACTTCCAATCAAACTGGTTGTTATTGTAACTTCCCGAAGTACCAAGACCATTCAACAATATATTTCTTCCCAGTTCAAGTTGAACACTAAAATTGGGATCTTGCATTGTGAGGTTTAGAAGGTATCTTGGCTCTCCCATTGAACGCCACAAAATTATTGGTCATGCCTATATGCCTATATTATTGGATCTGATATCATTTACTGAGCTAGGCATTGATCCAATTTCCCCCATGTTGTTGAATTTAACATTACATGGTTAATCAAAAAAATTCCATCCAAGCCATTTGAACCTTTAATATTTGTAGACCAATTACCAGTTGGGACCAATCCATTTAAATTATTCATATCACCCCCTATGTCACTATTAACACCCAAAGTGCCTACACTATTAGTCCCCCCACCACTTGGGGGGAAAGGGTATTCATCCATCGAGTCGAGATGACATCATCATCTCTTATATAATGTGTTGAAACGACTTTTCTAAATTTGAAAAATATTGTGCAGAGTGGAGATATGACTGTTGGAAAAAGTTTGAGGAACCAACAGAAGGAACTTGAATGGTGCTTCCAAAAGAAGTTGTGACACCACTTAAGAGACTATTATTCCTAGAGGTCAAAGATTTCTTTGCACCCGATTGAGATACTAAAGTTCTTACAAAATTTCGCTATCATATTTGATTTTGTAAATCCTTGGTAAAACCTTCACCGTAGTTTCAAATCCTTTGCCTAGTTTGTGTACCACATATTTCACAATGTCACGCATCCTGAGGGAAAACACCTTTTTTTTTGTGATCACTTCCATATAATGAAACACGCCAATGCTTCCTTGCTTGCGGACCGAGGCACAAATTTTCTCCAGAGATCAATGGGATTGTGCGACCCTGGTGGAAGTGTGACTTACCATAGGTCGCACAATCGCATTGCATATAGGTCACTCACCCTAGATGCTTCTAGGATGCAATTCTGCGACTTGTGTAGGTCGCCTAGTCGCATTTGAGGGCAGGTCACACTTCTGATGGCTAGTCTAAGACTCACAACTGTGACCTTGCGACTTGTGGGGATATGCAACTTGAAAATAGGTTGCATAGTCGCGTTGAGGGTTGGGACGCATCCATCATTTTTATTTTTGGAACTCACAAATGTGACTTTGTGACCTGTGTTTGATAATGTGGTCCCATCTAAAATCATAACTTGATGGTGTTGCTATGTAAGATAAAATTCCAATAATGTTGTGAACCTACATCGATTGAGCATTAGGAAGGAGCATCAGTGTGTATTTTCATCAGTGTCAATAATATTCTAGACCTGGCATACAATCACTTTGCAGATAATCCTATGCTCTTTAATGAAGGTGTAATGTCTTGCCTTTGTACTATTTCCCATTGTGATGTGAATGTAACACTACATGAGAGAAAATGTTTCTTTAGCGATTTGATTATTTATCTTTTATCTGTAAATCAGGCACCTTACATCACAGATTCTTCCTCAAAGTAACATCCCATCGTAATGCATATGACATTGTCTGCACCAAAGCTTGCATCACTTTAGAAACTTCAGTTGTATTATCTCTTTGTGAGATCTAGACATATTTCCTCCATCTTCTTTCATCATAAATACTATTGGTCTGGTTGCTAAGCTATTATACATGCTCTTGATTAGCCTTGTGGCCATCATGACATTGGCACTCAGAATGGAACATCGCACCTATCGTTTGGGCCTTCATGTAGCCTTGCAATCCTCTCAATGTAACCAACAAAACATTAGTTCAATCATTGGGACAAAGAACAAGACGCGTTGATCCGCTATGGTGGCATGGATAGATGGGGTAGGGAGCATCGGAGTAGGTCCGAAGAAATTATGTTCACTCCTTCATATCATTGACTCTTTTGAGTTCATTGATGTAAATGATACGCCAAGCGTTTCTTCCTCTAGGGTGAGTTTTCTTCTCTTGTGGTCGCATGCTACCAACAAGTATGAATCTTTGGTATAATATCCCATATGGCATTACCCAATAGGTATTTTCATCAGTTGCCGAATATAGTTGTATGTGATGGTTTCTTTGATTTTCAACACAAATTCAACATGTATTTTGTCTCCCATGTGTCGATTGAAGAAATTTAGCAGGTGCATATAACCTTCCGATGCGTTGGCCATGTCAACTCATATCCCTCAAGAATCGATTGCATGGCAGCATTTTCATGTTATGTATACACATTTGAAACGCCCTTTGAACGACACCATTCTCCAATGCATGGTTCAAATGGTTTTCTTTGCAAAGAATGATTTCCCCTTTTAGTATCTTGGATAATTTCTTCCCTTATAATGCACACAATTCAACAAAAGATTGTCTAGCATAAAACTCATCAGCCGTGATTCCCTCCTGAGAATCTTGAGGATTGGATATATGGAATTATACATATCAATTAAAGGACATGGTATGCCAATAGGATTATTTGCATAGAGGTTAGAGTGTATGTTTGAGAAAAAAAATATGTGGCAAGTCATGCGCTCCCAACGCTCCTTCCTGCTCTTTAATGAAGGGGAAAAAGAGAAACTCGTGCCATTATCACTAAGGATAACATTTTCATCATTAACCACATTATGCAAATTATCATGTCTCTCTAATTTGGCATCGTTACTGTCATTGATACCTTTTCCTCCAAAGCCATCCTCCCATGAACCCATTTCACCTACATTCATCAATGATGCATCATCACTCTAGTTTCGAACAAGGTTCAAGTCAGTGCCATTACTTTGTACCATGACATAAATGTATCTATATTGAGCTCCATTTCCCTCAGTTAAAGAAGTCTCCTTTGTATCTTGACTATTCCCAACAACCGACTCTGAAAATGCCAAGAAGCTTTCACTTTCCGCAGAATCTGAACTTTGTCCACTTGCATGCCTCTCCCAAGTAATGGGGAAAAAATTCCAGTTCTGTAGCAATCTTTCCTTCAAGACACTGTAGAATTTTTTTTCCAATCTGCGAGCTCTAAGAATACATCTTTCACAATAGCACCATGCTTTAACAAGTATAATACTATGTCTGAATAAGTTTTTTTCCCAATCAACTAGTTAACCTATTCAAGAATGCAAAGGGTACAAATTCCTCCAATACAATTATAGGAGAGGTCTATAACAATGTTTTCAACAAGACATTCCACAAGCTTGACCTCAGCAACATCTATGTACTAAACATATTTTACTCCAAATTCAGCATCCTTGTGGCATCCTTCTTACTCAAGGGTAGAACGCACTTGATTTCCCCACACCTTTCTAAGCTATTTTTGCTTGCTAAAAGCAGTCAAGTCAATGTCTCCATCAAATAGATATGTTTTCAATGGCACTGATCCAAATGCAAAAAAACACAAATACAGAAGACTCATATGCAGTAATACGATCATAGTTTCTTCACTAGTCCAAATGGTGGTGACAGACATGACCGATCCAAAAATCAAGGAGGAGTTAGCTTTTGAGAGCCTCTTGAAGGCTCTGAGTGATTTGGCCAAGGGACAAAAGGAAATATTGGATTAATTCAAGTAGCAGAACCAAGGTAAGGGTTTCCAATGTGAGTTCCTTCTTGGGGAGACTTCCTGGGCTTCCCACAAGTATGAACACCACTCCCCATTGAATCACCCACATGCTTTCATTAGGCCTACCAGGACCACATTGCCAACATTTCTGCCCTCAAGAGTTGGTGAGCAGGGGGGCCAAGATGACATGCCGATGGGGAACTATTTCCATGAGTGGCAATCCATGGGGGAGGATTTTCGAGCTGCATCTTCCTTCCGGGATTATTGCCAACTCAAGCAGAACGAAAGAAGCAGAGGCATAGGGGGTTTCAGCATGCAGAATTCAGAGTTGCAACGTACTATTGGGAGGATGCATTTCCCCACTTTTGACGGGTCATTTAAGTGTATGGGTAGGGCTTCGGTGGCGAAGTTGGACACATATTTACAGCTTAGCCGGATGATGGAAGTTGAGGTCATCAAGATGGCTACGTTACATTTGGAGGGATAAGCCTACAACTGGTGGTTCCACGGTCTAAATACACTTGGGTATGCAAGCATAAATTTTTATGAGGACTTCACGCAGAGGGTGATAGAGAATTTTTACCAGAGGGAACCAGAGGCACATTTTAGAGATCTCACACAGCTAAAACAGACTGGAAGACCTGAGCAGTATATTTCAGAGTTTTTGAGGGTATCAATGATAGTGTCAAATTTGTCAGAAGCCAGGATGGTTTAGACCTTTGTTGAGGGGTTGCTTGAGCCTTTACGCTGGTTGTTAAGGTCACGTAGACTAGGCATATTGCATGAGGCCGTGACTTGCACTCGAGGTTTGAAGGATGCAATCTCGAACATCGGGGCATTGATTCAACCACGAGCTCCCTTCCCTCCTATGGGTTGTGAAACCAAGGCTCCACCCCCACCGAGAGCTAACCAGGGGCTTGGATAGTTGAATGAGGAGACCAAGAGATATCTCTAGAGGAGGAAGCTATGCTTTACTTGTCAGGAGCCTTGGGCACCAGGTCATAGATGCATAGTGGGAAGGACCCATTACATCGAGGTTTTATCTAACAGTGACTAAGAGGATGAAGTGGAGTTGGAGATGAGCGGGGGTGAAAACGAGACACATGCTGAGAGGGGACCAACCCCACCACCACCATCAGGGGGTCACCTTTCGCACTGGTAGGAGGAGTCCTTGCGTTATTATGTGGGGTTCCCAAATTTTTGACTTTGAGGATCATAGGCACAGTGGAGGGGCAGTGTGTCTTAGTTTTGTTAGACAGTGGGGCCACCCACAATTTCATTGATGCACAGATGATTTAGAGGCAGGGTATCACTACTGAGGAATTTGAGGGGTTTTCAATCCCAGTTCTGAAGGATAGGACTATGCAGTGTATATGATATATCTCCGCTTTGACAGTGACCATGGGGAACTACTCAGTGACGGATAATTTCTTCATGGTGGATGTACAGGACACCAATCTGGTGATATGTATCCAGTGGCTCTACTCTCTTGGATGGGTCACTATGGATTGGAGGAAGTTGGAGATGGATTTTATGGGATCAGATGGAAAGTTAATTGTTCTCCTGGGCATGCTTTCATACCCTCCATATACAACTTCAGCGCACAGGATGGAGGTTGACTTGATACATGGGGACATTGAGTGGGAAGTGGAGTTGAGGATTTTTTAGGCTAGGAGTCAGCCCAAGCCACCACACCCCGATATACAGACCATTCTAGAAAGGTACCTGGTAGTGTTTGGGGACATACCACCAGGCACTACTACATTTGGCGGAAATTCCGACACCTGTTTCCGACGCTTTTGACCAAATGTCGGAAATTTTCCCAAATTTTTTCCATCCCGCCCGAAACCGTCGCTATACCGACGTCTATAGAAAGGTGTCGCAATACCGACACTTAAACTAGTGTCGCAATTACGATGTTTAAAGGAAGACGTCGCAATTGCGACACCATGGCCCAAAGCGTCGCTATTGAGACGACTCTAAACGTCGCAACTGCGACACAATGTCTAGGTGTCGCCATTGCGACGTTTGGAGGCACCGTCCTAATAGCGACGCCTTTTCCGCTGTCGGTATAGCGACAGTTATTTTCGTGCTACATAAAAATACTAAACTTATATGGGCCCTACATAAAAATTCGAAACTTATATGCGCGCTACATAAAAATGTTTCGTATTTGTCGCAATAGCTACGTTTGATATCACGCGCGCATTCGCTTCCTCTCGTTTGCGTAACAAGATTTGCTCCCGCATTCGCGTCAGCTCTGCACAAACATTGTTCTCGTATTCGCCCTCGCCGTTCACTCCCGCCTCCAGAACAACATTTTCCCTCAGCTCTTGCAAAATGGTAAGTTCTTACCGGCAAGCCCTTCCTCCTATAGTAGGGTTGACTCTATTTGAGTTTTTTGGTCAATTCCATTGGATTGTGTTAGGCTGTAGGGTTCTCTCTAGATGTCAAGAATCAAGATTAAATACCCTCTATTATCTTCATCACCCAATACAAGATTTAAATTTTTCCCAAAGAAACGCTTATTAATTTGGCAGCCATTATTTCTCCCCGCTTTAAAAACCCTACATTTAAATGAAAACAAGCATTGCATTTCAACTACAAAAATCTATTAGTGTTCAAATGTACATGTGTGCTACATTAATGTCTGATGTCACGCGCGCAGTCGCCCTCCGCTCTTGCAGAACACCATTCGCCCTCAGCATTCGCCCTCAGCTCTTGCAGAACAGCATTCGCCTTCAGCATTCGCCCTGAGCTCTTGCAGAACAGCATTCGCCCTCAGCATTCGCCCTGAGCTCTTGCAGAACAGCATTCACCCTAGATTCGCCCTCAGCTCTTTCAGAATAGCATTCGCCCTGCATTCGCCCTCAACTCTTGCAGAACAGCCTTTGCCCTCAGCATTCGCCCTCAGCGTTCGCCCTCAGCTCTTGCAGAACAACATTCGCCCTCAGCGTTCGCCCTCAGCTCTTGCAGAACAACATTCGACCTCAGCTCTTGCAAAATGGTAAGTTCTTACTGCAGGCCCTTCCTCCTATAGTAGGGTTGACTCTATTTGGGTTTTTTTGGTCAATTCTATTGGATTGTGTTAGGCTGTATGGTTCTCTCTAGATGTCAAGAATCAAGATTCAATACCCTCTATTATCTTCATCACCCAATACAAGATTTAAATTTTTCCAAAGAAACGCTTATTAATTTGGCAGCCATTATTTCTCCCTGCTTTAAAAACCCTACATTTAAATGAAAACAAGCATTGCATTTCAACTACAAAAATCTATTAGTGTTCAAATGTACATGTGTGCATCACTTGTGTAGGGTATTCCTTTCCACTTTCACATTATCCAAGAATGTGTGCAGTATAGTTCATATTTTTTGTGATTTAGATTGCCTTGAAAAAGGAAAGGTAAATTATTTCCCATGGAAAAGGAAGGTTTTCCATTTTTATAGGTTGTTTGGACTTACGTGGAAAAATTTATGGTATGCCTTTCATATTATGTAGTTTAAATTTGAATTAACAGATTATTCTACATGAAAATATAATTACCTATGTGATGTCCTTCACCACTAATTAAAATTATAGGGTTTCAATTTCCTAGACTCTAACTCATCTGATGCTAAATTCTAGGTTCTCATTGGTGGATCACTCTTCCATTGATTTCCTTTCCCTCTGGATCTTGTCATACTTTAAAAGTCATCAATGATACATATATTATTTCAGGTATCCCAAAAGGCTTTATAGTAGAACATATTGTAAAGTTTTTTTGACACTTGAGGATTCTTTTTAGAACTGCAACGTGGTCTATGCTATCGAGTTATATATCAAGCAACTTGTCCTTAATAACCACACTATGAGGTAGGTTCAACCAGCTTGAACTTGTTGGGACATAGCATATGAAGTTGTGTGATGAGTCCATATCACAGGTCTATTATGGTGAAAAAAGTGAAGACATGTAATGATAGTTATTATGTTAACATTACTAGAAAAATTTTCGAAATTATCCATGCTATCAAGATGTCAAAATTCCAGGCATTAGGTGTCAATACTCGTAGCTAATAGATAATAATAATAATATAAAAAAATCACATCTTTATTCTTGAAATATGATTGTTACACATTGGTAACCTAGTTCATGAGTTACTATCACCCAAAGATTGCAAAACAAACTTAAAATATAATTAAACCAACATGAGAATCCAACTAAGGGTTTCTCGACAAAATCATGCCATAACCTGGCATTTTGAAACCCAAATTTGAATCCATCATAAGTAATACAATGCAAACTCGGATGGATTTTCAATGCATGTTTGCATGCTACACTTATTCTCTGTCTAGATATCATTTTTTAAATGGAACCATTAGTCAAGCCCACAATCCTTTTTATGTGAAAAATTTCAGCTCTATTTGAGCTCTTTTTTGCTCCACCACCTCCATAAACCAATGTTACACGGGGTCTCGCCCCCCCACCTAGGGGTCTAGATTCCTCGCCCCCTCGCGCTCTAGGGTCTTGGGGACTTCTAGGGGATGTTTCCCTCACGCCCCCTCACGTCCCCTCACCGCCCCTTTTAGTTTATGGTTTCGTGTTAAAAGTTGATGTGCCACTTAGCATATTTGAGAATCCAAGTGATTCTGATTCAGATGGTGACATGGGTGATCTTGATATATTCGTGCAGAAGTTGGATGCAGAGACTAGTGGGGCATTAACTTGAGCATTTATGCTCATTTATCAGTATGATGATATCATTTGATATTCATATGTTATGTTTAATGTTTTATGTTTCAGACATAACTTATTTGCGTTTAAGTTTTATGTTTCAGACTTGAGTTGTAAACTTCAGTTTAAACTCTATTTTGAATCTTGATATAATATGTCATATGATATCTTAAACTTTATTTTCATTGTACACTGTTAGTAGTTACATTAATGATTATATAGTTACAAACTTACAAACTTACATGCATGATTGTATGATGTATGTTTTAACTTTTAACTTTTAAATTTGTTTCAATTATATGATTCATCATTCATCGATTTGTAATTTTATCATTTATGATTTATCTTTCATGATGTAAGTGTATGATGACTATATATACATTCCTTGCAAAAATATAGTTACATTTTAAATATTAAATTCTATAATTTTTATGACCCCGACGTCCCCCCACGTTTCCTGAAAATTGGTAGGGAGCTTTTGCATAGGCCGCTCCCGCGCTCCCTCGTCCCCTCGCTCCCACCTCCAGGGGACTTGGTGGAACATTGCCATAAACATATGAAAACATATATCATGATCTTGGAATTCCATTACATATGTATGTGCCAATGTTCCATAATCATGCCCCATCATCAATTTAAGAAATTTCCATTGAATATCAAATTATGGAGGGGGGGAACTTTTTGCTGCAATATTTGGCTCAAAATCAGGGACCATCTTCGTATGAGGTGAATGAGAACTATAGATATTTGAAGAAGTAGATTAGTGCCTTTTCCTCTGGCCATGGAGTCATATACAGTCATCCATCACAAAAATTTGTCTTTGTTCATTCTCACCTTGAAAGTTGCAAAAAATCATGCCCTAATTGAATCGACACTAAATTTGAAAGATATAATAAAAATGCAAGCTAGAAGTGCCCTATTAATACAAAGGGAAAACCTTCCTACCTACCCTAACTGAGATAAATTTTGATTTAATAGGAAACATGATATTTCCTATGGAGTTGATCCAACAACTTGTTAAATGTATGGGACTAAATCATGCATTTGATTTCCAGGGAAACATGCGCATGAAGAGAAAAAGTGCATAATTAATGGAAAATCCATACATGCCACTTATAAAAACTACACCGAAAGGTCAAAAAATACTTAAGGCCTTAACTTAATTTGAATCCAAAAATGACAAAATATGATTAGTGAAAACACGAGAGTGGTGTGGGTGAACAACATAAATAAAAAGTGAAGATACCTTTCCCCAAGATGCCTTTGTCACCGTTGTATGAAAACATGTTTTCCTTTTCCTTTATACATGCAAGTGAATGCATTATAGGTATGGTGTTTTCCCAGAATAGGAGAAGCCTACTTAAATATATCATTTGTGGATTGAATGTTTGGGTGCCTTAATGTGCAATGACATGTTTCCAGGACTGAATTCAATGCAAGGCATATTTGAAACTCTAACTCCGTCTTCTGGTGTCTTATTAGAAATTATTTCAGTTTTCATTTTGTGTTTTCAAGTTAGATATTGTTTTCAAGTTTTTACATTTATAATTTTATTGCAATGTGGCAGACTGATCAGAGCAGTGCAGGAACAACCCCGAGACGAGATGATCGTGGAAAGAGGCCAGCGGAAGAACATGTAAAGTGCCAGCATTGCTCTATCTTCAGGTATTTTAGTTATTTACATAATTGAAATAATATTAATTTTGTTCAAATATGCAGACACCTAGCCATGGTACGCCCGATGATTCCCTCTTTGAGGAAGAGCTTTTTTCATCCCTATCTCCAGTGTTGTTGTTGCAAAAAAAGGCACGAGATGCAACGTCGGAATTTAATGCTTTGATAGATGCGCCTCAAACACCTGAAACAGAAGAGAGGATACAACATCTTATGAGGAAGCTAAATAGATATCAGGTAATAATAAAAAGTCAAAAGGATATTTTTTTTGTTCTGCATGAGATGAATTGTGATAGTTTGATTTTTAATTTTTACATTGACTAAACTAACAAAAGTTCTTTTGTATGTAGCATTTTCTAGCATTTTCTGAACCCGATGTTGGTGGTAGTGGGACACAAGGGCAAGAGATTGCCCAACAACCCTCTCGTACACCTTCTACTCCTTTAGGTGCTAGCCAAGAAACACACCCTGCCCAAGCTGACACCCAGCCAACTGCTGAACGTGTTGGCAATGATGAGGTTGATATGGCCAACTACATTATTGCGTTTCCTGGAGCTACACGTGTCAGCTCCACAGGGACCATTAATGGCACGTTGTTGGTGAACGATGAGGGTGTCCCTATAAAGCATGTACAACTCCCAGGTAAATTTTAATATTTTCACTATTTCATGTACTTTATCTAAAACATATTTATCATGATTTTTATTTTTAAATTAATGATAATATCTTCTTTTTCTTTTGGTTTTATTCTGTGTAGGAAACAATGAGTTCTACAGGATTCTCGAGAGCCATGCGTTGGTAATTTTTGGCCCAACCATACGTACAGGGTGGAATTCCCAGAATTCCAACCTGAAAAAAGAACTTCTAGATTATCTAGAAGCCCTTTTTGGGGTCGGCACATTTGACAGAACAGCGGTGGCTCGGGTAGCCGGAAAATATTTGAAATATACTAGGGACACCTATAGGACGCAATTGCAATTTAACCCTAGATATGAGCGTCCTCTCGCAGTTCCAGAGAGTGAGTGGAGAGCACTCATCCATGACGGAAAAAAGAAAAGGGCAAAGAAAGAAGGAAAAATGCCAACTGGACCCGCAAGGTAAATTACAACTTTAATTCAATAGCTTTAATTTTCTTTATGTCTAAAATAAAAGTGTGCTACGTCATATTTGACTTCAATCTTTTGATGCTAGGTTGCCTGACACCTCAAAGGCAACCAAAGCTAGGATAGAGAAAAAGGGCCATCACAAGCTCGCCAGGGTGGCTACTTGAAATTAGCTGCAAGAATTGTAATTAAGTAGCTAAACATCTTATAATTAATTGTATCGCCTTCCAACGTTTTTGTAATCCTATCAGATATGATTAAAAATACACAATCATATATAATGTAGGGTGATGACTTTGGAACAATAACTACAGAGGAAGATAAAAATATCGCTTTCCGTTTTGGCTATCAAGCTGTAGTTGAACGTCGCAGAAGCTTGGGGCAGGTCCCAAGATCTACAATGCCTGATAAGGTAAAACATTAACCTTTCAATATTTTTGTTTTCGTCCATAAATTTAATGTCTAACAACTTTGTTTAAATCAGGGGAGCAACACTACCAACGAGGCAAATAACCCAGTTTTAGAGCCAGATGTAGATGATCCTCTCGTGCAACCCGATCATTGTAGTGGGGACCAGGCCGACAATGCTGCTATCAGTGAGGGCCGTGACGGTAATTAATTTCCACTTATAATTTTTTCTAATTATACCTTGATGGTTGTCCTTATAACGTTTTTTGCTTAAATGACAGAGAATGTTTCCCTTGAGGATCTTACCACCAGAGAGGAAGACAGGGCAACAGTCCCAACGGCGACAACTGGTGCACCAGGTAAATAATCTCATTGCAATTTTTTTTATTAATATTACCGAACTAGTTCAATGATATTTAAAAACCGATAATTAAAATTTAATTATTATCTGTTTTTGGAGGCGATGCCCCGTCACTGGATGAGACCAGACATCGTGACAATGCAACTAGGTCAGCGGCGACAACTGGTGCACCAGGTAAATAATCTCATTGCAATTTTTTTTATTAATATTACCTAACTAGTTCAATGATATTTAAAAACTGACAATTAAAATTTAATATTATCTGTTTTTGTAGGCGATGCCCCGTCACTAGATGAGCCCAGACATCGTGAATACACAACTAGGTCAGCAGTGCGGGTTGAAAGGCATGAAACAGGAGCAGAGCACGATGATATTGATGATGTAATTAGGAGCTTTAAAAATAGGAAGAAGAAAAAGAAAATTTGACAATGTAAAATATTGTCTTATTATAAGACAAACGTTACCATACTTGGAACATTTTTTTGCGTTATATAAAAAACTCATTTATCATACTATTTTTATGTCAAGCATTAATTGCAATGTTTCCTTGCGTACTTTTTGTTGAATTGTTTTTTACTAGTTATTGAATATTTTTTTTTATGCTCATGAAAGTAAAAATTGAAATATAGATTGGGTATTGGGGAATTGAGAGTGATGTGAGGGGGGGTGAGGGGCCATAAGAGCTTCCACCTTCACGTGGTTGGCCCTGTTTAGTAGAGAATAATTTATTGGAGCGATTTAATCTTGGAGCAAACCTCCCTTGATCCAGCGTAGCAACAAAAAATTCACTCTTGACTTAGTTGCTACTCTTTCAGATCGTGGGAGGCTTGCTCCAAGTTCATGCGACTCCAATAAATTGTTCTTGAAATGAAGAGGAGCTTATTCAGGTATGTTTTGACATTTTCAACATATGTTCTAACATTATCATAAGAATGCATCTCAGAGTAAAAAATACTACATCAATTACTTGTATTTATTGTATAGATAATGATGGATTTTGATTGACTTGGCAGTGCAGGTACAAATCCTCTTGCATCATGAGCAATACAACTTGTCAACCAGGGTCATGTCCAGAATATTTTTGCTTGTGCGCTTGACCAAGTTCGTAATGTCACATTTTGTAAGTTCCTTTACAGTTCATAATTCAATATTAAGCTTGTTCATGATTATTATCTAGGTTTTTTGTATGTGTTTTTTCATCTATTTGATTGTAAGCAACTATGCATGTTTCCCGTTGTTCACTATTATTTCTCCCATTACCACTCCCAGGATGAATCCGACTTTATTGTTACATAGGTTACTTTATTGTTACTATGATTTCTCCATTTACGATTTCATAGGTTACATCATGTAAAGTTGTCAATCTCAAGTTGGTGATGAGCTTTAGTTCTCCAGATTTGGGGCTTTTCTGATATTTTATCCCTCATGTCATTCCCGCATCACCTCGTTGTTTGAGCATGCCAATTTTCTACCACTTGTACCAATTGGCACATGTCAATCTCTGAGTGGTGCCACATTTCACCTATTTTCAGTGAGAGTTTAGGGTTTCTCTAACATAGCTTCGGAAATCCGATTCAGTGCCTGCTTGAATATTGTCACATAATACTTATGGTTTGGATTGATGAGCATGTTCTGAATGGTTGGTTGATTCATAAGAACCACCCATAAATCTCCCTTCCTCTAACACACAGAAAATAAAAATTTCTTTGACAGGAGACATAGTTTCAATACTTTGAAAACAAACTTCTATTCCCTTCAATAACTCAAAAAAAACTATTACACTACTTCCTCACTGAGAGGGATTACAAAATTATGACTGCTACAAAACGCAGTGCATAAAACCAACTCACTGTCTGTTCAAAACAAACATACTCTGTCTCTAAAACACTCTGCTGTGTTTTTCCCTTTCGCACTGCTCTGCATACACACTTAAAAAGTTACACTCAGTCTTTCACTTTTTACACACTGTTGTGTAATAAAAAATTTACGTACTGTCTATAAAAAAAACTACCAAGCTTTTTCAACCTTTTTATTTTTATATGCCGTAACATATAAAACATATTATAATAAACCCTCTTTTAAAAAAAATAAAATTAAAACTAAATTCTATGGCCCACCTTTCATTTCGCATATGATATATATATAACATATGTTTAAAACATATGTATATATAAAACTATCAAAACATTAAAGAACCCTTTCCGTCGGACTTCAAAAGTCTGAATAGATTGAATTTCAAACCAAATTCGCGTTCCAAAATGGGATGCTGACGTCTGCTTAATTTTAACTCGAATTTTCAATCCAATGTGCCCTATAAAAAATTCGGGTCCGGTTTTCAGGTTTTCAGATTCCCTTCAATTTCATGCGATCCAATATTAATGCTCCACGTGTCCTCCTTTTGAATTTACAAAACTCTCGGGTAAATTTCTGTTTGTTTAATTTCTGGTTGGTGAATTGCGTTAATGCTGGCTGTTGTGTTTAAATACAATCCTGTACAGAAATATGGCTGTGGCCGTCTACAAAAAAAACTTGCAGGAATTTTAAATGCTGAATTAAATTTCTGGATGGCATGCAAGCAACCTCCAAAAAATAATGTTGCTGCTGCATCCGTCCTTCTGCTGCAGCAGTTGAAGTTAAAATTCAACAGCACAGGGTTTAATAAGTGAGGGTGTAAAGGTAACTTTTTGTCGATAGTACTGGATTAAGATCATATATTCATTTTTGTAGGGTCTTATGGTGTTTGGTTTTTTAGTTTTGGGTTGGGCTTATTGAGTCTAAGATAGTTTTTGAGTGAAAAATTTGCTATCAGGTATTAAAATTTTTTGGTTCTTTTGTCAAAATTTATGAGCTTGTTAGGAAATACAAAACTGACAATGGTTGTATCTTAAATTTGTGGAAAATAATTTGAAATGAAACCTTTTTGTTTAGGTTGTTGCAGCAGGTGCAAACCTCATTCAAATTACTAGGGGCATTGACAAGACAATAAAGGCCCTTGTTTCGGAACTCAAAATTTTGTCAAAGGAGGTAAACGCTTGCCTTTTGAGTAGGCTGGTTTTCCTTTTTGCTGATGGTTTGGTGTATCTAATTGAATTAGTTGCCTAAGGTATTTTTTGGTTGCAAACTCCTTTTCATTTTTCATACAGTATTGGCCTTGTGGAATACATTTGATTGTGTGGTCTTGTTAGATCTACAACATTTGTAGTTGTTTAGTCCTATGGCCGAGGTGCACTTTTATTATGGAAATAGTTGATGCAATATTGTCATTTAATCCTTACTGCAGGGTAGCATGTTGAGAAGTTTCTTGTGAAACATTTGGTATTCAAAATGACACTTGATCCTATACAACATCATGCACTTGACTTCAAAATTTATATTCAAAGTGTGCCAAACAATTCTTGCAAAATTTCAAATATTTAGGTTGTTTTAAACCATTATCTTTTTCATGTATTGGATGCTGAAAATGTGAAAAAGACTTTGGTATGAAACCAACTGGTGAATAATTTCCAACACAACAACCACTTCCAAGACATGATTTAGAAGTAGAACAAATGTGCTTATGAAGCATAGAAAGATATCCTTGATGCATTGTCAATGTTTGGCTAGGGTTATTTTTTGAGAAAATAACTCCTTATTCCTAGAATAGTGATCTTCAATACAAGTAAATGCCAGAGAAGAGAGATCATCGTGTGACGCAACAAAACTGAAATTGGACCCCCAAGGAGAGCTGGTGTGTCTACAATCGCTTTGTCAGCATTTTCCCTTGGTTTACCCCGTTCTTTTCCTCCAGCCTGAGTCTTAATTGACTTCTTCTTTCTTCGGGTTTATTTATCAAATTCGTAGAATTTGATAAATAAATACCATCCACAATGGTTGGACTTTAATTTATATTCCCAACTTTATATTATCTCCAAGCCTTATAACCAATGTTTAACTTTCAACACTTTGTATTTATACTCCACGTTTCTTTTTAAATAAATAACTTGTAGTGAACTTTCGGCTCTATATTTCACCACCCAGCCTTACAACAATCCCCCTCCAGACTTATGCTAATTATCCGCCAATCGTTTAATTAAACAATTTCATTATACTCCGGCCCCACCTATATATATCAATAACCAATCAAACACTCGCATCGTACCTGGCTATCCTCCGCACACCTTAGTTAACCTCCGGGCAAGTTCAACGTGCGACCACCGTCCGATGGCCCTTCTCCAAATCAACGACTCTTGGCAATTTCGCTCGGCTTCCAACGTTGGCACGAACATATATAGTTGAAAACGAAGTGTATGGCGTTTAAGGTGATGGGACATGGATATGGTGATTTCATATCATTCGCATTAACATTTAACGCTGTTCAATTAAGTTTTCACATCAAATCTAGATTAATTAATTTTTAACACTGTTCAAGATCGGACCTCCACTCCTCTGAGCGATTCCGCACGCTCCAATTTGATCCGGCCTTTGGCTCTCATTATTAATGATCAGAGATTCATTATGACGGCCGTCCTTTGATTGCATTGCAGACAGGTCGACATAAAAAATTGCGTTTAGCCATGGTTTTTCAGACAAGCCGGTTGCTGGATTACACTGTCTGGTAACTGCGACGATAAGGAGAAGTGGCCAGCGGAACTTCTGATTAGACTTTGCTGCATATTTCCATTTCGCTCAGTTCTGTCTCTGTCTGTCTTCCTCTGTTAATTGGAATTCTGCTTCTTCGTCTCTTGTGCCCACTGCGCCTGAGATTGCACCCATGCCTCGCGTGCGTCATAGGATGCGTTGCCGCAGGGGGAGCACTAGAGGTCAATCCCGGCGCGCTCCCTCTAGCACCTCAACAGAGATGACTTCCGGCCAGTCCAGTGATTATTACTTAGGTAGATATCCAAATACTAGGAGTGGGCAGGGTCGGCTTGTAGCATCTGGCCACCGTATGGATTCCCCTGCTCCTGGCTTCCCCACCGCTAGTTCACCTTCTCCCACGACGCGCACTGCGCAATTTTCCTTTGATTGCACTCTCAACCGCCCGCGAATCACAGCTGTAGTCATTATGGTCTTCCGCGAGGAGGCCCAAACAGAGGAAGAATGCACCCGTCCAGCGGGTCTGAGCTCGGAAAAAGCCGGCCAGCATTCGGGCCTTCAGGAGGGGAGCCATGGCATGCATGTGGAGGTAGCACCTAGCGATCCTGGACCTTCCGAATTAGGATGGTGCCGAATCGTGGAGGAACCAGCGGGGGATTAGTTTGGTTAATTTGTTTTTCTTGCTTAGCAGGCCCAGTTAATTGGGCTGCTTTTAGTTTATTTTACTGTGCTGGACCTTTAAGTAATATTTTTGAATTCTGTAAATTAAACGTTCAAGCTGACTGGTTTCCCCGTATGAGGGCAGTCTTCTTAATTTTTTGATTTTTTGATGACAAATTTGCCATGAGTATGGCCAGGCAATGTTTTTGACTTCGGTGTAATTTTATTCGCAATGTTAATAGATTAACTTTACTTTGAATTCTCACATGATTAGCGTTTTTCTTGATCTCTTCAAGGATTTTGGGTACTTTAATTTGTATTTGGAACAATGGACGTCGGTACTCTATCTGTTGCTTTACTGTTCTACATACTACTATTTCACTTTCTTATAGATGCCTCGGGAATATTTGAATGCTTTCTCAGATTGTCGATAATCTCCATGTGGACCGTTACTGGATTTTATATCATGTCCCTGTATGTGGCATGGGGTATTTTTCTATCATTGTCTGGGGTGGGACTTCCACTTTTCTGGATGGATATTTGGGTTCCAATCTTCAGATGTGAAAATGTAATGACTTCATGGACTGTTTTACTTCATATAATATATTCAAAATAGCATTTTTTCTCTTTTGAAAAAAAAATGATTAATGTTTATCATTCTGCCTTCAAAACTAGCGATGCTGGTCTATGTTGCTGGTTTATTGATATTGTCTGATGGTCTTTTTATATTTTGGACATATCACACTCCTCACATGATTAGCATTTTTCTCTGTTCAAGGATTTTGGGTACTTTAATTTGTATTTTGAACAATGGACGTCGGTACTCTATCTGTTGTTTTAGTATTCTACATACTGCTATTTCACTTTCTTATAGATGCCTCGGGCATATTTGGATGCTTTCTCAGATTTGTCGATAATCTCCATGTGGACCGTTACTGGGTTTTATATCAAGTCCCTGTATGTGACATGGGGTTTTTTTCTATCACTGTCTGGGGTGGGACTTCCACTTTTCTGGATGTATATTTGGGTTCCAATCTTCAGATGTGAAAATGTAATGATTTCATGGACTGTTTTACTTCATATAATATATTCAAAACATCGTTTTTTCTCTTGTGAAAAAAAAAATGATTAATGTTTATCACTCTGCCTTCAAAACTAGCGATGCCGGTCTATGTTGCTGGTTTATTGATATGGTCTGATGGTCTTTTTATATTTTGGACATATCACACTCCTCACATGATTAGCGTTTTTCTCTGTTGCAGGATTTTGGGTACTTTAATTTGTATTTGGAACAATGGACGTCGGTACTCTATCTGTTGCTTTACTATTCTACATACTGATATTTCACTTTCTTATAGATGCCTCGGGCATATTTGGATGCTTTCTCAGATTGTCGATAATCTCCATGTGGACCGTTACTGGGTTTTATATCAAGTCCCTGTATGTGACATGGGGTATTTTTCTATCACTGTCTGGGGTGGGACTTCCACTTTTCTGGATGTATATTTGGGTTCCAATCTTCAGATGTGAAAATGTAATGATTTCATGGACTGTTTTACTTCATATAATATATTCAAAACATCGTTTTTTCTCTTGTGAAAAAAAAATGATTAATGTTTATCACTCTGCCTTCAAAACTAGCGATGCTGGTCTATGTTGTTGGTTTATTGATATGGTCTGATGGTCTTTTTATATTTTGGACATATCACACTCCTCACATGATTATGATTAGCGTTTTTCTCTATTGCAGGGTTTTGGGTACTTTAATTTGTATTTGGAACAATGGACGTCGGTACTCTATCTGTTGCTTTACTATTCTACATACTGCTATTTCTCTTTCATGGATTGTTTTACTTCATATAATATCTTCACTTTCATGGACTGTTTTACTTCACTGTTGTAGGGTCTTGGGTACTTTAATTTGTATTTGGAACAATGGACGTCGGTACTCTATCTGTTGCTTTACTATTCTACATACTGCTATTTCACTTTCATGGACTGTTTTACTTCATATAATATCTTCACTTTCATGGACGGTTTTACTTCATATAATATCTTCACTTTCATGGACTGTTTTACTTCATATAATATCTTCACTTTCATGGACTGTTTTACTTCACTGTTGTAGGGTTTTGGGTACTTTAATTTGTATTTGAAACAATGGACGTCGGTACTCTATCTGTTGCTTTACTATTCTACATACTGCTATTTCACTTTCATGGACTGTTTTACTTCACTGTTGTAGGGTTTTGGGTACTTTAATTTGTATTTGGAACAATGGACGTCGGTACTCTATCTGTTGCTTTACTATTCTACATACTGCTATTTCACTTTCATGGAATGTTTTACTTCATATAATATCTTCACTTTCATGGACTGTTTTATTTCATATAATATCTTCACTTTCATGGACTGTTTTACTTCATATAATATCTTCACTTTCATGGACTGTTTTACTTCACTATTGTAGGGTTTTGGGTACTTTAATTTGTATTTGGAACAATGGACGTCGGTACTCTATCTGTTGCATTACTATTCTACATACTGCTATTTCACTTTCATGGACTGTTTTACTTCATATAATATCTTCAAAACGGCGTTTCTCGACTTTTAAATTTTTTTTTTTTTTTTTTAAATTGAACCCTCCGTCTCACAGAAAGCGCCCTTGTAAACGGTCAGGCTTCAAGTAACCCAACGTCGGAGGAGAAACTGACATACTTGTCAGACGACATTCTTGTCCAATCACATATGGAAACCGAGATTTTCATCTTCCAGGCGGCTCCCGGAAGAGTAGCGTCAGCAATCGGATACGTTTAATTTCAGATTCGCGGCCAGTTCGGCTGTCCCGGAAGAGAAAGCGTATAGCGATGGACCCGTTTAATTCCGGGCTAACGCGGCCGGTTTATGGCTGTCGGAAGAGCGGCGTCAAGCGTCGAACCACATTTGCCGTCAGCTTGATTTTCAAGCGTCGGGTAGCGGCCCGGTTTGTGAGACGTCGGAAGAGTGACGCCGGTTCGGAACGTCGGAAGAAGTGTCGATAGTGTGACACTTTTTGCTTGCGTCGGAATGGCGACGGCAGGACAAACCACGGTTTGTCCGCCCCCTAATTGTCGCTCTTGCGACGGATATGTGTCGGAATAGTGACGA
This sequence comes from Pinus albicaulis, assembly GCA_034641835.2. Classification (NCBI taxonomy): domain Eukaryota; kingdom Viridiplantae; phylum Streptophyta; class Pinopsida; order Pinales; family Pinaceae; genus Pinus; species Pinus albicaulis. The sequence goes on from CM076578.1 coordinate 1,096,686,619, forward strand.
ATTGGCCGTCGGAATTTCCGCCAAATTCTCTAGTGAGGACAGCCACCTGACTGAGGGTTTGAGCACACGATTGAGCTAGAGCCAAGGGTACAGGTGGTTATTACCACTCCATATAGACATCCCAAGGCCTAGCTCTAACCCCTTCACTTCATCAGTTGTTTTGGTGAAGAAGAAGGATGGGGTGTTACGCATGTGCATAGATTACTGGACACACAACAAGAATACCCTGAAGAACTGTTACCCCATTCCACACATCGATGAGCTAATGGATGAGCTTAGAGGATCCAAGTACTTCTCTAAGATAGACGTGTGTTCGGGGTACCACCATATTAGAGTGAGGGATCAGGAGATCCCCGAGACAGTCTTCAGATGTCATTATGGGCATTTTGAGTTCCTAGTTCTGCCTTTCAGGTTAACTAATGCACCTGCCACTTTCCAGTCCTACATGAACCATGTGTTCTGTGGGAAGTTGCAGAGATTTGTATTGGAATTCTTCGATGACATTCTGATCTACAACAAGACATGCGAGGATCATCTACAACACTTGGAGGTGGTGTTTTGCATCTTAGACTAGTAGCATTTCTATGCCAAGTTGTCCAAGTGTGAGGTTGGGTTGACAGAGATGCTCTATTTGGGGCATATTATTGGAGAGGATGGCGTGAGGGTGCATGAGGAGAAGATTAATTAGGACCATTCGAGATTTTCTAGTACCCTGGAATGTGACCGAGCTGAGGGGCTTTGTGGGAATATGCACCTATTACAAGAAGTTCGTGAAGAGCTTCTCACAATTGGCAGTTCCCCTCACTGATTTGACCAAGAAGGGGTCCTTCGCATGGACAAATAGGGCACAAGTAGTGTTTGAGAACCTCAAGTAGGTGATGTGCAGTTGTCTGGAATTAGCACTCCCAGATTTCACTTGACCATTCACCTTGGAGTGTGATGCATCAGGTTAAGGTGTTGCCACAGTTTTTTCACAGGATGGTCACCCCATCGCTTTTGAGATCCAAAAATCCTTCTGCATGAGAGGTCGTTTTCCATTTACAACAAGGAGATGTTGGCCATTATGCATGCATTGGTCAAATTCATGCAGTACTTGGTGGGCAATAGGTTTAGAGTGAATACTGACCATAACAACCTTCACCATTTTTTGGGGAAGAAGGGCCTCAATGGCATGCAACAGAAGTGGGTCAGCAAAATCCAAGCCTACAATTTTGATATAAGTATATCAGGGGCAAGTACAATGTAGTGGTGGATGCATTATCCAGGAGGCTTGCAACACTTTCACTCATGAGCATCTGCCATGATTGGAAGGCACAGTTGTTGGTAGAGTATTCCAAATATCGACGAGCATGCGAGATCTTGGAGGGAACACATGCTTATGTGCGTTACATGGGTATGGTTGATATCATCTACTACAAGTGACACATATTTCTAGTGTCGAGGTCACACGTGAGGGAGAAGATTCTCCACGCAACCCATGAATCCCTATTTTCACGACACCAGGGGTTCCTGAAAACATACAGGATGGTCAAAGAACACTTCACATGGAAGGGCCTAAAGGGTGATTTTTTGAGGCATGTGCAGGAGTGTGAGACTTGTCAGAGGAACAAGGGAGAGTTGACCCACTCGGCTGGGTTATTGCATCCACTTCCCATTCCTGAGGTAAAATGGGAAAGAATTTCTATGGATTTTATCATAGGGCTTCCCATGTTGTAGGGAGAGACTATATATATATGTGGTGGTGGATTAGTTGACCAAATATGCACACTTCTTTGCTATTCCAGCCCAGTATTCTTCTTCGCAAGTAGTGGAGTTGTTCTTCAAAGAGTTCTTCCATCTACATGGTCTTCCCAAGACCATAGTCATTGACAGGGATGGCCACTTCATGGGAGTGTTTTGGCAAGAGCGTTTTAGACTGGTGGGCATTGAGCTCACTCTTATTACCTGTTATCACCCTCATACGGACGGGAAGACTGAGATAGTTAACAATTGGTTGGAGTGGTACCTGCGGAACTATGTGACAGGACAACAACGAGCTTGGATGAGGTGGTTACACTTGGGGGGGAACTACTACAACACTACTTACAACATGTCCATCGGTATGTCACCTCATTGCGATTTGTATGGGTATGATGAATTATCTTTTGTTGACATTGTTTTTGGAGACAGTAGGGCCCCAAGGGCCAAGGATTGGAATCAGGAGAGCAAAAACATTCTTAGGGCTCTCAAAGAAAACTTGCACACCACCAAGAATCAATAGAAGATATATGCAGACAGGCATAGAGTTGAGAGGAAATTTGAGGTGGGGGACTTAGTCTTTTTACGCCTCAAACCATATAGGCAGTCAACGTTGAAGCAGAAGGGGGCCGAAAAGCTATAGCCACGTCTTTATGGGCCTTACGAGGTGATTAGGCGGATTGGAGAGGTGGCTTACGAGTTGGAGCTTCCACCCAAAAGCAAGGTCCATAATGTTTTCCACGTCTTGTGCCTCAAGAAGGTGTTGGGACAACATTGCTACAGAGTTACCCCCATTTGATGATGAGGGAAACTTAGTGCTGGAGCCAGAGGCCATCTTGGAGACTAGAGAGAGGAGGTTGGGGAGCATAACCATCAAAGAGTATTTGGTACACTGGAGGAATTTCCCAGATGAGGATGCTACTTGGGAGGGTGAGAAAATACTTCAGCATCTGGCATTGCAGTTGCTTGGGGACGAGCAACATTTGGGAAGGGAGGATTGTAATTTCCCTTCCTAAAAATCATTTTTTCTCAAGAGGACTCATAATTTTGCATTTTTGGCTAATGTGGGGGACCAACAAATTTTTGGGGAAAAACACACTTAGGAGAGGAAGTCGAAATTACTTGGGTAGTGGGATGTGGGGACCACCCCTCATGAAATATGCACCCCCTTCGAGGAAAATCAAATTGCTAAGGTGAGGAGGTCGAAATGTTTGATGGAGGGACCCACAAGAGGAGGAAAGGAAGAAATTATAAATAGGAGGATGGAAGCTATAGGGGCTTTTTAACAAATTGAAATTCACTTTCACCTCGCACGCTTGCTCTATTTAGCCAAGTCTGCACCTAAGATTCTCAAGTGATTTTCTCACCCCTTGCTTCGGTGGAAAATGAGTGACATCCCAAGGAGGATAATCTATTTTCCTTGTGAGCATTTCCATCATCAGTTCAGGCATTTCATGGGGTTTTTTAGCAATTTCCAGGACGCGGTTGGGGAGTACGACTTGCTTGTTGGGGCCAACAAAGAGAAGGTATTTGGCTGAGGTTTCTGGAGTTTATTTGCATTGCCCTTTTCTAGATATTTTGGGGAAGAACAACAAAAATATTGGAGAGAATCCTTGATCTACATCGTGGCATTCCCGTGACTGCATGGGCTTGCACATAGGGAAAATTTTGGGCACGTGGGAGTTGAGGATCGAGCTTGTGGAGCTGGGTTGAGCAGTAGAATTGAGGGAGACATTCGTGGGAGTAAAGCCTATCATTTTGGCATGATTGGAGGGTAGCTATAGTGATTTTTCCAAGAGGGCCATATTTTCTAGCCAGTTAAGGAGGACGTAGTATTTGGGGGTCAATTTCAGGGGTCAGATCCACACCAAACCCTTTCTGGGTTTTGGTGGGTTTTTGGAGAGGAGTCTAGGATTTATTTCCTGAAATTTTCTGAGCACCAGAGGAGGGTCTTCCAGCAGGTTCTTTCCAGTATACAAAGTAGTTTTCTCCAAGGCAGCGTAGGCCATATTTGGGGCAACTTATTTCCACATCTGGGCATTGTATTTTCCTACATGGAGCTTGTCTAGCTTGCCATTGTGGCAATCCAAGGTGCACTCCTTTCATACCCCATGGTACTATTGCTCCATATATAATAAAATGGCTCAATTGGATGATGTTTTTGGAGATTTTCTAGGTGTCTACTTATATTTCTGAATTTTTTCTGTGCATGTCAGTTTTTGCTTTGTTTATCACTGTATTTCCTAAGTAGGAATAATACAAAGGACCCAGTTGAATTCTTTTACAGAAAAGTAAAAGATATATTGACCAAAAGGTGGAACAAGATGACCACCCCATTGCACCTTTTGGCCCATGCAGTGAATCCAAAATATTATGTTGCAAAGTTTCTCAGTGGTCTAGAAAGAACCGCACCAAACAAAGACCCAGAAGTCTCATAAGTATTTAAAAAAGATTTTAGAAATTTTTTTGTAGGTCCTGAAATTGGGATTCATATTCGTTCATAGTTTTCTCATTTTGTGGGATCATAGGGTTGAGGTGTTGATATTGATTGTATGTGAGACAAGACCAAATGAAGTTCAATTGGTTGGTGTAACTACTTTAGTGGGGAACTTCCAAAAATCCAAAAATTGGCCATCGAGATCTGTCATGGGTTGCTAGTTCCTCTTCAGCAGAAAGGAATTGGAGTACATATGGCTTCATTGATTCAGTGAAGCGAAACAGATTGGGCTCCAAGAAGGTTGAGAAACTAGTGTATGTTCATTTGAACCTTCGCTTTTTATCACACAAGAGAGACAAATACAAATTTGGGCCCACCAAACTATGGGATGTGGAATCATATTTGCCTAACTTGGATATAACGTTGAATGTCTAGTCTCATATGACTTTGTTTGATGAGGCACCAATAGTTGGATCTTCACATGGCAACAATGCTCCCACTTTTGGAGAGGACGTGGTTCTTAGTGACCAACGCACCTGCCACTTTCCAGTCCTGCTTGAACCATGTTCCGTGGGAAGTTGTGGAGATTTGTATTTGTATTCTTCGATCACATTCTGATATACAACATGACCTAGGAGGAGCATCTACAACACTTGGAGGTGGTGTTGTGCATCTTAGAGGAGTAGCAGTCCTACACCAAGTTGTCCAAGTGCGAGTTTAGGTTGACATAAATGCTCTCTTTGGGGCATATTATTGGAGAGGATGGCATGAGGGTGCATGAGGAGAAGATTAGGGCCATCCGGGATTGGCCATTACCCCAGAATGTGACCAATTTGAGGGGCTTTATGGGCATATGCACCTATTACAAGAAGTTCGTGAAGGGCTTCTCAAGTTGGTAGCTCCCCTCATTGATTTGACCATGAAGGGGACCTTCACATGGATAGATAGGGCATAGACAACATTTAAACACCTCAAGGAGGTGATGAGCAGTTGTCTGGTATTAGCACTTCCCGATTTCACTCGGCCATTCACCTTGGAGTACGATGCATCAGGTGAAGGCGTTGGCACAGTTTTGTCACACGATAGACACCCCATCGCTTTTGAGAGTCGGAAACTCATTCTGCATGAGAGGTCGTATTCCATTTATGACAAGGAGATGTTGCCCATTATGCATGATAGGCAACAAGTTTAGAGTGAAGACTGACCACAATAGTCTTCGCCATTTTTTGGGGCAGAAGGGCCTCAATGACAGGCAACAGAAGTGGGTCAGCATAATCCAAGCCTACGATTTTGATATAGAGTATATCAGGAGTAAGCACAATGTAGTGGCAGATGCATTATCCAAGAGGCCTGTGATACTTCCACTCATGAGCATCTGTCATGATTGGAAGGAACGGTTGTTGGTAGAGTATTCGAAAGATCAACGGGCGTACGAGATCTTGGAGGGCACACATGCTGATGAGCATTACAAGGTTATGGCTGATATCATCCACTACAAGGGACGCATATTTTTAGTGTCGGGGTCACAGTTGAGGGAGAATATTCTCCATGCAACCCATGACTCCCCATTTTCAAGACACCAGGGATTCCTGAAAACATACAGGACGGTCAGAGAACGCTTCACATGGAAGGGCCTCAAGGGAGATGTGTTGAGGTACATGAAGGAGTGCGAGACTTGTCAGAGGAACAAGGGAGAATTGACCCACCCGGTCGGGTTATTGTAGCCACTTCCCATTCCTAAGGGAAAATGGAAAGTATCTCTATGGATTTTATCACAGGGCTTCCCATGGTGCAGGGCAGAGAATGTGTATATGTGGTGGTGGATCTGTTGACCAAATATGCACACTTATTTGCTATTCTAGCTTGGTATTCTGCTTCGCAAGTAGCGTAGTTGTTCTTCAGAGAGGTCTTCCATCTGCATGGTCTTCCCAAGTCCATAGTCAGTGACAAGGACAACCGCTTCATGGGGACGTTTTGGCATGAGCTTTTCAGACTTATGGGAACTGAGCTCACTCCTAGTATTAGTTATCACCCTCAGACGGACAGGCGGACTGAGATAGTCAACAAGTGGTTGGAGGGGTACCTGCGGAATTACGTGACAGGACAACAGCGAGCTTGGATGAGGTGGTTACACTTGGGGGAGTATTGTTACAACACTACCGACCACATTTCCATCGGTATGTCACCTTTTTGTGCTTTGTATGGGTAAGATGCTTTATCTTTTGCTAGCATTAATTTTGGAGACAGCAGGGCCCCAAGGGCCAAAGATCGGATTCAGGAGAGCCAAAACATTCTTAGGGCTCTCAAAGAAAACCTGTAGACTGCCTAGAATCAACAGAAGATATATGCAGACAGGCATAGATTTAAGAGGAACTTTGAGGTGGGGGACTTAGTCTTTTTATGCCTCCAATCATATAGGCATTCAATGTTGAAGCAGAAGGGGGCCGAAAGATACAAACATGTTTTTATGGGCCCTATAGGGTGATGAGGCATATTGGAGAGGTTACTTACGAGTTGGAGCTTCCACTCGGGACCAAGGTCCATAATGTTTTCCACATCTCATGCCTCAAGAAGGTGTTGGAACAACATGTGACAGTTGCTATAGAGTTACCCCCACTTGATGATGAGGGACACTTAGTGCTGGATCCAAAGGCTATCTTGGAGACTAGAGAGAGGAGGTTGAGGAGCAGAACCATCAAAAAGTATTTGGTACGCTGCAGGAACTTGTTGTATGAGGACGCTACTTGGGAGGGTGAGCACATACTTCAACATCTGGCTTTGTAGTTGCTTGGGGACAAGCAACATTTGGGAAGGGAGGATTGTCGTGTCCCTTCCTAAAAATATTTTTTGCTCAAGAGGACTCACAATTTTTCATTTTGGGCTAATGTGGGGGACCCACGATTTTTTTGGGAAAAGCACACTTAAGAGAGGAAGTCGAAATTACATGTGTAGTGGTATGTGGAGTCCACCCCTTATGAAATATGCATCCGCTTGGAGAAAAATCGAATTGTTAAGGTGAGGAGTTCGAAATGTTTGATGGAGGGACCCACAATAGGAGGCAAGGAAAAAATTATAAATAGGAGGAGGATGGCAGATATAGGGGCTTTTTGACAAATTGGCATTCACTCGCACCTAGCATGCTTGAGTTGTTTAGCCAAGTCTGCACCTGACATTCTCGAGCGAGTTTTTCATCCCTTGCTTTAGTGGACTACGAGTGCCAACCCAAGGAGGGTAGGCGACTTTCCTTGTGAGCATTTCAAGCATCAATTCAGGCATTTTGTGGGGTAGAAATTTCCAAGACGCAGTTGGGGAGTACGACTTGCTTGTTGGGGTCAGTGAAGAGTAGGAATTTGGTTGAGGTTTCCGGAGTTGATTTGCAGTGCCATTTGCCAGAGACTTTAGGGACGAACAACAAAAATATTGGAGAGAATCCTTGCTACTACATCGTGGCATTCTGGTGACTGTGTGGGCTTGCACATAGGGCAAATTCTGGGCATACGTGGGAGTTGAGGAGCGAGCTTGTGGAGTTGGGTTGAGCAGTAGAATTGAGGGAGACATTTAGGGGAATAAAAACTAGCAATTTTGCGTGATTGGAGGGAAGATATAGTGATTTTTCTAGGAGGGCCGTATTTTTCAACCATTTGAGGAGGGCGTAGTATTTGGGGGTCAAAGCCAGACCAAACCCTTTCTGGGTTTTGGTGGGTTTTGGATAGGAGTCTGGGTTAATTTACCAGAATTTTTTGAGCACTAGAGGAGGGTCTTCCAGGAGGTTATTTCCAGTAGACAGAGTAGTTTTCTCCAGGGCAACGCAGGACATATTTGGGGCAGCTTATTTCCACGTCTGGGCATTGTATTTTCCTACCTGGGGATTGTCTAGCTTGTCATTGTGGCAAGCCCAGATGCATGTTGGAAAGTGTAACTAGGATCAGTCTTCATATTGACTATGTAATTATGTATTTATGTAAAGAAGAAGACAAAAGATAATATAGATGTATATTTTTGGTATGCTTGACTCATGGGTTTCATGAGCAAGGTTTTATTATAGGTCAATAGACTTCTTCTTGATGTCTATTATGGATTCGTCTTCTGGTCATAGCTTGTATTAATTAAAGTGTCATGTCTATGAAGAGTCAAAGTATAATTTGTATGCCTCCAGACTGTGTCACATAATCCTTGAAGATTGCACGCAAAAGATGATCAAGAACAACGTTGGAAAACCCTTCAAGTGAACCTTCAACACGTAGGAAGATACTCTCTATAAGTCGGCTTATATAAAATATTCAATTCAACCTCAGTTCACATGGACAGGTTGGAACAACTTTATATACCTACATATGCTGCGCAGAAAAGTCAACACATAAGTCTGCATTACTCTGAGCTTTGCAGACAAGATTGCAGGAAGAATCTCAGACATATTTGCAATAATATATGTGGATCATAGTGCGAAAGTTCTAGGAAATACAATGAAGATTTCTGGGTTCAGTTGATGTGTTGAAAGGAAGGTAGAACAATGAAAGAAAGGAAGGATAACTTACCTTTGTTTCAGGTCCAATCTGCCACGTCAATAATATGATATTAAGTGTGAAGATGCAGGACTATTATCAAGCCAGTAAAGAGATGGATCCGCGTAAGAAGAAAATGATATAGTTCAGGTATATTGACAACATAGAGAAGTATATCTAAAGTGTTAAGGAGACCATTATACTCTCGGATAAGCTCAATGTTGAGGAGGAATATACCAACAAGTACAAGGACTATGTCTTTGGTATCAAATGTACATATAGTAGATAGAAAAAGGATATTCTAGGAGAAGGTCGAGGAAGAAGGATCAAACATAAGTACATCAGTCAGGAACCAAGTTCGGTACCGGTGCAGTATAGTGGAGAGAATGAGTGACAAGGTTCTGGAGGCATACATAGGTCAAAAGTCTGAGTCTTGGTCATGGTACTTTTCATTTGAAAGTCTATAAGAATAATTCCTTGTGGGTTTTCCTCTCCAAGAGGGAGAGGTTTTGGCCCTGGCTTGAAGAGCCTATATTTGTGTCTCTTGTGATTTTGGTAATTGACTTGATGAAAGAAGTAATAAGCTAAGAAGAGAATACATAAGTAAAGTAAGATCACAAGTATTTATCAAGGAGAGAATTTGAATTAATCAATTCCCTACCAAATTATCAACATGGTATCAGAGGTAAGGTGCTGAAGACAAGGGCTACTTGACAAGGAGACACTCAAGGAAACAAGAATCAAATTCAAGGTCAAAGTTTGTGTTGGAAAGTCGAATCAGTTTGCAAAAGGATTCTCAAGCCATTTCAAGAAGACCTTCAAAGGATACACTCATTAAGGAGATAATCTCTTGCCATCAAAGATTTATGACATTGAAGACATTGTTGGAAGCCACATCATCAAGCACCATCCAACATTATCCAACACCTTAGAAGATATCATCACTTTGAAGACATCCTTTATCATTAAGGATTCAAGGTCACATGCTTTGAAGAATTCAATCTAAGAAGGAGCTCATGTTATCATATTCATCATCAAGAAAGCAGATAGGAGGACATTATTTTACTCAAGTAAGTATCTCTATGACCTCATCTAAATCTGTCAAAATGACTTATTGCAAAGAGAGCAACAAATTGGCTGGGTCATCAAACTTTAGTGCATGGAAGAAGATGACAGATTTGAATCTAATTGAAGATGAAGTTATGGGCTACATCAAAGGATCCACAATTCAACCCTCAAAAGAAGATGCTCCAGCTCATGCCGAGTACATGAAAGGAAAAATTAGAGCCCTAGAGGATTCTTATAGAAACCATTAAGGACTCACTCATACCCTATGTATCAAAACTGGAAACTGCAAAAGAAATATATGAGAAATTGGTGGAGTTGTTCTCCATGAGTACTGCAAGAGAAGTAATCTCTCTGAGACAAGAACTGTACAACATGAAAGAGACGAAGGAATCACTACATATTTTATGAGGATTTTTGAAATACGAGACCAACTGCAGGAATTGGGAGAAGTAATGTCTGATAGTGAGATGACTGCAGTGGTGTTGAATGCTCTACCAGAAGAATGGGGAAGCTTCACTTCAAGCTTATAGGGGAAGAAAGAAGCAACACCATTCTAGGATCTATGGTGTCTATGTAAAATAGAGGAAACAAGATTGAAAGCCAAATTTGATTCAGGATCAAGTGAAGGGAATCAAGCCTTTGCAACCTTGTCTAGGAAAAAAGGAAGATTCAGTAAATTTGGTCCTCGGAGTAAGAAATGAAATATGGACAAAGCACGATGCTTTGGATATAATGATTTTGGGCATTATAAATGAGATTGTCCTAAATTTAGAAAGGACAAGAGGAAAAAGGAAGAATCCCATGTCACAGATAAAAGGGAAGGACCTAATGCAAAGAAATCTAAGAAAGAAGAAAGTGAAAGATCTCTATGATCATCTTTCTCCTCAAGGGATTTCTGTTGGTTGTAAAATAATAGGAAGCAATATATATTAATAGCATCATGATAGAAGCATGAAAGGAGCACTTGGTGAAGCAACTCTTGGAAACCTCACCGATAAACAACATTAATGGAAGGTAGTCATCAAGATCAAGGATCATCATTCAATGATCCATATGGAAACAAGTGCTAACATTTTTCTAATGGAGTTCTCTATGGGTTCTCTGGTTAGAAAGAAAGCAAAAGGTTTCATCGAGAATTCTATGTTACAGAATTCTGGGATTAGGATATGATGACATATTGATGAAATAGGTCAAGGGAATGAAGTTCTTCATTCTAGTGAAATTGCTATAGGATGACTCAAAGGTAAAAGGTATGAGGTACATATATGCTAACACTGGATGTTGTGAAGTCATGTCATATGGTTGCAGGTAATGGACTTCTATCTTTAGAAATATGATCTACGAAGGAGGATTTTCTTACGGTGCACAGGTTGCCACTAAACAAATGAAATTAAATATGTCCTCATATGGAATATGAGGTAGTTGTATCCAAACAAGGACCTGGATACTGGAAGTTCCTAGGTATGTTGCTGTGTGTAGAAAGAATTGAAGAGATCATTTAGTGCAACCATGCAAAGAGGCGGTTATCATCCAGAAGCCAAGAAGATGTGACTAGGAGATCTCCTAGGAAGATATGTGGACTCTGATAGAAGTATGGTAAACAAGAAGACCCTTGACAAGATATATCTTTAGGAGATGTGTCAATCTGAGTAAAGGATGCAAATGCCTATAGGAAGATGTCATGGTGAAAGATCATCACTGAGGTAATTTAAAAGTTCTTATGTATATGTTTATTTGGATAAGTTTATGCAAGGCTACGAACCATGTGGAAGGATGTAAGATACTTGGATATGGTTCGAAGGAAAGCAACATGGCATAAAGGTGGACCAGATAAGGAAGACTGATGAATCACTTTCTAGTAGTTGACATGACTCGTGGATGACAGGGATGGATGATCTATGCCCTATGAAGCCAAAAGTTGAAGATTCCTCAATATGGAAATCCATGACATCGAGGGGAGGAATTATTCATGAGTAGCTGAATTCTTCATGAGCAGCTGGGTGTCTCACCATTGCTACTGCAGGTCCCTGGTTGAGAGGGAGCCTGGTGGTAATTTTCTTGCTTGGAAGAAACTTGAAATATGTCCTTCCTGAGTTAAGAGGGAGTGACGTATATGATTCTCTAATACATGTGTCATGCACTAGACCAGGACTAACAGTCGTAAGTATTAGTGAAGGCCATGTGGAGAGAATGGATAGACACATCATTCTGGTCTTCACCTGCAAAACAGAATGGAGGATTGGGTAATCATCTGGCATTCGATACTCTTTGAGAATGTGATAGGGCATTCAAGATAAGAGTATTCGGGGACCAATATTCTTTGAGGGTTGGCTACCCAAGAAAAGAATAGTCCAAGAAGGTCATACTCTGGGAACACCTGGGTGGAGTATGTACCTTGGAGAGACAATGACTATGGTGTCTATAAGTCATGTGTCTCGCCAGCATTGTAGCTCATTGTCTCGTTGAGAGATGGGGTTGTTAGTCAGGGCCTTGCACTAGGAAAATGCTGGTTGATATAATGCTATACAAATGCGATTACCAATCTGATTCTTCTTATGAGATTCTTCAGTTTGAAAGTGACCATGTACCATTATGAATACCTCCCTAGTTAAGAGGGAGTGTTGGAAAGTGTAACTAGGATCGGTCTTCATATTGACTATGTAATTATGTATTTATGTAAAGAAGAAGACAAAAGATATATATATAGTTGGTATGCTTGACTCATGGGTTTCATGAGCAAGGTTTTATTATAGGTCAATAGTCTTCTTATTGATGTGTATTAATTAGGGATTTGTCTTCTGGTCATAAATTGTAGCAATTAAAGTGTCATGTTTATGAAGAGTCAAAGTCTAATTTGTATGCCTCCAAACTGTGTCACATAAGCCTTGAAGATTGCCCTCAAAAGATGATCAAGAACAACGTTGGAAAACCCTTCAAATCAACCTTCAACACACAGGAAGATACTCTCTATAAGTCGGCTTATATACAAGTATTCAAGTCGGCCTCAGTTCACATGGACAAGTCGGCTCAAATACAGGTTGGAACAACTATATATACCTACATATGCTGCGCAAAAAAGTCAACACAAAAGTCTGTATTACTCTGAGTTTTTCGGACAAGATTGCAAGAAGAATCTTAAACATCTCTGCAATAATATATATGGATCATAGTGCAGAAGTTCTAGGAAATATAATGAAGAGTTCAAGGTTCAGTTGATGCATTGAAAGGAAGCCAAAACATTGAAAGAAAGGAAGGATAACTTACCTCTGTTTCAGGTCCAATCTGCCACGTCAATAGTCTGAGATTAAGTCTGAAGATACGGGACTATTATCAAGCCAGTAAAGAGATGGATCAGCGTGGAAGAAAATGATATAGTTCAGGTATATTGACAGCGTAGAGAAGTATATCTAAAGTGTTAAGGAGACCATTATACTCTCGGATAAGCTCAATGTTGAGGAGGAATATACCAGCAAGTACAAGGACTATGTCTTGGGTATCAAATGTACAGATAGTAGATAGAAAAGGAGATTCTAGGAGAAGGTCGAGGAAGAAGGAGAAAACAAAAGTACATTAGTCAGGAACCGAGTTCAGTACTGGTGTAGTACAGTGCAGAGAAGGAGTGACAAGGTTCTGAGTTCAGTACTGGTGCAATACAGTGTAGAGAAGGAGTGACAAGGTTCTGGAGGCATACATAGGTCAAGGGTTTGGTTCTTGGTCATGGTATTTGTCATTTGAAAGCATATAAGACGAATTCCTTGTGGGTTTTCCTCTCCAAGAGGGAGAGGTTTTGGCCCTGGCTTGAAGACCCTATATTTGTGTCTCTTGTGTTTTTGGTAATTGACTTGATGAAAGAAGTAATAAGCTAAGAAGAGAATACATAAGTAAAGTAAGATCACAAATATTTATCAAGGAGAGAATTTGAATTAATCAACGCCCTACCAAATTATCAACAATGCACTCCTTTCATACCCCATTGTACTATTGCTCCATATATAATAAAATGGATCAGTTGGGCGATGTTTTTGGAGATTTTTGGGGTGTCTACTTATATTTCTGAATTTTGTGTGTGCATGCCAGTTTTTGCTTTGTTTATCACTATATTTCCTAAGTAGGAATATTACAAAGGACCAAGTTGAATTCATTTACAGAAAAGTAAAATATATATTGACCAAAAGGTGGAACAAGATGACCACCCCATTGCACCTTTTGGCCTATGCAGTGAATCCAAAATATTATGCTGTAAAGTTGCTAAGTGATCCAGAAATAACCACACCAAACAAAGACCCAGAAGTTTCATAAGTATTTAAAAAAAGTTTTAAAAAGTTTTTTGTAGATCCTGAAATTGTGATTCGGATTTGTTCAGAGTTTGTTATTTTGTGGGATTAGAGGGTTGGGGTGTTGATACTGATTGTATGCGAGACAAGACCAAATTAAGTCCAATTGATTGGTGGAACTACTGTGGTGGGGAACTTCCACAAATCCAAAAATTGGCCATCGAGATCTTGTCACAGGTTGCTAGTTCCACTTCAGTAGAAGGGAACTTGAGTACATATGGCTTCATCCATTCAGTGAAGTGAAACAGATTGGGCTCCAAGAAGGCTAAGGAACTAGTGTATGTTCATTCGAACCTTGGCCTTCTATCACACAAGAGAGACAAATACAAATATGGGCCCACCAAACTATGGGATATGACGTTGAATGCCATGTCTCATATGACTTTGTTTAATGAGGAGACACCAATAGTTGGATCTTCAGGTGGATACGGCAGCAATGCTCCCACTCCTTGAGAGGATGTGGTTCTTAGTGACATGAATGAAGACATATTTGATGATATGTAAATGTAATTTATGATGGTTTTTTAAACTTTTGAACTTCATTTATACTTTGTACTTCATTTTGTACTTTGTACTATGCAATGTGCATTATTAATTTTGGTGATGATATTGTAACTTGTCATGTTGATGTCAATGATTGAAATTTGAAACAGAAACTTAATGATATGTTGAATCACGAATCATGAATGTTATAATAATCATTAATGATGATGACAATGTTTATACTGAATTGATGATGATGATAGATGATAATTGATTATATATTTTTAGATATAGAATCTAGATTCTAAAAGATTAATGGTAATACAAAATTATTATTTTGTTATATATATATATATATATATATATTACTGGCATCTCATGAAAGGGCCATTAGTAAATTTTCAAGTTAGCTACCACTTTAAGTGTGCTTGCACAAAATGGAGCTTTGATACGATGTAATCAAAGAACTTTCATTAAATAAAATAACAGAACAGAACACCATACTGTGAAATATCGATATCGCTCTATAAAAGGGAAGGGAAAGTAAATAAATCTAATAGGAAAACAAGATAAGCTGCACCTAAATCGTATATTGAAACGAAAAATAGTCACAGCCTAAAAGACAGGAAATCATAACAGAAAAGAATTTTTTTATAAAAGCGATGTCAGTTGTACCCAAGTTTAACCATTTACTTGGATTAATAGAAATGTCATTCAACTGTACAGGGGCATGGGCACGTTGTCCTGGCCAGATTAATACTGGCAACCCCTTAACAATAGTGGATATGCAGTAGCAATCGCTTGTGTTGAAGTAACAAAATGATTTCACAATGCTATATCTTTAGGGTGCACATGTTGGGAGATGGAGCATACCAGCTGGAGGACGCGTCTAAATGGATTCTTGTCACATTCAATCACAAGCTCAAAAGTATAGAGATGGTACACACCAGTTTGAGGACAACCCTATGTTGATGATCGCAACATCAAATTACAAGCTCAAGACTATCCAGGATCTTGTGTATACGGCTTGCTCCACTGTTAACAAAATATATTGCAGTTTCAGCACTGTTAAAGAATGTTCTATTTCTGCCATCTGTGACCATCCCTTGGCCTTTGTTTATTTTCTTAAGGAACCCATGCAGTCATAGTAAAATCCCATTGCCACAATGCAGTTACAGCATTACCAAAGAATGCATCTACTAGTTCCTTTTGATCTATAAATCTTCCACCCCTTGCCCTTTGTTTGAGCATGATGCGAGCATGGCAAAGTCTTGGAGCCACATCGCATTTCAAGAGAAATTTCATCTAAGGTAGATGTTTCATGTAGGGTACTAGCCGATTCAAGATCAGAAGCAATCAAGATAGAATAAAAAAGATGCCAAGGCCCATGTGTTATAAACATATGCTCGTTGCCTAGCATTTGGAAGTCCTTGCTAGCAGTATTCCATACCATTAAACATGATTTGTGCTAGAGATCATGCCGCTGAAATCTTCATGGAGATACGACACAAGACCAAGCGGCGCCATTCATAGAGTGATTATCCCAATCGAGTGATTAAGCACATTCTAAATTTCCAAATTCTACCCGTGCTTGTGTTTGTTCTATACCAGTAACTTGTGACAGACGGTACTAAGACACCACCCATCCATGAAATGATGACAGCTGTTGGCATTCTGCAATAAACTTCCTCATGAAACATTTTGATGATTATCTTCGAGAAACCTGAATGCAATTGTCAACTTCGTCTTGGTGTTGCATGAGATATATTCCATACTAATGTTCCAAATCATGCAACGCAAATCTCATATCAGGTGCGTACCCTGCTACCTTCATCTGTTCAAACAATTCCTCCAACTGTGCATATATTTTCTGCATTTCTGGGTGTAACCCATCTCCTGCAACGAAAACATGGACATGCTTATTGATCTCTATCCAACTGCATCCAGGAATCTTTTTTACCTTTCTGTCTCTCATCATTCTTCTCACACGTTCAGTGTTATCCCACCTGCCAGTTGCAGCATAGATGTTTGATAGCAACACATAAGGTGTAGCATCGTCAGGGTCCAATTCAAAAAGATGTTCTGCCGCGCATTTTCCGAGTTCTACATGGTCATGTATCCTACAGGCACCAAGCAAACTCCTCCAGACTGTAGCATTAGGTTTTATTGGCATTTTTCGAATAAAATCCCAAGCTTCATCCAGATGCCCAGATCGGGCAAGAAGATCAACCATGCAAACATAGTGTTCTATGGCAGGTGTGATGTTATAACATTGACTCATACAATCAAAATACTGCCAACCCTCCTTTACCAAGCCCGTATGGCAGCACGCAGACAACACACAAAGCATGGTGACATGGTTTGGGTTTATACCAGAGTATTGCATTTGCTCAAAGAGTTGAAGGGCTTCCTTGGCATACCCGTGCATGGCATATCCTCCAATCATCGCTGTCCAAGAAATGGCATTTCGTTGATGCATTCTGTCAAACAAATCACGTGCCTTCTCTATGCTCCCACACTTAGCATACATGTCTACAAGTGCACTCTCCACAAAAATATCAGACTGAAAGCCGCTCCTAATTGCATCCCCGTGAATCTGCAAGCCCTGATCTAAAGACGCCAAATCAGCACATGCTTGAAGGATGCTGGCATAGGTTTTCGGATTCGACTTCAGACCTTTAAGCTGCATTTGCTTAAAGAGATTAAGGGCTTCCTTGGCACAACGATTCTGCGCATATCCCGCGATCATTGTATTCCATGAGACCAGATCTGGCTCAGGCATCTTGTGGAAAAGATAAAGAGCTTCATCAAAATCCCCATTTTGTGCGTAACCTGCAATCATAGTATTCCAAGAAACCACGTCTCTTTGATGCATTTTATCAAACACTTGACGTGCATCGTCTAAACTCCCGCACTTGGCATACATGTCTACAAGAGCACTTTCCACAATCACATCAAACTGAAACCCACCAGTAATTATGTGCCTATGGACATCCATGCCCTCTTGCAAGGTTTCCAATTTGGCACATGCTTGAAGAACACTGGCAAATGTAAACTGATTCGGTTGAATGGCTGTTGATTGCATTTGGTGAAACATATCCATTGCATCCCAGGCAAGGCCAGCCCTGGAGTAACCTGCAATCATGACAGTCCACGAGCAAACGTCTCTTTCATTCATCTCATCAAATACTCTGCGAGCATCCATCAGGTTCCCACATTTGGCGTACATGTTTAGCACTGTGTTCCCTAACAGTGTGGTGCCTGTAAATCCTCTCTCATTCATGTGGGTGTGCACTGATTTGGCCTCAGAGAAGGCTTCCTTCTTGATGCACAGTTGCAATAGAAGAACATATGTATAGCAATCTACGGGCTGCTCCATCACATAGAGAATCCGCAGAGCCTGCTTTAGTCGCCCGTTCTTACACAGCGCTCTAACATCCTCTGCAGAGCTTTTATTGGCGTTGCCTTCGCCTTCGTCCCTCTCAAAACCAACGGTTGTCGCAGTGTTAATACCAAGCATTGGCACAGTGGCTAACAACGCAATTTTCTTCTTCCCATTCCTCAATTGCATGCGTTGCATGCTTTTCGTATCTATCTCAATCAATCCGATGGGAGTCACATGGCGCCATTACCATTCTAGTTAGTATAAATCCATCAAATTCTGATTCAGAGAGAGAAATGGACTTGAAGCCAACCATCTACAAATGGTGCATGTGCCAATTGAAATTAGTCCATTCTGAGTATCTTGGCGTAATCTCTCCCCTGTTGACAAAAGAACCCTGCACTACATGCATATATATGGTACAACTACAAGCGCACCGAAGGCGCCACTTCTCTACTAGCCTTTCACGGAGGATCGTGGGCGGCGCTCATTGTTGTGAGTTTCATTCGAGGCGCCTGTTATTGAAGTCTTCAGTTTCATTTCAGGGCGTGTATATTTTGGAATAGTGTTAAAATTTTAAATTAATTATTTTTTTATTTGCAGAAAGAAAATAATTTTATATGTTTTCAAAATAGATATAGAGACAGAGTTATGGGATTGGAACACGATCAAAGTATTTTTTGGACTCCTAGTTTGTCTAGTGCTATTATATAGGTGTGAATTGTGGGCTAGCAGCGTCTCTATTTCAAAATGGAAACAAATTGAAAAAATTGAAAAATGTTTGATCATGAGCAAGTTCAAAATAAAAAGTTTGGTTCCCTATAAGATAATGTTGAGTGAAACAAGGGCAACTCTCATTGAAGCAATTGTCATGGTGCGTCTTATAAGGTATCTTAAAAGAATTGAGCAAATAGAAGGAGGTAGATGGCCGAAAGTTATCTTCAATGAGGGTATGAGTGAAAGAAAGAAATCATGAATGAGACCAAAAAAACAAATGGATGCAAAAATGGAATATTTGCCTAAATGCATGTTCCACAAATAGCAAGGAGTTAAAGAATTTTGTGCTAGAGAAGTTTCGTAAGGGTATATGGGGAAAAAGGTTGGGTAGAAAGAGAAGTATTATGTTCAGGAATTCAACCCCACTTGTGATCTCCAACAAAAAGAATATATTGGAGCTAACATTCTGTGGAGAGCAAAGGTTCTTATTGCTCAATTTCACATCAACTTCGGTGTGAAATGGGACGGTGGAAGAGACCTAAAGAAGCTTGGGAAGAAAGGGTATGTACTTTTTGCACTTCTGGGGCAGTGGAATCAGAAAAAACATTTCATTTTGGAATGTGACGTTTTCCGAGACATCAGGGACAGTTACCGCAGTATGTTAGCATCAATTCCATGGCATTGTCTTTTCAGTGAGGGAACTATTAAAAGGTTGGGTCAACTCATCATCAATTTGAGTAAGAAAAGGATTGAATTACAGAAGGCAAAAAACAAGGACGCTGGTGGTCCCATAAACTATTTTTAGTCTTGTGGACGTTAAAATATCATTCATTCATTCATTTGTTTTAACAAAAATGAGAAGGTTTTATTATTAAAATCTGCGCCCAATGCATTTGTTATTAATGAAATAATTACATTAATTCATCTAATTGTTGGTCTTTAGTTACATTAATTCATCTAATTGTTGGTTTTCTAGGGAGGAGTTTTCTATGATTACAAAGATACTATACTGAAAATTAATTATTGCTAAACTACATGCGAAAACTTTACAAAATAGGTCGAGGAGCAAAACATATTTGTGGAAGGAATACGTCGAAGATTTGAAAGAGGATTATCTTCTGAAAGTTAGTTAAGATATGACAGAAGTTTTCCCACAAACTGATTGGAGGCACTGTTGTTGGTGGATTGATTGTCACTGGTTGGTCGGTGCATCTACAATTATTTTATCTGTTGTCTGAAAGTGTCAATTTCATCCTTCTGTTGGGCTAATTTTCCTTTCAAGGCTTTAAGTTCTTCAAAGAGGTGTATGGACGTTGTCATTTTTTGGTGCAACTTCCAGTTAAATTCCATTGTTTCCAATTGCAAAGCTTCAATTTGAGGGGAATAGTTGCTACAATCTAGTATACCCAATGTTCGAGAAGTTTTGTCTTGTTTAAGACACATGTTGAAGTTGTTAGCTTGGGAGACCTTGTTTCCTTCTTGCATGGTGCGTAGGTGGCGAGGAGGACAAGAGGAGATCGACAAGAGAGAGGAGTTGAGGTGGAGGACATCGAAGGAGTGGCAAGTGTGACTCTGAAGCAGACAGCACGGCCTCAATATGTAGGGAACCAACCCAAATTAGCAGAGGTGATAAGGCCCCCCTAGAGTAAACAAGAGATGGTGACATTGGGGCCTAAATAGCAGTGAGCCAGACTGAATTCACAAATAGAATTAGGAAGGTGGAAAGTGCACCAAGACACAGAGGTTCCATGAAATTCAAAGGCATAAATGATGATTCCAACGAGATAAATACCAGATAGAAGAGGGATATTATCTAAATTTGTAAAATTCCTGCATAACTGAGTAACCTGAAGGGGGGGAAACAACCTACGAATTCAATTTGACAATGGTGTTCTAGAGCAAGCATGAAGACCTGATGATACTAGAGGAAAGAATGGCCTCTAGAGGACGCTCGAAAGCATAAGAAACAAAAACCCTGCAGGATGAGCTCATTGCCACAAATACCATTGGAGAAGACAACCTTGTTCAGACGTAGCAATGCAGAATATCCCCAACAACAATAGGGCTTGAATTGGTAGGGAGTTAACTCACAAAGAATAAGAGGATGCTCTGATACTGGAGATATAATATGTCGGGAGATAGTCCCACATGTGTGTTTGTTCCAGACCTCATTAAACTTCATAATTATCACAAACTTTGAAATAATCTATCTCCATAATGTGAGGTTTGAGCCTAGATCAAAATGTTGATGCTCCCTTGTACTTTGAGTGCATGAGGGGATTGTTATTAAATGGCTTGCATGCAATACATCATTCATGGATCCACGTTACCCTGTCGTGTGCTCCCCAAATTTTATCCAATTTCCTAATGTGCAGAGGGAGGCTATAGGTGATGGGGGTTTTCTTTAACCTTTGACATGAGACAGGAGGGGAGAGGGTCATGGTATCTTTTTCCATTCATGACTACCATTGATTTCAGTTTTTCCGGCATTAAGAAGGCAAGATAAATTGGATCGTTTGTTAATGTCGGTATTTTGGTGCCTGGGGATGTGATAAAAGGATTTGGAAGGAAAGAATTCAAGGTTGTACCTACCAAAAGGCCTTACATCTCAGCTTGATTATCCGTTCTTTAGCCTAACCCCCGAGAATAACTGCTAACTAATTTTCCTTCGGGGTTGTGGATAACCCCTTTCCCTCCTGCCACCCCTAAATCTTAAATTAATTATTAATAAATAAGTATGAATTTATTAAACGTTAATTAAGATTATAAATAAATGATGGTGAAGTCTATTTGTTATATGTTTTGGAGGATTTTCTGGCATATTTTATGGTCTAATTTGCTTAGAATCTAACAAGGATATTGGAATCACAAGTTTGAGTTGTGAACTCTCCACAACCCTAGTTCCCTAGGGGGTTTTCAACGTGTTGAATCCATATGTGCAGTCAAAAACCGAGATTAAACAATAAAATCAATATTTGAACGATTTTTCTTTCATCAAATTCTAGCCAAAAACTCCAAAATGTATAATAGATAGACAATGCCATAAATAAATATTATTATTACGTCAAGAGTTTCTCTCCAACCCGTTATGGAAGAGATGTTGTAATGTTATGTTATGTAAATCATTTTGACTCGGTCAAATTACCAATGGTTTTTGGAATTTTACTTTTCAGAACCCTTGGTTTTTCCCATGGTATTCTTCTCTAATGTAGCCTATTTAAAGGTATAAAATTTCAATGAATTTTACTTTTGAGAGAGTATATATTTCCACGATTTTTCATGTTGTGTGAATTTTCCTGATAAAACAGAGTGAAGGATTTTAGTCTTGTCCAACGTTTTGAATGGACACTCTACCCATAATTCACTTGTATGGTCCTTGATGATGGGTGTAGTGTTCACAGGAAATGATGGAAATGTTGAACATGATTAAAATCCTTCACACAATTTTATCGAGAAAATTCACACAATTTTACTTTTTTCCAAAGAGAAGGATTTGGTTGGGGAAAAAGCGAAGCAATTTTGGTAATAGAAATGCAGTGCAAAGTGCAAAGACAGACTCATACATCATCGGCAAGGATTTTTTATTAAGGTATTTCTTGCATATGTTTTATATGGAAATGCTAGTTATAAGTCATGGTGAGATATTTTTAGTTTGTTTGCATGTTCTGTGACATCGTGTTGAATCCGCTATACTACCAATAACAATAACCTGCAGTTATGCAAAATATGTGTAGAAACCCAACCTAATCAAACCTATGCCATTGAAAAATAAAACTTCACTCAAATTTTCTCAAATTTAGAGAACATTTTCCTTCCATCGGACTCAAAAACTGTAATTTACCAACCCTTCTATGCATTAATTTACTAATTCCAAACCACAAAGTCATTCTTGATCTCCTGATTAATTACATAATATCTACTATTAGACCGAAGAGATCAAAATTGTGCTTTATTTCTAAGGCTTGGTTGTTGTTTTGGATGCCAATATGGATCACGTTGCATGCCAACCTACAATTTTGTGAATGAGAAAAATTAAATCTCATCCTCCTTTCACATATGAATCGGACATCATAATTAATATTGAATCATATTAAATGATGTTAGTTATAAGTTATGTAAATTGATGTGGTTAAATATATATACCCCATCGCAAGTAGTGTAAGCACCCAAATTTTCATGGACGTCGTGGTACCGAAAGCTAAGCTATGTGAAATTTCCATGAATCTATAGTAACTAGATATTTATCTCCCAACTTATGCAGTTTATTTGTCTTTTGTAATTAACTTAAGACAAATATTAATAAACTCACTACTGCAATTTGTCACAAATAAAAACGCTGCAGAAAATAAAATGTAGAAACTGAGAAAACAATGCACACACACACAACAATTTTGACACCAATATTTTCGGACAATCGTCCCTAGAAAAACACCAAAGGGAAAACCAATGCAGCAAATGAGGGTTTTATTATTATTAATCTTCAGCAATTTGAGAGTACAATGATATGATTTCCTGATACTGAAATAGCTCTGGAAAACAAGAATCTCCACTATAAATATAATCTAGAGACACAAAATTCTACTATATTACTCGATTTGGCCTTTCCCAAGCCCCTCACACTTCTCCATGACACTCGCACAACCTGCAAGAAATGTGCATTGCTGCTCCAAAATAATTCATAGCCTCTAGTATCACTTCCCTACAATTCGTTCTTGTTGGAAATACTAAGAGGGGGATGAATCGGTATTTCTTTTCAATTGTTAATTTTACCAGTTAGATCACTTATATTTAGAACACAAAATGAACAATCATGGAATAGATACTTTTATTAATTTCTTCTTTACAATAAGTAAAGTACAATAATGATATAGGGCTCCAACCCTAGATGAAGACTCCAATCTTCCAAGCTCCAACCTGTATTGTGCCAAGCACCGACTTGGTCTTTCCAAGGCTCCAACCTTGTCAATTCTTAGGCACCAACCTCAAGGGCTCCAACCTTGTTTCTGGTTCAGGATCCGACCTAGTTTCTTGAGGACTTCGATCCTCTAAGGCACCAACCCTATCCTTTGTCAAGATATGCTTAGTTTTACTTTACGACTCCCAATGTCTTCTTCAACAAGCCATGTTAATCTTTGTCTTAACTATAGTCTCCACGTTATGTCATTAATGACAACCTTGATCTCTACATGAAGGTGTCTCCATTGTTCTTCATGATACCCAACCAAAGATCTCCAAGTTACCTCATGATGGCTAATGCATCATGGTCTTCAATAAGGCTTCTTAATAAGATTTCTTCTCCTCCACAAGATGCCTTCAATCTGCACACAGAACCCTCTTCAAGGTCACTCCATGAGGGCTTCAATCAAGGTCTCAGGAATTTCTCCAAGATAATGAAGGATTTTCCAAGAGTATTTCACAAGTCAACAAGCCTTTACTAGTCTTGGCTCTTCACAGGTTAATAGGTCTTCACAAGTTTTCACAAGCTAGTAGGTCTTCACAAATTCTGCATAGTAACAAGTCTGCTAGTTTCTTAAGATTGTCTTCAAAATCCTTCAAACAATCCCAGTTCCAAATATGATGCCCAAACCACTATCCAACATCTTACCTTGTCCAAAAAAATGTTCCAAGCTACAATAATGCTTCTACTAGATCTGATAAAAGGGTGTCAGGTATGTCTCACCAAGCTACTGTCAATAAGGTCCTCAAGTCAGCTACTAGCCTTCTTTAAATTTGCTCCTCTAATCTTTCAAGATGGCTCCAAAGATTATGAATGTTATTCCAAAAAATTTCCTCAAAACTATTTCATACACTGCTTCAAGGGGTCTCTAATAATGTCCTTAGCAGTAAGTTAAGAATCTGCCACAGAGATGCTTACGAATTTGATCTCAAGTCCAAGGTGTTGCTTAATGCATAAGTTACAAGTTCAAGTACGAAATCCACCTCAGATCTGAGCCTCCAAAGTGTCAACCCTCAAATCCTCCATAAGTATGAGGCAATATACCACATGTCAAAACTACAATAGATAAAAGTCTGAATTCATGTAGCCTTAACCCCACTGTCTGGGATTTTTAGATTAGTCTGAATTGATGTATCTCAGTCCTCCACAAACCACACCTTCACTGGTCAAGGCATAGGGTGAAGTCCTGAGGCTGCAATACTTTTCTTGATCCGAGATTGTACTATGAAAAGGGTTTCCAAAATCCTGTAGCTGCCACAGGTCCAAACTGCTTGCTACAGGAGTCTGCAATCACAGGTAGGTTTGAGCCTCCTTCTGCACTTTTTTTTGTGGTTTGGTTATGTTCCAAGTGATCTGACCGCAATGTTTGAGACAACTACAGGTCCAAGTTCTTTTGGAGAGTACTATGCTAATTGTTCTCCACAGATTTGAGCCTAGGTAAAACCCTGTAATCACAAATTTCGAGCCTATAATCACATGTTTACCAAAGAAACAAGTATATCTTTGATTTTTTTCTTCCTCGACCTTCGTTAAATAATTGCCCAAACATTGTAATTATGATCTTTTGTTTATCTCCTCGGCCTCCTCTTTTTATCTGTATTTTTATGCTCCCTTTTTATGTTGTCTTCAAGTTCAGAAGTTGTGAACTGTACCTCGCTCTCTGTGGTAGATTACCGAATTGGATGGATAGAAATGAAGGTCTGAAATCTTTTATATATAGTGGTCTTTGCAAGCTAAACGTAAAAGGCATGTCAATGTTTGGAGGTCGACTTGTGTCCTGAGCATAGGTCGGCTCAAGGACGGATTTATTTTCTTAACTTGAAAAATTCATATCTCCCAAACCAATTGGAGTTTTGGGCCAAGTAATAGCTCATTGGAAAGGAAAATTACGCTCGAAAAGATGGCATAGGTATCAAATTGAGAGGTTTCCCCTAAGATAGTAAAAAAAAAAAATTAATGTGACTGGTCATTAATTAGCGCAGAATTTGAGCTAGGGAAAATAGGTTTCTCTTGTTAGGCTTCTTCATGGGTTTTAGCTTATTCATTGTTTAACACCTTCATCATAGGATCATGGTAGGTCATCAACAATGAGTGTATTTCATAGTGGCACAGTGATATCTTATAGGCAATATCATTAGGAAGGTCTCTTTCCATCATCAATCACGTCGTCACTTAGTCTTCCAAACTTCATCAAACACCATCATTAAGTGTGGTCATATAAGATTATAACATCATCACAAGTATGGCTTCATAAATTATAGTTCTTCACATCATGGGCTTGTCCTTAGGGACTAGATCACCAATCTGACACTTGGCAACTTCTTAGGGCAAGACATCACCATCTGGAACCACGCATCTCAAGAATATTGACATCTTAGTCAAAACCATATTGACATAAATGACAACCTTGATTAACAATCTCCCCCTTTGTCATTGATGGCAATATTCTTTCCCTTCCAACATTCTCTCCCCCTTTGACATCAATGGCAAATGGGGTGCCCAAGTAATCCCCTTGTCAAGTTTCTTCTTTTCTTCATGAGTAATAGTCATTCATAGGTATGTTACTCCCCCTGTCATGCCTAAACTCCTCTAGCTTCAAGAAATATTGTTGCCTTTTGATCGGGTGGAAGAAGTCAATATTGGAATCATGTTCTTCATTGGAGCTACTCTTGAGAGATGATCTATTAAAGGATGGATGTCCATGGGTGACTCATCAAAGACATCATCGGGCCCATTCATGGATAACTTCTGCAAGAATGCTCAAGAATCACAGACTCCCCCTAATTGTATGCATGGTCTCATTTTGGTAGAGTTTCATTATCAATCACTTGGAATATCAAGGATGACTTCATAAAGTCAACAACACGTGTTGTTGGTTGTAGTGTTCAAAATATTTCTAGGGCCAATTTGCTTCCTTCTCCATACTTGTGTAACTTTCTTCTCTAGCTTGGTTGTCATGGTTTTACCTTGTTTAGGAACCCAAGTCAAGTTACAATCACGTGTCATTTGTCCAATGTTATGGAAATTGAAGAACTCTATCTTGTTCATGAATAAGAAATCATGAATTCTTGCAAAATTGCTTCTAGGATATTGATGGGGACCATTATATTTGTCTTTGTGATATGCCCTACAATATTTGTCCATGTGCCCAAAGTTTGTATTACAAGAATAGAAATATCCAAGAAATATACTTTGATACCTGGGAGATGAAGAGTTCCTTGAAGTACTTTTGAAGTCATTTTGCCTTGGAATTTTTTGATGATATTCATTTCCTTTTGTATTCTTGACATCATCTATAACTCTCCTTGGAGTGGGGTTTCTTCTAATGTCATCTTAACTATTGCCTTTGCTAGAACTGGGAGTATCATTTCTTCCTGTCTTCCTCACATCCTTGTTGTTTGGAGCATTATCATTCTTGCTTGAGGGTTCACCTACATATCCAAGACCTGATTTATCAAGAGGAGATCTTTGATGACTTAGGATTTCATCTAGGGTTTGAGAGCTTTTCAAGTTCTTATTCAACGAGATAACTTCCTTTTTTAGAGTGACAAATTCCCCTTTCAATTTTTCACAATTGTCATCTTTCATGACTAGTTGCTTCTTCATTTCTTCCATCATCCTTGTTGCTTCGTGTGCTTCGATTTTAAGGGAGATGATATTTGATTTCATTATGAATATTTCTTCATTCTCATGTGCTAGACTTCTCTCCATTTCTTCTTTTATTCTTGTAGCTTCACATGTTTCGGCCTTTAGAAGATTGATGTCTGATTTTATTTTGAAGATTTCTTCATTCTTTTCTTCTAGTTAAGATTTAAGAGAGGAGACCTATTCCTTGTATTGACCAATCTCTGCTTCAATATTTTTCAAGCTCTTAAGTCTTTGTTCAAGGTGGCTTGACAAAAAAAATTCCCTTTTCTTTGCCTTATCCAATTTATTTCTCATAGATATTACTTCTTCATGATGCTTTCTTTTGTTTTGAGGAAATTCCTCTTTAAGTTTGGTGAGCTCCTCATCTCTTTCTTATACTTGAAGCTTGACAAAGTCAACTTCCTTCCTTGTCTTGTCTTAGTTACCATATTGCGCTTTCTTTTTTAAGTTCCTCATTTTCCTTTTTCAAACTATTAATTTCTTCCATGGAATCCATAAGTTTATTCAGTAGACCTTCTTCAAATTCTTCTTTGTTCTCTTCATCTTCTGGGTCTTCTTTAGCCTTATTTTCATCTCTCTTATCTTCAACTTCCTTGATGGATTTTGGGCTTCTTTCTTGTTTTCCATCATCTTCTTGACTAGAGATCATTTTCAATACCCCTTTTGAGTGAAGATCATGAAGTTTGTCCCATATGAATTTTGCTGACGAACATTTTTCAAAATTGGCCTTCACAGAATTTGGTAACCCATTCAAAATTTCCTTCATTGCTCTTGTATTTTACTCCTTGGATTCTTCATCCATCGTTTCATTAGTAATCATTGGTTTCCAAACATCAATTCCTTGAGTCTTCAAGAAATTACTCATCCTTGCCTCCCATTTATCAAATTTTCCATTGAACAATGGAGCCTTCACAAATTGGTTGACTTCAATATCGATGCTTGAGGAAGACACATATTTAGGAGGATTGGAGACTTTCTTCCTTGGATTTGCAATTTTTGTTCTAATGATCAACCTTCAAGCTGTTAGGATTTGAGTGAAGGTACTGGCTCTGATTCCAATTGTTGGAAATACTAAGAGGCGGGTGAATCAACATTTCTTTTCAATTGTTAATTTTACCAGTTAAATCACTTATATTTAGAACACAAAATGAAAAATGATGGAAAAGATAATTTTATTAATTTCTTCTTTACAATAACTAAAGTACAATAATGATATAAAGCTCCAACCCTAGATGAAGACTCCAATCTTCCAAGCTCCAACTTGTATTGTGCCAAGCACTGACTTGGTCTTTACAAGGCTCCAAAATTGTTAATTCTGAGGCACCAACCTCAAGGGCTCCAACCCCGTTTCTGGTTCAGGCTCCGACCTGGTTTCTTGAGGACTCTGATCCTCTAGGGCACCAACCCTATCCTTTTTCAAGATATGCTTATTTGTACTTTACGACTCCTAATGTCTTCTTCAACGAGCCCTGTTAATATTCATCTTAACTGTAGTATCCACGTTATGTCGTTAATGACAACCTTGATCTCTACATGAAGGTGTCTCCATTGTTCTTCATGTTACCCAACCAAAGATCTCCAAGCTACCTCATGATGGCTAATGCATCATGGTATTCAATGAGGCTTCTTAATAGGATGTCTTCAATAGGCTTCTCCACAAGATGTCTTCAATATGCACATGAAACCTTCTTTAAGGTTATTCCATGAGGGATTCAATTGTTTAATTCTAATAAGAAATTGCAACACCTACACTAGTGTGGTACCAAGAGGTCCAAGCAGCACCTACACTAGTGTGGGACGAGGAGGTCTTAGCAGCACCTACACTGGTGTGGGCTAAATTTGGTGCAGTGTCTATTTTAATTTTCACTTAATTAGAATGGACAATGAAATGTAATATTATCTCATAATCACTTGTAATAGTTAATTGAGTGTGATAAACTCAGTTAGCTCATGAATTTTGAGGTGAGGGTAGTTGGTGATGCATGCAGAGTAATTATAGTTGTAACAGAGTTCAAAGTGTAATGGTGCATTAGTTTAATGCATGTTGTAATCAGTTAACTCAGTTAAGTGAGTTAAAGTCAGTTGTGCTAGTTGTAATTGTTTGTTTCACTAGTGAGAGATCAAGTGAATTAAATATTATTTAATTCACAATCAGTGATCTAACATGTACCTGATGATTTACTATTATTAGCTGCATGCATGTCAGTTCCAATGGAGACCTAGTTGAGATGTAGGTGAAAGGGATGTGAACTATCACTTGTAGGATTATTAGGTTGCACCCATGCAACCAAGAACTCATTGGATTGCCCATGATCCTTACACAGTCAAGGAAGGCCAAAATTCCTAAATAATAGGGATTGCATTCCACATTAACTGCGCAAGAAAGGTAGGTTGTTTAGAGGCTGAGAATTGGCTAAGTGTTGGTTAGTTTTGTCTAGGACAGTGTGAGACAATTAGCTGAGTATAGGAGACTCTTGTGAGAAGAGTGTATTGTAATTATTTCATGTATCCATGCTGAATATAAAATAGAAGATAATGGGGTTTTGAGAAGCAAGCTTTCCCTGGGAAATTATCTGTGTTGTGGTTTGATTTGATTCTTCTTTAGTTCATGTGATTGGCGATTGTGTTTAAATTTCCGCAATTGATTTGTAGAAGCGATTCAGTATCTAGCTTTAATACATTATTATATTGGATTGAATCCATGATATACATATTGTTTGTATAATTTATACATGGTATCAGAGCACAGGAAATCACAATAGTGGAGGAGGAGTTGAGTTTGTGGCTAAATAGAATTCGAATTTGCAGAAGACTTTCTTGGTGCTATAGGTGATTCGGGATCGAAAAGGATTTCAATGGCTTGATATTGGAGTATGAAATCAAGGGAATATATAACTATATTGCTTGGAAAGACAGGATGGAGGCAGTACTGGAGGACAATGGATTGAAGGAATTCATTGACAATGATGTTCCCAAACCCGTTGTGACAGATGTTGCAAATCTTGATGCATGGCAAAAGAAAGTGGCAAAGGTGAGGAGGATCTTACTGGAGGGAGTACGAGACCACATTGTCTCAAGTCTCCATGGAAAAACAACACCATATGCTATGTGGAAAGCTTTGAAAGATATATTTCAGAGCAACAATGATCATAGGAAATTGGCACTAAAAGATAAACTCAGGAATATCAAGATGGAGAAAGGGGAAACCATACCAAAATATTTAACAAAGTTTTTCCAATGTCAGGATGAGCTTGGGAGCGTTGGAATTACTGTCACTACTGATGATCTGGTGAGCCTAGCTCTTCGAGGACTTCCCAAGCCTTGTCATAGTTATTAGGACTCTGTCAATGGAAGGGGAAAGTTTCCATATTGGGAACGACTTTGGTCGGATTTGGTGCAAGAGGAGTTCAGACGGAATAACAGAGATGGATATTCATCTAAGAATGAAGATGAAGAAGATTGTGCTTTGGCTGCCAAGGCGAAGAAGGGGAAAGGAAAGAAATTCCATTCCAAATCCGAGTCCGATAAAGATGTAAAGAAGCATGACATGTCCAGAGTGAAGTGTCTTCACTGTCACGAGCATGGACATTATGCCACTAACTATCCACAAAAGAAGAGTAACATGAAGGCTTCATGATCTATAGTTGGCGAAGCTTTGGCCTCGCAATTTGAGCTTGAATTATCGCTCATTGCATGCATGGTGTCAAGGGCAATGGGATTGGTGTGGTATTTGGATAGTGGTGCTTCCTTTCACATGACGGGAGACAAAGAACTTTTCAGTAGCTTGGAGGAGAAGGACCTCTAGATGCATATCGAAATGGGTGATGGTGGGTGGTAGAGTGCTACTAGAATTGGTACCATTACCTTCCAGAGATATTCAAGTAAACCCTTTCAACTAAAATATGTAATGCATGTACCAGGCTTGAAGAAAAAATTGGTCTTAGTTGCAATGTTGGAGGATAGAGGCTATGATGTTGTTTATAGTGAAGGAAAAGCTTTCCTGCGATGAAAAACAATAGGACAAGCCAAGAATATTGGGATTTGAGTTAAGAATCTCTATAAATTTGATGTAGATGGCTACACAGCATTGATGGGTAAGGCGGACAAAGTGGTCAGCCGCGATGAGGGTGAGTTATGGCATCGAAGATTGGGCCATTTTCACCACAGAGCCTTAAAATTCATGCAATAGATTTCTACGGGGCTTCCCAAGGGTACACTTGTGCAATCAGACACGTGAAAGGGATGTACTATGGGAAAATATGCAAAGGCCACCTTTCATGAGAAGGAGAATCGAGCCTCGGGGATCCTTGAGACAGTTCACTCAGATGTGTGTGGAACATTCTCTACTGCTTCGACAACAAAGCATAAGTACTATGTGATATTTTTTGATGACTTTTCTCGAAAGTGCTGGATCTACTTCATGCAAAAGAAAGATTAGATGTTCTCAAAGTTTCTTGAGTTCAAAGCACTGGTGGACAAAGACACGGGGAAGCATGTGAAGACTCTTAGGAGTGACAATGGTGGTGAGTATGTCTCCAATGAATTTAAGAACTTCTGCAGCAAAGAAGGAATTCAGAGAGAATTGATTGTGCCTCATAACCCACAACATAATGGGGTCACAGAGAGAAATAACAGAATAATTGTGTGTGCAGCAAGAGCGATGTTGCATGATCAGTGCCTACCATTGCATCTGTAGGCAGAGGCATGCAACACAACGGTATTTTTGCAGAACTGTTGTCCTCATAGGATACTTGGCATGAGTACACCAGAAGAGGCTTTTACTAGTAAGAAACCTGATGTTTCACATTTTAATATTTTTGGCTCATCTCTTTATGTGCATGTGACCAAAGATGCCAAGCAGAAGCTGGAACCAACAATTGAGATTGGGATTTTTGTGGGGTACATTGATACTCCCCAAAACTATCGGGTGTATTTTCCAAACAATAGAATGACTGTTGTGCGACGAGATATAAAATTTGACGAGGAGAAAGCCATGCAATTGTCCCTTGAAAGGAAGCTGGATTTGCATGCAGAGGAGGAACTCTTGGTTCCAAAGGACGAGCCTCAAGATGTGGAGCAACCACATGTGGAGGATCATGGAGTGGCAGAAAACACTCATGCAGAGCCATCCACTAGAAATGGCAGAAGTCACACCACGGAAGCTGACAGATTGAGACTTTATGCAGAAAAGAATGTAGGATCCCCTACTTAACTGCGCAGACTGAGACAGTCTCCAGACAGGTTTACTAGATGCATGGCTCTTATGAGAAAGTGTATTGTGACAAAACCATCTTCCTTTCAAGATGCAGTGCAACAACCAATTTGGTTTGATGCAATGGTGGAGGAGTATGACTCCATTGTTAAGAACAATGCATGGGATATTGTCCCAAGACCAATCGGTAAATCAGTGGTTGGATCTAGATGGATCTGCAAGGTAAAGCAAGCTGCTTATGGGAGTGTGGAGAAGTACAAGGCTAGATTTATGGCTTGAGGATTCTCATAGATTTAGGGGATTGACTATGATGAGACTTTCGCACCAGTCGCGAGGTACTCTTCCATTAGATCTATCCTTTCACTCTTAGCGCATATGGGGTGGCGCATTCATCGGATGGATGTGAAAAATGTGTTTCCCAATGGATTTATTGAGGAAGAAGTGTACATAGAGAAGCTAGAAGGTTTCGAGATATTTGATAGTGAGTCGCATGTGTGTCGACTCAAGAGAGCACTGTATGGGTTGAAGCAAGCACCTCGTGCTTGGTACACTTGGATTGACAGCTATTTCACCAGGTTGGGCTTCACCAAAAGTGAAGCTGATGCAAACCTGTACCAGATTGTGGTTGATGGTAAGATCTTGATTATCATACTTTATGTTGATGATCTAATTTTGACAGGTGATGAGCAACTGATACACTCATGCAAGGAGGATATTGCAAGGGAGTTCGAAATGAAGGACATGGTACTCCTTCATTATTTCCTTTGTTTGGAAATATGGAAGCGAGATGGTGAAATTTTGTTTCTTAAGGAAAGTATGCCAAAGAGATACTAGGTAAGTTTCACATGGAGAGATGTAAACCCATGGACACTCCTCTTCCAAGAAATTGGAGGAAAGAGGATGCTACTTCTGGAGAAGTAGTGGATGCTACTGTCTATAGGAAGCTAGTAGGTTCACTGATGTACTTGGTGAACACCAAACCAGAAATTTGCTACACAATTAACTAGCTGAGTCAAGCTATGGTTAAACCTACCAAGCTCTTTTGGAAGGCGGGCAAGCATGTCTTAAGATATCTTTGGGGCACTACAAAGTATGGATTATGGTACAGATAGACAGAGGGAGTGAATGTTCAAGGCTTCATGGATGCAGATTGGGCAGACAGTCCATCAGACAGAAAGAGCACATCAGGAGGGATCTTCAGCATAGGATCGACAACAATTTCTTGGTACAGCAGGAAGTAGCAATCTGTGGTACTCAGTTCAACGGACGCGGAGTACATGGAAGCCAGTCAAGCTACATGTGAGGCCATTTGGATGAGAAAGATCCTGGTTGGTTTGTTTGGTTCTCAAATGGATCCAATAGTGATACATTGTGATAACTAGAGTTGCATTAAACTCTCAGTTAATCCTTTGTTTCATGATAGGTCCAAGCACATAGACATTCGGTACCACCATCTCAGAGATTGTGTGCAAAGGTGTATAATGTTACTTAAATGCATTCCCATGGAAGATGAGGATGTAAATATTCTGATGAAGGTGCTCACTAGGAGAAAATTCGAATACCATAAAGGCAGGATCGGGTTGAAGGATAATCCCTTTCCCATTGAGAGGGAATGTTGAAGCCCAACAAGAAATTGCAGCACCTACACTAGTGTGGGACCAGGAGGTCCAAGCAGCACCTACACTAGTGTAGGACCAGGAGGTCTTAGCAGCACCTACACTGGTGTGGGCTAAATTTGATGTAGTGTCTATTTTAATTTTCCCTTAATTAGAATGGACAATAAAATGTAATATTATCTCATAATTACTTGTAATAGTTAACTAAGTGTGATAAACTCATTTAGCTCATGAATTTTGAGTTGAGGGTAGTTGGTGAGGCATGCACAGTAATTCTAGTTGTAACAGAGTTCGAATTGCAGTGGTGCATTAGTTTAATGCATGTTGTAATCAGTTAACTCAGTTAAGTGAGTTAAAGTCAGTTGTTCTAGTTGTAACTATTTGTTGCACTAGTGAGAGATCAAGTGAATTAAATGTTATTTAATTCACAATCAGTGATCTAACTTGCAACTAATGATTTACTATTATTAGTTTCATGCATGTTAGTTACAGTGGAGACCCAGTTGAGATGTAGGTGAAAGGGTTGTTAAATATCAGTTGTAGGATTATTGGGTTGTACCCATGCAACCAAACACTAATTGGATTGCCCATGATCCTTGCATAGTCAAGGAAGGCCAAAATTCCTAAATAATAGGGATTTCATTCCACATGAATTGTGCAAGCAAGGCATGTTGTTTAGAGGTTGAGAATTGGCTAAGTGTTGGTCAGTTTTGTCCAGGATAGTGTGAGACAATTATTTGAGTACAAGAGACTCTTGTGAGAATAGTGTATCGTAATTGTTTCATGTATCTATGTTTAATATACAGTAGAAGATAGTGAAGTTTTGAGCAGCAAGCTTTCCCGGGAAATTATCTATGTTGTGGTTTGATTGATTCTTCTTTGCTTCATGTGATTGGCGATTGTGTTTAAATTTTCGTAATTTCTTTGTAGAAGTGATTCAATATCTAGCTCTAGTACATTATTAGATCGAATTGAATCCATGATATAAATATTTTTTTTATAATTTCTACATCAATCAAGGTCTTAATAATGTCTTCAAGGAAATGAAGTATTTTCCAAGAGTATTTCACAAGTCAACAAGCCTTTACTAGTCTTGGCTCTTCACATGTCAATAGGCCTTCACAAGTTTTCACAAGCTAGCAGGTCTTCACAAATTCTGCATAGTAACAAGTCTGCTAGTTTCTTAAGATTTTCTCCAAAAGCCTTCAAACAATCCCAGTTCCAAATATTATGCCCAAACCACTATCCAACATCTTCACTTGTCCAAAACAATGTTCCAAGCTACAATAATTATTTAACTAGATCTGGTAAAAGGGTGTCAAGTATGTCTCACAAAGCTACTGTCAATAAGGTCCTCAAGTAAGCTACCAGCCTTCTTTAAATCTGCTCCTCTAATATTTCAAGGTGACTCCAAAGATTATGAATGTTATTCGAAATTTTTTCCTCAAAATTGTTGCATACACTCCTTGAAGGGGTCTCTAATAATGTCCTCAACAGTAAGTTAAGAATATGCCACATAGATGCTTATGAATTTGATCTCAAGTCCAAGGTGTTGCTTAATGCACAAGTTACAAGTTCAAGTACGAAATCCACCTCAGATCCGAGCCTCCAAAGTGTCAACCCTCAAATCCTCCATAAGTATGAGGAAATATACCATATGTCAAATCTGCAATAGATAAAAGTTTTAATTCCTGTAGCCTTAACTCCACTGTCTGGGATATTTAGATTAGTCTGAATTGATGTATCTCGGTCCTCCACAAACCACACCTTCATTGGTCAAGGCATAGGGTGAAGTTCTAAGGCTGCAATACTGTTCTTGATCCGATATTGTACTATGAAAATAGATTCCAAAATCCTGTAGCTACCACAAGTCCAAACTGCTTGCTACAGGAGTCTGCAGTCACAGTTAGGTCCAAGCCTCCTTCTACACTTTTTTGTGTGGTTTGGTTCTGTTCCAAGTGTTGAAGTTCAACAAGAAAACTTGAGCACCCACACCTAGTGCATTAAGCACCTACACTAGGGTGGGGCCCACAAGGCTATTTTTGGTGCATGTCTATTTTAGTTATCCCTTAATTAAGATGGCCAATAAAATGCAATCTAGTCTAAAAAATAGCTTGTAATAGTTAACTGAGAGTGATAAACTCAATTAGCTAATGTATTTCGAGTTAGAGGTAGTTGGCAAGGCATGCAGAGCAATTCTAGTTGTAACAGAGTTCGAAGTGTAGTGGTGCATTAGTTAATGTAGGTTGTAATCAGTTTAACTTAGTTAAGTG
Source organism: Pinus albicaulis (assembly GCA_034641835.2). Classification (NCBI taxonomy): domain Eukaryota; kingdom Viridiplantae; phylum Streptophyta; class Pinopsida; order Pinales; family Pinaceae; genus Pinus; species Pinus albicaulis. The sequence continues at coordinate 1,096,722,985 of CM076578.1, forward strand.
AGTTAAACTCAGTTGTGCTAGTTGTAACTGTTAGATACACTAGTGAGAGATCAAGTGAATTAAATATTAATTAATTCACAATCAGTGATCTCACATGTAGCTGAGGATTTACTATTATTAGCTGTATGCATGTCAGATCCAGTGGAGACCCAGTTGAGATCTAGGTGAAAGTGAAGTTGACTATCATTTGTAGGATTATTGGGTTGCACCCATGCAACAAAACATCCATTGGAGTGCCCATGATACTTACATAGTCAAGGAAGGCCAAAATTCCTATTCTTTAGGGATTGCATTCATCATGGATTGCGCAAGCAAGGCAGGCTATCTGGAGGCAGTAAATTGGCTAATTATTAGTCAGTTTTTGTATGACAATGTGGGACAATTAGATGAGTACTGGAGGGCTCTTTTGAGAAGAGTTTGTATGTAATTGTTTCATTATCCATGTTGATTATACAATAGAATATAGTGGGGCTTTGAGCAACAAGCTTTCCTTGGGAAATTATCTGTGTTGTGGTTTGATTTGATTCTTCTTTACTTCATGTGATTGGCAATTGTGTTTTTAATTCTGCAAAATATTTGTAGAAGTGATTCAGTATTTAACTTTAGTACATTGTTATCTCAGATTGAATCCAAGATATACATGCATGTTTTATAATTTCTACATGGTATCAGAGCACAGGAAATCACAATTGTGAAGGAGGATTTGAGTTTTTGACTAGATAGAATTCGAATTTGCAGAAAGACTTTCTTGGTGCTACAATTGATTCGGGATCGAAATGGATTTCAATGGCTTGAGGTTGGAGTATGCCTTCGAGGGCAGCTTAAACTATATTTCTTGGAAGGACAGGATGTAGGCAGTACTTGAAGACAATGGCTTGAAGGAATTCATTAACAACGATGTTCCTAAAACCGTTGTGACAGATGCTGTAAATCTTGATGCATGGAAAAACAAAGTGGCAAAGGCGAGGAGGATCCTATTGGTGGGAGTGCAAGACCACATTGTCTCAAGCCTCCATGGGAAAGCCACACCATATGCCATGTGGAAGGCTTTAACAGATCTATTCCAGAGCAACAGTGACCATAGGAAATTGTCTCTCAAAGATAAACTCGGGAAGATCAAGATGGATAAGGGAGACTCCATACTAAAATATCTAACAAAGTTTTTCCAATGTCAGGATGAACTGGGGAGCGTTGGTATAAATATCGTTGATGATGATTTGGTGAGCTTGGCTCTCCTAGGACTTCCCAAGAGTTGGCACAGTTATCAAGACTCTGTGAATGGAAGGGAAAATTTTCCATATTGGGAATGACTGTGGTCAGATGTGGTGCAGGAGGAGTCAGACAGAACACCAAAGATGGATCTTCATCTAAGAATGAAGATGAAGAAGATTTTACTTTGGCTGCCAAGGCGAAGAAGGGGAAGGGGAAGAAATTCCATTCCAAATCCAAGTCCAAAAATGGCAAGAAGCAGGACATGTCTAGGGTGAAGCGTTTTCACTGTCACGAGCATGGGCATTTTGCTACTAACTGTCCACAAAATAAGAAGAACAAGAAGGCTGGAGGATCTACAGTTGGTGAGGCTTTGGCCTCACAATTTGACCTTGACTTCTCATTGATCACATGCATGGTGTTAAGTACATTTGGATCTGTGTGGTATTTGGATAGTGGCACTTCCTTTCACATGACAGGAAACAAGGAAATTTATAGTGACTTAGAGGAGAAGGATCTCTAGATGCACATTGAAATGGGCGATGACGGACGGTACAGTGCTACCAGGATTGGTACCATTACCTTCTAGAGGTAGTCAGATAAACCATTTCAATGAAAATATGTAATGAATGTACGAGGTTTGAGGAAAAATTTAGTCTCAGTCGCAATGTTGGAGGATAGAGGCTATGATGTAGTTTTTAGTGAAGGAAAAGCCTTCCCGTGAAAAAAACAACAGGAAAATCCAAGAGGATAGGGATTCGAGTTAAGAATCTCTACAAGTTGGAGGTAGATGGCTGTGTAACAATGATGGGCAAGGCGGATCAAGTGGTGAGCCAGGATGAGGGAAAATTATGGCACAGGATTAGATTGGGCCATCTTCACCATGGAGCCTTGAAAGTCATGCAGCAGATTTCTACTGGTCTTCCCAGGGGTACACTTGCGCAGTCAGACACATGCAAGGGATGTACTATGGGAAAATATGTAAAGGGCACCTTTCATGAGAAGGAGAACCGAGCTTCGAGGATCCTTGAGAGAGTTCACACAAACGTGTGTGGAACATTATATGTTGCTTTGACAACAAAACATAAGTACTATGTAATATTTGTTGATGAATTTTATTAGAAGTGCTGGATTTTCTTCATGTAGAAGAAAGATAAGACATTCTCTAAGTTTCTTCAGTTTAAGGCACTGGTGGTGAAAGAGCCAGGGAAGCAAATGAAGGCTCTTAGGAGCGATAATGGTGGAGAATACATCTCTAATGAATTCAAGAACTTCTACAGAAAAGAAGGAATTTGAAGAGAAATGATAGTGCCTCATAACCCACAGCAAAATGGGGTCGTGGAAAGAAAGAACAGAACGATCGTGGGTGCAACAAGAGTGGTGTTGCATGATCAAGGCCTACCGATGCATATGTGGGCGGAAGAATGAAACACTGTAGTATTTGTGTAGAACTGTTGTCCTCATAGGATACTTGGAATGAGTACACCTAAAGAGGTTTTCACTGGTAAGAGACCTGATGTTTCACACTTTAAGATTTCTGGCTCATCTGTTTATGTGCATGTGACCAAAGACACTAGGAAGAAGCTGGAACCGACAACTGAGATTAGGATTTTTGTGGGGTGCACTGAAATGCCCCATAATTATTGAGTGTATTTGCCAAACAACAAAATGACTGTTGTGTGATGGGATATAAAATTTGATGAGGAGAAAGCCATGCGGTTGTCCCTTGAAAGGGAGATGGACTTGCATGCAGAGAAGGAAACATTGGTTCCCAAGGATGAGCCTCAAGATGTGGAACAACCACATGAGGAGGTTCATGGAGTGGAGGAAAACACTCATGCAGAGGCATCCATCAGAAATGGTAAAAGGTGCACCATGGAAGCTGATAGATTGAGACTTGATGCTACAGAGAATGTAGGAGCCCCTACTTCACAGCATAGACAGAGACAATCTCTTGCCTGATTTACTGGATACATGGCTCTTATGAGAAAATTTATTATGAATGAACCATCTTCCTTTCAGGAAGCAGTGCAACAACCAACTTGGGTTGATGCAATGGTGGAGGAGTATGACTCCATTGTCAAGAACAGTGCATGGGAGATTGTCCCAAGACTGGTCGACAAATCAGTGGTTGGATCGAGATGGATCTACAAGGTAAAGAAAGTTGATGATGGTAGTGTGGAGAAATACAAGGCCAGATTTGTGGGCTAGGGATTCTCACAGATCGAGGGGATAGATTATGATGAGACTTTTGCACCTATTGCAAGGTACTCTTCCATAAGATCCATCCTTGCACTCTCAGTGCAGATGGGTTGGCGCATTCATCAGATGGATGTGAAAATTGAATTTCTTACTGGGATCATTGAGGAAGAGGTGTACATAGAGCAGCCTGAAGGTTTTGAGATCTTCAATAGTGAGTCACATGTGTGCTGACTCAAAATAGCACTGTATGGGCTGAAGCAAGCACCCTGTGCTTGGTACACCCGGATAGACAACTATTTCACTGGACTTGGCTTCACCAAAATTGAAGCAAATGAAAACATGTACCTGATTGTGGTTGAGGGTAAGCTATTGATTATTGTTCTTTATGTTGATGATCTAATTTTGACTGGTGATGAGCAGTTGACACACCAATGCAAGGATGATCTTGCAAGGGAGTTTGAAATGAAGGACATGGGACTCCTTCATTATTTCCTTGGATTGGAAATATGGCAGTGGGATGGTGAAAGTTTTGTGTCTCAAGGAAAGTATGCAAAGGAGATACTGGGTAAGTTTCACATGGAGAGATGCAAACCCATGGATACTCCTCTTCTAGGAAATTGGAGGAAAGAGGATGTTACTTCTGGAGAGGTAGTGGATGCTACTGTCTACAAGTAGTTATTTGGTTCACTGATGTATCTAGTGAACACCAAACCAGACAATTGTTACACAGTTAACCAGCTGAGTCAAGCTATGGTTAAGCCTACCAAGCTCTTTTGGAAGGCGGGGAATCATGTCTTTAGATACCTGAGGTGCACATCAGAGTATGGTCTATGGTACAGAAAGACAGAGGGAGCGAAGCTTCAAGGCTTCATATATGTAGATTGGGCGGGCAGTCCATCAGACAGAAAGAGTACATCAGGAGGGATCTTCAACATAGGATCGATAGCAGTTTCTTGGTACAACAAGAAAAAATGATCTATGGCACTCAGTTTAGCGGAAGTAGAATACATGGCAGCAAGTCAAGCTTCATGTTAGGTTATATGGATGAGAAAGATCTTGGTTGGTTTTTTTGGTTCTTAGATGGATCCGACAGTGATACGTTGTGATAATCAGAGTTGCATTAAACTCTCAATTAATCTTGTGTTTCATGATAGGTCCAAGCACATAGATATTCGGTACCATCATCTCAGATATTGTGTGCAGAGGAGAATAATGTTGCTTCAGTACATTCCCACGGAAGATCGGGATGTAGATATTCTGACGAAGGCGCTCACCAAGAGAAAATTCGAATACCATAGAGACAGGATCGGGGTGAAGGATAACCCCTTTCTTGTTGAGAGGGAGTGTTGAGATTCAACAAGAAAATTTCAGCACCCACGCCTAGTGCATTAAGCACCTACACTAGCGTGGGGCCCACAGGATTATTTTTGGTGCATGTATATTTTAGGTATCCCTTAATTAAGATGGAAAATAAAATGTAATATAGTCTCAAAAATAACTTGTAATAGTTAAATGAGAGTGATAAACTCAGTTAGCTCATTTATTTCGAGTAAGAGGTAGTTGGTGAGGCATGTAGAGTAATTCTAGTTGTAACAAAGTTTGAAGTGCAGTGGTGCATTAGTTAATGGAGGTTGTAATCAATTTAACTCAGTTAAGTGAGTTAAACTCAATTTTTCTAGTTGTCACCGTTAGATACGCTAGTGAGAGATCAAGTGAATTAAATATTAATTAATTCACATCAGTGATCTCACATGAAAATGAGGATTTACTATTATTAGCTACGTGCATGTCAGATCCAGTGGAGACCCAGTTGAGATCTAGGTGAAAGAGAAGTTTACTATTAGTTGTAGGATTATTGGGTTGCACCCATGCAACCAAACACCAATTGGAGTGCCCATGATACTTGCACAGTCAAGGAAGGCCAAAATTCCTATTCTTTAGGGATTGTGCAAGAAAGGAAGACTGTCTGGAGGTAGTAAATTGGCAAAGTATTGGTCAGTTTTTGTATGACAATGTGATACAATTAGCTGAGTACTGGAGGGCTCTTGTGAGAAGATTTTTTATGTAATTGTTTCATGATCCATGCTAAATATACAATAGAATATAGTGGGGTTTTGTGCAACAATCTTTCCCCGGGAAATTATCTGTGTTGTGTGTTAGGGTCCCGTGATTTGGCCGATTGGCGAGCCAAATGACGATGTAACATCAAACCAAGCTTTGGTGCCCAAGGACCTAGCCTTCCTGGACTCAGAGAGGGCTCTCTCTATTATATGCAAAAGATATCGGTGTGTTTGCTTATGGTGTTCTGATATTAGGCTAGTTATGAAGTGAGTTTTTGATTTTTTAGTTTTTTAAGTTTGTGAGGGATGAAACTGATCAAATACATAAAATCGATAACAAGATGCAGATAAATTGGGCTATGGGGTCAAACAGGTCAAGGAAGCTATGAGGTGATGATGTAAAGCTGCTGTAGGGCCGATTTGATTCACGGTAGAAGAGATCTTTGGGAAGAATGGATTAAATGGACAATAAGTTGGTGAAAGACAAAGGATTTCAAGTGTAACTAGTTTATAGCAGACATAAACATGTTATAGCAAGCCATTAATCATGCTAAATGCAACTATGAGCTAATTAATACATAGAAATCAAACATTCCAGCCATACATAGAGGTATAAGACCCTCTAACTTCGGGAAATGGCTATCAGACTTTTGGGAAAACACATAAGACAAACTAACAACTCATAAACTACGCCGGAACGCCTAAACATAGTCTCTAAGTCATTGGGCACTTTGACAAACAAGCTTTCATAGTTTTAGGCAAAGGGCTAGATCGGGACTAGGCCTCCTTGGTTCAACAAAATGATCAATAAATCAGTCAAAGAGAAAGTTTTATGGACAGAACTATGGGCAGCTTATAGGTAGGCAGGGCACACCATACATCCTACTCAACATGCATAGAACTTGTAAATAAAACTAGCAAACATTATCCTTAAGTCACTAAAGAGAAGTTAAGAATTCTTTAGCATAACTAAGGAAGAAGAAAACATCAAGCTATGAAGATTCAGGAATTTTGAGGTGCCTCCATGGGCATATCTCAAAACTAATCTCTACTGATCTATAGCAGCAAGAAGCATGTATCATGAATGAAAACTAGAAGACAACAACAAAGCAAGAAACACTATACCATTCTACCATGTCATGGAATCCATCAACAATCCTTCATCATTCATCAAAAGCATCCAAGAGGCAGTCCAAAATCATAACACAAGTATGTTCTTCAAAGCTCATATGACCAATATATTGATTCTTCTCTCAAGTTCAGCCTTTCATTACAATGAATCCTCTTGGAATATATAGGCCAAAGAGGAGGAAAACCAACCAAGGCAACTAGCTAGCCATTGGTTCAAAATAAATATCTAAACTTGTCCTTGAGGCTTTGCAAAGCCCAAGGCACAAAATATCTAATAAATATCTAAACTTGTCCTTGAGGCTTTGCAAAGCCTAAGGAAAAAAATATCTCATAAAATATCTAAAAAATGCTAAAAAAGGAAAAATAATTGACTTTGCATCATTTTCCATGTGCAAAAATAGCTAAACGCACATTTGGAAAAAGCAAATTTTGAAGGTTCAAAAATTACAAAAATACTCAAAATTTATATCAGCAAAAGGTCCCCTGACTTGCCGGAAACATTTGGTAGCCTTCCCGATATCGAAATGGGGCTCATGATAGCTCGTTGGAAAGCTATGAGTGTCTACTTTCCAGAAAAAGTGAAATTTTTCCAATCCAATGCCCGAAAGTCCTCCAAAAATAGGACTATCTGTAAAAAACCAGAAAATAAACCTTGCTGATAGACGGGGCAGCATGTTGAAAAAGTGAGTGTTTTTTGTATCTTTGGGGGACCAAAAAAACTTCAAATGCTCCAAAATTTTTTGAGTATATGCTCCTAAATTTAATACATCCAATGGTACCACTCTCAAGAGTCGAGGATGCTCCAAATTGAAATGGCGTGCCCATGATTTTATGTAATTAGGCCCAAAAATGTCGAAAAACAAAAACATGTCAAAATTTGCTCAATTTTGGTGAGAAAGTCCCTCAAGGATTTTTAGAAACATTTCTAGAAGCTCGGGCCAAAATTCCAAGTCCTGATGTGTCTTTCTTCACTTTCGGTGCCGGGCGCCCTTTTTGGGCAGTTTTGAGCTTTTCTTGGTTTTCCTCCTTTGTTGCTTGGCATTCTAGCTTTGGTGAAGAAGTCATGGCCCCTTGCCTCTCTGCTTGTAGATGAAGGAGGTGCTTTCAAAACCCTCTGCTTATAGATGAAGGAGGTTTCTTTGGTCTTCAAACCCTCTGCTTATAGATGAAGGAGGTTTCTTTGGTCTTCAAACCCTCTGCTTATAAATGAAGAAGGTTTCTTTGGTCTTCAAACCCTCTACTTATAAATGAAGGAGGTTATTAGTCATGTCATATCAACAGCCTCTTGACAGTGTTGTTTTTCTTTCACTGTTCTTTCAGGCTTCGAATGTGGTCGCAAGAGCTTGATGAAAAACTCTTTGCACTGTAGCTGCATCCCAGGCTCAAGATCACATTGAGAAGCAGTTGTCTTCTCATGTGGTGCCAAAAATTGTCTTCTGAGATGCTGGTATGTTTCCTGTCCTTGAAAGATCCATCAAACACTGTAAAACACCTAAAATCAGCTTGAGATTATGGTCTATGTATTGCTGAGACTTAAGGGTGTATCAGTGGCGCGACTTAGGGTTGTGACCAACTTTATTAGTAGAGTGGGAGGTCTGTTATGACTGGTCTATAGCAGATGGAGGTTTTTTGGCTCTTGGATAGTTTGCCAAGGGTGAAATGTCTTAAAGCGCCACTTCCTAACTTAGGGGAGGTTGTTTGAACAGATTTGGATTGTTTCTTTAGAACTGATGGTCCGACTAGTATGGTTGAGGTTAAGTAGGATTTGATAATGAGGTTTCATCTCATCATGGGCGGACTGAAAGGTAGGAAGGAAAAAATTTTATGGGGGTTTTCTAGATGAAAAATTGACATATGGAGATCAGCTTCTAGAAAACTCAGCTAGAATTTAGTCATCAACAACAGGTGAAAAATACTGATGACTAACAGTGGCTCCATTTGGGGAGGGCAGCTCCTTTTCAGGAGGTGTCCAGAATCTCAGATCTTTGGCTTATGAAGACCAGTGCCTTACCCATTGGGGCAAATTTCATCCTTCTTTGATGCTGCTTCTGAAAAGTGACAACATGATTAGCATCAATGATATTTCTACCTACCCCACTATCTTTCCTAACATTTTTTCTTCCTTTTGGCGCATTTGAACTAGCAGCCTTTTGAATATATATTTTTCTTTTTGCAAAATGAACCTATCTAATTCTACACTTATATCTGCTGGGAGTTCAGATTAAACTGATGAACTCCTTCATTTCTCTACCTATGCTAGATCAACTGTCAAGATTAAGCTGTTTGACAGGATTTTGTTCTCTAATCTAAAACACAAAATTTAAAAGATGATCAAATCAGGATTAGACAGTCTGATTTGTCATGCATTTGCGGCATAAAAGACAAGCTGCACACAAATATTATTTTGCAGAAATGGAAACTAGGAAAAACAAGGCTAAGATGTACAATTTGTTTTTCATCCCTGCTTCCCTCTTTGGTTCTGTTTTGGGCGTGTGGAACCAGTATCTTCTCCTAATCTACTCTCTTTGATAAGTCAAGCTTACACAATGTTGACCATCTTTTTCACTCACTAACTTATCAGCAATTAAATTTAAACATGTTCAGCTATGATTAGGCTAGATAACTGAACAAGATATTTGAGTACTAGTAGCGGCATTTAGACTTGCTCGCTTTCAGCATGACTATTTTTGGGTACGGGACTTTACCATTGCTTTTTTTTGGAAACTGCCCTCTTTTCCTACTTTTTACTGTTTTTGTATTTTCTTCTTTTTCTGTTTGACAAGATTTTGTTCTCTAATCTAAAACACGAAATTTAAAAGATGATCGAATCAGGATTAGACAGTCTGATTTGTCATGCATTTGCGGCATAAAATACAAGTTGCACACAAATATTATTTTGCATAAAATAGAAACTAGGAAAAACAGGGCTAAGATGCACAATTTGTTTTTCATCCCTGTTTCCCTCTTTGGTTCTGTTTTGGGCATGTGGAACCAGTATCTTCTCCTAATCTACTCTCTTTGATAAGTCAAGCTTACACAATGTTGACCATCTTTTTCACTCACCAACTTATCAGCAATTAAATTTAAACATGTTCAGCTATGATTAGGCTAGATAACTGAACAAAACATTTGAGTACTAGTAGCGGCATTTAGACTTGCTCGCTTTCAGCATGACTATTTTTGGGTATGGGGCTTTACCATTGCTTTTTTTTAGAAACTGCCCTCTTTTCCTACTTTTTATTGTTTTTGTATTTTCTTCTTTTTCACTTTTTCTTCAAACAAACTAAAACTAAAAAGATGCTCACAAGGCTGAGATTTAACTATCTACCTATCCTAGCCTAAACTATACACATCATACACATTTGGTGAACTCTTCTTTCCAATGTAACCAGTCAAGTAGATGATTACATGGGTGATTCTGGTTTAGTTCTTTCATGATGCAGAAATAATGAAAAGGCCACTCCCATTTGGTTTGTTTCTGGACAGTAGTGCTTAAGTTTTTTCTCATTCTTGGCAGCAACTTGTTCATGATAGAACCCACTACTCTTTCAGACTTCTCAAGGAAAACAACAAATGGATCTTGGAATAATACCTGATCTAAAGGATTTGAGATATGGGCTTCATTCAGGACTAGTCTTTCTTCCACTTGGCTATATCTAGGACTCTCCTGGTAAAACAACTCTTCCTCTTGCTCATGATCACTTGAACTGTCAGACTCATCATATATTGCAGTGTAGTTTTCTTTCCAAGCTGATGTGTTTTGATAGGGCGGGCTGAAAACTGTGTGAAGGTCATCAGGATGATGGGAAGGGATACACCTTGACAGTAAATTATTTTGAAAGGATAGTGTGACAACTCCCATGTGTTTATCAACCTCTATTTCTTCATCTGCAATTTGTAACTCAATGGAACTTGGTGGCTGCAAATCTGGAGTTAAGGAAGATTCCATGTCCAAAATGATTTCTTCAACTATTTCAGGAAAAGGCTTCTCATTTACAACCTGCTTGAGGATTTCATCATCCTCCTCAACCTTATCATCAAAGCTGAAAAACTGTTGATTTCCAATTATGTGAATGTTATCTCTGATGGACTGAAGTGAAGTAGAGCAAAGAGTCCGAGACTCTTCACTTACTTCTAAACTTTCAAGGCTCTCCTCATCAGTGTCATAGATGACCTGTAATGGCTGCTCACTTTTCTCAAGTTTACGAAACCGAGCTTCCTCCCAAAAATCAAAAGCTGAGTGTTCTGCAAAGTTAGTGTTTGTTTGGAAATCACAATCATCAACATATTGATCAAACCTTGGAGAATCATTAACATAAGAAATGTCATCAACCATGCACATTGGACTATCAGATTGCTTTTCTTCAAATTGATCTACACATCTATTTTCTGATTTATGACATGCAAGATTAACAGGAGAAAGATCAGAAATTTTTTGGTTATATGAAGTTTCAGAGGTTGTTTGTATGTTTATAAGTTTATCTATTTCCTCTTCAGTTAAAAAGGGAGGTATTTTCATTTCTCTACTGTAATCCTCTTTCTCTTGGGAAATCTGATTTGAAAGATGAATGTCTTTTGGGGCTTCACTTATGAGAGATGATGAATCATCACTTATGCCCTTAGAGAGATCCTGTGGGTTTTCTGTCATTTCTTGCTTATTTTCATCTTCAACCAATTCTTTGTGATATTGAGGATAGCTATCATGTAATTCATGAGTTTTTTCTGATAGATTCTTAGGGGGCCAGTTTGCTTTTATGAACTCAAATGACTCCAAACATAAAGGTAGAGACCCTACAGGTTTTGATTTATCTTCTATCTCAGATTTGAATTCTTCTTCAATCAGCTCTTCTTGATTTAGGTGAGAGTTAGCTTGAGCAGGGTTTTCCTGAATAACTGCTGAGAGATCTTTAGGGAGCAAATTTTCTTTCAAAGTAGGGAATGATTTAAAGCATAAGGGTAGAGAACCTAAAGGTTTTGATTCTTCTTCCATTTCAGAATCTGTGATTTCAAAATGGCTGATAGCTTCTTTAGAGCATTCCTCTATGTTTTTATTTGCAACTTTCCCATTAGGCATATTTTGTTTATAACTCTTGTCTTGTGATAGCTGAGTGTGTTTAACCTGAGGAAGAAGGGTAGGTGGGTTTGAATAAGCAGTGTTAACCTTGTGTTTCTGTTTCTCTCTTTTCCTAAGTAGATGTTCTAGTTTGCCAAGCATACATTCCAATTTTTTCAACTTTTCCTCTGAAGATACTAGTCTCTCTTGATTTGCTTTGTCTTTCTCTATTGTTCTTAGTTGTGCCTCCCTATTTAGTATGTTGAATTCTACATCAACTGCTATCCTTTGCATTTCTTCTAGGGTCAAAGGATCTTTGTTTTTTATCTGGAAAACCATTTCTGGGTCAAAAGAGTTTGGGTAATGTAAGAGAACACATTTGAGGGGTGGCTTTAGGTTAGCAGGCATTGCATGGTATACTTTATTGAACCTGGCTGAAAAGTTTTGTATTGTCTCCCCTGGTTGTCTTTTTAACTCATTGTATTCCTTTATGATGAGAACTTTATTACCTATGACCACCCACCTATCTAGGAAGATTTGAGTGAACTGATGAAAATTGGTAATGCTTGCAGCTGGCAGGTCTTCAAACCAACTCCTAATTTTTCCTTGTAATGATAAGGCAAACATTCTAATACACACATCATCTTCTTCTATGTCATAAAGGTCAAGTAAATCCTCAAGTTTTCGGGCATGCTCTTCAGCGGTGAATTTGGAGCTTTCTCCATCAAACCTGGGTAATTTATTTTGAAGATTTGCAGGAAGGGCTCGTAAGATGGGAGGTAAAACCAGAGGCTTGTATCTTTCTGGGACCTTTGTGGATATAGGTAGTGTAAAAAGAGGTTTGTGACTGTTTGAGGTTTCAGCCAGAGTGGGAAAGGTAGCATGAGGCTCATGTTTTGCTAGGTTTTCCATAGGTGAATCTGGGGTAAGCACAGGTGTACAAGCCTGCTCATGGTCTGAGATTTGAGGCTTAGCTTTTTGAGGTTTGAGATCTTTCCAATGATCAATGTAGATCTCATCGGTGTATTCCTGATCAGGCTCAAAGTAGGATAGAACATAGTTACAGATAAAGACAATAATTTCTTGAATCCAACTAAGGCCTGAGTGCTTTTTCTTTCTAGGATGACTAGTCATGTTTTAGGTTCTTCCTCCAGTGGAGTCTTTAGGTCTATTGGGAGTTGTGGAGTCGCCAGGTGGAACTTGGTTGTTTTTGTAGAGATATAGCTATGGTACACCACCAGTAACTAATCTAGAAATGTTTTTAAGGTTTTTCTAAGTTTTATGTGTAGCCTATGGTTTGTTAAAGTATCCTAGACTTGTTTCAGCACTTTTCTAGGGTAATGAGAACAAAAAGAGTTTACTCTAAATGGGTATATGGGCTGCTTGCTTGTTTAAGTATCTAAAGGACTAAAGAGTCTATAAGAGTTTGCTAGACTGTCATTTACTCAATGTCCCACCATCTCCCGCTATGTTAGTGAGCGATGGGATAGGTTGATCGGGTAGTAACCTAGAGTTCGATAAAATAGTAAGGCCTACTGGAGGCTAGTGGAGTCGCCAGGTGGAACTTGTTTGTTTTGAGATATGTGTGTATGGTCCACCACCAATACTTACAAAAACCAATCTAAGGGAGTTGTTTTGGGGTTTTTTGAGTTTTATGTGCCTACGAGGTTTTGAAAAGTTTCCTTTACTGACTCATCATTTTGCTAAGATGGTGAAAAAGCTAGCTTCTACTCTTCAAACAACACTTAAGTTTTCTAAGTTTTATTGAGACTTCGAGAATTCTAAGGTGTACTTAGATTGTCACTAACTCAGAAGGTCCCACCGTGATCGTTACTATGTCAGTGAGCGGTGGGATAAGTCAATCAGATAGTATTCTTAAGGCTGCTGGAAAGATTAGGGAATCTAAGTTATTTTAACACTCAGAGTCCCACCGTGATCGCCATTATGTTAGGGTCCCGTGATTTGGCCGATTGGCGAGCCAAATGACGATGTAACATCAAACCAAGCTTTGGAGCCCAAGGACCTAGCCTTCCTGGACTCAGAGAGGGCTCTCTCTATTATATGCAAAAGATATCGGTGTGTTTGTTTATGGTGTTCTGATATTAGGCTAGTTATGAAGTGAGTTTTTGATTTTTTGGGGTTTTTTAAGTTCGTGAGGGATAAAACTGATCAAAGACATAAACTGGATAACAAGATGTAGATAAATGGGCTATGGGGTCAAACAGGTCAAGGAAGCTATGAGGTGATGATGTAAGGCTGCTGTAGGGCCGATTTGATTCACGGTAGAAGGGATCTTTGGGCAAAATGGGTTAAATGGACAACAAGTTGGTGAAAGACAAGGGATTTCAAATGTAACTAGTTGATAGCAGACATAAACATGTTATAGCAAGCCATTAATCATGCTAAATGCAACCATGAGCTAATTAATACATAGAAATCAAACATTCCAGCCATACATAGAGGTATAAGACCCTCTAACTTCGGGAAATGGCTATCAGACTTTGGGGAAAACACATAAGACAAACTAACAACTCATAAACTACGCCGAAACGCCTAAACATAGTCTCTAAGTCATTGGGAACTTTGAAAAACAAGCTTTCATAGTTTTAGGCAAAGGGCTAGATCGGGACTAGGCCTCCTTGGTTCAACAAGATGATCAACTAATCAGTCAAAGAGAAAGTTTTATGGACAGAACTATGGACAGCTTTATAGGTAGGCAGGGCACACCATACATCCTACTCAACATGCATAGAATTTGTAAATAAAACTAGCAAATAGTACCTTAAGTTACTAAAGAGCAGTTAAGAATTCTTTAGTATAACTAAGGAAGAAGAAAACATCAAGCTATGAAGATTCAGGAATTTTGAGGTGCCTCCATGGGCATATCTCAAAACTAATCTCTACTGATCTATAGCAGCAAGAAGCATGTATTATGAATGAAAACTAGAAGACAAAAACATAGCAAGAAACACTATACCATTCTACCATGTCATGGAATCCATCACCAATCCTTCATCACTCCATCAAAAGCATCCAAGAGGCAGTCCAAAAATCATAACACAAGTGTATTCTTCAAAGCTCATATGACCAATGTATTAATTCTTCTCTCAAGTTCAGCCTCTCTATTACAATGAATCCTCTTGGAATATATAGGCCAAGAAGGAGGAAAACCAACCAAGGCAACTAGCTAGCCATTGGTTCAAAATAAATATCTAAACTTGTCCTTGAGGCTTTGCAAAGCCCAAGGCACAAAATATCTAATAAATATCTAAACTTGTCCTTGAGGCTTTGAAAAGCCTAAGGCACAAAATATCTCATAAAATATCTAAAAAATGCTAAAAAAGGAAAAATAATTGACTTTGCATCATTTTCCATGTGCAAAAATAGCTAAACGCACATTTGGAAAAAGCAATTTTTGAAGGTTCAAAAATTACAAAAATACTCAAAATTTATATCAGCAAAAGGTCCCCTGACTTGCCGGAAACATTTGGCAACCTCCTGAGCATCGTAAACAGGGCCTGATAGTGCTCGTTGGAAAGCTATGAGTACCTACTTAGAACAAGTAAATTTTTCCAATCCGATGCATAAAGTCCTCCAAAACTGCACCTTTGTGTAAAAACCCAGAAAATAAACCTTGCTGATAAACGGGGCAGCATGTTGAAAAAGTGAGTGTTTTTCGCCATTTTGGGGGAGAAAATGATCTTCAAATGTTCTGAAAATCGCTGAGTATGTGCCCCTGAAATTATGGCATCCAATGATACCATTCTCATCCTATGACGATCTCCCGAACTGAAATGGCGAAGCCCATGAGTTTTGACTAAAAACCCAAAAATGTCAAAAAACAAGATCGTGTCAAAATTCGCTCAATTTTGGTGAGCGAGTCCCTAAAGGTTTTTTAGAAACATGTCTAGAAGCTCGGGCCAAAATTCCAAGTCCTAATGTTTCTTTCTTCACTTTCGGTGCCGGGCGCCCCTTTTGGACAGTTTTGAGCTTTTCTTGGTTTTCCTCCTTTGTTGCTTGGCATTCTAGCTTTGGTGAAGAAGTCATGGCCCCTTGCCCTCTGCTTGTAGATGAAGGAGGCGCTTTCAAAACCCTCTGCTTATAGATGAAGGAGGTTTCTTTGGTCTTCAAACTCTCTGCTTATAGATGAAGGAGGTTTCTTTGGTCTTCAAACCCTCTGCTTATAAATGAAGGAGGTTCTTAGTCATGTCATATCAACAGCCTCTTGAAAGTGTTGTTTTTCTTTCACTGTTCTTTCAGGCTTCGAATGTGGTCGCAAGAGTTTGATGAAAAACTCTTTGTTCTGTAGCTGCATCCCAGGCTCAAGATCACATTGAGAAGCAGCTGTCTTCTCATGTGGAGCTCAAAATTGTCTTCTGAGATGCTGGTATGTTTCCTGTCCTTGAAAGATCCATCAAACACTGTAAAACACCTAAAATCAGCTTGAGATTATGGTCTATGTATTGCTGAGACTTAAGGGTGTATCAGTGGCGCGACTTAGGGCTGTGACCAACTTTATTAGTAGAGTGGGAGGTCTGTTATGACTGGTCTATAGCAGATGGAGGTTTTTTGGCTCTTGGATAGTTTGCCAAGGGTGAAATGTCTTAAAGCGCCACTTCCTAACTTAGGGGAGGTTGTTTGAACAGATTTGGATTTTTTCTTTAGAACTGATGGTCAGACTAGTATGGTTGAGGTTAAGTAGGATTTGATAATGAGGTTTCATCTCGTCATGGGCGGACTGAAAGGTAGGAAGGCAAAAAGTTTATGGGGGTTTTCTAGATGACAAATTGACATATGGATATCAGCTTCTAGAAAACTCAGCTATAATTTAGTCATCAACAACAGGTGAAAAATACTGATGACTAACATTGTGGTTTGATTTGATTCTTCTTTACTTCAAGTGATTGGCGATTGTGTTTTTAATTCCACAAAATATTTGTAGAAGTGATTCAGTATTTAACTTTAGTACATTATTAGATCGGATTGAATCCAAGATATACATGCATGTTGTATAATTTCTACACCAAGTGATCCGACCCCAATGTCTGAGACAACTACATGTCCAAGTTGTGTTGGAGAGTATTGTGCTAGTTGTTCTCCTCGGATATGAGCCTAGGTACAACCCTGTGATCAAAAATTTCGAGCCTATCACAGTTTTACCAAAGAAACAAGTATATCTTTGATTTTTTTCTTCCTCGTCTTTCATTAAATAATTTCCCAAACGCTATAATTATGATCGTTTGTTTATCTCCTCGACCTCCTCTTTTTCTTTGTATTTTTATGCTCCCTTTTTATGGTGTCTTCAAGTTCACAAGTTGTGAATTGTACCTCGCTCTCTGTGGTAGATTACCGAATTTGATGGATAGAAATGAAGGTCAAAATTCTTGTATATATAGTGATCTTTGCAAGCTAAACCGAAAAGGCACGTCACCGTTTGGAGGCCAACTTGTGTCCTGAACATAGGTCAGCTCAAGGGAAGATTTATTTTCTTAACTTGAAAAATTCATATCTCCCAAAAAACTTGGAGTTTTGGGCCAAGTAATAGCTCATTGTAAAGGAAAAATTATGCTCTAAAATATGGCATAGGTATCAAATTGAGAGGCTATCTCTAAGATAGTAAAAAACATTTTTTAATGTGACTGGTCATTATTAGTGCAGAATTTGAGATAGGGCAAATAGGCTTCTCTTGTTAGGCTTCTTCATGGTTTTTGACTTCTTCATTGTTTAACACCTTCATCATAGGATTATGGTAGGACATCAAAAATGAGTGTATTTCATAGTGGCACAGTGATATGTTATAGGCAGTATCATTAGGAAGGTCTCTTTCCATCATCAATCACGTCATCACTTAGTCTTCCAATCTTCATCAAATACCATCATTAAGTGTGGTCATATAAGAGTATAAAATCATCACAAGTATGGATTCATAAAGTATAGGTCTTCACATCATGGGCTTTTCCTTAGGGACTAGATCACCAATTAGACAATTGGCAACTTCTTAGGGCAAGACATCATCATCTGGAACCAAGCATATCAAGAATATTGACATCTTAGTCAAAGCATATTGACATCAATGACAACCTTGATTAACAATTTTGCCTCCCTCTTCCTCCTAAAGCTACTCACACCTCCTCCAGAAATTATTCCGACAACTTGAAGTGGAAACAATGCTCCTACTACACGTAGTGAGGAACTAGCTACTCGCACTAGTTGAATACAACCTCCTATGTAGATAAATTTGCCTCATTTTCCTATCACTGAGACGCTGGAAAAATTAAGGAATTATTCTCCAAAATATTTCTCCCAAATATCTGTTGAAACCCCTATGTGAGTGTCTCCCTCTACTTCAAATGCGCCCTTGTTGAATCACTACAACCGTGTAAGTTGAACTGCTTGAATGTCGTGTGTCTTCTCCAAACCCCATCAACTTGCTCTTATAATATTCTGTTGGATTCTCAATGGCCATGATCACATCTCAATCGATGGCTAAGATCATGTTGACTCCATCAAATGACTTTTCTGGAAGTCTCTAAAGAAAAATCAATTTCACTTGATTAATCTAATTCAATTAACCGGTTTTCCTTAGTTAGACTTAGAAAATATTTAACTATTCTCTAATTAATCTAATTGAGGTGTTTCTAAGGCTTTCCTCATGAAACCTTTTTTGGGTTTTGGATATCTTGTGTTCCTTAGCCTCTTAGACACCATAGAGACTAGAACGCATGTCCTCTGCTACCAAAAACTAACACTCCCTCCTAGCGAGGAAGGTGTTCTTCACTAATCCCAACTTATCCCTGAAGAAGAAAAAAATTTCCTTGCCTAAGGCCTTCGTGAGAATATTTGAAACCTATTGTGTAATATTCCTAATTAGCTTTCTGCTAGTTAGAATATTGATTTTTTCTTTTGTCAATAAGGTAGATGAATAAGAGTGTAAAGAGACACATAAATCTCTTTAGTAGGAATAAAACCACTTCTAATGTGAATGTGGATCATTGTATCAGCTAAATAAAGCACTCTTGGGTGTGAATAGGGATTAAATCATGTGGATGGGGTCAAGGTTGACCAAATCAACAATGCTTTCATGGAGATAGTGGAGTGTTATTGGAGGACATCACAGTCATAATGGGAGGAAGTCTCCATGAGAGTAGCATCTTTAATGAGTGGGACCAAGGGTGAAGAAGATCAAAAAGCATATAAGGAAGGGGATGGCAACCATAGAAGGCATTTTGAATATTTTTTATGTTTTGTCTTTTATGACTTTCTGCACGCTTCAATTGTTTAACAGAGTCTGTTATGTTTTTTAGCATAAGGGGGTTTCCAGGCGGAAATACCACCCTCATCCTCAGGGGACTTCAAGTGCCCACTCAGGAGAGGTTCCTTTTAGCTTCATTCCACCATCTGGCATCAGGCCAAGCTTCAGCCATCTTCAACAGTGTAGTCTCCTTTAGGAATTGCGTATTTTGCAGGGCAGTTGTAGTGGAGGGTTAAGTACCCAAGTTTTTTAGCTTGTTTTCTAGTGAGGGGAGCAACCCTTCATCCAGAGGATTAGTAGGGAGGAGTATCAACCATTTTCACATCATAACAGCCACCTCCTAGCATTTATTTAGTTTCAATGCATAAATTAGACCTAGGGCTACAATTTTCATATTGTGTATTTCCGGAAACCCCTTCTAGGTTGTCTTGGAATTGTGCTAGAGAGCCTAGATATCTGATCTCGACATTTTCTAAGAACTATCTCAGTAGTTCTATGTATTTTTAGTTTTACACTATATTTATTCTCCATAGGATTGCACAGTTATGGTCTTCTGGCATTTTGTGTAGCAATAGTATTTCATATTTTATGTACTGGGTCATTTGAGGCTTGTTTTGCCTAGCTTGAGTCTCTTTTTCCTCAAGATCTTGTACTTATTTTTCTGATATAATATCTAATAAAGTGGCTCTATGATCTACTCATGTTGATGTATTGATATTTTGCTGCATTTTCCAATCTTGTGTTATATATTCTTGATTTTCCTAATTTGGAATATTACAGTGGTATTAGAGCATAATATTGGCTCAGTTTGTGGGGCACTACATCTATAACATCGGGTGCAATGGATGAAAATGATTTCCCAAAAATTATTCTCTAGAATATGCATGATATTTCCAAAAAACTCAAGGATATGAGGGTAGAAAGACAGAAGGAATCCCTTAGAGGGTTTCAACATGGAGAGATTTATGGCACCTCACATTATTGGTGTGAGAAACCAACATTAAAACCAGTTTAACAAAGCTCCACCATGCCTACATTCATAGAAGTAGGAAATGAGGTAGGAGGGCCACAAGAGGAGGAGACTCTTGGTGATTATTTCCTAGAATATGAATCTCAATCTTAGAGGTTCAAGGAGCATCTAAACTTACAAGAGTTCTATCGGATCAAGGATAATAGAATACCCAGTAATCACAATAGAGGTGGAGGGTACATGCAGAATAATGATCTGCAGTGTACTATGGGTAGATTCTTTCTACCTACTTTTTATGGGTCACCTAAGTGCATAACCAAGTCTTGGGTGGAGAAATTAGACATTTATTTTCATTTGAACCAAGTACCGGAGATTGAAGCTATTAAGATAGTAGTGTTTCACCTTGAAGGTGAGGCACGTGAATGGTGGTTTCACGATCTTTCTACGTTTGGGCATGCCAATGTGACTGCATATGTAGAATTCACCCAGAGATTAGTAGAAATATTTGATAGGAGAGATCCAGAAGCACCATTTGTTGAGCTAGCCAAACTCAAGAAGTCAGGAATTCCAGAGATCTATATCTCTGAATTCCTAAAACTTTCCGTCATGGTGCCTGATTTATCTACAACTAGGAGAGTTTATATGTTCATTGATGGGCTAGCAGAGCCTCTACATGGGTTGGTAAATTCCATTAGACCAACTATTCTCCAATATTACATTGAGAGGGCTAGGGACTTACAAGATGCTTTGCTATGGGAAAGAGCTCCATTTCAGAAAAATCCCACTTTTCAGTCAAAGGGGAAATATGTGAAGGTTCTTCCCCCAAAGGAGAACCATAAAAATTGACCTCTTAATGATGATGTCCGAAGAGCTTAGAGGAGTAGAAATCTTTTCTTCACTTTCCAAGAACCATGGGCACTAGGGCATCAGTGTGTTGTGGGGAAGGCACACTATATTGAGGTATTCTCAGATAGTGAGGAGGAGGAAGAAGAGCAGCTAGAAGGAGACATCACCGCTATGGCACTAGGAGAGGATCCACCACCACTAGGAGGTGAAAATGGGGTATTTTCTCCAATTAGAGGGGCCCTTGCTTCTTTGCGGGGGGGTACCCAAGTATCTGACTTTGAGAGTCCGAGGTACAGTTCAAGGGCAGTGGGTATCAATATTGATAGATAGTGGGGCTAGCCACAATTGTTGATGCTCAGCTAGTGCAGAGGAGGACAATACCCACTGATGGTTTTGAAGGATTCTCATTCTTAGTTCTAGGAGCTAGAACCATGCAATGTGTGAAGTATGTTCCAAAATTGTCTGTAGCCTTGGGGACATACACTTTGACTGATCACTTATTTGTGGTCGATATTCTTGACACCAATGTGATATTGGGTGTGGAGTGGTTGATTACACTGGAGAAGGTCACCACAGATTGGGAGACATTCTAGATGGAATGGATAGATAAGAAGAGCGGTAAGCATCAAATGATCAGGGGCATGCTCACCTATCCACCTCAGTAAGTATCCACACATAAGATGGAGAATGATTTGCACAGAGGAAACAAGGATACGTCAGTCCACCTAGATATGTAGTCTTCTCTAGACCATGATGTTATATTATTTGGAGGCATTCCACTAGGAAGGCCCCCAGACCGAAAGTTGGTTAAAGAGTTCTCACAACAAGTAGCACAACTTAGAGATTTGGCTAAGAGGGGAGCCTTGGATGGAGCCAACACAATGGAGAGGGCCTTTGATTGGCTCAATGAGGATATGAATGTTTGTTCGGTATCAGTATTACCAACTCTCACCAAGCCTTTTGCACTGAGAGGTGATGTTTCAGGAGTCGAAGATGGCACAATTATGGTGCAAGGGGGATATTTCATAGCCTTTGAGAGTCAGAAGATACTTCCACATAGGAAGGAGTCTTCCATATATGGTAAGGGGTTTCTAGCCTTCATGCATGCATTGGCCAAACTTAGGAAGTTTTGTATGAGCAATAGCTTCCTAGTAAATATTGACCACCATAAACTTCAATCTTTTCTTGAGCAAAAGTAGCTGTGAGGGAGGCAACAAAAGTGGGATAGAAGAATTCCGGCATGTGGCTATGGCATTGAACATATCAAAGAGGAAAGCAATGAGGTGATAGATGCCTTATCACGGAGGCCAGTAGCACTGTCATTGATGAGTGTGGATCCAGATTGGGAGGCCCAACTATTGGTGGAGTATTCCAAGAACCACTTCACATGTGGAGTACTTGATGGGCAAGTGACTGATGAGAGGTATAGAGTGATGGATGGAGTCATCTATTACCAGGATCAGATCTTCTTGACTAGGGAGTCTAAGCTCAAGGGGGAAATTATACATGCAACACATGATTCACCCCTTTTTGGCCACCAAGGTTTCATCAAGACATATCAGGCCATTAGGGAGATATTCTCATGGGAGGGTCTCAAGGAGGATGTGCTCCAGCATATCAGGAAGTGCATATTTTTCTTGAAGAATGAGGAGGAAAACAACCATCCTACAAGGTTGTTACAATCACTTACTTTTCTGGGAGGGAGATGGGAGAGCCCTTCTATGGACTTCATCAGCATCTTGCCAACAATACATGGTAAGGATTGTATCTTTGTACTCATTGGTTAACTAACAAAGTATTTACATTCCTTTGCCATTTATTTACAGCACATTTCTCAATGAGAGGGCAAGCCTCTCCTTGGACTTCATGGTCTTCTTAAGACCATAGTCAGTGATAGAGATAACCACCTCTTGGATGGATTTGGGCAGGTGTTTTTCTGTTTGGGATGTACCTAGTTGGCACCAAGTATTAATTATTACCCCCAGGCAGATGAGCAGATAGAGGCAATAAACAAGTAGCTGGGAAGCTACTTGCCACATTATGTTCCAGGGCAGCAAGGAGCAGAGCTGCATTGGTTCCATTGGAGGGACTATTTTTACCATCTAACATTTCATATATCTCTATTTATAGCTCCATATTGTGATGATGATCTATCTATTTTTGATATAATGGTTGGGGTAAGCAAGGTTCCTAGAACCAAATATTGGATCCTAGAGAATCAGGATATACTCTGGTCTCTTAAGGACAACATTTCTACAACCCAAGATCAGCAAAATCTTTATACAGATCAGGGATGGGAAGAGAAACATCATGGGGTGGAGAATCTAGTCTATCTCCATTTTCAGCCATACAAACCATCTAAATTGAAGAAGAAGGAGACTAAGAAGATTTTCCAAGGGCCACACAGGGTGATCCATCTTGTTGGGGGAGTAGCATATGGGGTGGAGCTTCCCATTGGGAGTAAGATCCCTAACATTTTTCATGTCTCATGCCTCAATGAGGCCAGTAGATAGCATGTAGTTTCAACCATGGAACTCCCACCTTTTTATGCTGTGAGCCATTTTGTCCTATCACCAAAGACTAACTTGGACACTTGGGAGGGGCATCTAAGGGATAGGTTGATTGGAGAATATTTGATTCAATGGAGGAAACTTTCAGATGGGGACGTTAAATGGGAAGGAGAGGAGACTTTACAACACCCATATTTGCAGTTGCTTGAGGACAAGCAACATTTGGGAGGGGAAGATTGTAATATTCCTAATTAGCTTTCTGCTAGTTAGAATATTAATTTTTTCTTTTGTCAATAAGATAGATGAATAAGAGGGTAGAGAGACAAATAAATCTCTTTAGTAGGAATAAAACCACTTCTAATGTGAATTTGGATCATTGTATCAGCTGAATAAAGCACTCTTGGGTGTGAATATGGGTTAAAGCATGTGGATGGGGTCAAGGTTGACCAAATCAACGATGTTGTCATGGAGATAGTGGAGAGTTATTGGAGGACAACACAGTCATAATGGGAGGAAGTCTCCATGAGAGAAGCATCTCTAATGAGTGGGACTAAGGGTGAGGAAGCTCACAAAGCATATAATGAAGGGGATTGCAGCCATAGAAGGCATTTTGGATATTTTTTATGTTTATTATTTTATGAATTTATGCACGCTTTAGTTGTTTAGCGGAGTCTGTTGTGTTGTTTAGCACAAGGTGTTTCCGGGCGGAAATCACACCCTCATTCGCAGGGGACTTCGAGTGCCCACTCAGGAGAGGTTCCTTTAAGCTTCATTCCACCATCCAGCATTAGGCCAAGCTTCAATCATCTTCAGCATTGCAGTCTCCTTCAGGAATTGCGTTATTTGCAGGGCACTTGCAGTGGAGGGTTAAGTACCCAAGTTTTTGAGCTTGTTTTCCTGTGAGGGGAGCATCCGTTTATCCAGAGGATTAGAAGGGAGGAGTATCAACTATTTTCACATTATATCAGCCATCTCCTAGAATTTATTTAGTTTCAGTGCATAAATCAGTCCTAGGGCTGCAATTTTCATATTGTGTATTTCCGAAAACCCCTTCTGGGTTGTCTTGGAATTGTGCTAGAGAGCCTAGATCTCTGATCCCAACATTTTCTAAGCACTATATCAGCAGTTCTATGTATTTTTAGTTTTACCCTACAGTTATAATCCATAGAACTATGCAGTCATGGCCTTCCAGCATTTTTTGTAGCAACAATATTTGATATTTTATGTACTGGGTCATTTGAGGCTTGTTTTGCCTAGCTTGAGTGTATTTTTCCTCAAGATCTTGTACTCATTTTTCTGATATAATATCTAATAAAGTGGCTCTATGATCTGCTCATGTTGATGTATTGATATTTTACTGCATTTTCCAGTCTTATGTTCTATATTCCTGTTTTTCCTAGTTTGTAATATTACATATTTATTTGTGGGAACATGTTATCACCGAATTGATCCACATTGTTCCTATCCACAACTGTGATTAGAAAATATTACAACGTGTTTCCATAAATTAGCAAACCTCTAGTAAATTTCATTTCTTTACATTTGCTAGTTGATATCATCTCCCAAAAACTACTCGGCCCCTCTAAATCAATTTGACCTCCCTCTGAGATCCTAAATCAACCTCTGTAGTTTGGTACCAACAATTTATTGCTTCCTCTTTGGAAAAATCATACTGCTAGAAATAACCACGACCTCCACTAGAAAATCAAGCCACAATTTGGAAATTGCTTCTCCTCTGTAGATCGATTTGACTAGAAAAGTACCTTATTTCCCTGACAACTCCCTCTACCTCAGTCAACCTGCACTACTAGAGATACTACATCCTCCCTGGAGCAACTCACACTCCTATTCTACAGTTAAAAAATCAATCTCCCTCTGCCTCTGAGAAGTTGGAAATTTATTTGAAGAAAATCCTTTGAAAATCACTATCCACCGTGCTATCATTGCGCTACTTTAATATCACATTGTTAATGCCCTTGTGTTGCTGCTATCAATGAAATAATGAGTCTCAATATCACTACTACTTTAATAATTGGGTTCTCATAGCGAAGGTAATGGTCCATTTTAGGAATCATATACACAACAAATGGATCTGATATATTGATCAAGCCCTCCTTTGCTATAATCTAGATCTCCTTATTACTCCTTCCTTGGACCCTGCCTGATATGGCATACTAAAGTGTCATACTCCTCTTCCTCTTGAGGATATTGTCGCTACAAGTGTGAATTAATCCTCTGTCCTAGAAGACAAATCCTCAATATTTGTTGAAGCAGTTGTCTTCTTGTCCTTCTTGTCCTTATTCCTCTTAGGACATTGGCTGACATTGTGACCAATTTCACCACAACCAAAATACTTAATATTTGATAGGTCCTTCTTCTTATTTTCTCCTTTCAATTATTGTCCCTTATTGGGACCATTCTTTGCTTTACCTTTTCCTACAAGAGAGACATTTTCTTGTTCCTCCTTCACCTTCATTTCCTTGTCACTGCTACCAGTAGTGTCTTCGACCAAGCTGAGCCTTAGCTCCTTCTAAGTGAAATCACTCAATAGGCGATGCCAGTTTGGAAGCTTGTCACACCCATAATCCAATTATATGAACATACACCATTCCTTGGTAAATCCATTGTGTTTTATACACTCTAGATCATCATCGTTTGGATTCTCTCCAACTATAGCAAGTTCAACTCTGACAGACTGAATCCTTGTGAGATAGGTGGTTATATCTTTGCCATTGTTCATATTGAAAATCCTCATCTTTTATTTGAGGATCATTTTCTTGTTCTCCGTTGGATCCTTGTACAACTAGGCGATGGCATCCCACATCTCCTTTGGTGTTCCCTTCTCTGTGATATGTGGAACTATGTGATTCATGTCTCCATCAAGGATCATCCTCTTTGATTTGGCATTATCCCTCATGTATTCATGAAACTGGATGGGATTTGTTGGCACAAAAATAAATTTTGTAGAAAAATCCTTTAGACTATGCTCGTCCAATAAAAAACATCCTAGCCTTCCATATTCCAAATTTGGAGGCTCCATCCAACTTGTCTTGATCTCTCAATCATATTCCAACCATCTCTAGAAAATCTTTGAAATCAAATACATTGGAGAAATTAATAAATTGGGTTATCAAATGTCGTGTTCTTTCTTTTCATATGCCTTGCATTGATTTATTCCTGCAAAACCCTTTTGCGACAAACCCTCTACGCTAGATCTACTCTGATACCATGTGAAATTTCCACGAATATGCAGTAACTAGATATTTATGTCCCAACTTATGTAGTTTATTTTTCTTTTGTAATTGACTTATGACAGATATCGCTAAACTCACTACTGCAATTCTTCACAAATAAAAACATTGCAGAAAATAAAAAGCAGGAACTGAGAAAATAATGCATGCACATACAACAATTTTGACACCAATATTTTTGGACAATCATCCCTGGAAAAAATCCAAAGGGGAAACCGGTGTAGCAGATGAGGGTTTTATTATTATTAACCTTCAACAATTTTAGGGTATAATTATTTTCTTTCCTAATACTATAAAAGCTTTGGAAAATAATAATATCCACTAGCAAAATAATCTAGAGACACCAAAGTCTCCTCTACTACTCAATCTGGCCTCTCCCAAGCCACTTTCACTTCTCCCTGGCACTCGTACATCCTTCCATAAATGCGCAATGTTTCTCAATGATAAATCGTACAACCTTTGGAATCACTTCCCTGCAAGTCATTCTACTTCCTAAAGCTACTCACAACTCTACGACAATTCTTTCAACAAATGGAAGTGGAAACATTGCTCCTGCTACATGCACTGAGAAATTGTCTACTTTCACTAGATGAATACGACCTCCTCTGAAAATAAATTGGCCTCCTTTTCCTATAACTGAGACATTAGAAAATATTAGGAAATATTCTCAAGAATCCTATTGAAACCCCTATGTCGGTGCCTCCCTTTGCTTCAATTGCGCCTTTGTTGAATCACTGCAATTGGGTAAGTTGAACTGCTTGAATGTCATGTGTGTCTTCTCCAAACCCCATTGAATTTCTCTTATAATGTTATTTTAGACCCTCAACAACCATGATCACATCTCAATTAGTTGCTAATATCACCTTGACTCCATTAGGTGACTTTTTCGGAAGTCTCTAGAGTAAAATTGATTTCCCTCAATTAATCTAATTTAATTAACCAACTTTCCTAAGTTAGACTTAGGAAACATTTAGTTATTCACCAATTAATATAATTAAGGTTATTCTAAGTCTTTTCTTGTGAAACCTTTTCTGGGTTTTGGATATCTCATGTTCCTTACCCTCTTAGACACCATAGAGACTAGAACACCTATATGTTGCTACCAAAAACTACCAAGCTATGGGTAGCCCAAACCTTGAAATGACTGAGTCTAGAATGACATGAAGCAACTCCTACTACATCAACTATCAAAGAAAAAATAGTCAATGATATTGTGACATCATTTCCCATTGGAAAATACACTAGATAAAATCCAACAAGAAGAGCGTTTCCAGGATCTCCAAGTATCAAACCTATGTCATTGACAAATAAAACTTCACTCAATTTTGATCAAATTCAGAGCACATTTTCCTTGCATCATACTCAAAAAGTGAAATTTACCACCCCTTCTATGAAATATTTCTATAAACACAAACCACAAAACCATTCATGATCTCATGATTAATTGTAGAGGATATACTATTTAATTGAAGAGACCATAGTCGTGCTTTCTTTCTGAGGCTCAATTGTTGTTTTGGCCACCAATATAGATCTCCTTGCATGCTAGCCTATAGTTTTGTGAATGATAAGAATTAAAGCTCATCCTCATTTCACAGATAATTCATATATCATAATTCTTATTGACTCCTGTTAAATGATGTTAGTTAAGTTATGTAAATTGATGTGGTTATATATACACCACATGGAAAGTAGCATAAGTACCAATATTGTCATGGAGGACACAATACTAGCATCCAAGCTCTAGGAAATCCAAACCCGAAGGTGATGGACTCTAGAAAGACATGAAGCAGCTCCTAATACAACAACTATCAAAGATAAAATAATCATGAATTTTATGGCTTCATTCCCCATTGAAAAATACACTAGATAAAATCCTACAAGAAGCAGTTTTCTGGGACCTACAAGTATCAAACCTATGTCATTGACAAATAAAAATTCACTCAATTTTGTTCAAATTTAGATCACATTTTCCTTGCATTAGACTCAAAAAATGTAATTTAATTCCCATTTTATGCATTAATTTACTAATCGAAAACCACAAATCCATTCACAATCTCATGATTAATTGCAGAGGATCTACTATTAAACCAAAGAGACTGCATCCTTCCTTTATTTCCGAGGATCGGTTGTTGTTTCGATCTGTTAGGTACCTATAATACTAGTGTAGCCCCCTCATTGTTATTATTAGTGTATCCCCCTTATTATTATTATTATTATTATTATTATTATTTTTTACTAGGAGAATCGACAACGGCATCGGTATCGTACTTGCTTAACACGGGGTCGTATCTCACTGGCTACCACTATACTCCTAGGAGGAACCGCCATGCCCGCCATGAAGACCCTCGGTTTATCTGAGACTTAAACTCATGACCTGCACAACGACATGAACTCCTTAGCAATGGTCCGCTGGCCACGAGCCCAAACCTCGACGGGCATATTCTCAGTCCTTGTTGTTATTATTAGTGTAGCCCCCATAATTTTATTATTGTTCCCCATATAATCCCACTGTTGTTATTGTTTTCCATTACATTTTATTTTTATGTAGGATCTAATCATATTTTGACCCCCTAGACTCGTATATATACCAAGGAGGCCTTGTCATTTGTATCATCCAAGAATTTCTCATTTATGTGATGTAAAGGAGGTTTCCCCCTCGAAAAGGTTATTTCTTAAGTCGTTGATTTATATTTTCTTCTATTTTTTGAGATGGTTGCATAACATTTGGTATCAGAGCCTTGGATTCAAGGGTTTCGATGCCTCAAACTGGCCATCTTGGTATTTTTGCTATAAATTTTTTTATACGAGGATTTAGAAGCTGAAATTTCGATCTCATGGATCCGAACTCTTGGTGAAATTTGTCTAAAAATTCTAGATCTTGGTTCGATATATTTTTTTAGATATGGTACAAAAAAGTTAGGGTTTTTGCATTCTCCAGAATTCAATCTCAAATAGGTGACCTAGGGAAAATCATCATAAATTTTTCTCTTAGCATCGGATTTGAATTTCGTAAAAAACGTCTGAAATTGCACCAACTATAGTTTTTTTTTTGTATTATTTTTATGGTCAAAGGTCTAAACAGGGACATGTGCCACTTCATACAAGTTCTCTCTACTAAACCAATATATAATCAAGACATCGTGGGATATTGAGCATAAATGTTTCTTGAAGAATCCAATATTGGTCATGCTTGTGGCGTTGGAAAGAAGACTCATAGGGATAACATAGGACAAACTTTCAGACCTTGGAGATCCAAAATTATAGAGATACAACAATTTCAATATCTAGCTCCTAAAAACAAGAAAAATGTGTGTATTTTCTAAAAATTTGCATAACTCTTGTTTGAAAAATCAGTTTGAAGTGATTCAATGGGAAGCATTGATATTGTTGTTTTATTCTGAAATGCCTCGAAGCAAAAAAATGGACACACCTAGTAAGAAACCATAAAATCTCTACTATGACGCATGAAGAAGAGGAATAAATAAAACATGATATATCAAAATTACATGGCCAAGTGCAACAAATTTTGCTCTCACAAAGAGTAACAAAAAATTAAATGGAATCTAAGATGGATGGCTTGAATAATGGTTTAAAATTAGACATGGAAGGCTTGAACGATGGATTAAAATCAGACATGGAAGGTTTGAAGGATGGTAAAAGTAGACATGGAAGCTAAGATGGATGGTTTGAAAGCAGACATGGAAGGTTTGAAGGAAGGTTTGACAAAGTTGTTACAATAAATGCTTCCTAATGGCGAAAAGGTATTTGATGAAACTCATGATGAGAATACAAAATAATTTTAATCATGATTTTATAGATCTAACTTTGGATTGAAGACCCACCACATTCCAAAGATCGATATGAGGAAGTTTGAATGCAAGGATCTGGTAACATGGATACTACAGATGGAGAAAATTTTGATCTACATGATGTTTAACACACACAAAAGGTACAAATTTCATATTTATATTTAGAACCCAATCAATTTGTATGGTATCGATGCCTTTGTTCTCGTAAACACTTGTCACTTGGTCAATTTTTACGGAAGAAATGGTATCACATTATGAGGATACAAAGAGAAACAACTTCTTTAGCCAATTGACAAATCTCAAACAAAAGGGTTCAATGGAGAAGCACATTGAGGACTTCCATTATTTAAATATGAAGGTAATTGATATTCCAAAGGAGCATAGGATTTATGTCTTCATAGGTACTTTGAAGGATAGCATCCAACATGAGGTTCACCTTTGGGAACCTGATTCATTGGAGAAGGCATTTAGGGTGGCAAGAAAAGTTGAAAGAAAAATTATGGCAACAAGGAATTCTACCACTCACATTGACTATAATGATGTAAGTATTGTTTCTCCTATCTTTTCACAACATACAAGGTTGAAACCACAAAAATTGGAGGAAAAAAGAGCAAAATGGATTTGTTACATTTGTGATAGAAAATACAATAAATATCATAAGTGTGCTGAGAAGAAATTGTTTTACATAGATTGTGAACAGGAGGAAGAAAGGGAACAAGAAAAATCAAAAGAAGAGGATTTAAACCATATCTTGTACTGCATTGGTGGGAATTACCACTCCTAAAACTCTCAATATAGAAGGATATATTAAGAAGAAAAATGTAATAGTGTTGATTGATTCGGGCAATACCTATAATTTTATTCATTGTAAGATAACCAAGGAATTGAATTTTTTTCTATATCTAGCACTAGAGTGTCAAGTAATGGTTACAAATGGAGGAACTATAAATTAATCTAAAAAGTGTTATAATATCAAGTTAACCATGGGGGAATATGTATTGAATATTCTAGTGCTTTCCATTTCAATGGGTGGTATTGATGTTGTACTAGGAGTCCAATTGTTACAATATTTGGGGATGATACCTTTTAATTTTTAAGTATTTTTCTTGATTTTTTTTTGGGAAGGAAGGGAAATTGAATTAATGGATATTACAGGGAAAATAGGGAATATAATCAACTCTAATGGCATGACAAATCTTCTGAAGAAAGAACAATGAGGCATAATTGCACAATTATTCTCACTATAGATTCAAACATTGAAATAATTTATTTCTCCACATCTCCAAAAAGTGTTGGACAATAATTCCAAGGTATTTGAGACTCTGAAAGGCCTCCCACCTATTCGTGATTATGATCATGTTATTCACTTGATGCCAAGAATTGTTCCTCCAAACATTAAGCCTGACATATCTCCCTATTCCCAAAAGAGTGAAATTGAACACGTGGTTGCAGAAATGCTAGAGGTAGGTATAATTCAACCTAGTCAAAGTTGTTTCTCTGCTCTAGTAGTATTGGTGAAAAATAAGGATGGATCATTGCACATGTGTCTGGATTGTAGGGAGCTCAACAAACTCACTATTAAAGATAAATTTCCCATTCATGTCATTGATGAATTGTTTGATGAATTACATGGAGAAATTTAATTCACCAAGCTAGATCTTCGTTCAGGATATCATCACAAGAGAATAAAATTGAAGTCATTCTGAAAACAACATTCAGAACTCATGAAGGTCATTATGAATTTTTGGCCATGCCCTTTGGCCTTACTAATGTACTTTCCACATTTCAAGGTTTGATGAATTCCATTTTCAAACCCTTCCTTAGAAAATTTGTGTTTGTATTTTTTGTGAAATTTTCAATCTGAAATACCTCGATCGGGGTGATCACTGATCAAGGTTGCCAGCGAAGAAGTCCGCCAGGTGGAGGCTTTCATTCATACATTATTAATTGACCATGCATAAGCCGTCCTTACCAAGATCATGGAAGCATGTGGAGGATAGAGGTTTAATGACGTGTTTGGTAAGATAGCCTGTGCTGTCAGAGCCGAACAGAAACATCGCGATGAGGGCAGGGTATATGCATTGGAAGTTTGATTGTGAACCAAGCCATTCCACTATGGTAGCAATTGTGAAGAAGCGCAGGTGGACGGAGGTGACCATACCCTGCACCAAACTCATAGCACTATTGGGGTATGTAATTCTCCATCTTCTGTCTATGCTCGTTACCGAAATCTGGACTATGTATCGGATTAGGATAGGTTCGTCTTGTTATTTTAATCAGGGTGTAGAATGGTCTGCCTTTGTTCCAATAAACCCAGTCGAACCCTAATTCAGGGACCCCTATTACTTTCAGAGTAATCCTCATGTGTTGGTTAAGGAAAAGTCCAGGCCCTACCTAGTTAGTAATTTATGTGTTGGGTGGGTTGGAATTCCTATTTCGAATAGGAATGGGGTGAATACCTGTAGGGGCATTCATAGAATAAGTAGAAATATTTTCCCCTGTTGGGATATTCTGTTTACAGCTTATTTTTATAGGAAGACAACAAAGCTTAATTCTGATAGAGTTATGCAACTATGGTTCTCTTGCTTCTATCCTACTGTAACTCGTAGTAGGTGGAATGTCATAAAGGTATTTTGTGGCCCCCGTTATAATCTATGGGAGTTTCTCTCTTACGTCTATTTTGATTTTACTCTGACTCGTTGTCCTTGTCATCGCCTGCTTGCTAATCTGAATCATAACCTTTGTCTACCTCTGACTACTTGTTGGTTCTCCTCATATAACAGGATCCTTTGTTACTTCTGGGTGTGGGATCACTGTTTTATCTTTGCTAATATTGGTGGGATAAACATGTCTTATGCAAGCGAGGGAAATCAGATTTATCCAAATGGTATTCTTGATGACAAAGTTCAAACTTTAATTGTTATCTATTTCTTTTATTTGCTTATTCTTATGCCAGAGCTCACTAATATAAGTCAACTCCCCACCATGGTTAAGAGGCAAACGAGAAATACCCTAGCCCATAATTTAGAGAAATGGAAACAGAAGAAGTTACAGCCTGAAGATAAACACAGGAAGAGAGGAAGAAAGACAAGACAAGAGGTGTTAAGAAACCTCTCAAACACTTACTCCCTTGGCAAATCATCATAGGTCAGACAGGAAATTCAAGGTTGGGAACGAGAAATTCAGAACAATGAAACAGAAGCAGAAATTATGGAATTCATTATAGATCCAGGCAATACTCGAGGTCGCTTATCACTATTTAATCAAACAGTTCACACTTACTGGATTGTCAAATGCCTATTGGCTAAGGCTATGCAGCGTTTTCACCCTAACAGAGAGAAGACAGAACCAAAAATAGTGGATTTGTTACAAGACATCGACAATCAGCTGAAGCATATCAAAGTCACACAGTACCAGGCCACTGATCGTATCAGTAGACTTGATGATCGTATTGGCAGAATTGAGAAACAAATCCAACAGATGAAACAAGTGGATATGCTAGGATCTACGTCAAAGGATCTAGCCCCGATTGATTCTTCAGATGGATAGAAGCCTTGACATGTATATAATATTTAATTTTGGTTTCTGCAAGGACATATATCACTTAATAGATATGTAGGGAATAGATTAAATAGTTAGTTAGCTAATGAAGCAAATGGTAGAATGAAACTTTTCCAATTTCGGATGGCTTTTAACGCTCTAAGGTGACCAACAGACCTAGTTTCCTCCGGGCAGGTTGAGGCCACAGACTAAATATTATTTTTTGTAACCTTCTTTCAAAACATAAATAGAAAATAGCAAGGCACTACTAAATTGACAAAAAAAAAAAGTAATTTTCAATTTGAAATACTAATGTAGTGATTGATTTATTTCGCCTACTTATTTATGATAAGTTATTAACAGATACTTTAGTAAATTATAAAATAAACACAACTGCAGTATTCACTTAATAAAAATCATAAGAACAAATAGAACACATATAACGCAATAGAAACAATCACATGAACACAGTTATTTTTGGACAATTATCCTCAGAAAAAACCAATGTGGGAAAAATGGTGCACTAGATGAGGGTTTATATTATTATTCAGCAATAGAAATATTTTATAGAAAATATGATGAGTAGATGTCTAGCATACACCTGAGATAATTTTTCCGAACACTTCAGAAGAATTTCTGACACAATAGAGACACCCTTCCTCCCTCTGCATCACTCTGCGTGGCCTTCTACGCAGTCACTGCGCTGGACTGCGTCACTCTGCATGAAGTGCCAATGTTGTTTCTCAGCGTTGCCCCTTCTGTGCCCTCCTTCTGCCTTCTTATTCCTCTGATGACTTACCCTTCCTCATTTTGCATCTACAACTCCGCATCTACAACCTCACCCTCTGAAATCAAATTCTCTTACATCAAAATCGATTTCCTTCGGGCACTGAGAGTGTGCCTGACTTACTTTCCAAATGAACATCAAGCCTTCTCTTATAGTCTTCTCGTTGATGAATCAACGACCCAGATTATATCTCTAATCATTGGCTCAGATTAAAAGATGACTTAATCTACGTTTTCTAGAAGATTCACACTCTGCTTTATTAATACCCTTTAATTATTTAATTTCCCCAATTTTAGACTTAGGGGTCACTTTAAAATAATTAATTATTTTAATAAATCATGATCCGAGTGGAATTTCCACAAACGGTTCTGGATTCTCTGGAATATTGATGTCCAAGACTCTTTCCAAAATATGAGACTTGGAACACTTTCCAGTGCTACAAAATCAAGACTCCCTCTTAGCGAGGAAAATGTTCAAGCAAAGTACCAACTGTATCTGCTCTGACCTAAAGCATCTGCTGTGTTGTTGATGTCTTGGATACTGCTCCTCATCGCTGCATTGTTTCCCTCTGTACTGCTACCTATGACACCATCTCTGCCACTGCCTCATCTGTACTGTAGCTCCCTCTGAATCTAAATTCCACCCATTCCTCTACTGGAATGGGTTCTCGACCATCCCCATCTTTTCCTTGAAGTAAGTAAACTTAATCTTACCCGAACATTTTGTGAGGATATCTGCCACCTGTTCTCTTGTTGGAATGTACTTCAATTGTACAAATCATCATTGGACATAGTCTCTGATGAAGTGACACCTAATTTCAATGTGCTTCGACTGGTCATGAAACACAGGATTCTTAGAGAGCTTGATGCAACTCTAATTATCACGCAGAATTATGGTCAGTTCCATCCTCTTCTTGAGCAAGTTCAAGAGAAAATTATGAAGCCATATGGCCCACACAAAGTTGTGCTAGCGGCCATATATTTAGCCTGGGCTGAGGTCAGTGCCATGGATTTCTATTTCCTACTGCACCAGGAAGTCATTCATGATCCATGAATGAAACAATACCCACTGGTACTTTTCCGATCCACTGGGCTTCCAACCCAATCTTCGTCAGTGAACCCACTCAAATGGATTTCATTGCTCTTGGTGTACTTCAAACCATACTCAACTGTCCCCTTCAAATATCTGAGAACATGTTTGGTTGTTGCCCAGTGAGCCCTCCTTGGTTCTACCATGAACTGACTAAGGGTATTTGTTACACAGCAATTTGTCACCATCCCTACAATCCCCATCCCGCACATTGGAGGGATAATTCCGTGACCTGTGGGCAGAGTTAAGACTTGAAAATACTTTCATTGCATCCCTCTGAAGATGAGCTTTAATTGCCCTGAAGGCATCTCCTTGCAAAAAACCCTAAAAATAGCTCTTTTTCCATTGGCGCGGTTCCATAGTTCAGCCCTCGCACCAAGAGGGAAATCCTCCAAAGAGGGCGCGCCAATTGGCGCTCTGTCATAGAGCCGTACCCGCGCCAACCATATTAAGAGGTGTTTTTAAAAAATAAAAGGCGGAAGTTTCATCCTAACAAATTACTGGGCTGATTTCTATCTTGAGTTGGGAGGTTTGGCTACGGATTTCCATAGAGAGGAAGTGGTTTGCCACCTCTCATGGAAGCTTCCTTAATGATAGGGCCAATCCCATAATTATAGGGATCCCAACTCCCCTTCCTCCTTCTATAAAAGCTTGCCCATTTCCATTGCAAGCTAGTTCCAAAGAGTGGCAGAATTTCTAAGTTCCCAAGAGCTTTCATGCTGCAAAAGCCTTCTTGATTCCCTAAGCCCAAATCCAAGCAAGGAGACTATTGCCAAGTATCCGGAGAGAGAGGCTTGTCCCATCCCTGACAGGCTTTATCGAGACATGTTGTTCTGATGACCCGCTAAAGGAGAGTGCTGCGTCGAAGCTATGGTTGTATTCTTCTTTTGACTCTTTAATGATAAGCGACTATCGGTTATGGTTCCACTCTTGTTCTTGATCATGTTCATGAGTTATGTCCTCTTCGACTGATATATAGTTCTATGTACTGGATTTTATGCTTGCGTTTGTGTTGTTTCTTGCATGTGCAGGTGTCTGATCATGGAGATCGTGAGGGTTGTGATCTACCAAGGCAAAGGAACGGGAGCATCACCTCTTCTACATACGACAACGTCGGATTCCAGGAAAGCCTTCCTCGCAAGTCGGTTTATTTACAATTAGGAACCTGCACTGTAGCGTGTTTGATTGTTGCTAGACCCGATCTGGCTAGTAGGGATCGCCTCTGTCTGCAGAGGGGATTTACCTCCTCAACAATTTGGCGACTCCGCTGGGGAATCAGCTTGTTGTTTGATTTGTAAACTATAGACGGAGTCTGAAGCACAGCTAGATAGCCTTCGAAACGCTTTTGCTTTGCATTAGCGAAGTAGATCAACACTGCTTCAGTCGATCTCCGGTTTGGTTTACGGACTGAACAACTTGGAATTTTGTCTTCTCTTTCCGGTTAACTTCTTGGTCTTGCTTGCTTGGTCAACTCTTTGGACTGGATTTTCCTGTTTGTTTGGCTTTTTTTTAGCCTTTTTTTCACTTGTCTGTGTCTGAGATTGCCTGTTTTTATTTTTTCCATAGTAAACTTGGCTGGCGCGCTTTTTAGCGTAACAGTCGCGCCCATTGGCGCAGGTTGCCTGTGTATCACCCGCGCCATTTCCTTTCTGGCGCTAATTTCAAGCTCACAGTCGCACCAATCCTGTGAGCTATTAGGGTTTGCTGTGTTTCAAGCTTTCTGAGGCTGACTTGTGATTTTGATCTTGCTTTTTCGGCTGTTTGAGTGCACTGGAGCCTGGTTTGACTG
Source organism: Pinus albicaulis (assembly GCA_034641835.2). NCBI lineage: Eukaryota > Viridiplantae > Streptophyta > Pinopsida > Pinales > Pinaceae > Pinus > Pinus albicaulis. Next base: position 1,096,760,483 of record CM076578.1, read on the forward strand.
GTTGGAGCCTCCTTCCTTTGGTTGTTTGCCTATTTCTTTCGATTTTGCATACGAGCCCTAGGGCATCTAGGTGCCTTTATGAGTCGAGCCTCCCTTGGGAGTTTTTGGTTTCCGTTCGTTCAGTCGGTTGTGGGATTGCTTCCTTGCATTCGTTTGACAGTTTTCTATCATATTGTTGCGTTTTTGAGTGACTGATTTCGTTTTCATTCGAATTTTTCCTCGCTTCGTTTTGGGCCTAGATCACACGGCTCATTGGTGTCTTTGTTGGGTATACGAACAAAGTCCCACATTGTCTAGAAGTGGGGAGGATCATGGGTATATAAGGATGGAAAAATATCTCCATTGGTATGAGGCCTTTTGGGGTAAAGCCCATAAGCAAAGCCATGAGGGCTTAGGCCCAAAGTGGACAATATCATACCATTGTGGAGATATGTGGTGTCCAGAATCCTTACAGTCTTTGGGACTTTTCTTGGTTTTGAGAGACTTTTTGTCGATTTGAGATCTGATTGTTTGTGCCATTGAGTGAAATTTGTTTGTTTTGCTCTCTTAATATCATTTCTCGAATTGCTTCTTATTTTTTTTCGGTTTGTTTAGAGCATCTAGCTATCAAACATTGAAAATAAAAAAAATCTCTTTTGCTTATTGGTTGATTAGTGCAAATTGAAATCTTTTCAATTTTACTAATATTTAGTGAATTTGAAAGAAAATTTTTTAGTTTCATTATTTGCATTAGAGATATCATTGATTGTCTTCTGATCATTTTGTTTGTGTAAAAAACTCTCAACTCTTCTGTAGCTAGTTTTCATCGAACGAAATGATGTACTGTGGCATGTAGTTTTGCATTTAGGAGATTTTTGAGACAGCACATTCGTTAGGGCCTGAAAACTGAAACATAATTGAAGATCAACTTTAAAATTCACTCAATTTACACTAAGGCAGCATTGAAATCTAACGAAACACATTTAGAGGTCTAGGCTAGAGACGTGTTCCGGTGTCTTTAAACCTAGTAGCTGTCGTTCGCCTTTTGGCTTTAGAGAGCGCTAGTACGGACTTGTGCTCCCCTTACCGTCGTGTATATAAAGGGAGACCCCTCTAGGTTTCAATCCTTTATCCACAGGAAGCCGAGTCTGCCGCCCTATACCCGTGATACACCGGACACAGCATTCGGGGAGATTGCATGCATGTACGGAAAGTCCTTGGTTGATTTCTCTTTCATTTTTGAAACCAAGGTGTATATTGCAGTTCACGGTTATTTGGTACACCCTTTTTGCCTAGTATTCCTAAGCAGTCATTTGATCTTTTCTGACTCCCTAAATTTGAAAGGATCACCAAGCGCTTGTCCTTTCACGCTTGTGTCAAATCTGAAAGAGATAGAGTCACCTTTTTTACCGTTTCTCGACTCTTAAAACATGAAACGGTGAAGTTTCTTATTTTTCAATGTGGTAAAAAAATTAATCACCCACGATTACATGCCCTGTTAGATTTTGCTTGTTGACCGTTTGATCGTGTGTCTTGACTCTTTTTCAACCCGTGTGTGTGTTTGATCTTTTCTCTTGTCGTTTTTGTCACAGTGGCGGAACCCTCGGTTTCGTCTACTGGTAGTCCTTACACGGACGATTCATCAGAGGTTTCCCAATCCTCTACTGAACCACAGCAGCCCTTTGTTTCCGAGTTTCCTAACGGGGGACCGGTTCTTTCTGAACAACCCTTTGGGGGACCAATTGAGTTCGATTGGCCCTTTTCGGACCCTGTGTCTAAATTGAGATTAGGAGTTGATTTCGTTTCTCTTACATCGGGTTCGCCTTTTATAGCTGTTGTTTTTCCTCCTAGTCCTCGCCGTCTATAGCGAGATCTAGCAGCAGGCTCAACCATGAGTGATTCTGGTGAGGAAATTCCAACGTCTGGTGAAGACTATCAGCTTTTCCCATGAAGATTGTTTCCGGGAGACAACTTTGAATCAGCTGTTATGTCAACAGCCAGTCCCTCATTACCACCGAGGTACAGGTATTTGGGTCAGATCATTTCCGCTGCTGCCTCTATGGGAGTGTCAGCTCCTTCTCCGAGGCCAGCTGCTCCTTCACCGAGAGTCTCTCCTTAGACACCCGTCACTTCTGTACCCGTCCGGCCCACTTTCTGTGTGGCTGCATCTACACCCGTTGTCACGGCACCCTCTGCCAGGGCTATGCCGTCTCCTGAAGACATTTATCTAGCGACTGCTATACCAGAGAATATCTCTCCGGAGGAGTATCGGTTGTCCCTACAACAACCAAACCCCGAGGTTGGACCATCCTCCCAAGATCCCAACCGCTCTTACTTTTCGTACTATGCACAGGATGGTACGCCCGTGTATGCTTTTCCAGGTCAGTATGATGAGCACGGGGACATTTTGCGTCTACCCGCTCCTGAGGCTTACCTCCATGCTCAAGGTTTACCTTATAACCAGGCTTATAACCCGCAAGGGCAACCTCTCCAAGGCCAACCTTCGGGCCAACCTGGCTATCCTTATGACCCACAGGGGCAGCCCATGCAACGCTATCCTGTGGGCCAGCAAGGACCGTCATACGGTCCGCAAGGACAGTATTATAACCCTTCCGGTCAACCTGTACAGCCTCAGCCGAGGTACCAACCGGGACCGGTCTATGGTGCTGGGGGGAAAATACAGCCTTCTCAGCCTATGCAACCGCAATATCCTGTTGTTTCTAACATTGCATATCAGCCGGGACCATCCTATGGTTCTGCTCTAGGTCAAACCGGTTACCAACAAACACCTGGTCCTATTCCTCCACCAGGCCAACCGGCCCATCCGGTACAACCTGGTGTCCCGCCTCCAGGCCAACCGGCCCATCCGGCACAACCTGGGGCTCCTTTGCAGCCAGGTCAACCTACGCAACCGGTGCTGCCTGTTTATCCGGGTCAACCTGTTCATTCAGGGCAACCCTCTCAGTCGGGTCAACCTGTTCACTCAGGGCAGCCCGCTCATTCCATTAACCCTGCCCAGCAGCCGATTTATTCGACGCCGCAGCCAAATCAACAGCTGCGCCCTAGTTATCAAGCTCCACAGGGTTCCACCTATCAGCAGCCGACTCATCCTCAGGGCGGTTATTATCCTCATGGTAAATCTCAACCGAATTATAACCACCCCAGAGGTTCTCAGTATTATCCTCCTCCACCCGGTTACACCTATACTCAGCAGCCAAATCCAAATGCTGCTTATATAGGGCCGAATCCTAACCAGGGTCCACACTCTGGTTATCAAGCCCCACACACTGGTTACCAACATCCAAATCAGTCTGGTTATACGACCTACACCCCCTACGGTCAGAATCATACGAGACAGAACCCATGGGGGCAAGGATATTCACAACCATTGTGGAGTACGGGTACCAGTCCTCATCCCGGGCCTGGCATGTCGGTCAATCCGCCATTGTCGTTCCTGGCCACATTCTAGTTGCCGGATGTTTCAAAATTGACCAATGATTCGATTTTGCATAATCCATATTGGCCTCCGGTTCCTACCAAGATACCAGGTGATTTCCCCAAGTTTGAGGGGAAAGCTGGAGAGGACCCCCAGGCGCATGTGATGACGTATCATCTTTGGTGTTCGTCTAACTCTTGGGTCGACGATTCCATTCGTCTGCACCTCTTCCAGCGCACGTTAACTGGAGCTGCTACTAAGTGGTACATCGAGTTATCCCGTGGTATCTTCCAAGATTTCAATTCCTTAGCCATGGCTTTTCTCATGCAATTTCAGTTACCAGTTCGTTATGAAGCCGGGACGCACCTCCTGGCTTCTCTAAAGCAGGATAAAGCCACTCACATTTCTGATCACATTCATGAGTGGTGGCACTGTCGTAGACTGATCAAGTTTCATATACCTGATCAGATACTAACTCACTGGTTCACCACCTCCTTCGTGAACAAAATCGCCCAAGATATTGCGATGGGAGCGTGTGTGACGGAGGAACAAGCCATTGCGCGTGCCCAATATCTGGATCTTGTATATTCTCAGTTCGACACGCTTTATGATATCTTGCCTGATGCCCCATGGTCCGGAACCTCTAAGGATCCACCTACCCCCGCAGTGGATGGTGTCATTGGTTTTGTATCTCAGAATTCAAAGAAATCTTCGAATGGGAAGCATAATTCTAATTCTTCCAACAATACTCCTGCTAATCCCGCCCCATCAGATTCTGGAAAAACCGCGGAGGTGAACGCCGTTCAGGCCAATCCTACAGAGAAAGCCTCCAAAGGGAAAAAGAAGGGCAAAGGTAAATCCAAATCCGATGCCCTGAGGCCAGAATCCAAATCTCGTACTGAGGATGGTTCTCAGCGTAAACCGAAGTACCCCTGTCTCATTTGTGAAGGAGACCATTATACTAAGGATTGTCCACGACGATCTGAAGTTAGTCAACTTCTCAAGGGCTCAAAAGGGACTCCGAAAATTCTTAAAGAGCCACTCCCATCTCAGCAGACCCAGATGGTTGAACAGCCGTCACCATCTGCACCATTTGGGTCCCAAGTTTTCATGATGAAGGTTGCTGCACCTATTTCTGTCGCTACGCGTTCGAAGGACTACAGCGAATCGCGGCAGGCACCCGGGAAGGCAGTTGCGGATGGACCGCCTCCCCCACCTGTCTCTGGTTCATTGGAAATTGAGAAGCCTACTCCTGAACCCGTTGTGAAGCCACCTTCTAAAGGTTTTCTTTGAAGATCTTCTTATAATCTGAATGCTTGTGCTACTCAACACTACAACATTGTTTAGGATTTGGCACAGGTACCTTCTGCTATGTCTGCACTAGAAGTTCTTCAAAGTTTTCCTTCGCAATGGAAGGCTTTATTGTCTACGATCGGTGGCATTGATCCCGCCGATTCGAGTCTTCTCACTTTCAATTTAGAGAATTTCTCCCCCCGACTTCCACATCAGATAGCTCTTGTTATTCAAGTCGGGATTAACGGTCTTAATATCCATAGGGCCGTTGTGGATGAAGGTGCTTCTACCTGCGTCATGTCATCTGCTTGCTGGAAAGCCATTGGCTCTCTATCCCTTGCATCATCTCCCAATGCCCTCGAGGCATTTGATGGTCGGGAATCCAAACCCCTGGGTGTTCTCGAGAGTTTAGTGATCGCTTTAAAAGGGAAGACTGTCAACGTGGAAGTAGAAGTAGTCGATGCCAGGCTCAACTACAATATACTTCTTGGCTGCAGCTGGACCCATGCCATGCTATGCGTGCCATCCACTGTCTTTCGACTTCTTAAGTTCCCTCACGAGGGCAAAATCGTCACGGTGGATCGTTGTCCTTCTTCACCTCCACTTCCGAGAACAACGTACCATACGTGGATCAGATTTCAAATCCCCCTGACAGTGTAGAACCCGGTCTCTTCAAAGACCCCGTCCTCATGGGTATCTTTCCCGCACCACCACCACACACCGCTCAAGTTAACATGATTTCCAGGTCCGATGACCCCTGGCTTATTCCTACGCCTGATTAGGTGTTTGAGTTTGGAGAATCAATGCCCTTGACTCTAGTAGAGATCAGCTACTGTGAAATTGTTGCCGCATCTGATCCTCCACCTCCTTAGCATGCTCCTTTGAGCATGGCTCTAGATGTTTACTCCCAATCCCCCTGGCTTGGTCAGGTTGATTCACCTGATCCTCTCAAAGAGACTTTTCCTTCCAATGAAGCCATCATTGAAACTATGTCTCTCGAGGAGCTGCCTTGGGGAAATGGACATCATCGCTCCTCTTTTATGCCTAGCTTGGGGGCAATGTCAGATTTTCTGGAGTGTTATGCATCTCAGTTTCCTACTCCTCCTCTCCAAACGCCCATCTTGACGCATGAGGTTTTTTCGGAGGGAAACCTGAGTAATATCACTCAAACCATCCCGATCAACATCTCCGTCAAACCGGGGATCGTTGAGAATATTCACGTGGGAGTGACTTGTTCTCCTGATGAGATTCAAGTATATACTGATCTTTTCAAAGAATTCAGAGATGTGTTCGCCTGGTCCTACGAGGAAATGCCGGGGATTGATCCCAGTATCATAGTGCATGAGATTCCAACCTATCCAGGTGCGAAGCCCGTGCACCAACGCTTACGCCCCATGCATCCTTGGAAAGCCACTGCAATTAAGGCAGAAGTTGAAAAAATTCTGAACGCGGGCTTTGTTTATCCCATCCCCCTCACAGAATGGGTTTCTAACATTGTTCCTGTTGATAAAAAGCAGGGTACTATTAGGGTCTATGTTGATTACCGCGACATCAATCGCGTCTGTCCAAAATATAACTATCCCACTCCATTCATACATCAGATTATCGACGAATGTGCCGGAAGTGAGATTTATTCCTTGATGGACGGTTTCTCAGGGTATAATCAGATCAATATTGCACCTAAGGATCAACATAAGACTACATTCATCTGTCTGTGGGGTACTTTCGTGTATAAAAATCTCTCGTTCGGCTTGAAGAACGCTGGAGCCACTTTTCAGTGTGCGATGTCTTATGCTTTCCATGAAATTCGCCATATCATTCAGCCTTATCTGGATGACTTGCCAGCTCATTCAGCTAGGTGAGAGGATCACCCTGAACACCTCCGCCAGATTTTCCTCCGCTGTAGGTGCTACAATATTAGGCTCAATCCTCATAAGTGCATCTTCTGCATGGATTCTGGCCGTCTTTTGGGATTCATAGTCTCCAAAGATGGAATTCGCCTTGACCCTTTAAAAGTCGAGGCTATCATCAACCTCCCATCACCCTCCTCGTTATATCAGTTACAGAGTCTGCAGGGAAAAGCGAACTTTCTTCGACGCTTTATCCCGAACTACGTGGAGGTGGCTAAAGGATTCACACGCCTATTAAAGCAGAATGTTCCCTTCCATTGGGATGAAATTGCTCAGCAGTCCTTTGAGAAGCTAAACACTTTATTGGTTAATGCTCCTTTGCTTCGTCCACCTGATTACCGCCGCAATTTCACTTTATATCTCGCCGCTGCGTTTAGCACCATTGCTATGGTTCTGGTGCAGGATGATGATGATGGTAATGAACATGTCGTTTATTATCTATCGCGAAACCTTCTCGATACAGAAACGTGTTATGCTCTCGTCGAGAAATTGGCGTTAGCCGCAGTACACGCTGTGCAGCGCTTTCGCCATTACATCCTGTTGCGTACGATAACAGTGGTTTTGGATTGCAACCCCATGACATATATTCTCTCTAGACAATTGCTGGGGGGAAAATACTCCAAATGGATCGTTATATTGCAGGAGTTTGACTTAGATTTCACTACCGCTAAGTCAAAGAAATCACTGGTTTTCACCGATCTTATATGCTCGCTCCCGACAGACTCCACTCCTTCACTTTCTAAGGATCATATCCTGGAGGAAACTCTCTTCCTCATCAGTACTCGCGACCCTTGGTATGGTGACATAATCATGTATCTTCAGACCTCCACATTTCGGTATGAGTTGACTAAAGATGCCTGACGTTGAATTCGACATCAATCTCAACCCTACCGCATCGTAGGAGATACCTTATACCTTGTTGGAGTAGATTCGGTGCTCCGTCGATGCCTAACCTTGGAAGAGGCTGAAAGGGTTCTAAGTGACTGCCACAGTGGTGCCTGTGGTGGACATATGTCCGGATATGCTACTGCCCAGAAGATTCTGTGAGCAGGTTATTTCTGGCCGTCAATATTCAAAGACTATATCGTTGCAGTCCGTAAATGTCACGTGTGCCAGGTGTTTCAGCGCACGATGCATGCGCCGCCTCTCCCTTTGCATCATGTTATTACCGTCGGCCATTTTGCGAAATGGAGCATAGATTTTATGACGTGTAACCCTCACTCGGCCGGGGGGCATGCGTATATCATTGTCGCTGTCGACTACTTCACCAAGTGGGCCGAAGCGATGCCTACACTAGCTGCTGACGGTAAGACAGCTTCCCAATTCATATTCAACCATATCATTGCACGTTTTGGGGTCCCACAAGCCATCGTTACTGACCACGGTACTCATTTCCGAGATTATATGATGGCTGAGCTGACTTCAAAGTTGGGCTTATGTCACGATATCTCGACACCATATTACCCTCAGGAAAACGGCCAGGTTGAAGCAGTGAACAAGGTTCTGGTCACTATGCTTCAACGAACAGTTGGTATCCACAAATCCAATTGGCAACTCCAACTGTTCTCAGCTCTATGGGCATACCGGACATCTGCAAAGAGTGCAACTGGATTCACACCATTTCAATTGGTGTATGGTCTGGAAGCAACTCTTCCGGTAGAATGCAAGATTCCTTCGTTGAAATTAGCTGTGGAACTTCTACCCGACACTTCTGCTGAGGAAGAGCATCTTTTGTATCTGGAACGATTAGATGAAAACTGCCGCTTAGCTGCTTTAGTCATTGAAGCACAAAAGAAGCAGGTCAAAGCTCACTTCGATCAATCGGTTTCTCCTCGTTCCTTTGTTGAAGGAGACCTCGTCCTCCTGTACGATCAAGCACATGACAAGCTTGGGGCCGGTAAGTTCCAACCTATGTGGCATGGGCCCTACATAGTAAAATGAGTTTTGAAGAACAAGGCTTATGAGCTTATAGATTATGAAGGAGTTCCACTAGCGCAGCCCAGAAATGGGCTGTACCTCAAAAAATATTATGCCTGAAGTGATTTTTGGTGTAGTTTGTGTACATAAGTGTGTGTTTTTCATTTGTTTGCATGTGTGGTGTGTTTTGCAATGTAAACATATTTCTGCTGATTGGGTCTTCCTGATTGTGAAGATGTCCATTCATCTGTTTGTTGGTTTCGTGAATGGTGCCTCTTGCAGTACCAGGAATTTGTCTTCAGCAGCCTGGGTAATCTACGATCCTGCTGGTGAGTTGGTCAACCTGCAAGGTGTGTGTCTGGGACGTACTACAAATAACATCGCGGAATATAGTGCTGTATTAGAATTATTAACCGAGGCTGTAAACCTTGGTATCCGTGAACTACTTGTGTACCTAGACTCGCAACATGTAGTATTACAACTGAACGGTCATTATTCGGTCAGAAACCCATCCATTTTACGTCTGTATCTGCGTATTCGTTTACTGGAAAGAAATTTTGACTATATTACATACCAACATATTCCCAGGCATATGAATGCGTTAACTGATGCAGTAGCTAATTTGGTTTTAGATAGACATTTGCGCAATTTGTAAATCAACATCACATGAAAAGAAAGATCCATCCAGAAATAGATATGTATATATATATCGAAATGTTTGCATAGTGTGCATCACATTAAATCAAAAAACATATATGTTCGTCTTAATACATCCGGAGACGACATGTCTCTCAAAAAATATGCATGATAAAAGTCCTAGGAGTCTAATCTGCATGGTGCTCATGATAACAAGTAACTGCACGCACTAAGCATCTCAGAATTTGGTGGAGGCGACTGGGCACTCCCACCGTGTGTCTCTGGTACGCCATCGGTACATCCGCCAGCCGGGCGTAGTCTAGGATCCCTCGGGCGATGCCCTCGAGCTTCTGGATTAACTCCCCCCCCTCTGCACCCTCTACCTGAGGATCAGGTGCGGGAAGAGTCCTCCGTGCGATAGGAGACATACCGGCTGGTCTCTCTGGATCCACGTCTGCATACATATAAAATGTGTCAGGAAGAACATGTATTAACAAAAAAAAAAAAAACATAAAACAATATAAAATCAAAAGAGAAGGGGTCATACCCAACTCCTCATCCCAATCATCTCCCTCCAGCAGTGGGAGATCTGGATCACTAGTGAAATAGGTACCGGCATATGGCCAGTCTTCCACTACGATCAACTGACGCCGCAACCACCCAAAAAAATTCGGCCTCCAGGACATCTGTTGGCCCCCTCCAGCTCTAGGCATCAGTTCTGCCCAGCGAGCCATTCTTGGCTCTCGTGGAATAGGCTCAGCTACTATGGCCCCTTGGCCCTAGAAGATTGGTAATCGTTCCAGAATGAACGATACCAGGATAGAACCATAGCCAAACTGTTTCAGCTTGGCTTGTTTGCATTTGGTTAGTTGCCTCTTTATGTTTATCGTCACTGCTGTGGCCCAGTCGAACAATAGAGGAGTCATACACTCTGAGGCCAACAAAAGTTGGGCCTTTGTGGCCTCGTGCGGTGCCTGCGACCCCGCAGCCCGCGTGATGGTATGCAGCACCACTCTCAGTGCCAGATCAGGAATGGTATGGATGTCCACCTTTCCACTTCCGGATCCTAGTTGTGCCCCTCGGCACACTCGTGCCATCACCTGCTCCATTTTCTCACCAGATGGTCTGCTCCTGGTCAATATGGGCACCGGACCTCTGCACGATAATCCGGTTATGAAGTACACGTCAGTAACCTCCAGTTCTAACACTTGGTCTCGCAGTTTGAATACTTGTTCATCTGCGTCCCACATATTGATCAAGTGCTGTAGAAGCTCAGGCTGAGCTCGTAAACAAGGTGTTAGGAAGAACTTTTTCAGCCCACAGTTCCTGAGGGCGTTCATGCAAACTTCATTTTCCATGGCTTGTTCATCCTCTTCACCGTGCTCCCTTTCTTTCCACTTAATCACCATTTTGCTCGGTTCACTACATCAACATGGTCAAAACCCTTAATTAGATCTTTGATGAGCTTCAAATTTCATTCAATTTGATTAAAATCTCGAATTTTTAGGCGAAAATTGAGGTTCTACCGCTGGCGCGAGCCCTTTGCATGTAAAAGCCCATTGGCGCGGGTCCGTGCCCGATACTCGCGCCAATGAGCGGAGCCCTAAAAATTTAAAAAGTGGCCTCAGAAGTCTAATGCATGATGGAAAACTATTAAAAAATGGATTGAAATGGAGTGCAAAGAAGCGCCTCTTACCTAGAACTGACGGAACTCTGAATGGTAGCCCGGATCGGTCGTAAGCACTGTCAGAAGTTTGCACACCAAACTGGACCACTGCTACTCTTCGATGAGGTAAATAGTAAAAAGTAATTCTATTTTTACCATTTGACATATTTATAACTCAAAATAGGTTTTGAAAGTTATTTTTCTGAATATTTTAATGTATTTGTGTTGAAAATGGGTTTTACACTTGCCTTTTTGTGCAGCAACAGGTCTTTCACGCAACAGAAATGGTGAAACGAGTTGTATTTTATACTTTTTCAGAGTCGGTAAATACACGAAAAAGTCACTCTGGAGTCATCTTTCAGCTCTTTTCTGACTCTCTAAACATGAAAAGATTGTCGAGGCCCTTGTCGTTTCGATCTCGTTAAAGTGGACACGAATCGACATCTTCCCAGTATACGTTTACCCCTTTTTCGGGCTGGGATGGATTATTTACGAAAAAGGAATACCCTAGCCTATCGCGACTAGGAGGTTTTCTCGGATATTATTTTCTACCTTTTCAGGTCCGAGGAACTATCTATGAAAAGGGACTGCTGGAGTTTACTTTTTTCTGTCTTTTCAAACTCTCTAAATATGAAAAGACGCCGAGTTCTTCCTTTGTCAGACTCGTTAAACCCTGATGACATCGGATTCAGTCGAAATGACGTTATTCGAGTCACTCCTTCCTAGGGCTCGTTAAATGTACTAGGATGGATTCGCCCAAAGGGCGGAATTATATTACAAGCATATGCTATCCCCTTCAAGCTTGTTATCAAAAATAATTGGGGTACTTGCCAGAAATGGTGGGGGAAAATGGAACCAGCATCGTCGTCGTGTCGGCAGTATGTCGCTCTTGAACATGGCACTTGTCTGCATTCGTGTCAGGTTGGGGACATCTCATCTCATCCTTCACTTTGCCTCCGTGGGTTTGGATAATCCTTTTTGACCTCTCATCTGCTCATTGCCTCGTCACCATGACCTCTGATCCGTTGATGTCAAATACTACCAAGTCCACTGTCGTGCCGTCAATATGTTCAAGAGAAGTTGACCTCTGCAAGTATCAACCTTCCTCTGATTCTCATATGATCCTGATTCACAAAAACATTATGTTCCTTTGTCTCGTGTCGATGATGTGGGAAACGTTATGGCCCACCTTCGATCAAGGTCACTTCCTGTCGATTTTAGCTCATTATCTAGGAAGATGGTCTAGAGACTCTTTCAAGGTACCTTGGAGCCTGCATGCCTCAATGGCAGGTTCGTCGCATTCGACGTGAGGTTTTCATCATTGGCCTCCGATTGAGTGATTCTACGGGTGTTCGACACCAGCTCATTGATTCACATGCTCACGTGGTGTACCTATAATTGCTTGAGGGCCATTGTCATTACTGGTGGTTCCTCTCGTGTCTGTTAACAACTTTCATCATGGGCTGGTAATAAGGCGATGTTCTTGCATGTTCGACTTCAGCTCACATATTCGCATGCTTGAACTTGTACTTTGTTCGGGTCGAGATGGAGTGCAAGACCCTGGATTGTGTTTGCTGTAATCCAAGCTGCGATATTGTGGATTATTATGATTATTTGCATGACTCACTGATTGGATGGCTGCGACCATACCTGAGTCTATTTATCAATCTTCATTGGATGGCTGCGTCCATACCTTGGATCTAGATTATTGTAAACTCTGTTATGGATGGCTGCGCCCATACCACGCATATATATCATGTATCTGTGACATCAGTTGTACTTCGCTCCGCAGGTTTTCCGATGGCGGTGTTTTCGGTCGGCATGTTCTCGTAAAGCATTTCACCCCTCTCTCTCTCTCTCGGGCCTCATGCTTTAGGGGGCATCTGTTACACAGCAATTTGTCACCGTCCCTACAATCCCCATTCCGCACATTGGAGGGCTCATTCTGTGACCTATGGGCAGAGTTAAGACTTGAAAATACTTTCATTGCATCCCTCTGAAGATGAGCTTTAATTGCCTTGAAGGCATCTCCCTACAAAAAACCCTAAAAATAGCTCTTTTTCCATTGGCGCGGTTCCATAGTTCAGCCCTCGCGCCAAGAGGGAAATACTCCAAAGAGGGCGTGCCAATTGGCGCTCTTTCATAGAGCCATACCCGCGCCAACCATATTAAGAGGTGTTTTTAAAAAATAAAAGGCGGAAGTTTCGTCCTAACAAATTCCTGGACTGATATCTATCTTGAGTTGGGTGGTTTGGCTACGGATTTCCATAGAGAGGAAGTGGTTTTCCACCTCTCATGGAAGCTTCCTTGATGATAGGGCCAATCCCATAATTATAGGGATCCCAACTCCCCTTCTTCCTTCTATAAAAGCTTGCCCATTTCCATTTGCAAGCTAGTTCCAAAGAGTGGCAGAATTTCTAAGTTCCCAAGAGCTTTCATGCTGCAAAAGCCTTATTGATTCCCTAAGGCCAAATCCAAGCAAGGAGACTATTGCCAAGTATCCGGAGAGAGAGGCTTGTCCCATCCCTGACAGGCTTTATCGAGACATGTTGTGCTGACGACCCGCTAAAGGAGAGTGCTACGTCGAAGCTATGGTTGTATTCTTCTTTTGACTCTTTAATGATAAGCGACTATCGGTTATGGTTCCACTCTTGTTCTTGATCATGTTCATGAGTTATGTCCTCTTCGACTGATATATAGTTGTATGTACTGGATTTTATGCTTGCATTTGTGTTTTTTCTTGCATGTGCAGGTGTCCGATCACGGAGATCATGAGGGCTGTGATCTTCCAGGGCGAAGGAACGGGAGCATCACCTCTTCTACAAACGACAGTGTCGGATTCTAGGTAAGCCTTCCTCGCAAGTCGGTTTATTTACAATTAGGAACCTGCACTGTAGCGTGTTTGATTGTTGCTAGACCCCATCTGGGCTAGTAGGGATAGCCTCTGTCCGTAGAGGGGATTTACCTCCTCAACAGTATTCACTGCATAACATATTTCTGGTCTAGTGTTGACCAGGTACATCAATGGTCTTATGAGCTGCCTATATAAGGTAGGGTCAGCCTCCTCATCCTTGGACGTGTCGATATTCTTCCAGTTTTTAATCATTAGCATAGCCAAGGGTCTAAAATCCTCTATCTAAAACCTCTTCAAGATATCTTTATTATATCTTCCTCGCCCAAGGAATATTTCTCCCTTATGCTTCCATAACTCCAAACCAAGAAAACAGTGCATCTGCCCCAGATCGTTCATGTCGAATTCGGTAGCCAGATTCTCCTTGCTATCTTTGATGAGCTTAGATGATCTAGTCAATAACAGATCATTTACATATAATACCAAAATTAACGTCTCATCCCCTACTCTTAGATAGTAGAGGTTGGGATCTGTGTCACTCTCGACAAATGCCATCTTCTATAGGTAGCTATCAATTCTCCCATACCATGTTCTAAGGGCTTGCTTCAGTCCATACAAGGCTTTCTTAAGTTTGCATACATAAGTCTTTTGCTCATGCATCTCAAAGCCTTCTAGTTGTTCTATGTACACTTCCTCTTCTATCACCCCATTTAAGAACATTGTCTTGACATCCATCTAGTGAATTTCCCATCCCATTTGCACTGTAAGAGAGATGAAGGATCTGATCAAAGTGTACCGAGCTACAGGGGTGAATGTTTCTTCATAATCGATCCCTTCCTTCTATGCATACCCCTTAGCCACAAACTTGACTTTGGACTTCTCTATGCTACCATCTGAAACATACTTGATCTTGTAGATCCACCTTTATCCTAAAACTGATATGTTCTGAGGTCTAGGGACTACTTCCCACACATCGTTTGTCATGATGGAGTTGTACTCCTCCTCCATAACATCTACCCACACCTAATGTTGTGATGCCTCTCGAAAAATAGAGGGTTCTCAAACTTATGCTACCAATGCTTGGTACCTGTCTGGTTGCCTGTGTACCCTCTTTTGATTTCTAGGGGCTCCAATAAATTCCTCTGCATCCCTCAGAGATTGTTGGATTTATTTTCTCGTCCTTCCACTGGTGGTGGGTGGATTTATCTGCTCTCATTCTTTCACTTCTTCGGAATAAATTTCCTCAAAATCCCTGTGCCGTAGAGAGGCACTAGAGTCATCTTCTCTAGGTCGTTGTGGCTGTACTAGCAGATCCTCCTCAGACTGTGTATCTGTAGCCATTTCCCAGGATCTCTTGAAGACTCTCTCCTCCATGAATTTCACGCCACACCTTACTACAATCTTCCTGTTCTTGGGAATATAGATGTGATATTCCTTTGCATTTTCACTATATCCCACAGGGTATCCCTTCTCTACAGTCTAATCTAATTTCTTCCTCTTCTCATCAGATACATGGCAATACGATATACTACCAAATATCCCAAAGTGGCTCAACTCAGGCTTGTTTCCAGTGGAAAAAATCTCAGAAGTAACTTTTCCCAATGCTCTATGAGGCACCCTGTTCTGCACATACACTGTTGTATTGCAAGCTCCAACCCACAGAAATTTGGGCATCTCTTGATCATACAACATCGCCCTTTCAACTTCCACAATGGTCCTATTCTTCCTTTATGCAACTCCATTCTGCTCCTGATTATATAGATCTTTCCATTCTCTCTTGATGCCTTCCTTTGCACAAAATCTTGTGAAGTCTTTATCAATATATTCTCCACCATTATCTAATCGCAATTTCTTGATATGCTTTCTGGTTAAATTTTGTACCAAAGCCTTGAATTCTTTGAATCGTTCAAAGACTTCATCTTTGTTCTTGAGAAAGTAGATCCAATATGTCTTCTGGGAATGGTCATCAATAAATGTGACAAAATACTTTGCACCACTGAGAGAATTCATGGACATTGTTCCGTAGATGTCTGAATGTATCAAATCTAACACACTCTTGTCCCTACTATTGCTTCTTGGAAATGATGCCTTGGCATACATTCCTAGTATGCACCCCTTGCAGACATCGTCTTTCCTTGTGCTAAGTTTTGGAGCTCGCATGACAATATTCTTGAGGATCTTCAAGGCACCATGATGTATATGCCCCATTCTTCTATGCCATAATTCATTCAATTCCATTTAATCTGTACTGCCTATCCGTGCCATTGGAGAATCGAGTTGTAACTTATACAATTTATGGCTCCTTACTCCAATTTGTGCCTTCCTTTTCCAACTAGGGTGTTTGAAATAAACCTTATTTCCAATAAAGTATACATTGTAAACCTTGTTCTGAAGTTGAGAAACTGAGAGAAAGTTCATCCCCAATCCCGATATATGCAGTACGTTGGTGGCCCAAATATTGTTACCAACTTATTTTTGAAATATTATGGTTCCTCTTCCAACGGGGGTACACTTGGCCTTATTTCCCATCGTGATCTTAAAATTCATTTGCTCTTCCTGGTAGCTCGAGAAGCATTCTCAAACTCCCATCATGTGAGCAGATGATCCACTGTCAATATACTAGACCCCTGGAGAGGTCGTGCTTGACACACAAGCGAAATCATCTTCTATTTTGGATGCCAAAACTGAAATTTCATGATCCCTTTTTTTCTCTGTGCGTTTTGGAGGACTGTGTGAACCCTTCCAAGATGTTGCTACATCGATGTCAGATCTTAGTTCCATTGCAAAACCTCATCTTCTGTCTTTCACCTTTTGCTATGATACCATGTAAAATTTTCGATATGAAATACTACTGTAGTTATTGATTTATTTATCCTACTTATTTATGATAATTTATTTACAAATACTTTATTAAATTATGAAATAAACACTACTGCAGTATTCACTTAATCAAAAGCAGAAGAAAAAATAGAACACATTTAACACAATAGAAACAATCACATGCACACATTTATTTTTGGGCAATTTTTCTTGAAAAACCCAATGTGGGAAAACCGATGCAACAGATGAGGGTTTATATTATTCTTCAATAGTGGAAATATTTTACAAAAAATATGATGAGAATATGTCTAGCATACACCTAAGATAATTGTTTTGAACACTTCAGAAGAATTTATGACACACTAGAGACACCCTTCCTCCCTTTGTGTCACTTTGTGTGGCCTTCTGCACAATCACTTAGCTGGATTGCATCAATATGTGTGGAGGGACAATGCTGCTGCTCAACGTTTCCCCCTTTGCATCCTCCTTTTGCCTTCTTCTTCCTCTGTTGACTTCCCCTTCCTCTTTCTGCATCTGCAACTCTGCCTCTACAACTTCACCCTCTAAAATCGAATTCTCTTACTTCAGAATCAATTTCCTTTGGGTACTGAGAGTGTGCTCGACTTGCTTTCTAAATGATTCTCAATCCTTCTCTTATAGTCTTCTCGTTGATGAATCAACGATCCAGATTAGATCTCTCATCAATGGCTCAAATTAAAAGATGACTTGATCTACGTTTTCTGGAAGATTCACACTATGCTTTATTAATACCCTTTAATTATTTAATTTCGCTAAGTTTATAGTTGGGGATCACTTTAAAATAATTAATTATTTTAATAAAGCATGATCTGAGTGGAATTTCCACAAACGGTTTCTAGGTTCTTTGGAATACTAATGTCTAAGCCTCTTCCAAAAATATGAGACTTGGAACACCTTCCAATGCTAAAAAATCAACATTTTTGATGATATACTAATCTACAACAAGTCTTGGAAGGATCATGTTCAACATGTTGACAACGTGCCCAAACTATTGGAGGAGAAACAATTATATGAAAAAAAAACTCCAAATGTTTCTTTGGAGTACAGGAGGTGGAATATTTGGGTCATATTATATCTCATAAGGGTGTTAAGGTAGACCCTAACAAAATTAAAGCCATTAAGGAATGGAAAATCCCCACAACCCTAAAGCATCTTCGAGGATTTCTCAGGTTGAAAGGGTATTATCGCAAGTTTGTTAAGAATTATGGGAGAATAACAATGCCTCTAACAACATTACTAAATAAAGATGCATTTTATTGGACTCTAGAAGCACCTAAGGCCTTTGAAAATCTTAAAGAGGAAATGTGCCAAGCATTGGCCTTAGCTAAACTAAACTTCACAAAAACATTTATTGTGGAACATGATGCCTCGGGAAATGGAATTGATGTTGTTTTAATGCAAGAAGGAAGACCCATTTCTTTTTAAAGTTTTCCAAACAAGAGAAGGTATTTAAATAAACCTATTTTTGAGAAGGAAAAGTTGGAAATACTATATGCACTAAAGAAATGGCAACCTTACCTAATGGGAAGACACTTCAAGGTAAAAACAAATCATAATAGTCTTAAATACTTGTTGGAAAAAATATTATCTTCAGAAGAGAAGCAAAAATGGGTCACAAAGTTGTTGGGTTATGAATTTGAAATCATCAACAAAAAGGGAAGCAAAATGTTGCAGATTCAACTCAAACAAAAGTTTATTTTGGAATTGCGCACCTCCCCCTTAGGAGGGCACTTGGCATTTTAAAAAACTTATCACAGGGTAAAGAAGGAATTTTTTGGATGGCCTTAAATATGATATTCAGAATTTTGTGGCAAAATGTTTGGTTTGTCAACAAAATAAAGTTGAGACAATTAAGACCTCAGGTCTGTTACAACCTTTAACCTTTCCAAGTCAGTGTTGGGAGGAGGTCTTAATGGATTTTATCACAATTTTACCCAAGTCTGAAGGAAAGAGTGTCATCGTGGTGGTAGTTTCTATAATTACCAAGTATGCACACTTTTGTGCATTATGTCATCCTTTTAAAGCCAATACAATTGTTATTGCATTTATGGAAACAATTCAAAAGCTAAATGGAAACCCAAAGACTATTGTAAGTGGCAGATTTCCCATTTTCACTAGAATTTTTGGATGTAATTATTTTCTTATATTGGTACTCAATTAGTTCATAGCTCATATTATCATCCTCAATTTGATGGGTAAACTGAGATGGTGATTTTTTTTTTTGGAAGAATATATTTGTTGATTTTTTATCTGATAAACAAAAATAATGGATCAAGTGGTTACCTCTAGCTGAATGGTGGTATAACAATTCATTCCATATTGTGGCAAAAATGACCTCATTTGTGGAACTTTATGGATATCATCCACCATCCATCACATCATCTTTAAGAGAAAATTCTAGGGTTCAAATAGTGGAAGATCACATCGAGCATCAAAACAAGTTCTCCAAGTATTAAAGGATATCCTCACTTTGGCGCAAAATCGAATGAAACAACAGGAATATCAACATTGCAATGAAATAAGTTTTGATTTAAGAGACTGGGTATTTTTAAGGCTATTTTTGGGAACCAAACCTGTACATCTTTTCCTTCCATTTTTACCCACTTTCTCTATGCATTTGCATCATTAATATTCAAGTCATGTTCTAAAGTGCACAGGTAAACCCCTCTATATGTCTTCTTGGAATATTTATTCAATGAAGTAAAGTCACGAGGATTATTACCTAAAGCAACTTACTAATTTCATTATTTTCGCAGATTCGGTGGTCAAATGACCATATCTGCAATTCCAGGGACAACTCCGAGTTGGCAGCACTATTTCAAGCAGCGCTGCAACAACACAATGATTCCAGATCCTTTCTCTACCCTCTTTAGCATTTAGTTTGTATATTATAATGATGTATAATTGTAGGCACTAACTGTCGAGATTTTAGGATCAATCATTGTAAACATTTCTATAAGAAGAGCTCTGAATCTATGAGTCGGGGGTTGGCTATGCAAGGAATTGAGTTTTGTAACAAAGTATTATTATTAAGTTAATAAAAGTTATCTTCCTGTTACTCTTGTAATTTTGTGAGTACAGTGTAGCCCAGATCAGAGAGTTGGGCCCACTCTCTTGATCACGTGCTGTGTGCTTTCTGTGTGAGATGATTAATTCTATTTCCTATTTTGTATATTTCATAATTGTTGTGATAGTAGATGTAATTTCTTATATCTATATTGTTGTGAATGCATAGCAAGCTTTACAATTTAGTACTTCTATTCTTTTATTGCTGTTACATTGATTTTTGCTTTGCTTAATTTATCGAATCCACGATTGATATAGAATTGTGCTAAGCTAGTGTCATCTACATATATTTTGTGCATTAGCCTTACAATAAAAAATGCACCCAGATTGATAATTAATATGGGAAAAGATTTGAATAATAATTCACACTTGGACACCAACATTTTGGCACCGTTGTCGGGGTGGCTAATAAATTTGCAAGAACACGATTCATATTGATCTAACGCTCAATCTCTCCTCCTAGGGAGGGAAATGCTACCCTGATCTAGGTCCTGAGCATAGTTGTTTTATTTTTCTTTTTTATTTATTTCTGAGGAACCAATCTCTCGTCCTAGGGAAGGAAATTCTACACTGCTCTAGGTCTTGAGCATTAGTCTTCTTTTTTTTTCCCTGCTGATTTCTTAGGGCTCAATCTCTCATCATGGGGAGGGAAATGCTACTTTTCTCTAGTTCCCGATCTTAAGATTTCATTGATTTTATTTCTTTCTTTGATTTTTGTTAAAAACCCAATCTCTCGTCCTGGGGAGGGAATTTATCTTGCCCTGCTCTAGGCCTCAAGCGTAGCAGTATTTCTTTAAATGTTTTTCTCGTCATCAATTGTATGAATAGAGATCCGAATAAAAGGGGTAGAGGAGGACTCCCAAAGAAATGAAGAAAGGATTCGGGAAGGATCACTTATATCCAGGAACTTATTGCGAAGGCTAAATCAAAAGCAACTTCACAGGCCGTTGTTAGGGTAAGAACTCAGATGAAATTCGAGGGGCAATCTGTCGTGCAGCCGATGCTACCAACAATACTAGAGAAGACCCTTTCAAAGGCATAAGAAGAAGTAATCATGGTATCAATAGAAGAAACACCCCTGTTGTCGGTAGAAGGAGAAGAAATTGCAAGTAGAGGATATGAGGAATTAAGAAATTTCAGTGGGGAAGAAGAACTTCTAAAAGAGTTTGTGTCACCATGAGACCGAGGAAGTGTTGTGAAACCTCTTGTGATTGAATCCCCTCAGTCATCAATTGCAGAACCAGTCGAAATCTGAGGTGAGTATTGGAGGATATTTATGGCACTTACAACTTCCTCTATTGATTTCCCAACTGGGGACATCAGAGGTGATGCACCAATGAAGCCTATCCATTTAACAACTTTACCTAATTTTCATGGGATTTCCTCTGAAGACCCCTATACATTCCTCTTTGAATTTGATATTGTATGTGGGGGGTGCGACTATATTACTAATGATAAAAAATTGAAGATATTCCCTGCTACGTTGAAGGGAATAGTCCTGCGATGGTTCATGGGTTTGGGGGGTAAAAATATCTCCTCATGGGATGGCATGAATTTTTTTTTTCTAGAGAAGTACCAGGATTACTGTAAGTCTCGTGATATAAAGGAAGAAATTTTCAAGCTTATACAGAAAAAAGATGAGAATATGGAAGATTGTGTGGAGTGATTTAAATATATGTTGCAGAGGTCAGGCCATAGTAACCTGGATAAAGTTATTTTGAAGATCATCCTTATATGGGCATTAAGGGAAGACTTTATGGAGCTTTTAAAAATTGTAGTAAAATGGGACATTTAGAAATAAGATTTCGATACTATCTATGAGTTGTGCATCTAGTGTTCGCGAGGGGTTGCAAGAAATAGACAAGGGATTTGGTTATAAAAAACGTCCGATGGAGGGGTCACAAAGGTGGAAATTGGGAATCTGCTGGATAAGCTAAGGACCGATATATTGAGTACACTATCTGCCCAGATGGACACGTCATAATAAAAGCAGAAGTAGATGGAATTGGAGAAGACAATGGCCATATTCTACCCTCAGTACAGAAAGAAACATCCATTGAAGGAATGTCCATTGAAAATAGTTGAAGCTTGTGCAATTTGTGAACAGAGTTATACAACCAACTCGTGCCCTTCCTTGCTAGGATTGAAGGCAGTCTTTCAAGGAGAAAGCAAAGAGGGCGTGGTGGATCAACTGTATTTCAGGGGATCGAAGAAGCCATGGCAGCCACGACCATCGAATGTGAATCAAGGTATGCCTCAGGACCCATATCAATATTTCAATCATTTGAATATTGGTCCCCAGTCTGTACCTTTTTCACTAGCATGGCCCCAGTATTGTCAATATCCACCTTGGCAACCATGGTTCCCTCAAACTAGTTTGAACCCTTCATGGACCCAGAACTGGCATGGACCTTCTTGTCCTGGAAAATTCCCCCAACCTATGCCACAACAAAAACTCCAGTTTCCTTCCAATATTCCTCCTAGTAATCCACCCCTTCGACCTCAGCTTCCCATCCAACCCAACCCAAATCCTAACAATAAGGGAGTTCAACAAGCTGACACTTTCAACCTTCCTTCATACAACATCTCTACCACAGAATTTAATGGAATAAATTTACAATCTGGGTGGGTAGTGAATGCTCAAACTTCACCCATTATCATTGAACAAGTTGATAGTGAGGTCATGGAATCAAAACCAAAAATAGTTGGGGATAAAAAAAACCAAGACATTGAAAATCAAACACCTCCTCAACCTACTATTAACCATGGGCACCAAGTCAATCCACCCTATCCTGAAATATTAGCCCTGAGTAAACAGAGCCCTCAAGAAAAATTTGGTTTGATAGGGGAATTACAAAATTTGTTTGTTAAAATTCCTCTACTCCAAGCTATGAAGTATGTACCAATCTATGCGAAAACACTTAAGGAATATTGTTCTAAAAATCCTGGAAAGAAATCAAAAGACCCACTTACCATCCATGTGATGGGAAAATTGTATGACATCATGCTCGGAAAATTTATTCCTGTAAAATATGGGGACCCAAGGAATCCAATTCTGACGGTACAAATTAATGGGGTTGAAGTCCCAAATGTACTGGTAGATTTGGGTGCTGCCATAAATGTCATTACTTTTCAAACTATGCATGCATTGGGTCTTAGAAACCTTAAACCTACTCCTACTGTCTTGGAATTGGCAGATATATCTACAGTAAAATCAGTAGGGAAGTTGGAAGACATTATGATTTTAGTAGACTCATGGCACTATCCTGTGGATCTCTTAGTCTTACAAACACAATCCCGAGTTGGTGGCCATCCCTTAATTCTAGGAAGACCTTTTCTTGCAACCACATATGCCTATATTGGGTGTTGGTCTGGAAATATGGTTATATATAATGGGAAGGTCATGAAGAACCTCACTCTTTATCCTCCCACAGAACCAAGCCCATCAGAGAAACCATCAATCAAACGAAAAACTCTACCAATGGAAGGATCTGAATTTAAAAACGAAGAAATTAGACTGGTCCTTACCATTGGGTAGGCCCTTCAATTCAAAATAGAATCAATGGATGATACTATTAACACTTTTATTAATGGTCCCTGTTCTGTTTCTGATTCAACTCGTCAGATTCTGGAATCTTCCATGAGCCGTGCAACGCAGAAAATTATTAAACCAGAAGATGAAATTGAGAACATGCCTACGACTTCGTCCCACGATAGTATTCCCATTGAAATTGAGCTGGGAAAAACATTTAACATCAACCCGAATATTTTAGAATCCTAGACAAAAAAACTCCTAAAAGTTATTCGAAACCATAAGGAATCCTTCACCTGTGGTTATACAGACATGAAGGGGATTCCTGCTAATTTATTCACTCATCATATATGCATCAAAGAATATTTTCATCCTGTGAGACAACCTCAGAGAAGAATGAAACCCGCATTAAAGAGCATTATCAAAGAAGAGCTTCATAAGTTATTGGATGTAGGATTCATTTACCCTATCTCGAACATCCACTGGGTGTCTCCGCTAGTTATTGTTCCCGAGAAGAATGGTAAATGGAGAATTTATGTGGGCTATAGGGAATTCAACAAAGCAACTTAGAAATACCATTCCCCTTTTCCGTTCATTGACCAAATCCTGGATACCTTGGCTGGGAAGAAGTTTTCTCCTTCCTGGACGGGTTTAGCAGGTATAATGAGATCCAGATAACCCCCGCGGACCAAGATAAAACCACCTTCACATTCCCCTAGGGAACCTTTGCATACCAACTTCTACCATTCGGTCTTTGTAATGCTCCTGCAACATTCCTAAGGGAAATATTGGGGATTTTTTTTTCTTCTGATCTAATCAATGAAAATTTTGAGATTTTTATGGATGACTTTAGTCCATACAGGGATTCAATTGAAGAAGGATTGAAAAATTTAGAAAAAGTGCTCAAAAGATGCAAGAAGACGCATGTCTCTCTGAGTATGGTTAAATATCACATGATGAGGGAAGAGGGAATAGTTTTGGGATACCTGCTCTCAGCTGCTGGAAATCGAGTTGATCCGGCCAAGGTAGAGGTAATTTTTCATTTACCTGTAGCTAAGACACCCACATAGGTACGTAGTTTTATTGATTTTGCTGGCCATTACAAGAATTTTATAGAATTTTTTTCTAAAATAGCATCCCCACTTTTTCAGCTGTTAACTAAAGATGCAGGATTTTTTAGGACAGATGATTGTGAAGCAGCTTTTGGAAAAATAAAGGAACTTTTTTGTGCAGCTCCGATCCTATGAGGACCGGATTGGGCACTTTAATTTCACATCCATGCCGATGCCTCTTAGACATCAGTTGGGGAAGTTCTAGGACAACAGGAAGATAAGAAACCATATGCAGTTTACTATGTCAGCAATAATTTGACTCCTGCTGAACTAAACTACATGGTAACTGAAAATGAATTCCTGGATTTTATCTATGCCATCAAAAAAATTTGACGCTATATTACTGGGTATCATACTTTCGTACATACTAATCACACAACAATCAAGTATTTGATGAATAATCCTATCACCCCTGGTCGCATTACAAGATGGTTGATATTGGTTCAATAATTTAATATTGCAATAATAGATAAACTAGGGAAGGATAATGTAGTTGTTGGTTTTCTGTCTAGATTGGATAATAATAAAGAAGGCACACCCATAGAGGAAAATTTTCCAGATGAACATCTTTTTGCAATTTCCACTAATCCTCCATGGTATGTAGATATTGCTAACTATATTGCTACAGGAAATGTTCCTCCTCATTTGTAATACAGGGAACAACGAAATATCATTCATCATAGTGCCTGATACTCTTGGATAGCAGGATATCTCTTTCATACAGTGGTTGATTAGCAAGTTCGACACTGTGTATATGAGGATGACATCTAAGAAGTACTGAAAGCTACTCATGATGGTCCTTGCGTAGGTAATTTTGTAGATAAAAGGATAGGGCATAAGGTATTACAGATGGGATATTATTGGCCCTCTATCTTCCAGGATGCTCGAGACTACATCCGTGGATGTGACAGTTGCCAATGGATGGGTCAACCTGTTCGAGCAGATGAAATTCCACTATAGCCTTAGGTAGTCCTTAGACCTTTCGAAAAGTGGGCTATCTATTTTGTTAGACCGTTTAACCCACCTTCACATTAGAAGGTCCACATTTTGGTCAGCACAGAATATCTCACTAAGTGGGTGTAAGCCAAGGATTTTGTGAAAGCAACATAGCAGGTTGTTTTAGATTTTCTATCTGAAGAGATTTTTGCTTGTTATGGTGCTCCGAGAGAGATTTTTTCAGATGGAGGAGCGCAATTCACATCACACATGATAGAGAGGCTTATGTAGATATATGGAATCAAACATAGATTCACATATCTATATCATCCCCGAGAGAATGGTTAGGGGGAAAGCACGAACAAGGTATTAAAAAATATCTTGACAAATATTGTGGAAAGACATTGTCAGGATTGGGCTGAAAAAATGATTGAAGCTCTCTGGGCCTACAGAACAACATGGCGGAGCACAACAGGGTTTTCACCATTTGAGTTGGTTTATTGGAAATCCCCCTTGTTTCCAATAGAATTTGAGGTTAGTACACTCAGAACAGCTCTTGAGGTAGGACTGGATCTGTCAAATGCCCAGAAACACCGGCTGGAATAACTAAATGAATTAGATGAAATCCGTTCGATGGCTGTCTAGAAGGCTGTTGCGATTCAACAACAAAGACCAAAATGGCACGATAAATTTATTAAAAATAAGGAGCTTCACAGAGGAGATTGGGAATTACTATATGATTCCCATTTTAAGGATTTCAAAGGAAATCTTTGCTCTCATTGGATGGGACCTTATGAAGTGGACATAGTTTTGGACAATGGAATAGTCAGACTTGTCACAATTGATGATACACATGCTTCTTTTATAGTAAATGGACATCATCTGAGACTGTATCATCGCCCAACTTCTAATAATCCCTTCATTAAAAATCTCTCTGAAAAATCTGGTCTGAAGGATGTTAGTGCAGAGAATTCCTCCTGTGCATCCTTGAAAAAAAAAAACTATATATATAGTAATATGAATAAAATATTGTTACTACTCAATTGTTTTTCTTTTGTAGGAACTACTACTGGTGTGAAATTTTGCGGAGATGAAAAATTTTCTGAGTACTCGGTGTTGTTACTCCAGTATTTTTGTCTAAGTGTTGGATGATGTTACTCCTTCGATGTTGTTACTCTGAAAATTTTCTAAGTGTTGGATTCTCTTACTCCTTCGATGTTGTTACTCCTCCAATGATGTTACTCCGGAAATATTCTAAGTATTGGGTGTTGTTACTCAGGAAAATGTTTCTAAGTACCAGGTGCTGTTACTCCTATGATGTTGTTACTCCAGAAAAATTTTCTAAGTGTTGGATGTTGTTACTCCTACGACGTTGTTACTCCGGAAGATTTTTCTAAGTGTTGGGTGTAGTTACTTTGTAAACTTATCCAAGTACCTGGTGCTGTTACTCCTGTGATGTTGTTACTCCAGAAACTTTATAAATATTGGGTGTTGTTACTCACCCAATGATGTTACTCCAGAAATTTTTCTAAGTGTCTAGTGATGTTACTCCATTGGTGTTGTTACTCCCTCACTGTTTTACTCTGCTAGGCTGTTACTCTGCTGAGGGAAGTCTCCAGGTATGTCCCCGTCGAATTTTACGAATTTTATTGAATATTCCATTAAAAAGACATTTGACGTGCCCGTGGATGATCATTTATTATTTGGGGAGGGGGGGGGGGGGGGGTGTTGTCATAACCAAATAACGGAATAATCAAATCACAATAATGATTTTCCAACATCATCATTAGAACCTGTGTCGATAGTACATCCCACAATTTTCACCATTATTTCGCATAATTATTGAAATGCATCGAGACTCAAAGTAAGTACATTTTGACAAGCTAATCAGTCCTTTCTAAATATTGCGAAATAATTACCATCGCCATTTATCATTATTACCATAATCTATTTTGATTTTCCTCATTTTTCGAAATACTTTCCATTTTTATTTTTACCATTAGCCCATTCCATTTTCTACCATGCTATCACTGCAAAGGATTAATTATTGATACTCCCTCCCAATGATCCTCTGCTATTCCGAAGTGATGCTGTAGAGCTTCTGTGAAATGGACGGATTGGCTGTGAGACATGAACCCGAAAATAGAGCTCTGGTCTGCAGTAATGCAACTACATGGCAGATTTTTATAGACGCAGGTTGGGATGTATATTTCAATAGATTGCAGGGATTTGATGAGATAGTTACAACAGAATTTTCTGTAAATCTAGATGGGAATCATTCCAGAGCGCGTGGCTTAGAAATTACTATCAGAGAGGAGGCAATTTCAGCGACCAGTGGACTACCACAACGAGGGTAGGAATGGTTTTAACGAAAAACTCCCCTGCCGAAATTTCCAGAGTTGTTTCTGCAAGCTGGAGAGAGGGCGGTTCAGAAAGGGAGAGGATACAATCAAAAATATTTGCCACATCCATGGGGAGAGGTGGCATACTTTGTTATGAGGTATATAACTTGCGAGGGGCAATTTACCACCTTGTTCAAATATCAGTTTAAGCACCTATCCCACCTCCGATATCGGCAAGTACAAGTTCACTCCCTGGACATTCCTTTCTTTCTCTTGAAAAATCTCCGGCTTATGGCACAATTTTCCTGACGCTCACTGCAGGTATTGGTGGTTCTTACAAATTATGGGCTAGTTCGTCTACTGGTAATGCATGCATTGGCTCAAATTCATGTTCTCTGGGCATAATTTATTGAGCTGACAGAGGAAGAAGTGGAAGTTATGATAGCTGCGAGAGAGGAAGATGAGCTAGAAGAAATGGAGGAAGAAGAGCCAACATCTCCGTTGGATCATCTAAGGAAGATGAGCCAGAAGAAATGGAAGAAGAAGAACCAACATCTCCTGTTGGTTCAACAGAAGAAGATGATGCAGAGGAAATGGAGGAAGAAGTAGCCACAGTTGATGCTGCTACACAAGAACCAACATCTCCTATTGGTCCATTGGAGGAAGAGGAACTGGAAGAAATGGAGGAAAAATAAGCCACAGCTAATGCTGTGACACAAGAACCAACATATCCTGTTGGCCCATTAGATAAAGAGGAAGCAGAAAGAATAGACGTAGAAGCGATGCTATTACATAGGAACCAACATCGCCTGTTAGCATGACAGAATAATAAATAGTGAATATAAAAGGTGCTAGAGTCGAGGCTGTTACACAAGAACCAGCCTCACCTATGGGACCAATTGATGTGGCAATTATGGAAATAGAGGATAGAGTCGATGATGTTCCTCAATAATCAACATCCACTGTTGAGAAACAAAGATAATCAACACCAGTTGGAGGGCTGGCAAGTGATGTTGTTACACAAGAACCAGCACCACTTGTCTAAGAAAATTTGGATATTGAAGCAGGTAGTGGTGTTACACAAGAACCACCACTAATTCATATGAGCCAGGAATTTATGGAAAATATAGGTCCTGTAGTCGACATTGTTCCACAAGAAACAATTTTGACTACAGGAAAAAAGGTGATGAAGAAGAAGGCTTGGTCCAAATAGAGAATAAAGATGGTGAAGAGAAAGAGTCTGAGGTAGCAGACATGACCAGAAAAGACATAGAGGATAATTTCCCTCATTATTCATTTTTTGCCACTCTACCGAGAGGTGCAAATAAGTTTCGCTCTCCTCGATGCCTTATAAAAGAAGTAGTTGTCCCTATGGTCTTATAATTTTTCGGGACAAGTTCAGACACAGTTGGTTGTACATCCATTTGTGAACCAGCACCTGCTGATTCACAACTAGAGCGGCCCGAAGAGTTCAATGTGGAAACATAAGAACCCATGTTGACAGAAGGAGATATGACAGACGATGCCACTCCATCCGTGGAAATTACCTAGACTGAAGCTGATCTGCAAGTATCAAAATCAATGCCCAAGCCTTTAGAAGAAAACCTTGTCACATAACAAGAACAAAGGATGGATGTCGAAGGCGTCGCCCAAGTGACTATAGAAATTCCCGAACCAGAAAAGAAAAATGAAGGGACTTATCCCAAGGAGAGGGGACAATTTAGAGATAATTTGGTGAAAAAGGAACTAGTCGTCATTTTTGTTGACAAAAACCCACCAGTCTCTGAACCAGTTGTGGTGCCAGTAGAAGAGGTTTCTGTTAAGTAAGAATTTGTAGAACAGTGCACGAGAAGGAGACCCCATCTCAAGGAGAGATACCAGCTTCAATTCAAGGAAAATATGTAGTTGAAAATAGAAATTCGTAGGCTAAGGAAGCGGGTATCGTGGCTAAAGAAGAAGGTGAGGAAACACAAAGGGAAATCTATGAAGCCCAAGGTTGAGGTTGTCTCTGCTACTACAAAGACCGACCCTATATAGTATATTTTTGAAGCTTGGGAATTTCTCCTATCTGTTGAAATCCAGAAATGGAAAGTTGTCTCGACCTGTCTCCAACAAAGGACCATTACATTGAAATAACACAGAGAGGAGATGAAGAGGGTCCACAAGCAAGCAGCCCAAACCATTACTGGGTATATAGATTAGCTAGTCAGAGCAAAGAAGAAGTAAGAAAAGCAAAGGAAAAATATTGAAAGCTTAGAGGAGTAGGTGTTGATGTTGAAAGCTGATAAGGAGGAAATGTTTACGTTGACACAATAGGTAATGGCCTTCCGACCTCCCGCTCATAGTTATGCCTTGTTTCTCAATAGAAAATTCCTTTTCTTTTTCCTGGAGAGCATTCATAGTGATATTAGTCATGAGATCGAAGATCCGATACTGTTTCTTCGAATCCTGAGGATTCACGATGTTGTGAATCAACATTTGATGTGTGAATTATACATGCATGAATATTTCTTGAGTGATGACCAGACCTTCAATCAAGTCCCTTTCTTGGGAGACGTCCATTTGAGATATTTTACCTCCTACACCATTAATTAGGTTAAGTGGAAAAATGTTTTTGAGACATTTGAAGAGAACCAAGCTACAAGGCCACTTATTAAAAGAAGAGAGAATGGTTAGTTTGTGAACATCTACAACAAGCATGCCACCTTTTTATAGATTGAGGGACGCAAGGAACAAATGTTCACCACACAAACATGGTGTACTAATATCTGTACCAAACAGGTGGTTACTTTCATAGATGATGCTCTTGATGGTTGTTAAAGGAGATGGATGTTGTCATCGTCAACCATTAGAAACCGAGAGCCTTTTAGGGCACCTAACTTTTTACGAGAATTAAAGAGGTTGCCATGATATGTTGCATGCATCCATACTTGCAGGTTATGGTGGATGGGACTGAGGTTTCAATTCCCCATTGTTTGGCCATGAGCATACCAGTATATTCCAACATACAACATGGGAAATGATTGGTGGAAGGACATACTTTTGACAGATGGATATAAACCCCAGGGACAGAAATGGTGGATAAATATTACCTTGCTCAGCTTCATGCCTACCACAGTTGTTCAAATCCAGACCTGCAGAGGCAACAAGCTACATGAAGACATGCAGAAATACCAGTTGGGGGGAGATGTTGGGAGCCAAAACTGTACATATTTTCCTTCCATTTTTACCCACTTTATTTATCCATTTGCATCATTAACATTCAAGTCATGTTCTAAAGTGCACAGGTAAACCCCTCTATATGTCTTCTTGGAATATTTAGTCAATTAAGTAAATTCATAAGGATTATTACCTAAATCGATTTACTAATTTCTTTATTTTCGTTGATTCAGTGGTCGGATGACCATATCCGCAATTCCAGGAACAACTCTGAGTTGGAAGCGCTATTTCGGGCAACGATGCAACAACACAACGAATCCAAATCCTTTCTATGCCTTCTTTAGAATTTAGTTTGTCTATTATAATGTTGTATAATTATAGGCACTAGCTGTCGAGATTTCAGGAACAATCATTGTAAACATTTGTATAACAAGGGCTATGAAGCTGTGAATCGGGGGTTGGCTATGCAAGGAATTGAATTTTGCAATAGAACATTATTATTAAGTTAATACAAGTTATCTTCCTATTACTCTTGTAAGTTTGTGAGTATATCACAGCCCTGATCACAGAGTTGGGCCCACTCTCCTGATTAGGTGCTGCATGCTTTCTGTGTGTGCTAATTAATTCTATTTCTTGTTTTGTATATTTTGTAATTGCTGTGACAATAGACGTAATTGTTGATATCTATATTGCTATGAATGCATTGCAAGATTTACAATTTATTACTACTATTATTTTATTGTTGTTATAATGTTTGTTGCTTTTCTTAATTTATTGAATCCATGATTGATATAGAATCGTGCTATTTTCATCTGCATAAATTTTGGGCATTAGCCTTTCAATGACAAACGCACCCAGATTGATAATTAAAGTGGGAAAGGTTTTTAATAATCATTCACACTTGGAAACCAACAACTATAACCACACAAACACATTCCCATCAAGCACACGAATAAGGATAATAAATTATCACCCAAGTATTATGGTCCTTACAAAGTGTTTAAAAATATTAGTACTATGGCATAAAAAGTGGAGATGCCTACGTCTTCCGGAGTACACCTAGTTTTACAGGTTTCATTCTTAAAGAAGGTTATCGGTAGAAAGCTCCCAGTTCAAACAACACTTCCAGAACTTGATGAAGAAGGAAAAATCATTTTGGATACTGAAGCATTCATGGAAACAAGAACCCAACAACTACGCAGTCGATAAATTTCAGAGTATCT
Source organism: Pinus albicaulis (assembly GCA_034641835.2). NCBI lineage: Eukaryota > Viridiplantae > Streptophyta > Pinopsida > Pinales > Pinaceae > Pinus > Pinus albicaulis. The sequence continues at coordinate 1,096,792,400 of CM076578.1, forward strand.
CATTAAATGGAAGAACTTACCTGCTAAAGATTCGACATGGGAGAATGATAATTTTATACAGAAGCATCCATAACTACTCAAGCGTTGAGGACAACACTTTTTTGAAGGAGAGGGACATGTTAGGCCCTTATAATAGTAGTGTAGTCCCCCTATTGTTATTGTTGTGCCCATGTAGTCCCTTAATTGTTATTGTTGTGACCCAAAGAAGCCCATTATTGTTATTGTTGTGCCCTTACATTATTATTGTTATGTAGGCTCTAATTATATTGTTACCAGCGAAAATTTTAAGCATGGAAATTTATCTTAAAGTTTAGAAACATTGGCGAATCTTAATAGTCCTTAATATGCAAACTTTAAAACGTTTAGTGATATATTTGTAAAAATAGTCAAATTTATAATGATTTTATATATATTCACTATAAAATTTTGGCGATTTTTAAGGTAAAATAATTTTATACTATAAAAGTTTTGCGAATCATTTTAGAAAAAATGGAAATTAGCGAATATGTTTTTTGGAAAAAGCATGAAAATGTAGCCCACCTGTGAAAATTAGCCCCTAAAATTTTCCCTCATTGTGACCCCTTAGACTCCTATATACCAAGAAGGTCTTGTCATTTGTATCATCCAATAATTATTCATTTGTGTGTTGTAAAGGAGGTTTCCCCCTCGAATAGGTTATGTCTCAATTCATTGATCTATATTTTCTTCTATTTTGTGATCGGGTTTCATAATACGATCACCAATATGGATCTCCTTGCATGGTAGCCTACAATTTTGTGAATGATAAAATTTAAAGCTCATCCTCAATTCACAGATGAATTAGATATAATAATTATCATTTACTCATATTAAATGATGTTAATTATAAGTTATGTAAATTTATGTGGTTATATATATATATATACCCCATTGCAAGTAGTGCAAGCACCTACACTATCATGGAGGGCGCAGTACTGGGAGCCAAGCTTTGGGTAGTATGGTGGAGTCCATAAAGGCATGAAGTAGCTCCTAATACAACATCTATAAAAAAAAAAAAAAAACATAAGTCTATGGCTTCATTCTCCATTGGAAGATACATTGGAGAAAATCCCATAGGAAGAGATTTTCTAGGACCTACAACTATCAAACCTATGCATTGGAAAGTAAAACTTCACTCAATTTTTATCAAATTCAGGGCACATTCTCCTTGCATCATACTCAAAAAGTGTAATTTACCACCCCTTATATGCATTAATTTACTAATCACAAACCACAAAGCCATTCGCGATCTCCTGATTGATTATAAATGATCTACTATTAAAACAAAGAGACAATAATCATTCTTTCTTTCTGAGGCTCGGTTGTTTTTTCAACCGCCAATATGGATCTCCTTGCATGCCAACCTACAATTTTGTGAATAAGAAAACTTAAATCTCATCCTCATTTCACAGATGGATCAAATATCATACTTCTTATTGACCCATATTAGATGATGTTAGTTATAATATATGTAAATTGATGTGGTTATATATATACCCTATGGCATGCAGTGTAAGTTCCCAAGCTATCATGGAGGACAAAACACTAGGATCCAAGCTATGGGAAATCCAAACCTGGAGATGATGGAGTCCATAAAGGCATGAAGAAACTCCTACTGCAACAATTATCAAATAAAAAATAATCATGAATCATTTGGTTTCATTCCCCATCATAAAATACAACGGAGAAAATCCCATAGGATGAAAATTTCTAGGACCTACAAGTATAAAACCTACACAATTAACAAATAAAAATTCACTCAATTTTTCTCAAATTCATAGAAATTTTTCCTTATATCATACTCAAAAAATGTAGTTTACCACCCCTTCTATGCATTTATTTACCAATCACAAACTATAAATCCATTCATGATCTCTTGGTTAATTACAGACAGTCTACTATTAAACTAAAGAGACCACAATCATGCATTCTTTCTAAGGCTCGGTTGTTGTTTCAGCTACCAATATGGATCTCCTTTCATGCCAACCTACACTTTTTTGAATGAGAAAGATTAAATCTCACCCTCATTTCATAGATGAATCATATATCATAATTCTTATTGAATCCTATTAAATGATGTTAATTATAATTTATGTAAATTGATGTGGTTATATATATACCCCATGGAAAGTAGTGCAAGTGCCTAAGTTTTCATGGAGGATGTAGTACTAGGAATGAAGATCCGGGTAGTTCAAACCCAGTGATGATGGGTCTATAAAGGCATGAATTAGCTCCTACTATAGCAAATATCAAAGAAAAAATAATCTTGAACCATGTGGCTTCATTCCCCATTGGAAAATACACTGGAGAAAATCCTATAGGAAGAAATTTTCTAGGACTTGCAAGTCTCAAACCTATTCCATTTACAATTAAAAATTCACTCAATTTTGCTCAAATTCAGAGCACATTTTCCTTGCATCATACTCAAAAAATATGATTTACCACTACTTTTATGCATTAATTTACTAATCACAAATCGCAAATCCATTCATGATCTCCTAATTAATTACAGATGATCTATTATTAAACCGAAGAGACCATAATCGTGCTTTCTTTCTGAGGCTTGGTTGTTTCTTTAACCACCAATATGGATCTTTTTGCATGCCAACCTATAGTTTTGTGAATGATAAAATTAAAACTCATCCTCATTTCGTAGATGAATCAGATATCATATTTATGATTAAATAATATTAAATGATGTTAGTTATGATTTATGTAAATTGATGAGGTAGATATATAAACCATGGCAAGAAGTGTAAGCATCCAAGTTTTCATGGAGGACATAGTTCTAGGAGCCAAGATCTAGGAAGTCCAAACTCATAGATTATAGAGTCCAGAAAGGCATGAAGTAGCTCCTACTACAACATTTATTAAAGAAAAAATAGTCATGAACCCTATGGCTTCATTCCCCATTGGAAAATACACAAGAGAAAATATCACAGGAAGATATTTTCCAAGACCCACAAGTATCAAACCTATGCAATTGAAAAATAAAACTTCACTCAATTTTACTCAAATTTAGAGAACATTTTCCTTGCATCATACTAAAAAAAATGTAATTTACCACCCCTTCTATGCATTAATTTACTAATCGCAAATCACAAATCCATTCATGATCTCTTTATTAATTGCAGAGGATCTACTATTAAACTTGAGAGACCAAAATCATGCTTTCTTTACGAGGCTCAGTTGTTGTTTCAGCTGCCAATATGGATCTCCTTGCATGCCACCTTACAATTTTGTGAATGAGAAAAATTAAAGCTCATCCTAATTTTGCAGATGAATCAGATATTATTATTCTTATTGAATCCTATTAAATGATTTTATTTATAACTTATGAAAATTTATGTGGTTATATATATTCCCCACAGAAAGTAGTTTAAGAACCCAATTTGTCATGCAATTCACATTACTAGGATCCAAGATATGGGCAGTCCAAACTCGGAGATGAAGGAGTCCAGAAATGTATGAACTATAATAGCTATCAAAGAAAAAATAATCATGAATCTTGTGGCTTCATTCCCCATTGGAAAATGCACTGGAAAAAGTCCCACGAGAAGAGATTTTCTAGGACCTACAAGTTATACAATCAATCAACAAAACATTCCATGTTATAACACATAAATACATACTATTCATACAAGTAATAAGTACTAGTAGAGTAAGTGTTGTTTATATTTTTATTGAGAGCCCATCTAGAAATAGCAACCATAATAACAAACATGTAGAACTTCAATAAAAGGAGTAACACTATCTCAACTCTAAAAAGTATAACTACCACCAGAACATAACTTAATTTGGAGATGGAAAAAAACAACTGCTTAAACCCTAGAACCTAATGTTTACAAGTCGAACCCATGAGTGATTCCAATTAATGGTATGGAAAGTGGCTTTTTTTTTTACTCTAGTGAATGACTTCTTCAATTTCCACGCTCTTGGAAGTGGACTATAATACATAACTGCTTAAACTGTAAACCTAGAGGTTACGAGTTGAGCTCATCAATGAACTGAATAGTATGTTAGAAAAACCTTACAATTTCAACACGATGAATAACATGTTCCATAATTATGGAGATGAGCATAAAGGTCGAATAAACAACTACTCCTAACACGTAGGAGTTTGCTCCAAATAACATTGAGTACCACCACCACCCCTACTGCCATATTCTTCTCACATTGAAAAATCGCTTCCTCGACGCAATAACTTCGAAGAAAATTTTAGTATTTTAAGATATCGTCTTCCTATATACTGAAATATATCATCTTATTATTTTCATTGCATGTGAAAATAAAATAAAGACTATAGATCAAAGGAAAAAAGCTTGGCCAAAATTCTACGAAAGTTGTATCCAGATACAATTGTTCATTAATATATATTAATATGTAAAGAGGGAAAAACATTATCAATAAGATGGTCATTGAATTAAGTTCAATTGGTCGTAGTTGCACCCTCATATCTTAAATGATCGATAAGTTTACATGGCAACATGCCAACCCTTGCAAATCCAAACAATAGCCCTTCCAAAAAAATAACGCAAATATTTAAATGAACCATATTAAAGAGCATGTACTCTCTCTTTGACTAAACTAAGATGTTTGACAAACTTGATTTGCTATGGGTTTATGTTATATTTTTTTGTGTGTATATAAGTAAATATATATCTTTATGTAAATTGACATCTTTATATTTTCCAAAGATTAGTGATGAGGATTAACCATGTGCATTTGTGATAAGTGATTGGAATATCTTTATTATTTAGGCAATTGAAATCTTTTAGTAAATGATTTAATTGAATGTAATTTCATTGTTTTCTATAAATCAGTTTTATAAATCTTGGAATTTTATTGTTCACTTTAAATCAATTTTACAAATCTTAGAATTTTATAATTGTTGTTTAACTTTAATTGTTGCTGTTTAATTTAACTTAAACGTGTAGCTTATATTTACATAGATTAAAACATGTAGTTTAAATATTAAAGTAATTAATTCTATATAGTTTAATTTAGCTTTATAAATTAAACTATATATTATAACATGATGTGGCTTAACCATGTGCATTTGTAATAAGTGATTGGAATGTATTTATTATTTAGGCATTTAAAAGATTTTTTGTCAAGGACTTAATTGGATGTAATTTTACGGTTCTCTATAGTTTAATTAATATTTATTAATATTAATATTAAATATTAATTAATATTAATAAAGATCTCTCGATGGAAAGGGTTTATGGACAACCTCTTAGTAATATTAGTTAATATTTAGTGTTTGCATTAAATGCATTCATTTCAGTGTAGATGTTAATTTTTGATGATGTGTAATTATTTCTGTGTTGTAGTAATAACAAGATGGGTGATGTAGAATTTGAGGAGCGCGAAGAATATAAAATGAATAGAAATGAATAAAAAACAGAAAGTCCATATAGAAACACGTAAATGACAACTAGGGAGTATCAACAACAAAGGGGAACACATAAAGAACATCAACAAAGACAGTCACAACAAATGAAAACAAAACATCAAGAAGAGAAGAAAGAAAAAACTGAATGACGAAGAGCATATCAAAGTGAATATCAAAGAGAATATTGAAAAATAAAGGTGCAAAAAAACAACAACGGAACAACAACAAAAAGAGACGAAATAACCAATTGAATAACAAAGAGAACGTCAAAGAGAAAATCAAAGAGCATATCGAGAAATAAATGTGCAAGAAATGACAAAAAAACAACAACAACAAGAGACAGAATAATGTATTGAATGAAAAAGAGCACTATTAAAGATAAATTCAAAGAGCATGTCGTGAAATAAATAAGAAACAAATGTCAACAGAACAACAACAAGAAGAGATGAAAGGAAAATTTGACTGATAAAAATAACATAAAATATAATATCAAAGAGAATATTGGCAGAGGATGGAACAACAAGTGACATGTAAAGAGTGTGAAGAGAAAAGAATACAAGAAAAAGTAGAATAAAATCCTACAAAAAAAGGTGTTTAAAGGATGTCGAAGAAAATCCTATGAAAAAAAGGTGCTTAACCAATATCTATGTCCAAGTTCAGCCTACATTTATCAATAATATGGATATTTCACGTCGAAAATTTCTTATATAATTGATTGATTATCTCAAGTTAAAATGTGTTATGTGTGCAAGGAGTCATATGTCAGAATTTATATATTTAACAAAAATACAATTCCAATATGCATGAGATAAAGAGAAGGAACTCATCATAGATTTTCATCCTATAACCATATGAATCCCGGATAATAACCTAAGTTCTTCAACATCTCACATAAGTTGAAGAGATGTTGATAGCATGTGCAAGTCCAAATTTGCAAGTTATGCATTCAACAGGTGGGCAATATAAATATAGATGACACACTATTAGTTTTCCACAAGAGGTTAACAATCTTGCCATGAGGTTTCCTTGACATACTAAAGACATGGATCTGATGATTGTTGTGTGAAAAAAAGGTGGAAAAGGATTAAGTTATGATTTTATGTCAGAAAGGATAAATTATTGCGTGCATTGAATTAGAAGATTAAAAATGATCCATATTATCACGAAGTTCAAGTGGATGAAAATTCACTTAAAGAATTACCTTAAATTGCAACAGATGTATCATGTTTGATTAAATTTGTTAAATTAATAGGGATATATAATGACATTGAATTTTCAATGTTGGAAGGGGTTCCAAGGATTTATTATGCATTAGATGGCTTACAAACAACTTCTTTTGCAGAAAATCCTAAAAATGCGCAATGATAGATTTATGTTATTCGAGATTGGGAAAATAACTGTAATGTAGAGGAACATAACTTGCATTTAGAGGAAACACTTAGTTGGTCTAGAATTGGCTCATCTCCAATAAATGAGTATCACACTATGGGATTATTTGATATGAAATTTCCAACATTGTTCCCAAATGGTGAAGAAGATTGAATGCAAGCACAAAAGAGAAATTTCCATCTATATTCGTTTGTAAAACATCTTATTCTATATCATGACAACAAGTTTGGAAGGAAATTTCACTATACATAGTTTTTACTCAATATCATCATGAGACATCGTTCTCAGTCTTCATTTGCAGTTTTTGTAAAGAAGAATATGACAAATCTACCAACAACAGTGGAGGAGTTAAGAGAACATTTGCAAAATCTTATAGAATCATAACTTGAAGAAAGATTAATGTGATTTGGAATTGTACTAAGAGGCAGACGTGTATATTGGAATAAGTGTCATGTTGAGTTATTTGAGTTGATGCAATATATTAGGAGTCCTACAATATTCTTTACATTAAGTGTGACAAATATGCAATGGCTAGATTTACATAAATTAATGTTAGTACCTGTCCTGCAGATCTGGTGGAAGCAAGGAAATGTAGATGTCAAAATGTAATTGATATTCCCCATATTGTAGCACTTCATATGCACTTAAGACATACAATGTTTATATATGAAATTTCTGAATGTTTTCATCAAGATGCAAATTATTGGTGTCACTATGAGTGGAAACATCATGGACTCCACATGTGCATGGATTTCTATAGTTAAAAGATGCTTTAAACATGGAAACGTTGAGCTAGGATGATCATATTAAAGTTAGAATTGAAAAAGGATATTTTGATAGATGTGTACATGCAATGAATCCATGTGATCAAGATCAAAGAGACATTAAGTTCATACTCAATGTTGATGATCACCCTTGTTTAAAGGACTCACAACAAATATTTCTAAATGATATTATGATTGATTATGAAGAAATTATTAGTGTCACATCACCTACAATGAGAGGTCTTGCCTTCAAAAGATGGTAGGAAGATTGTTATCTCGATATAAGGTACAATGGTATCTATGTGATAAGTCAAAATTTATGTTAATGAAAATGGAGAAAAGAAGTATGAACCAAGACAAAATGATGATAAATTAAATATACACAATCATGAAATATTGATGACGTGGAGTGATAATATAGATTGAAAACCTATTCTTTTGAAGCATGTCATCATTAATTACATAACAAAATATGCAGCAAAATCTGAAAAATGATAAAAAAACATTTCATGATATGTTGACGTGTCTCTCTTCTATTCAAAATCGAAATGAAATGATAGCACATGCACACATGAGTTTTTTGTGTGAAACCATGGTTGAAAAATATATAGGTGCACAAGATACAAGTCATTTACTTCTTAGAGCTCCCTCTTTCTGAATGTATCTGTTAGGGTCCTATATTTTATAAGATCTCAAGGTAATGGAGTATTTTGTATTTGTAAATTTACATTGTAAATAATTTTCAATATGAAAATGATTTCCAAACAAAGTATATATAAAATAAAATAAAAAGAGGGCATGTCAAAAAATAAATACAAAGTAAAAGACAAAAAGAAAGAAAGTTGAAAAGAATAAAAAGAGAATAAGAACCCCGCCAAAGAAAAATAGAAATAATACTGAAAGTGCTGCAAATTCAAATGTCACTCCTGATAGATTAGTTTTCTTTATCTCATTATCAAATAGGATTGTGTGCAACTTGTCTTAAAATTCCAAAATGATTATAATTTTTGTTCAAATCATACATCTTAATCATGATTGAATAGTTCTAAAATTATGTTAATTAGGTTAGTGAATAAAGATTTGCCAAACAATTTAATCTTGGCAAATCAGTAGTTAGGTAGAAAATGGAATTGATTCAATTGTTTAATCTGAATCAATAGGAGAAATAAGTGATAGATTAGGTTAGATTTTTATAAAAAAATAAGGTGATGTGGGTTTGCTAGCCTAAATGCGCCCTAAGGAAAGAAGAAAAAATGTTAGTTTAGAAAAAGAAATGAAATTCACAGGTAGGTAGAGGATGTGTTGGAGCTTTGAAAAGAATTAAAATGCTTATCCTAAGTTTGGGTTTACAAAGGTTTTATGCATATGAAGAGAAAAAGGGTAAAATGTGTTTATCTTAAGTCTAAATAATCGGGCACATAAATACAAAAGTTTGGCATATAATTTGTTTTTCCACAGAAAAAATCCAACTTTTTATAAACAAAATCATAAAACGTTACATCGTAGATGCCACAACATTCCATAAGAGAGCATCACCCTAAGAATAGGGCTAAGGCCAAAAAACCACTTCCACAATTTAGCAGAGGAGACGAGGTCAACAACTGCATATGGGGACCCCCCTAGAGGGGAGCCCATAGGGCAACTAACATCACAACAAAAACTCATATACATCCAAAGTAAAAACTAGAAGGGCCTCCAGAAGGAGAAACACTCGACATATATGTCCAAAGGGCCTCTCGAGAGAGAAAACAACCCCATAAATATGCCCATAAACATGTGGATAAGTATTTTAAAACGAAAAAATATTTACACGAACTGTTACAAAAAAAACAGAAGTTTATAGCATTTATATTACAAAACCTCCAGGAGATATGGCATGACTGGAGAAAAAAAACATAAAGCACAGAGCAAGATGAGAAAAACATCGATCAGTAAGGTCTGGTGTTCGGCACATGAAAAAACATGCCTTCTTTCTCCTCTATAGTCCACGTGCCCGGAGCAAGTTGTAGACCGTTCTTAGACAAGTTGTCAGCCGCCCCATTTCTTTCCCTGTAGATATGGCATATAGAAATCAAATTGAAATGAGTTTTTAGAGCCTGTATTTCTTCAAGTATAGGAAGAAATAAAAAGTTCAGACATCTATGAGTGTTGTTAAACCTGTTTATAACATTCTGTGAATCCCCAAAAATTTGAATCGACTCAATGCCTAGATAAATAAGCCAATAGAGAAGGAGTTTTAACATTTTCAGTTCAACGAAATTGTTCAAACCATCACCAATACCAACCGTAGCAGATAGAGTAATATGATGGTTTTTGTGGATAATCATCCTAGCACCACAAGAGCCCTGGGCCGCAGCCCCATCGAAATATGCCCAAGGGATCGAAGGATAAATATGTTTAGGTTTAACCCTATAGTGGGTGCTATGGGTGTTGATAGCGGGTAAGGAGGAGATGATGGCCACACATTCAACCACCAAATTATTAGGTCGAGAAGAAATCTCCTTGAAAACACTTTTATTCCTGGCACGCCATATACCTCAGGAGACGATTAGAGGTATACGTATGTTGGCTAGTTCAATGCAATTTCCCCAGAAATTGTTCCAAGCCTCCCCACAGTTATTCCCACTCCATGAAATAACAAAGTTACAAAGGAAACTAGTGTGCTCCCGAACATTCCTTGTAAAAGGGCATGAGAGGAAAAGATGATCAGTAGATTCTGCCTCCTCCTTGCACAAGGCACACTAACCCAGGCCAATCATATATCGCTTTTGAAGAACATCCCAAGTAGGGACCTTATGCCTAAGAATGCACCTGAAAAAGAGCTTTGATTAAGCCGGGCCACCCAACTTCCATAATATCTTATACCACCACTCCATCCGTCCATGCTCATTCAATTTTGTAATTTGTTCATGTTTAAATTTTGGAGAGTAGTGGCCCGATTTAGAGTGTATCCAGCACAAGGTATCTTCTGAATATTTTATTTTGGCGCCAGTACACTCCAGTTCAATGATGTAGTCCCGCCATTCCTACTTCCATTGGTACTCAATACCCAATTCATCAGCGTCTCTCCAGGCCTGAGCCCATTTCGTAGAACCCATCGAATCACTAATCTGATTCAATTTTTTTAGGACTCAAACATGTAGGGCCTCCCTTAAACCATAAAAGAGTGAAAATATGTTATTACAACCCACCCATCGGTCCAATCCAAAGCGGCACCTCTCCCCATTTCCAACTTTCCAAGCCAGTCCTTTTTCCAGTAACCCCAAATCTGAAAGGGTGGCCTTCCATATAGAGGAGACTCTGTAAAAATATTTTTCCGGTAAGTGGATCCAGTCATCAATCGGTAGGCGTTCAATTTATTTTATTTTCACCACGGAGGTCCAGAGGTTATTAGCTGTGAGGACTCTCCAACACGACTTTGCTGCCAGTGAAGTAGCAAAATGGCGAAGGATTTTGATTCCCCAACCACCCCATTCTTTGGGCTTTGCAATATTATCCCAAGCCACCCAAGGGAGAGTCATCTTGGTATCTTTTCTGGACCATAGAAAATTTCTACAAATACTTTTAATTTTGTTAAGTATGTTGAGGGGAACCCAAGCAAGTGCTATCTAGTACACAGGTATAGCCATAAGCACAGATTTTATGAGAACCAAATGCCCCGCTCTGGATAGCCACTTGTGGCTCCATATATTTATCTGTTTTTCAATCTTTGAAACTAGCCACCACCAATCTTGCTTACAATAAGATTCCAACTTGAGGGAGAACCCCAAGTATTTAATACATGAGCCAAAAGGGGACTAAATGAAAGGAAGGATGTTCAGAGTCCAGGCCAGATCAGTATCCTATATGCCCTCATGAGTGAGGGTGGACTTCTGAAAATATGTTCATACCGGTGGCTTTCATAAAAATATCCAGTGAATTCTTTAGGCATTAGATCTCCCACCTTTTCCCATTTCAAAAAAGAAGGATGTCAAAAAAAAAAAGGAGGTGAGATATAAACAGATTTGTAGCCACCTAAATCCCCCCAAACTCCCCATCCCTCCTAGCTTGATGAACCAATTAGCTAAGGCCTTCAGTCGCAAGAAGAAACATCAAAGGGGAGAGAGGACAAGGCTTGTCTTAAACCACGTTTGTTAAGAAAAAAAGGGGGAGGAAACCCCATTTATCAGCACAACAAAAGACACATTTGTGATACAACCCATGATCCAGTTGATGAGATCAATGTGTAACCCCAGATGTGTGAGCAAGAGTCTAAGATAAAGCCAATTGATCCTATCATGAGCCTTCGAGAGGTCAATCTTCAAAATCATAAATTTTTTCTGGGAGAGTTTAATACTGTGAAGAGTTTCCTATGCCACACCAATAGCTTCATGAATTTGCTTACCATCCAGGAAACCAAACTGTTCTTTACAAATAGATTTACATAAAATGGGCTTTAACCTGTTAGCAATAGTTTTGGCAATAACTTTATATATACAATTACATAGAGAAATAGGCATGAAATCATCAAAAGTAGAAGGAGAGTCCTTTTTAGGGATGAGAGGCAAGAACGTCGTCTTTAGGGAATCATGGATGAGGTTGCTGGATTTTGATTCTTCCACAACATTCATGATAGTGTCCCCCATCAGATCAAATAAATGTTGAAAAAATTCAACTGTCCAACCATCTGGACCAGGGCTATTGTCTTTTTGCATGGATTTGATTATATGTTCCACCTCTTTCTTCTCAACCAATGCCAAAAGAAAATTATTTTCCTCCTCGCCAGCTATCTAAGGAAAATTTGAGCCACCCAGATGATTTCCCCTATCAAGACTCCACCCTGATCATCATAGAGGTTCTTGAAATAATTTTTCCCCAGGTGGGAGAGATCTTCAAAAGATTTAGCCACGCGAGTTCCCAAATAGAATTAGAGTTCTTGCGGCCCTTAGCATAGTTGTGGAAAAATTTTGTATTCTCATCACCTACCTATAACCAGATGGTGTGACTCTTCAACCTCCAGCTTTCTTCCTTATCCCTCAGCAGCACCCTTCTCCTGCTTTCCAGCTCTCTTAGCCTGACCCGAGAGTCTTCGTCAGCAAACCCTTCATCAATGTTTCCATACATCTGTTCCAGGGCCTTGGTAATGTCTAGAATGTCTTTAGAGTCCTTTTTCTTCTTTTCTTTGGATGATCTAGGTGGCTCTAGAGACACACACAAGACAGAGAGCATGAGGAAGCTCAAAAATAAAAGTGTTTGGATTGCTCTCAAACTAGTTTGAGGTTGAAGATCTCGTCGTCCTGATCACAACGGTGTGAACATTTCGTCAAACCGAGCTCGTATGTGAAACTTAGGAGCAATGAAAGTTTTGGGTTGACTTGGTGACTTGGCAGGCTTAAAGGAGGCGCAATTTCGCCGAAATCCAACCACCGGATTCCAGCCAGCTCTGGCCGGATTTCGGGCGAAATTGTGGGACACTTAAAATGTCCGCTAACGCCCAAAAACTGAAATTTTAAATTTGAACAATTTGTTATATAAAACCAAAAAAAAAAATGGGGCGGCGGGCCACCACCCCCGCCACCCCACTCGACCACATGGTTTAATCTATATATATATATATTGGTCGGCAAGCTGTGAAAGTTAGGAGCAGTGAAAGTTTTGGGTTGACTTGGTGACTTGGTAGGCTTAAAGGAGGCACAATTTCGGCAAAATCCGAACACTGGCTTCCAGCCAGCTCCGACCCGATTTCGGGCGAAATTGTGGGACACTTAAAATGTCCGCTAACTCCCAAAAACTGAATTTTTAAATTTTTAAGTTTGTTATATAAAACCAAAAAAAAAAAGGGGCAGCGGGCCACCACCCCTGCCACCCCACCCGACCACATGGCTTAATATATATATATATATATATATATATTGGTCGGCAAGCCATGACCCCCTCTGGGCCCCACGCTGCACCCGCCGAATGACATAAAAAAATGTAACGGGGGCGGGCCACCGACGGTGGACTCGGCCCCCACACCACATATGCCACACACACACACACACACATATATATATATTGTGGGTGGTGGAGGGGCTTGAACCCGCCCGTCTGGAATGGCTGGCCCGCCTCCCGGGCGCCCACACCAAAAAACCCACCCACTGCTTCATTAATTCAAAGGCGTCGAGGGAAGTGGAGGGGCAGGCCTGCCTCTCGGGTGCCCACACCAACAAACCAACCCACTGCTCCATTAATTCAAAGGCGTCGGGGGAAGTGGAGGGGAGAGCTGCCCAATGCACCCCCTCGCCACACTTGTCTTAAATTAAATGTGGTGGGTTCAATAAAAGAAGTTTCCACATTTAAAAAAAAATGAAATCCGACTTATTTCGGAGGGGGCGGGGTTTGACCACCCGACCCCCTCCCCCACATGCAGGATCTCAACCAACATGCCACAACGGACTCATTGATAAGTATGCCCACAATTTTATATAAAATCATTTTTGCATAGTGCGCCCAGGCGAAGGCAGAGCGAGAGCGCACACAGATTTCAAGACAATCATTTTTTTAATGCAGACAGAACCATGAGCAGGCTCAGAAACAAGGAGCGAAACCATGATCCTTAAAATTTTTCCAGGGAGGTAATTTTTCTCCATGTAGGAATATAGTCAGGTTTAGAGTCATTTTTCACGGGTTTTCGCAGGGAATGCAATGGCAAGGTTGGAGTCGCAGATTTCCAATGTGTCTATGGAGCAGCATCTTGGAGGAATCTAGGGGGAATCTAAAAGATTCCTTTTTTCCCAGATTTTCACTTTATCAGAATTCAGAATTTGGACAGTCAATTTTGCACTATTCGACGACACGAATCTGATGGTATATTCAGATTTTTCCATCTGAGCCTTATATTTTTTAGCCACTTTTCAAAGTGGAGATGTAGGTGTCATCATTCAGTGAGTGAGTAGTCCATTTCACACCTTTCGATGCCACGGTTGCGATTATTATTTCAGATCCAGCAGCAGAGCAACTCATTCTTCATTCATCTTCAGTGTGACGTAAATGATGTGTTGATTTCATGTAATTCTTGGTCTCTTTTTCTATGAGATGCATCGCGTTGTACAGATCCCTATTGATGTTTGATGTGGGATCTTATTTTGTTCTTGATGTGAGATGTACTTTCTATCATGGATTTGTATTATGTTTGAGATCCCTTTGCTGCCATGTTGGCGGGATTCTCATTGTCACATGTATGTTTGATTGAGATCCCTTTGTTTCCATGTTGGCGGGATACTCATAGTCATTATGTGTGAGTTATTATCATACTGATAGAAGTCCTTTTTTAGAGTGAGATTTCCTGTAGTGGAACATCTAGTAGAGAGGTCTAGCCACTCTTGCGTGAGGGAATTTACCTTGTACAATAGATAAAACACCATCCATGTACATCTTCACTCCTTACAACACTTAATGTAGCGGCCTACACCATCTTGACACCGAGGCTCGGAGATGTAGTCCCTCATGGACAAACTTCGTTATCAATGTCTTATGTTGCTCATGCTCGTTTACGTTCCTCTTCTTATAACATGCAATTGTTCATTTATGTTCATTAATGCTTAAAATTAATGCAATTCTAACACATCAACCGAAGTAAAAGGTCTTGGTTAAGGGTATCAGGAATTTACCTGGATCAAGTGGTATCAGAGCAGGTCTTCTTGCTGATTGGATTGCAGGTGTGAACTATTGAACGTTTGCTGAGTTGAGCAATGGAGGATGTCAAGGACATGTACAAGACCATGCTTAGGGTGTCCGAGAAAGCGGACATGTTGTACAAAGCTTATGAAAAATAAGCAGCAGAGAGCGCTGAATTGAAGACACTCCTACGAGAAGAAAAGGAGGACAAACATCGATTGCAGCTTCAGTTGCAAGCCACAACAGAGGCGTTGGAAGAATTGAGGTGGAACAATGAAAGTATTCAAGCAGAACATGATGCACTGTAGGCACTCCTACAGGAAGAGAAGGAGGAGAAGCAGTGATTGCAGCTTCAACTACAAGCTGCGATAAAGGCCTTGGAGGAAGTAAAGCACAACAAAGGCTTAGAGAAGCCTTCTTCACCTATGTCAAAATCGATAGCTGAGGTAAAAAATATTGATTTCTCTTCAGTTCCATCTTTCCCTAATATCATTTCTGTTGGAAGTATGGAGATACTCATTACAGGAACCAGCATGAGACTCCTCACCAAGATGGGATACAAAGGAGGAGGACTTGCCGTTTGTGGACAAGGCATAACACAACCATTGGAGGTTGTGTAGAGACCTCACTATGCAGGTTTGGGGTACACTGAAGAAGGATGTTCGAAGGACATCAACGACAAATAGACATTGTTGAAATCACCAGGGAAGAGGATTGATGGGATCACTTCACCATCATTCCATGGTAGTGAATGGTGTAGTGAAAGATCTAAGGAAATCTCTCATCACCATGATCGCACCAGAGACCACCAGAGAAGGTATAATAAGTCTCGTTATTCCAAAGTGCATTGTGATTATAAGAATGTTGATAACCATGGTCGTAAATCAAGGGATCGAAAAACATGTCATTTTTGTGTTTTACATAACCATGTGTTTTCTAAGTGTTGGAAAAGGATGGAAGCACAAAGGAGGATGAGGCATGGGAAGCCTTCTTCACAGTAGGGAAAGAAATCGGTTACTTTTTGCACCCATTGTGACCGAAGTGGCCATCAAAGAGCCACGTGTTGGAGAATCCATCCAGAGCAGCGCCTTAAAGACAAAGCGCTCGTGCATGAACTAGTCGAAAGAGTTGTTCGACAAGAAAACGTGCCACAGGGAGATGATCCATTCACTTTGATAAGTGAGAGATGGTTTTTCTAGATTTTTTTCTAGATATGTTAACCTGTCATGGTTGTGTTTGTAAATCATATGTTGCATTTTTAACTGTAAAAGTGATGATGTGTTTTTCCATCACTTGTTTAAGCAACAATGATATTTTGGCCTTGTTTTATAAATCGTGTGATGCATTTCTTTCATGTAAAAGTGATGATGTGTTTTCCATCAATTCGAAATGCGACAATGATGTTTTGTCTTGTAATGATAAATCAGGTGTGATTTCCACTTGATGTAAACTTGACCACCGAGTACATGTTATAAACTCGTGGCAAGTATGGAAAATGTTTTGGGTCATAGTTGGTCATAATTGGAGCATGTAATTTGCAGGGGATTGTACTATAGGTTTGCAGAAGATGCAGGTGTCAGTTAATCGCTTAAGGCTCTGAAGGAAAAAAGTGAAGGAGATGGAAGGGTGACCTTTTCAGGGCACTTGTGGTGCAAAAATAGTACACAGCAGTTGCAGACTCTTGTTGATGCTTTTGTAGGACCAAAAGCTCCTCAGTGGGGAGGATTGATTCAGGTGGCTCCAGAGACACACACAAGACAAAGAGGGCTTGAGTAAGCTCAAAAATCATAGTGTTTGGATTGCTCTCAAACTAGGTTCAAGTTGAAGATATCGTTGTCCTGATCGCAACTATGTGAACGGTTCGTCAAACCGAGCTCGTATGTGAAAGTTAGGAGCAGTCAAATTTTTGGGTTGACTTGGTGAGTGGGTAGGCTTAAAGGAGGCACAATTTCGCCTAAATCCGGCCACCAGATTCCAGCCAACTCCAATTGGATTCTGTGCGAAATTGTGGGACACTTAAAATGTCCGCTAATGCCCAAAAACTGAATTTTTAAATTTTTAAATTTTTTATATAAAACAAAATATAATTAAAAAAAAAGGGGGCAGCGGGCCACCACCCCCACCACCCCACCCGACCACATGGCATTATATATATATATATATATTAAAATTTTGCCGACGGGCCATGACCCCCACCGGTCCCCACGCTACACCCCCCGAACGACATAAATAAATGTAATGGGGGCGGGCCACTGGTGGTGAACCTGGCCCCCACACCACATATTCCACACACACACACACACACACATATATATACTGTGGGCAGCGGGGCTTGAGCCTGTCCAACCAGAACGACCGACCCGCCTCCCGGGCACCCACACCAACAAGCCAACCCACTCCTCCATCGACCCCCTCCCCCACATACATGATCTCAACCAACGCGCCACAATGGACTCATTGATAATTCCACTCACAATTTTATATAAACTCATTTTTTCACTGTGCGCCCAATCGAAGGTAGAGAGGGAGCGCGCATGAATTTTGAGACATTCATTTTTTTAATGCAAGCAGAATCATGAGCAGACCCAGAAACAGGGAGAGGAACCATGATCCTTGAAATTTTCTTGGGGAGGTAATTTTTCTCCATGTCAGAATATAGTCAAGTTTACAGTCATTTTTCACACTTTTTCGCATGAAACACAATGGCAAGGTCAGATTCGCCTTTTGAGTTGCAGATTTCCAGTGCGTTTGTGGAGCAGCATCTTGGAGGAATCTATGGGGAATATAAAAGATTCCTTTTTGCCTAGATTTTCACTTTGTTAGAATTAGGAATTTTGACAGTCGATTTTGCATTATTCGACAACATGAATCTGATGGTATATTTAGATTTTTCATCTGAGCCTTATATTTTTTGGCCACTTTTCAAAGTGGAGATGCAGGTGTCAGCATTCAGTGAGTGAGCAGTTGATTTCACACCTTTCGATGCCATGGTTGCGATGATGATTTCAGATCCAGCAGTAGAGCGGCTCATTCTTCAGTCGTCTTCATCATGAGCTATATGATGCATTGCTTTCATGTACTTCTTGGTCTCTTTGTATATGATATGAATTGTGCTATACAGATCCTTGTTGATGTTCGATGTGGGATCTTGTTTTGTTCTTGATGTGAGATGTACTTTCTATCATGGATTTGTATTATGTTTGAGGTGCCTTTGCTGCCATGTTGGCGGGATGTTCATTTCACATGTATGTTTGATTGAGATCCCTTTGTTGCCATGTTGGCGGGATACTCATAGTCATTATGTGTGAGTTATAGTAATACTAATAGGAGTCCTTTTTGAGAGTGAGAGTTCCTGTAGTGGAACATCGCGTAGAGAGGTCCAGCCACTCCTGCATGAGGGCATTTTCCTTGTACGACAGATAAAACACCATCCATGTACATATTCACTCCTTACAACACTTAATGCAGTGGCCTACAACATCTTGACACTGAGGCCCGGAGATGTAGTCCCTCCTGGACGAACTCCGTTATCAATGTCTTATGTTGCTCATGCTTGCTTATGTTCCTCTTCTTTACAACATGCAATTGTTCATTTATGTTCATTAACGCTTAAAATTAATGCAATTCTAATACATCAGCTGAAGTAAAAGGTCTTGGTTAAGGGTATCTGGAATTTACTCGGATCATTGGCCCAGGAAATGATGGCCTTCTTGATGTTTTTTAAGTTGTTTAGAATATCCTGGGCGTAAGAACCATTTTCCATCACATTGACAGGTCTCCAAGTATCGACCACTAGCTTATGATAGTCCACCTCTTTCAGCCATCCAACATTGAATTTGAAGGGGGAAGCAGGTTTTTTAAATAGCCCTTTAAACTCCAGGATGATTAGGGAGTGATCTGATACACCACCAGTAACAACCCATTGATGAACGTTTGCAAACCCAGATGAAAAATCATCACTTAAATGGAAACGATCCAAACTTTTGGAAATCCTGGCCTCCCCCACCAGATTGTTTCTCCACGTGGGAACATATTTGCCCATATTTTGATCAATAAATTTTCCATCCCGTAGTTTTTTGAGGAATAAATCAGCTAAGGGATTTGTCCTAGCATTTGGGCCCTAAGCCTTCGATCACCCTAGTGAGAAATTTAAGTCGCCCCAAACAACTAGATGCGGGGCTTTCATAAAATATTTATTAAACAAAGAGTTCTAGTAGCCAATCCCGTCAGAACACGGACCATATAAATTTCCGTGGGTGAAACTTGAGACCAACTCCATAGAAGTAACCTCCACCTCAATCAGAAGGTTCGAGGTCCAATAATTAAGAAGTTTGCAATAGCCATTTCTTAGCCCTGTAGTGAGACCTCCCGATCGAACCTTTACATGCGAGGTAAAAAAAGTCCACCCAGGGAGGAAAGATGACAGGAAAGAGGAAATGAGGTCCCTAGAACCCAAGGTTTCTTGTAGAAATAAAATTTCGGGTTTATAATGGGAGATTAAACTTTTGAATGCTAGTTTTTTGGGGGCACTAGCCAGGCCCATACAATTGAAGGATAATACTATCATTTAGACACCAAGGCCAGAGTAACTGCTGCTCTAAGCGCCCCTTTAAGGGATAGCTGTCTACCATCAACTATATCAATAATAGCCTTAAGTTTTACTTTGTAGAGGTACGATTTTCTCCCCCTTCCTGAATTTGACTTTATCCAAGGCAGGCACGCCACCAAGCTCACCATGGATCTCCTTATCCAAAGCTTTCTTGTCACAAGGTCAGAGATTGTATGGGACAAGATCAATAGAAAGTTTAGGAATAGTGGTAATTATGCTGTCCATGGCCAAAGATACATTACTAACACAGAGGGAAGAATTCGGATCACGCCTGGAGGGACTAGGAAAACTCATGCAATTAAAATAAAGATCAAAGGAGTTTAAAGCAGGAGAAGAGGGGCAAGGGAAAATACCTGCTAAATTCGACACTAGATCAGTAGGGGCAGTCACTGTCTACTCCTAAGAATGAACTGGAACTGAGTCTTACATATCCTCCACTTCAATTGTAGTCCCCTCCTCCCTGAGAGCCTTTTCTGCCTACCGAGTGATATCCACCATATGTGCCACCCCCGTCCTCGCATCCGCTACCTCCTCTTAGACAGGGGCCTCAAATATGAAGTGGGGCCCATGTGTTTCCCCACTCTTGTGTTTCCTACTCTTTGAAAATCCCAGTGGGAAATCCCGTGCCAAGTGGCCTACTTTATGGCAGTGATAGCATCTTAAAGGCAAGTGTTCGTAGTCTATCAATTTCTCAATAGCATGGCCATCGACATTGAGGATAATATTTGGGATCAGGCCATCTTTTAGGGAAAGCTTGACCATAATACGAGCAGTATTCCTAGAGCGGGTCTCCAAGAAAGACATTTCCGCCTCCAAGAAGGTCCCTAGACTGTCCCCAGTAGCATGAAACATCTCCATGGTCCAAAAATATGTGGGAGCGCAGGGAGTCTAACCCACACAGGAATTTCATCCACTAGTTCTCTGTTGGCATCAAAAAGAGGATTCCACCTCTTAAAGAGTATGGGAGTGATGTCAAAACCCCATTGTCTCGATAGAAACCATTTAAGAGTCTCTGCATTCTTAAAATTTACCATAAACCAACCTTTCGACAAGGTTATCACCTCCACCTCTCTTTCTGGGGCATCCACCCAACTTCGATTGATCCATTCTGTAATGTATTCCGCAGGGAAAAATTTACCTCTAGCTCTACCAACCAGAATGGACTCTGATGCTGCCATCACATGGTTGAAATGGAGATCAAGTCCGAAAACCATATTAGGGCACTTGGGACTTTCCTTAATTACTTTCCCTTTTTTTCGCTTCACCCCGACCTGTCCGTTAAGTTTTACAGAAAACTTGGAGGATTTAGTTCTAGCCCTCGATACCTCCTTCTATTTGGAGACTCCCGAAGATTTTTTAATACCCCCCAAAGAGAGATTCTCCCCTTCCAGATTTAGAAGTAGGGCCAAAAAACCCGCGGTCGGTCCCCTAATACCACTAGTCCACTGGCCATGACAGTGCAGGTCCAAGCTTTCTCCTACCCGTTTAATACCCAAATCCTGCTGGAAAGGGAAACCTCCAATATAACCACCAAGGGTGTAACTCCCAAAAACCTCTTTTGTGCCCCATTCCAGATCATTCTGCCCAATGAGCTCGTTCACTATATGACCACTCAAGAAAACCACATTCTTTCCAGAGGGGTAGGTGAGAGGGACAGTATTATCCTACCAAAGGGAGACACCACTTTTCACCTCATGAAACAACTGAAACCCCACATCCAGGGTTTGACACAAACCCAAAGTCGCTTCTCCACCCACTCCCAGTACAACGTCCTCAAAACCACCAAATCTGAACAGTGGAGAGAGAGGGTAAGGGTACTGTGTTCTTTTGACCTTTCCCAAGGTAGAGACCAAACCGCAATGATCCACAACTGACCCTTTGGTAACCAGGGGAGAAACCACCACAAGGCTGACTGAGACCCTAGGAACTAGGGTTTGATTTTTGCCACCACCCGGTGAAGCAAGACCATCCACTGGATTCCACCTCAGTTTTTCCAACCCACCCCGTTTGGAATGTGATTGAGTTGGAAGAGAAACTTTAGCTAGGTTCTGTTTAGTGGGTTCCATACCCCAGACAAACAATATATCTTCTTCCACAGGTTCCACATCAACAAATTCTCAATCATTTCCCATGAGGCCGAGGAAAACGGATCGACAATGAAAACCCACAAACTCCAGAAAAAACCAATTGAAGAAACTGACCGAAATGAATTCAACCATCGAGACCGGGAAGACTTAGGGAAAACAGGTAGAAATCAAACCCCAAAACCACCAGGTAAGACATAGCCGAAAATATACACACAATACCACCTCCGTAGAGCCTCCAAAAAAAGACTAGAAAACGACATCAGACCTTCATTAAAACAACGGGCAAAGAAATGACAGAGCAATGATATGAAACTTACCCGGAGCCCTGAAAAAATAGGGATATTGAAGTAAAGGAAAAAACGCTCAACCCGTGAAGCGAGACCTCGCGCTAGAGACTGCAACGGTGCACCATAAACAAGGAGAGAAGAAATGGCACCGTGTAAATCACGAGCCCCCCACTATAGAGAGACCCCAACACAAAAATGGAAAACCCTAGAGAAATGTTGCAGAGGCATTTAAATAGCCATGTGAAAACCAGTTCCCCAAGTCAAAGAAGATAGACGTGTGCCAAGTGGTGACCCACCCACAGTCTGACAACACCTGGCCCGCAACGCTCCTCAACACCCATCCCTATGCAGCCTGTCAAATGTTCCACCCCAGATTCACCTCATTCTCCACCAATGGAGATGCGACAAGGAGTCTTCATGCTACTGGCTCAGCTTGTAAACTGTTGAAAGGTTTTGGTCCTCCATTAACATGTCAAAAAATAGGGTATTTTGTAGAGTTGAGCTCCCTCAACAATCCACAAGAATGACAAATATTGTTCATTTTCAAATGTTGTATGTAGACCAAAATACTAAATAAATATTTACCACTCGTTTGGCATATCATTAAATACCATAAATATTTTACATTAATTTAACCCTCCCGCTAACCGTCAAACTGTCATTTCATATCACTTTAAACCCCGCTCATTTATTCCACTCATCATCATTTCCGCCCCTGATTCGATGACCCTCATTCATTTTCTTCCCCCCCTCTCCATCCAAGTTTTAACGCGCGCGAGGGGGGGGGGGTAAAAAAAAAAAAAAATTCTTTTCAGGCCTACACTAACATGGCACCTCCTCCATATTTCGCACCCCCCCCCCCCCCAAAAAAAAATAAAAATTGTTTTCTCCTCCAATACTTAAACTACTATTCTTCCCATTGAGCGCCAATCTTGTCATGCCAACTTGATTGTGTATGTTACCAATTAAGTCCCTTCCCGCAGAAAAACACTCGTTCGCACATTTAATTCATAATTGACTGTTAATACAATAGATCCGTGCCACAATCAACAGAAACTACCCAATTTTGTATAAAGCCATGCATATTGAACTTGTTTATCCTTTACATTGCACATTTCTCTGAATTGTGTATACTTGTTACATGTTTATAGAATACCGAAGCAATTCATTTGATCATTACCAAACTTAGCTCTGCAAGTACTGCACTTCTTCCCCAGTCCCAGAGTTTTACATTGTCTCAGTAAACCAATTCCTTCCTAAACCCCTCTTTAATTCTCTGAAACAAATTCAACCATGCCTCCTAAGAAGAATGGCAAGGAGGAACCTGTTAATCCATTGATCCACCCTCCTATCAACCTAGACCACAACGCTTTAGCCGACAGAGAGTACACAATTCATGAAACCCTATGTGAATTTGAGCTTTTTGAGATGTACTTTTGGCTAGAAGACAAGTACATAGATAAGTTCGATGATATTGGACTGTGGGAATCAAATTTACCTCATTACATCTTTCCCCATACCCATAATGCCCCTGAATTCATCTGAAAGTGTAAGGCTTGTTACATACCCAGCCAAAGAGCCATAATTTCTCCCACATGAGAAATTTTGATCACTATCACTACCCAATCTATTGAAAAAATGATGTAGGCCCCTTCTATTGAAAATGGAACCCCTTTTTCCAAGAAGCCCTCAATGGATTGTATCAGAAGCTGGATTTTTCCAAAAGGGCTAAAAAACTTGAGCTTTTTCTAGTTGAAGATACCCAATTGCCTAAAAAGAATCCTCCCTAGGCTTTCTCCATTTTCCCTGATAGAGCCAAATATATCATCACTGTCATTTCTTAACTCCTTGGATATTACTCTAACCAGTGGGTAGATGATCTAATCATAGGTTTCCTTTCTATTTTCTCTGCAGATTCTAAGCCATCTATCCTTTTCAATTTTAGGCAATTCCGAGCAGATGCTATCTGTTAGCCACCTATAGTTTTCCATTATATCAGCTGGTGGCTAAATATTCTTTGCAGCCTTTAAGAAACAAATTCAGTCCTGAAGTTGTTGGTGCTTGAAGTCTTTTGGTGAAAACATAAACTGCTGATTAGTTCTTCATACGTGTCCTCCTCCCAGCCTCTGATATTCCATGAAAATCCAAGTCAAATACTGCTGCATCCCTTTTCCTCTCCCCTCCCTTGCTTCCATCTTACCTTCATCCTCCAATTTCCTTTTATTCATAAGAACCCCACAAAACCATATGTTATTCCTTATCCCTTCATTACTCTCATTTCCCAAGGTTAAAAACCCATTTTTTAACCTTATCGGAATTATATTTCCTTTTTTTTGAAATTCTTTGGAGAACCATAGAAAACACATGTTTCTATGCGTTAGGCTTAGGCCCCTCAGGGTAAGCCCCCTGCCTTTTCTTCCTCCACATGCCCGAGCGCCAGGACCGACCCCTCAAGTCCTGAGGCACTAAACCAAAATGTAACCCCTCTCCGTCATTTTTCCTCTGAAGATTCGAAAACCCATCTTTTATAAGGTTTTGGCGTGAAATATTAAATCTCATGTTTTATTGCCCAAAGTCCTTCCCAGCCGTCGATCTGCTCCCCAGATCCGACGGAGCAGAGCGAGCCCCACCTGGTGGACCCCTCTCCCTCACGTCTTTTTCCATGAAACCGTGGTTTTCATCCCGCACCACTTTTCGTCGGGTGGCGGTTTTATCCCGTCGGCCAGCGATTCCATACGCCGGCCGACACGTGTCCTCCGCCCTATTCCAAAACCGCCGCGCTATCACATCGCCCGCGCATTATCCTTCGGACCATAGCCCCGCAGCGGGATTCACCTCCACCGTCGGATTTGGGCCCTCCCATCTGACGGTCGCTGATCACCTCATCTGTCCGGCCTTTAACGGACTTGCCCACCCGTTAACTTCCCCCGGTGCGTTCGAAAACCGATCTCTGCCGTCGATCTCTGCAGATCGATGGTTCTCATGCAACAACCTGATTCCATCGTACAGTCCACCTTTTCCTCCGCTGACTTTCCGAAACGCTCCCGACCGTTGATCGCAATACAATCGACGGCTCCGATTGCTCCGTTTTCCCGCACGCCCTCCAATGCAGATTTTTCCATATAACGTAGGATTTTCTCATTTTGTTCGTATTTTGCAGGTTTTGAGGTTCTTTCGTCATATTTTAGGGAAATTTGAAAGACGAGGGTGACGACTCCCGTTCTTTCGATTCATCCGTAGGATCGACCGCAGGGTGAAGAATAATGTTATCAACGAGGTTTCATGAGCCTTGGTTGCTGTGCATCCCTGTAAAGCTTGAAGAATGCCGTCAAAATCAACGCAGAAAAAAGAGCATCGGATATTGAAGACAACAATGAACCAGAGCAACAGATTAGCGGACAGATTGGCGGGGATTACGGCTAAGACGGTTATCAAAAGCCTAATCCCCGACTCAGAACACAGATTAAAGCAAAACCTAAAGGTGTTCATCAGACATACTGCCTCCACCGCCATACTTTGAGGCAAATTGATTCCTCAACCACCGCAGTGCCACCTATTGCCTCAAAATGCTCAATCAGAGGCCGAATTTATTGAACAAATCAGATATCTTGCCTCGAAACAGCCAAAGAAGTTATTTCTGCCCCAGATTTAATGACAGAATGTTTGCAGAGTAACCCTAATAGTACACAGAGCCTCAAATGTCAAACAAAGCTCCCTCCGAGCTTATTTCATAAGTGTAAACACATTAATGCAGTGGAACACCTGTATGATTTCTTCATCGAGCCTCCGAGGGCCTGGAAGACATTAATTCTGCATTAATTGTATTTGAGATCTTTTCATCAGATCTCACCTCCTCATCCTTCTATAAATACTTCAATAGAAGATGAGTGAGGGGTTGGATTAGTTGGTTGTCAATGTAATTGCTGAAGCATTCTATGTAACTGAGCTGAAAACTCTTGACTATAAATAGTGGTTTCATCGGCTCTTGGAGCTCTGCTTGTAGCAGATAGGTTAGGTTGTGAAGAGAGATGGATTAAAACATTGGATCTGAAGATTGTAACCGGTTTGAAGCATCAATACAAGCTGATTTATGGGATCTTGGTCTATGCTGATGGTGATGTTATTCTCACTGTAACTTGTATTTTGTTTCTGTTTTCAATTTGTTTTGTTTTCCACTGTAAAGAACAGTTTAAACAGGGTTAGGACCTACTGTATCTCAGTAACCTTCTCTAGCTGAGAAATCTGTATCTAAATGTTTTCATTCAAACTGTGTTATTTGAAAATGATTTAATTCAGTCTAAGTACACGGATGCTGGCGTTCCCTCATCCTTTTTTCAATGCTGAATGTTATTTTTAAATGTTACTTTCAATATATGTTGTGTGAGGATGAATTGAGGAAATCAAGGTTAGCCCTGAGTCCCTTTCTTGTTTGCTCAACTATTTGGTTGTTTCCCTTAGGATGTGTTAAAAGCTTACTAGTTTCGAAGTAATTATCAGATCTTAGACCATTCTATGTTATCTCTGTGATTGTCTTGGAAGTAACTAAGTAAAGAAGAGCTAGGAGAGGATATGGTGAGCCCAGCCCGCTAGTTTCTACTCCAAAGGTTCCCTTTAAGTTTCCCTTCGTTTTTATATGTTTTCTATTAGAAGTGTATCAAAGGCTGGATAGTTTCAAATTACTTACCAGATCCTAGGTTGCTTCTATGTTTCTCTTAAGTGCCTGGTCAAAGGCTGGCTAGTTTCAAAGTACTTACCAGATCCTGGGCTGCTCTTTGTTCTGCATCTGTCATTTCCCTTTCTTATTGTACCACTCCATTCCATAAATCAAGCCTTAAAGAGATCCTTAGGCATAGATGACTTGCCCCATAGATCACTCTTGAACCTGAATGTTTCAATTAAATCCTCTTATGACTCCATAGCCCAATGGATTGAAAACTTGCCATCATCTTTCTTCTTGATAAAAGCTTACTCTTTTGCTTGCAACTTCTCACCTTTGAACCTATTTGCATATAGATATTTCCGCCTCAGACAGCAACTATGTTCAACCATCCGAGAAAACCAAACAAAACCCTTGGCCTTCATAACTAGCCTAATATCATCACCCTAAAATTCAAAGACAATATCCATCTTTGTACATATTGGAGAGATCCCTCTCCGGATTCAGGAGGGCTAGATCCTAGAATCCCAAAGTTGGTTGAAATGATGTTAACTCTGTGATCGGACTTTGCCAATCTTGCTTATTACAAAGACCTAACATTTCTGGCGACTCCGCTGGGGAAGAACCCCGAATCATTTTTCATTTAAAAGATAATCATACGAAATCAGAGATTTGGTTCATAGAGTATTTGCTTTATTAACCAGCTAGAGTCACCTAACATTTCTGGCGACTCCACTAGGGATCGAACCCAGAATATTCATAAGACCTTGAGAGTAAAAAGCAGCTTTTTTCAAGCACTACCAAGAAATGGTAATCATGATGAGACTTGTTTGAATCAGTGACAAACTAGGTCAACCCTAGGATTCTTTAAGTTTTCTATCTAACCTTGGGAAATCAGCTAGCTTAGCCATAAGGATAGACTGTCTTTGTTTCATAACCATAGCTAAGTTTTGAGGCAAAGTCAGGACATTCTTTTAAACCACAAATAAAAACAATTCATAAAATACCAAAAACATTTCAGATTGGTAGTAAAACACTAGTTTTTGATATCTTGTTTACATTTTTGATGTGTTTTACTCTATACTCTTAAGACAGAGTCTGGAAAGGGCCAGGTAGCCTTCGGATCTCATCCTCTTTTAGAGGTGACATATCTGGTGAATGCCCTCCCAGTCAATCTCTGGTTAGAGTTTGTTGTGTTTTGAGATATCCTTGAAAAGGAAGGTTTCACAAACACTGCGGTGGACAGTATACCCCTTTGACAACACTCTAGACTTTCCACCTGGCGACTCCACAATCCTGAACAGACCTTAAGACTCCACTGAGAAGAACCCTCATCATTACAACACCCTTCAAACCTAGTCAGCGGGCTGTAGGATTAGAAGTGAGAAAACAGATTAGTTGACCTCTCAAAGATTGTCATATCTGGTTGAACTTTTCTTGTTTATTTGGGTCTAAAAACTTAGCATAGTGGCTCCTAAAAAGATTCACACTAGAGCCCATCCTGACCCTGTTCCACCTGAGATAGTTGATAACCCAGAAAAAATCCTTAGGAAGTCTCCTAAGATACAATTTTCAACTGTTTTCAGATCATCCCTAAGAGCCAATTCGGTCCCTGAAAATATTTTAGCTCTTCAGAAATCACAAACTAACTTATTAAACCCGTTCAGGACTAGTTCATTCGGTGATTTAGATCAGCTAGATTCTGAGCCTTCACTTTCATCTCCCGAAACAAGTGAACCCCTTGGGGATATAGGGTCAACACCTCCTGATTTACATTTTCTACATAATCTAGGTGTCTCTCATCCAAGATCAGCGCAGCAGTCTTCTGTTGTTCCATCCACTTCCGTTCATCCTTCATCCATTGTTAAAACCACTCCACTCCAACCCACACCGCCTCTTGTAAATCCACCACATATCATGGCAGCATGGTATGCTCCCTTAGTCCTTCCTATACCAGTAGTCAACCTTCCACGGGACTATCAGTCCAAAATTCCATTGTATGATGCCAGCAATAATATAACAGCATCTCAACATGTGGACAAGATGAATGACTACTTTGACAAAAATGAAATTGATGATGATTCTGTCAAACTTAGACTATTTGCTCAAAGTTTGGGGGGAGAAGCAAGAAAATGGTTTAAAGTTTTAGCCCCCCACAGTATTAATGATCTCCAAGGCTTCCATCAAACATTCTTAAACAAATGGGAAGTGAGGAATAATCCTCTCCAAGTCCTTGCCGACTACAACAATCTCCATAGGAACCCTGGGGAAAGTGTACAAGCCTATTGTACCAGATTTAACAGTGTGTATAATGCACTTTCCCCTGAACTGAAACCTCCTCAGGGCTCAGCTTTAAACAAATTTCTTGAAGGGTTTGATCCTGACATGACATATTCACTCAGAGAAAGAGTCTTTGCAACCCTTGAAGATATGCAAAGAGGTGCTCTTTCTGTGGAAGTTAACCTTATGGAGAAGAGAGCAAGAATGAAAGCTGAAAAGAGAGTATCTTTTAGAGAGGAGTCCACAGCTTCCACTTCAAACTCAAAGATGGAAAGAATGATGGAAGAAATGATGAAGAAAATGAGCATTCTAGAGAGAGCGCAAGCAAGTCTAAATCAAAACGCTCCTCAAAACAGAAACCAAAACCAGAATCCGAATATTAGAAGAAATCAGCCTCCAAACAGACCTAGGGAAGATGATCAGCAGATCATTCCTCCCTTTCATCAAAACTTTTTAAGTGAGGTTGAACAAACAGATCATATAACAGAGGAAGATGATATAAACTTATTTGGGGTAGATGATGATGACTTTGAGGTTCATTATGATAAAAAACAAGGTCTTTATACACCTTACGATGACAAAAGAGATGATAATGAGAATTATTATCAAAACATGGAAAACGCTGTCATAGAGCCTTCAAAGGAATATGAACTCAGGAGTAGTTCTAATCAACAAACCCCCAACAATAAAACCTCTGACAAGCCTTCTCAAAACAGCACTGCAACCAAGTCTAAAACTATCAAACAAAAAGACAAAACAGTGGTTGTTAATTCTAGTAATGGTAAAGAGAAAGACACTCAAAATATTGAAAAACAGAGTGCAAATATTAGCAGTACTAGCACCTCGGCTAGTACTCCTGGTAAAACAACTGTTTCGACTGTAGATAAACCAAATCAGCAAGATGTTATTGCTGATAAAGTGGCAGTAAACAAGGCTAAAATCAATGCTTTAAAGAATCAAAACCTTTTCAGCCTGGAACAAGAAATCTCAAAGATCAAAATCTCTGTTCCTTTGACTGAATTAGTTGCCCAACATGTATATAGGTCCAAAATTTTGAAGGCTTTGAACTTAGAAGATAATGAAGATGCACTCAATCTTAATGATGATCAACCCGAGCTGATTTTCGGTCCAAAGATTGAAGGAAAGTTTCAAGAGGGTCCTGTCCCTCCCTTTTACGTAAGCTTAAACATTCATGACAAAATTCTGCACAATGCTATGCATGACTCGGGCGCTTCCCATAATTTAATGCCAAAAGCTGTAATGGAAAGCCTAGGTCTTGAAATTACCAGACCTTACAAAGACTTGTACTCCTTTGACTCAAGCAGAGTTAAATGTCTAGGATTGATAAAAGATCTCTGTGTTAACTTAGCCCAGATTCCAGCCAAATGCGTAGTCATGGATGTTGTTGTGGCTGATGTACCCCCAAAGTATGGAATGCTTTTATCAAGATCTTGGGGAGCTAAGTTACAGGGAACTATGCAAATGGACATGACCTATGCGACTATCCCTTTTTTTAATCAGACTAGGAGACTTTACAGGGAATCCCACATGCAGTACACAGTGACAAGTCAAGACCGGCCTCAAAACTCCCCTCTCTATGCTGTAAGCACGAGCCTTGATTCTTTTATCATGTTTAATGATTAAACACTTACAGATTCAATGGCTGAAACGGAGAAAGAGGAACACAACGCTGAACTGCTGAAACAGTCTATTGTGTCTGAAAATCCTAGCAAACTAGACATAGGTCTTGAACTGCAAGTCATCAATCCTTTGAACTTAAAACTTGACAGTCAAGAAGACAATCCTCAACCTGATGAAAAACTTGAAGAGTCGAGTCATGCAAAGGACATGCACCAAACTGATAAAGCTGAAAATGTTCCTCTCTGGACCATGTATTTTGATGGGTCATGCACCAGAACAAATGCTGGTGCAGGTGTCTGGATTACTAACACTGAAAATAATCATACAGAATGTATCTCATGTAAATTAAATTTTCAATGTTCCAACAACATAGCAGAATATGAATCCCTTCTCTTAGGCTTGCATCTCTTGAAAAAGTTAGGTGCCAAGAGAATCAATGTATATGGGGATTCCGAATTAATCATTAGGCAAGTTAATGGGGAGTATAATGCAAATCACCCCAGACTTAGGGCCTACAGGAATGATGTCATGGATCTTTTGAAAACATTTGAAGAGGCCAACCTGTCTTTTGTCCCAAGGAAAGTAAACATTGCAGCCCATAATTTAGCCTTTGCTGCTAGAACCTGCCCAATACTGTATGATGACACCTCTCAGATAAAATTCAGAACAGCTATCCCGGATAACAAGAAATATTGGCAGGTGTTTGATAGAGATAAACAAATAGAAGACTTCTTGCAATTCAGAAATGAGTTTGAACTCCATAGTTCAGATTAAGATTATGACATAGACTGCAGTGAAGAAAATTTTCTTGGTGAAGAAGAACCGTCTCCAGAGCTTATAAACATCAACCTTCAAACCATCAAACTTAGAAACCAAACAGAATTATGTGCAAAATCTGAAACAGAGGAGTTGGAAACTCTGCATTCTAAGGATGATATTTTTCCCAAGGGTCTGGCCCCTCTAGAGGAACTGTTTGATTTTAATGATGTGGTCAGCAAACCTAAACTGGAACCTATAGAGACTGAAGTAGAGGAGTGCAATATAGGCAGTGAGGAAAAACCGAAAATGATCAAACTATCCAAAACTTTGCCAGCTCACATTAAACTCAAATACATAGAGCTATTCAAAGAGTTTTCTAATGTTTTTGCGTGGAGTTATGAAGATCTTAAATCCTATGACACTGAAATAATACAGCACAAAATTCCTCTTAAAGAGAACCAAAAACCATTCAAACAGAAACTGCGCAGAATAAACCCTGTCCAGTTGCCATTGGTTAAGAAGGAAATTGTGAAGATGCACGATGCTGGTATTATTGTCCCTATTAGATATTCTGAGTGGGTATCTAATCTGGTGTCTGTTAGGAAAAAGACTGGAGAAATCAGGCTTTGTATAGACTTCATAAATTTAAACAAAGCCTCATTAAAGGACAACTACCCTTTGCCAAAAATGGATCATATTTTACAAAGGGTGGTAGGGTCTAAAAGAATTTCTTTGCTAGATTGCTATTCAGGGTATAATCAAGTCTTAGTCCACCCTGATGATCAATTAAAGACAGCTTTTACTACACCATGGGGCACTTTCATGTATGTGAAAATTCCTTTTGGTCTAATGAATGCTGGAGAAACCTTTCAGAGAGCCATGGACATAGCATTCTCAGAAGAATTGGGTTTCTTCATCATTATCTATCTTGATGATGTAACTGTGTTTTCAAAAATAGATGAAGAACACTTAGAAAATTTGAGGAAAGTTTTCGAGAAGTGCAGAAAGTTTGGGATATCTTTGAACCCTAAGAAGACTTTATTTGGTCTCCAAGAAGGTAAACTTCTTGGACACATCATTTCAGAAGAGGGAATAAAGATTGATCCCATGAGGATTGAGGCCATATTGCAAATCTCTCATCCTCGAAACATCAAAGAGTTGCAATCTTTCATTGGGAAGATAAAATTTTTGAGAAGGTTCATGCCCAACTTGGCTGAGCTCCTTAGGAATATCACAAACATGTTGAAAAAGGAGCAAGGGGTAAAATGGACCTCAGAAGCAAAGACATCCTTTAAGCTGGTGAAACAAGCGTTAACCAAGACACCGGTTCTCATAAGTCCTGATTTTTCAAAGGATTTTTATATCTTCTCATTTGCATCAGAACATACCATAGCTGCTATCCTTTTACAGAAAAATCCACAAGGACAAGAGCAGCCCATTGCATTCTTTAGCAAGGCATTGAGGGATGCCCCTTTGAGGTATAACATTATGGAAAAACAAGCTTTTGCTTTGGTAAAAGCTTTAAAGGACTTCAGGGTATACATCCTTCACTCACACATCATTGCCTTTGTCCCAAATTCGGTTGTAAAAGACATTCTAACCCAGGATCCAGATGGTAAGAGAGGTAAGTGGATTGCTGTTATTCTTGAATATGATTTAGAGATAAAACCCACTAAGCTCATCAAAGGCCAGGGTCTAGCTAAATTAATGGCTGAATCAAATTGTGAACTTCTTGATATTAATATGATCAATGCTTTGGATAACCAAGAAGAATTCTCAACTCCCGTTGTGGAAGATCATTTTGCGAATTCTCCTTGGTATACTGATATTGTTTATGTTTTGCTTAATCTGAATACACCTCCTGGTTTATCCAAAACAAAGGCAAGGTTTCTAAAGTTAAAATATGTAAACTATTGCATTATTGATAAATGTCTTTATTGGAAAAATGCAAGTGGTATATTGCTTAAATGTTTGCCTGAGTTTGATGCAGAAAATATTAAGCAGGAATTCCATGAAGGAGAGTGCGGAGGCCATTTGTACTGGAAGTCAATAGCCAACAAAATTTTGAGGGCTCGTTTCTATTGGCCAACCCTTTTTCCTGATGTACACAAAATGACGACTACTTGCCATAAATGCCAACTGTTTGAAGGCAAGAGAAAGTTACTACCCCTACCTCTGCATCCAATCACTGTTGAAGCCCCTTTTCAACAGTGGGGACTTGACTTCATAGGAGAAATCCATCCACCATCTTCCGCCCAGCATAGGTGGATTCTTACCACCACAGACTATTTCACTAAGTGGATAGAAGCCATTCCTTGTAGGCTGGCCAATGATTCGATTATCATAAAATTCATAGAAACCAATATCCTTTCCAGATTTGGCTGTCCTACCAAGATCATCATGGATAATGCAGCGGCATTTGGATCAAAGAAAATGGTGGAATTCTGTCACAAATATCAGATAAAATTGGGAGACTCCACGGCCTATTACCCTCAAGGTAATGGACTTGCAGAGTCTTCCAACAAAAGCTTGGTGAACATAATAAAGAAACTGTTGGAGGACAACAAGAAGTCTTGGCACACAAAGCTGATCCATGCACTTTGGGCTGACAGATTAACATTGAAGAAATCCATTGGTATGTCACCCTTCCAGCTTGTGTATGGTACAGATGCAATTTTTCCTAATAGCCTGGGTGTACCAGTTATGAAGTTAATTCAAGAGTTGCAGACTAAAGAAAATGACCTAATCAGAAGGATAAATCAGACCATTCATCTTCAGCAAACCAGAGAGGAAGTGTACAACAAAGCATTGCAGAAACAAGACAATATCAAGAAGATATTTGACAGAAGAACAAAGGCCAGCAATTTCAAGATTGGGGAAAAAGTTTTAAAGTGGGACTCTAAGAGGGAAGACAAGGGAAATCATGGTAAATTTGACAATCTATGGCTTGGCCCTTACTCTATTCATTCAGTTGCTGGAAACAATGCATTCTTCTTACAAGAGCTGAATGGAACGGAATTGTTTGGGGTTCCTGTCAATGGCAGGATGCTTAAGCATTACCTTTCTTAAACCATTTTATGTTTTGAAGCCTTTTACCTTTTTTCCATTGTAAAAATTCCATCCATCAGTGCATTCAAAGTTATGAAAAATCAAAAAATACAAAAACAAAGAAAATGAAAAGAGGGCAGAAGGAAAACAAGAAAGGCACAGCCCCATGCCAAAAAGAGAAATAAATCTGAAAGTGTGCAAGCTCAAATGCCACTCCTCAAACACACTTCTAATTAGTCAGACTGTTTAATCTTGACTAATTAGCTTTAAATTTTCTGCTGATAGGATAGCGAATTTGATTGGCCAAACTATTTAATCTTGGCTTATCAGTAGATACATTAGGATAGAAATTAAGGTTCAAACAAACTCAAAATCTGAACCAAAGTTCCCAAGAGAAAGATGACTCAAAACTGTTTTATTTTCTGAGTCATAAAAGAGAAGACCTGGTTCTAATCCGCTCAAAGCTTGAACTAGAAGAAAGGCAAAGATAGCTCACAGAAAAAGGAAGAAACAGAGCTGTGAAAACAAGAAAAGGCCACGATGAGAAACTTTCAGATCTTAAGCCTTCCATTTTTTATTTTTTATTTTCTGCAAATAATAATCTATGTGCAGCTTGTTTTTATGCCATAGATCACAGCAAGTCAAACAGTTCAATCTTGACTTGACTGTTTTTAAATTTCGGTCTTAGAATTTAGAGAATGAAAGTTTGTTGGACTATTTAATCCCAACAGACAGTAAACTAGGTAGAGAAATATCTGAGCTCAACTGTTTAATCTGAGTTCAGGGAGAAATAAGGAGTAGAAATAGGTTAGATTTCCTGCTTTCAAAAGAATAAAATGTAGTGAATAGAGTTTGCCAATCCAAGTGCACTCTGATGAAGAAAAAATGTTAGATCAGTAGGATTGGGTAAGTAGAAGTTGTATTGATGAAATTCATTTTTCTTTCATGACTGATATTATTTGTCAAAGAAAAGCAAGAGCAAGCAATGGGTCAGGCACCGGTCAGCATCCCAGAGAAATCAAGTCTGAATTCTTGATGCCTTCAAGAAGGCACCATCCCCAAGTGGAGCCACTGTTAGCCACCTATATTTTTCCATTATATCAGCTAGTGGCTAAATATTCTTTGCAGCCTTCAAGAAACAAATTCAGTCCTGAAGTTGTTGGTGCTTGAAGTCTTTTGGTGAAAACATAAACTGCTGATTAGTTCTTCATACCTGTCCTCCTCCCAGCCTCTGATATTCCATGAAAATCCAAGTCAAATACTGCTGCATCCCTTTTCCTCTCCCCTCCCTTGCTTCCATCTTACCTTCATCCTCCAATTTCCTTTTATTCATAATAACCCCACAAAACCATATGTTATTCCTTATCCCTTCATTACTCTCATTTC
Organism: Pinus albicaulis; assembly: GCA_034641835.2. Classification (NCBI taxonomy): domain Eukaryota; kingdom Viridiplantae; phylum Streptophyta; class Pinopsida; order Pinales; family Pinaceae; genus Pinus; species Pinus albicaulis. The sequence continues at coordinate 1,096,828,361 of CM076578.1, forward strand.
CCAAGGTTAAAAACCCATTTTTTAACCTTATCGGAATTATATTTCCTTTTTTTTGAAATTCTTTGGAGAACCATAGAAAACACATGTTTCTATGCGTTAGGCTTAGGCCCCTCACGCTAAGCCCCCTGCCTTTTCTTCCTCCACATGCCCGAGCTCCAGGACCAACCCCTCAAGTCCTGAGGCGCTAAACCAAAATGTAACCCCTCTCCGTCCTTTTTCCTCTGAAGATTCGAAAACCCATCTTTTATAAGGTTTTGGCGTGAAATATTAAATCTCATGTTTTATTGCCCAAAGTCCTTCCCAGCCGTCGATCTGCTCCCCAGATCCGACGGAGCAGAGCGAGCCCCACCTGGTGGACCCCTCTCCCTTGCATCCTTTTCCATGAAACCGTGGTTTTCATCCCGCACCACTTTTCGTCGGGTGGCGGTTTTAACCCGTCGGCCAGCGATTCCATACGCCGGCCGACACGTGTCCTCCGCCCTATTCCAAAACCGCCGCGCTATCACATCGCCCACGCATTATCCTTCGGACCATAGCCCCGCAGCGGGATTCACCTCCACCGTTGGATTTGGGCCCTCCCATCTGACGGTCGTTGATCGCCTCATCTGCCCGGCCTTTAACGGACTTGCCCACCCGTTAACTTCCCCCGGCGCGTTCGAAAACCGATCTCTGCCATCGATCTCTGCAGATCGATGGTTCTCATGCAACAACCCGATTCCATCGAACAGTCCACCTTTTCCTCCGCTGACTTTCCGAAACGCTCCCGACCATTGATCGCAATACGATCGACGGCTCTGATTGCTCTGTTTTCCCGCACGCCCTCCAATGCAGATTTTTCCATATAACGCAGGATTTTCTCATTTTGTTCGTATTTTGCAGGTTTTGAGGTTCTTTCGTCATATTTTAGGGAAATTTGAAAGACGAGGGTGATGACTCTCGTTCTTTCGATTCATCCGTAGGATCGATCGCAGGGTGAAGAATAATGTTATCAATGAGGTTTCATGAGCCTTGGTTGCTGTGCATCCCTGTAAAGCTTGAATAATGTCGTCAAAATCAATGCAAAAAAAGAGCATCGGATATTGAAGACAACAATGAACCAGAGCAGCAGATTAGCGGACAGATTGGCGAGGATTACGGCTAAGACGGTTATCAAAAGCCTAATCCCTGACTCAGAACACAGATTAAAGCAAAACCTAAAGGTGTTCATCAGACATACTGCCTCCACCGCCATAATTTGAGGCAAATTGATTCCTCAACCACCGCAGTGCCACCTATTGCCTCAAAATGCTCAATCAGAGGCCGAATTTATTGAACAAATCAGATATCTTGCCTCGAAACAGCCAAAGAAGTTATTTCTGCCCTAGATTTAATGACAGAATGTTTGCAGAGTAACCCTAATAGTACACAGAGCCTCAAATGTCAAACAAAGCTCCCTCCAAGCTTATTTCATAAGTGTAAACACATTAATGCAGTGGAACACCTGTATGATTTCTTCATCGAGCCTCCGAGGGCCTGGAAGACATTAATTCTGCATTAATTGTATTTGAGATCTTTTCATCAGATCTCACCTCCTCATCCTTCTATAAATACTTCAATAGAAGATGAGTGAGGGGTTGGATTAGTTGGTTGTCAATGTAATTGTTGAAGCATTCTATGTAACTGAGCTGAAAACTCTTGACTGTAAATAGTGGTTTCATCGGCTCTTGGAGCTCTGCTTGTAGCAGATAGGTTAGGTTGTGAAGAGAGATGGATTAAAACATTGGATCTGAAGATTGTAACCGGTTTGAAGCATCAATACAAGTTGATTTATGGGATCCTGGTCTATGCTGATGGTGATGTTATTCTCACTGTAACTTGTATTTTGTTTCTGTTTTCAATTTGTTTCGTTTTCCACTGTAAAGAACAGTTTAAACAGGGTTAGTACCTACTGTATCTCAGTAACCTTCTCTAGCTGAGAAATCTTTATCTAAATGTTTTCATTCAAACTGTGTTATTTGAAAATGATTTAATTCAGTCTAAGTACACGGATGATGGCGTTCCCTCATCCTTTTGTCAATGTTGAATGTTATTTTTAAATGTTACTTTCAATATATGTTGTGTGAGGATGAATTGAGGAAATCAAGGTTAGCCCTGAGTCCCTTTCTTGTTTGCTCAACTATTTGGTTGTTTCCCTTAGGATGTGTTAAAAGCTTACTAGTTTTGAAGTACTTATCAGATCTTAGACCATTCTATGTTATCTCTGTGATTGTCTTGGAAGTAACTAAGTAAAGAAGATCTAGGAGAGGATATGGTGAGCCCAGCCCGCTAGTTTCTACTCCAAAGGTTGCCTTTAAGTTTCCCTTCATTTTTATATGTTTTCTATTAGAAGTGTATCAAAGGCTGGATAGTTTCAAAGTACTTACCAGATCCTAGTTTGCTTCTATGTTTCTCTTAAGTGCCTGGTCAAAGGCTGGCTAGTTTCAAAGTACTTACCAAATCCTGGGCTGCTCTTTGTTCTGCATCTGTCATTTCCCTTTCTTATTGTATCACTCCATTCCATAAATCAAACTTTAAAGAGATCCTTAGGCATAGATGACTTGCCCCATAGATCACTCTTGAACCTGAATGTTTCAATTAAATCCTCTTATGACTCCATAGCCCAATGGATTGAAAATTTTCCATCATCTTTCTTTATGATCAAACTTACTCTTTTGCTTGCAACTTCTCTCCTTTGAACCTATTTGCATATAGATCTTTCCGCCTCAGACAGCAACTATGTTCAACCATCCGAGAAAACCAAACAAAACCCTTGGCCTTCATAACTAGCCTAATATCATCACCCTAAACTTTAAAGACAATATCCATCTTTGTACATATTGGAGAGATCCCTCTCCGGATTCAGGAGGGCTAGATCCTAGAATCCCAAAGTTGGTTGAAATGATGTTAACTCTGTGATCGGACTTTGCCAATCTTGCTTATTACAGAGACCTAAAACTATCCATGACCAATTTGTCAAATTTCAAACAGAAGAGGCGTTTAAATATGCCTCTGTCCTAGTTTATATGTTTTTATATTTTTAGGGAGACAAATTTAAGTTTGCAATGCATAAAATTGGATGATGATGGCAATCAACAGTCAATCATCTTCTAGAATACTATGGCGATGAATGAGTAGAAGGAGTATTCGTACAAACAGTTCATTGAACTTTTTGTACATCCAGCAATGTGTCTTCTTAGCAGTACACTTGAGCCAAGAGTCAGTGAGGATATCAAAAAAAATTTACAGCTATAAGATCAAAAAAATAAAGGTGACTGGTATTTATACCAAAACTATACAGAGTTGAGGATTTATGGTTGTGGGCTTGCTCCCCACAAGCTCCCAAAATTCCTCCCAATGAGGATTTTTGCTTTAGAATACATCAAGAAAATGTTGAAAGCTGATGAAGTCCACTTTGTGTCAGCAAAGAAGAAGTCACAATTCAGAATTAAAACACAAATAGGACCATTTATTTGCAACAACAGGACAACAGTGGAAGAAGCAAACAAAATTTTAAAGGAAATGAAGTTCAGCCTCAGTTTCACCTGGTCCTATGATCCATTAGGAACCATCTCAAAACTAAGGGTAGAAAACAATTCTAATCCTTACATTCATACGCACAGGCCAAAAATAGAGAAGTATATGAACCAAATGGAGTGGGTTGAAAACACTCTGCGATATGCTGAGGAGAATTTAGTTTCCACTTCTACATCAAAGACTCCTATCCCACAAGAGAAAGCGGGAAAAAGAATGAGGGAAGAAGAGTCACCTTCAGTGACTGAAACTTCCAGCAAAGAATTCAATATTATGTACAAGAAGAGAACCAAACTCAATCCTAAAGTTAACCCAAGTAAATATTTTGAACATGAGGTCATCATAATCACCAAGGATACACCTACCTCTTCACAAGTTGGTGGCCAAACTACTCTCTCTCCTACCACTTCAACGACTTCACAGGATCAACAATAGGCCATTCAAACAAGTAAAGTTGTCACAGGAGAGAAAGACACTAGTACATTTGGCGGAAATTTTGACACTTGGTTCCGACACTTTTGACCAAATGTCGGAAATTTCCCCACATTTTTTCAACTTTTTCAAATCCTACCTGAAACCGTCGCTATACTGACGTTTAGAGAAAAGTGTCGCAATACCGACACTTAGACAAAGTGTCGCAATTGCGATGTTTGGAGGAAGCCATCGCAATTGCGACACTATGCCCCAAAGTGTCGTAATACCAACACTTAGACAAAGTGTCGCAATTGCGACATTTGGAGGAAGCCGTCACAATTGCGACACTATGCCCCAAAGCATCGCTATTGCGACGGCTTCCTCCAAACGTCGGTACACTTTGCCTATGTCACACCAAGTGACAAGCTTGAGGAAACCGTCGCAATAGCGACGCCTTGGGGCAGAGTTTGAATGTTGTCAACAACATCAAGGGATTTAAAATGATTTAATAAAAAAACTATACCACCTTAAGAGAATTGTATTGGATTCTTAAGATTTACAAATTATAGTTTTCCTTCAATTTGTTTTAGGGCCTAGGTTAGATACGTGCAAAACTTTTCTTACTTTCTATTTATATAGTACAATTTATTTCTTTTTAATCAAGACTTTGTACCTATCTATATTTTCCAATTTTAAGAACTAATTTGAGGCATCCTTATAATTTTTCAGGTAATCTTACACTCTTTGTCATAACAAGGGTTGATTGCTCAATTTTCCTTTTGAAACAACATCTGAATATAGAGCTTCTTAATGAAAGTATAAAAGGTTGTCATAAAATTATTGTAACATACCAAAACCCCTAAGATTCATCAAGGAGGTCGGGTCATTTCGTTCGAGGGCGCCCATATCATTTTTGCTAAGTTGTGACCACCCGGGTGCCTTGTGCACATTTGGGCGGCCCGTTTGTTGTTTGCCTCGGCCTTGTGGCATCGTTCGGTCGGGCGCGCTGTGTCGTGCCGTGCGAGGTCACCTGACCGAGCACATTCGGTTCGGGTTGTTTTGCTCGAGGGCATCCGTATTAGTTTTGCTAAGTTCTGACTGCCCGGGTGCCTTGTGCACGTTCGGGCGGCCCGTTTCATGTTTTCTCCCTTGTGGGATATTCGTTCGGTCAGGTGAGTCATGTCACGCCGTGTGAGGTCGCCCGATCGGGCGCGTTCGGGTTGGGCCGTTTCGTTCGAGGGCGCCCGTATCGGTTTTGCTAAGTTGTGATCGCCTAGGTGCCTTGTGCATGTTCAGGCAGCCGGTTTTCAAGTTTGCTCCCTTGTGGCATCGACGTTTGTTCGGGCACATCGTGTCGCGCCGTGTGAGGTCGCCTAACTGGGCGCGTTCCGGTCGGGACATTTTTTTCGAGGTCGCCCGTTTCAGGTTTGCTAAGTTGTGACTGCCCGGGTGCCTTGTGCACGTTCGGGCAGCCTGCTTATCGTTTTCTCCCTTGTGCACGTTCGGGCAGCCCATTCGTCGTTTGCTCCCTTGTGGCATCGTTCGGTCGGGCATGCCGTGTCGCGCTGTGCAAGGTCGCTCGACCGGGCGCATTCGGTTCAGGCCGTTTTGTTCGAGGGCGCCCATATCAGTTTTGCTAAGTTGTGACTACATGGGTGCCTTGTGCACGTTTGGGCGGCCCGTTTGCTGTTTTCTCCCTTGTGGCATCATTCGGTCGGGCGCGCCGTGTCGCGCCGTGCAAGGTCGCCCGACTGGGCACGTTCGGTACGGGTCGTTTTGTTCGAGGGCGCTCATATCAGTTTTGCTAAGTTGTGACCACCCGGGTGCCTTGTGCACCTTCAGGCGGCCCATTTTCTGTTTGCTCCCTTGTGTCATATTCATTTGGTCGGGTGCGCCGTGTCGCGCCATGTGAAGTGATCACCCGACCGGGTGCGTTCGGGTTGGCCTGTTTCATTTGAGGGCGCCCGTATCAGTTTTGGTAAGTTGTGACCGCCAGGGTGCCTTATGCACATTCGGGTAGCTCGTTTTCCGTTTTCTCCTTTGTGGCACTGTTCGGTCGAGCGCGCAGTGTTGCGCCGTGTGAGGTCGCCCGACCGGGCGCGTTTCGATCGGGCCGTTTCATTCGAGGGCGCCTGTATCAGGTTTGCTAAGTTGTGACTACCCAGGTGCCTTGTGCACGTTTGGGTGGCCCATTTTTCATTTGCTCCCTTGTGCACGTTCGGGCGGCCCGTTTTCTGTTTGCTCCCTTGTGGCATCGTTCGGTCGGGCACGCCGTGTCGCATCGTGCGAGGTCGCCCGACCAGGCGTGTTCGGTTCAGGCCGTTTTGTTCGAGGGCGCCCATATCAGTTTTGCTAAGTTGTGACCGCCCAGGTGCCTTGTGCACGTTTGAGCAGCTCGTTTGTTGTTTACTCCCTTGTGGCATCATTCGGTCGAGCGCGTCGTGTCGCGCCATGTGAGGTCGCCCGACCGGGCGTGTTCGAGTCAGGCTATTTTGTTCGAGGACACTCGTATCAATTTTGCTAAGTTGTGACTGCCCAGGTGCCTTGTGCACGTTCGGGTGACCCATTTTATGTTTGCTCTCTTGTGTCATATTCGTTCGGTCAAGCATGTCGTGTCGCGCCGTGTGAGGTCACCCGACCGGGCTCGTTCAGGTCGGGCTGTTTCGTTTGAGGGCGCCCGTATCAGTTTTGCTAAGCTGTGACCGCTCGAGTGCCTTATGCACATTCGGGTGGCCCATTTTTCGGTTGCTCCCTTGTGGCATCATTCGGTCGAGCGCGCGGTGTCGCGCCGTGTGAGGTCGCTCGACTAGGCGCGTTCCGGTCGGGCCGTTTCGTTCGAGGGTGCCCGTATCAGGTTTTCTAAGTTGTGACCGCCCGGGTACCTTGTGCACGTTCGGGCGCCCCATTTGTTGTTTGCTCCCTTGTGCACGTTCGGGTGGCCCATTTTCCGTTTGCTCACTTGTGGCATCGTTCGGTCGGGCACGCCGTGTTGCACCATGAGAGGTCGCCCGACCGGGCGCATTCGGTTTGGGTCGTTTTGTTCAAGGGCGCTCGTATCAGTTTTGCTAAGTTGTGACCACCTGGGTGCCTTGTGCACATTCGGGAAGCTCGTTTTCTGTTTTCTCCCTTGTGGCATTGTTCGGTCGGGCGCGCTGTTTCGCGTCGTGCGAGGTCGCCGGACCAGGCGCGTTCGGTTCGGGTCGTTTTGTTCGAGGGAGCTCGTATCAGTTTTGCTAAGTTGTGACCACCCGGGTGCCTTGTGCATGTTCGGGTGGTCCATTTTCTATTTTCTCCCTTGTGTCATATTCGTTCGGTCGGGCACACCGTGTTGCGCCATGTGAGGTGATCGCCCAACTGGGCGCGTTCGGGTCAGGCCGTTTCGTTTGAGGACGCCCGTATCAGTTTTGCTAAGCTGTGACTGCCAGGGTGCCTTGTGCACATTCGGGCAGCCCGTTTGCCATTTTCTCCCTTACGGCATCGTTCGGTCAGGCGCTTCGTGTCACGTCATGTGAGGTCGCTCGACCGGGCGCATTTGCGTTGGTCGGCCCGTTTCGTTTGAGGGCGCCCGTATCAGTTTTGCTAAGTTGTGATCGCAAGGGTGCCTTGTGCACGTTCGGGCGGCCCGTTTGTCATTTTCTCCCTTGTGGCATCGTTCGGTCGGGCGCGCCGTGTCGCGCCATGTGAGGTCGCCCGACCGGGCGCATTCAGGTCGGGCCGTTTCGTTTGAGGGCACCCATATCAGTTTTGATAAGTTGTGACCGCCCGGGTGCCAGCTTGTGCACATTCAGGCATCCCGTTTGTTGTTTTCTCCCATGTGGCATCATTCGGTCGGGCGTGCTGTGTGCCTGGGTGCCTTGTGCATGTTCGGGCAGCCCGTTTTCCGTTTGCTCACTTGTGGCATCAACATTCGTTCGGGCGCGTCGTGTCGTGTCGTGTGAGCTGGTTGCCCGACTAGGCGCGTTATGGTCGGGCCATTTCGTTCGAGGGTGCTCGTATCAGGTTTGCTAAGTTGTGACTGCCCGGGTGCCCTGTGCATGTTCGGGTGGCCCGTTTGTCGTTTGCTCCCTTGTGGGATCGTTCGGTCGGGCGCGCAGTGTCGCGTCGTGCGAGGTCGCCTGACCGGGCGTGTTCAGTTCAGGCCGTACCACCCGTGTGCCTTATGCACGTTCGGGCGGCCCATTTTTTGTTTTCTCCCTTGTGGCATATTCGTTTAGTCAGGCCCCTAAATGCCTAACCCATAACCCATTTAACCCAATTAACCCCCTGACCGTTCGGTTCTGGCTGTTTCATGCGAGGGCGCCCATGTCACATTTGCTAACATGTGAGCACCCAGGTGCCATCTTGTGCACGTTTGGGCTGCCTATTTTCTTATGCATTTAACCCCCTAAAACCCTAACCCATTTAATCCCCTACCCTAACCCTTAACCCCAAAAATCCTTAACTACTAAATCCATGTGATCACCCGAGTGCCATGTGCATGTTCGGGTGACCCGTTTGCCATTTTCTCTCTTATGGCATCGTTCGGTCGGGTGCGCCGTGTCGCGCCATGTCATGAGGTCCCCCGACCGGGCGCATTCGGGTTGGGTAGTTTTGTTCGAGGGCACCCGTATCAGTTTTGCTAAGTTGTGACCGCCCAGGTGCCTTGTGTACGTTCAGGCGGTCCATTTGCCATTTGCTACCTTGTCCCTCCGTGCGGCTGGGCACGCCGTGTCGCGTCGTGTGATGCCGCACGACCAAGGGCGCCCGGGTCGGGTCGTTTCATGCGAGGGCACCCATGTCAGATTTGCTAACTTGTGACCGCCCAGGTGCCTTGTGCACGTTTCGGCGGCCCATTTGTCGTTTGCTACCTCGTGCCTTCGTGCAACCGGGCGCGCCATTTTTCCTAGGTTGTGACCGCCAGGGTGCTTTGTGCATGTTCGAGTGGCCCGTTTTCCGTTTTCTCCCTTGTGGCATCATTCGGTCAGGTGCGCCGTGTCGCGCCGTGTGAGGTCGCCCGACTAGGTGCGTTCGGTTCGGGTCGTTTCGTTTGAGGGCGCCCGTATCAGTTTTGTTAAGTTCATGTGATCGCCCGAGTGCCATGTGCGTGTTCGGGTGGCCCGTTTTCCATTTGATCCCTTGTGGCATAGTTCGGTCGGACGCGCTGTGTCGCACCGTGTCATGAGGTCCCCTGACCGGGCGCATTCGGGTTGGGCAGTTTTGTTTGAGGGCGCCCATATCAGTTTTTCTAAGTTGTGACCACCCGGGTGCCTTGTGCACGTTTGGACGGCCCGTTTTCCGTTTTCTCCCTTGTGGCATCGTTCAGTCGGGCGCACCATGTCGTGCCGTGTGAGGTCGCCCGACTGGGTGCGTTTGGGTCGGGCTGTTTTGTTCGAGGGCACCCGTATCAGTTTTCAAGCTAATTTGTGACCGCCTGAGTGCCTTATGCACCTTTGGGCAGCCCATTTTCCGTTTTCTCCCTTGTGGCATCGTTCGGTCGGGCGCGCCTTGTCGCGCCGTGCGAGGTCGCCTGACCAGGCGCGTTCGGGTTGGGCCGTTTCGTTTGAGGGTGCCCGTATCAATTTTCATGCTAATTTGTGACCACCCAGGTGCCTTGTGCACCTTCGAGCAACCCGTTTTCCGTTTTCTCTCTTGTGGCATCGTTCGATCGGGCGCACCGTGCGAGGTCGCCCGACCGGGCGTGTTCGGGTTGGGCCGTTTCGTTCGAGGGCACCTGTATCAGTTTTGCTAAGTTGTGACTGCCCGGGTGCCTTGTGCACGTTCAGGTGGCCTGTTTGTCTTTTTCTCCCTTGTGGCATCGTTCGTTATATAATTATCTCCATACACGAACATTATGAAAATTACTATAAGGTCTATTTAAGGATGATTCATATAACGAAGAAAATATTGGAAATCAACTAATGAAGTTGAATAATTATGGTAATAATGAAAGTAATTTTGAAGGAACCTATAAAGTATGATGAAAGTAATTATTCTACCTAAAAATATTATATTTATTAATATTTTTTATTACTTATAAATAATAATTACAATGAATATTATAAGTAATGATTTTTACATCCAAAAATATTTATAAATTGTTTTTAAATAAAATAAAATAAGTTTATTTTGTAAAATATTACAGCAGTTTACAATAAATATATAAAATAATTTAAATAAAATAAATTATTCACTAATTTTTGAGTGGGAAATTGTCATATGATTTCATGTCATAGTTTCAATTTTTTCCCGCTCAGCTTGTTCGACCTATTCAAATTTTCTTAATCGACCTATTCAATTTTTTTTCCCGCTCAGCTTGTTCGACCTTTATGCCTTCTTTCCCATTATGCCCTATGATTCCATTCTGCCCTATTCAATTTTTTTTTCCCGCTCATTTTGTTCGACCTTTTTCTCATGAACTCTGAGCATGGCAAACAGCCTCTGTTCGAAACTCTCAGAATCGAATCGAAAAGAATTCAATGTTCAGAATCGAAGAGAAGTCGATGTTCAAACAGCCTTTGTTTGGATAGATTTGGCAGATCGGTCTATCAAACCACAGGCCTTCTTCGGCCATCCTATAGGTCGCTTCACAAATGGCCGCACCGCCATTGATTTCATAGGTATATAATTACTAGACTTCTGTTCTTTTTATACGTATTTACATAGAAATTAACATAATATTTATTATCAACTCAAGAAGTTATGCCCTAGTCTATGGGAAGGGTTTAGTAAGAATGTTATGGTGAAATCCTGAAGATTATTTTAGAAAATTGATTCATGTCCTCTGTTTTGTCATTTCTTTAAGCAACATACATGGGTTTTCCCTTTCCTTCGCCATATTTTGACCCACAAGCAAATTTCTCTAATGGGATTAATTTTTCTTCTGGAGGTAGCAGATTGCTGGATTCCACAGGTCAAGATTTGGTGAGTTGCATTCCTGTTTTCAATATTGCATTCATGGACTCTGTATTTCATGGATTCTGATTATGTAACATTATTATTATATGGTATTCTCTTTTATAATTTGCCAATTAATGTTTTTGATCCATCTCCTACCCCTGTAGAATATTATTTCATTGAGTCATCAAATATGGCAATTCACACACTTTGCTTCAACTTTAGTGAAGAAGAATGGCAGTATTGCAGTTGAATCTTACCTGTCCAAGTCTTGATATTGTATTTCTGTTGGAGGAAACGACCTAAGGAACTATATACAGAACGCTACATTCCAAAATACTACTACTCCTCAGGACCTAGTTACATTGTTACTCAACAAATATGACCAATATTTATCAGTAAGTTCCAAATTTTGTTTAGTTTTGCAGATTCATTTATGTGTGAACATTATTTTACTGAAGCTACTACTTATGGGATGAAATTTCTTCAGAGGCTTTACCGCTCCGGGGCAAGAAAGTTTCTTTTGATCGACATTTCCACCGTGGGATGCACTCCATCTTCGAGGGTTTTTAGCTACATAAATAGGGCCAATGGGCAATGTCTGGATATAGCAAATATTTTTTTTGAAATAACAAGGGTTATTGTTGTCACTGACATACTGCAAGTTGGGTATTGGATGCAGGATTTGTGGATACCAGGTCTTTCTGCTGCGGTTCAGGGGCGTTTAATGCACAAGTGAGATGTGGGCAATGGAAGGCAAAGGTAGTGGGAGCAGCAAATGGCAAACCGTTTATCTGTAAGGACCCAAATTTGTACCTGTTTTGGGATGGGATTCACCCCATTGAGAGATAGAATGCCATCTTTGCTCAACAAATCTGGATCGGAAATTCCTCAATTATATCTCCATTTAATCTCTCCTCTCTGGTCCTCGGCAATGGCATACATACCCCTCCTTAACCCTAACAATACACTCTGTTAAAGCCTGTACCAGATTAAATATAAAGTTGTGCACATTGTCATAATTTTTGTTCTTTATGCTCTGTTTTTCTAACTTTGATTTCTGTTCTTTTCTTTTTCTATTTTGTTGTTGCATATATTTTTTAGTCCAAACCGTGCAATTTCATTATTATCTTCCAGATATGACCAAGTAACCAACAAAGTATTCTATGTTGTGTAGTTTTTTTTTCTAAAAGGATTCTATGCTGTGTAGGTTATATAAATTTCAAATTCCATCACTCTTGTCGGCACATTCACATGTTATTATGGGTGTAAATAAACAAGTGTTTCATTGTTATGGTATAAATAAACAAGTGTTGTCAAGTGTAAACAAGTGGTGTATATATATTTCTTGTAAAATAATTTCTGCAAGAGAAGTGCTTGTTGCAGTGTCTCTGTTGAGTTTAATTTGTGCATAGACCTTCTTCAAGAACTGTAATAGTGAATGGGAAGGCCAATTGGTGTCACAAGAAGCAAAATATTACACATATGCAGGCTTGTGACACGGTGCAACACGACATCGTTCACATTGCACAACAGTTTGTATTCAAGAACCCTCCCAAAGATATCCATTGCTCTACTGTTTATGGAGTTCATAAATATAGGCACATAACATGTTGAGTTTTAGCATTCAGATAAGAAGTTGAATTGAGATCAAGATCTCCTAACTGGAGAGGCATGTAGTGTGTCACCATTATTTACTGACATTTTTACTGGATGTATGTCATCATAATAGTAATTTGAAATTTTTGCAGTATTGGGTGCTGAACTGTAGGATGTGATGTTTTTTCTTTCTATGGAATATTGGCTGGGACATATTCCATATAGTGGTTGATTCCAAGGAAAGTCGACCCAACTCTCTACAGGTGAATTTGGTTGAGTTCCTCTAGTTTTCGGGGTTGAATCCCTTGATAATATGGGGGCTTACCCAGTAATTACACAATTATTTAAGGAGTTCTGATTTCAGGTTGAAACACTTGGGTTTCCCAGATGAAGCCAATGTAATTGCAGCGTTATATATAATATTGTGTGAGATGACTAAGAAGTATCATATTTACTGTAATCAGGCTTGAGCACAAGAGATTTTTTCATGTAAATGTGAATGTAAAGATACATGATGGGAATAAAACTCAACCCATATATTATCAGTTAAACCATAGTCACCAAAAGCTACTTTCACATTGCACAACAATTTGTATTCAAGAACCCTCCCAAAGATATGCATTGCTCTGCTGTTTATGGAGTTCATAAATATAGGCACATAACACATTGAGTTTTAGCATTCAGATAAGAAGTTGAATTGAGATCAAGATCTCCTAACTGGAGAGGCATGTAGTGTGTCACCATTCTTTACTGACATTTTTATTGGATGTATGTCATCATAATAGTTATTTGAACTTTTTGCAGTATTGGGTGTTGAACTGTAGGATGTGATGTTTTGTATTTCTATGGAATATTGGCTGGGACATATTCCATATAGTTGCTGATTCCAAGGAAAGTTGACCCAACTCTCTACAGGTGAATCTGGTTGAGTTCCTCTAGTTTTCGGGGTTGAATCCCTTGATAAGATGGGGGCTTATCATTAAACTTCTCCTGGGACAAGTTCTAAAGACGGTTGAAGACAAGTTACTGGGTTTTTGGAGCCATAATCCTTGCCAGAACAGTGCTGAGCGTGTGAATGTGAACGGGAAAAAATTTCTGGGTAGTAAAGGGTAAGCGCACCACTATTTGAAGAGCATTTTCCTTAGCTGGAAGTCATGGCATGTTTCAGACTGCTCGTGGGCATTATCTCTGGGCCTGAATATAGACATTCTCCTTACTTGTGCATATTATTCTGCTCCTGGGACTGCATTTTCTGTAAACTTGTGGGTGTATCACTCTAAGTGGCTCGTATCAACCATTGCTTGTTGATCTGGTTTTATACCAGCAATCGAAAATCTGAACTAGAGGCTCTCTATTAGGATAGTGTATCTCTGCTTCACATGAGGGTGAAATTTCTCAAGGAAACAGCATTATAACCTCTGTGGAGGCCAATATATACCAGGTTACTCTTGTATCTCTGTGGAGGCCAATATATACCAGGTTACTCTTGTGTATTTACTTTCATGAAAAATGATGACCTGTAGTGTCCAATGCAGTCTATGATATGAGTTTATTAATGTTGTTATAAAGTTATGAATGGTGAAATGAAAATTCAGCAGTTTTCTTGAGACTGGTTCCTTTATATGTGCTTCACAATATACTTGGATTTGACACCAGAGACTATTTCAACTACATAAATGTTCAGTTGAAATATTGGGAAAACAGGTATCATTTAAAACTCAAATTAAAACTCTGAAAAATCGTTAAAAACCCACAGTACTATAAGGTGGAATCTTGCAGGTGAATTAAATTTTCGTGAGAAAATAGATCTGTATAAGAAATTACAGTAAGAAGATGCGGTAATTTTCATTTTGGAATGAAATTACGGTAATGAAAATTAGAAATTACGGTAATTTTCATTGCTATTCATTGTTAAATTGTAATTTTCATTTCTTTTTTAAATTTAACAAGCCGTCGGTATACTGACGCCTTGAAAGCGTCGGTCTTGCAATGCCTTGGGAAAGCGTCGGTCTTGCGACGTCCAAAAACGTCAGTCTTGCGACGTCCAAAAACATCGGTCTTGCGACGCGCTGGGACAAAGCGTCGGTCTTGTGACGCCCAAGAACCGTCGGTCTTGCGACGCCTTAAAAGCGTGGTTAGCCATAGAGTATTGCGACGCTTTGTAGGTGTTGGTATTGCGACACTTCCATAAAGCGTCAATATTGCGACACTTTCCAGGTGTCGTAATTGCGACACTTTACAAGTGTCGGTATTGCGACACCTCTGGAAAACGTTGGATTAAGTGTCACAATACCGACACTTTATGGAAGTGTTGAAAGACCGACGTTATGGCTAGCCATGCTTTGAAGTGCCTCAAACTGTCACTCTTGCGACGACTAGGTGTCGGAAAACCGACAAATTGGCCGTCGGAAATTGGGCCAAATTTACGAGTGAGAGAAGACAATATTTGATACATTTAGAGAAATCAAGTTGAAGAATTATATCTTGAAGAATAGCACCTACAATCAATTCTAGAAGCAGACTTCCAGTTCTCATAGTAGGATGTTTTCAGCATTTGACTCTGAGAAAGGAAAAATGAAAATGGCCTTTCTGGAGGCACAAATTTCACAACCCAAGACAAAAATAGATTACAAGAGGACTTCATTTGAGTTTGAAATCAAAGACATCCATCCCATTGATCAAATGGAGATGCACCAACAAACAGGTGAAATGATTGAATATGCATTGACTAATACAACTATGAGTTTGTCTAAATTGTAGGTTTCCTTAGCAAATATTTAGTCACAACTAAAGATGGAGAAATTCTCCTCTCTCGCCAAGGATACAAGAATTAATTCTTTGAAAGACTTAGTAGTCAGAGTTGGATATGATCCTTCCAACATTAAAGCTGCAGAAGAAATAATAAAGAAGAAACATGCTGACATTACAGAATTAAGGAAGCAACTAAAATTTTCCGCCACAGAAGACCCTTTAACCAAGGATATTGAAGAAACAGAGTCTCAGAAGTCTGACACGATGAAGCTCATCATGGAGAAAAATTCTCAATTAAGACAAATGGAATCAGAAATGGAGAAAACGATCAAAGATAAGGAGCAGGCTGCTAATATTTCTATGGTTCCTTTCGAGGTTGTACCTCTTACAGCCATCCCCACAGCTATAGCTTCTGCAACAACTACAATAGATGGTGCAAAAAATTTAACAAAGGCAGTGTAGAATTTGTCTATCCAGATAGAGGAAATTAAGAAACTTCAAGATCAAGTTAAACTATTGCAAGACTATAAATCCAGAAGTGAAAGTTCTCATGCAGCTAAAGCACAAAGAGCACAAAAAATGATAGAAAGGTTGCAGAAGTTAGAGAGAGAGTCATCAATTGGACAGACATTGGGCCAACTCAAAGAAATAATCTGAACATATATCATTGAATCCATAAATGAAGTCTGGCCCTGCATCTATATTATATTCGAATAGAGGGAATTGATAGAGAAAGCTTATGATGCCATTACAACCGTCAAGGAAGATCTTGAAGATATGCCTACTACAACCAACAACATCATCAAGTTCTTAAATTCCAATAACAGATATGAGCTGGATGACTTGGGAGTGGATGATAGAACTGAGACAATTTTAGAAGTGAAGAAGGTTCTTACAAAGAAGAATCTGATTGTTCAGCTGGAAGAGAAATGCCACAGCCTAGAGATAGTTGTGAATAGATTCTTCAATAGAATTGAACCTTTAACACAGAAGGGTCTGCCTTCTCTCTTTGTAATTAATGACAAGCTGATGAACCGACAAGACTATGTGAAGAAAATAAGTGAGATTTCCAAAGACACTGCCAAATATTCCAATATCAAAGGCACCATGATAGGGAAAGCATTCTTGGAAGCATTGAGTCATGATATTTTCATCCAACATGAGGTAAACCACATCTTTGTGGTAAAACCTACTTTTTCCAGATATACTGAAGTGGATGAAATTTACAGAAAGGTATTTAAGTTAACTATCCCAGATGAAGATCGATGGGATAAGTTACGTGAAATTTAGTAGTAAAGAGTAAATGAGAAAGTTCAACTGCAACCAGCACATTAGCCAACACCACAGCCAGCGCAACCCACAAATAGGTCTACTCAGCAATTGTTTCCTTAAAAACAGTGCCAACATTCCAGATCACCTCCACCGAGCCTATTTTTTGTCACACTTAGAGTTTATTGTTCGATTTAGGCTAATAATACACTGTCTGTTGAGACAACATTCATTGTAATCAACTTTTTAATATTTTAGTATAAATACTTCATTATTTGAAGTATTCTAGGTTGATTTCTGAATATATTTTTCCTACTGTGAAATTGTAATTTCCAAGTTTTGCTGGAGCATTAGTAATACAAAGTTTTCTTTCAGGATTCATGTGGTGTATTCACTGGTGAAGAATTTCTATTGTTACTGTGTTTTCCATTGTTTTTTCTTTTCTTTATGTATCATAAATTCTTAATTGTAAAAAAGAAAGTGCGATTAATAGGACACATTAATTAAAACACCTTATTATGGCTGATTTTACAATTTATATGTTTTCCACTGAAGTCATATTGAAAAATACTTAATTTATTTTCAGTCTCAACTGAAATTCACTTTTCTTCCATCTCCATAATTCATTTAAAAATCTAAAAATATCCAGTTAATGCAACCTAGCTTTCCGTGTTATAACACTTTTAAATATTGATGCAACATCCAGTTTTATATTTTTTGAATCCATTTCCCAATGGGAATATAGAGAAAATCAACCAAATCAAACAAAATCAAACAAACAACCAAGTACAGTCATAACTAGCCTAATATCCATTTAAAACAAAGTTAAATTATAAAGAGAGATCCCTCTCTGAAGCTGGAAGGACTAGATCCCAGTTTCCAAAGTGGTTTTTATGTTTTCCTATGTGTATATTGTGCCAATCTTTTAAATTACAGATCGATAACATAGTGGTGACCATACTGGGGAAAAATTGAAAAAATTGTAATTTTTTAGATTTCATAACCCTGCTTAAAAAATTGTATGATAGGAATACTTCAAGAAGATTGGTTTATTTTTCATTTTTTGTAAATAGTAAGTGTCTGTGTGCATTATATCATAACTCTGGCTCCTAAACGAGCCTACACTAGATCTCATCCCGATCCACAGTAATTGTAGATGACCGCGAGAAGATACTGAGAAGAAAGAACATAAAAGAGAGCCAAGGAAGTAGCAGTCCTCCTCATAGAGCAGATTCAATTCCCAAAAGACTTTGTAACTCAACAAGACATTGAGTTTGACTTAAATTTTGAACAAAGCTTATTTAGAACTAAGTTAGCCAATTGGGCAGATCAAATAGTAGTAGACCAAGCTACATTAAGAAGACATTCATATAAAGCACAATCTGCTCCTTCTGATATAGATCTTCAAATTATCCAAGACTTTGATAAATTATCTGTAGAACTCTCTGCTCCGACTTCTTATGCAGAATCATCCACCTCATCGCAATCTGTACATCCTAGATCAGTAAGCCCCACCCCTTTTGTAGTATCTACCACTACTCCGATACTTTATCATCAAGCAACTCAAACTCCTTCTTCTCCTCAATACTCAACCACAATCCAACCTTCATCTCCACCAAAACCCCAGTTTTCAGCTCAACCCTTTATCCAACAACTACACGTGATCAATCCTCATTTTGCTCATGCCCATATCCCTATAATGGTAGCTAGATATGCCCCCCTTTTCCTTCAAGCTCATTTGGAAAACATGCCACAGGATTATCAAACAAGAATTCCTCAATTTGATGGAACTGGACCTATCACTGCCCAACAACATGTAGATAGGATGGATGATAGTTTTGACCTTCAGGAGGTAGATGAGGAAAGCGTAAAACTTAGGTTATTTGCACAAAGTCTCACAGGAGAGGTGAGGAAATGGTTTAAAGCATTACCTGCTGCTAGCATTAATGATCTCTCTGGATTCCATCAAACATTCCTTAATAGGTGGGAAATTAAAAAGAACCCTCTTCATATTTTATTTGAGTATGAAAGCATTAGGAGGGCACCAGGGGAAAGTGTTCAGGACTATTGCACTAGATTTAATACTGTATACAACGCAATTCCTGCTAACATTAAACCACCACAAGGTTTAGACTTAATCAAATTCCCAGATGGCTTTGAGGCAGACATGTCTTACCAGCTTAGAGAAAGAAATTCATCAACATTAGAAGAAATTCAAAGGGATGTAGTGAGTTAGCAAAGAGAGCTATACTCAGGAATGAAAGGAGAGTAACCATAAAATAAGAACCCTCTACCTCTTCTGCTGATGCTAAAATTGATTCCTTAGTCAGAACAGTAGAAAGAATGATGGAAAGGATTAATTTAAATGAGAGGGATGCTCCTAGAGAAAATCATCCTGCACCTCAAAATCATAATCAAAATCCTAGGAGAAATCCTCCCCAAATCAAACAAAGAGAACATAGGGGTCATGATCAGCAAATTAGGCCTCCATTTCAGGATAATTATGCTGATGATGATGGAGAAGTAGTAGAAGAGGTAGAAGACAACAAGATAAATTTAATGGGTATCAATGATGATGAAACTATGTTTCTTACTCAGGAAGAGCAAGAATTATTTGAAAATTCTATTATGGAAGTTCATACACAGTATAATCTTAGGAGTAAGAAAACATCACATGCTCCAAATAAAAAGAATAATGAAAATCCTGTCAAGAAAAACTCTGACACCACTTCAAAGAAAACTCCATAAAATGTTTCTAAGAAAACTGCTAATAGTTCTAGCAAAAAGACAGTCGAAATTCCTGTCAAAAATATTGTTGAGAGTACTTCCAAAACTACTCAAACATATATTCCAACCACCAGTCACCAAAAATAACACGTGTCAAAATAAATTTTTGATAAATCTAATTTTCTTAACTTAAATAAATTTCAAACATCATTCAATATTGAAAATGAACTAGCAAAGCTGAAAATTCCTATCCCCTTGACAAAATTAATGAACAAAAATTTGTACAGAACTCAGGTTATGAAAGCTCTGAACATAGGGGAAAACACTGACACTGTCAATCTGAATGATGATCGGCCTGGATTATTATTTGGTCCATAGGTAGATGGTAAACCACGGGAAGGAGGAGTTCCTCCATTCTATGTCAGTCTTAACGTTCATGATAAGATTCTCCATAATGCTATGTTAGATTCAGGTGCTTCGCATAACTTGATGCCAAAAGATGTTATGGAGAAGCTTGACCTTGAAATTACTAGACCTTAAAAATATTTGTATTCATTAAATTCTAGCAAAGTAATATGTTTAGGGCTCATTAAGGATCTATGTGTTACTTTAGCCCAAATCCCAGCTAAGATTCTAGTAATGGATATAGTGGTTGTTGATATTCCCCCTAAATATGGCATGCTGTGTCATGCTCATGGGGAGAAAAATTACAAGGGACCCTACAAATGGATATGACTTATGCTACCATACTAGTGTTTGGTCAGCAGAGAAGACCATATATGGAAACCTTAATGAAATACATGGTGATTAGTCAGAAGAAACCACATAACTACCCCCTTTACTCTATTCACTTTGACTTAGACTCCTTCATTCTGATGGAGATATTGATGCTTATGTCACTAATGTTGAAAACGACATTTGTGAAACACATGAAAATCAAACACAAATTGTACAAAAAAACATTGAAACTGAGCTTTTTTGGAACATACGTTTTGATGGCTCTTGTAGTAGAGCAGGGTCAGGAGCAGGTGTGTGGGTCTAAAATTCAGGAAATAATAATGCAGATGGTCATTCATATAAACTGAATTTTCAATGTACCAATAACATAGCAGAATATGAAGCACTTCTTTTAGGCTTGCAATTATTGAAGAAATTAGGTGCTAAAAGGATTTCTGTCCATGGAGATTCTGAATTGATTGTAAAACAGATCAAAGTAGAATATCCTACAAAACATCCTAGACTGAGAGCATACAGAAATGTTGTGCTTGATTTCCTTCAAACTTTTGTAGAATATGATCTTGTTGTTATCCCTAGAAATCAGAATGTCCTTGCGAATGGTCTGGCTTTTTGAGCCAACACATGCAAAATGCTTCATCCCAATAGACAATATACAGTGGACGTTAAACATCATCCAGGTGTACCAGATAAAAAAAAGAGGTATTGGCAGGTATTTGGAAATGAAAAACATATTGAAATTTTTTTGCAGTCCAAGGATGAGTATGAGGAAAATAACATAGATTTAGATTGTGAAGTAGAAAATTAGATAATTGTACATACTAATGTAGGAGAATAGTTTGATGAATTAGATGTAAATATTTATGTAGATGAAGTTGTACATAAATTAGAGTTGCATGAAATTGATCCAGAAAAAGAATAATTTGAAATAATTCAGCCTAAAAACAATATTTTACCTAGAGGTTTAGTTCCATTAGAAGAGTTTTTTGATTTTAACGATGCAGAAAAAAAGCCAAAAATAAAGCCCACGGGGGTAGATGTACAAGAATGTAATATAGGTAGTGAACAAAATCCTAAAATGATAAAACTTTCAAAATCACTACCTACTGTTAAAAAACAAGAATACATAGCTTTATTCAAATAATTCATTGATGTCTTTTCCTAGAGCTATGAGGATCTCAAAGCATATGACACTAGTGTCATTAAACACAAAATCCCAATCAAGGAAGATCAGAAACTGTAGAAATTTATTAATACTGATGTATTACCGGATCCTCCTGATCTAACAATATTTATCTTCTTGCTAAATATAGAATCCTTCCACTGTTAAACTTGTGGAAATTTAAAACTCAATTGCAAACACATGTGAATAAATTCAATCACACATAACACAGTTGTTTAACGGGAAAGCTAAAAACCCCAACTATCATATATCATGTATATCAATGGAATCATGTAATAATCTCATACAAAGCTTAGTACATCAAGCTCTCAGTACAATCAACAATCATTACACACTGTCATGCAGAAATTTGCATATCTATGCACCAATTTCTTGCCTCCTGACAGCCTGCCTCCACTGCGCAATCCCTGTTGAAGAAGACCCCTGAATGAATTCGAATTGGCCTTTCCTTGACTGCGCAATCCTCATTGGAAACTCCAATGTGTTTCAGATGCATTGAATGCATCACTATAGTCACAATGGATAGTCCATCTCACCCTTTCACCTATCTCTCCACTGGGTCTCCACTGGAATTGACATCCAAGTAGTTAACTGCTGTATTTTTTCAGTTGTTAAAATTATTATTAAAATTAAATCGAATTAGGAAATAAATAAATAATTTAAAAGTAGAAATAATAATTAAAATAAAATTTAGCTAAAACATTCAATTTGTCGTTTCTATTTTTGGGGCTAACCCATGGTTTTTCAAATGGTATTGTTCTCTAATGTAGGTTATGTAGGTTATTTAAAGGCATAAAGTTTCAATTAATTTCTAGTTATCTAATATTTGTGTCAAGATTTTAATTATTAATTAAATTAAATTAATAAAAATAATTAAAATAAAGTTTTGGGGCTAACCCATGGTTTTGCGAATGGTATCATTCTCAAATGTAGCCTATTTAAAGGCATAAAATTCCATTTAATTTCCAATTATCTAAAAATTGTGGGAGGCTTTGAGCTATTAATTAAATTAAAATAATAAAAAATAATTAATTAAATAAAAAATAAATATAATTAATAATAAAAATAAAATTTAGCTAAAATAGTCAAATTATTGTTTATCGTTTTGGGACTAACCCATGGTTTTTCAGTGGTATTATTCTTTCCAATTAATTTCCAATTATCTAAAATTTATGGTGAGCTTTGAGCTATTAATTAAATTAAATTAATAAAAAAATTATTTATTTATTTTGCTGGCCAAAATTTTTACATTATTTCATAAAAAAAATAACAACAAATACTCCTAAAACACCCTGCTTTGTAGTCTTCACTCCAATTATATTTGTTAACCATGAAAATCAATATGAGCAAGATGAACCTCCATCTCATCCAACCATTCGCAGGTTCATCTCATCCAACCGTTCGCTTACACGACGTTGGCTCCAGTGCACAGACACCAGACGGTTCCAAAATGTCCACCTGACTTTATTTAATTTTATTTATATACGCAATTTTTTGACGAATAACCTCCAAGGTGACCAAAATATTCTGCAGTATTTTGGTGATAAATTCCAACGTGGGTGGTTTCTCCACATGTCCCAATGACTGAGACGTGCTTGAGAAACTTCCCCTTCCATGTTTGCACCATCCATCACATCTTCATTCATCTCCTCTGCTTGGTCGGTCCACTGCCCAAGTTGCCTAGGAGGCTCTACTCCTCATCCAGGGTGACCACGTTGGTGCAACATAGTAATCGGGTCGTCTAAAGACTAGGGAGGGGGCATCAAAGAGACAGAGAACAACCTACTCCCCCAAAGCAGCACATAGGACAGTAGTGGATAGTGGAGAGAGAAACATAGAGGACAGGGACAGTGTGCAGAGCAACAAGTTTCAGTGATCAGACCAACAAATATTGAAGAGTTAAGCATAAAAAAAAGGGTAAGTTTTGGGCAAAGACTTTGATTTCCCTTAATGTCATCATGATAATGGGACAAGAAAATTTAGAACCCGTGGAAACAAATGATATAGGGCAAGTGAAAATTGCCTCATCAGCCAAAACTGGGAAGTGGGTTTGGGTCAATGCCAAACAATATCGGGGCATTTTAAAACGGAGACTAGCTCATCTAAAATGGGAGCAGACAAGGAAAAGATGGTCTCAAAGGGAGAGTACTCTTCACAAGAAACAACATTCAAACAAGACTTCTTTGCAAGCATGTGGCAACAAGTCCAAAGGAAAAGAAAAAGTCATTGATGATTATGCTTTATATAGTCCCACATCCACACCTCTCACTTGGTCATCTGGTTTTTATGTGAAAGGACTCTTAAATGTAAAATAAAGGTTGGAAGTAGTAGAAGCTAAAGAGCTGGAAAGAGATTGTACAATCCATATAATAATAGCTGAAAACCAGGCTTTAGTAGAAAGCAACAAAGTTCTGAAGGAACAAGTGTCATTACTGCAGGAAGCTCTCCGAATAGGGAAAACAGAATGGCAACGCATGAAAGCGGAGGTGCAAGACATGAAGAAATTTGCAGTGGAGAATACAAAGGTGATGAATGCAAAGCCATCCCAAGATAAGGGGAAAGCAGTTGCCCAAATAGACAACAATGAAGAAACATCAAGAGAAGGGAAGAAAGGAGATTCCACAAAACTCTCCAAAACTTGGGCTCAAGTTATTAGAAATTCTGCTAAGAGGGAAGGAGAAACAAACATTCAGGTTAACAACATGCAAGATAGAGAAAGAAAGGAAAGACAAGATAGAGCAACAAACATAATTATTAAAGGGGTGAAAGATTATGGGAAAAATGAATGTACTCTTGACCTTGCAAGAGACTTCTTGAAAGACAAGCTCCAATGGCAAGGACAAATATGTCAAGCATGGAGAGTAGGTAAGCTTAACCGTGAGAGAGCCAGGCCCATAAAAGTCATCATTCCCAACTTGCGTGATAAAGATATCATTCTAAGCAAGAAGCAACTCTTGAGGGGTTCTCGGTTTTTTCTAGAAGAAGATTTAACCGTAAGACAACAAGAGGAAAGGAGGGATGAAATGACAAAAGATAGGGAAGCAAGAGATGAGGGAAAAAGAGCATGGATTTATAAAGGTAAAGCCGTGATTGTGCAATTTGGACCTCCTTCCAAAACAAGGCAGCAAAATGATAACAAAGAAGAGGTAGAAAACTCTTCAGCAAGAAATGAGGAACCAAGGTCATTATGGGCAAGCAAGGACAAAGACTCAATTGTGAGTCTTGCATGTCAAAACAAACAACAATCAAGTCTTACCCAGGTTTCCTTAAGATTAGTTTGTTGGAACTGCAGGGGTTACCCATGGAGATGAGGACCTGGGTTAGGGCCTATTGCGGAAGGTAGAGACATAATTTGCCTCATAGAAACACATGAGCATGAAGGGTGCAAGACACCTTTGTTTGAAGGGTACTGGAAGATAGCAATGTGGAACAAGGTAGCAGGGAATGGCAAAGGTCATGGGGGTATCATGGTATTAGTAAGAGAAAAAGAAGGTCATTTCATTCAGCTAGAAAAAGAAGACCCAAATAAGCAATTTGTGTGGCTTAAAATATCAGAAAATGGAAATCACATCAGAATTGCAGCATGCTATTTTGCGCTGCAAGTTTCAAAAATCTACAAAAGTAGAGGGATTGACCACAAAGATCCCTTTGTAGCCCTAAAAACAGATATCTCAATATATTCTCAGCTAGGTGAAGTCCTTATAGTGGGGGATTTCAATGCTAGAACTGCAGGTGAACAAGCTAGAATTCTTTGTTGTAAAGAAGAGAGTGACCCTATCTGGCTTACAGAAGAGAGTAATCATCAGTGGCAATGAATTTTAGAGGATAAAGGCTGCAATCACTTTGGAGAAAAATTACTTACACTATGTGGGGCTTTCGATTTAGTCATTTGTAATGGTTTGACTAGATGGGAAAAGTCCGGTAATTTCACTTGAAATACTTACAATGGAGAAAGTGTAGTAGATTGTGTAATTTTCTCACATAGTTTGTGTGAGAAAATGGAGGAAGTGCTGATTGGGGATCAAATTTGGGACTTAAAATCAGATCACAAGCCAATTTATTTAAGTTTCTCTTGGACCGGAAAGAAGCAATTAGGGTCAAAAACTCAGTGTGTTCAACAAAATCCCCCAAAGGGAAGAATTCTTTTTATTCCATAGAATTGTAACACCTTCAAAATAACGCTAGAGAGGCTCTTCAAGAAGGAGGAAATCACATCTCATGGCCTTCATAGTCACGGATTAACACATCTAATTCAAAGCGCACTTGCTGAGTGAAAAAGAGCAAAAATTAAGAAGTCTGAAACAAATTGCTTTCTGATTAATGCTTGGTTTGACGAGGAATGCAAAAATGCAAGGAGAAGGTGGAAGGAATCAGACACGGATAACATAAAGCTCAAAGCTTACAAGCAGATAGTAAAAAAGAAAAAGGCTGATTTCATGGTTTCAAGGAGAGAAGAACTAATCTTCCTTGGGAAAAATAACCCCAAATTATTCTGGAAGGAGCTCCAACCGAAAAAGGTACAAACTGAAAACAACATTACAACTTCTAAATGGTTTGACTATGCAAGACAACTTTATGAACAGGATCCCAAGGTTTACCCTCCTCCCTTGGTCAACATAGACACAAAACTCTTCACAGTACAAGAGGTAGAGATGTGTATCAAGAAGTTGGGCGCTGGAAAAGCAAATGACTTATATGAACTCCAAGCAGAGTATCTAAAGTGGAGCTTAAAAATTCTTTCACCTCACATCACAAAAATTTCAACAACATCTTACAGCAGGGGTTCCCCACAGATTGGACAACTAGTATGGCAATACCTCTTTTCAAGAGTGGTGACATCAATAATCCCTCCAATTGTAGAACCATAATGATAAACCCCTTGTTTGCAAAGTTATTTGGAAGCATGTTAGAAAATAAAATCAGCAAGTGGGCAAAATAAAGAGATAAACGTGCTAAAGGGCAAGCAGGTTTTAGACCTAAACATTCCACAGTTGATCATTGTATAACTTTAAGGCACATCATTGAAAAATTTTGGGAAAAAAAGGAAGAAGTTTTCTGTTGCTTTGTTGATTTTAGAAAAGCCTTTGACATGGTTCCTAGGGATAAGCTTTGGGGCAGAATGGAGGAACTCGGGGTTCCCAGGCATTTGAGAGCAGTTGTGCATAGTTTGTATGAAGAGGTGAAAGTCAAAATCAGAACTTCAGCATGCATTTCTGAAAGTTTTAGAAGCGATATCGGGGTCAAGCAAGGTTGCCCATTGTCTCCTACCCTTTTTGGGTTATATATTGACAAGCTTGAAGAGTGGCTAAATTCGCAAGGGGGTGATGGTATCCATTTGGGCAAGTTTGTTATAAGGTTTCTTTTGTACGCAGATGACCTTATATTGATTGCTAAATCGGCTCTTGGTTTGCAAGAGCATTTACGTTCCCTTGAGCATTTTTGTAGAAGGGTTGGGATGCAAGTCAATATTAGCAAAACGAAAGTAGTGGTTTTCTCTAACAAAAGAAAGCATAACCAACATAAGTTCTATTTTGAAGGTAGCATTCTGGAAGAAGTTGCAGACTACAAATACCTCGGAATTGACTTCAACAGAAAATTAAGTTGGGACGGTTGTAGAAAGAAAATAACTTTAGGGGGTTGGAAAGCATTTTATGCTCTTCAAAACAGGTGTAGAGAGGCAGAGCTGTGGGACTGGAAAACCACTCTAACTCTTTTTGGGCTTCTAGTGATTCTGGTGATTCTCTACGGTTGTGAACTGTGGGCCAGTAGCACAACCGAGATGCAGTGGAAACAAATTGAGAAAATTCAGAAGCATTTGATTACAAACAAATTCAAAATTAAAAGTGCGGTTCCTTATGCTATTCTGTTAAGTGAAACAGGGGCTGCTCCTATTGAAGCAATTGTTATGGTGCGAGTCATAAGGTATCTGAAAAAATTGAGCAAATGGAAGAGGGTAGATGGCCTAAGGTTGTGTTTAGTGACAGATTGTGCAAAAGAAAGAAGACTTGGATGCCGCAAAATAACAAATGGTTTAGTGAATGGGGTATTTGCTTGAACATGTGTCCTACAAACAGTAAAGAGATAAAAAAAAATTGTTATGGATAAGTTCCACAAACGTACTTGGGAGAAAGAGCTAGGCAGAAAGAAGAAGTACTACATTTAAGAGTTTAACCCCATGCATAACCATCAACAAAAGACATACATAGGGGCTAATATTTCTTGGAGATCTAAAATTATTATTGCTCAATTAAGGACTAATTCTCATCAACTCTATTGTGAAACGGGGCGTTGGAAAAGACCAAAAGAAATGTGGGAGGAAAGAGTATGTATTTTTTGCTCCTCCGGAAAAGTGGAAACAGAAAAACATTTCGTTTTAGAATGCTAGGCCTTCAAAGACAGTAGGGAAAACTATGTAGGTATTCTGGCAGCTAGTTCTTGGGATAATCTATTCAGCGAAGAGTTTGTCGATAAGCTGGGAGCGATTATTGTAAAACTTCACAGGAAAAGGGCCGAATACAAGAGCTAGATAGAGAAGCAATCTGTCCCATAGGCTATTTTTAGCCTCGTGGACATTAAAAATACTTTCTTTCTTTTATTCCCGCCCTCTTGAAAGAACACAACCACACTAAAATTCCATTGCCTTTTGTCACTTCTGACACACAGGATGCAATTCAAATTAACACCAACGATAGAAGAGGGGTCCTCTACGGAGCCTCCAAGATGAAAGGACCATAAAACGTTTCCCCTCCAGCACCCCAGAACATAATTTAACCACAAAAATGCACCCAGATACTTGTGAAGCACAAAAATAGGAAGAAAATAAGACCAAACTGGAAGAACCCCTACCCATTTTCTTTCGAGACCTCGCCCGAGGCACTGTATGAAGGTTGTCATCCACACTCTTGTAGCACACTGTGTATACCCATGAGCTCTGTAACATGGATCCCACACCACCCTAGTCACTCGAATAAGCCCATAATTATAAGCATAACATCTGCCACCAGCATCCCTCACTACAAGGCTTCCTAGATAGACGGGGATGCACAAGTGGAGAGCATGTGCACACTCAACCT
The DNA here is from genome assembly GCA_034641835.2 of Pinus albicaulis. Classification (NCBI taxonomy): domain Eukaryota; kingdom Viridiplantae; phylum Streptophyta; class Pinopsida; order Pinales; family Pinaceae; genus Pinus; species Pinus albicaulis. Next base: position 1,096,856,534 of record CM076578.1, read on the forward strand.
TAGAGAAACCACAATACCTATCACCCATACCAAGACTCCAACAATAGTTGAAACCGTTGAGCGTCCTTGCTATATAGTGGCTTGGAAACCCTCCCGCTTCGATGCACACATCATATTTCATTACTTCGCCCGCTGCAAGTTAGTCTTTGTATTCCTTGTTCACCCACCCAAGTAAATAATTAATTAAAAAATAAATAAAATTGATAATTAAAATAAAATTTGGCTAAAATAATCAATTTATCATTGTTTGTTTTGTGATTAACTCATGGTTTTTCCAATGGTATTATTTTCTAATAAAGCCTATTTAAAGGCATAAAATTTCAATTAATTTTCAATTATTTAAAAATTATGGTAAGATTTGAGCTATTAATAAAAAGTAAATAAATAAAATTAATAATTAAAACAAAATTTAGCTAAAATAGTCAATTTATTATTGGTTGTTTTGGGGCTAACTCATGGTTTTTCCAATGGTATTCTTCTCTAATTTAGCCTATTTAAAGGCACACATTTCTAATTATCTAAAAATTGTGATAGGCTTTGAGTTTTTAATCTTATGAAATTGTTTTAAACTAATGTTGGGCCAATATTCTTTTTCTCCAAAGTCTATTAACGACTAGATCTGCTCCTACTTTGATCCAAGATTTATTGTTGAGGTAAGTACTACATTCTTTTTTCAAAATATTAAACTAGAAGTAGGAAAACCAACTTTGTTCTTAACTATGGATAATCTTCAAAAGTTTATTTATATATTTTGTTAGAATTTTATTATAATTTCCTTAGCATATTTGTGAGCAGTGAGTTGTTATTTAAAACAGAGCCCTAGCCAGTAGATAAAAATAGTTGAGGAAGGCCCCAATAAATAACTAAAGCCTTATAAGACAAAAACAATTTAGAATCATTTTTAAAAATATTAAAATATTTAAACAAAACAAAACAAAAAAAAAATTGGTCGAGGTTTCGTTGCTAAAGCACCTGTTCAATTCTCCTTTATTCCCTAGGGATTAGGCTCATAATAGTTTGGTCGGGGATATGGTCCTTTCAAGTGAGCCTACCCTAATTTTCTGTGACAATTTTTTTTTTTTTAAATTTTTAAAAACATTAAAAATTAAAATATTAATAAAAATATATATTTAATGGCATCACAACATCGATACCAATTCAAAGATAGAAATATTGGATTAATCTCTATTTTTTTGCTCCAATTTTTTCCTATCCCAACAAAAAGAAAATAATCCAATAATCCAACCATGAATTTAATGGCAGACTTCCAAAAATAATACATAAATGAAATAAGATGGATCTACATCGAGGTCTGTCGCAACATTATAAGACCACAATCCTTTACATATCTACGAGTTGGTCGTGCACAATATTTCTCTCTGGCAGTTATGGAGCTACCCGTTGCAATGACTTTACCATGTTATGGAGCTCTAGCACGCAGTTGCCTTCAATTGTGCCATTAATGTAATGACAGAAAAACAAATTTACGAGATGAATCCTTCGGTGACTAAGGAGAGAGGTCATCATAGAACCACTCACAACCACTAATACATCATTAAGATTCAACCAAAAAAGTGTTGGAAAAAATTATATTAAGAAAAAAATTGTAAAAATAAATATAATTAAATATTAATTTTAAAATAAATTTACAAAGGTAAATGTTGCTTTAATTTTGTGGTCCAAAAAAAAACATCCCATGTTCATTATGGTAACATGGGTAACGTGTTAAGAGGATACAACATATTGGTCAAATATTATATGTGCCAATGGCCCAAGAAGAACGCTAATTGTTGGACCATATGGCATATGCAAGGCTCAGTTTTTTATAATGACAATGTATATGTGGATTGGTCTATAGTATATTTCTACGCAATCTGCTATAACAAAAAACACATACGAAGTAAAAGTAAGTTGACATGAATCCAATATTTTTTTTAATCAATTAGAGAATAAGCCTTTGACCTCACTATGCCTTCATTAATCTTGCTCTCGTGAATGAATTTTCATAGTAGGTAGCAAGCATATTCTGTTGGACTTAGTTACGAAAGGATTCATGTGGGAGGTGATTCCTGTGTATAGTAATCCTGGGTAGGAGTTCACCGTATTCAATTATTGATTCTGATTGTTGTAAGGATCCAACAATACTCTTGATTTGTTCGAGAACCTACATGTAACCACGCACCTGAATCCAAAGAAACTTGGGCATGTTCCTATTGAATCCAAGATGTTACATTTCCATATATATGATCTATTAAATTTAAGGTTTCCTTCGATTAGAGGCAAGGAAATATACTTTGTTTAAAATCAGACTGTTATTAAATTAGTTTGTTTGGCTGGTGTAAACATTCATATGAGGTTTTAAAGAAGAATTGAATGGGCATTTCGTTTGATAGAAGCCACGGTCAGATAGTCAAAGCACCACTTAATATAAACATCCAATAAATAAATACCATATAAAAATCTAAACAAATAACCTATACAAATATCCCATATCCACCAGCAAAAAATCAACCATAAATTGCAATAAATATGCACATCAAAATTGCATTTAAATAATTAAATTACTTTTACATAACAAATATCCTATATCCACTAGCAAAAAATCAACCATAAATTGCAATAAATATACACATCAAAATTACATTTAAATAATTAAATTACTTTTAAAATTTAACAAATATACACATCAAAATTACATTAAAATAATTAATCTACCTTCTTAAAGGACATTCGTCAAATTCAAAACGCTAAGTGGAAAAGGCCACCTTTCTTGACGTACATTCTTCAAATTCCAACAATATATGGAAAATGTCACCATGCGTTCTGTGAAATGGAATGTCAAATCTTATCATTTTAAACTAGATTAGAGGAAAGTATATTTTATTTGCTTCGTGCCAACATTGCAATAATTCATGTGAGGTTTTTATATCCATGTGAAGTTCGTAGTGCACATATATAGAGCCATGACAAACTCATTATTAGTCCCTATTCTAGTTATTGCATAGTTAAAGTTACATATAACTCAATTGACAAAGGTTTTTTTCCCCTTTAGCTATTTAATTAATAAATAATCTATATTAAATATGAAAATAAAAGTGAAACACTTATCCCTTGTAAACTAGGAAGGTGGGACCACTTAAAGGGATTTGAACCCGTAACTTATGGAAAAAATTGCCTTATTAGGCCACACATTCACCACCAATTGAATGCTCCATAAGCTTTTAAAAACTTAAAGTCAATCATATTATTATTAACTACTATTTTTAAGTTAATCACAAAAAATGTGACACATTGATCTTCTTTATACCATGTAACATTTAAATGAATAACTTATTTATTATTATTATTTATATATATTTTAAAAAGTTTATTATTAAATTATATTTATATATATATATATATATATATATATATATATTGAATAAGACTAATTCTATTAGGAAAGCATATAGTACAATTTGAGATTACAATCAAGCGAAGCTGAAAAGTAGGGGAGCTGAAAATGATAAACTATCAACTTTGGTCTCAAAGAGCAATCATGGAATAAGTAAAAGACCACAAAGGGTAACAGAAATCAGAGGGCTAGACATAAATCTACCCAGAATGGGTCGAAACTTCCAAACGACATTTTTTCCCTTTCTTCTTACTGACATTGACCTAGCCATTGTGGTGCAGCTGGGCAGGAACCACTTGTAGACTATTGTGCGCTGAAGGAGGAGTCTTCTTGTCTGAATTGGAGGAAGAAGACTCATGGGTGAGTTTCTGCGAAATCAGAGGTGCATAGGGATCCTCAGTGCTAGCTAAAGGCGTGTCCTTCGGGTGTTCAACACCCTCCCCTTCCGCTTCAATATCCTCTTCATCCGAGCTAAAGGACTCTATGTCATCCATGGGGGGTGGATCACATGGTTTCCATATTTTGGATTTTGATTTGCGAATGATATTCTTCTTTTTGTCGAGGAACGTGGCACATGTGTTTTGAAGGTGCCCTGTCTGATGGCAATGGTGACATTGGAAGGCGGTGTTCTCATAGTCTAGGGTCTGTGTCCAATGGAAGTCCCCAATTTTGAGGTTGATCTGATCAGGCAGACCTTTGCTTATGTCTATTTCCACGCAAATTCTGCCAAAGGTGTATATATTCCTTTCTCCCCCCTAGAGGTATCCATAGCCAGGAAGCGGCCCAAGGTGTCCCCAACCCCTTTGAAGATAGAGAAGTGTCATAAATGCGCAGGGAGGTTCAGAAGTCTGACCCAAATGGGAAACTTAGTGATGACTGTTGTAGTGGGGTCGAAGTCTGGGAACCAGGGGGTGAGGAATAGCCCTGTCATTCCCCAAAACCAAGGGCCTCCCGTTAAGGCTTTCTGATAATCTTCATTGAAAGCAAACGCCACAATGAAGAAACCTTTCAAGCATAAGAAGACCTTGTTGTTGTTGGTCCAGTTGGAGTGGATCCACTGGTATAGATCTGCGGTTCGAGGCCGTAGTCCATTAAATCTGCAAATGATGGCGGTTTCTGCAAACGTTTGGTATTGATCATCCAATGATGGATGAGAGATTTCGATGGAGGAAGTTTCCTCCATTTTATCCACCAAAAAAGGCTTGGGAGCTTCAGCTAGTTGAGTATATTTCTTGGAAGGTTGTGCATGGACCGCATCTTTGTAGGAGAAAACAGGAGCAGAGGAGGTCTGCCCAAATGCTCCTCCTCTCAGACGTAGGGTAAGCACAACCGAAGCACCTCTTTCAATACTATAAAAAGAAAGGGGAAGAGGGTCCTCTAGTTGCTTACCTTCATAAAGCAGTCTCTGAAGAGTAAAAGGAATCCCCAGCCTAAGTTCAAGGTCGCATGAGAGGTCCTGTACCATTTTTGTTGCGCGCACCCAATGTAGTATCATTCTTCCTGAGAGAAGTGAGATTTGAATATAATAAGAAGAGGGTGAGTGATCTGAAAACCCCTGCCCACCGATTCGAATTTGTGTCTGTACTATGCATGATCCTTGTATTCCCATATCCGTCAGGCCTTTGGCTTTGATTGAGGCTGGATGATGAGCGTAGTCACCCTGTAACTGGGTATTTTCAACCGGCAGCAGCACCCCTGCACACCTATCTTGCCAACAGTGGTAGAGTCTGCGAGTTTTCCTGAGTAGGCTTCATATTTCTTGTGGGCACTTTTATCTTATAGGAGAAATGCACCTCTTGTCCATATCTGAGTCTCATCTTTGATGTAGAGGGGGGCAGCCGCTTATGCTATCGTTGTCGTGGCAAGTGCACTAGTGGCGATGATAGTAGTGTCCATGATATCTTCGTCCTTATCAATGTCGACGACTACTAGGAGTAGAGGAGCCCAGAGCCAGAGCGGGTCCGTAACTAAGAAGTCGCAGGGAGATGCAGCTGTAGCAACCTCAGAAGCTCCTTGATCGACTATGGCGGCGGAGACAGAGCCGAAAGAGGCAGTCACTGGAGCTGCAGCCTCAAAGTGGGCGTTGGAGGCCAGGCACAGAAAAACCCTAGCAGAGGCCATTTTCCTCATCTCCTGTTTGATGTTCTATTTTGCAATTATTTTTAAAATGTAATTCTAATTTTGATTTAGATTATCAACTTATTTACCCATTTTATCATACAAAATTAGGAAATATATTAAATTTTCCAAGCCCATTATGATATATGGTAGTGACGTACCTTACCCATACTCTTCAAATGACATGCCAAATAAATTGGATTTCGTCAAACCAACCAAAAGAATTTACTTAGCCTAAATGTTTGCAAATGTGTTTTGTCATTTGTACGCAATTTGGCTATATGCCCAAATATTCCATTAATGATGAACACCCACTTTATTTTCATTTCATGGTGAAATATTTTCATTCATGGGGTTTTTAGAGTGATTTAGGTTTGTATGTTAAATGTTTTATGGATCTAGCTAAATATATATTTTATGTAAATTGACATCCCTACTTTTTTCTAAAGTTTGATTATCATGATTAAATTAAATGTGTGTATTTGTGGTAAGTGATTGGAATGTCTTTATTTTTTAGGCATTAAAAGTTTTTTTTTCAATGATTTGATTGGATGTAATTTCATGATTCTTTGTAAATCAATTTTATAAATATTGGAATTTTACAAATTTTTTGTAAATTAATTTTGAAAATTTTGGAATTTTATAATTGTTATTGCGTCAAGAGGTGCTCTCCAGTCTAGTATGGAAGAGATGTTGTTATGTTTTATTATGTTATTCTTATGTTGTGTTATCTAAACATTTTTACTCTATCAAATTACATAACCAACCTAGATATATATTAACTTTGGATCTATCAATTGTCACGAGAGATCAAATCTCGTATCATTATAAAGGAGATTTGCATCTCAAGGGATTTTATCCCTCTTGGTGTTGAGATTTTTTGAGTGTTGGGATAGCATCAGATGTGCTCTAGCTCCCAAACTTTGTGGAGGGACTAAAGTACATGATATCTTCAAGACCTAGCTGAGGGATATTTAATTAATTAATATTTTTAATTAATGACCCTAAGTTTAACTTAGGAAAATTAAAAGATTAAAGTTAATTAAATTAAACATGTGATGAAAATGACTTAAGTCACACAGATCAAGATTTATTTTTATCTTAGATGTTGATTCAAGATTAGATCACGACCATTGGTTTCCTAATGAAAAACGTATAAAGGAAAGACTTGGGGATAGTTGGAGAACACACACATGATGGAAGAGCACTGAGACTAAGATGGAATTCTAGGGTGTGGTTTGCTAAGAATTTCCAGAAGTGTTTTAGCTGCAGCGAGGGGTAGTATTGGTGAGAGGGATGGTTTGATCCCCGACCAAGAGTGAGACAAGAGGCAAAGATGTAGGATACTGAGCAGCGCAAAGAGGGCAGCAGCTAAGCAGCGCAACCACATCCCAACAGAGGAAGCGTAGAGGCTTCAAGGGCTACACAAGGCTTATGCAGGCCCAAAGGGCAACGCAGAGGTAGTAAGAGGCCAGCAAGGCTAATGTAGGCCCAACCAGGGCAATGCAGGGGAAACGTAACCTAGTCTGGGGTGACGCATGCCCTTCTTGATCAGTGCAGGTGATGACACAAACTAGAAGAGCTGATGTAGAGGGCTTCAAAGCAGCGCTAGAATTTCTAAAGACTGAAAAAGGGTTGAGTTCTGTAAATCACATTTGAGGGTGTGAATCAATCAGTTTTTCTATCTCCAGAACAGAGGTATAGATGCATTTTTATTTCTCTATCGAGTTAACCAGTTGGTGCCCAGATTTTTTATACTTAGAATCTACTTAATAAAAAAATCATCCAGCATCTAGAAGACTGGTTTTCCCGCATTGGGTTTTTCCGGGGACAGTTGTCCAGAAAACCCTTGTGTGTCACTTTGTCATTGTGCATGTATTCAGTTTAGATCTGTATGTGTAGGTTGTTGATGTATTTACTTCGATGTTAATGCTGAATATTTCACATTAATAACTTAATGTAAGTAGGAGAAGTAAATATGAAAATTAACAGTATGGTTTATGTTTAGAGGATTCATAAATTTTCACATGGTATCAGAGCAATTGCAAATCTAGCCTGGATCTCCAGCAAGAATTTTGAAGAATGTGTGATGCATAAAGCAGCAGAGAAACCAACAAAATCATAAGAAATTCGGACCAGAGAAGGCAGCACAACAACATAAGGAAGTAGAGCCATGTAGAGGCCAAGGTGACGCAGTTTCTATGCAAATCCACGCAGGCCCATGCACTTATTTCTTAGAGGTAGCACAAAAAATGCATTGAGACTGTCTACTCACGTAGAGGCCAGCTAGGGTGATGTTGTCCTGAAGCTAATTTCTAATTCAGAGTGTCGGAAGCCGAGTTGCAGACCTTTAATAATTGCGGGTGGGGTTAAACTTCAGTTGGTGTAGCATTTAGTTGGAGAAAAGTTGACAAAGAGCGAAAGGAGAACAACTTCTCAAAATATTTCCAGCCAAAGAAGTCTGAAGGTCAATCAGAGAATCGAAGAGAGCTTATTCATTTTTTATTTGACAAAATTCCAAGAGAGGGAGTCAGTTGTCAAAGGGAGAAGAGGGTGCATTTCTCGCCAAGGACCCTAGATCCAAGTCTCTATCATAGAGAGGAGGATTCATTTCAACACATTTTCTGAGCAGATGATACCCCATGGACTACGTGATCAGGATAGGTTGGACGACTTGTCCAAATTTTCAATTTAGAAGGCCAGAATCCTGGTAGTCATGGAGGCATACGACTTGAGGGAGCATGCAAAGAAAGTCCTGGCCACACCAACCGATGTTATTCTCCTAGCGAAGCATGACGAAGCAACGGCACATGGCAAGCGCTTCATAATGGATGAGGTCAAAGATCATGTGGTTCCACACATAGTCGAGAAGAAAGTGACTCATGAGATGTGGGTAGCTCTAACCACACTATATGAAGGAAGATCCGTCTGGAGGAAGATGCTTCTAGAGAACCAGCTAAGGTTATTCATGATGACCAAGGGAGAAGAGATCGATCCTTTTTATCTAGACTACAATCGATCCAGGATCAACTGACTGGCATGGGAGTCAAGGTAGACGACGATGTCATGGTGAGGATTGCTCTCAATGCAGTCACATAGGATTGGGATACCTTTGTCCAAAGTCTCTTAGGCCGAGCAGACCTTCCCAACTAGGACAACATGTGGGCTATCCTTCGATAAGAGGAAATCCACCAGATGATGAAAAGACAGTTGTTGGGTCTTAGAAATGTCCTTAAAAAGACATCCACTTTCACCATCATGTCCATTATATCACCTCCATTTCACCTCCATTTCATTACCATGTCACTACATTCATCTCACTTTCATCATCATTTGGGTTACCTTTGTGTTTTCCAAACATTATTAATTTATAGTATTTTCAAGTGAATTTGTGATCAAAAGTTAGGAAATAATATGCATATTCTTATACCTTAAAAGTGGAAAGAGTTTTGTGACATGTGTAGGTTCGTTGGAAGCTTCCGAGGCCCTCTTATGTGGCTCCCAAAGATCAAATTCAAATTTATCTTCATGATATCAAGGATATTTGGAGGGATATGTGGCTTATGGTTAGAAAATTGGTTGAGAATATTATGGATCAAAGGCGAAGAAGAAGGATCCTAATTAATGAGGAGGTTTCTTAGGAATTTGTATAAATAGGAGATCTCTATCCTTTATTTGTAATCTTGTTAATCTATCATTTTGTACTTTGTAATTTTGGAGAACTTGAATAAATCTTTGAGGTTCCAAGCATAGATAGAGATGTGAAGTAGGAGATATCATGGAGCATATTGGAATGTAAGATAGAGTAGTTTTTATTTTAGAATTTTGTTTTGATATTAGTTTTCATTTCATTCAAGTATGTCATTTCATTTTAATGTTGTTTTCGTTTCATTGAAATTTTGATGGTTTAGATTTTCCATTCATGCAAGTGTGTTCGACCAATCAATTGTAGATTTACTTTTCACGTAAGAGTGTTTTTAATTCATGATTTAATTTGGTTACTGTTTTTTAGATTAATTTTATGAATGTTTTCTTAGATCAAATTTCCAATTAGTTGTATAATCTTGTGCTCGCTAGGTCGTCTCAAGAGGGTGGCAACTGTTGTTCTCGAATTAGATCAGATTTGGGTATTCGGTTATACAACAGTTGTAGTTTCTTTTCTTATTCAATTTCATAAATGCTTTCTTAGATTAAATTTCCAATTATATGTATAATCTTGTGCTCACTAAGTCGTCTCAAGAGGGTGGCAACGGTCGTTCTTCAATTGGATCAGATTTGGGTATTCGGTCATACAATAGTCGTAGATTAGAATTCAATTATGAAAGTAGATTAAAATTTTAATTCTTGAAGGTAGAATAGCTTTCCAAGTTAATATAGGAATGATGTGATTAGGTTAATTTTTAGTTTCCATAAACTGATCCCTAGCATATATTGTGCATGTATGTCTCACAAGTTCTATGGATCTCGAATTGATAATTTATGTTAGTAATCTAATACAAATTATTTTACTCAAAATTTTGGCGTCGTTGACGGGGAGGTGTACATAGGGATTAGTGTTAGTTTAGAATGTCATTTCATTTGTTAGCTCAATTCCATCACAATTTCATTTTTTCGTTATTAGATTAATTTTTCATTTTACCTAAAAATTTCTTTTTCTTTTTTTGAAATTTCATTTTCAATTAATTTATTTCATATTCTTAGAAATCATTTTTTTTAGCTTTTAGACTTTGATAAAATAAAATTAGTTTTTAGGATATGACCAAAAAAAAAAAACATTTCTTTCAAAATTAAATAGAATACAATAAAAGTCAATGTTGATAAAAAATAAAAATCTCGAGTATGCTCTCCTCATGCACTATGTGTAATCTGGAGGATCATAAAAAGAATTTTTATATGAAAAAATTTAAAACAAAAATAAATCTATCAAATACCATTTTCTTTATTATTATAACACAGGATTCCAAAAGTCCTAATCTACATTATTAATTTTTTTTTTTTTAATAAAGAAAATTAATTTTTTTTACAATAATGGATTCAATTACCTGCAAACTAACACAATTTGAGGGAAAAAAAAAGAATTGAAGCTCCAATATTCTCTGTGGTTGCTGTATCAATTCACACAAGGAGATTTTCCCTTTGTTTTGTTGTTTCAGATATAGTAGAAATTGATTTTATTGCCAGATCAACATTGCGAGAAAACGCACTAGTTTAGAAACACATTTTTTAAATTCAGTTTTTGATCGACTGATATCGAATATGAAAAAATCTAAACATGGGTTTTTCTTAGAACAGGGTGTGTTAAAAAACTCAAGAAAGGTTTCCTCAATTTCGCAACCGTTTGAGATAAATTCATGGTTCTTTGGAGCCTTAATTTTCAGATAACGTGAAAAAAAGGGATTTTCAATGCATAGACAGTTGCAGCCATGATAGAAGGAGAAAAATTGTTTTTTTTGTTTTTTTTAATCTACAGGAGGTGGATCAGCCATGGCCCAGCCATGAAGCTCCATGCAAGCCTTCAAGGCAACATCTGCATGCCCTGTGTGCCTGCACAATAAAAAAAAATTAACATTAAAAAACTTAAAATAAATAAATAAAAATAAAATAAAATTACTGCAAAAGTTCTAAATTCTCTCCATCTTTGCAACTTGCAACAAAATAATTAATAAATCATGAACAATTTCAGAACTTTTATAGTATAAAAATTGGTTATGAGATCCACTATTTGGGCAAAAAGGAAAAATTCAAAAGATATGAGAAATGATTTGGAAAATATTTTGGAATCTCATTTTCCTAAAAATCTTGGATTTAGAGGGAAAAAATGATGAGTTCAAAAGATATGAGAAATGATTTGACAAATATTTTGGAATCTCATTTTCCTAAAAATCTTGGATTTAATTTGGCCACTTGGCAAGTTTGGTTTTTTTTTAATAATTAAAATATACAAAATTTCATTAAAATCATAAATACTTCTTGTGATCAATTGGTAAGTCATTCAAATTGCATAATAGAGGTCGTGATTTCAAACCTTTTGGAGATTGGAATTTTTTAATCCATCTAAAATTTTGACACAAAGCATCAATAATGTTATGCAAAATTATGGATTACGGATAAAACACATTCCCTAATTGTGGTGCTATGCATTTAGAACAACAGATCATAGACTTTGCAGACACTTTCTCTAAGAGTAAATAAACACACATAACGATAGAGGAACTTACTTGTGATCCAAGCGCTTCCTATTCTCCTTTTGTCTGTCTTGTTGTAGCTTTGAATCTAACTTTGATCACCATACTAGTTCCTACAAGTATAAACACTAAAAAACCTATTTGTCTTAATCATTTAAATAGACGAAACATGAAACATATATATCAGCTAAGAATATATGAGATGAAAAGTAGAAACATAAACAGATACATATGTGAGAAAATGAGCAGCAACCTTTATTAATGGATAGAAGGGTGAGGTTACAACCAACGATTGATTTGATGTCACTAGCTCCAACATTCATCCCAGCCTCATCACAATAAACATCTAACCAGCAGCATGTCACTCTAATCAAACACTCAATTGAGAAACCAACAACATTTATTTACCAAATTTCTTCCTTCCCTAACATTAGGATCTATGCTCAATTTATAGGGCAACTAAAGGTAGTTTCTCAATCAATGACTTTCGCATAATAGGCAAGACATGTTCCCAAGCTCAGAGGTGTTAGATGGACACATGGATTTAAATTTTGACACATATGGACTCTTCTAGAAGGCACTGGCCATGTGGAGATTTCGGAACAATGAGAATTTTGCTCCCATTTGACCAACACACTCTTGAATATTGGGAAGTGCTTTGCAGAGCACCCTTGAATCGAGGTAACTGCATATGCAAAGAAGTTATCCCCTTGAGATGCTGCGTTGGTGAGCTCATAGGTGATATAACATATACTTCAACCCTTGGAAACCTTGCAATGGAAGTCATGGATGATTTGTTCTTGTTCTTTGTCTTAGGGCATGTAGAAACTGAAATGATAGGGGATGAAAGACCCTATTTCATTGGTTCTGGGGATGATGTCTAGTTTAACCAGGTCATTGGGAATGGTGCCAAAATTGACCTATAACAAAAGCCTCCTAAAGCATGAAGTCAGAATAATAACAATATTTTTTGAATGAGATGCTTTACATTGTGATGGGCTAGAACTGAAGCGGAGTGGTGACCTACATCAATCTTACAATACATTGCATCATGATATATCCTCTTGATCACGAATTGCTGAGGGAAGGCATTCCCTTGCTCAACACATAAACTATCTAATAACATGTACATAGTGCAGAAAGTCGTCTACATTGGAATGTTTCCCAATACAGACATGCCTACAGATATAGGCCCATTTTCGGATGACGATCTATATGTAAGGTCCACGTATAGATGATGTGTACAACAATCCTAAATTCACATCCCGGATGGCTAAAACTAGATCCGTAGTCTTCTTATCTCGTTCACTTGATCATTCAGGTACAAGTATAGCCATGTGAATATATGATTTGTAGTCGAACATGGTAAGACATTGTTTGATTACCAGCCAATGATGTGAGTTGTTAACAAACATGAGAGAAACACCATTGATGTTAATGGCCCTCAGCGTACTGCAGTACATTTTGTAAGGGGTGAATAAATGATTTAATGTCGAACGCCAAAAATAATCTTTCGGTCAAAAGTCCGGAAGTGAGGATCTTGTCGATGTTGTAACAAGCCTCATGGTACTGGAATATGATGTTTCTAAGTGAAATTGGATGATGATTTGACGTAGACAGGATGCCACTTTATTGCGAAACAGAAGTTACTAATGTCAGAGACAAAGTGTGACTTGATATAGCAATGTTCAGGGATGTCTGTCATGATAATGAAGGTTTATGAGTATTGCAGAAGGATGAGTATTCATTGGATGACTTCTCTTGAACATGTCGGCGACACTGAGATGAGTTGGCAACATTGACCCAAAACCGAAATGAAGATATGATGAACCATAGGTATGAATGAACTATCAAGAAGATAACCCAACCCAAACAGTCACGATGATGGAGTGAATTGTAATGTTCAAGAGCGACCTACTACCATAAAAGTTATGTTCACTTTCCCAAATTTTCCCCGGTCATTTGTCGATCATTACCTCTTTATTTTTTAATAATATTGAGGAGGATAACATACACTTGATCTATAATTCAACCCTTCGGAAAAATAATGTATCTCTATTTAATAATTTAACGAGTCTAGCGATGAATGAAACTCGATTCTTGCCATGATTGACAAGCCCATCGCTATTTTATGTTATAACGAGCCTAACAACAGTGACAGCCCGATCCTTTTTCATTTTTAGAGAGTTTGAAAAAGAGGAAGAAAGAAAACTCCATAATTACTTTTTCGTGAAGTTGTCATTCAAATCAGAAAAAGTGTAAAATAATATCTGAGAGAACCTCCTAGACATGTTCAACTAAGGCATTTATTTTTCATAAATAATCTATCTCAGTCCGAAAAAGGGTTAAACTTATACTGAGTAGATATCAATTCATTTACTTTTACAATCTTGAAAATACAAGTGCTCAGCAATATTTTCACATTATCGGAGTCTGAAAAGAGCTAAAAGAAGACTCCAGGGGTTCCTTTTTCGCTATTATCAAAGCTCGAAAAAGAGATAAAAGTGCACTTCAAGTATTTTCTCATTTTTATCAAAGCTCGAAAAATAAGGATAAAAGTATGCTTTGTGGTCAAATCATTCTTGAAATAAATGTGCATGACTAATCTACTCATCAATTGCAAACCTTTTTAAAACAACATCAAACGGATTAAAAATACCCGTTTCATGATAAAAATATAATAAAACCATAGTCACAGCAATAAATATGATTTGCAAATAATCAAATGACTAATTAAAAGAGTTTTACTATTCATTTTTACCATTTGAAATTTACCATTTTCATTTTGGAGCTCTGAACCTATTTTTGCCCCTGAACTTCAGCAGTTGATTGCGATTAATTATGTGGACGGTTTTCATCGTCATTTAATCCAGGTTGGTGCCATAAACCCTCTCTTTCTTTCAGTAGTCAATTCATTTCATTTCACTGCAATTTTTGGGGGATTTGGGCCACTTAGAGTAAATTATTTTTCCAAAGAGGGAAACACACCCTTGAGCATCGAAAATTGCGTTGTGAAGCACCTAAAATGAAGCCTAGGTGCATATGCAACACACTATCTATTGATCAAGATTGCGTTGAGCACAAGTCATATTCTTGATTCTTGCATTTTACCCAAATTTTGCCTATTTTTGGCATGAAAATGAGTCTAATGAGTCTTATCGTTATGTTTCAGGGATTCATCAGACTAGAATGATGATTACTTGGAGAGAAAGAGAGCATGAAGAACAAAATATGATTGCCCTTAATGATCCGGGTACTGTAAGAGCCCTAAGATATTGTGGGTTATTAAAGTACTTCCGCTTATCAAGTATGAGGAAACAAATAGAATTTTTGGAGTTCTTAGTTCGTGCATGGGATCCGGCAATTGAGGAATTTCACATCAGGAACAAAGTGGTTCCTATTATAGTGGAGGATGTGTATTTTCTGACATGCTTGTCGAGGAGAGGCTTACCAATTTCTCTCTCAGGGTCTACTCTCGGAGGAGAGACGGTGAGAGACTATGTTTTGCAGTATTGCTATCCAAGGGTAGAGCCAAGCAAGGATGGGAAAATAAACATCGATGACGTTCATGATTTTCCTTTGAGAACCATTTTATTCACGATTTCAAAGCTTGCCGGCAGTGTTACACTACATGTAGCGAATAGATCTTATATGCAGTATGCACTAGATTGTATGGAGCCAACATTTTTCAATTGGTCTGAAGTTGTACTTTCTCAAATAAAAGAACAACTGAACAAGGCAAAGGGTGGAAGGAAGAAAAACTTCAGTTATGGTTCGATCCTCATTTATTTTACCTTAGAGCAGATTCCACTAATGCAACCTCAGCATGTGACACTGGGTGTGTCTCACCCTAGAGATCTGAGGATGCAGAGATGGGTAGAAGTGATGGCTAGGCATGCATTCCAATCATCCATCATGTTCTCGACTGCATTCTTCACCTAGTTCAGGAGACAGGTTATTGCCATCGATGAGTATTCATACGCAGACGTCGATTTCCGAGGAGATCTAGATTTAGCTTTACTAGAAGGCGCTCAGTGGGGTGCAATCAGTAAGAATGTTTTGACCATGTTTTTTTATTTTTCTAAGGTTTATACATGTTTTTGTATTTTGATGTTTTCCCAAGACTAAACTAAAGTTTTAATGTAATGCAGATGTTGGTCGAGTTCAACCAGTGGAGGAACTAGAGCATGCAGTGGATGAGTCAGCAAAGAGGGCTATCAGGAGAGCAGTCCTTCAGGATTTAGACATGGCTGAGACTCTGTTTGAGCTTTAGCATCACATAGAGGGGTTGGACTTTGGGATTCTGGATTTCCGGATCGAAGAGTTACCCATGCGACTACAACAGCACACTATTGGTGTTCCTAACCACTGGATGCGGTTACTGCGTAGGATAGCTAGATCGATAACATGTTGCCATGAGAATTACAAGTTTACTTTTGACATGTTGCATACATTTTGAGGTCAGATGACCAATGTGTCTTAGCCACAATTTTTTGTAAAAACCTATAACTATCTATTTACTTTATTTCAGTGTTTTCCTATGTTTATTGCGCAATCCTATTCAATTATGTGAATGTATCTTTACATGTGTTGAAAATGTCTATTTATAACATAATTCACTAAAGAATCAGTCAATGTGTTCAAATTTATCGAAATGTGTTGATATTGAACAAAATCAAAGTGTCTTTCCAAAATTTGAACTCTTAGGAACAAACGATGCAATGTTGGATTTCTAACAGTATAAACACTAGTAAGTTGTAATACCAGAAGTTGTAAGTCTAATCTTATGATGATGCGGTTAATACCAAATGAAATGGCATCAGAGAGAAGTTCAATCAACGCGCTATACTCAATGATATTATTTGTCGATCTACCAATACAAATCCCTTTTAAACTCATTAACTCATCATTCGGAGAGAAAATGGCCCACGCTGCAGAGGATAGATTCTGTGTACTATGACTAGCACCATCAACATATCCAAAAAATGGTTCCAAATATTCTGACATCTGCGATGACATGTAAAGAGGATTACTAACGTCGAGAAAAATATTTAAAAAAACTAAGATAGTGAATGAAAATCAACATCATATATATACAATATAACACAAAAAATTACTACGCTCATGATGAAGCATGGTAACGTTTCAAATACAACCCATTTCGGGGCTATGCCAACAAAATTCCATCATAATCCAACAACTTGTAGGCACCCTTAGCAAGAACTATTTTGACAATATAGGGGTCGTGCCATAATGGCTCCAATTTCCTTGTACCTATTACATCAGCTTCCTGACCATAAATAAGGACCAAGTCGCTCTCTGAGAAAATTCAAGGCTGGACATGCTTGTCGTATTGCGCCTTTGTACATCTCTTATGCACTTCATTGGCCAATTGTGCTTCACGACGTCTTTCATCAAGATGGATGAGGTTAAAAAGACACACTTCTTCATCTGAGGTGTCAGGTAACAAGTTGATTGCGAGTTTTAACGATGGTATTTCACATTGGATTGGCAAGATAGCTTCCAGACCATACACCAATGAAAAGGGGGTAAATCCAGTTTCATTTATTATTGAGGTTCGCTACGCCCACAAGGCCGAGTACAGGATCAAATGCCAGTTTCATTTATGAACTCCTAACATTCGTTGAAGCATTCGTTTACGAATCTTATTAATAGCCTCAACTTGTCCATTTGATTGTGGATAATAAGGAGTAGAACTATCATGTGACAGTCCTAACTTGGCATTTAATTCAATCATCATGTGATTACGAAAATGCTTACCATGATTTGTGACTATAGTCTGTGGGACCCCAAACAGTGCAATGACATGATTAAAGAAAAAAAAATGCAGATGCTTGTCATGTGTTGTTGAATGTAGGCATTGCTTCGGCCCACTTGGTAAAGTATTCTACTGCGACAATAATATAACCATGCCCCCCAGACGAACGAGGGTTATAGGTCATGAACTCAATGCCCCATTTCGAAAATGTTCTTACAAAGACAACATGATGCATTGTCGCTAGCGGTTTGTGGATTTTACGATCAAATATTTGGCACGCATGACAACTTCTGACTGCAAGGATGCAGTCGCGAAATATGGTAGGCAAAAAGTAACCAGCATGGAGTATATTCTGCATGGTAGAGTATCCAGACAAGTGTCCACCACAAGCCCTAGCATAACAATCATTTAAAACCTTTTCGGCCTCCTCATGAGTGAGGCACATTTTTAAAATTGTATCGACACCACGATGATAAAGTGTATCGTAGACGATCATATAATATTTTCTTGGTATCGAATATGTCGCTGGTCAGAGTGAGAGGTATCAGGCCAAAAATTCTGGGTCTGGATATACATGATAAAATCCCCATACCAAGGATCAGATGATCCGATTAGAAACATAGACTCGTCAAGAATAGATGGTTTTGATGTAGTAGCAATACTATTAGAGTGAAGGTCAAAGAGAAGCTCAACCAAAACTAAAGACTTCTTTGACTTGGATTTGATGAATTCCAAATCAAATTCCTATAAAATGACAATCCATTTTGAATAATTTCCCCCAAGAAATTGACATGATAAGATGTAAGTCATGGGGTTGCAATCTGAAATGAAAATGGTCTTCCGGAACAGGATATAGTGGCGAAACCTTTGGATAGCTTGAACAGTTGCCAAGGAAATATTTTCTACGTATGAATACTTCACTACCGTATAATTGAGATTACGACTCAAATAATAGATTGGATCTTCTATCCCATTTTCTACTTTGACCAATACCATAACAATGGTTGTATCAGCCATGACGATATATAAGAAATAATCACTCTGATAATTGGGGGGATACATTAATGACGCCCTAACAAGAGTATCCTTGAAAACATCAAAAGAAGCTTGTGCAACTTGGTTCCAATGAAATGGAATCCCCTTTTTAAAGAGCCAAGTAAATCCTTTAGCCATTTCGACATAGTTGGGTATGAACCTCCTTAGGAAGTTAGCCTTTCCTTGAAGTTTCTGTAACTGAAGCAAATTTGATGGCATGGGAAAATCAAGAATGGCCTGGACCTTCAATGGGTCTATCCGAATTCCTTCTTTTGAGATGACGAATCCTAGAAAATGACCAGAACCAACACAAAACACACATTTATGTGGATTGAGGCGTATTTTGTAGTGTCGATAGTGTAAAAAGATAGCCCTCAAATGCATCAGGTGATCAGTCCGATTTCGTGAATGCGCGGGTAAATCGTCTAGATATGGTTGAACAATGTGCTTGATGTCATTGAAAGCATAATCCATGGTTCTCTGAAAAGTTTCCCTAGTATTATTTAAACCAAACGGTAGTTTTCGATAAGAAAATGTGCCCCAGGGATAGATGAATGTTGTATTATATTGATCCTCTGGGCGGATATTGATTTGATTGTAGTCGGAAAATCCATCCATGAATGAAAAGATTTCGCATCCAGCACAATCGTCAATATTCTGGTCGATAAAGGGAGTAGGATAGTTGTCTTTTGGACAAGAAAGATTGACATCCCTATAATCGACGCACACTCTTATGGTTCCTTGTTTTTTCATGATAGGAACGATGTTGGAAACCCACTTAGTTAGCAAAACAGGGTAAATGAAATTGACACACAAAATTTTTTCAACTTCCACTTTAATGGAAACGACCTTCTTCGGATGAACAAGACAAAGGCGTTGACGTATCGTCTTGACATCAGGGTACATATTAATAGTGTGTTCAACGATACTAGTATCTATGCCTAGTATTTCCTCGTAAGACCAAGAAAATACATCGCGGAATTTACGAAAGAGAGAGCGATATGTTTTGAGTTATGATGGAGAACAAGACACACCGACATGAATGTTTTCTACAACGTTGGGTTTGGTCGAAATATCGATAGAAATGGTTTCTTCAATATTTGACAAGTTTCGCTTGGAATCGATTGCATTAATAGGAAAAGAATTCGAAAATAATTTTTGTTCGATGGGTGATATAGTTCACTAAGATTATTTTCTTCATAATCAGGAAGATGGGAATGATGATGATAATATTCCCATGGTTCTCCTTTCAACATCATGGTTTCCAAAATATTCTCATCTGTCAAGAAAGTTGAGGAAAAAGGATCAGATGGAGTTCCAAAATCTAATGAATGATTAACCCAAACAACCAACGACGATGATTATGAATTCGCCACCCAAGCCGAATAGATTGATTGTTATGCCAGCTCAATAGGGTTGGGTGGCAGAAACTCATCCAACGTAAAAATTTCAAAATCAATCGTACTCTTCATTAATCCAGATGGAGTGGAAGAAATCATGTAGCAGGTCTCTATGCTTGCAATTTCTACCGATGTCACAGGCGGTAGTAATGCAAAAGTTCCCATGAGAGTGGAATCATTTAAGAGTCCTACACCAATATTCTGAAGTGCAAGTTGGTGTGCATGAACTAATGGAACACTTCCAGTAAGCTGGGAACTAGAGGCAAAGAAGCATAGCTGATTGATGACTATGATAACACCTTTATGTGGAAAGGTGATCATTCTAAAATATGTAGAAACAATTTCTTTCATAACATATACCCATGGCCTTCCAAGTAGAATATTGTAGTTAAGGTGTCTGTCAAAAACCTCAACTTCAACATTCACTATTTTTCCCCCTAGTTCAACATGCAAGTTATTGATAATACTGCAAGGCTTATATGTACGTCTGTCGAAAGCCTTTAACGTTGTTGATGATTGAGATCAGCGCGGTGAGCCAAGTGACTTCCAACAGTTTAGAGACATGATGCACGTAGATTCTCCCTCATCAATAATAGTATGATGAACAAGGTGATTGAGAACATTTACTTGGATGGAGAATGCCAATTCTACTGGTAATTGCGGCACATAGCCCATATGATTAAATACTACGAGATTAGAATCAATTAGATCAATTCCACCAATTGCCGACAACAAAGCCTATTTTTGGGAGGGACAATTTTGTAGCACCTCAAGTGCTAACATAGCTGAAGGGGATTGAGCCAAATATTCAACTATATTATAATTTTGAGTAGCTTGGCTCAAGGATTAAATGTCGATTTATGAACGACTCCCTTCGGCGGCTTTATTGTTAATTCAGTAATAGCTGGTGGTGGTACCGATTCCGTAGATGGATTCATGGTCAAGGTAGTAGGTTGATTAGTGACCTGACTACCGTAATATTTATTATGCATTGAAACCAAAACATCTGTCGATGGCATTGTGACAAATAGCATAAGCACTTGAGAACTAGAAGCTGGATCCATAGCAACCAAATTTGTGTCTGGGTCCATAAATGGATCTGTCAACACAGCTGACGCATGTGAGGTCTTAACCATTTTTGAGACTTCAGCGTGGTGAGGAAAATCCCGAACAAAGTGTTCTTCATTACAGATTATGCATGGATAATGAGGTTTCTGATTTCCAAATGATTGATCAGATGATCTTTCCTGCATGGTAGAAGTTTGCTTTTTCTTTGATTTCCCTTTTTTCTTACTTCCGGGTTGCATTTCACTTTTGTCTTTGTCAAATGATATGGCATTGATTTAGAAAGAAGGTGTAGGATTAGATGCAGTAGTATGATGTGTGCTTGCAGTACCGATCATACCGTCTTTGGCATGAGAGTCCTTTGATGGAGGAGGAACGGTAAAATTAGATCTCAGCGCGTTAGGAATTTTCTCATAAAGCGTGCCAGACTGAGTATAAATCAAGTATAAATATTGGGCACAAGAAATAACATACTCTTTAGTGACGATGCCACCCTTAGCCACATCCTCAGTTATAGATGGTGACAGGAAATTAATGAACCACTCAGTAAGGAGCTTATCAAGGACAAATGTCTTAACTATTCTACGAAGAGGATGCCACTCATGAATATGATTAGAAATGTGAGTATCATTAGTCTGCTTAAAATTAGTCAAGAGTTATGTTCCATTTTCATATGGTAGGGATAACTGGAAGTGAGTCAAAAATACGGTAGCTAGGGCAATGAAATTATCGAAAGAAGCTCTAGGTAACTCAATGTACCATTTTGCAGCCGGATCAGTGAGCGTACACTGGAAAATATGTAGTCGAACAGAGTCATCATTTAGGGAGTTTGATGAAAACCACAAATGATAAGTCATAACATGAGTCGACGGGTCTTCCCCAGGGTTTCCATTGAAATTAAGAATATCCGAGGGTAATCTATGAGGTATCACCGACCACCAAGGAGCATAGTTGATTGGGTCGTTGGTGAGCCAGTTTAAATCTGGTAATTCTAAAGTTGTGACAAAGGGCAACTGTCGATTGAGGTAAGGTTGAGCATAGCTAGGGTATGATGGAATTTCTTGGACAACAGGCCTTTGAGCACAAGCATAAGGAATATGTTTATGGTAACCCAGATAGGGGTTGTTTTGATAAGCAAACACTTGAGGATTCTGTTGACCAAAACCTGGGTACAATACTTGTTGAAGTGAAGGTTGTGACATTTGCCCCTGTGGCTGCCAAGGGGTTTGTCCACCAATGTTATAACCCAAATTAGGATAACTTGGATTCGGTTGAGAATAGGTATAACTTGGTTGTGGCTGTGACATCCCATAATATGGTAATCCAGCTTGTGAATAAATGATTCCTAGTACAGGTGGTTGTTGTAAACTAGCCGAAGGAGTTGGAGTCTGAGGGCCCAATACTTGAGGGTATTGAGTTGAAGGACCCCCTCTAAAATGGTTGTTGTACAACAGTTTGAGTCTGTAAAAGGGGTAAAGATGTATTAACAAGAGGAATTGATGTGGGTGCAACAGGTTGAACCGGTTCATACGAGTGTACAACTGTTTGTGGTTGGATAGGAAGAGTGGGCTGCCATTGAAAAACATTCATTTTGAAATTAGGATGACCAAATAATGATAGAGTACTGTCAAAGTGGGTGACCATAGGTTTCCCCCTAGCATGAGGAGTATAATAAGACGAAAAATATTGTTCTCCAAATGCAGGGAGTCCAGTTGAGATTGTACTGGATGGAATAGACCTAGATGGACCAGCGTGATATTGCCTTGATGATGGATATAAAGGATCAAGCCATTCAGTAATCACTATAGGTTTACCAGTTAGAATACCAGACAATGGATTTGGTGAAGTCCTTGGATTTGAAGATGCACTAGAGAAAATTCCAGATAAATATTTATAACCTGATGGGACCATAGGGCCCCATGTAAATATGACTTTGGTGAAGTCGTGAACATCGACGGTGTAGCGAGAGCAGGTGATGACACAATCAAAACAGAAGGTCCAACCGAATATGTTGGTTCAGGCATGGTTACTTGACCAAATGTATACCCTTTTGAATCGACGAGAATTTGAATAGGCACAGGATCAATAAAAGGAGAGGGAGGTGATTGAGGAAAAGACTCGTACAAGTAAATATCCTCCCCAAAATGAGTTGGATGTAAAGGTGTTTTGTCTTGTGAAATTTCTTCAATCGAAATTAAACCAGGTGGAAGGAATTTTCCGTCAGGCCCAAAGTACATTTCAGGAGGTTGAATGCATGATATGCGAGACTCAATGGCTACAATAGATTGTGGGGGGACCGATATAGGAACAAATTTCGGTCATTCGACTTTGGGATGCAGGTATTATGGCAAAAAAGAGACAGGATCTGGATCAACTTCCAGTTGAACTACTTCGGGTTCGGGAGGTATGGTCTCATTGATTTGATGGATTATGACCATGGCTAGCTGTGAGGAATCTATCTCGACAACAGTAGACGAACCAGGATTTGTAGAAACAACTTGTGCCGACTCTGGTATATGGGAAGATGATGCTTCACCAGAGGTATTGATGGTACTGGTCTCAGTAGAGTGATGTTGTCTTTGCCAAACAGAAGTGACTTTTGGTGGTAAAGGTGGTTTCAATGCAAGTCTACGTTAGCGATGGGGAAAGGGATTTTCTTCTTCCACGATGACAGATTTATTTTATGACCAAAAATAAATAAACAAAATAAAAGGGTAATTCTAGGAAAAATATTTACCAAGAAACTGTGAACTGCAGAATAGCTCATGGAAAACCAAGAAGTATGAGCAGGCAATCTCCCCGAATGTTGTGTTCAATGTATCACAATTTACAAGGCAGTCGAATCAGTTCACTATGGATGGATAGAAACCTAAAGTTGTCCTCCAAAATATACCCGAAGGTACGTGGAGGCCCAAGTCTGTATTAGCGCTGTCTAATGCGAAACTGCATAGTGAAAGCACCCCTTTATACTTTTCGTACTATAACACCGCCCGATATACCTGAAGGTATGTGGATGAGCTATGATATACTTACATACGTGGAGTGAGGTATCACACTCGGAATGTATCGCAAAAAACTAACGATAGCTTCTATGTTTTACGACGCTAGAACACATCTCTAGCCTAGACCTTATAAATGTTATCGTTATGGTTCCAATGCTTTTTTAGGTAAATTGATGTAAATTTTAAGTTGATATTCTTGTTTATCAATTTTCCTTTCAAGGTTCACCACGATGATGTGATGGAAATTCCTAAAATTCAAAATAAAATGATAAGCAAACTTTTCAATTTTAGCTTTTTCAATGAAAATCTTAGCTACTAAAGGGAAAGAGCAATCAATTTTGAGAGCAAACAACAAAGAGCACAAACTAATATGCAACTTTCCTAATTTGTTCCTATGCAAAACACACAATCCACTACATGCAAATGCAGGTTTTTCTTTTCAGTCCCCTTAATGTGAATTCAAAAAGAAAACTATAAGCATCAAATCAACAAAAAACAAATGCTTTCTTCTTTGAGGAATGAGGAATTTAACAACAATTTCTCTTTTAGTAAAAATGAAGAATGGAACTACAGTTTTTCCTACAGGAAACGAAGAATTTAACAACAATTTTCTTTACGAAAAAAAATGGATCTAATGCAGAAATAAAAATACTTTGAATTTGATCTGTCAATGATAAAGAAAAACACTTTAAGAAACATCGAAAAAACTTATTTTTCAAAGGAGGAAGAATCAGGAAAATTCATTGGTCTCTATGAGGTATCAGATAATTGAAAACACAACAAACAAAAGGTTGAATGTAATGAAATTGACAAATTCAAAGGGAATTTGGTTGTCTTAGGGGGCAACACAGCCTCTAAGGGGAGATAGTGCATTGAAAAGAACCCCTGAGTTCGAGACATTGCTATGCAAAGCACTGTGTCTTGACCAACAGTGCGTTGGGCGCAACAGAGAACAAAATTCAAGCTACTAAACACACTTCTAATGCAATTATTTGTTTCAAAAGTCTAATAATTGACAGTAGATGCTACTGGGTGGATAAGCAGAGGCAAAAACACCAGGAATGAAGGGATAATCCCCAGAAGAGTCACCAATTTAATATGCGGAATTATGGATTACGGATAAAACACATTCCCTAAATGTGGTGCTATGCATTTAGAACAATAGATCAAATACTTTGCTGACATTTTCTCTAAGAGTAAATAGACACACGGAACGATAGAGGAACTTACTTGTGATCCAAGTGCTTCCTATTCTCCTTCTGTCGCTCTTGCTGTACCTTCCAATCCAAATTTGCTCACCAGACTAGTTCCTACAAGTATAAACACTAAACATCTTATTTGTCTTAATCAATTTAATCGAAGAAACATGAAACATATATATCAGCTAAGAATCCATGATATGAAAAGTAGAAACATAAACAGATACATATGTGAGAAAATGAGCAGCAATCTTTATTAATGGATAGAATGGGGAGGTTACAACCAGCTGTTAGGGTCCTATAATAATAGGATTCATAAAATTTTGAATTGACTTTGACAGTCTTGTAAATATGTACATACCTTGCTTTCTGCAAGTTGTTTTCCCATATTTTGAAAAAATGAAAAATAATAAAAAATCAAAAAGAGGGTAAAAAGTCCTAAAAGAAAGATCAAAGGACTTAGAAAAATATAGACCCCAAACGAAAAAGAGATAAAATAAGACCTAAAAGTGAGAAAATCCAAATGCCACTACTTTTACTTTTACTGTAAGAATAATGATTATGTGCAAAGTGTCAATAAATTCCATAATCCATGATAAGTTAAACTATTTAATCTTAACTTTTCATGTTTTAGATAGTGAATAAAGATTTATCAAACAGTTTAAACTTGATAATCAGTAGATAGGTAGAGAATAATGAGGAGCTCAACAGTTTAATCTGAGCCCTTGGATGAAATAAGGTAGACTTAGTTAGTTTTATGCTTTGAAAGAAAAATGTTTTAAGGTTGCAAGCCTAAATGCACCTACAAAATGAAGAAAAAATGTTAGAAATAAAGCTGGGTAGGTAGAAAGAAGTGGAGCAAGCATGTAATAAATCATCATCGGGAAAAAATCACTAATTTCCCCTCTCCTATAAGTATTTAGTATTCTAAAGCTATCAGTCAAACAGGATCAGAGCATTTCTTTGACTTTTGTTGGGACTGGACCCAAGGCTCAATGACTGGTTAGTTAAAAATATTGAGTTCTTATGTTAAAACCACATTTATCAGTGTTCACCCTTCATTCATACATTAAAACCCCTTTTTCCTAAGTAAAGACACATTCCTACTTAGTAAATCTAAACCCAAAATAATTA
The DNA here is from genome assembly GCA_034641835.2 of Pinus albicaulis. Taxonomy (NCBI): domain Eukaryota; kingdom Viridiplantae; phylum Streptophyta; class Pinopsida; order Pinales; family Pinaceae; genus Pinus; species Pinus albicaulis. The sequence continues at coordinate 1,096,882,845 of CM076578.1, forward strand.
ACTTCATCCATTCAAAAGCATTCATAAAACCCTCAAAATTACATTTATCCTAAGTATTAGTGAAGTAAATATAAAAGATGAGCAATGCTTTATTTTATGCTTTACTTAGAGATAATATGTGTTTTGTTTCCATTTTTTATATTAACACCTAACTTATAGTAATAAATCCCTAAAACTACACTTACCCGTAGATATTAATTCCCCTATATCTAATTAACCCTCATAAACCCACTATTTTAAAGTTTAGACCATAGTTTATTATCCCCACGTGCATAAAATAAAAACCCCGCCTATAAACCCTTTGGTATAAACCCATCTCTATTGAAATACCCCACCCCTATAGTTTCTAAACTATTCAAAAGGTTGAAAACTATATAAATATTATCGCGCCGCATATAAAAAACAGTTTTACAAATGTTTTAAATAAAAACATTACCGCCCCCCCCCCCCTCGCCCCCGCGGCCTATATTCATATAACCCAAGGTTTTGAATTAATTAAATGATTATTTATAAAGTTCAAACAACCATTTATGCCTATGCAAAACAGCCCGGTCCCACCTCCCATTTCAATGCATCTTCTCATTAGATCTTGACCTTTGCATTGATCCCCTAAATCTGACGGTTGACATCCAATATCACATGAAAAAGTAGCGTGATCATCCAAACTTCAAACCTACGCGAAATGGGTGGTTTCGCCCATTCCTCTCTCCTCCACATGCCCTTCAATTATTCGATCACGTGGGTTGAGCCCAATACAGCTTACCACCCAAAAGCCATGTGATAACCACTCGTTGTTTCTATCTATTTGAATCCTGAAACTGCCCTCCCCACCGATGCGACCTACATTCAATGCATAACTAATGTAACCCAAAATGTGTATTTTAACCTTGGAAATGCATTTATCCATCTATCTTCTGCACATTTAACCTAACTTCACAGCCTCCCTGACTGTAAAAATGCCCTTTTAAAGCCTTTTTCCACCATTTCTATGCCCAAAAGCCTGTATAATTCGCCCTACAACCTTTGAATATTGTTGAGGAGTTGCACCTTGCTCTGGGAAATCTACATAAAACATCAAATCATTCAGAAAACCTCAAAAATTGTTCCAAAGCCCCATACCTACGTTACAATAGGTATTTTTCTCAAATTGGAACCTGCAAACAATTTAAAAACCTTCTAAAAGAACAAACACTCTCAGATTGTTTAGAAATTGATTAATAAACTACCAAAAAGTCCCAAAAACAGGCTAAACTCTGGCAAATTTTTCCCAAAAACCTTGTTTCTCTGCTGCGCGCTATTTTAAGAAAATTTATTAGTTTTCACAGTTTAAAAATCTATTTCAAGCTCTGAAATAAACCAGAAAACCTCTGCAGGTACCCTAAAACCTCTGTGATCCTTTTTCAAAAGAGTTTTCAGCCCTATTTCTCAGTCAGAGACTCAGAAAACCCCTGTTTTCTATTTTAAACCAATTCTAAAGCTTCTAAACTTCTTTCACAGAACTATTTGGAAAGAAAGCCCAAAGAAAAAACCATACTTAGCCAAATTTGTCCAAAAGATCCTCTGCTAAAAGTAAATTACTCCTGCAAAATGTTTAAACTTACAGAAGTAGCCCAAAAATGCCTAAAAAGTAGAGTACAAGTAAGCCTGAAGCTTCCAAAATACCTAAACCAACCCCTGCTATCACTTCTAAGACTGTCATAGTGGTAAATCCTCTTCAACGACATATTGTTGATGTTGAACATATCCCCCTAGCTGATACTGATTACAAGATAGTCGATCCCATTGTTGAATTTAATTTGCTGGATATCCATAACTGGTGTCTTGAAAAATCTCTAGATAAGGAAGATGAAATGCATGTTTGGGAATCCAATTTTCCCAAATATGTTGTCCCATTAACTCACCCATGTCAAGAAGTCATTAGATTATGTCAAAAGTACTATGTGCTTGATCAAAGAGCCATAATCAATGCTGATAAAGAAGTACTTTTCACTATCACTTCTCAATCTATCAACCAAATGTTACAGCTTCAACCTGACCCCCAAGCAGTTCCTTTATTCATAGAGGCCTTAACCCAGCTATATATTGGCCTAGATTTTCCCAAAAGATTCATGATTTTTCATATATTCATGCCCTCAGATGTAGAAATTCCAAAGATAAATCCCCCATATTCTACTGTCAAATTCCAAGAAGGTTCAAGACATATAATCTCCATGCTTTCTTTCATCCTTGGATATTTTACTTATGAGCATACTGATGAATCCATCTTGGGGTTTTTATCTACTTTTACCCCGTGGCAACCCCCATCAGTAATTTTTTACTATGTCGGTTTCATTGCAGATAACATCCATTATCAGTTGACCAATTTGCCAATTGAAGGAGTATTCAGATATACTTATTTTCTTTTCCATATGTTTCTATATTTCCAATAAAAAAAATTTCTAGTTACTTTACAGAAGCTTGACATAGAGGGAAATCCTCTATCTGTCATTTTTTGGACTACATTGCTCAAAAAAGAGTGTACAAATATCACATATTCAGACTTTTCAGAGTTATTTCTGCATCCAGTAATAACAATATTGACCAAAGCAGAATAGATAAGAATTAATGAAGAAATGAAAAATATTTTATAGTTGTCAGAACAGAGTAAGGTCGGTGATTGGTACTTATATGAGAAGCATACTGAAATCAGGGTATTTGGGTCAAACTTGTTACCTTACAAGTTGCCCAAGCATGTTTCTATGAGGATCTTTGCCTTGGAGTATATCAGGCAGATCCTTAATTCTGATTCTATCAATTTCATGGCATCTAAGAAGAAAACCCAATTCAAGTTAACGAATCAGATAGGGCCATTCATCTGCAACCACAGAGATGCAGAAAAAGAGGTAACTAAGCAATAGTTGGAATTCAGATTTGAAGACAATTTTCCATGGAATTATGATCCACAAGGGATCTTGAGTAAACTAAGTGTCAAATGTAAATTAACACCTTTTATCCATGAATCAAAACCAGAAATAGGGAAGTTTTCTAATCAGATTGAGTGGGTTGAAAATACCTCTCTAGTACATTTGGTCAAAATTCCGACACTTTAGTTCCGACACTTTTGACATATTGTTGGAAATTTCCCCAATTTTTATCAATTTTTCAAATCCCGCCCACAACTGTCACTATACCGACGTTTGGAGACAAATTTCGGTATTGTGACACTTAGAGATAAGTGTCAGTATTGCAACATTTGGAGAAAATTGTCGGTATTGCGACGGTTTGGAGAAAAGTGTCGATCTTGCCACGTTACAGAGTTGTTATATCCGTCGAAAGAGAGTTGTTATATCCGTAGGAAGAGTGACGCTTTAAACTTTGTAAGAGAAACGCTTGAAACATCGGAAGAGAGACGCTTTAAACGTCAGAAGAGCGACGTTTGAAACGTCAGAAGAGCGACGCTTGAAACGTCGGAAGAGCGATGATCCAAAAATTTATGTCCGTTGCTATTCCCCGAAAATTTATGTAAATTTCTCAAGGTACAATTCTCATTGGGTTTCAAAGGGATATCATGTTATATGGGATTGTATTCTATGGGTGATTTATAGATTAGGTTCTTCCTTACACATCGAAGGTATTCATAGCACCATTAGAATAAATAAAGAATTCCCTCTGTTGTTGGTCTTATTTTCCTATGTGTGAGATAGTACCAAGGGATATGGTGTGCATATTATGTGTTGTTGTTAGGTTCTTCCTATTTTTTTCTATTTTTCAATCTAGAGGAGTAATAATTATTGTAAGGCTTGGGGATATGATTTATTTTAACTTAAATTCTCTTCAACTTTCCAATCTTGTTCAATAGACATACATAACATCCAATCTCAAAATCCAAAATTTTTGTAAATTGTTTGTTTTGTGGGATTCCCAGGGAGTATAGCCCATGCTATGATGATCAATTTCAAGGTGTTAGTACCATGCTAGCCTTGGAACTTAAGGAAATGGCTTTCATCATTGGATAAATAAGGTGATATTTGATCTAGCATGACAACTCTTTGATATGTTCTAGTTGTGGCATGTTAGGGAATATTTTTCCTATACATTTTTTGAGAGAAATGGTTTTCTATTAGCTTACCATGATGCATTTATAAAACACATGGAATTCTAATTAGAAGTAGAACCTTTTGATTATGTGGCTAGAGATAAGTCTCAATAGTGAATATTGTTTGAAGGCTTCTTACTTTTTAAGTCAAATATACATATGTAGTACTCAAAATATTATATAGAAAAAAATTATAAGTCATCCCTTATGATTGAAGAATTTGGTACACTGTGGCAGGAAATGTGACACATCCCTCGGGCCTTTCCAACAGCGAATCATTTGAGAACGGGGAAACACCTCGTAAAAACAAGGTAATATCACATAATTTTATTACTGTCCAATGAGTGACCACAAAAATGGGTCAATGGGACTAAAGGATACATCCAATACGAGTACAAGGGGAACTTTTGGAATTTTTTTCCACCATATTTCTGTTATGGTAAATGCTTCGAGTATGTTAACTAAGGAATGGTCTAATTAATTTGAAATGCTTCCTGACACACAACAATTATAGTTTTGCAAGCTGAAAAGAACAACGGATCATGTTATCCCACCTGAGATATCTAATCAGGAGACATCATATGGAAAAAGAAATAAGATTGGGAAAAAAACATGAAAACATACTTTGGTATATAATATATATGTAATTATTTTTATGTACATGTTGACAGTTTTTGGTGTCGCCAACATATGTGGGGTCTCCCTGATATGAAGTTTCAATTAGACTTCACACCATTTGGAACAATCTTAGGGTTTAGGGTTTAGGAACAAAGTTTGGGAGTTATATTTTAGGATTTAGGAACAATGTGTCGGGTCATGTGATCGAGTTTATGGTTTAGGAATAATGTTTTGGGTCGTGTGATCGGATCGTATGTTGTTTGTGCACGTTTGTGCGATCCCTTTTCCGTTTCATCCCTCATGCGCCCTTTATGTCAGTATTACGATGGTTTGGAAACAAGTGTCGGTATTGCGATGTTTAGGAGGCAAGTGTTAGTGTTTAGGAACAATCTTAGGGTTTACGGTTTAGGAACAATGTTTGGGAGTTATATTTTAGGATTTAGGAACAATGTGTCGGGTCATGTGATCGGGTTTATGGTTTAGGAACAATGTTTCAAGTCGTGTGATCGGGTCGTATGAGGGCGCCCAAGGAATCGCGTTTGGGCGGGTCGAGTTGGGTCTGGTCAGGTCGTGTCAAGTGAAGCTGCCCAAGGAAAACACTTTCGTACGAGTCGGGTTGAGTTGGGTTTGGTCAGGTCGTGTCGTGTGAGGCCACCCAAGGAAACACGTTCGTATGGGTCAGGTCGATTTGGGTCTAGTCGGGTCATGTCGTGTGAGGCCGCCCAAGGAAACACATTCATACGGGTCGGGTCGAGTCATGTGATGGCACTCAAGGAAATGCGTTCGGGCAAGTTGGGTTGGGTCTGGTCGGGTCTTGTCATCATGTGAGGTCGCCCAAGGTCAAAACACATTCGTACGGGTCGGGTCGAGTTGTGTGATGGCACCCAATTAGCTAGAAACGAGTTTGGGTTAGGTCAGGTCAGTTCCTGCCGTATTTTAAGGGTGCCCAAGGAAACACGTTCAGGCGGGTCGGGTCGGGTCGTATGAGGGTGGTCTTATAAAAAATTCTAAGTTGTGACCACCCATGTTGCTTGTGCACATTTGTGTGATCCCTTTTCCATTTCCTCCCTCATGTGCCCTTTTTTTGGGCGGGTCGGGTCGTGCTGTATGAGGGGCGTGCCATAGGAAACTCGTTTAGGTCAAATTTATCAAGGTCTTCAGGGGCTTCACGCATTTTTTTATTAAGGTCTGATTTGGTCTTTTAGCATGGCCATATTGCTTGAGACCATGTGGAATTGTCTTCAAGCATGCATTTCCCCAAGATTTTCAAAATTCCTCAAATAAAATAAATAAATTAAATATATAAATAAACCTAGTCGTTATTATTTGATTTTAATTTTCAAAATCAAACTAGCCGTTATCCTAACGACTAGTTTAGCCAATTATTATATATATATATATATATATATATATATATATATTATCGCAATTAATTAAATAAAACAAGCTGTTATTATTCGATTTTATTTTTCAAAATCAAACTAGATGTTATCCTAACGACTAGTTTAGCCAATTCTAATATATATATATATATATATATAAAATAAAAAAATAAAAATAAAATATATATATATATATATATATATATTCACAATTAATTAAATAAAACAAGCTGTTATTATTCGATTTTAATTTTCAAAATCAAACTAGATGTTATCCTAACGACTAGTTTAGCCAATTCTAATATATATATATATATATATATAAAATAAAAAAATAAAAATAAAATATATATATATATATATATATATATATATATATAATAAGAAGAAAAATAAAATAAATTAATTAATTACATAAGAATATATATATATATATAATCACAATTAATTATTTAATTATTTAATTAAATAAAACTAGCCGTTATTATTCGATTTAATTTTCAAAGTCAAACTAGCCGTTATCCTAACGGCTAGTTTAGACATAAAATATTCCAAGCTATGAGATCTAGATCTTGGTTAATAATATTTTACTATGCACCATTATCAAGGATAACTCAATATTTTGTTATAAATAAGATCAGGGTTTTCCATTCATTATTTACCTTTGATCCTTTTATCATGGTTGAACTTTGATCACTTTTATTTTCTTGTTGCTTATTGAGCTCCCATTGAGTTCAACACGTCTTGGGTTTTCTACACCATTGAAAGAGATAATTGCTAAATATAATTATTTTTTTTCTTTATAGGATAATTTGCATCAATGGAAGAAAACATTAGAGGTGGAAAAAAAATTCAAAAGGGTGAAAAGGGTGATGGTAGAGTTTATTGTTCTTGCAAAAAATGTTGTATGAGAAATAATGTTAGAGTTTTAATAGCAACAACAACAATGCATTGTAGGAAATATGGGCACATTGATGGTGGATCGAATGACTATCATCCCGTGGTAATTAATTATCTATCTTCATTTTGATTATATCGTACAAAATTTTATATATTTTAATATTTTTTATATACGCACTAATGTTTAATGATTGTTTGTAATTTTCATAAAGGCACAGTTGCCCCCCAACTTTTTGTAGATGATCAACCATCGTCCACAACTAAATAGTAGTATATTAGATGATGTTGCACCAGTACAAGAGAATATTGCAGCAAATATTAGTATTGGAAATGAATATGTTGTACAAGGTGAAGAACATGAAGCGAATGATGAAGATAATTTTAATGATCCCATGGAGGTAGATCATGATGACAATAATGAGACAATTCACATTAATGATGGGACAAATCAAATGCTCCAAGACTTGTATAGTGAGTCAGATGATGATGGTGGAGATAGTGACGGTATTTATGATGTACCTATGATTGAAACGTCAAATGAACGACTTTTTGAACACTCAAATGCAACTCCTCTCTGCTACATTGTTGCTGGTGAACTTAAAGGTTATGAATAATTTGTCAAACAGATGTATGACATAGATCCGAAGGTATGCAATATGTATATATGATCACATATATGTAAATGTTGATTATTTTCCCTTTTTTTAGATGTAATAAATGTGTAAAATAATAATTCAATATATATATATATATATATATATATATATATATATATATATATGATTAATAATCTTTACATTAACTAGTTTTTGTTTATGTTGTAGATTGTTGGGTGAATTTTTGCTACCATCGCCAAATACTTTACCTCGAACATATCGAGATCTACGTGCTATTATGAAAGACTTTGGAATGGAATATAACACTATAGATACATGTCCTAAAGATGATAGTATATATTACGGAGAACATGTGTCGAAAACAGAATGTCTGAAATGTGGTACCAATAGATATCGAATAGATCAACTAACAAAAAAGGCGCCTCAAAAGGTTCTTCATCATATTCCCATAATTCCACATTTGCAGTGAATGTTCAAGTGTAAGAGCATAGCGCAGTTTATGGATTACCATTCAAATAATAGAATTGGAGATGGTGTTCTTCGAATGCCTGCAGATGGTTCTGCATTTAGGGAAATCGAGGAAAAATATGTAGATTTTAAAAATGAACCTCGTAATGTCAGGCTTTCATTAGCAACTGATGGTGTTAATCCATTCGGAGAGCTTAGATCTACTTACTCAGTGTGGCCTATTTTCGTTATCAAAAATAACATTCCTCCTTGGATGTCAATAAAGAGGGAGCACATAATGTTGACTATGATTATTCCAGGTATTTGATACATTATTTTTTTGAATGTAACATTTTCATTTCTATCGTTGTTTGCACAATATATTTTATTTATTTACTTACTTATATATACATATATCATGGTAGTAATTATTATGTACCGTAATTTTGAACAATTAGTTAAGTACCAAGTCAAAGATATGAATGTATATATTGAGCCTCTTATCGATGAGCTAATAAAGTTATGGCATGGAATCACTATGTATGACATTACTAAACCAATCAAGCAGAAGAGAATTCAATGTCGTGGAATGCTTGTATGGACAATTCATGATGCCCCAGGACTAACACATGTTTGTGGTATGTAATATTTCGTTGCACAAAAATATAATATATAATTATCTAAATTAGATATACCATATTGCATGTTTTAAAAATGATAACATAGTATAATTGTTATTGATCCACCTATTGCAGGTCTTCAAACAAAGGGTATATTTGCATGTCCACTTTGTGGCCCTAAGATGAAGTATCGTCATTCGCCAGACTTAGGAAAGATGGTGTTTAATGAGTTTAGGCAGTTCCTCTCTAGGAACCATAAGTATCGTACTACTAAAAAACATCTTTTCAATGATAAAGAAGAAACTGGATTAAAACCACGAAGAATGACACCTCGATTGTGGAAGTTGGAATATAACATAATTAATAATCGTCAAGCAGCTAGTACGTAATTTGTCTATATATATTAATTGTTTATGTAATGTTTGGAATTTTTGTTTTAACTAATGAATTTATTTTATTTTATTTTATAATTATTGTTCTGATTTATTTTATTCTTTGATATCAAGGTCGTTGTTACGGTGAAGGTACTAATATTGTACTTCCACCTGGAATGAAATGTTATCCTTCTCAATTCGTGAGGTTTCCCTATTATGGGGACCTAAAAATAGCTCATTTTTTTGATACAATGCATATCGAGAAGAATGTGATAGAAACGTTATGGCGATCATAAATGGTGCACATGATAGAGATAAAATTGACAAAATTTGTGCTGACATTGAGAAATCGAATCATGCAATGAAAAGTGTGATCGATAGATCAAATAACAATGGAGGTCGAAATTATAATAATATTCCATGGTTATTAACAGAACAACAAAGCAATGATGTAAAAGAGGTCGTTAAAAGAACTAAATTTCCAATAGGTTTTGCTTCAAACATAAGTAATATCTTAACGAAGAAAGGTGACTTCAGTGGGGTGAAAACACATGATTGGCATACCTTTGTTAAGGTAATTTTTTTGGTATACATTTTTGTATGTTATTTCTTGAATACATCTTTTAAATTTTCGTTTTTTTTTTTTTTTCTGTTTAATTTGGAAACCAATAACGATTCATTTTTTATTGTTATAATATGTTCTACCTGTATCTCTCCCAAACGACTTCGACAACAATGTCAAACAAGTTATATATGGTCTTAGTAAATACATGAGGTAAGTAGTTTTGATTTATACACAAAATCTCGCTACAATTTCTTTTTGTACTTAATGACGCGATGTGTTAATTTACTTTTAATGAAATATATATTATGTTTCATTGAAATAACCTTGCGTAATGATTTGCAGATGGTTGTCATTGAAAGAAAACCATCAAGATGAAATAAAGTATTGGAAGAGAGAAATTCCTCAGCTAATGTGTGAAATGCAAAAGTATCTACCTCCAACATTTTTCAATGCACAAGAACACTACTTGATACACCAAGTTGAGGAGATTGAAAAGTGTGGACCAGTACGCACAAGGTCAATGTGGATGGTGGAGAGGCACCTGAAATCCTTGAAGGCTTTGGTTAGACAAAGAGCACGACATGAGGGTTCTATGGTGGAGGGATATGTGGTATATGAATCCATGGTGTATATTAGTCATTATCTTCCTATATTAGTTGTGCCAGCTATGAATGTGGTGGATTGCATTTGGGATGTGAACTCCATCAAAAAATTTGAAGTGGAGCACCTGTTGGGAAAAGGTAGAATGAAGAAAGTGAGAGGTAAAAGATTTATTATGTATAATACATATAATGTTTCATTTTTTTACATCATGTATATGATCCTATTCATTTAAGTCTTATTCTTTCATCGTTTATTAATTAATATAATTTACCATGGTTATAAGTTATATTTAATATTGGTGAATTATTGTTTTTTTATTCAGGTGCTCAAGATTATGAGGCACTACTTTTATACATTGCAAACAATCTTGACTGGATGAGTGAATGGATTGAAACATGTAAAGCACATAACGACGATAGGTTATCATGGCAACTACTGTCTGAATTGGTTAGAGAAGCGTATCGTAGTGGAGATGGAAACATTACAGATAGGGAAATTGATTTAGCATATGGTTTGAAAGATAGAAAGGTAAGAAATTAATTCACCTATTTTATTCATTACTTATTTTATATTATATTTATAATGTGACAACAAGTTTAATTTTTCAAATAATTTTCAAGTTGTGTAAATTATATGATTAATTATTAATTGAGAATGCATCTTTTTCATGTTTGGCATATTGCAGTTGAAACACCACAAGGCTATGTGGTGCAATGGTCGTAAATTTTGCATTAAACAATTGGATGATAACAGGAAAACTTCTGATAGTGGGATAACTGCAGTATTCCAGGTCACTAATGTTTCCTCCAGGAGTGACAGACATCCTTGAGAATCTGAAAATAGATATTATGGGTTTTTAGACGATATAGTTGAGTGTGACTTTAATTCCTTCAAATTAGTTTTGTTTGACGTCAAATGGTATAGGCTACGAATAAATGTACGTGATGATGATAGAACTCTTATTCAACATGAAAATGGATTTCGAATGGTTAAAACATCACAGTTTGAAGCAGGAAAATATTGCTATGTTTTTCCAAGCCAATGCGAACAAGTCTTTTACTCAGAGGTTCCAAGTGAGAACAGATGGTCATTTTCTATTAGATATGATCCAAGAGAAAGGCTAGTAGAGTATACTGTAGAAGAAGAAGATGATATTGATCAAGAAGAAGATGATGCAGTGGCGGATGAGCAGGAATATGCATTGAGAGACAAAGAAGATATAGAAGATGAACCAGGCGTAGGAGACGAGGCAACAATTATTAATGATGATGTCGATGAGGATATTATTGAAAATGACATAATTGATGATGATGATGACATGGTCGATCATTTCAACACCATTTTTGAATCAGATGTTGGTATAGATGTCGATCAGTTGGATGAAGATCAAGAATATACAAAAGAAGAATATTGATACAGGTGTTATGTTCAAGTATGAGATGGTATGTTATAACTTTATATTTTAATATGTAGGAATTATTGTCTTTAAATAATTTACTAATTATGTGGGTTTATTGCATGTTGTTTATTATTTTGAACCAATAAATAATGGTTGTACTATTGTACAGGCTAAACTAAAATTATGTATTTATACAAACACATATTGAAAATTTTGTTTACGACCTTAATTAATTTTTGGTTTGTTTGTATTCTATTTCATAGATTGGGTATTGGGAAAATGAGAGCGATGTGAGGGGGATGGGAGGGACCATATGAGCTTCCACCTTCATGTGGTTGGCCTTGTTCAGTAGAGAATAAATTATTCTTGAAACCAAGAGAAGCTCATTTCATCTTTATTTAATTTGCATTATCGTAAATGTCATCATTTTTGTCTGATTATTACAACGCCAAAATTGCTGAAATTGTTAAAAAAAAATTAAAAGTGCATTTCTTTTAGGAATTGTCCAACGAGGCATAATTTTGTCCGGATGACCATTTTCTTGCCAGAATATGACAATAAATTCTTCAAAAAATCCCACTATGGTAGTGTTTAAATTGTTCTTTTGATGATAATATTTTTTTCCGGATGACCATTTTCTTGCCATGTCGTTTCGTTTTAGTGCGCCCGCCCAAATGCGTTCGGGTGGGGTCGTTTCGGTTGAGGGTGCCTGCCCAACGCGTTCAGGTCGGGTCATTTCGGTTTAGGGCACCCGCCCAAACGCGTTTGGGTCGAGTCGTTTTGGTTGAGGACGCCTGTGTCAAATTCGCTAAGTTATGACCGCACAGGTGCCTTGTGCACGTTCGTGTGGCGTGTTTGTAGTTTTCTCCCTTGTGCCTTCATTCGGTCAGGCGCACCGTGTGAGGGCACCCGTCCAAACGCGTTCGGGTCGGGTCGGGTTATTTCATTTGAGGGCGGCCATATCAAATTTGCTAAGTTGTGACCGCACGAGTGCCTTGTGCATGTTCGTGCGGCCCGTTTGTCATTTGCTCGCTTGTGCCTTCGTTCGGTCGGGCGCGCCGTGTCGTTTCGTTTGAGGGCACCCGCCGAAACCCATTCGGGTCGAGTCATTTCGTTTGAGGGCGCCCGCCCAAACCCATTCGGGTCGAGTCATTTCGTTTGAGGGCGGCCGTATCAAATTTGCTAAGTTGTGACCACATGGGTGCCTTGTGCACGTTCGTGCAGCCCGTTTTCCGTTTCGTTTGAGGGTGCCCACCCAAACCCACTCGGGTTGGGTCGTTTTAGTTGAGGGCATCTGCCCAAACGCGTTCGGGTCGAGTCATTTCAGTTGAGAGCGCCCGCCCAAACGCGTTTGGGTCGGGTCGTTTCGGTTGAGGGTGGCCGTATCAAATTTGCTAAGTTGTGACCGCATGGGTGCCTTGTGCACGTTCGTGTGGCCCATTTGACATTTGCTCCCTTGTGCCTTTGTTCAGTTGGGCGCGTCGTGTGAGGGTGCCCGCCCAAACGTGTTCGGGTTAGGTCGAGTCGTTTCGTTTGAGGGCGGTCGTATCAAATTTGCTAAGTTGTGACCACACGAGTTCCTTGTACACGTTCGTGTGGCCCGTTTTTCGTTTGCTCGCTTGTGCCTTTGTTCGGTTGGGCGCGTTGTGTCGTTTCGTTTGAGGGCGCCCGCCCAAACCCGTTCGGGTCGAGTTGTTTCGTTTGAGGGCGGCCATATCAAATTTGCTAAGTTGTGACCACATGGGTGCCTTGTGCACGTTCGTGCGGCCCGTTTGTTGTTTCGTTTGAGGGCACCCGCCCAAACCAATTCAGGTCAGGTCGTTTCAGTTGAGGGCACCCGCCCAAACGCGTTCAAGTCGGGTGCAATATGTCTATCATAATATAGGGTTTGCTCAACTATAATCATATCCAAAAAAAAAAAAAAAACATTTATCAAATGATCAATTTTAATAATTTTACCAACTAAAATCAATTAAAAAATAATAAAAATAAAACCTCTAGAACAATAATTTTCTAATATTACAAACTAATTTTTATTTTTATTTTTTAGTTAATAAATTTCTAATATTACAAAATATTTTTTATTTTTTATTTTTTAATTATCTATTAATGTTCAGCAACAATGCATTTTTTATTAGAAAATAAATTTACTTTAAACATCATCTATGTAAATAGTGCAAAGTTGAATTATAAATGGTATGTAAATGTGCAGAGTTGAATTAAATGGTATATAAGTGTTGGATTTACATTGGAATACAATATTGTTGTATGTACATTGGTATATACAATTACTTAGATCGAATGGATCCCCGTGTTAATGGATCCCCGTGTTAATTGGGAAACCATTAAACTAAATATAGCAAATATAACATTGGTCAAAGAAATAATTAAAGTTCTAAGTTAAAGTTCTAACCTACGCACAAAATTCATAGCACAAATGTTATGTAACTATGGTGTTAAACCTATGTTAGAACCCATATGGTGCACATAATCTAAGTTCGGGCTATGTTATAAACTTTGCAATAAAAACTATGTAATAAAACCCACAGTCTAACCGTGCGGGGACTCTAACCGCAGCAGAAGACTGTCGGGGGAGGCAATACATATGATCGGGGTTTTAAACAGTTGTTAACCCGCAGTTCAGAGGACCACCATAGCGAACCACCAGGGGTATTTTTAATATAAAGTTTATTTTTGAGTTACCGTTGGTATTGTGACGTTTGGAAATAGACGTCGGTATTGCGATGGTTGTAAAAACGTCGGTATTACGACGTTACAAAATATGTTTTGTTAGTGCGATGGTTTGTAGATCTCCACCGTTGGTATTTTGGCAATCGACGATTGAGATGTTGAGCGAGACTTCACTTGGTAAATCCCACCAAGTCTAAGTTAGACTGCCGCTCAGAGGGTTTATTCTTGCTGCGAGTAGTTCCCATAGTCTTCCCAAGCAATGTTTTGGCCCAGAATTTGACAAAGATTTTTAAAAAATCCGACAAAGATTTTATCAAAATCATGTTTACAGTTGTTAAACTTTAGTATTTTGAATGTCATAAGGATTTTTGGTAGTGCTGAATCCATTTCTAGTGTCAAAAATGGATTTTAAACACTCCAAGGATTTTAAACACTCCAACTACCTGATTTCTTGAATTTTAATTACATGAATTCCAGGAAAAAAAAACTGTCATCCAGGCAATTTTGTTCCCTGGGTAGACAACTCCTTTCCCGGGGCTCAGCTCCACCTCAACTGTGTATGGGTAGACAACTCCGTTCCCGGGACTCGACTCCACCTCAACTGGTTATGGATATACAATAACCCATTTTACTTATACAGTTCCCTTCTATCGGGTTATTTTATTGATTTGTTTTTACTGTGCTTAAAGGATTTCCATCCACCAGACCGGCTCGTCGCTGCGAATCTCTTCTCCACAGGTATGAATACGTCTATCCATCTTTTACAAAGTTAGCTTGGCTACTTCCGCATATTTTAACGCTTGGCTAAATCCTAGCTCTCCATTATAGGTACACAAAAAAAATCAGCATTCAGCTCCAATGACTGTCTGTCTCGAGTGGAATCTGCTAATATTTTTGAAGGGTTTTGAAACCCTTTTCTTAGCTCGGCCCTATGGGAAATCTGTCGGCCTTAAACAGCGGTGTTTTGCAGTTTATATGCCTTACCCAAGAACAACACTTTCAACCACGATATTTAAGAGCATATCTGGGAACAACATGTGGCAAGTATTATCGTGTGTCCTGTCTTAGCATTGTGGATCCAGGTAATTGTTTCACAAATGAAAATATGATATATTGCCGGCTAATTAAAACTGAGTTTGCCCTGTATTGGCTCAATATAACTTCATCTAGCCTAGGCGTGGTTTTGTGTTTTTCCTGTTTTTCTGGTCAATATGACTTACGTTCATGTGTAGATGATGGAATGGTAGTTTGTTTCATACCTCTGGATCGAAAGAAGGCCATCCTTAGTCAGAACGAGATCCACTCATACGGCCCAAGAAGCGGTTCAGTTCTTGAGAGGTTTAGGATGCACAGAACACCAGATAAAGAAGGTCATTACCAGAAACCCAAATTTTCTTGCTATCAATGCTGAGAAGCAGTTGAAACCCAAGCTTGAGTTCATGAAAACATTAGGCCTCACTACGGAAGACACCGGAAATGCCTTATTCCTTGCTCCTAGACATTTTAACTGCAGTCTAGAGAAAACCTTGTGCCCTAATATTCTGTATCTTCAAAACTGATTCGGATCAGAGACTGATATCTCTAGGTTTTTCAAAGCGGCACCTCGGATTTTACATATGAGGAATGGCCCTGATATTTTGGAAAGGAGATTGAAGCATTGGGCAAGTTTTGGCCTCCCGGAAGATAAGATCGAGGAGCTTGTTAGGAGGTTTCCACGCGCACTAGGTGTTTCCATTGATAAGGTGCAGAAGACCATAGAATTTTTCATTCATTCTGCAGGGCTTCCCACAAAGTTTGTTTTGGCATATCCTCTAGTCCTGAGTTGTAGTTTGGAGCGTAAGATCAAGCCTCGTCACAAGCTATTGAAATCTCTAAGTGCTATGCAACCTTCCAAGTCTCTTCCTTCCCTTTGTTATGTGGTTTGTTTAACTGAGAAAAGGTTCCCGGAACAGTTCGTGAAATGCAGTCCTCATGCCACGAAGTTGCTTGAAATTTACAGTGGCAAGCCTGTTGATCTTGACACTATCCATTGACAATGCCCTTTTTGAAGAGACTAGAGATTCGAGGATTTTATTTCTGATTTGGTCAATGTTGGATTGCATTTTGTAGCTCTTATTTATCGAAGGTGATTCAAGTACATTAGCTCATGGATCATTAGCCTATTGTGGTTCTTTGTCATCCTTTCAGCTCAAATGAGCAATGATTGATAATTAATATAAGCAGATGATCATTATGCTGTGTATGAGGCAGTCAGCCCAAAGCTGGGATTTTGTTTTGGCCAATTTACTTTTACATCACAATCATAATTAATAAGCATTATTGAAGGACATTCCATTGAAATACAATCACTGAGAAGTGGTCTCTTTGGAATTCATGAGGTAACACAATTTGGAGAGATGCAAAAATACTCTTTACCACGAGCAAATTTATTATTTGCTTGTAATTTTGCAACGACAATGCATTGCTTCTCGCTTTTGGTTCGGACAAATATAGGTGTGAAATTTCTTCCCTGTTTGAAGAAAAGTAAAATTAAATACTCAAATCTCACTGGCAAATGTAGAGAACTTCTCAATTCTGACGTCCTGTACAGTGTCATGTATTATTTATTTCCTGATCAGCTATATCATTTAAAGTTAACTAAAATAAACACGTACCTTATATCCAAGCTAAATATTGGACGCTAGTCATTTTCTTTTGTTACGCTGTGCTGAATTTTAACAAAAATGCCATGCGTATATTCTCACCGTGCTTTGTCAACCGTCTCTGTTCCTGCCATGCGTATTTTCTCACCATGCTTTGCCAAGGGTCTCTGTTCCTTTGCATGGGAAAAATGTTTATAACAATGAATAATGTTCATGACAATGATTTTTATTGCTGCTATCAAATACCATTCCTAGTGGTAGTGGGAATAATTTCTGATGCATTTGAGTAGACCACAAAATATTGGTGCCTTCCCTTGCCCCATTTGATTCCATTCCTGCTGGTCCAATGCTTCCTACTGATTAGGCCACAAAATATTGGGCCTTCCCTTGTCCCAATGTTATAGGAGCCTCGCTTATCCTACAAACATTAATAAGAAGTTTGTTGTTTTCTTGTTGCAGGGTGCCTTCCAAATGGCCATTTATTTTAGATGAAATGCTACCTCTAGGGTCTGAGGCAGAAGAGGGATGGAATGCTTGTTATTTTTATCTTGTAGGGTTTAAATCATTTGTAAATGTTCTCTTGTTGTTTTGTTTATATAATTTTGTGTTTTCAGTGCAATGGAGAGTATCTGTTGTAAAAGTTCTCTTGCCCTTGGAGTGTTGACAACAACCATTCCAGGACCCCGATCGATCTGAATCGGCAGCTTCTAATTTTAAAGGACTTGGTAAGGCAGTAGCAATCTTTCTCATAACTTGTTCAAACTTGTTACCTATCACTTGGTTGATTTTTTTAATGCCCTTTTTCTAAAATGGCGTAAAACTTTAGGATCTTCGCCTTTTTCATAGCAATGGAGAGTATCTGTTGTAAAGGTTCTCTTCTCTTGCCCTTGGAGTGTTGACAAGAACCATTCCAAGACCCTGATCGATCTGAATCAGCAGGTTATAATTTTAAAGGACTTGGTAAGGCAGTAGCAATCCTTCTTATAACTTGTTCAAACTTGTTATCTTTCACCGTTGCATCACTTGGTTGATTTTTTCGGGGCCCATTTTTTAAACTAGTGTGAAGTTCCACCTGTCCAACATTATCATGCCTCTTTTTCAAAATTTGTATTGGCAATTTTTCTGGTAAAATCTTTTTTAAAGATATTTTCTATTGGTTGAGCTTATCTATTTGCATTTTAAATCATGCAATTTTATGTTTTAAATTATACTACTAGAAACAAAGCCCTTAACTTCAGTTATTTACTCTTTTATTGCCAGAATCAACTCATAATATATTGCCAGAATCAACTCATAATTTATAGACTTATATTTGAGAAATTAATTTTCTAAATTAGGCAAGTTAATTGAGGTTTTTCATCTCCTATCCTTAATATTTCTGGCTGATATTCTAACTTGTATTAATCATATGATGTGATGCCACCCACATTTTTGTTTGGATAAATGGAAAAAGATAGAAACGCTAATTATTCTGCTTTATGAAAGCTTTACATGATGATCTCTTAAGAGAAGTGAGAAGCTACTGCTTTTAATGAACTTTAGGGAAACAGTCTTAAGGTGACGGGCTTGCTTAGAGAGTCCCCTTTACAATTATGTATGCCAGTTACAATTATGTATGTCATTTATTTGAAGTTTCCACTGTTAAATAACGTTTAATTATTCCACATGAAAAATATATGGAGCAAAAGAGGGAGTTTTCATTATAAAAAGGCTCCTAGGCCTTAGAGTATGGATGTCTGGTGAATGCTTGTATGGGAACCATAAAGAAACTGTTTGCATAACTTCAAATTTTTTCTCTCCAAACCATAAATGTTTTTTTGAAGTCCAAGACATGAGCTTTGATGCCGCTTGATGCAATACCATATAAACAAGAAAAAGTACGTGAGGCACATAAAGACACTCACAATAGCACTCCTTATTAGTTTCTTTCGTTGTCTCTCTTTCCATTAATGGAAAATGGTCCAAAGCACTGAGTAGATAACTCTGCTGTATTTCTATTTTCTTGTGCACAGAGGAAAAGATTATGTTTTAAGAAGATACCACAAACCAGTGATATTTAAAAAAGTCTACTTGATAAATACGAAGTGCTTAATATTGGCTTTCTACTTATCACAAAAAGAACACTCATTTATATGCTATCACCAAAATCAGAACACTTATTTATATGCTGTCACCAAAATCAGAGGGTATTCTCTTGCATCAAAGTTTCAAACTTTCATCCTTGAGATTGTAACTGATGGATGGAGTATTGGAGTTCTATCTTTATATTAAAAATAATTAGGACATTGACCTTGAATGATGCAAGTTTTGTTGGTTAGTATTTTTTGAATTTTTTATAAAGAAACTATTGCACTAGGGATGTCAATCTTTTCCTGATACTAAGTACAGGGTTTAGAGGCATTTTCCTTTATTACCAAAATAGGCGTGGATAAATATAATATCAGAGAGCTAAAATTGACCTGAATATACGTTTGTTTAATATTTTTTTCTTCCAAGGCATTGCGTTCCTCTGTTAGCTCAAGTCATCTACAGTGATGCAGTTGGTGAAAATTGGGAAGACTCTCCTACATCTGTGCTGTCAATCTACCGAGAGCTCATAAAGGCTGGCCTATGCATTTGGATGTTCAGGTCACAACTCATTATGCATGTCATTTCTTTAATCAGAACATGGCACAGGAAACTTCTTGTTGGTATTTATCTTTTGTCTTCTATCATAAGTCTGCTGTAGAAAAGATGATCTTGTTGTTTGTTGGTTTGCAGTGGAGATACAGATGCAGTGATTCCTGTAACATCGACCAGGAATTCTATAAATGCTCTTAAGCTTCACACGCTTACTCAATGGCATCCTTGGTATGACAATGGGTAGGTGAGTCATCTTTCTCTTATCTCTAAAAGCATGAAAATGCAATGGTTTCCTGTAGGGAAATGCATTTGTTATGATGCTCACCATTGTTCTATTTCTAATAGGAATGAGAAATAGAAATTGGCAGTGTGCAATGATGGTAGAGATAACTCTCGAATTTCAATAGTAGCTTTGTTTCAACAAAAGTTTTGTTCATATCAGTATGAATGTTGATAGTTTGTCTGTGATGCTCAGGTGGGAGGATGGACTCAAGTATACGAAGGGCTGACATTTGTAACAATCAGAGGAGCAGGCCATGAGGTTCCATTGCATGAACCTGAAAAGGCCTTCACACTCATCAAGTCATTCTTAGAAGGAAAACCGATGCCAGTCTCCACAAACCTTGTAGATACTTTATAGTGATTGTTAAAGCCAGAGAAGGTTTTAGCACCTATTTCTAAATTCATTTCATTCATGTATTAGGAGAGATCCTAGCATCATTACATTCATATATTACGAGAAATCCTAGCACCTAAAATTTCTAAATTCATTTCATTCATATATTAGATTACGAGGGGTTCTGAAATCAAGGTGCTTGTAGAAAAACAACAATTCAACATTGAATATGCCATCCATATCATGAATTGTCCATGATGTAGAAGTCCATCTTTGTTATTATTACTTTGTATATGGAATTTGTTATTGTTACTGAGTATATTGAAATTTCAATAAAACAATAGTGATATCATATGTAAATATGCAATGCAAGGAAGACCATGCATTTGTAAACAACATATGAACTGCTCAGGCTCATGACAGTCTTGAGGACTAAGTTCTTTCATTTCTGAATTTTAAAGGTTTAGTTGAAAATGTATATTTTATGATAAAGTATGTTTTGGTATATGTGGTTTCATTTGAAGGTTATAGCAGTAGTAGTCTGAAGACCAATGATATCATATGTAAATATGCAATGCAAGGAAGACCATGCATTTGTAAACAGCGTATGAACTACTCAGGCTCATAACAGTCTTGATGACTAAGTTCTTTCATTTCTGAATTTTAAAGGTTTAGTTGAAAATGTATATTTTATGATAAAGTATGTTGTGGTATATGTGGTTTCATTTGAAGGTTATAGCAGTAGTAGTCTGAATCTTCTTCATTTCTTACAGATTATGAACCACATATCTTCATATCTTCATGTCTGAATCGGTAATATGACGTTAGTTTTTTTTTTTTTTTTTTAAATATTTTCTTTTCGTATTTCGCATTTTGCATACAACCACCATATTACTATGGTGTTGCATGCCCATGTCTAGAGCCATGAGATTAGTGCATACTCAAACAACTGTGGCAAAGATGATAAATCCAATTTCAAGTCTTATCTTTGTTAGTAGCCAAACAATTCGTTTTTAGCAATTTAGTAAGTGATTCCTCCATAATGATATAGAATCGATAATATGACATGCTTTTTTTATTATTAAATATTTTCTTTCCGTCGGAATATCGACGCTTATATCCATCGTTATTACAACGTTCAATTTTAAAAACAAAAAATTGTTTTCGTCGGTTGTCCTATACACGTTGGAAGAGCGACGGTATATCCGTCGGAAGAGAGTTGCTATATCCGTCGCAAGAGCGACGCTTTAAACGTCGGAATATCGACGGACTAAACGTCAGATGAGAGTTGATATAATTGTCGGAAGAGCGACGCTTTAAACGTCGGACAAGATTTGCTATATCCGTCGGAAGAGTGACGTTTTAAATGTCGGAAAAGCGACGCTTTAAACGTCGGACGAGAGTTGCTTTATTCGTCGGAAGAGCGACGCTTTAAACGTCAGACGAGAGTTGCTATATCTGTCGGAAGAGTGATGTTTTAAACGTCGAAAGAGCGACAGTTTCGAGAACGTCGGAATAGAGACGAGTTTTATTATGTCGGCATAGCAACGATTTTGATAATGTCGGAAGAGCGACGAACATCTGCAAACGTCGGAAAATGTGTCGCTCTTCCAACACTTTATTTAAGTGTCGAAATTGAGACGTAATGGCTAACAATGTTTTGCCCCGCCTCAAAGTGTTGCTCTTGGGACACCTATGTGTCGGAATAGCGACGATTTGGCCGTCAGAAATTGGGCCAAATGTGCTAGTGCCTTAACAGATGCAGTGAACCAAAGGGATACTAGTCACACTTCGGAAATTGCCAAACAGCCAAAGACATCCACCAAGAGAATCAGGGAAGAAGGAGCATATGTGGTAGAGACTATAACTGAAACTAAGTTCAAGCTCATCTATAACAAAAGGCCCAAGTTAGATTCAGTTGGTAAAGAGAAGGTGACAATTAATATTGATGATGCAGCCACACTAAAGACAAATGTTGATACCGCAACAACCATCATAAATGAATTAGCGCCTAACAATCAGAACGAAGGACAAGTCAACAATGAATATACACAGTTAATGGAAAGACAACAAAGCATTGAAGCCTCTTCCTCACAGTCAGCCGAGGAAAAAGATTTGGATATTAAAGAGAAATATAAACATATCAAACTAAAAAATGAAGAAATCAAAACTGAAATTTACTCTCAGTTTTTGAAGCAAAAACCAAGTAATCAAAACATATTTCTATCAGCGTTTGACTATTCAAGAAAAAAGTTGATCATGTCATTCTTGCAACCCACAATATCAGTGCCAAATACAGTTGTTGATTATAGGAAATTGGATCTAGAAGTAGCAACAGACGATATTCATGAACTATATCAGATATAATTTCACAGGCAAAGCTCAGAGATGTTATACTCTAATGTGACAACAAAGGCCACGAGTGTTCAAAAGCTTGAGAACACTATCACTAATATGCAAGATCAGATGAAATTAGATAAAATCTCACTACATGCTAAGGATCTCAGAATCAAATCCTTAGAAGAGTTGGTAATTAAAGTGGGATATGATCCTACAAATATCAATGCAGCAGAGTTATTATTGAAAAAGAAGAATGAGGACATTGCAGCCTTAGGGAAATAGCTTAAGCTTCCTCCAGGTGAACATCCCGAGGCTAAAGAAATCCTATAGGAACAGAATGACAAAGATGACATGATGAACATCATCTTTCAGCTTACAGGACAGATTAAGGAGTTGGAAATTCAGATGGACAAACTAGTCCAGGAAAAGGAAACAGTGAAAGAACCAGAACCACCTACAGTTATTCCCATGGTCACTACTGTTGTGCCTTCAACTCTAGTTGAAGAGTTGGCACCAAAAGTTCCACTAGTAACTGTAGTGCCAGTGATCTCATCCACCACATCAGTTGTTGAGTCATCTTCAACAACAATACAACTTACAGATGAGGCCAGTAAACTAGTGAAAGCAATGGAAGAGATGTCTTTAAAGACAAATGAGATTAACAGATTAACAAAGATGGTAGAAAATCTTGAGAGTACAAACAAATTGGCTCAGATAAATTCCAAAACACATGAGCAAAAGGCCATCAGATTAAATGAACAGCGGAAGAAACCGCAAGATGAGTTAACCTTGACTAAGCAAATATCATACATAAAAAATTACCTTTGGAACAATGTCATTGAAGCCATTTATGATGTGTGACCTTCAATTCAGGTAATTTTTGAACAAAGAGTTATTACTAGAAGCACAAGCAGAAATTCAAAAGACACAAAGTGAATTGGCTGATAAACCAGAACAAGCTTTAAGGCTGATCACTTTCCTTAACAACAAGAATAGACAGGAGTTGGAAGAACTCAAAATCAATGACAGGACTACAACTATCCTAGAAATTAGGAAAGTCGCTACAAAGAGAAATTTGATGAGACAACTTGAAGAAAAATGTGAAACTATGATACTGCCATAACCAGGTTCATGGTCAAGTTCAGAAATTTGAGGCAAAAAACACTACCTGATATTATGGTTCTTAATGACAAGATGATGCCTCAGAATGACTATGATAAAAATATAAGAGAATTTGCCAAGGAACAGGTAAATCAGCCACACGGACAAGGCATCCCAATAGGAAAAGTCTTACTGAAAAAGTTTGAAGACTTATTTTACTTGCAGTATGAGATCAAACATTTTTTTGTCATCAAGCCAACCTTTGCTAGATATAATGAAGCTGATGAGAACTTTAGGAAATTAAAGAATATACAAATTCCTAAAAATGAGGATTGGCAATCCCTCACAGATTTATTGTGAAGGATAAAAACAAACAGATGAAAGGATGAAAAATTTGTTTGCTGATTTTACTGTTAAAAAAATCTATTTTACATCAGTAAACAGTGTTGACTAAAGGTTAAAGTGTTCCAAAGTTAAAAAGTATCAGACAAGGTAGATCAAATTCTGAAAAATATCTAAGAGCCAACAAGGATAACACCTAGGTAGCCAACTGCGTCTTATCCTCAAAGTAGTTTCTATTTCTTTTGGATAAAATAGGACAACTTGCTGATTTATTAAGCAACTGTCTCTATTATTGTTGTAAAGATATTTTATTTTCTTAAATTAATAACTAGAAGTTTTCTAGGATATTTTGTAAGACATTATGTATAAATAATTCAAATTTAGAAGTATTTTGTGTGGAATAAATTGCTGGAGATTATTATAGTCATTTTTGTTGGACATTGGAGGCTTTTGTGTTTCTAATTTCAAGTAGCAGACTGGATCAATTCAATTGGCATCACACTTCAGGATTCCTGTGATGAGCTATCTGGAGAAGTATTTCCTTACTTGTCACTGTTATCTTTCTTAGTTACATGCATCCATCTATGTTTGTTCTAAATTTGAATGTATAACTAGGAGTATTACTACAAGATTTGTTAAAAGAACTCTGTTTTTAACTAGTTATCATTTCTATGTTTTCCTCTTATTTCCAGTGTAGAGAATTCTTAATTTCTCTCTCACTCGTTTGATCCCTTCCTACTACTTCTCTTTTCCGGATCAAAGGATTCTTAAGTGCCCTTTATCCCCATCATACCATATCACAAAAACCATTTTCCAAGATCTTCAAGGGTTATATATCTTGCCCTGAATACATTTGACCTTTTGGCCTTGATCCTAGTTCTATTAGCTTGATTTAGACTCCATAGCCCAATGGACAAATAGATTTCCCACTATCCATACCTTCAAGTGATTTTTCCCCACCAAATCAATCAAAACCAAACCAAAACTGCCCTTTCATAACTAGCCTACATTTATAAATCAAACAAAGATAAATTTTAAAGAGAGAGCCCTCTCTGAACCCTAGGAAGGCTAGATCCTAGAGTTTGAAGTAGGTTTGTGGTTACCTTTAGTGTTCTTTGACTAAAAACCAAAAATCTCACAACTTTAGAATTACTAGAGTGATAACATACTGGCGACCGCACCGGGGAACTAACCAATCCTCAGTCATAAAACTAGTCTTGAAGGACAATCATTTTATTCATCCTTTTACTTTAAGATTACTTTTATAAGTTGTGGGTATTAAAAATTTGTAATTCTGGCTTCTAGGAAAACCTACTATACCAGGTCTAACCCAGATCCTAAACCTACTGTCATAGTAGACAACCCAGACTGAATTGGAAAAAAGAAAAAATAGATAGAGAATTTAGAAGCTGAAGTGTCATTACTAAGAGTCAATTCATTAATTCAAGAGTTAGTAAGTCTGCAATATATTTATTTTCATCTGAAATTTGAGCATTATTTATTTAGAAGTAAATCTGAAAGTGATTTGAAAACTGTTGTTTTAGACCCTGTTTTTATTTCATTCTTGAATACAAAAAAGAAAAATATTTCAGTGGAATCTAAATTAAATAAAGTTGAATATCAGACTAAAGTTGAAGAAATTAATGTTACTATTTTCAAGGATATTGATGAAGCTATTGAATTAGCTCAATTTTTAACCTACACAAACAGACCTCCAGTTTCTCAATTACATACCACGATAATACCAGCTGAAGATTCATCTCTGTATGCTGTCACATCATATATAGATACCACTACCAAATCATCTACAGATCCATTTATCCCTATACTACCTTTACAGCCTAGAATACTATTTCCACCATCCATTTCATCCACTATATCCACAGGTTTACCTTCTGATTTTGCAAACACATCATTCTCATTCCCTAGTAGTTCCACATATATTCTAGTTTCATTTCCCAGCTCTTCAACTACAGTTTTTAGTTCATCAGCTACCACTACTAGTTCAGCCCCAAGCTCTTCTACTTTGCGTCTTAGCCCAGCTAAACTCTAAGCTATGGCTGCTAGGTATGCTGCCCTTGTCTTACCACAACAACTTCATGACATGCCTCAAGACTATCAAAATAAAATACCACAGTTTGATTGCACTACACAATATACTGCTCAGAAACACATTATTAAGATGACAGACTTCTTTGACATTTATGAAATTGATGATTCAGATGTTCAAATGAGGTTATTTGCCCAAACTTTGATAGCAGAAGTTAAGAAGTGTTTTAAAGATCTTGCTGCTGGTAGTGTAACTGATTTAGCTGCATTTCATAAATTGTTTTTAAAGAAATGGGAAAAGAGAAATAACCCCCTCCAGATATTATCTGAATTTGATGCAATGAAAAGAGCTCCAAATGAGTCTGTCCAAGATTACTACACTAGGTATAATAGTGTCTATAATTCCATTCCTGCAAATCTTAAACCTACTCTTTATTCTATTCTAGATAAATTCTCTAATGGATTTGATGCAGATATGGCTTATCAATTAAGGGAAAGAGATGCAGACACCTTAGAAAAAATGCAAATAGATGCTGTTAGTGTAGAAATAAACATTTTAGCCAAAAAAGCTAGACTCAGGAATGAAATAAGAGTGACTATTAAAGAAGAAACCTCAAATTCAGATGCAAAAATAGATAGCTTAGCTAAAACCTTAGAGAGGATGATGGATAGACTAGATAATATAAAAAGAAGACCGCAATGGGATAATCAACAACAGATCAGAAATCCCAATTTTAGGAAAAACACAAACCAAGGAAAAGAAAAAGAAACATCACCAGACTAGACAATAAGACCCCTATTCCAAGAGAAATATGCTGAAAGTTCTCAGAATAATGATGAAGATGAGGATTCAATCAATCATCTAATGGGAACAGATGACAATAGTACTATTTTCCTCACTCGGGAAGATCAGGAAATATTTGAACTTCAACAACTCAAATTAGATTCCAGTGAATCCTTTGATTATAAACAGGGTTATGACTTTGCCATAAATGAAGTACACAGTCAATATAACCTTAGAAATAAGAAAAAAAATGAGTCTTCTACCAAAAAAACTTCTCAAACTCAGAATAAGAAAACAGTAGAAGCTCCAAAAACAAAAGTTCTGCAAATTCTCCCAAGGGAAAATAAGCAAAGCTCCAATTCTTCCCCAAACATTTTCAGTCCTAAAAAAGCATCAAGTCCTAAAATTGTTGATATTACTGATGAAGTTGCTCAAGCTTCAAAAGATTCACAGAAATCTGTTGCTGCAAAAGCTTCTAATTCTGTTAAATCAACAAATTTAGATCCTAAAACACCCTCTGCTGATCCTAAATCAGTAGATCCAAAAACACCTGCTGTTTCACAAACAATCCCTAAAAATAAAATTAGGAGTAGTAAAACTCAGGAAACTCAGACAGAGAATGATAAACCAATTGAAAATAAAAACATAACTATAGAAACCCAAGACCAATCCAAACTACAGTTACCAAAGAATAATTAATTCAAATCAGTAAATCTCAACCTTCATTTAATATTCAAAATGAAATTGCAAAGTTAAAAATACCAATTCCTTTAACATAATTGGTAAAACATGACTTATACAAATCAACTATCACTGAAACACTGAATATGAATGACGGTGAAGATGCTATTAATTTGAATGATGATCAACCAGAGTTGATCTTTGACCCAGATGTGAATGGAAAACATGCAGATGGAGCAGTCCCTCCATTTTATACCAGTCTTACCATTCATGATCAAATTCTACATAACACTATGCTAGATTTAGGGGCATCCCATAACCTGATGCCCAAAGCCATAATGGAAACTCTGAAGAAATAACTAGGCCCTACAAATGTTTTTTTTCATTTGATTCAAGTAAAGTTAAATACTTAGGATTAATCAAAGATTTGTGTGTAACACTAGTTCAATATCCTGGTAAGAGCATATTAATGGACATTATAGTAGCTAATATCCCACCTAAACATGGAATGTTACTTTCTCGCTCATGGGGAGAAAAGTTACATGGATCTCTACAATTGGACATGTCTTATGCTACTATATCAGTGTTTGGTCAGCCTAAGAAGTTATATAGAGAAACATTGATGAAGTATATGGTCAGTAGTGTTGAAAGATCTATCAATTTTCCAATTTATTCTACATCAACTGACCTTGATTCTTTTATCTTATGTAACTATGAAACTAATTAAATCCAAACTGAACTAATAGACAAAAAGAAAACACCAAACAATGATAATATCTTTCATGAATCCTTATGGCATTTATATTTTGATGGTTCAGTAAACAAATTAGGAACAAGAGCAGGAGTTTGGATAACCAACCTGGAGACTAATCACTCAGAAGGCCATGCTTTCAGGCTCAATTTCAAATGTACAAATAACATGGTTAAGTATGAAGCCTTAATTTTAGGACTTCAAATCATTAGAAACTCAGGAGGAAAAATAATACTAATCATGGGAGATTCAGAGTTGATCATAAAACAAATAAATGGAGTATATTCTGTTTACAATCCTAGACTAAGATGATACAGAGAGATTGTGCTAGATTTAACTGATGATTTATTGGAATGTAAATTTGTTGCTATACCTAGAAAACAAAATATACAAGCTTACTGTCTAGCAACCTTTGCTAGCACATGCAATTTACCATTCCAACCTAATCACAGATACACTGCTGAAGTTAAGCATAGGCCAATTATTCCAAACAATCTAAAGTATTTGCAAGTTTTTTCTCAAGATGAACAGATTTACAAGTTTATGAACAACGAAGGTGAATTTTAGAACTGTAAGATAAACACAAATTGTACTATAGATAAATATTTGGATTGTGAAATGTATTTCAATAACTTAGATGTAAATACAGTTAAATTTGCAAAACCAACTAGATTTAGTCAATCAGATGTAGATAGCTTAGAGAAAGTTGAGATTGAAGAAATTGTTGATGATGAATTTGACATATTGAATCTTAAGGATAATTTCTTACCTAAAGGCTTAACTCCTTTGGAATATCTTTTTGACTCCAATGATGTAGCTAGAAAACCAAAAATGGATCTAGTGAGATCTGATATAGAAGAATGCAATATTGGGACAAAGTTAAAACCCAAAATGATAAAATTTTCCAAAACATTACCTCAACCAGAAAATGAAAAATATATTGCTCTTTTAAAGGAATATCAAGATGTTTTTGCTTGAAGTTTTGAAGATCTCAAATCTTATGATACCAACGTAATCCAACATAAAATTTCAATAAAAGAAGATCAAAAGCCATTCAAACAAAAGTTGAGAATAATTAACCCTGTCTTATTGTCTTTGATAGAGAGAAGTAAAAAGAATGTATGATGCTCAGATTATTGCACCAATTAGATACTCTGATTGGGTTTCCAACTTGGTTCCAACAAGAAAGAAAACATGAGAGATTAGATTATGTGTCGACTTTAGAAATCTTAACAAAGTATCCTTAAAGGATAATTACCCTTTAGTTAAAATGGATCACATATTACAAAGGGTAGTTGGTTTTCTAGGATTTCATTATTAGATGGTTTTTCAGGATATAACCAGATCCTAGTCCAAAAAGAAGATCAGGCCAAAACAACTTTCACCACTCTCTGGGGCACTTTTATGTATGTAAAAATGCCTTTTGGTCTAATGAATGCAGGGGAAACCTTTCAAAGGGCTATGGACATAGCTTTTTCAAAGGAAATACATGAATTCTTGGTAATTTATTTAGATGACATTATTGTGTTTTCCAAAACTGATAATGAACACTTGGATCATTTGAGACAAGTTTTTATTAAATGTAGGAAAATTGACATCTTTTTAAATCCCAAGAAAAGTCTATTTGGATTAGAAGGCAAGTTACTTGGACATATAATTTCTAAAGAAGGAATCAGAATAGATCGTGCTAGGATAGAAGTAATTCTAAACATCAATCCACCAAGAAATATCAAAGAATTACAAGCTTTCCTAGGTAAGATAAATTTTTTAAGAAGATTCATATCTAACTTAGCTGAGATAATTAGAGAACTAAACAACATGCTTAAAAAATACTCAGTTCTTAAATGGACTGTTGAGGCCAAACAATCATTTGAATCAATCAAACAGGCCTTGACTAAAACTCCAGTCCTACTAAGTCCTGATTTTAAGAAAGATTTCATAATTTTTTCATTTGCTTCAGAACACACCATTACTGCAGTTTTACTGCAGAAAAATGACCAGGGATTTGAACAACCCATTGATTTTTTTAGTAAGACCCTTAGAGATACCCCTTTGAAGTATAACATCATGGAGAAAGTAGCCTTAGCTTTGGTAAAGGCTATTAAAGACTTCGGAGTTTATATTCTCTATTCACATATTATTGCCTATGTCCCAAATTCTGTAGTAAAAGACATTCTTACTCAGAATGGTCCTGATAGAAGAAGAGGTAAGTGGATTTCCATTATCCTAGAATATGACATAGATATTAAACCCACAAAACTCATCAAAGGTCAAGGATTAGCCAGTCTTATGGCTGAATCTAACTGTAATGCCCTAGATATAAATTTTATTGCTCAAGTTGATGACCAGGAAGAGATGGTGACTCCAACGATCAGTGAAGCCTTTTCAGACTCACCTTGGTATTTAGATATCATCTTTGTACTATCAAACTTACAAGCTCCTCTAGGATTGTCAAGAACTAAAGCTATATTTCTAAAACTTAAAGCAGTAAGATTTTGTATCTTAGATAATGTACTTTTTTGGAGAGATCATAGTGGGATTTTATTGAACTGTTTACTAAAGGAAGAAGCTGACAAAATACTTGAAGAATTTCATGCAGGTGACTGTGGAGGACATTTATACTGGAAAAATACTGCAGACAAGATTCTGAGAGCTGGTTTTTACTGGCCTACCTTGTTTGTTGATGTCAAAAAGTTCGTTACTTCATGTCACAAGTGCAAAATTTTTGAGGGCAAGAAAAAATTGTTACCCCTACCTTTAAAGTGTATTTCTACTGAGATGCTATTTCAACAATGGGTTTTAGATTTCATTGGTGAAATTCACCCTAAGTGGATTTTGACTGCCACTGACTATTTCACAAAGTGGATTGAAGCCATACCCTCCAGACAAGCCACTGATAGTCATTATTTTCTTCCTAGAAAATAACATTCTTTCAAGATTTGGATGTCCTTAAAAGATAATTACTGATAATGCAACAACATTCAAATCCAAAAAGATGATTTCCTTTTGTCATAAGTACCATATTACCCTAGGCCACTCTACTCCCTATTACCCTCAGGGTAATGGCCTAGCTGAATCCTCGAATAAAAGTCTTGTAAATATCATTAAAAAATTATTGGAAGATAACAAGAAATATTGGAACAAGAAGTTAGTCAATGTCTTATGGGCAGATAGACTTACAACTAAAAAATCCATTGGTGCATCTCCTTACCAGCTTGTTTATGGAATGGATGTTGTTTTTCCATCCTCCTTAGGAGTGCCAGTGATGAAGATTATCCAATAATTATAGGTTGAAACTAATGATATACAGAGAAGGATTAACCAAACTATTCACTTGCAACAAACAAGGGAATAAGTTTATGTTAAATGCCAAGTCATCCAAGATAAAATCAAGAAAATTTTTGATAAAAGAGTAAAGAGGATGATTTTTACATTGAAGACCAAGTGTTAAAGTGGGATTCCAGAAGAGAAGACAAAGGTAAACATGGAAAATTCAATTTTATGTGGAAGGGACCTTATGTAATTTATGGATATAGGGGTAATAATGCTTTCTTCTTAAAATAATTAGATGGAGCAGATCTGCAAGAAGGACCAGTAAATGGAAAAATGCTGAAGCACTACTATTCATCTAAGATAATCAGTAGTTAGTTTCATTTACTTTTAACCATTGTACATATACATTGAAGAGTTTAGATTGGATTGGATATTTTCTTTACAAAGTTGAAGTCTGGAGAGAAGACCCTAAGCTTTGAGAGGTAAAATGTCATAAATATGAGTTATTACAAAAATCATAAAACACTTACAGGATCATTACAGTCAAAAGTCAAAGGCTACTAGTCTTAAAGTTTTTGACATTTCACCAAGAAATGCCATCCCCATGTGGAGCCACTATTAGGGTCCTATAATAATAGGGTTCATAAATTTTTGAATTGACTTTGATAGTATTGTAAATATGTACATACCTTGCTTTCTGCAAGTTGTTTTCCCATTTTTTGAAAAAATGAAACATAATAAAAATCAAAAAGAGGGTAAAAAGTCCTAAAAGAAAGATCAAAGGTTTTAGAAAAATATAGACCCCAAAAGAAAAAGAGATAAAATAAGACCTGAAAGTGAGCAAGTTCAAATACCACTACTTTTACTTTTACTGTAAGAATAATGATTATGTGCAGAGTGTCAATAAATGCCATAATCCATGATAAGTTAAACTATTTAATCTTAACTTTTCATGTTTTAGATAGTGAATAAAGATTTATCAAACAGTATAAACTTGATAAATCAGTAGATAGGTAGAGAATAATGAGGAGCTCAATAGTTTCATCTGAGCCCTCGGATGAAATAAGGTAGAATTAGTTATTTTTATGCTTTGAAAGAAAAATGTTTTAAAGTTGCAAGCCTAAATGCACCTACAAAATGAAGAAAAAATGTTAGAAATAAATCTGGGTAGGTAGAAAGTAGTGGAGCAAGCATGTAATAAATCATCATCAGGTAAAAATCACTAATTTCCCCTCTCCTATAATTATTCAGTATTCTAAAGCTATCAGTCAAACAGGCTTAGAGCATTTCTCTGACTTTTGTTGGGACCAGACCCAAGGTTCGATGACTGGTTAGTTAAAAATATTGAGTTCTTATGTTAAACCCACATTTATCAGCGTTCACCCTTCATTCATACATTAAAACCCCTTTTTCCTAAATAAAGACACATTCTTACTTATTAAAGCTAAACCCCAAATAATTAACTTCATCCCTTCAAAAGCATTCATAAAACCCTCAAAATTACATTTATCCTAAGTATTAGTGAAGTAAATATAAAAGATGAGCAATGCTTTATTTTATACTTTACTTAGAGATAATCTGTGTTTTGTTTCCCTTTTTCATATTAACAACTAACTTATAGTAATAAAAACTACACTTACCCATAGATATTAATTCCCCTATATCTAAATAACCCTCATAAACCCACTATTTTAAATTTTAGACCATAGTTTATTATCCCCACGTGCATAAAATAAAATCCCCGCCTATAAACCCTTTGGTCTAAACCTATCTCTATTGAAATACCCCACCCCTATAGTTTCTAAACTATTCAAAAGGTTGAAAACTATATAAATATTATCGCGCCTGCATATAAAAAACATTTTTACAAATGTTTTAAATAAAAACATTACCCCCCCATCTATATTCATATAACCCAAGGTTTTGAATGAATTAAATGATTATTTATAAAGTTCAAACAACCATTGCCGCCTATGCAAAACAGACCGGTCCCACCTCCCATTTCAATGCACCTTCCCATTAGATCTGGACCCTTCACATTGATCCCCCAAATCCGACGGTTGACATCTAATATCATGTGAAAAAGTAGTGTGATCATCCAAACTTCAAACCTGTGAGAAATGGGTGGTTTCGCCCATTCCTCTATCCTCCACGTGCCCTTCAATTATTCGATTGCGTGGGTTGAGCCCAATACAGCTTACCACCCAAAAGCCGCACGAAAACCACTCGTGGTTTCTGTCCATTTGAATCTCGAAACTGCCCTCCCCGCCGATGCGACCGGTATTCAATGCGTAACTAATGTAACCCAAAATGTGTATTTTAATCTTGGAAATGCATTTATCCATATATCTTCTGCACAACCTCCCCAACTGCAAAAACGTCCTTTTAAAGCTATTTTCCGCCATTTCTACACCCAAAAGCCTGTATAATTCACCCTACAACCTTTGAAGGTTGTTGAGGAGTTGCACCTTGCTCTAGGAAATCTACATAAGACATCAAATCATTCGGAAAACCTCAGAAATTGTTCCAAAGCCCCATACCTGCGTTACAATAGATATTTTTCTCAAATTGGAACCTGCAAACAATTTAAAAGCCTTTTAAAAGAACAAACACTCTCAGATTTTTTAGAAATTGATTAATAAACTACCAAAAAGTCCCAAAAACAGGCCAAACTCTAGCAAATTTTTCCCAAAAACCCTGTTTCTCTACTGCGTGCTATTTTAAGAAAATTTATTAGTTTTCATAGTTTAAAAATCTATTTCAAACTCTGAAATAAACCAGAAAATCTCTACAGGTACCCTGAACCCTCTATGATCCTTTTTCAAAAGAGTTTTTAGCCCTATTTCTCAGTCAGAGACTCAGAAAACCCATGTTTTCTGTTTTAAACTAGTTCTAAAGCTCCTAAACTTTTTTCACATACCTATTTGGAAAGAAAGCCCAAAGAAAAAAACCATACTTAGCCAAATTTGTCCAAAATATCCTCTGCTAAAAGTAAATTACTCCTGCAAACTGTTTAAACTTGCAGAAGTAGCCGAAAAATGCCTAAAAAGCAGAGTACAAGTAAGCCTGAAGCTTCCAAAATACCTAAACCAACCCCTAATATCACTTCTACGACTGCCATAGTGGTAAATCCTCTTCAACCACTTGTTGTTGATGTTGAATATATCCACCTAGTTGATACTCATTACAAGATAGTCGATCCCATTGTTGAATTTAATTTGCTGGATATCCATAACTGGTGTTTTGAAAAATCTCTAGATAAGGAAGATGAAATCCATGTTTGGGAATCCAATTTTCCCAAATATGTTGTCCCATTAACTCACCCATGCCAAGAAGTCATCAGATTATGTCAAAAGTACTATGTGCCTAATCAAAGAGCCATAATCAATGCTGATAAAGAAGTACTTTTCACTATCACTGCTCAATCTGTCAACCAAATGTTACAGCTTCAGCCTGACCCCCATGCAGTTCCTTTATTCATAAAGGCCTTAACCCAGTTGTATATTGGCCTAGATTTTCCCAAAAGATTCATGATTTTTCAAATATTCATGCCCTCACATGTAGAAATTCTAAAGATAAATCCCCCATATTCTACTGAAAAATTCCGAGAACGTTCAAGACATATAATCTCCATGCTTTCCTTCATCCTTGGATATTTTACTAATGAGCATACTGATGAATCCATCTTGGGGTTTTTATCTACTTTTACCCTGGGGCAACCCCCATTAGTAATTTTTGACTATGTCGGTTTCATTGCAGATAACATCCATTATCAGTTGACCAATTTGCCAATTGAAGGAGTATTCAAATATACTTCTTTTCTTTTCCTTATGTTTCTATATTTCCAATCAGACAAATTTCCAGTTACTTTGCAGAAGCTTGACATAGAGGAAATCCTCTATCTGTCATTTTTTGGACTACATTGCTCAGAAAAGAGTGTATAGATTTCACATATTTAGACTTTTCAGAGTTATTTTTTGCATCCAATAATAACAATGTTGACCAAAGCAGAACAACCAAGAATTAATGAAGAAATGAAAAAAGATTTTACAGTTGTCAGAACAAAGTAAGGCTGGTGATTGGTACTTATATGAGAAGCATACTGAAATCACGGTATTTGGGTCAAACTTGTTACCTTACAAGTTTCCCAAGCATGTTTCTATGAGGATCTTTGCCTTGGAGTATATCAGGCAGATCCTTAATTTTGATTCTATTAATTTCATGGCAGCTAAGACCAAAACCCAATTCAAGTAAAAGAATCAGATAGGGCCATTCATCTGCAACCACAGAGATGCAAAAAGAGGGGTAGCTAAGCAATTGTTGGAATTCAGATTTGAAGACAGTTTTCCATGGAATTATGATCCACAAGGGATCTTGAGTAAACTAAGGCTCAAATGTAAATTAACACCCTTTATCCATGAATCAAAACTAGAAATAGAGAAGCTTGCTAATCAGATTGAGTGGCTTTAAAATACCTTAACAAATGCAGTGAACCAAAGGGATACTAGTCACACTTTGGAAATTTCCAAACAGCCAGAGAAATCCACCAAGAGAATCAGGGAAGAAGGAGCATATGTGGCAGAGACTACAACTGAAACTAAGTTCAAGCTCATCTATAACAAAAGGCCCAAGTTAGATTCAGTTGGTAAAGAGAAGGTGACAATTAATATTGATGATGCAGCCACACCAGAGACAAATTTTGATACTGCAACAACCATCATAAATGAATAAGCTCCTAACAATCAGAATGAAGGACAAGTCAACAATGAAGATACACAGTTAATGGAAAGACAACAAAGCATGGAAGCCTCTTCCTCACAGTCAACTAAGGAAAAAGATTTGGATATTAAAGAGAAATATAAACAGATCAAACTAAAAAATGAAGAAATCAAAATTGAAATTTACTCTCAGTTTTTGAAGAAAAAACCAAGTAATCAAAACATATTTCTATCAGCCTTTGATTATTCAAGAAAAAAGTTGATCATGTCATTCTTGCAACCCACAGTATCAGTGCCAAAGACAATTGCTGATTATAGGATATTGGATCTAAAAGTAGCAACAGACAGTATTCATGAACTAGATCAGATAGAATTTCTCAGGCAAATATCAGAGATGTTATACTCTACTGTGACAACAAAGGCCATGAGTGTTCAAAAGCTTGAGAACAGTATCACTAATATGCAAGATCAGATAAAATTAGATAAAATCTCACTACATGCTAAGGATCTCAGAATCAAATCCTTAGAAGAGTTGGTAATTAAAGTGGGATATGATCCTGCAAATATCAATGCAGCAGAGTTATTATTGAAAAAGAAGAATGAGGACATTGCAGCCTTGAGGAAACAACTTAAGCTTCCTCTAGGTGAACATCCACATGCTAAAAAAATCCTACAGGAACAGAATGATAAAGATGACATGATGAACATCATCTTTAATTTTACAGGACAGATTAAGGAGATGGAAATTTAGATGGAGAAACTAGTCCAAGAGAAGGAAACAATGAAAGAACCAGAGCCACCTACAATTATTCCCATGGTCACTACTATTGTGCCTTCAACTCTAGTTGAAGAGTTGGCACCAAAAGCTCCACTGGTAACTGCGGTGCCAATGATCTCATCCATCACATCAGCTGTTGAGTCATCTTCAACAACAATACAACTTACAGATGAGGCCAGTAAACTAGTGAAAGCAATGGAAGAGATGTATTTAAAGACAAATGAGATTAACAGATTAACAAAGATGGTAGAAAACCTTGAGAGTACAAACAAATTGGCTCAGATAAATGCCAAAACACATGAGCAGAACGCCATCAGATTAAATGAACAGCTGAAGAAACTGCAAGATGAGTTAACCTTCACTGAGCAAATATCATACATAAAAAATTACCTTCGGAACAATGTCATTGAAGCCATTCATGATGTGTGACCTTTAATTCAGGTAATTTTTGAACAAAGAGAGTTATTACTAGCAGCACAAGCAGAAATTCAAAAGACACAAAGTGAATTGGTTGATAAACCAGAACAAGCTTTAAGGCTGATCACTTTCCTTAACAGCAAGAATAGAAAGGAGTTGGAAGAACTCAAAATCAATGACAGGACTACAACTATCCTAGAAATTAGGAAAGTCACTACAAAGAGAAATTTGATGAGACAACTTGAAGAAAAATGTGAAACTATGATACTGTCATAACCAGGTTCATGGTCAAGTTCACAAATTTGAGGCAAAAAGGACTACTTGATAGTATGGGTCTTAATGACAAGCTGATGCCTCAGAATGAATATGATAAAAAGATAAGAGAATTTGCCAAGGAACAGGTATATCAGCCTCAAGGACAAGGCGTTCCAACAAGGAAAGTCTTACTGAAAAAGTTTGAAGACTTATTTTACTTGTGGCATGAGATCAAACATTTTTTTGTCATCAAGCCAACCTTTGCTAGATATAATGAAGCTGATGAGAACTTTAGGAAATTAAAGAATATACAAATTCCTAAAAATGAGGATTGGCAATCCCTCACAGATTTATTGTGAAGGATAAAAACAAACAGATGAAAGGATGAAAAATCTACTTACTGATTTTACTGCTAAAACAGTCTATTTTACAGTAGTAAATAGTGTTGACTAAAGGTTAAAGTGTATCTGAAGTTAAAGAGTATCAGTGAATAAAGAGTATCAGACAAGGCAGATAAGATTCTGAAAAATATCTAAGAGCCAGCAAGGATAACACCTAGGCAGCCAACTGCTTCTTATCCTCAAGGTAGTTTCTATTTCTTTTGGATAAAATTGGATAGTTTGTTGATTTGTTAAACATCTGTCTCTATTATTGTTGTAAAGATATTTTATTTTTCTAAGTTAATACCTAGAAGTTTTTAAGGATATTTTGTAAGACATTATGTATAAATACTTCAAATTTAGATTGGTGAATTTTGTATAAGAGCGGTTTATCTGCAGGGTTCGATTGGTGAATTTTGATTGAAGATTGTTTTGTAGGAATCATTGAGCATTCGAAAATTAATATTTATTTATCTTTATGAAATGCTATGGTTCAAATGTAAATTGAAGAAATTGTCCATATCATCATTTTTGTTTTGGAAATTGGATTTATCATCAAAATCATGAAATTGGACTAAATATTATGCATTTGATTATCTTAGAATATGTTTTATTTGGCATTTAATTTTTGCGTAGATATCAAGAAGAAATTGATCACATCTCCTCTGAATGTATTTACGTTTTTTGTGTAAGTGCTAATTTTTTTGCAGATTCTATGAAGAAGACTAGTTTGTGCACGATTGGTTTTCAAAGACCAATTTTGAGAAAAGAATGAAGAAGATGATCAGAACAACAACAAAGATGAAATATCAATGCATGAGCAGATGCTAATGGAAATCGGATCCAAAACTTGCAAGCCTTTCAGATGCCATTGTCTCCTTTACATCCATGCTTCTTCCATCAATAAAAAATTCACCTCATTTCCCTTCATATTTTCCATTCACATTCATTATCCATCCGCATTCATTTACTTCCATCCACCCCTAACTCATGAATAAAATCAATCAACTCACTTACATTCTGATTAACTCTATTATCTTTCTCTTTTTCATGTTCATTTTCCTTTCCCAAATAAATCTTGTTTCAAAGAAAACTGTATATCTATAGTCCTTTTTGAGTTTTAAAAAATCTTTTCAAAAAGTACCATGAGGCTTGCATGCGTTAATGGCAAGTTATCTTGCCAACAAACAATGGGAATACATTAATGTCCCTTGTTTGATAGATATTCTAAGTGACTTGACATCAACAAATTTATTCGTACCTAGCAAGATGTGCTTAGGCATCTTGACTCTCATTTTCATCAATGGTGAGAGGTATCGTGTTGATTAGTGGCATACATTAATGGCCACTAATTCAACAATTTATTACTATGTTAACCATCAGAAAATTCATTTACATAGATAAGAATTGTGTCAATGTGTGATAACCACATGAAGACTATCAGATCCATCATTATTCAGCATTTGTAGCAGATATATTAGATTCAAAAAATTAAGTAGCATCAATAAAGACTCACTTTCACAACTTCATCCACCATTTGCACGACCAATTGAAGAAGCATCAGATCAGATTTTTGCAACAAATACATATGCACAACTTATTCATTTCATAGGTAAGTAAAGGTATGTTCATTTCTAACTTTTTATCATGCAATTCCTTAAAATGATAGTTATAATTTCTGGAAAAACACTCCACAATATTCCTTTTCTCACTTCATAAAATTGCAAAAAAACATCGGTCCGGGGGAAGGGATATCACTCCATATATTTACATCTTATGCCACATCACTTTCATATAACCAACATACAACTACTATTGCATTAACATTAAAAGAGATTATATGTTTTGCACATCATCAAATTGATGAGCTTATGGCTAATTGAAAAGATAAATTCTCAATGTTTTCAAGATATTTGGATGCAACAAAGAATAAACAAAGTATTGCTACATAAGAAACGATACTCATCATTTTTTGTTGTCACAGAAGAACCAACCATAAAAAATCAATTTTGGTTGTCACACAAGAACCAACCATAAAGATGAATGTTGCAATCCAATGTATTTCAAAGAGAACTTTGCAAAAATAATGAAGTTATCAAATGCTATGATAATGAAAAGTTAAAGGAGAATTGATACAAGCCAAAGCTCATTCAAAATCAAGACACTTCAAACATCAAATGAATCAATGTAATAGGTTGCATGAGGACATGCAAAAACTTCAGTTGGGGGGTATGTTGGGTCTCAGAAATGTCCTTAAAAATACATCCACTTTCACCAACATGTCCATTATATCACCTCCATTTCAGCTCCATTTCACTACCATGTCACTACATTCATGTCACTTTCATCATCATTTGGGTTACCCTTGTGTTTTCCAAACATTATTAATTTCTAGTATTTTTAAGTGAATTTGTGATCAAAAGTTAGGAAATAATGTGCATATGCTTATACCTTAAAAGTGTAAAGAGTTTTGGGACATGTGTAGGTTCATTGGAAGCTTCCAAGGCCCTCTTATATGGCTCCCAAAGATCAAATTCGAATTTGTCTTCATGATATCAAGGATATTTGAAGGAGGGATATGTGGCATATGGTTAGAAAATTGGTTGAGAATATTATGGATTAAAGGAGAATAAGAAGGATCCTCATTAATGAGGAGGTTACTTAGGAATTTGTATAAATAGGATATCTCTCTCCTTTATTTGTAATCTTGTTAATCTATCATTTTGTGCCTTGTAATTTTGGAGAACTTGAATAAAGCTTTGAGGTTCCAAGCATGGATGGAGATGTGAAGTAGGAGATATCATGGAGCATATTGGAATGTAAGATAGAGTAGTTTTTATTTTATAATTTTTTTTTTATATTAGTTTTCATCTCATTCAAGTATGTCATTTCATTTTTATGTTGTTTTCATTTCATTGAAAGTTTGATAGTTTAGATTTTCCATTCATGCAAGTGTGTTCGACCGATCGATTGTAGATTTAGTTTTCATGTAAGTTTGTTTTTAATTCATGATTTAATTTGGTTACTATTTTTTTGGATTAATTTCATGAATGATTACTTAGATTAAATTTCCAATTAGCTGTATAATCTTGTGCTTGCTAAGTTTTCTCAAGAGGGTGGCAACTGTCGTTCTCCAGTTGGATCAGATTTGGGTATTCCGATATACAACAATTGTAGTTTCTATGCTTATTCAGTTTCATGAATGCTTTCTTAAATTAAATTTCCAATTAGTTTTATAATCTTGTGCTTGCTAAGTCATCTCAAGAGGGTGGCAACTGTCATTCTCCAATTAGATCAGATTTGGGTATTCGATCATATAGCAGTCATAGTTTAGAATTAAATTATGCAAGTAGATTAAAATTTTATTTCCTGAAGGTAGAATATATTTCTAATTTAATACAGGAATGGTGTGATTAGGTTAATTTTTAGTTTCCATAAACTGATCCCTAGCATATATTGTGCACGTATGTCTCACAAGTCCTATGGATCCTGGATTGATAATTTATGTTAGTAATCTAATACAGAATTATTTTACTCAACAACAGTACAACACTGGTTAAATTAGAGTGAAGAAGGAGGAAGAGGAAGATGCAACCTTG
Source organism: Pinus albicaulis (assembly GCA_034641835.2). NCBI lineage: Eukaryota > Viridiplantae > Streptophyta > Pinopsida > Pinales > Pinaceae > Pinus > Pinus albicaulis. The sequence continues at coordinate 1,096,924,484 of CM076578.1, forward strand.
GCATTAAAGAGGTAACAAGAGAGAAAGAAGGGTGATATGTCAAAGATCAAGTGTTTCCAGTGCGACAAACTAGGACATTTCGACAACAATTTTCCTCAGAAGAAAAAGGACAAGGAAGCTTCTAGCTCCAAGGCTGTTGCGGCGGACGATGGCTTCGAAGATGATGTAGCCATGAGGTCTCATGAACCACGAAAGTGGGGCAACATGGATATATAGAGAAGCTATAGAGTAAGGCAGGATCCATGATTAGCCCAACTCTTCGATCACATATGAGCTGCCAGAGCCTTACGACGGTATTGGGACAAGTGGAGTAGGGGGTGCCGAGAATCATAGATAGAGCAGAGGCAGAGCTGGATGCTAAGAAGGAGAAACACAGTGCAGATGCAGCAGCAACAGTGTAGAGGGGCTAATGTGACTTCAGCAACGCAGATCATGCTTGCTTACACAGTGCAGTGGCTTTAGGAGGACATCGCAGCATAGCAGCAATGTAGGGGACTTTAGCACAGAGGCAACACAGAGGAGGTCTGCTTATGCAGTGCAAAGCTCCAGCAGTGCAGCAACCTCCAGATGACAGCATAGAGCAACAACCTATGGAGCTTCAATGATGAGATGCAACCCAACTGACTTGTCTGTCAAAGATTGGGTAGGAGTTATTCAGTTGCTTACTCTTAGCAACTGAGATGCAGTGCATTAATTGGCAGCACGATGCAATAGATTGAGAGGGAGCCATAGTACGAATGTGGCAACGTCGATGGCAGCGTCATGAGCAGCAGTATGGGAGAGAAACAACAATGAAGGGTAGCCTTTGGGGTGAAGGGTAGAGATCAGTGCAGAACTTCGGGGTGAAGTGTTGTGCTAGAGCACATTCCTCGCAAAGAGGGAGTTTTGATATATTTGGAGTGTTGGGATAGCATCAGATGTGCTCTAGCTCCCAAACTTTGTGGAGGGACTAGAGTACATGAGATATCCAAGACCTAGAAAGGGATTTTAGAAATTCCATCCTGTTTAAGAGATATTTAATTAATTAGTATTTTTATTTAAGGACCCTAAGTCTAACTTGGCAAAATTAAAAGATTAAAGTTAATTAAATTAAACATGTGAGAAAATGACTTAAGTCACATAGATCAAGCTTTATTTTAATCTTAGCGATCGATTCAATATTAGATCACGACCGTTGGTTTCCCAATGAGAAAAGTATAAAGGAAAGGCTTGGGTTCAATTGGAGAACACACACATAGTGGAAGAGAACTGAGACTAAGCTAGAATTCTAGGGCGTGGTTTGCTAAGAATTTACAGAAGTGTTTCAGCTACAACAAGGGGTAGTATTGGCAAGAGGGATGGTTTGATCCCCGACCAAGAGTGAAACAAGAGGCAGAGAAGCAGCAGACTGAGCAGCGCATAGAGGGTAGCAGCTACGCAATGCATCCACAACCCAACCAAGGCAGTGCAAAGGCTTCAGGGGCTACGCAGGGCTTATGCAGGCCTAGAAAGGGTAGCGTAGAGGTAGCGGGAGGCCAGCAGGGGTGACGCAGGCCCAACCAGGGCAGCGTAACCTAGTCTGGGGTTACACAAACCCTTCCTGAGCAGCACAGGGGTTGATACAGGCTAGTAGAACTGACACAGAGGGTTTTAGTGCAACGTTGGGATTTTTGAAGACTGAAAAAGGGATGAGTTCTGTAAATCCCATTTGAGGGTGTGAATCAATTAGTTTTTTCTGTCTCTAGAACAAAGGTATAGCTACAAATTTATTTCTCTATCGTGTTAACTAGTTGGTGCCCAAATTTGTTGTACTTAGACTCTACTTAATAATAAAAACCTCCAACAGCCATAAGACCAATTTTCTGACATTGGGTTTTTTCGGGGACAATTGTCCAGAAAATCCTTGTGTGTCACCTTTTCATTGTGCATGTATTCAGTTTAGATATGTATTTTTAGGCAGTTGATGTATTTAATTCGATGCTAATGCTAAATATTTCACATTAATAACTTAATGTAAGTAGGAGAAGTAAATTTGAAAATTAACAGTAGGTTTTATGTTTAGAGGGTTCATAAATTTTCACACTTGGCACTTGGTAGATCTAGAGTTAATATGGATATAGGTTGGTTACATTACAAGAAGAGATGAGGCATGTGAAACATATTATGATAGATGGAATTAGTTTCATTGGAAGAAATCTATTAAAAAGCATTGGTTCAATATTTTGATAAGCTTTCCCATAAAATGGTAACATTCCTTTTGGTGGGAGGTCAATTATATCGGGTGGTGATTTGGGACAATTTCCATCTATTATGGATAAATCTATATATGCATGTGATGATGTTACAAGAGAATTATGAAACTCATTCACAAAGGTTGTGACGCTTGATATTTTGTTTCGACAAGATGGACACAACAATCAACAAATACAATTTCATCATTTGTTGATGAATGTAAGGAATGCAATAATAACTATGGAAGACTGGAAATTACTTATGAAATAATAGATTCCTCCAATAAGGAAATAAATTTGTTTATGAAAAATGATGATGTACACAAACATAATAATCTTTATTTAGGAAATATAAATTGTCCCATTGCAGCTAGTGTTGTTGCAAAAGGAAAAAATAACTACATGGAAATAGATGAGGAAGAAATGAAAGTTGAGTTACTTATTGTAGTTGGAGATTGAATGATGCTTACATCAAACGTATGGACTAGTGAAAAACTCGTAAATGATACTCTTGGAATTGTAGAAAAAATTGTGTATAACCTAGAGTTTCACCCCCAAAACCACCGACATATGTTTTAGTGATAATTGATAATTATATGGGGGTACCATGGGATGAATCATAGCCTCAAAAAAATATTATTACACCTATTGAAAGAGGTAAAAGAAAAAAAATTCCTTCGAAACTTGTTTGGGGCTTAACAATCCATAAATCACAAGGATGAGTTTGGAAAAAGCTACAATTAATATTAGGAAGAAAGAGAGATGAGGTATGAAGTTTACTGCGATATCTTGAGTTAAATATTTGAATGGTCTACGCTTTCAACCTCCCTTTTCATATGAACGATATGAAATGATGGAAAAATAGCATGTGTGACTGAGAAAAGCAAAAGAAGAGGGATTAAGATTGATCACAATGTAAACTTCTTGTAATTGAATTGCAACAATTCTGGTCAGAGTTAATTTACCATTGACAGATTTTAGACTCCAAGTTTTGAGGACCCATGGTTTTTCCAATAGTATTCTTATGTAATATATCATATTTAAAGATGTGAAGACTCTTTTTTAATTTTTCTTTAGGCCAAGAATGATCACTCAAATAAAATGGTTTCATGACATATATATATATATATATATATATATATATATATATATATATAGTTCCATATTAATATGGATCTATCAAGCATCAAGAGAGATCAAATCTCTTGAGTTGAAAATATTTCCTCAAATTTTCCACTCAAAAAAGAGGATTTCACCTTGAGAGATTTGATTCCTCACATCATTTGATAGAACCGAAGTTAAGATGGATCTAAGCTGATTAATCATTAATTAAATTATTTTGGGTGGTTGGATGAAATGGTAGTTATCTTCTCCGCCCATTTAAAATTTTTAAAAAAATGAATAACTATATTTATTAAACCCTAATTTTAATAATAATTCCATTTTCAATTTTACTCTTTTTATAAAGATGGTATCAACTTTGAAACACCCAGAATCATATTTAGTTTCGATTTCATTTACTAATAAATTCTTTAATCCAAATTCTTTATTAATACAACGGGCATGTGCTACATAGTAAATAACAAAGGGTTGTGTCAATAAAATTTTCCATGGTTTTATTAGGGGGCATGTGTTGCACAATAAATAATAAAGGATTGTGTTAGTAAATTTTTCCATGTTTTTATTCGAGGTTTTAACCCTTTCAATTTTGGTTTCAAGTTCACACCGTGGTGGAGGTGCAAGCACATCTATAACATGATTTTCAAGTTGGACGATAAAAAAATCCTCCTTTTTTTTTCCTTTGAACTTCATTGTAGCAAAATTTTCAATGGCGTTTATTATGCATTCAATGAGATTTTTATAATGGCAATTTTGGTAGCATGTTGGTAGGTTTGTATTGCAACAACTATTATGAAGAGAACAAGACAGGACACAAAGACTCCTCTTTTAGTACCTTGGCATTCAAGTGGAAATTTAATTCCATAGAATTTGTTTTAATTTCTCTGTTTTCACTTGAAGGAATATATTTTGTTTTTATTTCTCTATAAATATTCACTTGAATGGCACAAATTTTGTTTCTATTTCTCTGTAACTCTTTGTAAATGAGTAGTAAATCCTTCAAATATTGTGGATACCTCAATACCTCATAATGTAAAAAGAAGTTATTTTCATTCAATATATGTAAAATTGATGATTATTAAGTTTTATGACCACCCTACACTTCACGGTTAAGCAATTTCAAAAGGGTCTTATCACAGTTAAAAGTTTTCAATGTGAAAAATAAAAATCCTCCCTTCTTTTTTTCAACGGATAGTATAAAAATCCTCCTCTCTTTTTCCTTTTAATTTCATTCTGGTAAATTTTCCCTAGCGTTTATTATGCGTTCAATGGGATTATTGTACTGCAAATTTTGGTCGCAAGTTGGTAGGTTTCTATTGCAGTGACTATTAACCTCATTCTAGCAGCGAATCTCAATCAGCATCAATCTGACAACGATTACAAATATGATGAATGTTAATTAGCACAACCACATTAATAAATGTGGTTCATATACACAAATAGGTGTATATCAAATATTAATTAATTAAATAAAAATATTTATTAATTAAATTCAGTTTTAATTTATTGTTTTAATTGAATTTTAATTTGTTAGGGTAAGAAAATAAGGCCACATGACTCTTTGTTGCTTTAAATACAAGAGAAAAGGTAGGTAAATATCCTCAACATCTAAAATTATACATTTAATTTCACTTTTTATTCTAAAATTATACATTTAATTTCACATTTTATTCTTGGTAGTTGTAGTGGTGGCCTGCGAAATTTTTTATTTTCTTCTTTGATTCACTGGGGGCTGAGCTTACTGACATGATGGAGCTTTTTAGTATTAGGGGTATCATGCCTATAAATTTGAATTCTTCATTTATTTCTCTCATTCCTAAGGTTGTGAATCCACTATCATTTTCAGATTTTAGGCCCATCGCTCTTTGTAATCTCATTTACAAGGTCACCTCTAAGATTATTGCCAATCGTATAAAAGCTGTTCTATCTTCCCATATTTCAGTGGAACAATATGGTTTTCTCAGTGGTCGGTCAATCCATGATGCAATTACCATTGCACAAGAGAATCTTCATTCCATGCATAAGGATAAACAGGAAGCTTTAGTTATGAAAGTGGATTTACATAAGGCATATGACTCAATGGATTGGTCATTCATTTGGGTTTTATTGCTCAAGATCGGCCTTCCTATCCGGATCATCCGCTGGATCATGGCTTGTGTTTCCAATATTCGATATGTTGTTATTGTGAATGGCATTCCATCTCGTTTTTTCGCGGCTGGTCGGGGTTTGCGTCAGGGATGCGCTCTCTCCCCACTCATCTTCATCCTTGTTATGGATGGCTTCAGTAAGCTAATGCATTCTGCTAAAAACAAGGGATTCATTAAAGGCTTCACCTTTTCAAATTCTGTATCCACATCGCACTCTCTCTTCGTTGATGATCTATTACTATTTGGTTATCTGATTAGAAATCACTGGTTTTATATCCATATCATGTTCATGCGATTTGAATCTGCTACAGGGCTGGGTATTAATTGCAGCAAGTCTTTCCTTCTTTATGAATTTGGTGATATTCAGGAAGTCAAATTTATTGCTGAGTTTCTGGGTGTTGAAACTCGTTTGGTTTCCAAGGGTTTTAAATACTTCGACTATTTCATCAAACCCTGTGGATACAAGAACATCGACTGGAATTGGATGTTGGACAGATTCCGGGATCGGATACAACGTTGGACTCATCGATGGCTGTCAATGGGTGGATGGCTTATTATGATCCAATCTGTATTATCCCAAATGATAGTGTTTTCGGGCCATCTATTCTATCTTCCAGATGGTGTTATTGGTAAGATTAACAACATTATTACACAATTTATTTGGGGTGGGCCTAATATGGACAGGAAATATCCGCTTTGTAGCTTATCTGTTATCAGCAGACCTAAGGATATGGACGGATGGGGTATTCTATGTACCCGCAATTTCAACAGTGCCCTTCTTACTAAGTCCTTTTGGCAGGCCATTAATAGCTCCGACATATGGAATGCCATCAACAGAGTCAAATATTATCAAGGTGACGCTCTCTTTTCTATCAGCTGTAGTAACTTTTCTTTTCCGCGCAACATTTCATGTATATGGCGTAGTTTCAAAAGGGTTGTGCCCCTTATTGCCCCTCGATTAATCTGGCAATTTTGTGACGGGAGCCGTATTCCGATTGGGTCATTGAATTTTCTCCCACAGTCACAACAATATGCTCCATCTCTGCGTCTTCTTCATGCATTGACGCAGCGTGGTATCCTGTATTTTTCACAAACAATTTATTTCTGGTCCTATGGTGCTCCTATTTTCAAAACTGTTGATCAATTAGGTTTAGAAGGGGCCGATTCTGATGAATGGGATTTGTTCCGGGATCGTTTGAGATGCGCCGGTTTATGTTATGCTCCTGGTGGTGATCAAATTATTTGGAATGGCCCACTAAAGAATGATTTGGTTATTGTTAAGGAGGTATATCATTTTACCATTGCTCTGTCCCAACAAGAAAATTCTTCCAAAATCTTCTTTACTTATTGGCATCAGAATATTCCAACGAAAATCACTATCTTTGGGTGGCTGGTTTGGCGCGGAAAAGTTCTCACATGGGATAATATCGTGAAGAGGGGTCACCACGGTCCCAGTCGTTGTGCTATTTGCTGTTCGGCGGATGAAACAATCTCACATTTATTCTTCACCTGCCCCACAGTTGCCGATCTATGGAAATTATTCAGCTCTTTCCTTCTCAATCCATCATGGATTCCTGTGGATTTCAACTCTGCTGCACAAGAATGGGACAAACTGAATAGCAATTACAAATGGCTCCCTTTCTATTTCATATGGGAGGTTTGGTTGGCTCGGAATCTTCTGATTTTTGAGCAAAGACCATTTCTCATTCAACGGGTATATCTGGCTATTAAATCTTGGATGGATGATCGACCACAACAACCTTCTCCTGTTATTGACGATTCCCATCGTATTAGATCGCATGAAACTGGTATCCCAGCCATTTTTTTTGATGGGGCCTCTGTTGATGGCATTACTGGATGTGGTGCATGGATTAAAATTTATGAACGGGAATGATACCACATTTTCTGGAATGGCGGCCCGGGCACTAACAATAAGGCCGAGATTATGGCACTATGGGGAGGTCTCCTAGCTGCATCAGACCTTCAAATTCAGAATGTTAACATATATGGGGACTCTTAGCTGATCATTGGTTGGATTACCAACAGATTTCATATGTCCTCCCCGAATCTTCATGGTTGGATTCTTAGAACACAGCGTCTATGGCGTAGGCTGGATTGCCCCCCCATTAATCATATTTATCATGAAAATAATACTAGGGTTGATCGGCTTTCTAAGAAGGGTCTTTTGGCTGATTTTGGATCCATGAAGATCATCCATATCACTGATGGCAGACAGTCGGGCGAATATTCCATTCCCATCCCATGAGTATCATCATATGAACCTCAACGCTCCATATTATGTCTAAACAGTGTTTTTTCAGGGGGTTCTATTTTTTACCACGGGTTTCTTGTTTTGGCGCTGCTGGATGTTTATGTTTCCGAGTTTTTTTTCCCAATCAGTGTTGATTATTATCTTCCACCTTTTATTTCTGTTTGACTTCTACACTAGACAAGCGAGCCTGATCGAATAGATGGAGTGCCTACAGATTATGATCGGGGATATCTATGTGTTCGATTCTATTTTTTCATTTTTTGAATGATCCATTATTCTCAGCTCAAGCGAGCCTAGTCAACAAAAGTCCAGCAAACCTGCTACATTTTCATCAAGCGAGCCAGACATTTCTCACAAGCGAGCCTGACTAATATATCACAAGCGAGCCTATTTCTCTTTTATCTGTGCCAGTTTTAAAGGGCGAACTTGCTATATGCGTATACATCAATTATCTAAAAGTGTGCCCGTCATTTTCAGCGTTAGCCTTCAGAAATTTTTTCCAGATTGGCATCTTATTATTGATGGGCCAGATTTGGGGTGAATTAGATTTTTGTCTGTCTTTTTGTTTCATCTACACCCCCACATCTTCGATGTATTTTTTTGCTTTGTATTGTCATATCTTCTCTGTTCTCCTAATTGCTCTTTCGGGACTCTTCCTTTCTATCTATCAGGTTAGCATCCTATGCTGTGTTTATTTGTATGGGAAGGATCCTTTCCCGATATGTGGAGGCCAATCTTTCATCTTACTTCTCGTTCCTTTCATAATGAGCATTTTTCATTCGGCCACTCTATGTTGGTTTTCTCGTTGTTGTATTTTCAGCTGAGAAATATTAGACAATGTACTGTTTATATTATAATATAATCAGCGTTTTTTTCTTCTGAAATTAAAAAAAAAAAAAAACATTAAAAAACATTTTGCGTGTTCACCTGAACCAAATTAAATTTTCATGCTGGAAAGAAATGGCCACAACCTGATATGAATTAAACTTAATGACCGTATCCCGATGCTACCTGTCAAGTAATTGAAATGGCTGGAAACCAAAACCATAAACCGATGTTTCGTATCAAGTAATTGAAACTATTGGAAATTTAATTTAAATTTTTAATTCACTATTGAAGCAGTAACGGAAAATATTAGGAGAGAGAAATTAATCTGAGTCGTTTATGGTGTTATACGACTATGAATATTCCATCCAAATAAATATTTTTTTCAAAATTTTTGGAAAGCCACATCCAGAGGTTGAAATAGCTATGCCTATCAGCATAACTAGTGAAAAATAATAATGGACTTAATGAGGCAACCTACCAAGTTAGTGAATCCCATGTATCACTCTACAATATAAAGTATTCCAATATATCTTGGATAAACCTACATGAAAAATGTCAGGCACAATTTTATGGTTCTCAACATGGTACATATTTACTCAAGAATGGATGGTTGATATTTACGTCCAATCTTTTTTTTACAAAGGTTTATTGGTATTTGATACTTATTTAATTTAGGCATTGTCTAATTATTACATGCTTTTGAGTTTATTTTTTAGAATTTTGGATGGAATTTGGTAAAAAATTGGTCAAATATTGATTTTTGGTTGACTACATATATGGATTCAACACCCTGAAGTTGACTACATATATTGATTTAGCACCCTAAAAAAAACTCGGGGTACTCGAATTGTGGAAAATCCACAATTCAAACATGTGATGCCAACAAATCCCTGCTATATTCTGGGAATTGGAAAATATGTTGGAAAACCTAAAATATAACAAATAAACTATGACTTTAATTTATATGGTTATATTACTCTTAAAATTATGGGAGAGTGGGTTTGTTTTAAAATATTTATCTAATTAGTTATAATTAACCATATGTTGAGTACATATGGTCTTTTCCTATGCAAATTGGATTTATCTAAAGAAGTCATGAAGAGGAATCACTGGTATCTTTCTTACCTAGGATCAATTCTTGTAAATGACATATTGAGTTCATATTAATTATATTCTTGTGATGATTTAATAGTTAACATAAGGAGTGAGTCCTTTTTAAGTTGATTTGGTTATTTTAGGAATATTTGCATTCATTATGGCCTTAGTTATTATCTTAAAGGGTTAGAAATTACAAATTGGGGTAATCAAAATTATCAATAACAATGGTGCTTTAGTTATTAATCAAAGTGTTCAATTTTTATTTTTGAGAAGCTTCTTTAGATTCTATTAGGTGTTGAATATATAACACCTATTGAGTGATGGGATATCATTTACACATTTTTTTGGATTTTAACCTCTTAATTGCACTTAATAAATTGATAATTCCAATGCTCACCAACAATTATCTTGCAAGAAAGCACCTATGACTCTTTTGAGGATTCAAGCCTTAGTAAAAGATATAACACTACCCCTCTTCCACTAACCCAATTTTCCTCCAAAGTGATTAACTTTGATCCCTCTCATTGTTGTTTTGATGCCCTAATTATTATAAGCGGTTTTGATGTGTCTTACTGGTTGTTTTTCCTAATTCAATCTCACACATAACAAAGACCCATTTTTTAACCTATTTTGCATGGTTATACAATTTAGTTGTCAAATCCCATGGTTTAATTAAATTAAAGAGAGTAAATAACCTTAATTTATGAATATGAAATCCATCACTCCCAACTACATACTTATAAATAAGTAGCTCCTACTCTCTTTTCATAGTGGTTATTTGGTCCATGATTCATTATCATTATTGATCAATTTATTTTAACATAACTTGTTGTACATGAGCCTAATATACGCTTGGATCTTAGTTTCATTCCTATTTCCATCATCTTCCTTGCTAAAGGAGATGTTTTTGTTATTACCAATTGTTATTGGCCATTGATTTGGATATTCTTCTTTTCACTTGTACTTAGCAAACTGCATCTCATTGTCATTTTGAAGCATATGTAGTGTATATATATAACAAAAATATTGAATTAAGAGAAATAAATAAATAAATGTAAACTAGAGAATGTAAAATGAAAATAATAAAAATTATTGAACCTATAAAATATTAATCCTTATATTGATAATTCCAAAAAGAAAGTATTTTTCATGAGGCTCTTTAAGGAGGGAACCTCCAAATGAGCGAAACTCTAACTATACAATGAAAATATTTACCAAAACATTACATGGCCTCTTACACTTATAAACATATTTTCATTACTCAAACCATAATCCACTTGTGGCTACATCATTAATAAGTACCAACTATATAATGAGTCTTATTCAATAAAGATGGTCATTTTACATTAACTATGCTACAACCACTTAGTGGAATTTATTCAAAAAGATGGCCTCATACATTAATTAGCTAACTTGTAAAAACCCTTAAGTAGGGAGGTTAGGGTAAGACCTTAAGATGTATTCCTCCTTCAAAAGAAGAGTGTTCTTAAAGCCAATATGTGGAAATTGTTGTAAAATCATTGTTGGTTCTTCATCAAAATTAAGTAGTGAAAGGCCCATCAAATAAAGGTTTAAGGTTCAATGCCCTATTAAACTTTGACATTATATTCCTTAAATTTTGCATTTCTTCCTCTTTTTCATCTATTGTGTGTTCAACATTTACCAGTAGTCTATGCTTTTTCAATGCCGTAGAGACCTTGATACCTTCCACATAAAAACATGTACCTAACATTCTCTTATACTCTCTCTCTTAGTTCTAAATCTATACATTTACATTTTTATGGTATTTTTTTCATAATTGGAATGGTGCATTGTGATGAAATTTTGCTTCGAAGTGCAGATCATTATTTATTTGGGTGATAGGCCAAAACTATGTCCATACAAATCATCTAAAAATTCAATGTTGTCACTATACCCAATTAATTCTTCATCGTTTCCTTTAAACAAAAATTTATGTTCATGATCAACATTCATCTTCCCTCTTGGAGGAATAGAGCTAGCATTTTATTTATCATTCATATATTTCTTGGATCATCTCCATTTCCCACCATTTCAAAAGTCTTATTTTTACTTCTACTTCCATATGAAGTAAATGTCATCCTTTGAGTTGACACATACACCTTTTGGTGGAGCCACACGGACTTCACCGATGCAACAATATCATACCACATGGGTTCATATTGGGGGATATACATTGAATAAAAAATGACATAATATATTGGGGGATATATAGGGGGTAAAGGGTTTTTATATTGACAGGTATAAAAAATGGAGTTCAAAGTTAATGAAAAAATATAAAGGGGTATAAAAAATTAATGAAAAATGGATACCTGCAATATCTATTGAAAGTAGGGGTTTCTTAAATTGGAAAGGTATATTGGGTTCATATTGGTAGGGGGTTAAATAATGTGATTTTTATAGGTATTTTCCAATATGTAGTCAAATTAGGGATATTGTTTAGTATTCCATGAATGCAGGCGATATGTAAGAGGTTCATTGAGTGAATCCCCTGTGGGTGGAGCTTACTACAACACCTACGTTAGAACTAGATGTTGGTTTTCATCTTTAATGGTGTTATCCCATGGTAGCCTTATGTTTTTCATTCTCCTCAAAGATAATATCCCATCTATTCCTAATGTTAATGCTTACATTTGTCTGGGAACCTTTACGTAGCTTAATATTATTCGCTCCATAAATAGGACCACAATTTTTTTATATGTCTTTGTCATCCACATTATTTTTAATAGAAACATATTCATCTCCTCCTCAAAAGGATCCTTGAACCCCTTAAAACACTATGATAACAAAACCAATATAAACCAAGCAAAATGTTGGTAGAAATTACGTGGTCATTTACTACTTATGCTTCAGACTGCACTAAATTTAATAAATCAATAACATGTGTCATAAAATGAGATAAAAAATACTTAAAATTTATGAATTTAGATCATTATAAAAGTAATGGATGAGTGAGGAGACTTGCCTTGAGATTCTACAACTTCATTTGATGTGGAGAAATAGGTCACGATGATGATAAAATTACAACATGTGATGGATGGAAGCATAAGAAAAGAGAAATGGTATAGAAGTGAAAGAAGAGAAATGAGGGTGTGCAATGCTATGAATTGTAGATATGTGCATGGTGAAGGGGATGATGTGTATGTGGGGATACAACTTGAAGGGTTGTATGGGAACATGATGTAGAGGTAAGTTTGTCCCCTTAACTTCTTGCATTCCACATGGATGTGATGGTGTGAAGAGAAAAAGAGGACAATGGGAAGTTTCACATCACAAGATGGGGTGTTGCAATGAGAAACGCATGTAGAATGTCGTAATTAAGAAACAAAATATCTAAACACCTTTCCTTAGACAAAATAATTTTTTTTTTTCTTTAAAACAACACTTGGAAATTTTACAAGGTTCCCTCCTTTTAAGAAAAAAATTCGGTAAAATCACATTCGTGAATATTTGATTGATGCTTTTTGAACCACCCAATGTGGTTCATCATCAAGACTAATATGGGAAGTTTGATCTAGGCAAGGAGTTAAATAATGTAGGGATGCAACGGTTAAATTCTAACAATAAAAAAACATAAACCAATTAATAATATTTACATTACATTTTTTGTTATTCAAATGAACCTTTTAAGAACCAATAATTAACGAGTTAAGTCAAAAATTGGTATTTTTTTTTGTAAGCTTGGTAGCACTACATCTTCATCATGTCCAATATATCACCCCGATTGGGGCAGGGAATTGAACTAGTGACTTCACATCAAGGAATACCTTAATAGAGCACCCGATCACCGTCTATCCAAGATTCCGTGGAAAAATAAAAAATTTGGAATTAAAAAGATTAAATAAAATAATAAAGTAATGAATTTAATTTCAATAATCAATGAATAGAAAATGAAAAGAACCAAAATATATAAAATATTAATAAATATAAATCTATGTAATAATAGTAAATATATATTTACGAGAATATATATATATATATATATATATATATATATATTAAAGAATAGTAAAAATAAATAAATTATTAATTAAATATATATCAAAGTATTATATTTTTTTAACAACAATGATTACTTTTTATATTAATTTTGCACCCAGTCGTAGCAAAATATATGGGTGAGTTACATTTGAATTTTCTCATGGGCTTCTATTTTGTCATTTCTAACCTGGTTAACAGAGCCCAAATGTTCATGATCACTACAAAAGGATAAAATTCGTACAATACTCTTATTTATCTTGTTAGTATATATTCGAAAAAATTGAGACAACATGATTACAAAGAAAAAACTAGACATTACAAGATGAAGCAAAGCATCAGGATCAGTCGGGTGGTTTAGATCAGTGCCCAAATTTTGGACTTTGGAAGGTTTTCTCTGTTCTTATGGAGGAGATGGCGACTTTGACATATGGAGTTGAAGGTATTTGATCATGGTGCACAACGCACCAACCTTATCCTCAAGCTTAGCAACCTTCCTACCTTTAGCATCAATAGTCTCTGTCTTTTCGTAAACCACCACCCTTTGACGATACTTCAAGTCCTTTACGTTTGCGAGATCCAATTTGATTTCTACCAGCTCCTTTGCACACTGCATGCACACAACCAGAGTCATGAAGGATAATAAAATCTGTTATTGATCCAATCTTGGCGCATTTACTCCTTTTCCGTCACCCAACCAATGAGGGGGTATCTGCTTCCCAATGAACTTGAAGTCTTCCTCTCAAAATTCCACTGAAACATTGGACAAGACCGAGAGGCGATGCACCAATACAGCTCTTCCTAGGTTAACCTCCACTAAACCTACCCAGGAAAGCTAGAGTACTGACGAAAAGGGAGGACGTAGACCTAGTCCCAGAGAATGACTACAATATCGTACCCCAAATAGACATTTGAGTTCTTCTCACTAAGAAAACAAAACCCAATCCAACTCGAGATGAAATTCATAAGAATAATGAGAGGGTACAAAGAACTCATAAAAAATTTATAATAGTGGCCCTGCAGAATCAAGCCCAAGCCACTAGCATCCCAATACAACATCATCATTTCCCTGGGTGGAGAGAGAGTGACCATTATTTGCAAACGAAACCTCAAGTAGTTGGGTTGTCTAGTCTGGGCCATGGGGAGTAAATGCAGCATGCAGTGAGAGAGGGCTCACATGGAAACCAACTTCGCATACCTGCAATGAACCTTGAACCTTGAAACCGACGTGAAGACTCTCATGCTTAACTACAGACTTGGATCAAATGACATCACATGGAGGGGATAATGTAATTCATGTGATAGGAGAGTGGGGAGATGTGTCATCACACCAACGAACGGAGAAGGACAGTGAGAAATCATGGTGAAAACATTTGGGGAGTGATAAGGAATGACGAGAGAAACAAAAAAATTCCAAATGTACCAAGGATAAGGGAGTGAATAAGGGGGGCACGTGGGGGGGCTAACCATAGGGAAGGTTAAGGGTATATGGAAAAGACTTGAAACTCCATTTATTTCCAATTTTTCTTCAGATAAACGATGTCATGCCTTTTTTTCCATCAAATCTGCTTCAGTATTAAGGTTTCGAAGGATGTGCCAAACTTGAGAGCTTTCAAAGGAAGGGAGAATGCTTTGAGAACGGAGAAGAGTTTGGCTTAGGTGATCGTCTTGAGAAAGGGAAGAGTTTCTTAGGTGTCTAATAATAATATATGAGTCACCCAGGATCATGACACTTTTAACTTCCTTTTTCTTGGCTAGAAGGAGTCTCATATATAAGTTGTAAAATTCCGCTTGATTTTTGGTATTGATGCCTAGTCCCCATGCATACTTATCCACTATTATTCCATCAGGATTAAAGAGAATCCCTCCCCCTCCCGCCACCCCTATATATCGAAGTATTAATAATAAAAACATATTTAAGTATATATATATATATTATTTTTATTTTCTCTTATATATATATAAGAAAAGAAAAATAAAATGAATAGAATTAATTAGAAAATCATAAAACAAAAAAATCCATAATCTATGAAATAAAAGTCTAGAATATATATGTATAACAAAAAAAATTAAAACGAAAAAAAATAAAAAGAAAATAGGAATTATAGGAATGTAATAATAAATAAATATATATGTATAATAAAAATTATACTCTTATGAAATAGTATCCATTATATCATTTTTATAGTAAGCAAGATTAATGTTACAACAATTAATTATAAAAAAATAATAAGAGAAAAAATACAAAATAGGCCTTATAAAAAAAATAAAGGGTACGAAAGGAAGGGAACATACCAAACTAAAGAAAGAAATAAGGGGGGGAAATAATAAATAATACCACAAGGACGATAGGGCAGGGATCCAACAACAACTAATTTTCCAACTATCGTCCTTATTCAGCATACTTGACCTTATCTCAATTTTTATGGCCTCCCTAAACTTCTATTGATGAAAATGATTAATCCTAGCAATGACCCAAGACTCTTCTATACAAATGTGATGATTTTTCTTCTCAGCATGCTCCTCCAAAGCTGAAGGACGAGTCCTACAATGTTTGATGTCAATTGCATGTTCTTGAATCCTTTGTTTTATGGAGTGTTCTGTTTCTCAAATGTATGGAGTCCCACGGGAACATCGGATTACATTAAAAACATTCATATTTTTAGGGTCCATCAGGTCCTTGATAAATCTTAGATATATTTGAATGGTGTTTAGGGGCTAATGGTGAAAGGGACTTTTTGTTTCTTTAGGATCCGAGCAATCTTGTCGTTGGTCCCCTGGATGAAGGGATGTTAAACACTGGATACCAGATCTTTGGGCTTTTTCTCCATCCTTGCACCTTTCGTTGCCTTTAAGAAATAATTGAGACCCTGGTGTTATAGCCATTATTTTGGAACACTTTAGGAATATGGGTTTTCTCATTATCTATGTGACTTTCATTCAAAATCCTTAAACCGTGAGCCACCAAAGTATTGAGAACTCCCATGTTTTGAGCAGGATAATGATGGGAATTGGCATGGATATATTACTCAGTGTGAGTCTTCTTTCGAAATACCTAGTGAGAAAAATAACCATCATCTTTATTAGAGGTAATAACGCCAAGGAAAGTAAGACTACCATTAACTTCTCGCTCCATTGTAAACTTGATGGAGCTATATTGATTGTTAAAATGTTGAAAAACCAGATCTAGCTTATCGTGCCCATAAGGCTGGATGATGAAGGTATCATATATAAACCTCCTCCATATTTTAGGTTTAAATTGAGTTGAAATTAATTCCTTGGATTCAAAGTCTTCCATGAACAAGTTAGCCATGGCCAAGGAGAGTGAATAACCCATGGAAATTCCACAAGTTTGTTCATAGAATTCACCTTCGAAGTTGAAAAAGGTTAAGGTAAAGCAGATCTCAACCAACTTGGTTGTATCTCGATCAATAATGTGATTTATCACCTCTATAGCTTCATTGATAGGTATATTAGTGTAAAAGGATACTACGTTAAAACTGACAAGAATATCACCACGATCAAGCCTAATACTCTCTAACTCATTGACAAATGAATAAGTTTCATTAACAAAGGAATTTGCAAGGCCACAAGGGGTTTGATATTTGAAGCTAAATACTTAGCTAGAAGATAAGTTGACCCACCTATAGTATTGGCAATAGGTCTAAAGGAGGGGCCTCTTTATGGATATTGGGAAGTCCATAGATCCTTAGAGTAAGAGGGTTTCTCTCAATAATCTTATGGCTTATGGAGTTCACAGTGCTACTATATTTTATAGCCAAAGCCACAGCTTTTGAGACCTTTTTAAAGGGTTCTTACTAAGATTCTTGTAGCTACCATTGTTACAGAGGTGATCCAATATTTTTCTACGATAGTCCTCCTTATCTAAGATAACGACCACCTCACCCTTGTTAGCTTTGAGGATAAAAATTTCTAAGTTATTATTCAAAGTATTAAGGGATTTGAATTATGGATTTTTGATATTTCTCTTAGGAGGTTTATCACTTCAAACACATAAGGAAAATTTTGGAAGGGAGTAAATATTTTTCCTAGAAAGAAGTGAAAAAATTCACTAGGTTAAATATACAAGGAATAAGAGAAACATATCAAAAAACATGTATAAATATAGTTTCAAAATCAATTATTGTGTGGTGTTTTGTCACACCATTTAAATATTCCAACTCTACATTGGGATACGACCCTATACAAATATCATATGACATACCTCTCAGCAAGAAAGAAAATCAAGAAGTAACTTTATCACAACGTAATTCAAGTTGGTTAGCCCCTGATAGCTCAATTAGAAAGTGTCATGAAAATGAAGTGTTATATACCAAGAGACTTGAGGTTCAAATCCCCTTGAATTACTCATGTTTGTGAAAGGGGCATATGTAGGCACCTAGGGGTTAAAGTGGTGGTGGTTGGAATTGACCTCGTGTCACACGAGTACGAAACCAATCTTGTTGTCAATTCCTCTAATCACAGAGAGAGGAAAATAAATAAAAACAAAAACAAAATAAGGCAAGTTGTTCAATGGTTTAAAACATATAGTTATATTAAGAACATAAACATAAGATAGAAAAACTCAAAAAAATGATGTCACAAATCCATTACAACCACATGGGAGGTGTGAAGTATTGATAAATATAAACATTAATGAGAAGGAAAAGTGCATAATGTGCCTTGCTATGGAGGGCATAAATTTGATGGATAAAATGCAGGTTAGATAAAATAGTAATTGGGCATGTTACTCATTATACTCTTCTCTGATTGAATTCTACGTATTCTAGGTACATAACTATGCTTGTAATGATCACAATTGAAGAAAAATGCCAAGCTACTAGTTTCAATCATGCAACTACCATTTCCGTAGACTTAAGGGTCAAGACAAATAATTTCACGTGGTGTTGGGGGTGGAGTAGAGGGGCACTCTTTTGGCATAGGAAAAAGGGGCACACACAATATGGTATTAATTTGTAACAAGACTTTGGCTCAACTATATGAACCAAATAAGATTTATTTTTTTGTTTTTTTATTTTGGAACATAACAACATAATGAAACATCCACCATAAACTCTAAAGTGATGTTCCTATGATAGTGAAACATAATTTTAGGTGTTAGTAAGGTTATAATGAGGCATGAATGAGGCCTGTAATTTATACATAAGTTTTTACACAATAATAGATGTTACTAAATAGTTTTGCAAATGTAGATAAGGAATTTTTGGTTGAAAAGGAGATGACGTGGATGTTTGAATTGTTACATTTTGAGATCTTATTAAAGAAATTTATTTGGTTGTAAATAAAAAGTTTCATCTTTCAATCCTAATTTCCACTTGAAGTGATGCAAAAATAAGATGAAGCACAAAAAAAAATGATGAATTTGAAAATGAACAATTTAGATGAAAACTTGGGTTGTAATTTGAGTGGAAAATTCTTTAAAATATTGTAATAAACAAACTATTATCTTCATTTATCTTGAATAAAACATATCAATACATTATTCAAATAAAACTTTTGCCCCTTAAGAAAATATCCCATTAATCACATTATTGAGTTTTGATCTTACTTTCTCTGGATAACACATTGGTCGTGTAATTGTTTCATTAAACTTGTGGACATGATGGGTTGGGCAAAATTTTTTTCATAAAAACTCACATGCATACCCTAAAAAATTCAAAAAATATTTAAAATGTGATTCAATTATGTAGCAAAAATACTTATGGGTAGGTGTTATTTGAAGTAAGCATGTTAAGGTATCTTATTGCTCCTTGTTTTCCATCATCCTTTTATCACCAATTGATTTCTCAATCAAGCCAAAGGTTGTTGTAATACTTATTTTACTCCTTAACCATTATGGAGGTGATTAATACCTTAATAGAGGTTGGAAGTTGTGGAGACTAAGTGGAAAGGAAGTTGAATAATGGGAATGCAAGACATATACCTCACATGTAATCTATATTCGTGATGTAATTTATCTTTCATGATTAATGGATCTCTCTTCTCCTCCCCTTTATCAAATTTATAAATTCAACAATTTATTTATATTTTTTATTCAATTGCATTGAATTTTTTTACTGATTCAGGTTTTATGTTTTCATATATAGAAGTAGATTTGATAATCATAAATATGATTATTATTTTTTAAAGAAAAAGAAAGTTCCTATTTGATTAGGATTTTGGCGGGGGGGAGGGGGATTTCTGTGGTTGACCCATAATTGAGGGTTTGTGGATGACCCATAACCATGATGAACGAAGATCTGAGGATATAGATACCCTGTAATACTTGTATGTCAGTTGTAATACTAACAATGTTTGGCCTAGCAAATGGACTTCGATGGTAAGGGTTTTGTGTGGTTGACCCATAGGTGTGGGTTTTTGGGTGACCCATAACCATGATGAATGAAGGTCCAAGGATAGAGATACCCTATAATGCTTGTGGGCCAACTGTGAGACTGACAGTGCATGGCCTAGAAAATGGGCCTCGAAATGTTTTTCTTGTTGTTATCACTCATATAAATCTAGTAAATTATCTTTGTAAATTCTTACTACCCAATGAGATGTTGTAAAGACTCATCCACATTTATGATTCCCATTGTTGTGATATGATAGGAGGAGGATTCATATGAATGTATAGTTCTAGAAACGTTTGATATTGATACCTTACAATTACCATGTAGCTTGTGGATATATTTTCCATTGTGTCTATTACCATCATAAACATCAAAATTGCAATCCTGCGTTGATGATTTTGTCTTTTTTGTATAATGTTGAGGCCTATGATTGTTGAATTTTTAAAACAATGAATATTGCTTCATGCATCAATCCATAAACTACAAATGTCATAAAAAATGCAAATTCTCTTGTCCAGAGAGAGCCCTTTTCATTTTTCTTTTCTGATTTCTTGTGGCCATTTTGGGTGTTCTAATAGATGTGCAATATAGGACCATACATAGAAGCATGTCTAATATTTGTTACAAATATATTGCATCTTTTGCCCCATAAATATTCATGGGAAGCGGAAGGATAGGGCATGTTGAATTGGGGATCTAATTCTACTCCAAGGCATGCATTTTCTACAACTGTCAGGTTGACTAGATATAAATTGAGATCTAAGAATACCAGAACCCCATAAAGCATAAGGATCAAACCCCGTGGAATCCTAATTCTGAATAAATACATATATAAGAGTACTAATAAAAGGCATCCTTATACCATCACTTTTATTAAGGTAGTTGAATTGAAATATTTCATATCAAAATCTGATTTGGATTTGCAAAACTTGATGGGAAAAGTCGCTACGACCATGAAATGAAAGATATCCGATCTTTCCCATGGAATTGAAAGAAGACCCACTTTGAAACAAAGTATTAAAATATTGAAAGAGGTGACCCACATGAACATAAATTATACATCAGAGGCTTCCTCCGATGAAGAATGAATCTTGCAAAAAGATTGTTGACTATGCTACATGAACTCTTACATGAACCTTCAGACAAATCCAATGCAAAACGAGCTCTTTCAATGACCTCCTGCCTATACTAGAAAAAATGTGCTCCGGGATCCTAAGTGAACTTCCAGTGAATCTCAAATGAACCTCACATATTCAAAATTATAACTAAGGGGTATTACGCAACTAGATATCAGAAAAATTATTCTTTTATTACTTTGCAGAATAGTTTATTAAAATCAAGGAGTCTAAGGTTTTTTAAGAGATTGACTGCTAAGGAATTTCTCATTTGTACTAACTCAAAATGAGCTAGAAATTGAAGTCTTCCTGGCCCTTTGCAGACTCTGCCTATGAACCAGAGAACTCAAACCAAAAGACTCTTTCCTGTGAAAGTTTGACCACTTTAGGTTCTCACCAGGCTCATAGGTCCTGATGTGCAGGCTTCTTAGACTTAAGACTGTCTACGACTCAATACAGACTGAATAATTTCTCCGTGATGCAATTATATCACCTTCAAGACACAGATGCATAACAGGGATAATTATTGACTCTCAGACTCGATCTCTCTAACTCTCGATGCCTCAAATGGTTCATTTCACCCTTATTTATAAGATGTAAGGGGAGACAAATGGAATCTTATGGTACTCCTGATATTGACTAATATCTTTTCCACGGATGCTATCAGATGTGGATCAAACCACACCAATCGTCGGATAAGTGCTTCGAGTATTATAGAATCGTCCGGTGACATTTTGGACAGAGAATTGTCCTAAAATTAGATAAAGTGGAGACATGAGGCATATCGTGAAATCTTTATTTACATAGTGGAGATACTATCGGAATCCCACGATACCGGTCACTCTCATTGTCATGTGACTAGACTTTAAATTATGTTACATTGTGGATTATTTTATCGTGAAAATCCCACAAGAAACGAATATAAATACAATGGTTAAGTTCCCAACATATTTGTACCAAGGAATCTTTGTTTGGGATATTTCCCACAGCTATCCCATGCCTTAGTAAACATGCGTCAGGCTATCATAGGCTTTCCTAGTACTATTTGATGCTTTATTTTCGTTATGACCATTGCTGGTGCTTAGCCATGAAATCTAAAATAATCTCATCATTTGTAATTTTATTTAGATCTGATACAATTTTACAGGGTTCGTGAAAAAAATCTACACATTCTTCACATGCCATGTGGTAGTTTGATTCGAAGTAGATGGGGTCCATAGCAGTATTGTTGATTCTGAATCATGTCCACCATTCTTTCAGCCTTGTCGGTCGATGTAGAAGTTGGGTAATGAACATTGATCCAAATTTTAAGAGCGTATAATAGGTTCCACCTGGTTTGTCTCTGCAACGTAGGTTCCACCATAACTTTTTGTATCTAGAAAAATCATTAAAAAAATAAGAAAAAACAAGTTCTAGATTATACCTTGGCCATAGGAGTCTTTAATTAAATGATGGATCTCTGGTTTTATTTATCACAAAATATTTGTGAAAATATTAAATCTGTTATTTTCTTTTGTCCAGATTATATTTCGATCCTTGAAATGAAGATTTAGGGCATCTTCTACTAGGTTTTCCAAGTGTCTGGAATGGTTAACAACCATGTCATGGATACATTTGCTAGACTTCGGATGGATCCTCCGTTCTGGAACTAGGTGTTGTAAATATCCATGGGGTTGGAGATTTGCATCCAATACTTGTGTGTTTCTATGCTTCCAAGTTGGTTTTTAGGAATTCATATAATCTTGACATTTCATGGAGTTTGGAATCTCCTAGAAATTTTAATGATTATGCCTAACATCCCATTCTATGACTATGACCATTAGATGAGTTTGTTCCTGGAGGTTTTCCCTCCTAAGAAAATCAAGAATGTTGTTATTGGTGCCCTTAATATGCTCTATATCAAAATAAAAGTTTGAGAATAAGGCCTGCCATCTGGAAAATTTTGATTCTCTTGGATTTTTAATATCTTTGAACAAGACCTTTTTCATAGCATAACCATTAGTCCTTAAAAGAAAATTTCTATTAACCAGATGTATATCAAATTTGTCTATGCAATTCCAAGCTCCCTTTAACTCTTTTTCAATAGTGGAATAGCTTTGTTCAGTGGGATTCTGCACACCAGAAGCAAAATATATAATATGTTCTTCTCTATATTTAACTTGTTTGAGAACACCACCCCAACCAAGATCACTAGCATTTGATTCAACAATCTTAAATAAACTTTCATCAGAAACATATAATGTAGGCATAACATGGAACTTCTCTTTGATTTTTCTGATGACGGTTGTATGGGCTTCAGTCCATGGGCTTGGAATTTTCTGTAGTCTCTGGTTTAATATTTTTCTATCATGGGCACAATTTTTGTAGAAATTGCAGACATAGTTTAGAAATCCTAGAAACCTATGCAACTATGTTTTGTCTTTTATTTCATTTGAGAATTTATCATCAAATGAAACTGCATGTTGTTGCACAGTAATTTTTCCATTTTCATCACATGACCAAGTAATTTGATCTTTATCTAAAATATTTAATATTTTTCTTGCGGAGGACTAGTCCACTATTTATAATTATCTTCTTGAATTTGTACAAATGTTTGAAATTTTCTTCTAAGGTTTTAGAAAAAAGTAACACATCATCAATATAAACAATCAACTAATCAAAATAAGGCTTGAATACTTGATCCATGACTTTTTGAAATTTTGAATGAGCATGTTTGAGGCCGAAGGGAATTACATTCCACTCATAATTTCCTGAAGGTACGCTAAAAGAAGTTTTAAATTTGTCTTCTTCTTGAATGGATACTTGCCAAAAACTAGACTTCATGTCAAATTTAGAGAATAATTTGGCACCTTCTATTCTAGTTATCAAATTCCCCTTATGAGGAATAGGATAAGTATCATTTACTAATACACTATTGAGGGGTCTATAATTTATCACAAGCCTTGGTGCTCCTCTTATTTGTTCAAAGTCTGTATTTACATAGAACCTATAACAGTTCAAAGGATTGTTGGATTCTTTGATCAACATTATGTTTAATAGATCTTGAATTTATTTTTGGCAGAGCTTTCTATACTCTTTATTCATTGGAATGGATCTGCTCTTACAGGATCTACCGATATATTCTGGTTTGTATGGAAGTTTAAAAAAATATTGCTTCCTATTCCAAAATGCATTTGGTTCCTCCGCACAAAATTTTGTTTCTATTTGGTGCCTTAATTCCTCAATTTTTCTTGTCACACTTGGTTGTTTTAATTGTTCATCAATATTGAAACAAGACTTTAACTCGAGTTCTTCTATTTTTTTCTCAGATTGATTTAATTCTTGCATTGCTTGGATCATAGTTGATACACTAGGAGTGGACACAAATGGAAGTGTGATGTCCTGCAAAAAACCCCCACTATTTGGCACAAAAATAAAGTATCCATATTTTCCATATTCTAATCTAGTTGAACCACGTGGTTCAACAACTCCCAAAAATGGATTGCCCATAATACAATCTATTAGAATGTTCCCTACCGCAAATTTAACATTCATGCAGTAATATTCAAATAATAATGTAGCTTTGGGAATTTCATATTGAAAATTGAATCCTTGTGCTCCTAAGCCTATGACTTCTCTTATGGCTTTGGTCCAATATTTAGCAGGGATTTCCTTTTTATTTAGTACTGTTGGGAAAAATACTGAGAGGGGGGGGGGGGGTGAATCAGTATTTACTGCATATTCAAAACTTTTTACTTTTTCACTCTCTAAAACCCATACGCTACTTTCCTTTAGCAAAATCGCGTATACACACGGATATCCTTCATACAACTCGCGTATTAGCAGAGATCTAAATATGCAGATATTTATTGACTTAGTTCTTTGCAATATTCATTCATCTGATGTTAAGTTAACAATAAACATGTGTAGTAACAATAGAATAAACCATCACATAAAGCATCACACATGAACACCAGGATTTTTAGGTGGAAACCCAAGTCGGGAGAAAACCACCGCTGCAGTTGCTCAGCCTTCAATATTTTATTATAGAGAAACATCTTACAACATATGTGCTGGTGCAGACTCTACCAGCACGCAGGCACCCACCTGTGCTTGTTTACCAGCCTCTCCTGGAAGGGAGCTCCAACCTCCGACCGCTTAAATATTTTCTCTCTCCGGAAGGGAGATTGACCGATCTCGCTGAGCCTCTACCCGAAGGGACATAAGAATACTCCTAGATCAAGGCTACAGATTTATAGACTCCTATGGACCACGTTTCTCATCAATTTTCACACCGAATCCAAATCTGACAAATCTTCCTTAGGACACCACTTGCACCAATATTCATTATATTTTGAGATCGACTCACTCCATACATTTAAGCTCAATCATACATCAAACTGAAACTTATCAAATCAGACAACCCAGAACTGTAGAATACATCATTCACATATAGCAGTAACGCAGCAGAACAAATCATACAATTCATACCCCTTGCTTCAGCAAACCCTAGTTTGCATACACGCTTTCCTTTCACTGATGCCGCGTATGTATGCGCTTCCAGTCACATCAACCCGCGTATACTTCTATACAAATTACAGAGCTGATTTCACTGCGCATACGTGCTTTCTCTTCAGCAAAGCCGCGTATACACGCGCTTCTTCTGCGGCGAACTAGCATATGGTTATTCAGACATTTAGGTCATTGCAATTCTTCAGAACAGATACATTACTCAGATTTTACCCTTTACTTCAGACAGATGTTCGCTTCTTCTCAGATCTAATCATCCCCTAAACAGATCTAGCAAATACAAGTACATTTCAGATCTAGATACCCTTCTTCATCATTGGTGCATCATGCAATCGGATCATTTATCATTCAACTGTAACCCTTTCCATTCGTATATAGCCATGGTGAGAAGTATCTTGGCCCAAGCTCTGACATCTCAGACCCACACTCATGATTTGCACAATGAATTCTTCTTTATATAGGTTTACCCTTTTTCAATACCATGAGCCAAAACCACATTACTTCCCCGATGGTATTCCCCGGACTCGGTCATTTAGACGAATCATTACCCAATACAATGGGTCAATACCATGGTGGTTACCCCTGGTTTTGCACTTTATGAGCGCTTTTGCCCATACGCGACTTGGAACGTTCTTTCCCGCGTGCATACGCGACTTTCCCTAGACAAATCCGCGTATGCCTAGAGACATACTCTTTTCATCATAGATCTAGCACATACTGAATTCCTTTCTTCATTTCCTTCTGTACTCACTGTAGATACATCATATTTACATCTTTAAATAGGTTCATCAAGACATTCTATCAAGCCCATCAAGTCAAGAATAACGTCATCAGGTGGATTGCCATCAAGGACAACACAAGTCAACAATCTCATATCTTCATCTTCATTCAGTGGGTTGCCATCAAGGACAACACTCTGCATCATATTGCCAACAATCTCCCCCTTTGGACTTGATGGCAACCACGATGGTGTTTGATCATCACAACAGATAGGTGCATTAAGAATACAATAACACTATGTCACTCTCCCCATTCTTGACACCATTCTTTCTCTTCATTCAAACACCATGTCACTCTCCCCCTTTGACATCAAGGGCAAAGGGCGGATCAAAATCAACACACTCTCCCCCCTTTTTTTTCTCATGTAGAAGAAGCGTTCTGCAGATTTGATGTATACTGAAGTGGCCAAGCTCCCCCTGAGTTCATGCTGAATCTTCAAACATATTTTTCAATGAAGTACATGACTCTATGACCTTCCTATCACCAAAGACTCATACTTACATCAAAGATCCAACCAAGTGGATTTACATATGAGACTCAAGTACCCAACCAAGTGGGTTTACACATTTCAACTTAGCTACCCAACCAAGTGGGTTTACAAACTTTGACAAGTCCTTACATGACTGAATATTACAATTTTACATCATGGGTCTCAACATGACCTTTTCATCAAATTACAAATATGACCATTTATGACCAACACCAGAAAGTCCTCAAGAAAGAGAACATATTTCAGAACCATCATAATGCCAACAATGCATTATACTCAACAAAGCTAATGCTCCCCCTGAATCTGTGCATCCAAGCATCCTTTCCATATGACTAAGGCTCCCCCTTAGTTTGTGCATCCTGAACACTTTCACCAACAAATCATCAAGGCATATTTATCAAAACATTAGAAATAGAATTATGAGAACTGGAACACCACCAGAGATACCAAACAGCACTGCAGCTGTGCTGAAGAGAGCTGACCCCAAACAGAAATTTGTCAGCAATCAGACATACGTAGTTTTCTGTGCATGAACTCGCGTATATACGCGACTGTGTTTCAGGAAATCCGCGTATCCAATGCCATCTTCTAAATTTATGCAGATTTGTTCTTTTGACTAGCAAAGAACACTCCCAGCTTCTGTCTTAGATACTCGAACGCTTCCCTGGGCAGAGGTTTGGTAAAGATATCAGCAACTTGTTCTTTGGAGGGAACATACTCCAACTTCACCTTTTGCTCAAGCACTTGTTCACGTAAGAAGTGATACTTGATGGGAATGTGCTTGGTATTCGAATGCATAACATGATTCTTTGAAATAATGATGGCACTTGTATTGTCACACTTAATGGGGACAGGAGGTGTACATTTGATTTGAAAATCTTGTAAGGTTTGCATCATCCAAAGGAGTTGAGTGCAACAAGAAGCGGCAGCCACATATTCTGCTTCTGCTGTAGACAAGGCAATAGAATTTTGCTTCTTGCTGAACCAAGATACTAACCGGGGTCCGATATAGAATGCACCACCACTAGTGCTTTTCCGATCATCAACACTTCCAGCCCAATCTGCATCAGTGTAAGCGTGAAGAGTAAGATCAACATTCTTTGGATACCATAGACCAAAGTCTTGAGTTCCTTGTAGATATTTGAATATTCTTTTAACAGCCTGAAGGTGAGACTCTTTTGGATTAGCTAGGAATCGTCCAACAATCCCAACTGCATGCATAATGTCTGGTCTAGTCCCAGTGAGATAAAGTAGACTTCCGATCATCGATCTGTTTTCTGGTTGATTCACCGTGGGAGAATCATCATGAGAACACTGACAGATCTCAAGTTATAATTGGATTACTTACTGTGCTCAGATTCTTCCATGCCATACTTCTTCAATTTGCTTAAGATATTTTGCTTGTGATAGGAATATACCATCTGCAGTTTGATGCACTTGCAAGCCAAGAAAGAATGTTAGTTCCCAAGTAAAGACATTTCAAATTCTTGCTGCATGACAGAAGCAAATTTTTGACTCATAGATTCTTCATTACTCCCAAAAATGATATCATCAACATATACAACTACAATCAATAGTTTATCATTTTCAACTTTTGTGTATAAGTTGCTATCTGCAGACCCCTTTGAAAATCCTTGTTGATGAAGATATTTGTCAAGACGATAATACCATGCCCTTGGAGCTTGTTTGAGACTATATAGAGCCTTTTTAAGTCTACAAACAAGATTTTCATCATTTCCCAAAATGAATCCTTCCGGTTGTTCTATATATACTTCTTCTTCTAGATCACCATTAAGAAACGCAGATTTAACATCCATTTGATAAACTTTGATTTGTTGATAACTTGAAAAAGCAAGAAAAATTCTTATGGCTTCAAGTCTAGCTACAGGATCAAAAGTTTCTTCAAAGTCTATACCTTCTTGTTGAGTATACCCTTTGCAAACCAGTCTAGCTTTGTTTCTTACAACATCCCCATTCTCATTTAACTTGTTCTTGAAAATCCATTTAGTTCCAATGACATTTTTATCATGTGGTATTGGTACCAATTCCCAAGTGTCATTCTTTTCAATTTGATCGAGCTCTTCATCCATGGCTTGCTTCCAAAATTCATCTTTGCTAGCTTGATTGACATTGTGTGGTTCAATTGTGGATAGAAGTGCCAGATGACTAGAAGATCCCACCAGAGTTCTCCTCGTTCATACACCCGATTCCTTGTCTCCCAAAATTTGAGATTCAGGATGATTCTTTTGAACATATCCGGATGGAGCTTTTTCAGATAGATCATTTTCAGGTTCTTCATTGGATCCACTGTTTATATCATTTCTATTTGATGTAGAAGGCCATAAGTCACCATCATCTTCTTTTGTTGTTTGTTTTTCTTCTTTAGGAGCTGCAGGAGACTCATCAATAACAACATCAATACATTCAACAATCTTTTGAAGCATTTTATTGTAACATGTGTATGCTTTGCTTGAAGATGAGTAACCAAGAAATATCCCTTCATCTGATCTAGGTTCAAACTTGCCAAGCTTTTCATCATTATTTTTGATAAAGCATTTACTTCCAAAAACTCTAAAATGTTTCACAGAGGGAGAATTACCATACCAGAGTTCATATGGAGTTTTGTCACTATTTACCCGAACATGAGCCTTGTTGAGAATGTTAGCTGCTGTATGTGCTGCTTCACCCCAGAACATGTCAGGAGTTCCAGAATCATCAAGCATAGCTCTAGCCATTTTTTGAATTGTCCTATTCATTCTTTCTGCTACGCCATTTTGTTGTGGAGTGCCTGCTACAGAGAACTGTCTTTTTATGCCATGTTGTTCACAAAATTTAAAGAATTCATTTGATGTATATTCTCCTCCTCGATCAAATCTAAGACACTTGATTTTTAGATCTAATTCATTTTCTACCAATGCTTTGAAGATCTGAAACTTTTCAAATGCTTCATCTTTGTGTTTAATGAACCCGATCCAACACATTCTAGAGTAGTCATCAATAAATAAGATATAGTATTCTTCCCCACGTAGTGACTTTTTCCTCATAGGTCCACATATTTCAGTATGAATGAGTTCAAGAGGCTTACTTGAAGATCCTTCTTTGGCATTAAATCGTACTCTGGTCTGCTTACCGAATTGACAATATTTGCATATGATACTTTCTGGTAGATTAATATTGGGAAGATCACGAACAGCTTGAAGTCTGCTTGCTTTGTTGATTTGAGAGAAACTATGATGCCCCAGCCTTCTATGCCATAGCCAATTTTCTGAAGACTTGCTCAAGTAACATTGATCTTTGCAGTTCAGTACATACAGGTTGCTTGGATTTCTTTTCCCTTTTATAATAATTTTACCTGTATCAAGATCACGAACCACACATTCTTTTGAACTAAAGACAACTTCAGTTCCTTGATCACACATTTGACTTACGCTTAACAGATTATGCCTTAGTCCATCCACATACATGACATCATTAGCCTTCACCTTTTCTTTTAGAAATACGGACCCTTTTCCTTTAATTACAGCAGGAGAATCATTTCCAAATGTTACTTTCTTTTCCTTTTCTAGAGCATTATATGTAAGGAGTTTGCTTTTGTCACCTGTCATGTGTCTTGAGCACCCACTATCAATGTACCATTGATTTTCTTCACCTTCTGCAAATAACGCTATCCCACAATTTTCAACCGGCGGTTCTTTCTTTTTCCACGCTTTAGAGCTTGAGGGAACATGTTCTTTTGGCTGGATCTTGCTCCTGCATTCAGATTCTTCATGACCAAAGTTATTGCAATAAGTACATTCAACTTCGTTTTGAAGAGGAGAAAAGTTGTTATAGGTGTTCTTCTTTGGTTCAATATTCATCCTTTTCTTTCTTGCTTCTCTTGTCATGATGGTTTTATATGCAACAAATTGAACAACTTTATGACCAAAATTGTGACATGAGAAACATTGTCCATTGAAGTAGAAATTTCTGCGATCATGAAATCTTCTATTTGAATTTACCTGTTGGTTGTAGCCTTTTTGAAAGATCTCCCTGTTAGTGTTCCTTGAATTGAGATGATCATGTTTTACCTGTAAAGATCCTTTGTTCCTTTGCTGGAGGCTGAATGTAGTAAACCAGCAGTGGCTGCTTTCAGATAATTTGGTGTCAAGTCCCCGGGATGATTCTTCGGTATATCCAAGACCCGTTTTTATAAGAGGAGACCGTTGTACCTTGATAATATCATCCAAGGTTTCTGAACCTTTAGCAAATCTAAGATTGAGAGATTTCTCTTTCTCATTATCTTTCCTTAGACTTACTACTTCACACTCCAATTCCTCAATGCGTTTTTCTCTTGCTTCAAGCCGATTTTCAAGAGTCTCTATGATTATGTTCTTTTCTTCTAGGCTTACTTTGAGTTGATTGTTTTCTTCAAGAAAATCATTGTCTTCCATAGCATCCACAAAAGTATCCTTTTCTTCTCTAGATTCTTTTGCCATCAGCAGTTTAATATCATGGTCAGAATCTTCTTCATCTTCACTAGACACTTCATCATCATCTTCATTTGCATAATAACTCTTCCTCTTTTCAAATTGTTTCCCTTTACCATGTTTTTCTCTATAAGGACATTTAGCAGCATAGTGACTAACTTTTCCACACTCAAAACATTTGAAGGGAAGCTTACCTCTGAATCTTCCAGTTCCTAGTTGGAGTTTTCTCACGAAATTCGCTTCTTCTTCATCGGATATATAGTTGGATTCTTTGACAACTTCCTTTTCTTTTCCTCTTGCAAATACCTTAAAAGCAGCTTCTCTGATTTGAGAAGGACCTCCTTGTCTCATTTCAAAAGCAGTCAGAATACCATGTAATTGAACAATAGTAAGAGTTTGCATATCTTGCCTTTCTTCAATAGCTGAAACTTTAGAGTCAAATTTTGAAGTCAAGGATCTTAAGACTTTTTCCACCAGAGTAGTATCAGTTATGGTTTCACCCAAATTTCTCATTCGATTTACAATATCGTCCAAACGTAAGAAGAAATGGGCAATACTCTCATCACTATGCATCTTCAAATTTTCATATTCAATTCTAAGAGTTTGGAGTTTTGCACTTTTTACCTTTGTGTCTCCTTCATAGCTCATAATGATTTTGTCCCATATATCTTTTGCTGAATGTAGCTGCATCACTTTAGCAAATTCTGATTCAGACATGCTTCCTAGCAAGACATTTACTGCTTTGGCATTGGTTTCATACTTCTTCCTTTCTGCTGCATCAGTAGGAATGCTTGCCGGGTATTGATAACCTTCTTCCACGATTTCCCATACATCCGCACCAAGACTTTGCAGATATGATTTTTTACGTACCTTCCAGAATATCAGATTGCTTCCATTGAATAGAGGTGGCTTTATAGACATTACTCCTTCTTGACTTCCCATTGCGACGGATCTCCTTTAAGCGATCAAGCTTCTGCACAAGGACCTGCTCTGATACCAATTGTTGGGAAAAATACTGAGAGGGGGGGGTGAATCAATGTTTACAGCATATTCAAAACTTTTTACTTTTTTCACTCTCTAAAACCCATACGCTACTTTCCTTTAGCAAAATCGTGTATACACACGATAAACTTCATACAACTCACAGATAATGAGATGGTACTATGCGTATATTTATTGACTTATTTCTTTGCAATATTCATTCATCTGATGTTAAGTTAACAGTAAACATGTGTAGTAACAACAGAATAAACCATCACACAAAGCATCACACATGAACACCAGGATTTTTAGGTGGAAACCCAAGTCGGGAGAAAACCACCGCTGCAGTTGCTCAGCCTTCAATATTTTATTATAGAGAAAACATCTTACAACATATGTGCCGGTGCAGACTCTACCAGCACGCAGGCACCCACCTGTGCTCGTTTACCAGCCTCTCCTGGAAGGGAGCTCCAACCCCCTGACTCGTTTACCAGCCTCTCCTGGAAGGGAGCTACGACCCCCTGATCTCGTTTACCAGCCTCACCTGAAAGGGAGCTACAACCCCCTGACTGAAGGCTACAACCCTCAGCACCTCTATGGACCACGTTTCATCAATTTTCACGCTGGATCCAAAGCTTCCTTTAGGACACCACTTGCAAACCACGTTTCATTATATTTTCAGACTGGACCCACTCCATACATTTAAGCTCAATCATACATCAAACTGAAACTTATCAAATCAGACAACCCAGAACTGTAGAATACATCATTCACAGATAGCAGTAATGCAGCAGAACAGATCAAACATTTCATACCCCTTGCTTCAACAAACCCTAGTTTGCATACGCGCTTTCCTCTCACTGATGCCGCGTATGTAAGCGCTTCCAGTCACATCAACCCGCGTATACTTCTGTACAAATTACAGAGCTGATTTCACTGCGCATACGCGCTTTCTCTTTAGCAAAGCCGCGTATACACGCGCTTCTTCTGCGGCGAACTAGCGTATGGTTATTTAGACATTTAGGTCATTGCAATTCTTCAGAACAGATACATTACTCAGATTTTACCCTTTACTTCAGACAGATGTTCGCCTCTTCTCAGATCTAATCATCCCCTAAACAGATCTAGCAAATACAAGTACATTTCAGATCTAGATACCCTTCATCATTGGTGCATCATGCAATCAGATCTATCATTCAACTGTAACCCTTTCCATTCAGATATACTTCAGAGAGAAGTATTCATTCAAGCTCAGACATCTTGCACCCACACTCATGATTTGCACAATGAATTTCTTCTCTTTATATAGGTTTACCCTTTTTTCAATACCATGAGCCAAAACAATACCATGAGCCCAAAACTACATTACTTCCGATGGTATTCCTGGACGGGGTCATTTAGACGAATCATTACCCAATACAATGGGTCAATACCATGGTGGTTACCCCTGGTTTTGCACTTTATGAGCGCTTTTTCCCATACGCGACTTGGAACGTTCTTTCCCGCGTGCATACACGACTTTCCCTAGACAAATCCGCGTATGCCTAGAGACATACTCTTTTCATCATAGATATAGCACATACTGAATTCCTTTCTTCATTGCCTTCTGTACTCACTGTAGATACATCAGATTTACATCTTTAAACAGGTTCATCAAGACATATTCTATCAAGCCCATCAAGTCAAGAATAACGTCATCAGGTGGATTGCCATCAAGGACAACACAAGTCAACAATCTCATATCTTCATCTTCATTCAGTGGGTTGCCATCAAGGACAACACTGCATCATATTGCCAACAAGTACATTTATATATGCTCCTGTGTCTAATAAAGTATTTAGGGTAAATACTTCATTCTGAATTTTGATTTGGAGCATTACATGATACTTATGATGTTGTACAATGATGATTTTCATATTGTTCAACCCTTTAAAATCTCCAGAATTAGTCTCATAGATTTATAATTTTGGATTGTTTTTAGGGAAAATTTATGCTTATGAGAAAATATTTTCTCCTTTTGTGATTTTCCCTTTTTCTAATATAGAAACTTGATTTTTAAGCTAAAATTTTTCTCTTTTCAAATAATGGATTTCATAGTTGACTTCATTAAGAGTAAGGGTTCTCTGTTTTTTGTGTTGATGACTTTTTTGGAAAGATTTTGTATTCTTTTCAAACGAAGCATCAACAAAAATATATTTTGGAGCAGTACCTTTACTTGTAGAAATAGATGAAGAGCCTTTATTTTTAAGCATTGTTTGCAAAAATGTTTCCAATAGTTTTTCTTTCATCTCGCCTTCTGGTAACATTTCAATCCCTGCTAGCACTTTTTCTTATTCATCATCAGTGATATGAGCAATGAAAATTTTTAGATTTTGATATGGTCCGACTCTTCCTCATAACTATATTCAGAATCAGATTATGAAATTTTGCAGTGGCAATCATCAAAGTCTGCACAATTACATTTGTCATCAAATAAAACAACATCATTATCTGAAGATTCTGGCTCATAAATACTATAACTTGATGTTTCAGTTGAATCACAACAACCTTGTCCCAACACATGCACTTCTCTTCGATATGGAAATTAGGACAATTTTATGTTTTATGAAGTTTAGAGACACAATTATAACATTGAATGTGAACTAGTGGCTTTTTCTCTTCGTTCCTGGATATTTCTTATTGGATTTTGTGTGCAACTTCTTGAGATATTTTGCATTTATGAAACCTTGAACCTTCTCTTTTTGTACATCTATTTGAAGTGTGGCCTTGTTTTCCACATAGCCAACAAGTAAGTATGTTCCATGCCTATTTTTTTGTCCTACGATGGATATCTTTAGGACCATAGTAGTGAGATCTAGGGATTATTTTGTAGTAGCCTTTGATTGAATTTCTTCTATATTTTATAGGTTGTGGAGAATGACTAATCTTCTTTTTGGATTTTTTCTTCATGGCTTTCTTTATCTTTTGTCTATGTACAACTGTATCTTCTAATGATAATCCATACTTATTACAAATTGATATGATGTCAAACAATCTAGATAATTTTTGCATAGACTTATTTACCTTCATATTTGTACAAAACCAACTAGGGCTTTAGTTATGATACAATATATTTCTCCCCAAGCGTAAGATTCATATGGATTTTGGAAAACTTCTTGAATCTTCAAATAATCTACAAACTTGGAGGGAAGGGTTGCAAGATTACTTGTTTCCATAGGAATTTTTTGTTTTATTTTACCTCATATATTATTTGAACCTAATATTTGTGGAAATAATCATATTGGAACATCTTTTTACATTTTAAATTCATCAATACCATTGAATACTTATCTGAAATTTCAATTTCAGCACCACTCCAATGTTCAAGTATCATTGATGTTAGTGCTCCAATCATGTTATTTTGTGGTCTCCTGTCATCATTCATTACAACATCACCCCCTTCATCTTTTACTACTTTCCTCTGCCATTTTTTCAATAAGTGCAGGGGAAGATTCAACTTCCCACCATCTCTGAAGGGTACTAGTGAAACATTGGATTAGGGTATTACAAGCTTCGACTTCACTTTTGCCTTTCGTACACATCAATTGATATTTTGTGAAAATTTGATATATCATTTTTCTAATTTTTCCTAAGCTTAGATTGTCCATGTTTCATTCTTTATGAGAATCTGGATGAAATATTTGTGATTTAGGCAACCTTCCTTTACCACTTAAATCAGGAGCTGGACATCTGGAGAATTGGATTGGAAAAGGTTCATATACTGGAAACAGATGAGAATCAGAAGAAGACTCGGGTTTTTCTATATTTTCTTTGGGGGGCAGAGTAGGGAATCTATCCACTGATTTTGGGGTCCGATATATAGGGATAGGATGCCTAAACATCATAGAAGAAGGGATGTATCTGTCTTTGGTGGAAATGGTTAGCTTTTCAAACTTGGAGGATAAATCTTGTTTTCTCTCTTGGGTTGTAAAGAAACCCATGCTAAATACTTTTTAAATCTCTTCATATTGATCATTTATTATTTCTAACAAAGATATTGTAGCTTTAGTTCTTTCTTTGAAAAACCCTTCTAAAGTAGATACATAAAACTGAAACTCATTTAGATTCTTATTTACAGAATTTACAGAAGCTTGCAAGCACTCAATTTAGTCCTTTTGAGCATTATGGGTTGAAGAGTGTACTGATAATCCTTTGAGGGAAGTATTATTTCAATTTATCTGCTCACTTACTTGTTGTATTCTCCCATCAATTCCTGTGGCAGATTCATCTGTCAAGACTAGGGGAGAAGCTTTAGCTGTGTTATTCTTTTCTCCCAAAACGATACCTTTTTAAGGTGGGAAAACATATGAAGATTCAATCTTAGAACCATCATAAGTTGTCCATTGATTCTTAGTGGAGCTTTCAACAGAAATCATTTGTATACCCAAGATGAACATATGATGGGTTATGCTTTTGGGCTTCTTTTTGTAATTATTTGGGATCTAGTAAAGGGATTGTTTGAATAGATTCTGTATTTTCTTGAATTTGACTGACACATTCTTTGACAAGAAATCTAGTAATAGCCTTTAAATGTAACATAGATATATCAGAATAGACTTCAGATGGACTGATTGAAGGAAGCTTCCAGCATGAAGAAGGTTGATTTTCAACAATCTCTAATTCAACAGTATTTATCATCGAAGAAGAAGCTTTATCAAAAATATTTTGAATGTCAAGATCTCCAGTATTTTGTTCCTTTTCTTGGACTTCACAT
This sequence comes from Pinus albicaulis, assembly GCA_034641835.2. Taxonomy (NCBI): domain Eukaryota; kingdom Viridiplantae; phylum Streptophyta; class Pinopsida; order Pinales; family Pinaceae; genus Pinus; species Pinus albicaulis. The sequence goes on from CM076578.1 coordinate 1,096,961,601, forward strand.
AAAGATGCAAATTTTCTTCCAGCTTCCATTTTTATCAAGAAGGGTTTTGTAGAATTACCCAAAGAACTAGACGTTACTAGCTTTGATACCAATTTGACTATGCTAGTCGCAGAGGCTTCCTCTGACAAAGAATGGAGCTTGCAGAAATATGGTTGAATGTGCTATAGGAACTCTTACACAAACCTTCAAACAGATCCAATGAAAAATGACCTCTTTCAACGACCTCCTGCATATACGAGAAAAACTGCACTCTAGGATCCTAAGTGAAATTCCAATAAATCTCAAATAAACCTCACACAGTCAAAATTGTAATTCAGGGATATTACGCAGTGAGAGATCATAAAACTTATTCTTTTATTAATTTGCAGAATAAATGATTATAATCAAGGAGTCTCAGGTTTTGTAAGAGAACAACTGCTAAGGCATTTATTAGTTATAATAAGTCCAAATGAGCTAGAAACTTAAGGCTTCCCATCACTTTGCAGACTCTGCCTATGAACCAGATAAATCAAACTAAAAGACTCTTTCCTATGAAATTTCGTCCACTTTAGGTTCTCATCAGGCTCACAGGTCCTAATGCGTAGGCTTCTCAGACTTAATACTTTCTACGACTCAATATAGACTTAAGAATTATCCCTGATCTACATCTATGTCTTGAAAGCGATATTCTTGCATCACGAATAAATTCTTCAGTCTATATTGAGTCATAGAAAGTCTGGAGTCTGAGAAGCTTGTGCATCAAGACCTGTGAGCTTGGTGAGAACCTAAAGTGGTCAGACTTTCATAGGAAAGAGTCTTTTGGTTTGATTTCTATGGTTCGTAGGCAGAGTCTGCAAAGGGCCAGAAAGCCTTTAGTTTCTAACTCATTTTGAGTTAGTACAACTGATAAATTCCTTAGATTAGATCTCTGACAAAACCTTAGACTCCTTGATTGTAATCCACTAAAGTAATAAAAGAATAATTTTTATGATATCTGGCTGTGTAATATCCCTAAGTTATAATTTTAACTTTGTGTGGTTCGTCTAAGATTCATTGAAAGTTCACTTAGGACCCTGAAGTGAACTTTTGCTCATATAGGTAAGAGGTCATCGAAAGAGCTCATTTTGCATTGGATCTGTCTGAAGTTTCGTGTACAAAATTGTGCAAGAGTTCGTGTAGCACAGTCAATAACATTTTTGCAAGCTTCATTCTCCATCGGGGGAAGCATATGTACGTTGGAAAGTTTCCATGGTGAAGTTGTGTACGAGGCAATGAAAAGAGGCACTGCAATGAGGCATGTGAGTCCCTTCTCATAACTATTGTCGCACTTATTGCTCCTAAAGGCGTAGAAACTAAAAATGTAAATGATGATGAGGAAGACAAGCATCATTATAGCTACCACCTTTCACTAGTAGTGCTAAAACTGCGTGACCTGGGTCAGAAGATTGAAGGTGGGAAACTAAAACCTGGTTGGGGTGAACTCCATGATTTGGATCCCACCCATCCAATACCCCTTGTCTACCATGGAATTGATGATATATATGACCATATTTGCGTGGGGCCCTGAGCTCATTGGGGTGGAGGACGCCACGAAGGGGTAATTTAACCAGGGGCTCACAAAGGTAAAGAGCCCTAAGTTAGGACAATCATTGCTCTCATTGGCAACGACTTTAACCATGATATCCTAGTCCAAGTTTTCTCGGGCACCATGAGTTATCAGGGAGCTTAGGGCCTAAGTCACTGGCACGGTGGTTGAGCCCTTGCTATGAATCAACCTGATCAATGAGGATGTTATTGTAGGTTTTAACCCTGTACAAAAATTATCTACAAACGAATCTTAAACACAAAAAATAAACAATAGCGAGAGCATAAAACATAAAAAAGATAAACACAGAGATTTTCCCTTGGATCCCGAATCGAGACGACCAGCTTGATTTTTCATTATATTCCTTTTAGTGTTGCAACACATATATATACATGCCGAAGCATACATAAACCCCAATCCATTAACCATGGATTAGAACATAACCATAGTTCCCTTGACCGGATCTACAAAATACCGGGGGCCGAAAACCATCATGCCCCAAAACCATGTGCAAACCCATGCAGAAAACCATGGGCAAGTTTGCCCACCGGAAAATAAGGAACAAAAAAAGTTTCCGGGGCGCTACGCTAGACCCCGACAAGGGGGGCTATCACCCCCCCTCTTACCCCCCCGCACGTGCTTAGTCGTGGAAAGAATATAACACAAACTCAACATTCTCCCACTTGTTGTTTTCTTTCCACAGGGGGTCACAAGAGAGCTTAGTCATTGGCCCAATTATTCAACACCCATTGTCTCTCTACACCAAGAGAACTTCTGAGTGCTCACAGAATTTTTTAATGCATCTGCAACATTCTTCAAAGTGTCCACCTTTACCAGCAACACCCTTTTAGCCTCAACCATATCTTTAACAAAGTGATATTGAACACCAATGTGCTTTGTCTTTGAATGATAAGCAGGGTTCTTAGCCAAGAAAATTTCACTTTGGCTATCACAATCTATCCTTATAGCTTGCTGTACCAACCCCATACTTGACCACAATCTCTGCAACCAAAATGCTTCCTTGCTTGCAAGAGTGGCTGCTATGTATTCTGCCTCTATAGTTGAAAGCGCGACTACAGACTATCTTTTACTCATACAACTGACCGCACCTCCAAATAGGCTAAACACATACCCACTTGTAGATCTTCTTTGGTCCATATCTCCAGCCAAGTCTACATCAACAAAACCACGAATGTCAAGAACAGGGAACCAATCCTGGTCTTCCCTGGTAGCACAAGCCATAATCACTAGTGCCATGTAAATCTCTGAAAACCCGCTTCACTGTTGTCCAATGCTCCTTCCCTGAGTTTGACATAAACCTGCTCAATACTCCCACTACATGTGCAATGTCTGGTCTAGTACAGATCATTGCATACATCAGGCTACCCACTGCACTTGCATATGGAACACGAGACATATCCTCCTCTTCTTCGTATGTCTTGGGACATTGTTCAGCAGACATCTTTGTACCTACAGGAATCGGAACATTCACTAGTTTACTATCCTTCATATTGAACCTCTACAATATAGTCTCGACATACTTCCTCTGGTTTAACCAAAGCTTCCTCTTTACCCAATCTCTCTTAATTTCCATGCCCAAAATATAGTTTGCAGCACCAAGATCCTTCATGTCAAATTTGGAGAACAGTTGGGTCTTCAAATCTTTGATAATTTCTTTGTCATTTCCAATCAACAACATATCATCCACATACAAGACCAAATAAATAACACGATCACCAATTAATTTGAAATAAACACAGTGATCCTCCTTGCTTCTGGTGAATCCAAGTCCCTGTATGTAGGTATCAAATTTTTGATACCACATCTTTGGTGACTGTTTTAACCCATATAGAGACTTCTTTAACCTGCATACTAGTTCTTTCTTCCCCTTCACCATCAAGCCTTCAGGTTGTTTCATGTAAATCTCCTCTTCCAGATCCCCGTGAAGAAATGTTGTCTTCACATCCATCTGTTCTACCTCAAAATCAAATGCAACAGCAACAGATAAAAGTAATCTAATAGAAGTAACTTTGGCAACAGGAGAAAAAATATCGCCAAAATCAATTCCCAGCACCTGGGAATAACCTTTTGCTACCAACCGAGCTTTGTATTTCTCCACCTTGCCTTCTACATTCATCTTCTTCTTAAACACCCATTTTCTCCCGATGGGCTTCCTTCCAGCCGGCAACTCCACCAGATCCCATGCCTCATTTTCATGCAAGGATGCCATTTCATCAACCATGGCCTCCTTCCAGAGTTTTCCATCCTCTGAATCTACTGCCTCTGTGACAGTTCTGGGATCATCATTAGTTATAGTTAAAGCAAAATTTGACCAGAAAGCAGATGGACTATACCTTTCTGGTTGTCTTCTTTCCCGAGCTGATCTTCTCATAGCTGGAGTTTGTGGCTCTTCCTCTTCTAAGTCTTCTTTTGTTGTAGAGTCTGATTCATCCTCCTTTAGCTCAAATTCTATCTTCTTAGGTGCCTTTGGTAGGACTTCATGTTTAACAACATCTTTCACCTCTCTAAACACCACTTCTCGGTTATACACAACCTTCCTTGTTTCTAGGTTCCAAAGCTTGTAACCCTTTAAACCATCTTTATACCCAATAAAGATGCACCTTTCAGATTTATTATCCAACTTGGTCATTTTCACCTTTGGAACATGTACATATGCATCACATCCAAATACCCTCAGATGTGAAAGAGAGGGTTTCTTACCAGTCCATACCTCATGTGGAGTCTTATCCTCCAACGTTGATGAAGGTGATATGTTAACCAAGTAACATGCAGTCTCCACTGCCTCTACCCAGAATTCTTGTCCTAACCCGGTACCACTGAGCATGCTTCTTGCCTTTTCCATCAGTGTTCTATTCATTCTTTCTGCAACTCCATTTTGCTGAGGTGTGTATGGAGTAGTCTTCTGTCGTGATATACCACACTTCTTACAGAACTCTTCAAATTCCTTCTTGCAGAACTCCCCACCATTATCTGTCCTCAGCGCCTTTATCTTCTTCTCTGTCTGGTTTTCCACCAGAGCCTTAAATTCTTTAAATCTGTCAAAAGCTTCAGATTTCTTCCTCGAGAAATATATCCATGTATTCCTTGAGAAGTCATCTATGAATGAAACATAGTACACAGACTTTCCCAGTGATGGAACTGACACAGGCCCAAACACATCACTGTGCACAAGTTCTAATATCTTGTTTGCCCTCTTAGCACCAGAAGGAAAACTCACCCGATTCTTCTTCCCATATACACAATGTTCACAGAAATCGAAATCCAGAGAAAAATTAGACATACCTTCTACCATACCATCTCTATGCAGTATCCGAAGGCCCTTCTCTCCAATATGTCCAAGCCTTTGATGCCATAGCGTGGTCTTTTCTCCAGACAGCTAAACTTTCCGTCCCACTTTCAGGAACCACAGAACTGTTACACCCATCAATAACAGTGCTACCTTGTAGCTTGTACAGAGTTCCAGTCCGAACTCCCCGCATTAATACCAGTGCTCCCCGAACCATCTTGCAGGCATCTTTCTCGAACACTGTTTTTACACCTGCATCATCCATCTTGCTTACAGAAATCAGATTTCTGGCTAATGCAAGAATATGCAGAACACCAGGAAGTGTTCTAATCCTTCCACCTTGCAGCTTCAGCTTGACCTTTCCACGTCTGATGATTCTGGCCCTCCTATCATCCCCTAGGAAGACATCACCACCATCATATTTCTCATACTCGCAGAACCACTCCCTATGGGGAGTGAAGTGAAAGGATGCACCTGAGTCAATCAACCATGACTCATGATCTACATGTGTATTTGAAGAAGAAGCCAAATACACATCCCCACCTTCATCTGAGGTGGTTTTTGCCTCTGCAGAAGGAGCTTCATCAGATCCCTTTCCTTTCTCAGGAGCTTTAGATCTGCATTCCTTTTTGTAGTGCCCTTCCTTTCCGCATTTCCAGCACACCTTTACAAAATTTCCAGAAGATTTAGATCTCCCTCTAGATTTAGATCTCCCACTCGAAACCTTATTCTTGTTTCTGTTCTGGGACCTTCCTCGTACAGATAAGGCATCTCCATTCTGACCCTCCATATTTCTCCGTCTCATTTCCTTCGACAGCAAGGCTGAAACAATGTCATCAAAATTCAAGGTAGTTGTATTGCTACCTATTGCAATAACCAGACTGTCCCACGAGTCTAGTAGAGAACACAACAAACTGATGCAATTATCTTCATCTGAGATTTTAATATCAACAGATGACAACTAACTTACCACAGTATTGAAGGCGTTCAAATGCTCTGTCACCGAGTCTCCATCCTTCATCCTCAGGTTATACAGTTTTTTTTGCAGGAACAATTTATTCACCAGAGACTTAGAATGGTACAAAGTCCCTAGCTTGTCCCACAAGGTCTTCGTCGTAGCTTTCCCAGATACCTTCAACAATACTGAATTTGAGACACACAATCGTATTGTGCTCTTTTCCTTCCAATCCAGCTTCTTCTAGTCTTCACCTGACATTGTTGTTGGTTTAGTACCCAGATCTACCGCGATCCACTGATCTTTATCCACCAGCAGATCCTCCATCTTGAGCTTCCACAACTCAAAACTCTGACCATTAAATTTCTCGATCTCTATCTTCCCGCCGCTCGCCATCTTCTTTCCCCACAAGAATCGATCCCGCAGATCTCCCACTGAATAAGGTCTACCTCAAGCCTGAGCAAAAAACCCCTCAACAGCAAAGGCATCCCCTTGGAGCTGAAACTACTCTGATACCAAATGTAGGTTTTAACCCTGTACATAAATTATCTGCAAACGAATCTTAAACATAGAAAATAAACAATAGCGAGAGCATAAAACATAAAACAGATAAACATAGAGATTTTCCCCTAGATCCCAAATCGAGATGACCAACTTGATTTTTCATTATATTCCTTTTAGTGTTACAACACCTATATATACATGCCGAAGCATACATAAACCCCAATCCATTAACCCTGGATTAAAACATAACCGTAGTTCCCTTGACTAGATCTACAAAATACCAGGGGCCGAAAACCATTGTACCCCAAAACCATGGGCAAACCCATGCACAAAACCATGGAACACATATTTCATTAAAATTGGAAGTTTTTCATCGATCTAAAATTTAGAAACTTTAACTAGATTAAGTTTTTTCAAAATGTGGGATTATAAAATCACTTAGTTTACTAATTTTAATGTAGATATTCACCATTTTTGGTGAAAATTTTGTCATGGTAAAGTATATTAAACAAATTTATATAAACTTGCAAAAGCAAATATTTCACATCTTAATCTTGGTTTCCTTACATTATCTCTTTTAAGATTTTTTATGGTTTGTACTAAAAGCTAAGTTTGTTAAAGTCATCTTATGAAAATAATATTGTGTATGTTACTATTATTAACTTTATGAAAAGAATGTTTTGTATGTTATTATGATTAACTTTAATATGAAAAGAATGTTTTGTATGTTACTATTATTAACCCATTTAATTATAATTTGATATAGTAAATATCATGACAATGTATGTGTTAAATTACGATTATTACTACAATAAGGTTGGCACAATTTAAAATTCTATAGCCTTTGCAACACTAGTAATATGGTTGAAGATGAAAAACCCTCTTAGATCATCCACATTATACTCAAATTTGGATTTAAATTTCAAAATATTTGTGGCACTACCAACCTTCTTGATCTTTTAACTAAACAAAATTATGATGATCTTGAAACACTTATTTTAATGCTTTTTTAGCATAACAATAAAATTCTTAAGAATTTAGAGTAATATCTTTATGGCTTCTTATATACCATATTATTTGGTCTTAGTGGATGATAATCATCATTATCACCATCATCATTACATACTATTGTAAGAAGTTTGAATCATTTTAAAGTTGACATGAGAAAATATTTTTTTACGATCAATTTAAATGTTGAATGAGAGTAGTAGTATAATTTATTTATTATTTATTATTTGTTCTTTTGTGTTAAAAACTAACTTAAATGAGACTGACATGATGAATAATAGATTAATATGCAAGATATATATTAAGTTACATAAATTTATTTAATGACAAATTATCATAGTAATGTGTCCAATATATACTAGCATAGATCCACCTTAAATACAGATTTAACATGAGCCTAGAGGGATTAAATGTTGATTTAAATGTTGAATGAGAGTAGTAGTATAATTTATTTATTATTTATTATTTGTACTTTTGTGTTAAAAACTATTGTTTTTATAGACCAAGTTTAGAAGATGTTGTTTTTAAGTGCATTATTGAATTTGATTATGCATATTTGATATGGTGAGAAGTCATGTTGGTCAAAAAAAGATTTGAAAACTTAAATATTTTATGGCACTGTCATGTCATTTGTATCACCACGTGATTACATTGAAATACTAAATAATATAAAACTCCAAAAATAATATGAAGAGAATAGTTGATATACAACAAATATTGAAAAGTGTGTATGAATGTATATTAATAGATCATTCAAAAAAAAAAATTATAGTCGAACTTACACATCCCCTCATACTAGGTTGTAGAATGAGCCTCGCCTCTCGACTCAATTACTAATCATTTTAATTATCAAAATCAATCATGAATTAGAATAGTAACAAAGTAATACAATTTGATTATTTTCAAATCCAAGAGGAAAGAGAGAAAATTGACTAAACTATTTACTACAAATGTTTAGTTTTTATTCCTAGAGTGTTTAAGGATATTATATTGAAAAGAACATATTGACATTCATCTAAAACTTAGATTCCAAGTTACATTATTTCTATTATCATTAATATTTATATTTATGTATTAAATTTGACTCGTGAATAATTGATTTTTTAAAAATATTCTTACCTATAAAGTTATTTAACAATATATCAATATTGTGTTTCTTACTATTATTAACCATTTTAAATTGACACTAACTACTTTTCCTATGTTGAGTACAAATTTATTATACTAGTACAATGTTGGCACCACTTCAAAGTCTATAAGAGAAAATATTTTATAAGTCTAGTTGTGTTGTTCAATGATCAAAATCATTTTTTTTTTAAATTAGAGTGCAACAAAACAACAAATTTGATTTAGATCAATTATAATAAGGAATATTAAGGAAAACTCACTTCAAACATTATTACAAATGTCTAACATTTTTTCATTAAGTGTTTAAATGGTTTATATTAAATAGAATACTAATTAGCTACTCCATTATTGTTTTAATAGAACAAGTTTAGAAGATGTTTTTAAGTGCATTATTGAATTTGATTATGCATATTTGATATGGTGACAAGTCATGTTGGTCAAACAAAACTTTTAAAATTTAAATATTTTATGGCACAATCAGGTGATTTGTATCACCAAATGATTACATTGAAATACTAAATAATATAAAACTCCTCCAAAAATAATATGAAGAGAATAATATTGATATACAACAAATATTGAAAAGTGTCTAAATGTGATGCAGGGGCATTAGACACTAGCCAGCAATGTAGGAGGTTTTTTCCACATGTTGTGGCTAGGAGGGTTCAAAATCATTGAATTGTAACAGCTAGGTGTCAATACCTCAGCTGCCTGTTGCATTTAGACTAGTTGGAGTTAGTAGAAGTTGGATAGTTTAGCCCATCTGTCATGTTGCAGTTATTCGAGTAAATTGTAATTAGGCCTTTGATTTTCTAAACGGTCCTCACCGAGGAACCGAAGAGACACATTGTAATGTATATAAATTGTATCCCTCAAATGTATTGAGGGGAGGAGATTTCTGCAATAAATTCTGTGTGTTAAGCAATTGCTTCCGATTGTATAAATTTCAGATCCCGTTGATTACCAAATTGTCTTGGATTGATATTTGTGAGGAAATTTGTTTAATTGTGAGGCAATTGAACTATGTGCATGTATAATTATTGAATTGAATTGTTTTACAGTCTCTGCATCCCTCCGTCCACTGTTTCTCTCGAATTGTTCGAACAAGCTCTATGAATTAAATCCCAACCACAGACGAGGTCTGTGTATGATCATGGCCATCGAACTCCGTTTTATGGTAGTGAAAATCCTGCCTAAAAAGAATTATACTTGTTTTGCTGTTAACTGAGAGTCTTTGTCCCGAGGTTAGACCCTGAGTCTGTGAACCTGAATGAATAGAATGGATAGCGTGACCCCGAATTAACTTTGGTTAATCACTGTTCCAAACCCGAGAGTGGGTTGGCGAAACCGAACCGCCCATATCGCACTGCTTTTGTGGAGTAAGCGGTATTTTCCATTTGGGAGCAATTCCATATTGGAGATATTGCGGAGTTATAAGGGTTGATATGTTTAAATTTTTCTCAAGGTTTGCTGAATGTGTTATTTATCAATTCTCTGAAATTGATAAATAAAATTACAAGAAGTTGTGGAAGACCACGTGGCGAGGAATTGAGTCAATTGAGTGCAAATGTTGACAGAGCTATGATAAGAGACCAGCGCTCCTTAGGGGCCGAATTTCAATTTTGTTGTTGTCATTTGTGGTATCAGAGCATTTTTGAGTTGTTTTGCAGAGAATTAACATGGCAATCTGAGTTGGTAGAGGTGTTGGCAGAAGGAGACCTGTTACCAATGTAGAAGTGTTGGAGACCTTGCAGAGGGTCCAAGCCAGAATGGATGCCATAGAGCGAAGACAGCCCAAAGATCCTAAAGACATCAGTGAACCTGAAATAGAAGAAGCTGGAGAAATTACTGAGATTCCTCCTGACATGACGCTCCTCAGAACTGTTCTGGGGTCTACAGTTAAGCCCAAGATTGAAGTGTCGAGTTTTGCAGGAGGACTGAATCCAGAAGAGCTGGTGGACTGAATTAATGAAATGAACAAGTGCTTTGACTATGAAGAAATGAGTGAAGATAAGAAGGTCAAGTTTGCAGTAACAAAGCTGAAGGGACATGCTGCACTTTGGTGGGATGGGGTGTAGGCAGAAAGAAGGAGAGTTGGCAAATAGCCTATCAAGAGCTGGACCAGAATGATGGCTAAATTAAAAGGTAAATTGTTGCCTAGTGATTATCAGCTAACATTGTTTAGGAAAATGCAAAACCTGAGACAGAGGTTGCTGATAGTAAAGGAATACACAGAAGAATTCTACAGAGTGAGCATAAGAGCTGGGCAATTTCAAGACACACCATAGAAGACTGCCAGATATGTGAATGGCCTCAAGCTGGAGATCCAAGATGAGATTGATCTTCTGTCTCCTAAGACAGTTGAAGAGGCCTATCAGATGGCCTTGAAAGCAGAAGAGAAACTCCTGAGGAAGCAGTCTGCCAAAAAGAGAGGTACTTTCCGTGGAAAGGGAAGTCAAGGTGGTATAGGAAAGCCTGCTACACCCAGAGATGGAGCTAAGAGTAGCTCACCTCAGAGTGCATCTACAGAGGGTGATGCAAGAGGCAGAAAGGGTTCTTATAGAGGAAGAGGAGGTAGAGGCAGAGGCAGAGAATTGAGGTGCTATAGATGTCAGCGAGTGGGACACAAGCACTATGAGTGCCCAAAGAATGTGGGTGCTGGTCCAAGAAATGTTGTTGTTGCCCAGGCTGGAGAAGAGGCAACAATTGAAGAAGAAATTCTACCAGAGAGGGGAGATTCCTTGGTGGTTAATAAGGTCCTGTTGAAACAAACCAAAGAGGTCACTGAGCTTGCACAAATGAAGACTTTGTTTAGGAGCATGTGCAAAGTCCAAGGGAAATGCTGCCAGCTAGTCATTGATAGTGGCAGCACAGACAATCTAGTTTCCACTGAGGTGATAGAGAAGTTGAAGCTGAAGACAAAGGAGCATCCAACTCCCTACAGGGTGTCCTGGCTGCATAAAGGGCACCAGCTGATTGTAAAAGAGCGGTGTGAGATAGAGCTGCAAATGGGAAAATACAAAGACAAAGTCCTGTGTGATGTGATGCCCATGGATGTGTGTCACATACTGTTGGGTAGACCTTGGTAGTTTGACAGAGCAGCAGTGCATGATGGCAAGAAGAACACTTACAAGTTCTTCAAGGATGGAGTACATCAGACATTGATACCCATGGAAGAAGGAGAGCCATCAAGCAGAGTGATTGATCCAAAGACCTTGTTGTTGAGTGGGAAGGAATATCTGTAGCAGATAGAAGAAGAAGAGGTAAGTTTTTCTTTAGTTTGCAAAGCTAAGGTAGTTCTTACTTCTACAAAGATTTCTGATTTGCCAATAGAAATCCAAGAGATGTTAGACAATTATTGTGACATTGTTGTGGATGATTTACCTAATGAGCTGCCACCTATGAGAAATATCAGCCATCAGATAAATTTTATCCCTGGTTCAAATCTGCCAAATAAGGTAGCGTACAGAATGACTCCCATAGAAAATGAGGAAATCAGGAGACAAGTACAGGAATTGGTGGACAAAGGACTGATCAGAGAAAGTTTGAGTCCATGTGAAGTACCAGCGGTATTGAGCCCAAAGAAGGATGGAGGCTGGAGGATGTGTACTGATTCCAGAGCAATCAATAAGATAACAATCAGGTACAGATTCCCTTTGCCCAGAGTTGAGGATTTAATGGATTGTTTGAGTGGTGCAAAATATTTTTCAAAGATAGATTTAAAAAGTGGATATCATCATATTAGAATAAGAGAGGGTGATGAGTGGAAAACTGCCTTTAAAACGAATGAAGCACTGTATGAATGGATGGTCATGCCTTTTGGGTTGTCAAATGCACCTAGCACTTTTATGAGACTTATGAATGAAGTTTTGAAAGAATTCATTGGTAAATTTGTGATAGTGTATCTGGATGATATATTAGTTTTCAGCAAAACCAAAGAAGAACATTTAAGGCATCTTAATTATGTCTTGAAGAAGCTGCACCAAGAGAAACTGCTGATAAACTTAAAGAAATGCTCATTCATGAAGGAAGGGTTGGTGTATTTGGGCTTTGTTGTTTCTGCAGAAGGATTGAAGATGGACCCAGAAAAGGTTAAGGCAATTGTGGAGTGGCCTTCACTCAAAAATGTTTTTGAGGTAAGAAGTTTCCATGGACTTGCCAGTTTTTACAGGAAATTTATAAGAAACTTCAGTATGATTAATGCACCCATTGTTGAGACAATAAAGAAGAGCAAACAACCATTTAAATGGACTGTTGAAGCAGAAAGAAACTTTAAAATTTTGAAGCAAAAGATAACTGAAAACCCTGTTTTGATTCTGCCTAATTTTACTAAACCATTTCAAGTGAAGTGTGATGCCAGTGGAGAGGCCATTGGAGTTGTGCTGAGTCAAGATGATAGGACTGTAGCCTATTTCAGTGAAAAGCTGAATGACACCAGAAGGAAGTATTCCTCTTATGAGAAGGAATTCTTTGCAGTTGCCCAGGCATTGAAAAAATAGAGGCATTATATGATGTCCAAGGAATTTGTATTATATTCTGATAATCATGCTTTGCAGTATATTGTACAGCAGCCCAAGTTGAATCATAAGCATGCCAAATGGGTTGAGTATCTCCAAGGTTTCAACCTTTTTTTTTGAAACACATAAGTGGCCAAGCAAATAAAATAGCTGATGCTTTGAGTAGGAGGCACATGCTTGTTCAAGAAACCAATTTTGAAGTTGTAGGATTTGATTTTCTCAAGGAGCTGTATAAAACAGATTCAGATTTTAAGGAAGCATTTGAGGCATGTTGTAATCCTGTTCTAACAGATAGAAGTCAGTGGCTGGATTATTTCTTGCAGGAGGACTTATTACTCAGAAGAAACCAATTGTGTGTACCAAAATGTTCCATGAGAGAAAATTTGATCAAGGAGAAGCATAGTGGTGGACTTGCTGGACACTTTGGTACTGACAAAGCTTATGAGCAGCTGAGTCACTTCTATTATTGGCCCAAGATGAGAGCAGAAGTGGACAAGTTTGTGAAAAATTGCAAAATCTGTCAATATGCCAAAGGAAGGAGCTAGAATGCAGGACTGTACACTCCCTTACCTATTCCAGACAGGCCTTGGGACATGGTGAGTATGGATTTTGTTCTAGGATTTCCCAAGACTCAGAGAGGGAATGATGCAGTCTTTGTTGTAGCAGACGGATTCTCCAAAATGGCACATTTTATCCCATGTTATAAGACTAGTGATGCCACCCATGTTGCTAACTTGTTTTTCAAAGAAGTTGTTAGGTTGCATGGGTTGCCCAAGAGTATTGTTTCAGACAGAGACACCAGATTTGTGGGCCATTTGTGGAGGACGTTGTGGAAGAAACTTGGTACCAAACTAAGTTTTAGCTCAACTTATCATCCCCAGACTGATGGACAAACTGAGGTAGTGAATAGGAGTCTGGGAAATTTGATGAGAAGTCTTGCAGGAGAGCATCCCAAGCAGTGGGATCATATTTTTCCCCAAGCAGAATATGCATATAATGACTCACCAAACAGAAGCACAGGGCAGAGTCCATTCCATATTGTTTATGGAATGCACCCCAGAGGAATATCAGAGTTAAGAAACCTGGGAAAGGCAGAGCTGAGAAGTGCTGATGGTGAGGAATTTGCTTCAGAGATCCAAGCCATACATGAACAAGTGAAACAACAACTACAAGGCAGCAGCATCAAATACAAAGGCAGAGCAGAGTTGAGCAGAAAAGAAGTCCATTTTGAAGTAGGAGATCTGGTTTTGGCACACTTTAGAAAGAAGAGGTTCCCAAGGAAGCAGTATAACAAACTGAAGTTCAAAAAGATTGGGCCATGCAAGATACTTAGAAAGTTTTATGCTAATGCTTATGAGATTGAATTGCCTCCTGATGTTGGAATATCTCCCATTTTTAATGTTGCAGATTTGTACAACTATGAAGATAATGGTACAGAAGAGGGACCAGCAGACAAGGAACAGATTGAGTGGGAAAAGTAGCTACCTCCAGCACAACCATTGCAACCAGAGAAGATACTGGACAAGAGAGTGTTCAGGAAGACCAAAGGACAAGAGTACTTTCAGTACTTAATCAAATGGAAGGACAAGCCAGAGGAAGACGCCACTTGGATGATTGAAGGAATGTTGCAGAAGATAGGCAGATCAGTGGAAGAGCTCATGGACAGAAGCCCATGAAGAAAATCTCCCTTGGGAGTCTGATGCAGGGGCATTAGACACTAGCCAGCAATGTAGGAGGTTTTTTCCACATGTTGTGGCTAGGAGGTTTCAAAATCATTGAATTGTAACAGCTAGGTGTCAATACCTCAGCTGCCTGTTGCATTTAGACTAGTTGGAGTTAGTAGAAGTCGAATAGTTTAGCCCATCTGTCATGTTTCAGTTATTTGAGTAAATTGTAATTAGGCCTTTGATTTTCTAAACGATCCTCACCGAGGAACCAAAGAGACACATTGTAATGTATATAAATTGTATCCCTCGGATGTATTGAGGGGAGGAGATTTCTGCAATAAATTCTGCGTGTTAAGCAATTGCTTCCGGTTGAATAAATTTCAGTTCCCGTTGATTACGAAACTGTCTTGAATTGATATTTGTGAGGAAATTTGTTTAATTGTGAGGCGATTGAACTCTATGCGTGTATAATTATTGAATTGAACTGTTGTACAGTCTCCGCACCCCTCTGTCCACTGTTTCTCTTGAATTGTTCGAACAAGCTCTGTGAATTAAATCCCAACCGCAGACGAGGTCTGTGTATGATCGTGGCCATCGAACTCTGTTTAATGGTAGTGAAAATCCCGCCTAAAGAGAATTATACTTGTTTCGTTGTTAACTGAGAGTCTCTGTCCCGAGGTTAGACCCTGAGTCTATGAACCTGAATGAATATAAAGGATAGTGTGACCCCGAATTAACTTTGGTCAATCACTGTTCCAAACCCGAGAGTGGGTTGGCGAAACCGAACCGCCCATACCACACCGCTTTTGTGGAGTAAGAGGTATTTTCCATTTGGGAGTGATTCCATATTGGAGATATTGCGGAGTTATAAGGGTTGATATGTTTAATTTTTTCTCAAGGTTTGTTGAATGTGTTATTTATCAATTCTCTGAAATTGATAAATAAAATTACAAGAAATTGTGGAAGACCACGTGGCGAGGAATTGAGTCAATTGAGTGCAAATGCTGACAGAGCTACGATAAGAGACCAGCTCTCCTTAGGGGCCGACTTTCAGTTTTGTTGCTGTCATTTGTGGTATCAGAGCGTTTTTTAGTTGTTTTGTAGAGAATTAACATGGAAATCCGAGTTGGTAGAGGTGCTAGCAGAAGGAGACCTATTGCCAATGCAGAAGTGTTGGAGACCTTGCAAAGGGTCCAAGCCAGAATGGATGACATAGAGTGAAGACATCCCAGAGATCCTAAAGACATCAGTGAACCTGAAATAGAAGCAGCTGGAGAAATTGTTGAGATTCCTCCTGACATGAGGCTCCTCAGAACTGTTCTGGGGTCTACAGTTAAGCCCAAGATTGAAGTGTCGAGTATTGCAGGAGGATTGAATCCAGAAGAGCTAGTGGACTAGATTAATGAAATGAACAAGTGCTTTGACTATGAAGAAATGAGCGAAGATAAGAAGGTCAAGTTTGCAGTAACAAAGCTGAAGGGACATGCTGCACTTTGGTGGGATGGAGTGCAGGCAGAAAGAATGAGAGTTGGCAAACAACCTATCAAGAGCTGGACCAGAATGATGGCTAAATTAAAAGGTAGATTCTTGCCTAGTGATTATCAGCTAACATTGTTTAGGCAAATGCAGAACCTGAGACAGAGGTTGCTGACAGTAAAGGAATACATAGAATAATTCTACAGAGTGAGCATAAGAGCTGGGCAATTTCAAGACACGCCAGAGAAGACTGCTAGATATGTGAATGGTCTCAAGCTGGAGATCCAATATGAGATTGGTCTTTTGTCTCCTAAGACAGTTGAAGAGGCCTATCAGATGGCCTTGAAAGCAGAAGAGAAACTCCTGAGGAAGCAGTCTACCAAAAAGAGAGGTACTTTCCGTGGAAAGGGAAGTAAAGGTGGTAGAGGAAAGCTTGATACACCCAGAGATGGAGCTAAGAGTAGCTCACCTCAGACTACATCTACAAAGGGTGATGCAAGAGGCAGAAGGGGTTCTTACAGAGGAAGAGGAGGCAGAGGCAGAGGCAGAGAATTGAGGTGCTACAGATGTCAGCAAGTGGGACACAAGCACTATGAGTGCCCAGAGAATGTGGGTGTTGGTCCAAGAAATGTTGTTTTTGCCCAGGCTGGAGAAGAGGCAGCAATTGAAGAAGAAATTCTACCAGAGAGGGGAGAGTCCTTGGTGGTTAATAAGATCCTGTTGAAACAAACCAAAGAGGTCACTGAGCCTGCACAAAGGAAGACTTTGTTTAGGAGCATATGCAAAGTCCAAGGGAAATGCTGCCAGCTAGTCATTGATAGTGGCAGCACAGAAAATCTAGTTTCCACTGAGGTGATAGAGAAGTTGAAGCTGAAGACAAGGGAGCATCCAACTCCCTACAGGGTGTCCTGGCTGCATAAAGGGCACCAGCTAATTGTAAAAGAGCAATGTGAGATAGAGCTGCAAATGGGCAAATACAAAGACAAAGTCTTGTGTGATGTGATGCCCATGGATGTGTGTCACATACTGCTGGGTAGACCTTGGATGTTTGACAGAGCAACAGTGCATGATGGCAAGAAGAACACTTATAAGTTCTTCAAGGATGGAGTACACCATACATCGATACCCATGGAAGAAGGAGAGCCATCAAGCAGAGTGATTGATCCAAAGACCTTGTTGTTGAGCGGGAAGGAATATCTGCAGCAGATAGAAGAAGAAGAGGTAAGTTTTGCTTTAGTATGCAAACCTAAGGTAGTTCTTACTTCTACAAAGAATTCTGATTTGCCAATAGAAATCCAAGAGATGTTAGACAATTAGTGTGACATTGTTGTGGATGATTTACCTGATGAGCTACCACCTGTGAGAAAGATCAGCCATCAGATAGATTTTATCCCTGGTTCAAATCTGCCAAATAAGGCAGCCTACAAAATGACTCCCACAGAAAATGAGGAAATCAGGAGACAAGTACAGGAATTGGTGGACAAAGGACTGATCAGAGAAAGTTTGAGTCCATGTGCAGTACCAACAGTATTGAGCCCAAAGAAAGATGGAGGTTGGAGGATGTGTATTGATTCCAGAGCAATCAATAAGATAACAATCAGGTACAGATTCCCTTTGCCCAGAGTTGAGGATTTAATGGATTGTTTGAGTGGTGCAAAATATTTTTCAAAGAAAGATTTAAAAAGTGGATATCATCAGATTAGAATAAGAGAGGGTGATGAGTGGAAAATTGCCTTTAAAACGAATGAAGGACTGTATGAATGGATGGTCATGCCTTTTGGGTTGTCAAATGCACCTAGCACTTTTATGAGACTTATGAATGAAGTTTTGAAATAATTCATTGGTAAATTTGTGATAGTGTATCTGGATGATACATTATTTTTCAGCAAAACCAAAGAAGAACATTTAAGGCATCTTAATTATGTCTTGAAGAAGCTGCACCAAGAGAAACTGCTGATAAACTTAAAGAAATGCTCATTCATGAAGGAAGAGTTGGTGTATTTGGGCTTTGTTGTTTCTGCAGAAGGATTGAAGATGGACCCAGAAAAGGTTAAGGCAATTGTGGAGTGGCCTTCACCCAAAAATGTTTTTGAGGTAAGAAGTTTCTATGGACTTGCCAGTTTTTACAGGAAATTTATAAGAAACTTCAGTAAGATTAATGCACCCATTGTTGAGACAATAAAGAAGAGCAAAAAGCCATTTAAATGGACTGCTGAAGCAGAAAGAAACTTTACAATTTTGAAGCAAAAGATAATTGAAAAGCCTGTTTTGATTCTGCCTAATTTTACTAAACCATTTCAAGTGAAGTGTGATGCCAGTGGAGAGGCCATTGGAGTTGTGCTGAGTCAGGATGATAGGCCTGTAGCCTATTTCAGTGAAAATCTGAATGACACCAGAAGGAAGTATTCCTCTTAAGGAATTCTATGCAATTGTCCAGGCATTGAAAAAATGGAAGCATTATTAGATGTCCAAGGAATTTGTATTATATTCTGATAATCATGCTTTGCAGTATATTGTACAGCAGCCCATGTTGAATCATAAGCATGCCAAATGGGTTGAGTATCTCCAAGGTTTCAACTTTGTTTTGAAACACATAAGTGGCCAAGCAAATAAAGTAGCTGATGCTTTGAGTAGGAGGCACATGATTGTTCAAGAAACCAATTTTGAAGTTGTAGGATTTGATTTTCTCAAGGAACTGTATAAAACAGATTCAGATTTTAAGGAAGCATTTGAGGCATGTTGTAATCCTGTTCTAACAGATAGAAGTCAGTGGCTGGATTATTTCTTGCAGGAGGACTTATTATTCAAAAGAAACCAATTGTGTGTACCAAAATGTTCCATGAGAGAAAATTTGATCAAGGAGAAGCATAGTGGTGGACTTTCTGGACACTTTGGTACTGACAAAACTTATGAGCAGATGAGTCACTTCTATTATTGGCCCAAGATGAGAGCAGAAGTGGAAAAGTTTGTGAAAAATTGCAAAATCTGTCAATATGCCAAAGGAAGGAGCCAGAATGCAGGACTTTACACTCCCTTACCTATTCCAGACAGGCCTTGAACCCTGAATGAGAACTCCAAAATTCAACTACAAATCCAAGCTCCAACCTTGTACGACAACTCCAATCCTCTACATATCCAACCCTCTCAGTTTGCTTCAATCCCTTAGGGTGAATTCAATACTGCTTCAAGCCTCCATCAAAAACTTCAAATACTTCTAAAAAATGTATCCAAGAAAGGTCTGGAAAGTGCTCTCAAATCTACCTCTACAAAAACTTCATGTCTTCTTCAGCAAAACTTTTATGGTTGCACCAACAAAACATTTCTTCGAGTGTTGATCTTCAACTATGCTCTAAGTATGACTACTCCAACAAAACAAATCTTTAAGTGTTGGTCTTCAACAATACTCCAAGGGTGATTGCTTCAAAAAAACAACTCTTCAAGTGTTGGTCTTCAACTATGCTTCAAGAGTGATTGTTGTTTCAACAAAGGCTTGAAGAAAGCTCAATTAATGTCATGATCAATGCACTCTATTGTCAACTCAAAAGATGCTCAAAGTATGTTATCATTTTATCATTCAATGAAGGTGTCTCCTAGGCTCTTCATGTGTGCTTGAAAGAATGTCCTTCGATCGATAAAGATTACTTTACTGTTGTTTCAAATCTGACTTGATATGTTGATCAAGCCTCTCAAGGTATAATATTCCTAATGGTAAAATTTAGAGTGATAACAAAAACCTACAATAAACCCAACACAAATATTTTTCAGCAAATGCCCATAAAACAAAAATGCTCCAAACACACCAAAATGGGCAAATTTTATTATAAGATGTTGTTGGAGTACAATATAAAAAAAAAAAAAATGCGCACCCTAGCTTTCACAAGGCAAGCTACAAGCCTCAGGTGGATATTTTATCAATGCCAAACTGTTGCTGCAATTTTCCCACTAAAAATCTGCACTGACCTTGTGATTTTTGCACTATTGGTTGTGTTGATACCCTAATTACCCCCCCTCCTAACTGTGAAAATTTATGAATATTACTTATGCAAAAACCCTACTGTTAAATCACAATTTACTTCTCCTACTTATACAAGTTATTAATCTGAAATGTTCATTATTAACATTGAAGTAAACACTTTAACGACCTATACAAATCTAGATCTAAATTGAATACATGCACATAGACAAAGTGACACACAAGATTTTCTGGACAATTGTCCTCGAAAAAACGCAATGCGGGAAAATCGGTCTTCTAGCTGCTGGAGGGTTTTTATTATTAAGTAGATTCTAAGTACAACAAATCTGGGCACCTTATTGGTTAACCTGACAGAGAAAAAATCTGTAGCAATACTTCTGTTTCAGAGATGGAAAACTGGATTGATTCACACCCCTAAATAGGATTTATAGAACTCGGCCCTTTTCTGTCTTTAGAAACCCTAGCGCAGCTCTGAAGCCCTATGTGTAAGCTCTGCTAGCCTGTGTGTGCCTCTGCTTAGGAGAGGCCTTCGTAACCACAGACTAGGTTACGTTGTCCCTGTGCTGCCGTAGTTAGGCTTGCGTAAACCCTGATGGCCTCCTGCTGCCTCTACACTGCACTTTTTGGGTCTGCATAGCACCTGCGTAGCACTGAGCCCTCTGCGTGGTGCAGTTGTTGCTCCCTCTGCACTGCTCTGACTGCTGCTTCTCTGCCTCTTGTTGACTCTTGGCTTGGGATCAAATCATCCCTCTCGCCAATGCTACCCCTCGTTGCAGCTGAAACACTTCTGGAAATTCTTAGCAAACCACGCCCTAGAATTCCAGCTTAGTCTCAGTGCTCTGCCTCCGTGTGTGTTCTCCAACTGACCCCAAGCCTTTCCTTCATACTTTTCTCGTTGGGAAACCAACGGCCGTGATCTAATCCTGAATCGACGGCTAAGATTAAAAGAAAGCTTGATTCGTGTGACTTAAGTAATTTCCATCACATGTTTAAATTGATTACCTTTAATCTTTTAATTTTCCTAAGTCAAACTTAGGGTCCTTAATTAAAAATATTAATTAATTAATTATCTCTTAAACTGGATGGAATTTCTCAAATCCCTTTCTGGGTCTTGGAGATCTCACGTACTCTAGTCCCTCCACAAAGTTTGGGAGCTAGAGCACATCCGATGCTGCCCCAATACTCAAAAATCTTAACACTAACTGCTCAGAAAATTCCGATAAATTAGACATGGAATCCTTGTCAAAAACCTAGAAAAACCCAAAAAGGGTTTGCCCTGGTTTTGATGCTCAAAAAATGGCCCCAAATTGCTTGACCCTCCTCTAAGTGCAGAAAAACTAGAACTGTGACTGATGTTGGAATGAATGTCCCAAAATGGTTGGAAAAATCTTCTCAATTGCACGCCAAGCCAAGCCCAAGAAACCCAGCTCTCAATATCCCTTCACAAGCCACCCGACAATTGTGCCTCCACAATGATTACGCAGTTTCTGGGTAGGATGACATAGTTTCTCCTCCAGAAAATCAGTTTGATGTTTTGTGTTGAATTCTACACTTGCAAATCTTCCTCCTTTTTCCTAGAATTGACCAAAAATTACTTCAACAATGCTACAACTCCCAACTCCAGCTCTTCCTCCTCAACTCTCTGTGTGGCCTCCTGAATGCATCTCAGTTGCTCAAAAACCATACTACATGCGTGGCCCTCTATCCAACTCCTGAAACTTATGAAGAATCCTTCCTAGGGTGGTACTCAGAGTCCGTCGAAGAAAGGTTGAGCTTCCTCCTTGAGAAACTCTTGTGTTGAACAACACTATGTAACTCTGTTAAACAGCTAGAGCAACACTTCAAATGTCAAATTATCAAAAGGCCTCAAATGTTGCTTCCTCTCTCCTATTTATAATTTATGTTCATTTCCTCCATGTGGGCCCCTCACTAAGCAATTCAAACCTCTTCCCTTGGCCATACAATTTCTCTCTCCTCAAGGAGTGCATATTAGTTGGGGAGGTGGCCCCCACATTCCACCAAGGCAAACATTTCGACCCCCTTGTCCTATGTTTCCTCTCCAAAATTATCTTAGGCCCCCAAAATTAGCAAAATAGAAAATTTGTGGTACTATTGACAAAATTATTTAGGAAGGGATATTACAGTTCTCCCCTCTCAAATGTTGGTTATCCCCAAGCAACTGTAAAACTGGGTGCTGCAAACTCTGCTTGTTTTCCCACGTGGCATCCTGTTAATTATGAGTTAACATGCTGCACCTCCCGCAGCTTTTGAAGGTGATTTAGAAATTAAAAATAAAAATAAAAAGAGGAGAAGAATAAAGAAGTCGACTTCAAATTATGTTTTTATTCTTGCGGGATGGATCTATTAGTTGAATCTTAAAAGCTTTAGGAACAATTGCTTTTATTATTCTTGTGGGATGGATCTATTAGTTGGATCTTAAAGCTTTAGGAACAATTGCTTTATCTACTAGAGTTAGAAACACATCGTTGTTTCACACACTTGCAAAGAAAAAATTTAGTTGAAGGGTCTTCAAATTGAGCTTGGAAGAACGCAGACATCACAATTATATTCTATGATAGTCCAAAGTGCTATTGATTTGGCTACAAATACAACATTCATAGTAAAACTAAGCATATTGATATGAAGTATCATTTTGTAAGACAAGTCAATGATGATGATGGAATAGATCTTTAAAATTCCACGCCCAAGAAAATTGTGAAGACAAAATTACGAAAACAATGTTATTAGAGAACTATGGTGGTTTTTGGCATCTCTTGGTTTACAAAGGGAGTGATGAATGGGCTTGAACAAGTTATCTGATAAATTTTTGTCAAAATGGAAATTGTTGGAATATGACAACAATTAATTTAAAAATAAAAAGGCAGCCCAAGAGATAGGTGGAGTGGGCTGCAAACAGATATTCATAACTTCAAAATCTATCTATTTGGTACAAATTGCGAAATATAGTTTTAATCATTTTTGCCTTTGTTTTGTGTTGTTCCTAAACTAATGTTCACAGTACAAGCAACCCCATGCAATTGCTACAAACTGCTCAAAGCTATACTGGTCCTAAACTAATGTTCACAGTACAAGCAACTCCATGCAATTGTTACAAACTGCTCAAAGCTATACTCATCAAAGTTTGCACAATTTTGATCTTCAAAATTTTCCTCATTTTTATGTAGGTTTCCACTCTTTTAGTGATCTATTATAGCAGGGGTCAAACGAATTACAGCTCTTTTTGGTGCTTAAAACTATCTCAACTCAGTCACCACTCGGATATTTTCAATTTTCATGTTTTTTCTTGATACTTTAAAATGGAAAAATGGATATAAACAGAAAAAATATAAGAATAACACTATAAGCATCAAAGGCTGGTACTGCAGTTTGTTTCACAAATTTACAGATGCTACTAACATTCAAATAACTAAGAAGACACTACAATAAGCAGTGAGTTTATTCAAAGGAAACAAAATTAAAGTTTAGAATTTAATTTGAAACAACATGCAATATTTGTTAAGATTTGCCAGCATCAATGATAAGCCTTAAAACTTACGACCTCGTTAGAAAGCCCTAGTTTCCAATGCTTCTTGCCACTACTTTACCCCAATTAAGAGTGTCAATCTCTGAAAAATCTATCCACAAATCTCTTATTCAGCATATATTTCTTCAACTCTATAGAGAAAAAAAGCAGGACTATTACTCCATGTCTTGAAAAACAAATTTTCAAAATAATTTGATAATGGATATCTAAAATTCTGAGCAAAGAAACTGAGTATAAGAATGCAAAAGCTGAACTACAAGCCTCAGTCCCTTAAATTGAATCTTATCTGATACAATTTCAATAAAAAAATGCAAGAGCTGAACTACAAGCCTCAGTCCCTTAAAAAAATTAAAATAGAGAGTACTAGACTTTGACAATGGATACCTGAACAAGGTACCTAGAAAAGATTATCTCTTACCAAATTCCTGACCTACACAAAAAACTTGTATATTGCACCTCATTTTGCTGAAAAAAATTCAACCACAATGCCCAGATACAGAATGGAGAAGATTTATGAAAACTGAAAATGTGAAAAAATAAATAAATAAACAAAAAATGGATGGTTCCCTCCAGTTCAATTGCATCTCAAGGCAGTCCAGTTGATGATCAAGCTCACCACATCCATTTCCAACCCTAGTTCCATCATGGTACAAACTACAAGATAACAAAGACTAAGAGATACAATGGCTAAAAGATGGTTCCTAGGCTAACAAAGTATTGAGAGTGTGTGAGAGAGTGTATTATCAAACTCCATCATGGAAGATAGACTAAACGATAGTTCCTAAGCTAAACATGTATTATCAGTGATTGTTCCAACTATGAGGCTGTCTCCTTTTGCCCCAATACTAGAGTGATGAATGTAACTGGTAATTAGGATAGAGTTCATACAGTTTTATTTCAATTCCTGCTTCAACATCAATCTAATGAGCTGCGCTTTTGAAGGGTATGTCAAGATCGTCTATTGATAAGGAACAGATTTAGCAACTAAGAAGAACATCAGTCGCAAAATGGAGGTAGGTTTATACTAAGTAAAGAATTTTATTGTATGAACTTCAACCAGTCCCTTCAAATGCTGGTAGCCCATAAGCCTCTTCTAGGCTTCAAAACCCACTACACAGCCTCATGATAAAGCAGCCCTGATTGTGGCTTTCTTGCTGTAGGTTCTTGGCCTCCAGGACAGGGTTCTTAAGCCCTGTGGGCTAGCTGTAGGTGACCCAAACTAGTGCGGATGGCTTCAAGGAGAATGACACCTTCACAACAATCCCAAACTGTCATCAAAATCACCCTTAACAGGTGTGGCTTCTATCTACTTGAACTCAGACCTGTGATGATCATGGAATAATAGATGGAATTGATTCATCTTTTGAGTATTTATACTTCCTGGGCTTCTATCTACGTTCCAATCTTTGGTTGTGGCTATACAAGAAGCAGACAAGTGCCTGCGAGGATCTAGCAAGAGAAGAAAGGAAGCATGCAGGTGATTTGCAAATATTTGATTCAAACACTGAGTATGGAGTAGGGACAGAACATGGTCAAAAAGCATAATTTACAAAGGTTGTAGCTGATGATTTTGATGATGCATGTGTTAAAATGGACAAGGACATTTTTGCAATAGAAATTATGAATTCTAAAAACATGGAAGAAATTGCACAACCACCTGCATTATTGAAAGATAATCTATCACACAAAGAAAACTGTCCAAATCAACAAATATGAAGAGAAGGCAGCGGGCGTATATCTACTTGACGGCCTTTCATCATTATCCCAACTTCATGTGGATCAAATTTGAATTCACACAGGGGTCCCAGTTACATGAAAAATGTGGAAGAATTTTTTGCAGCTTTTGAATGTTAGAAGACTGCAGAAAGAATAATGATAAAATGGAGGGGAGAAAAATCACTCGTTTGTAGCCAATCTATTAAGACACAGGTATGGTGACAAGGGACAAGCAGTAAAATAATGCTTCAGAAATATGATGTGAAGCTGCTTGGGAACACTGGAAAATTTATGGGATTAGATGAAGAAAAACTGGTGATAGAGGAGGAAGAATGCCCAGTGTCTACTTTCACTAGTTTTGAAGGACAAGCTTGTGAATTGATAAACGAAGCTGGTGGAAATATAGAATCTCTTCTTGAGAGTGTTGTTAATGAACTATAGTCCCAAAAGGATACTCAGTTGGATAGCAACTCGCAGAGTGCTATGCACACTCACGATCAACATAGTATAGTGCATTGTGCTGATGATCTCCAACTAGGATCCATTTCAGAAAAATGAATCATTTTTACATTTGAAATTGAAGAAACAGTCAAACTGCCCTCCAAAAACTTCTTGTCCTCCTTTGACAATTCCCTGGGAAGTTCTTTTCCACAAAATTTACATTTTATGGGCAGAGATGCGCTGAAAAGTTAAAACAGATGAGACAATTGTTGAGAAAGAATGCCCATCTTTATATCAAACAGCTCAGTTTGGAAAATTTTCATATATAATTGGTGATCTTCCTGCTGGAGATTACTATATTCACTTAGCAGAGATCATATTCAAAAATGGCCTATCTAGGATGTGAGGTTTTAATGCCTTTATAGTATATACAGTAGGATAAGATTCTTTCTGAGCTTGACATATATGCTCGGGTTGGTTCAAACACTCCACTTGTTTTGATGGATACCCCGGCACAAGTTATTGATGGAGGAACTCTAACTCTTAAATCTGAAGCAGTCACTAGTAGCCCTATTGTATGTGCCAGCTACATTAGAAAGGGCATTCTTTTCCTTGATTTTCCTCATGTACTATAACTTCAGTTGAAATGATCTGAATATGATTTCCTGCGAGATACAATGATCTAGATAAATGACCAATATGAATTTCCACTTCAACTTGACTTGGACAGGGACAACGATGAATATCTTTCTCCAGATGCAGGTGACTTGTTGAAGTTGTTGGATGTATCTTCTAATGAAAACACATTACCAACTACCTATGATGAATTTCGGCCTCCTCTTGGAAAGCACTGTTTAAAGATAGTGGAATTCATTATAGTCCCACTAAGGATGGGCAGTGAAGTTGCTCAGCAGGAAGTAGTCAAGTTGGGTGCTATTCAAATGATTATACATCTGCTTTTTTATTATCCTTTTAACAATTCCTTGCATCATCAAGTGGAGAGATTCATAGTGTCATTCTTAGAGAACAATAACACATCTCCTATCAAGCATCTCCTTTAGGATTGTAACTTAATTGAAAGTTTTTTGGCAACAGAAAGAAATCCCACTGTTCCTGTTGATCAGAATAAGCCAACAAAAATCTAACCCAGGAAAAGTTGCACCAAGAATATGGAACATTGGTCACTTTACACGAATTGAAAACAAGCTTACTCAGTTGGGGATAAATAATATCTTGACACAGTCATTGTTGCGGAGAAATGACGAGTGGACTAATTGGGAAACAAATGTTCCTTCAAAATGTAATGTAGTGGGGAATGTTGTCCAGTGGACATGCAGACGATCAACAGTACACAAATGGACTATAGCTGGTGATGAAGATGATTTTCGTGGCAGAGATTATGATAAGTCAAAAATGGCCAATAACCTGAGTCAAGTATTCTGATATGGAATGTTTGACAGTGAAGATGGGGAAGAGGCTCGTGGAGCCATTGGTAGAGACAATGAGGATGCCTTCTTTGATGATGAGTCAGCAGAAGTGGTTGTCTTCTCTCTCACAATGGGCAGAAAATAGGATGGTGTGAGGCTGAGAGAGACGATGTTCACCAATACAAATTGGTTTTCCCTTCAAGATGACAGGAATACTAACTGGTCAGTGCTGACATCTCTTGTTTCGTCATCTCCCAGAGTAGAGGATGGTCAAACAAACAACATAACAACATCAACTAATACTGGTGGTAATAGTAGTAGTAACGATGAAATTGTGTTAAAAGATGATGGGAAGTTGGTAGATACAAAAGGAAGACCGGTGCCAAACATGAACTTAGGACAAATGGGGTTGAAGGATATTTAGAGAGTTGGAATATATTTGAATGGTGATGAGAGATAATGCTGTTACAACATGCTAGGATCTATCTATGAATGTTGTTTCAGATTGCAGAAAATTAACTAGAGGGCCCTTCCAAGGGTGCTCCACGTACATATGCATGGCAACAAAGAGGTGACCTTTCTATAAACTAGGATCTACCCTACCTTTCACTTAGATGATAGCAATAAATCATCCAATTTAATAACAAGAATTAGCAAGGGAAAAGCACAGGAAACACCTCAACAAACATCCTTGTTTAGATGGCAGATTTTGCCCTTTAATCAAAGCCCTTTACAGCAGAATTTAAGTGTAATTTCCAGTCAATAGAAACAACAATATGGATTGTAGCCCCTGTTGATGTGGCATGCTTACACATATTTGCTTGTGCCTAGGGAGATGTGAACTGTTCTCTCAAGCAAACAAATATGCATGAAACTGTCTAGATAAAGGCTTCAAAAGGTGCCCCCAAATATGTGAAGTAACACCTCAAAAGTGCCCCAAATATGTGAAGTAACACTTCAAAAGATGATTCATAATAAAGAAAAGGCATAAAGAGCAAAAAAAATGGTTATCAAGCCAACCTCCTCCATATGGAGGCTGCTTGAGTAGGTCTTCAATGTGGATCAAGGCCTCATACAACATGAGGGGTAAGAGGCTCAATCAAAAGAATAGTAGGAAGAACCTGGCCAGTTTAGAATCTGGAAGATTACATTTATTATTGGAAAGGAAATGTGTCATGAGGTGAAGGAGATCTTGGTAGGCCTGGGCAATGATCTCTGTGATTTGTATGGCTATGTCATGGATTTTCTAAGTAGATTAATTTTTTAAAGGAAATGTTATCGTAGGTTTTACTAAGCACTTTGAAATTGATACTCAATTAAGTAGACTCCTCATTGATAAACTGGGAAGATCTGGCAGGCATCTACATTCAGTAAGCCATTGGATCAATACTTTCATATTCAACGAGAAGCATTCTTTTTGGAGTTTTAATACATCATAGGCAATCTTTCAAGCATATTTACATTGAGAAATCTGCATTATAGCTGTACATAATTCCATATGGCTCAATTTGTATGGAGGGCTAGACAGTGTCCAAATTTGAATGCGGATGGTGTGGTACTGCAATACTGATTTTGGGGTTTATCGCCTTGGTTGGTATTGTAAGTCATAGTTGGACTCTACCATCTTATGACAGAGTCTAGCATGATGAAATACTGGCAAAGCTGGTTTTGCCTTTCTTTTTTGGTGAAATAAGAAGACACCGGGAATCTATGGTTAGCTTGATTTCTTGATGTGGAACATTTTTCGGAAGGGGCAGAGGTAGCCAATATAAAATTGATACTTCTAGTATGGGATATCCTTAATTTAATGCATTCATTATGTGTACTCGATTTTGTTGTTTTATTTGTTTTTCAGCTCACAATTATATTCAAGGTGTATGTTGTATTGTTTGTCATCTACTTGTAGTTACATGGAAAGCACTTAATTGCATACTAAATTCTAGTGATGTAATCATATTATTAAAACTAAGTCCCCAAGGTACGCAAATGATTTATTCTAACAATTTTCAAATTACAATTTTGAACCATGTGAGGCCCGCCAAGCTAAAATGCATGGTATTCAAATGTCTCTTAAAATTCGAAATAATAAAATCAGGGCTCTGGCTTTGACAGGATGAGTAGATAAAACACGAATGTTAGAAAGAAAATTTTGCATAAAGATGCAGTGCTCGATGGTTGATGAATTTGCCTTTGCAATCTCAATCTCTCTCTGCGTAGCTTGTAAAAAAAACCCAAATTGAATAGTGTTGAATGCAAAAGAACAAATCACAGCAATAAACCCCGGAAAAAGAGACCCTAATTCCTCACTGTCGTCTAAGAAACAACAACAACTCTGATATTCATGAAAAGATTAACTATTCAGGCACTGGCACTGGATGTCAACTCCCTCTCCATCCCAACAATGATGATTGCAAATCATTCTCCTAATGCTCTGCAATACGACTGATCCTAGGGCTTCCCTCGCAACCATGGAGGTTTTGGGCTCGCCCCAGGTTCCTCCACCCGCCCTCCTCTGTTCGCTGCTGATGCATTCAACTTACTGCTGGCTTCGATGCCGAAGAAGAAGAAAACTGAAACAGCCAAGTTTTTGAAAAATCTGGATGATATTCCAAAATTCTCTCTTCCCCCTGAGGGTCTAATCCAGGTAGCTTTGTCTCTGGCGGATCGTGCTCTCGTGGGACAATTCACAGGTCTCTGCCCCTCCCCAAAAACCAAGGAGCACTGGGTCGTCAAGAACTGGACGTCGTTGATCAAGAACAGTCTAACCTCATATTTCTTGGGGAGAGGCTATTTTTTGTTTGAATTCATCTCAAAAGAGGATAAAGATCCGATCTTTCGGAATGGACCCTACTTCATGGGTCCTCAAGGCCTGTATCTCAATAAGTGGACGTCGGATTTCGACCCAGCAGTTGATGTTCCAACTGTTGTTCCTGTGTGGGTTAGGTTGCTGAATCTCCCAGTGCATTGCTGGAACTGGGTTTCGCTGAAGCACATAGGCAATGCCCTGGGTAAATTTATTGACTGGGGAAATAACAAGGACCAATACGACTGTGCCAGAATATGCGTTGAGGTAGATCTAGAGGTGGGCCTTCTAGAGGCAATAAAAATCAATGTTGACAGTTGGACCCATGTGCAAAAGCTAGATTATGAGCAACTTCCCTTCAAGTGTCGGAAATGCCATGTCTACGGTCACTTTGCTAGGGGTTGTCCGAGTAATGGAGAGGCGGAGAAAGGGAAGGAGGAGGGTTGGAACCAGGTCAAGCGGACAAAGACCTCCCATAAATCCCACAAATCCAGCGTCCCAAATGGTAAAGGCCCTCAGCTGGCTTCTATTCTTCAAACCCCTCCCTCGAATGGTCAAGAAAACAAATTCGGGCCCCTAAGTTCAGCAATAGAGGACACCCAGGAGGTTGAGATGCATAAGAAAGGATCCCCAGACAAAGGAACCCCTTCAGGCTCGAGGCAAGGAGAAAGTGCCATAGATAGATCTAAAGAAAAACATGCAAAAGTTGAGGAAGAACAAGTATCGGAGGATTCAGAGGAGGAAGGAGAAATAGGGGATTCACAAACTTCAGCTAGAAGATCCAGAACAGGCCGTAAGTCCGCCCATGAAAAGAGAGAACAAGAAACATACAAAGATAAGCTCTAGGGCAGTCAACCAACCCTCAAGAAACTCTTGGAAAAAATGCCGAAGATGACAAGAAATCAGACTCAGGGCTCCAAGGGAGCTCATCACACCCAAAAAAGTATGTGATGAAGGTTGTCTCTTGGAATTGCAGGGAAGAGTTAAAGAAGAAGCCATAAGAAGTCCTCTAAGGATAGAAACTCCAGACATACTTCTCATTCAGGAGACTAAAATGGAGGACAAATACTTCCTCCAAATAAGTAAGAAATTTTGGAATAAAGGTGGAGGACAAGCAGTCTTTGCTTGAGGAGCCTCGGGCGGGCTGGGTACTCTCTTGAATATTAACAAATTCTCGATGGTCAAAGAGATCCTAAACACTCACTAGCTGTTCTTGAAACTTCAGCATCTTGACACAAAAGAGATCATTTGTCTCATCAATGTGTATGTCCCAATAAATGCAGGGGAGACAAAGGCTTGCTGGGACTCCATCAGAAATCTGACAGGAATGGAGAATCTGGATAATACCATCATTGCTGGCGACCTTAATCTCACCTTGATTTTGTCAGAGAAGTGAGGCAGCATCGTAAGAGATCCGGCGAGGGAATGGGTGGAGGACCTCATGCAGGACTGGGACTTGCTCGACATCAAGCCCTCTATTGGTAAGTAAACCTGGTCAAACAAAAGAGTCGGTCCGAGGCATATTGCTGCAAGGTTAAATAGATTTCTCGTTCAAAGTTCTTTTCTCCTATTAGGATTAGAGGCTAGAATCCACATTCTCCCTTGCAGCGTTTCTGATCATAAAGCATAATTATATCTACTCATTAACATTTCCTTAAGGATGTCCCAAGGAGAAATATTTTTTGAAAAGAATCAATAAGTGCTTTGTAATTCAATATTTGCAATTGTTCTAGCAACCGGTGTCCCTATAGTTCTCCTGGAGAAGAATGATCCCAGACTCCCTCTTGTTTGATGATTTACATGCTACTAAAGATTTTCTATTCTCATATTCAAAGTGAATGAATAATTTTCCACAAGGATTTATGACTATCCCATCATAGCAGATAGTCAGATCACGTAGAAAGGCCATTAGATTCCTAAATAATTTTCTCAGTTCTTTCACTCCCTTCTTTTAACAGAAAATTCCTTCTTTGGATAAGATTGAATGAATAAATTCCTCATAGGGATTTAATCCAAAAACATATGATGATTTAAAGAATCCACAAACTTCAATCGAATCTTTTTTCTGTGGATTGATTGAAAGAAAGAGAACCATTAAAATAGCCCTAATTTTTTTTTGCAAATAGCCCTAATTTTTGTTCCTCAGTTTTTTCTCTTGGAAATTTTAACAGAGTATACTTGTGGCTTTTTCATGGTCGCACTACATTGTTTAAGTGTTATTCTTTAGTAATCTTGTCCATCCTATCGCTAGCCCCTCTCGAGGGTGGCCATTATGTATATTTTTCCTTGTATCAAAGACTACAATTTAAAATATTTGCATAACTTTTCTAAGACATATAGACTACTACAGTTTCGGTGAATGCTCAAGTGAATTTTCATTTCATAAATTACAATGTTTTCAGTTACAAATAATGGGTTCTTCTGGTATTCGATTCTTTCTCTGTTTTTTTTTAAATTAGCAGTATGAATTTCCTTCTATTTATTCGTTTATTTGCAAAAATAAAAATAAAAAAAATAATGATCTCTACGTGGAATCGAGTTCTCTACCCAGCCCTCAACTGCTTTTGCACAGAGATGATCTTCATGACCTCATCCTTCAACTGGGGACCCAACATGGCCTTCACAATCTTGTGCTCCTTAACCGCCAAAGAGAAGAGATAGATTTGCTCAAGAAAACAAATTTTTCCTTTTATTTACCAGGCAATCAGTGTATTCCTGGAATGGAGATTTTGAGAACCTTCCAAAAATGAGGTGTCAAAAATCCATAAGTCCTTAATAATAAATATACATTCAAAAGTTGCCTTGACAAAATTTCTTAGAGTTTTGGTCGACTCTCGATTTCTGTGACAGAATCTGATTTTTGGAGACCAAGTTTGGTGGCACGAAATCCGAGGAAATCTAGACTGTTTGACTGAAGCGTTGACCACATCTTTGACTGCATGTTTGACCAGTGCATTGACCAGGTTTGAACGATAATTTCAGGACTGTTTGACCAAGTTTGACTGAGAATTTCAAGAGAAATCCTTGAATGGTCAAAATGCCCTAGAAAGTTCATTTTGGAAGTCTTCCACAATGAAATGGATCTGATAATGATGGAACTCCACTAGCCATTTAGATTTCTGAATACAATTATGTGTGTGTTGATTATCAACATCAATCACTGGTTAGCCATTTCATGGACCACATTCCTCTATGGATGATCATCAAGGCTTGGATGCAGGAGGTAGGGGAGTCTCAGATGGCTTTGGAAAAATACTGGTAGCTTGACCATGGGCTTATTTTTTGTTTTATTTTTTGAATAAAGTTGCCTTTGATGAAAGTATTTGCAGCAGTCCTCGGTACATATAAACACCTTAGTTGGCTTCTCCTGGTGGTATGATAAACTCTCACCAAATAGAAATGCACAGTTATGTTTCCTTGTGTGCATCAAGTTCCCTGAGATAGCCATGCAATATTGGACTTTCCACAAACATATTTCTTATTCTCTCACTCTATCTATCATAGGCCTGAGAAATTTTACAACCTTTAGGGGCCAGAAAAGCATGTCTGAAGTTTAACTTGTCCAAAGACCTTAAAGAATAAGTTCTGATTGGGGTTGGCAAAATAATGTTTATATAACTTGTAAGGAACCTCTCTTCTTAGAGCCTAGGGAGGAAAAATTGCTTCCATCCAAATAAAACGTAAATGTTATCAAAGAATAAGGGAATCTATAAGACAATGCCTGCAGAATATCCTTTTCAATGAAGCACTTCAAGTCAGGGTGGCCACACTCGGTAATCATCTGAAAGTTGTCAAGATTCAAAGTGCCAAAGGGACACAATTGCAAGGCCATCATCCACTGGCTTAAAATACGCGATAGGCCTACAAAAGGATTTTTTTGGGGCCCTATATTCAAAAGAAGGCTTGAAAAGAGAATCTCCACTATCAAATCAACCAAGGGTAGGCTTAAAAGATGAAATTGAGAAACAATTTACTTCTCAGTTCTCTCTACAAAAGAATTTTCAATTGCAAATACTAAGTGAGGAACATCAATGCAACCCTATCTTGGAGTCATCTCACAAACTTTATGAAGCGCAAAGAATACTGTGTGACTAGTCATTGACTTTGGGTAAGCTAGCTGCTACCCTCTCAAACATGAACAATGATGATGGTAAGTCCTGGGATTAGACAGATTCCAGAGTTAATTTTATAAAGCTACCTAGTATTTTGTCAATCCAGACATTTTGCAGAGGTTTACAAAGAATCCATCACAGAGCAATCATTGAGAACCAACTTAAACAAAGGTATTAACAAGTTTATACCCAAGGTCAATGATTCCAAAGTGACTATGAGCTGGAAGCCTATCACTATGTTGAATGACTCATGTAATAGTCTTACCAAATCTCAACACTCATAATCAAGCATATTCTCATGATTATTATCAAACCTAGGCAGACTTGTTTCATTAAAGGTCAATTCATCATAGATAATGTTATTGCAGCCTGTAAGGGCATGGAATGGCCCAGTAATTGAAAGCAAGGCATGTAATCTAGATGCAGAAATTCAAACGACCCATAGGATATATATAATGATAATGCGACATTTCTGTCTGTTGGAGTTGAAAGTTTGAAGCCAAATCACATGTCAAAAATATCTAGGAACATGTTAAAGAGTTTTTGAAAATATGAGTAATTGTCGGAAGGCCAGATGTGTACGCTAATTCATCTGTTCTGGTCTTCAGTGTTTAATTACTTCCTGTTATATTTATGCACTTTGTGTATCACCTTCATTAATTAAACAAAGAAGGAAGACTGTAAATCAATACAAAAAAATTATTTTCATTTCTGAAATAGGAGACCTGGTTATGGAATCCTATTATATTTATGCACTTTGTGTATCACCTTCATTAATTAAACAAAGAGGGAAGACTGTAAACCAATACAAAAAAAACAACAATCTCTCAATAAAATCTGAAAAAAATGCAACCTGAATAACACAGCAACAAAGCTCATTCAACGCAGCAACAACTTAAAATTGACGGATATCGAATTTAGAAAGGTATGCAACTCCAACTCCATACTGAATCCTAACAAATGTGGATGGGGTTCAAAATTGCTCACCTGGAAAAAATTTCCACTTGGTGGGGGCTTAGGTGATGAAAATTATGGTCGCTGTCATTGCCTCCCTACAGAAAATCCTTTGCTATCTAGTTTCTGCCCTGTGTTCAGCGATGCGGTTTCCATACTGGAGGAATTTTCCCCATGCACTGATTGCTAGATCAATGAAATCCCCTTGATGAATGCATCTAGGCATTGCGATTATTATAAATAACAGCCCCCGCTGCTAATGCCCTCCTCTTCCCATAGGACCACGTATTACTGGATACCTCGAACTATAGGAGGCCTCGAAATTAGCTGTTGCGAACTGTGACTTACTACTAAACCTGCTAATTTGGTCTTTGTGTACCTTCTCCAGCTTTAAAAGCTTGCTTCACTATTATAAGAAAAATTTTGAAGGTTTAATGGTGAAATGGTGTCCAAATCCTGCAAAAGAAAAATCGACGGATAGCTGAGGACGCAAGCTCGAAGCTGTGAATGTGAATGGATTCGAATGGCCTGAACGAATTTCGCAAGTCTTCCACAATAATGAAGCTCGCAAGTTGCCCACTCAGAAAAGCCGAGTAATAATCCTTAAGAGGTCTCTGAGTTTGTTTCGTTTTTGTTTTTGCAATTTTATCAAACAAAACAAATTTAACCGCATGGCGGGATTAATGTTTTGGCTCAAAGTTCATATGAGCAATTAATTTAATTTTTTAATGGATATTTTAATAGGTTTGAAAATCTGAAAATCTGCCTTCCAATCGAATGACTATGATGATATATACAATAAAATGACTATGATGACATATACAATACCTACAATAAAAAGAGGTATGTAATTTATTTATTTTTATCATTAATTTTGTTTATTTATATATTAATTTTTTTTATTTATATGCTATTGAGTAGTAATATGAAAATCAAAAGTTAAAAGAAGTTTTTAAAAATTATAAATATTTTAAAGATATTGAGAGGTGTTTTGTTATTTAAGCTAACAACATTGTTCA
Organism: Pinus albicaulis; assembly: GCA_034641835.2. Taxonomy (NCBI): domain Eukaryota; kingdom Viridiplantae; phylum Streptophyta; class Pinopsida; order Pinales; family Pinaceae; genus Pinus; species Pinus albicaulis. The sequence continues at coordinate 1,096,997,716 of CM076578.1, forward strand.
TTATTATGCAATTTTATGTATTTATTTTAATCTAACTAACTTGTACCAAGGGAATAAAATATTGGTGAGAGAATATTACCACTTCACTTCACTAGTAATCAAGGGCCATTAACTATATGTATGTATTATCTATAGTAATAGTTAAGGAAATAACTATAATAATAAAAAGTGAAAAATTAAGTCAATCATGTTTTGAAACATGCTTTGTATTGACACCTAAGTTGTTTTAGTACACGCACCGTAAGTCATAGGTTAGGGTTGAGATCCAAGCTTGTGTTTAAGCATAGATATCTACTTGACCATGATGAAAAACCATTATGCTAATAATCAAGAATTATTAGTACTCACAATGCATTGGATTAACCCCTGCATATTCCACATCATCTAATTGATTCTCACTAAGTTAATAATGTCCTAAGCCAAAAACATTATTCATAATTGACTTGACCTCTAGGTGTCTTCCTCGTATACTAGCCAATTTGTCTGTAAATATCCCTATTATATGGTTGGGCTTATATCCCATGACCTTATGTTATATTGTGCTCAAAGTTATAAGTACCACAATGAATAAAAATAAAGTATCGTGCATAGACAAATGCATTCTGAGTATATTGTTTTGGATTAAATATTCTTCTATGTGTTTCACTATAGAAGTAGATATGTCCCTCCAAAGTTGATCAAGTGTCTACTGAAAGAGGGCCCATAGTTTATCCTAATTCATAGAACAATGTAGTAATCAACCGTAAGCATGATGCTTTAAGTTCAATTGTTAGGAATAACCTTGGAAATATACCCTAAGTAACTACTTGAAACTCCTTAACTTACAAATAAATAACTTAACACAATAAATAGATTGAAATGTATATGAAATATTTAACAAGTACATAAAATACATACAAAGTTATCATTATTGACATCCTCACTCTTTGCTCTAAAATATGTACCCTTTTTAAATGTAGCTCAAATGATCCCTTCACATGCTTCTTCCCACACTTGTAATTTTTTCTACAATCAATACAAACTTCTCTTCTTCTTTTTTGGGGGGTTTCTTTGATCTTTCGTATTATGTTGTCTCTTTAATTTCCACCATGTTTTGTTTTCTTCAAAATTGTACACCTAAAATAAATGAATCAGTGCAAAACTACGCACCTCAAAAATAACCAAACATTGCACATCTATGAATTATGCACTCGATGTGAACAAGAAGAGCCACCCTATTTATATAATGAACATAAATCCATCTTGACTTTGGATATATAATACTTTGAGAGGGAAGTGTGACAAGGTCAAGCATTTCAAAAGAAACTACAAGGAATAGAAAAAGAAGAATAAGAGGGGAAATAATTATTTTGATGCCACGTCTAAAAAAGTATTCTTACAATGATGAAGAATATTCCTTTATTGTAGCTCTAACAACTCCTAAGCCAAAGTATGTAAATAATATACTCAATATCTTCCTTCCATATGACATCCCATTGGGAATGGTTTTTAGTGTACGAGAACTATTTATGGTGAGATTGTATAACTTGGTGATGACTATTGAAAATTGTAAAAAATAAAATAAATTGTCTATTCTTTTCACTAGTTGATTTATTGTTGTTTATATTCCGTTGTGCAAGGTAGTTTGTTGTGCCATTTGGATTGGTAGTGTCAGAGATTCTAAGACACCAGTAATATCATAATGAATGTGATTCCCCCTAAAATCTTTAGCATTCATGCTTTACTTAATGGGAATTATTATATGTTTCTCAAACAAGAACTTCTTGCCAAAAAAAGATGGAATATGTTAGGACATTAGACAATAATAGACCATATTTGGAAACATCCCATTAACTTTGAGTCTGTCATAGAGCCAACATACAATAATGGGAAATAATTGTCTACAATTTGTGAAATATGGTAGATAAGTTAAATTAGGTTTTAATGACTGGGGGGTGGGGTTTAAGCTACAAAATGTGTTCTAAGTGACTTTAATGCTTTTAACCTTGACCACAAATTTTCCCTAAGCTTATTTAGGGATGGTAATTATGCTTGGAAATGGGTTGCGAAAGGTAGAAGCTAAAATTGGGAAGGGGTGCTTCAGTAAAAATAACAATTTTATTGGCTCTTGGGAAAAATGGGAAAGAAAGATTACTTATAGGACTTTGTTTGACTATGTTACTGCATAATTTCTACCTCAAGAAAGATGAATTTTTCACTAAGCCATGATAGTAAATGGAGTATTTAAAGAGTACTCAAGTATTGTCTAAGTGGATATAGGAGGATATAGTGTACTTAGCTATAGTGGGATACTAAGGTCCAATACATTTTATTTTGGGATAAAGGTGATGTTGTAAGCCAAAAGTATTAGACTTAGTTTGATATTAGAACATTTGATGACATTTTTGGGTAGAGTATACTTCTTGAGTGAATCTTCAAGGAGTTAAAATCCTATGTTTTAATTGAGATAAATCCTTGCTTGGAGGGCAATGCATATTTTAAGGTGTCCATGGAAGGGATGAAAATCAAACCTTTTGTGTGATTTTCCCCACAATTGTTTGGAAGGACTAGTTTATGCCTATTTTCTAATGTTCATCAAGGTGTGAGTATATGATGATGAGAAGATCAATTATGAATAAATTCATCCCTGTTGTGAATATTGATTAGATGAGAATAATACATTTGAATTTTATATTTTTTATGAAAACATGATAATTATTGTATGACTTTATTTTTAGCATTGACATCATGTGACACTTTCAATGTTTATTGTTTAACATGTAATTAATGTTTTTATTTGTTTAACCACCATCCCTTTTGGAGGGTAATATAAATGACATGATGTACATGAAATATTTTACATCATCGCTACAACATCATTAAAAAATAAAGTTTCATACTCTCTCCAATATCAATTGTTCATTTCTAAGTGTGCACTCCAAAATCTAACAAGCATTGGATTTGGAATTGGTTAGAGTGGAAGTTGTGACCAAAAGGTTGAATATAGGTTAATGAGTTTTTTCTTTTATTATTGGAGGGGTAAGGAGGTGTTTCCTAAATCCTTTAGGGTTCTCAAAATTGCAAGGCTCAATAAACGAAATTTGGGACATTATTACTCATCAAACAAGAATATTCCATAAATATTCCATTCTCATGGCTTGATTAGAATTTACATCTATTATAAAAAATGATAATTTCCAAAAATATCCAAAAGAACAAATCTAGTTTTAAATGTAGCTCTTTGAAACATAGGCAAAAATTAAACATACAACTTTGAATTCTTTTGAAATACATAAAACCCATTGAGATAAAAATACTATGGTTATTAGGTATAAGTCCTATCCTGGTGAACTAAAGAATGTTTTTAATTTATGAATCAATTTTGTATACAGATTTTCTTAACTATAAATAATGATATACAGTGACTAATAATAACTCTAAATAATCAATTTTACAAACCATCTCTTGTACCTTATGGGTGTCACCAACGTCATGGAAGCACAAATGAATCCAACCTCGAGCTAACAGAGACACCTACGGAGGACATTTTACAATAGGTGATATTTACTTATCCACCCACATTATTGGGGTTAAGGACCTAAATATTTGACCTGTTACTCACCCCACCAAGAATTTTTGGTAGATTTCCATAGTCTTCAAAACGGTGATGTCGACTCCTAACACCAGAGAAAGGAGGACTATGTTCTTCTTCTTAACACTACAATTTCCTTCCCTAGACTTCCTTGCTTTCTTAGACTCCTTCTAAATCATAGCTCCTTGTTCACAAGAGTGTTTCTCCCTAAAAACCCCAACAATGTTCTCAACATCAGTTCAACCTTTTTTCATCAACAACATTCCAAAGGCTGGACTTACCTGTGAAGATGTCCTAGAATGCTTGAAAGAGGAAAATATTATAGGGATAGATTGAAGAGCTGTACAGATTTTCTAGGGAGATGAATGCATCGGGTTATGTACCAGACATAAGATTTGTATTGAACAATGTGGAATAGGAGCATAAGGAACAATTTCCTTGCCACCACAGTGAGAAGTTGGCCATTGCTTTTGGGCTTATTAAGACATCCTGTGGGACAACTATTCAGGTAATTAAGAACCTTTGAGTGCGTGGTGATTGCCACTCTGCCATCAAGTTCATCTCAAAAAATATTTGAAAAGAGATTTTTATGAGGGATTCCAACCGCTTCCATCATTTCAATGAGAGGCGGTGTTCTTGTGGTGATTATTGGTGATTGTAACTTGTTAACGGGAAAAAAATTCCGGCCAACAGTAGGAGATATCCCCAGTAGAAAGTCCCAATTAGACTTTAAACCATTTGTGATAGGGATCCCATCTGGGGTGTGGGTCCGGCTACCGCTGAATACTCCTTCTTTTGGACGCAAATGAGCCCTGCAGAGTTATAGGTGTACAATTATCGAATGATATAAGACAAATATCGATGATTGTCAATGAGCATAAACACTACAAATAGAAAGATATAAAAGAAAATACACAACTAAAGGAGATGCTGTTAGCAGCATATCATTAAGGTCGTGCTTGTAAGATTGTTCAAACCATAGAAGAAATAGTTCTGCCTGGTTAGAACAACTTATGTGTACTTGGGAGATTTCGTGAATAAGATAGATGCCAGTAATAAAGTTACCAACATCTCCTATGTAAATAACATACTATCATAAACACATGTAGTAAGCTTAAATGCATAAAGAGTATAATCAGAAAATGCAGATCAATTAATCATAAGATATCAGACATATACGAAGAAACACTCATAGTATTGACACACTGATTCTCATCAGATCCAATAGTGGATTTAAAACAAATTCTTGTATTCATTCATAGAGGGTTGTTCAATGCTTTACAATTCTCTTCTCTCCTTTGGAGTCCAAAAAAAAAGGTCTCTTTACAAGTCCCTGAAGGGAGTATATATAAGACAAAATTGATCCTTGGGTGCCCTGACTCTTTGTCTTCCCGTCTGTTGGTCTGCTTTGCAATCTGAGTGGAAAATGCGACCTGCAACCTGAGTGGAAGATGCGACCTGTGACCCCTCCTGTAGATTGTGCCTTGCAATCTGATCATGGGAGCGTGTGTGTGATTGCAAGGTCGGGAACATCAACTTGTTGCTTTTTGAGGAAATTTTGTCATGCACGATAATCTGTAGCTACTGGGGAGATCAGGGGAATATCTTCCCTTAATCTGTGCAGGCATTCTAAGGCGTTCGGAATCAGAGTTTCTCTCTTGATCGTGACCTGGTAGATAAGGAAGCCAGTTTGGTGTAAATCCAAACTAGGAGATGAGGTGTAGCGACGGCTTGTCTGATAGGCTGTAGAAATGCCTAAATTTCCTGATCTACCTGTTCCCATGTCTTTTCGTCACCCAGTGCACCTAGAGAGGGAATATGGTGCAGCTTAGCCATCAAGTCGATGATACTAATGAAATGCTCATAGGCGGTCATCACCTTCTCTAGGTCTTTAAATAACTTTTCTTTGGATTGCACCTTCATGCGAATTTGGACCTTGTCATTCTGAGTGTGAATCCAATTTTTCTTGGGCAAAGTATCCAGAGCCTGCGGATATCTACTTGTCCATTCTATCATTCTATCCAAGGTGGTGGAGGCCTCTTTCAGTTGTTCATTTCTCTTCTTCATTTCCGCTTGGGCTCTCAGTAGAGGAGCGACTGTTTGCTTTATGGTAAACATCTCCTTGTAAACCTGCCTCATGGTGGCTTCCAGTGTCACCAAATCTCTCTAGATGGTAAGTGGTACTTCGTTAATGAGAGTGTTTTTATCTTGGAGCTATTGGATTTCTTCCCGTAGTGCTTTCTTTTCTTGCTCCGACCTGGCTTCCTTTTGTTCAGAATCTTGTAATCTATTTTGCAGGGAGAGGATTTCCCTACTCATCCGGCTCACATTTTCTTCTGTGGTAGTGGCAAAAGCAGTGCCGACTGATGCTATCATCACTGGATTGGTCCTAGTGTCTAGGACTATATCCTTTTCCGACGTGGTTGTGAATCGCGCGATAGGGTTTCGTGCTAGGCATCTCCTTTTTTCCTGCCTGATTTTGAAAGTGAATTGATCATAAGTGAGTCTCGTTAGATTGAACACTTCCTCCTCCTGTCCTTCAGAGGTGCTTGGTTTTGAGAGTGCAAAACGTGTGTTAATTGCAAGTACTTTGATGGGCGGCAACTCTATCTGTACCCATGTTACTGGAGGAGGTGTCTCAGCGTCTTTTGATCTTTGATCCTCATCCTATTTTCTATTTTGTTGTTGTTCTTCTTTCAATAGTCGCTCCGCCTTTGCCTTATCCTGTTTCGCCTTTTTCCTGTGCTCCGTTTCTGCTTTTGTTTCCTCTTCTTCCTTCCTTCTTCGATCAACTTCTGCTCTTGTTTCCTTTTCTTCCTTCCTTTTGCGTTTGGCCTCCACCTGATCTAATTCCTTCTTGAGCTGTCGTTTAGCTTCTGGTTTTGCCTCCTGCTCTTCCTTTCTTCTCCAGGCATCCTCTGCCTGTTTCTTTCTCTGTTCTGCCTTCAGGTGTTTCTTACGCTTATCTTCATCCTCTTTCGCCTTCTTTTCAGCTTCTCGTTGAGCTTCTGCTTCTTTTTCTTTCTGTTGGGCGAAAGAGCTATGACCTGTGTTAGTTCGGGGCTTCTTGGCCTGGGAAGACGAGGCTCCTCCAAACTCGCAGATTCTATCCTCCAGAGTTTGATCATCTTGATCCTCCTGATCGGTCAATGCTTCCAGGGTGATTTCCCTATCCTTGTTATACCAGTTTCTTTTTGCATCCTCAGCTGGGTGTTCAGTATGTTGGTAGCTCCATTTGAACTTGGCCCATTTGCAGTGGTCAGGGAATATCCTCCTAGGATCGTATATCCGGTAATCCAAAGGCCCCAGGTAGAATCCTTTGATTTGTTTAGCCTCCGCCTCCACCTCTCTAAAATCGTTAACTGTATAAGCACCAATGGTGAGCGGCAATGTGGGCCACGACTTTTTCTTATCTTTAGTAAGGACCTTTGAGAAGCCGGAAGTCATCTGATAACATACTTCTTGAAGTAGCATCTTGTCAGTGACGAAAAGGGGGCAGAGCATGGGGAGTCTTGAATGAATCGAAGACTCGGATGAAGGTGCCTTCTGCAAATGGAAACCAATGTGCTACCTTGACTATTGTTTCCATGGCTCGCCATGACATGCATGGGGTATCCTGACCGAAAAATTTCCCGTAGATTTCAAGGATGAAACTGTGTGTGATTGAATCTATATCCTTCTTGTATTTAGAGTCCCAGAATACCTACAACTCCTTGTGAATTGGGCGTGCTCGCTCCTGATCCCAGTTGTGAGCCCATCCCTCAAAATAGCACCTGGAAAAAACTGCATCCAATAGATAAGAGGCCATGTAAAATTCGGACGAGTATCCCTCCTCTGGTGCTAGTGCTGCAGATATGTTTGTTTTGAGGGCCGCTATTAGTAAGTTGGACCAATTGAAATGGGTGCCATATACAGTGATAAAGTGCATCAGGGATACCCAAGAAACACTGAATGTGGTGGCATCGGGATGACCATACATTCTACAAAGCATAGCTACCACCAACTTATAGCCCTTTATGAGGCCTACCACTTGATACTCCTGATCCTTCTTGATTTTGAACTTCTCAGGTTCTTCCCACCATCCTCTCAGGGTGTCTGTTATGGGAACCGCATGGGTGGTGGCCCATTCCTCTGTGAACGTCTATTCCCGTTCTAGAAGTGTGTCTGAAAGAAAATGTTCCCCACTTAGTTTTGAATGTGGTTTTGAGCCGATCAGGCTCAGCCACTAGTACTTGATTATACCCTGAAAACCCATCCAAAAAAGAGAACATTTCTGACCCTGATATAGCTTGAAGGATTTGCTCCATAGGAGGGACCGGATAGTTGTCTTTGTCGGAAGCTCTGTTCAAATTTCTGAAGTCTACGCACAGTGCCCAAATTGTGTATTGTGTAGTCACAGTGCCCAAATTTGACCCTTGAGCTCCAGAACTACATAATTTATGCCTCCCAATCAGCCTTAACTGCGCATTGCACAGTGCGAAGCCTCACACTTCCAGCTTGACACCTTGATTTGCGCAATTGCAGAATCCATTAGATTTTTCTCCCTCTAGAATTGCGCATTGAGAAACTTCAAGCCTTAAGCCTGAGCCCTTGAAACCCTCAACTACGCAATCTCCCAGCTTGTTCTCCTTCCAGAATTTCACATTGGGCAACTCTAGGCCTCAAGCCTCAACCTTCAGCACTAGAGCTCCTCAATTTATTTATTTTTGTCATGGATAAGTTCCAGAAGCGTAATTGGGATAAAGAGCGAGGGAGAAAGAAACAATATTGTATTGAAGAGTTTAATCCCACTCATATCATTAACAAAAAGCATACACAGGGACCAATATTTCTTGGAGAGCCAAAATTCTTATTGCTTAGTTATAGACTAATTCTCATGAACTCCATTGTGAAACGAGTCTCTGTTGTGAAACAAGGAGCTGGAAAAGGCTAAAAGAAATGTGGGAAGAAAAAGTGTGTGTTTTTTGCTCTTCTGGAAAAGTGGAAATAAAAAATAATGCAAGGTCTTCAAAGACAACACAGAAAGTTATGCAGACACTATGACAACTAGCTCTTTGGGATAATTTATTCCACGAGGGGTTTGTCGAGAAGTTAGGAGAGTTTATTGTGAGGTTTCACATGAAAATGGCTGAATAAGGATAGTAAATCAATTTGTCCCATAAGCTATCTTTAACCTCTTTAAAGTTAAAATAATAAACTATCTTTAACCTCTTTAACATTAAAATAATTTCTTTATTTCTTTTTAATTTACAACATTTTTACTCACCCTCGTCATTAACAATAAACCCAATTTTCCCTTTAAATGGGGAAATAAGAAATACGCAAAGAAATACGAGAGGCTAAAAATAACATGTAGAACAGGTTGATTCTCCATCTTATTCTTATATTAAGCCCTTTTTCTATGGAATATTATAACAAACACTCCAACTTCTTGACATTGAAACTCTTCTTCATCATTGGCATTCACACCCACATGGAACAAAATGTCGCTAACACAACTTATGATTAAGCCGAAGGCTTTTCAACTATGAGGTTTATCTTCGTGACACTGTTCAAATTCGTCGTCCCTTACAGAATCTGAACAGTGTCCTTTGGGATTACAGTGTGGTACAACGTATTGACATGAGAGAACCCACGTGCATGTTAGTCTAGAGAAATTGAAGGCATCATTATAGGTCGAAGAAGTACCATTTGCGGTCAATGTCGATCCATGATATTACTAAAAATATATGTGGCATGTTCCCTTAAAATAAACACATAATGTTCGTGCAGCCTGTGCCTGCACATTCAATAGGTTTTTGAAATACTGATGTGGAGCTCCTACACTTTTGGGGATGTGAGGGTTCTGTTCTCATCGACTCTATTCCTGGTCAGTTCGTAGCGGAGAAAGACTATTCGGTTAACAATTTGAGTCTTAGAGGAATTGATGTTATTAAAGAAGCGAAATTGCAAATAGAGACGATTTGCCCAAAGAAGGTGTCCAGTGCGGATATAATCGAATTTGCGGCTAGAGACAGTGCATCATTTGTATTTTTCTTAAAAATTATACATAAGAATACCACTTTGTTAAGTATAGCATGGGATAACAACAACGCTCAATGATTTATAATGATTTATCACAGGCATCTCCCATCCCCCTCTGCTGGAAGAAAGGATGGAAATATTACACTAGCTTCCAATATACAGGGAAATCTACCACCCCCTACCTTCAATGTAACCCATCTAACTAAGATATTTGCAGCTAAAGGTCTATCCTAGGACGAGATGGTTAATTTTCATGTATTTTCTGAGACCTGCAACTCATCAATGTGTCAATTCTTGTAGATGACAATAATGGTTGAGAAAAACCATGATTATAATCATGTTTGTGTTGTTTGGGCGAATGCAGGAGCACACACAATTGGTGTCTCTCACTATACTTCATTCGTCAATAGGCTCTACAATTTCAATGGCACGAATATGACAGACATGTCCCTTGATCCAACGTATGCTCAGATACTGAAGCAGATTTGTCCCCAAGGAAACCCCATTAACATCAACACGACTGTGGTCATGGACCCTCAAATGCCATTGATCGTGGACAACTTGTATTACAACAACGTTATAGCTAACGGTGGTCTGTTTACATTGGATGCAACTCCGCTTACAGATCTAAACACCAAATCTAGTGTGACTGCAAACTCAGGCCTTAACTTGGTCGGATGGCAAAAAAAAATTATTGCCGCAATTATAAAAATGGGAAATATTAATGTATTAACTGGAAACCAACTGGGACATATTAATGTTTTGAGTAGTCCGCGTCAACTGCAGGGTTGCCAAAAATTGAAACATATTGGAAATTTAGTTTTCCTTAGCTTCAAATTTAGAATATTTTCACTTCTCAACTATTAAACTAGCACAACAAGCAACATAGAAGTTGGTGCAACCTATTGAAAATGTAGACACATATGTCCAATATATATTGTATATGAATGATGTAATTTATAGGAAAAAAATTATATTTTAAATACAAAATATATTTAGCATAAAATTGTTGTTTTAAATAAAAAAATATATTTATTACATTATTTTATTAATTTCATTTTTTTTTAATTAATTTTGTTATACATTATATTAAAATATTGATTTTTTTCATTGTCTATTTCATGCTGCATTTCCCTCCATTTTTTCATGGGGCATTCTTCCCTCCATTTTTATATAGTATTTATTTCCTTAAAAATATCTTTACACCTTAATCGCACTTCCCTCCATTTTTATTTAATATTCTTCACTCTATTTTTATATAATATTTATTTCCTTGAAAGTATCTTTACACCTTAGTAAATGTTAGTATTTATGTTTTCCCTCATCGTTCACACTCATAGTAGAATACATTGAGAAATGGAACATTCATGTGAAGTGAAATCTATTTCCATGTGCAGCAACATTGGCACAGCCCATAAGGTCTTCGAGAACTGGTTCCAAAAATTTTTACGTGACTAAAAACATAAGCAATCGAAATCGCAACCTCTGTGCGTGCTTGCGTATGATTAAGAGGATAAACGGTAGAATACCAGGGGCGATGGCAAAGGCAAAGGGTTCAAATTTGAAAACATGGCACCGAATTTGTTTTCAAATTAGAAATTCTTCTCCTAAATTTCAAGCAATTCAGTAAATAAATGAGCTTCTAAATGACGACGAAGCTCAGTGTTTGTATGCAAAATTCTTGATCTACCATGGCTCCAGCCTCGAATGACTTTGACTTGGATTCTTTCATTGAATAGCAGAGCAGCAACGATGATGTGAGCGATTTGCAGGGGCTCAATTGTAGCCTCGAAGATATCCTGATGACAAGAATACAAAACCTTTTCTCTTTAGAAACCCTAGTTTCACACGTCAAAGGCAGGAAAATGATGAAAACAATGTGGACTGGGCCAAGAAAGGTTCGAATGAACTGGAGAAAGTCGAAGAACATTCAAGTTCATTTTCAATTACAGACAGATTGAAAATTGGATATGAGAAATGTAATTCTTATGAACCTGATGTGTCTAATTCGAACTTAGAGGAAAAAGGTAAGCCCTTGCATTCGATGGAAAGAATGGAAAACAAAGATCAGAAAACTACAGTTTCCACTGATGCATCTAGTTCAAATTTAGAGGAAAGGGGCAAGCCCTTGCATTCAATAGATAATGGATTTCACAAAACTAAAATTTCCAACAAAGTTCGATCGGCTTGAGAATTGTCTAAATTGAGGCTTAGTTTGAGTATGAAGAAGTTCGCATTCTTGGATTTTGTTGGTAAGCCTTCGGCATTTGCTGCTTAAAAATGTAAGGACCGTTGATGATGTTGAAGATGAAAAAGGGGAAAAATGGAACATGGCTGACCTGGAAGGAAAAGTGGCAAAAAGGTCCGAGACTCTCTTAAGCCATTGGACTTGGCTGAAGAACTTGAAAAGAGAGATGCATATTTTGGATTGCACTGGGAAGAGGGAGCTGCAGCACAACCGATGAAACTTGAGGGTATCTGATGAGGACCTCCATCAATAGGTCATTTACAAATTGATTCCATGAGCTATCTTTCACAAGCACTTGCATCACAAATGTTCAGGAGGGATCATGGTTCTCCACAGGCTCTAGCTGTGCATATGAATTATATTGCCGTGGGTATGTCCAAAGGATCTGTCCTTGTTAATCCAAACAAATATTATTCTTAGAGCGCTGACTGCATGGATGCCAAGGTTATGTATTTTATCCTTTAAAACCTATCTGTTTTCATGTATTTCGGCATTTCCTTATCTTTCAATCCCCTTCGTGATTTGTTACTTTGACAATGTTTACTTTTTTTAACTATGGAATGCAATTTTAACTCTTTCGAGACAGACTGCCTATTATGACAATTGTTTCTCAAGTTTTGCAATAGACCTTTTTTTTACTAGAGTATCTTCTGTAGTGTTCAGTTCTCTATATACGACTGTAAGAATCTACTAGAGTATCTTCTGTAGCATTCAGTTTTCTGTATACGACTGTAAGAATCCTGGAGAAAATAGCATACATCCTTTTTAATATTTTGAAAATGGGGGACAATATTGATCTATCCATCCTATATAATATATCTATTCTATCAATCCTTATCAAGTAGATGTATATGGTATTCACTCTACAATTTTTTGACAAAAAAACTATGAAGAATAGGTCGGATGCAATCATTTATCATACAACATTGAAGACTATCGTATGTTGTGGATAAGGAAGTGATATTTGTTGATAGTAAGGAACCATCCTTGCATTTATTCTTTCCCTAGTACCATAAAACACACCTCTTAGGTCCCTTTCTGCTCTTGTTTTGGAGTATTTTGCAAGTCATTTTTTATTCCTTATGGCCACCCACATGGAAATTATTTTTTCCATAGTGGTTTCCACCATCAGGACTTATCATTTTGACTATTGAGACTCATTGGAAAACGTTGCTTTGTACCCTAATTTGGAAATATATTTATCCACTGAAGGATTTTTAGATCATACTATTTCATCTGCTTCCTTTATAATTCTTACATTACTTCTAATCAAGGCTTCAACTGATCTGCATTGTTCCCTTAAAGTCCTACGATATTGGTTTTGATCCATCATTGTTGCTAGATATCTGTAGTCACAAGACCGACACTTTGGACACCTTAAATAATTCCTTTCATGTAAAAGAGTTAATATTTTGTTTGACAGATTATAGGTGTTCTCACATCCAACCCATGGATTAGACTCCAATCTCATCTGTTCCCCATTACCAATCTTCCATGCTAGCCAGTTGTCTACAACTGGAAAGATTTGAACCAGTCCCTTCCATATCAAAATGATCAAGAACTGGAATCGACAAAGACTCTGTGGGGAAAAAGACCAATGCGTTTGAATTGAATTGGGAATAAATCGTGAAAAAAATGGCAAGTACAAAAATTAAAGATATACACATTTTAAATAAAAAAATATGTATTTTTCATTGATATTCAATAAAGGCATATCCATACAATGCACACTATCAATGCATGTCCAAAATTCCATAGATTAATAGGTATCTCATATAATATGGGTCCAAACTAAGAACTGAAAGAATCTACTTATAAAGGTTAAGTGAAGAGTTAACAATGAATACTATATAGTAAAAGATCTAATATGCAGATTTCTCCCATGTCCTCAACTCTTTGACCCTCAAGGTTCGCAAAGTCCTTAAGGTGAAAAAGAGGGCTTCTTTTGATCGAAGCCAATCTGATGTAGGATCTAGCTATTCCAAGTATAGGTCAATAGCCCAATGATCCAAACCTGCCATTATCATGACACATTAAAATGTGAACTAAACTTTATATCAATTCTTCCAATTCAAGTGTTTAAGCTTTAGATAAACTGAGTTGAGTCTTGTGTTTCTTAATGTCTCACCTTGGATTTCCTATTGCAAAGTCAAAGAGTGCAATGGGCTGATATAGTGTTATTTAAGTTCTTTTGTGTTAATAACTTAATTGGTTGTGCTTATTGGGATGCATTTTCTCAAACATGCTCCAATTGCACCCACAACCTAAAGCATTGTAGGTATGGCTCAAGATTTGAATGGAAAATCTTTTAAGATCTAGCACATCATTGCCAAAATTTTGCCACCATGTAATATTCCAGGTAGAAATAAACATCAATATAAAGCACATAAACAAAGACATACAGCAACTAGAGAGACATAATATGCAATACAGATAATATAGAGAACGCTGAGCCATTTTATTAAATACTGAAAGATGAAATGGGTACAAAGGTGATCAGAATGATGGCACGTTGGCTTTCACTAGGCAAGCATAAGAATACTCTTAGAATATAACCCGAAATAATCCCCTGATAAACCCTCAATCCGGAACCTCCTCCTTCCAAGACTGCGTCCTCCCTCTCACTGACTGCTCCCAACTGTGGTTGCTGCAACTCCCTCTGACAAAACGATGGTGAAACTCCTCACCCGAGCAGGCACTCTAAGTCCCCCGGGGCTGAGGTTGGGATCTAAGTGACTTTAGGAAATACTTTTTATCCTAAGTGTGAGTAAGTGTCCATCTTTACCCACTTCATTTACAACTTAACTTTATTAAAGTAACATAGTCAAAATTAATATTTCCAATTAGCTATTGCTAATTGGGAATATTACAATCCTCCCTGGCAAAACATTGCTTGTCCTCAAGCAACTGCAATGATGGATGCTGCAGAATCTTCTCACTCTCCCAGGTGGCATCCTCATCAGGTAGGTTCCTCCATCTCATCAGGTATTCTCTGACTGTCCTACTTCGTAGCTACCTCTCCCTAGTGTCAATAATGGCCTCCAGCTGTAGCACCAGATGCCCCTCATCATCAATGGGCAGGAGCTCCTCTGTTGCATTCACCTGTTGTCCTAGTGCCTTCTTCAGGCATGACACATGAAAAATGTTATGAATCCTGCTACCAGTGGGTAGATCCAACTCATATGCAACCTCTCCAACTCTGCGTGTCACCCTGTAAGGTCCATAAAAGTTGGGCTTGATATTTTCAGGCCCCTTTTGCTTCAGCGTGGACTGTCGATATGGTTGCAAACGTAGGTAGACCAAGTCCCCTATCTCAAACTGCCTCTCAACATGTCCCCTGTCGGCATATAGCTTCTGCTGGTTTTGTGCTATAGCCATATTATCCTTGAGAGCTCGGAGTATATCCTGACTCTCTTGGATCCAATCCTTGGGCCTAGGGGCCTTGCTAGCACCAAACATCACTTAGCAAAAGATAAAGCATGATACCCATATAATGCATAGAATGGAGAGATACCGATGGACAAATGATGAGTGGTGTTGTAGCAGTACTCCCCCAAGTGCAACCATCGCAACCATGCCTTCTGCTGCCCACTGACATAGTTATGCAAGTAGCCCTCCAGCCACTTGTTCACTATCTCTTTTTGCTCGTCTGTCTGGGGGTGGTAACTAGTACTCGGTGTCAACTCCGTGCCCACCAAACAGAAAAGCTCCTGCCAAAATCTGCCCATGAAACGACTATCCCTGTCACTGAAAATGGTCTTTGGAAGACCATGCAATCTGAAAACATCCCTGAAGAACAACTCCGTCACCTGTGCTGCAGTGTATCATGCTGATATGGCGAAGAAGTGAGCATATTTTGTCAGCCGATCAACAGCTACAAATATGCAATCCTTGCCCTATACAGTGGGAAACCCTATAATGAAATCCATCGAAATACTCTCCCATTTCCCCTCAGGTATGGGAAGAGGCTGCAATAACCCTGCCAGATGGTTCATCTCCCCCTTATTACACTGCCAAACTTCGCACTCCTTGACATGCTGGAGTATGTCATCCTTGAGGCCCTTCCAAGAGAACCTCTCTCTGATGGCCCTATAGGTCTTGGTGAACCCCTGGTGGCCTGATAATGGCGAGTCATGCGAGGCGTGCAATATCTTCTTCTTGAGCTGAGCTCTCAGTCAAGAAGATCCTGTCCCTGTATTAGATCACCTCATCCATCACCCTGTACCTGTCATCTGTCACTTGTCCATCCAAAAACTCACAGGAAAAATGGTCCTTAGAGTACTCTACTAGAAGTTGGGCCCTCCAGTTCGTATCCAAACTCATTAAGGACAACGCTGCCGGTTTGCAGGAAAGTGCCGCAAATTGCTTGACCCTCCTCTAAGTGCATAAAAACTAGAACTGTAACTGATGTTGGAATGAATGTCCCGAAATGGCTGGAAAAATATTCTCAATTGCACCCCAAACCAAGCCCAAGAAACCCAACTCTCAAAATCCCTTCACAAGCCAACCCACAATTGTGCCTCCACAATGATTGCGCAGTTACTGGGTAGGATGACGTAGTTTCTCCTCCGGAAAATCAGATGTTTTCTGTTGAATTCTACCCTTGCAAATATTCCTCCTTTTACCTAGAATTGACCAAAAATTACTTCGACAATGCTACAACTCCCAACTCCAACTCTTCCTCCTCAACTCTCTGTGTGGCTTCTTGAATGTGTCTCAGTTGCCCAAAAACCATACTACATGTGTGGCCCTTTATCCAACTCCTGAAACTTATGAATAATCCTTCCTAGGGTGGTACTCAGAGTCCATCGAAGAAAGGTGGAGCTTCCTCCTTGGGAAACTCTTGTGTTGAACAACACTATGTAACTCTGCTAAACAGCTAGAGCAACACTTCATATGTAAAATGATCAAAAGGCCTCAAATGTTGCTTCCTCTCTCCTATTTATAATTTATGTTCATTTCCTCCATGTGGGCCCCTCACTAAGCAATTCAAACCTCTTCCCTTGGCCATACGATTTCTCTCTCCTCAATGAGTGCATATTAGTTGGGGAGGTGGCCCCCACATTCCACCAAGGCAAACATTTCGACCCCCTTGTCCTATGTTTCCTCTCCAAAATTATCTTAGGCCCTCAAAATTAGCAAAATAGAAAATTTGTGGTACTATTGACAAAATTATTTAGGAAGGGATATTACATTTCTCCCCTCCCAAATGTTGCTTATCCCCAAGCAACTGTAAAACTAGGTGCTGCAAACTCTGCTTGTTTTCCCACGTGGCATCCTGTTAATTTTGAGTTAACATGTTGTTAGCTTAGGTTAGTTACATCATTTTCCCATTAATCCATTAGAAATCTCATTAATCATAAGTGTAACTAATGAAAGAACATAAGTAATAAAAGCTGAAGATAAGCCAAGACAAAAGAACATACGAATATGGCTCAAGCCAGGGAAAAACCCCAAGATGGGGAAAACCCTTATCAATTCTTCTTATCATTAATGTCAAATGTTCAGTAGCAAGAGAATACAATACTTCAAAGTCAGAATGATTTTCAAATGAGAAGGTTTAATACCATTGCCCTTAGACAAGAGGATGGTTCCAACAAGGTTACAAATCTGATGTTTGGTGTAGGCTCCAAGGACTTGTATCTTCTTTGCAATTCTGGTAGTACTGACTAGGGCGTAAACACAGTCAACAACTACCCCATTCACAACCTTAAATACCTTTACTAGACTACAGATTACCTCCAACCAGACCCTTCAAATGCTGGTAGCCCATAAGCCTTCTTATAGGCTTCAAAACCCACTACACAACCTCATGATAAAGCAACCCTGACTGTGGATTTCTTGCTGTAGGTTCTCGGCTTCCAGGAGAGGGTTCTTAAGCCCTGTGGCCTAGATGTAGGTGACCCAAAATAGTGTGGATGGCTTCAAGTAGAATGACACCTTCACAACAATCCCAAACTGTCATCAAAATCACCCTTAACAGGTGTGACTTCTACCTACTTGAACTCAGACCTGTGATGAAGATAAAATGCCCAAGACAAATCATAAATGTGCACAAACCAATCTCGTCCTCCATTCTGTGGAACTTTGCCTTTGAAGATGACTAAATTGAACCCAACCTTGCCTTCATCTCCTTCGTTGGAAATCACATTCTTCTGCGGCTACTTCAGAGAGAAGAATGAATATCAAAGTGCCTAGGATAGGTTATTTATATCCTTCTTGGGTAGGCGGACTTGATTACTCGAGGAGGGAAATTCAAATTTTCAATTTTCAAATTTTCTCGCCTAAATAAAGTCATGCCATATGAAATTTCATTTGAGTGAATGAATACTTTTCCTTATCCAAATTTAGTGATCTTTAGGTCAATTTTGATCCTCTTGAAAAGAGGAATCGAATACTGCAATCATCTTCCTCATAGGAGCGGTCCAAAGGGAATTTGGCTCTAGTTGCAAATTTTAATACTCCCTCTCAACTAGGGAGAATTACACCCGCCAATCCATCCATCATGAACCATCTCTGAATCTCATCTCTGCTCTGCTCTGCTTTGCTGAACATTGATATGAATAATAAAGAAGAATTGATCAAAACTGAGTCACAAGACCTTGCCACTCTCTACTGACAAAAGTTAGTTCGGAGGTAGAACCTTAGTTGGTCCCAGATCAGTTTGTTGACAAGGTTCAAAAAATCTGGGCATAGATTTTCCTGCGCTTCCTCCGTATACAACTCCTTAAAGTGTTGATGAGCAGTTGCTTTTATGCTGGCAAAGCCGTTGTGGGCTTGTCCTCTAGAATTTATCTCTTTTATGAAGTTGAAGCTCTTTCTGTCCTGTGTCTGCTTGTGGAAGAAGGAAGTGTTTCCGTCTCTAGCCTGGAGCTAGAGACTACGGGAGTTGGGCCTCCAGTATTCTTCTTCCTAGATACAAGTCTTATGGAAATTTTCTTGGAGTTCTTCTTCCTAGGTTAGACTGTCCCTTGATATGTCCATGTCTTCCATTTGCATTTGATGACTTGCAAGGCTGTCCTGAGCCTCCTTCCTTAGCTGTAGACGGGGAAGGGAGTCCCTTGACCCAATATTTGAGGGCCCTTTTCACCCTCTGTTTTTCTTCCCATACAAAAAATGGGGAACAATTGACAGGGGGCTTCCAAGCATCCTCAACTATCCCCAAGAAATCAGATTGTTGGACCCAAAGGGGGCTGAAGCAGAATGGAATAGGCCCCAGATTCAAAAGAGGCTTAATCTCAAGCCGGATGGGCTTGTTATTAGAGACCGAAGAGGGGATGATAGAAGAACTAATTTCAAGACCAAGAAGAAGGAAAGAGATTTGAATAAGAAAACGATCTAACCTTGCCACTATGTGACCCGACCCCGCTCTTCTATTTGTCCATGTATATTTTCCTTTTACAGGCTTGATGTCAAGAAGGTCCCAGTGCTGAATAAGATCTTCCACCCATTCCCTGGCAGGATCCCTTACTGTGCAGCCCCCACACTTTGCATCCTGTCGTAGAGTGAGGTTCATGTCCCTAGCAAGAATGACATTTTCCATCAGCAGCTCAGAGGCTAAATCACGAATGGTGTCCCTGCAACTTTGTTTATCTGCCAAGATGGCTGGAGTGTAAATATTAACGAGATTTAGTGTGTCCTTAGTTTGCAAATGCTGAAGCTAAATTAGAATCCAGTTTGTGGATGTTTTAACCAAGATTTATTTAAATGAGGTCATGTCCCATAAAACTCCTAGACCCCTCTGACGCTCCTCTGGAGGAGACAGCTATGCTTCTGCCCTTACCCAAAAATTGTTTACTTTTTTGGAGGAAGTCTCCTTCCTCCATTTTGGTCTCCTGGATGAGAAGAATGTCAGGCTTCTCCAGTCTACCCATCCCCCTATAGTTCCAGGAGATGATCTTCATTACTTTCTTTTTTGGGTTGAAGGGGCTCCCTTAGGGCCCTGGCTTTGAATCTTGCTTGGCTTGTGGCTTTTAGCCAACATCTTCTCCAGGGTCGGCCGACTGCCTAATAGCTTTTCCCTATAGGTTTCTTTCTCCAACTTCTCTTTGAGGGATTTCCTCCCCCTGGTGGATCTTCTGACAAAGGACTAGGATTCCCCTATTTCTCCCTCTTCCTCTGATTCCTTTGAGTCGAGGTCTTCATCCTTCGACCCTATTTATTTTTATTTTTGGATTTCGCTTTACTTCTCACTAGATTTCTGGGAGCTCGAGGCTTCCTGTGTGGGAGGGCCCTTTTCTGCATTCTTTGGGCCAGCCTCTTGATCTTCCTCAGTTCCTGAGCTCAGAATGGCGAAATTGTTCTCATGATCTTTCGGGGCAGTCACGGGTATGGAGGCATTTCCCAAAAGGGCAAAGTTACCTTCCCCCCTGTCAACTCACTGCCTATTTGGCCCTGGCCTGGAGGTAGGTTTGGATTTTTTTGCTGGCTGCCACTCTACTTCTTTCTCTTTCTCTAGGGTCGCATTCTTGGGACAACGTTTGGCGAAATGTCCATATTCGTGGCATGCGCGACACTTGAATGGCAACAGTTCATAATCAATCTTCTGAATGTGGGACCAATTCCCAACTATGAGCTTGATGGCTTTAGGCAACCCAACTTCCAGGTCGACTTCCACACATATTATAGCACACTCATATTATTCATTCTTGCAGGATCTGTCAATAAATTTCCTAATGGAATTCCCAATTTGAATCAGGGAGTCCCAGCTCCAATAGTGCACTGGAAGATTTGGAAGTCTGACCCAAATTGGGACAACAGAGGGGATGTCGATTGAAGGATCAAAATCAGGGGTCCAATGATTTAGGTACAGGCCCTGCAGACCCATGAAGTATGGTCCATTTATAAAGATGAGTTCTTTGTCCTCCTTTGAATTAAACTCGAACAGGAAATAGCCGCGCCCCAAAAAGTAAGATGTGACATTGTTCTTGATGAGTGGCTGCCAAATTTTGTTAACCCAAGCTTTCGTAGTCTTTGGAGATGGCCATAAACCTATAAACTGCCCTATCAGCGCTCGTTTCACGAGAGAGAGGGCCACCTTCATAGGTCGCTCAAGGATTTCATCCAGTTTCTTCACAAACTTGGATGCCTGTTGTTTCAGCTTCTTCTTCTGAGAGGCGATCAACAGGAAGAAAGCCTCCACCTCAGGAGGAGGGGGCGGAGGGGCGCCCTGAGAGGCCGCCATCAGTTGACCGAGGTGGGGCAGACACATAAGAGCCCTAGCTGGAGTAAATGGGCGGTGACGACGACATCAGAAGCGAGATCGCAACAGTGACCCAAGCAGATAATGTCCCGACAGGAATCGGCGCAGCGCGCAGAGGATCCACAACAGAACTTGAATAGCTTGAACACAACCATTAATGAAATTTTATAATTGTTATTTAATTGAATTATTTAAATATTATTTAACATTAGAGAGTAAATGAATCATATTAATAAAAATTATTTATAATCGTTATTTAGTTGAATTATTTAAATGTTATTTACCATTAGAGTAACTAAATTATTAATAAAAATTATTTAATTAAATTATTTAAAACAAAACGTAAATAAAACTGGCCATGTCTAATTTGATTGCTTCAATGGCGTTTCAATAGCCCCCGATTTGCAGGAATGGCCATGGGTTAGGGGCTATTTCGTGCCCATTCTTGGAAATCTAGAAAGTGGTGTAAAATTTGGGGTTTTAGATCTTGTATATATGGCTTATGATGGAGTTGGATTTCAAACAAGTTCATGAATGGATCTCAAGAGCTGTTGCTTCTTTGCTTACGACTTTATTGATATAGCAGCTATTTTACGTGGTGACCAGGTGGCTGTGAAAAGGAAAATCAACCAACAAATGTGACCAGGCGGCTGTGAAGAGACAAATTCAAATGCAAGTAAGTCTCTGCTCTCTGCTAACTGTATGTATTTAAAATTATTTACTTGAATGGTTTTCAGTTAGCTTTAGGCCTGTAAAAATTGTGAAAAATGTGTTATCTAAGGTCAAAGTCAAGCTAGAATATAATTTCTAATTGCATCATTGATGAAGCACTTGGGAGATTTATTACGGGTTTGTTTCCTGAAAACAACATCATCATCCCACATCCTTTTCACATTAAAAACGTAGGATTGAGCAATGGGTTGCCGCGTATCAACTCTTCTCCTTTTAGTTTTAAATCCTCATTTTAATAGCCTAAGCTAGTGATCTTCTCGTAGACCAATTCTGCCTTTTTCATAAGCCTAGCCTTACCATAATTGCTGATCATTGAATTGAATGTTGGTAAAGTAGGATTCTCCTTTGACAGGAGCATGCTCTTAAATACTTGTTCTATTTTGCTAAAATCTTAACGCTTTCCATAAGCATCTATAAGTAATTTGAAAGTAATGATATCTGGTTTACATTTGTCTTTCTTCATGTGAGCAAGAACTTGCTCCATTTCTGTGAGCATTCAATGTTTACCATAAGCATCCATCACACCGTTATAAGTATAAACATTTGCCATTTTTTTTTCATTTTCTAGTAGATTAACACTCTCCCTGAAAACTACGGGGAAAAATTTAGTGCCCCCGGCTCCACCTTTGCTTTTCCCTTTACTTCGCCGCCCTGCGGACTGTAACTTTGATTCTATGAAAATGACAAGGATGCTCTCAGTTTCAACGCATGGCGTTGGCTGGAGCTCGACGCAGTAAGTTTAAATTCAGCTATGAATATCACCGTCCAAAGCTAAATCAATTATATATATATATATATATATATATATATATATATATATATAGATAAGAAGCTGAGTGACGGCATAAGCTCTATGTATGAGGAGATCATTATGATGTCTAGTATGTAAGAAACGAACCCTACAGAAGCGTGAGGATGATATTGGTATGGCTTCTGTTGGGATAAAATCGGGTAATAGCTGCACTGGAAATTACATTATTATATGCCTTTAACTCCAGTCTTTTGTGACTTTTTGTGCTTTTGTTTTTCAATTGGGTGAGGTTCATTTTCTGGGCTGGTTATTATAACATTAAGGGGACTCTAGATAAGACGTCCCACTGTTTCGAGAAATAACTCCCTAAAGGTTTTGGGTCGGCAACCTTCACAGATCGGGGGCATACCATTCAAGAAGGACTCACTTAACCTATCTTTTTATGTTGAAAACTAGATATAACAAGTTGCATAACTTACTCGAAAGTCCTATGTTTGATGTAGATCCCGTAGGGTGTAAACCCCCAGCAACTCCTCGTGCTTCATAACCTAGAAATCAAGAGTGAACGAACATGAAACACTAGTTGTACAACATATATTGTTCCTAGATGTCAGTGTAACTCATGTATAATATCATTTAAACAATACTGAATGTTTAATTAATGATCTTTACACATATATAAAGAGATATAAACACGTGAATTTTGGGAACAAGATGGTTCTTCTCATTATAAATGGCATGTACAATAATAGAAAAGTGGAGAGATCACCTGAATCCTTCCACGACCTTCGAGAAGACTGTCCTCTGGATCCGTCCAGCCCTCACCTAGCTAGGATTCTTCCAAGATGTGTGCACACAAGATGTCATATAGGATGATGATCATCTCAAGGAAATAGGGGTTTCTTGAATATACTTGGGAAGTGCAGGAGGCACGGGAATATCAAACTTGAAATAGGGCTCCAACAGAGTATAATATCTATAATTTTCTCTCTCCCTTAGGCCATACACATGAGGGGCTTTTATACTCCCTTAAAGTAGTTTCAGTAGTTGGAAACAATTGGGCCATGGGCTGGGGTGGTTAAATTACGGGAATAAACATCAACCTGCCTCGAAAATAAGGAATTATATATATATTTTTAATGATTTAAATGGCATATTTGGAAAAGTATGAATGGGCTCGCGTATATACGCAGAAAAGTCTACGCATAATCGCGTATGTGATTTTAGACACTATTTTTTATGAAATTGTTCAAGTCTGGGGGAAAAGGTGCCCAAGGCCAAAGAGACAATCATTATTCACATGAGAGTGAAAAATGATGCTATAACACCTACAAACATACTGGAATGTGTATTTGTGTAGGGGGAGGGTCGCTTGGGTAATAATCTGGTTTTTTTATCATGACTGCTTTCATGTGAAAATGCTATGTGTTGAGGAGAACACTACTAAAGCTCATTTTTTTCAGTGGGTTTACAACTAGATTGGATCACTTCAAGTAAAGTGGGCGGTTTTCTGGCGTGGGTGGTGGGACGTCCTGATTATATCAAGGCCTTATAAGGATATGGGTTGTAAATCTTGTCATTATTGATGGCGATGTAAGGGGTGTATATGCTGTTGTTGTGACATGTGAGCTCTGGAATGCAAGTTTGAAATATACTGGTTTTTCCGAGAGCATTTCTGACGATTTGTGGCCGGAATTTGGATGCCAATATGATATTTTAAATTTTTCTGGGGACTGGTATAGACTTCCCATTTTTCCCTGGAGATATTTCTTTCCTTGTCTCGGGTGACCATTTCTGATTTTGACAGTGGATGGAGACGATTCATTACTCCTCGACGTACCTGGAGTGCGAGTGCTATTAAAGGGTCTTTAAGGTTTTTTTGTATTTCTTTCCCTTTCTTGTGCTGATCGCCAGGACAATGGGTTGGTGGTTTATAGATATGGTACTTTAATATAGTCCTATCTCGGATCGAGTGGTTGGATATATTTTATTTTGCAGGTACATATTTTTAATGATGCCATATTTTCATTTTGATACATGATGACCTGGAGGGGGTCTTGTTTGTGGGATAAATAGCTGGCGGTGTTGGGAGTTTTGGCCGTTTTACATTTTGGGAGGTGCTTGAGAGGTTGACATGGAGATTGGTGGGGTTATATGTTTTTTTTTTAGATGTCGGATCTAAATCAGTACATTCGTGAATGTGACGCGACATTATCGGACGTGTCTTACCTGCATGACGTTCAGGTGGCAGAGGACGCCTTTAATCCTTACACAGGTGGGGTCGGTGAACAGTCTGTTCTTGTCTCTTCAATTTTATCCTGGCCCTCTGTAACTCCTCGCCCTGGTCACGGTGTGCCGAAACCCTTGACATTCTCAACAGAAAATCCTACCAAATTACATTTGGGTGCGGTAAAGCCATTCAAGCCTTTGGAGGATTGTCGACTGTTGAGTTTCGGTAATGACATTCTTTGGGAGGGAGTATAGGGTCTCTCAAAGAGGGCAGTAGTTGGGCGGTGGAGAAGTAATTTATGGTCGAGAGATGACCACCATTGTGCTCAGTGCACTACCTAATGAATTGGGCAACTTTGTATCAAGTATCTATGGAAAGAAAGAAACTACTCCATTCAATGATCTATGGTCATTATGAAAAATTGAAGAAACCAGATTGAAGGCAAAGAACGACGTTGGATCAAGTGAACAAACTCAAGAATATGCAGCAATGGTAAGGAAGAAAGGGAAGTCTCGAAAAAAATTTCAAAAGAAAATCGACATGTCTAAGATTCTATGTTATGAATGTAATGAATATGGGCATTTCAAAAGTAATTGTCCTAAAATCAAGAAGGACAATTGTTAAAATAGGCAATTAGGTCCAAATTCCACTTTGTACAACTCCTTTGGAGAATATAATTATGGCATTGAATTCCTTTTTTCAAGAGGACCAAAATCGACCTAAAGATCGTCATATTTGGATAAGGAAAAGTGGGTTTTTTAATTTATGTTTTCTCACATGTAAATTATCAAGGTTGGCTTCAGCTATATGTCGGCTCACCTAGTCCAATGGTCACGTCTCTTGAACCCCACTGAATGGTATATATAGAGGTGTTTTCTTGCTCATTTTACACACATCAACTTGCTTGAATATGTGTCTGAGGCAGCCGAGGTCTTCAAGGATTGTTTAATTGTTTCGGTTCTCTTCTGTCACAGGGCCGAGAGTCTTTTGAGAGAAATTCGCACCTCTGAGGGTAATTCTAGGCATATTTGAAGTCTGTTGGAGGCCTCAATAGCTCCTCTCAACATATCTACTAACAGAGATCTTTAGCAACACTCAAAAATCCCTCTGCTTCTTGCATCTCTTGATAAAGAGAATATTTCACTGATCCTACTCCCTCTTACTCAAAGAGACCACAACCTAAACTTGTCTTTCCAGGGTGCGCAGTGTCTATCAAAAAACCTGCTTATCATGAGATCATTCCACTTAAGCATGCCATAAAACAGGTATGTCATTTTCTGTGCCATGTAAAGTGGTTTTTGAAATGCAGGATTCTTTGAATCCTCTTCTGCAATATACAACAATGGTGATCATGTGTATAAATGACTGGTGGAGAGTTTCCTCAAATTCCCATGCTTGCCACCTTATGCTTTCTTTCTTCAATAGTGCTTCAGAGTAACAGATTTCATTCTTTAAGAAATAAAGGTGGACCTCAAGAGATGCAATACTTAAATGTGTTCTTAAAACCATTTAAGAAGATGATGATCGAAAACCTTGTGTCATCCTTCCAAATAAAGTTGAAGATGATCTTCTGTTGGGTATGTGTTATATTCTTTCCATGACTAATCATGCGTGGGGGGTAAGAGAGGGGGGCGGGGGGGTGACAACCCCCCTTGTCGGGGTCCGGGGCAGTGGCCAAGCGAAAAAAATTTGGTCCTTAATTTTCGGTGGGCAGTCCGCGCCCATGGTTTTGTGCATGGTTTTGCACATGGTTTTTGGGTACGATGGTTTTTGGCCCCTCGTATTTTTTTAGATCCGGTCAAAGGAACTACGGTTATTTTCTAATCCAAGGTTAATGGATTAGGGTTTATGTATGCTTCGGCATGTATATATATGTGTTGTAACACTAAAAGGAATATAATGAAATATCAAGCTGGTTGTCCTGATTTGGGATCCAGGGGAAAATCTCTGTGTTTATTTGTTTTATGTTTTATGCTCTTGCTATTGTTTATTTTATGTTATAAGATTCGTGTGTAGATAATTTCTGTTCAGGTTTAAAACCTACATCTTCGACATTGGGGAGTTATTCCAGCTGCACCTGTTGCTTTCAACGTACGCTGCAAGAATAATAATAAGGTAGATGTATTTGACAACCAATAAGCCAGCACATCGTTTTTCTCATGATTCTCAATCGTTGAGCCAATCATCTGAATAATACGGTCAAACACACTGGTCTTATCAGCTTCAAAAGACCACCAATGAAAAAGTGACTTGTATATAATGCATGCAGCAACATGCCTTCTTTGACTGAAGCCAATATATTGTGAGACACACTTGATAAGTGTGTCTATGTTTTCGTGTCTATCATGTAGAGGTTTTGGTGGCTTATTTTCTATTTCAGCTTGTTCCTTGATTGCAGGCACATCACTTGGTATATCTTTTACGGGAGTAACTTCAATAGGTTCATGGTGGCCATTCTCCATAGGCTGAGTAACTCTAGTTATGAAGCTTTCTGAGAAAGTCTTTATAGGAGACTTCACCAAACTCTGCTGACGAAGGACTTTATCCTCTAATTCCAAGTTTGAAAGCTTCTCTTCAAGCCTCTGCAAAGAGCCCTTTAGTTGCTCAACTTTTTTCTCTGCCTCCTTTGCCTTTTTCAGCCTTTCTTCACTCAGCTTTTCGAATTCAACATATTTTTTCTCAACCTCGTCTACTTTTTTCTCGAGTGAATTTACCAAATCCTTTAATTTCTCATTCTCCTTTGTGAGAATTTCTAGCTTTGCAGTATCCACAACAAAAACTGGAGTCTCTTTTATAACTGGCTTTATCTGTTCCATTGCCTTTGTAGCTGCTTCTTGCTCCTTTGCCAACAATTCATTGGCTTCTTTCACTTGGGCATGCATCTCCTGTAAAGCAGATTGTAGTTTTGCAGTCTCCTGTCCTTTGGCTTCTTCCAAGTCAACCCTCATACGCTTCTCCAACTACAAATGCCATGTAAGCTCCTCAACTTGCTTCTCCAACTTGGTTTTAGCTTCTTGGAGTGCTCCAGTCTCCCGGGCAGCCATCTTAAGTTTCTTTAGTTCCTTCCTAGCAACCTTTCCTCTCCAAGCACACTGGAAAATATTAGCTGCCCTATTCAGTTTCTTGTAGTATACAAAAGCACTATATCATCGCCATTGAGCCTGTATAATGATTGCAGCTTTAGTTTGCCGCCTAAACCGAAATTCATTACGAGCATCCATTGCACGTAAACCTGCTTGAATAACAATAGCTGACAATCAGAGTTGCGTGTAAGATTTCTGAGCTTGATATCTGCGCAAAGAAAGAAATTATTTCCGAGCAATGTATGAATGAACTTTGCGCTGGATAATTTTTGCTGAATTTCCCAGTACCTCAGATCTTCTAGCATCTAATTCATCCATTTGTCCTGCTCTGAGGAAAACCTTTATTTTCCCTATCCGATAACCTTGAAGACCCATTTTGTCCAGCATCTTCTTGTTTACAGTCTTCACATCATAGCTCCCATCCAGCACCCCTGGAGCAAGAATACCAAAACGATCAAGAAATTCATCAAATGTTCGTCTTGTGGGATACCCAGCACAGCTGATTCTGATTGCCTCCATAACACCTCCACAACGTAGTTGTTGCAAGACATTTTGATTCTCAAAAATGTCGGGCTTCAGTAAACTGTTTGGTTTAACACATCTTATGTAATGAGGCTCTGTTGAGCTCAGTGTTTCCAGAAGAGATTGCAGTTGTTGCTTAAAGCAAGTACCAATAGATGAGAATTTAGATGACTTAGAAGACTCCTCAGGGAGAGGAGGAAAGAAACCTGCAACAAAAGAACAGTTTGAAGCACTTAACAGATCTTGATGTTCTGCAACAACATAATCTTTATTCTCGGCAATGAGCAAATCGGTCTGATAAGTAACATCACCAGCATAATGACCAATAGTGAAGTCTGTACGAGAAAGTTTTGGTTTGCTGAAACGTTCATGATTCCTAAATGTTTGATAAAGCTTTTGTGAAAATGTTTCATGAGTTGATCTTGGAAACATACAGGCTTCATCCAGAAGAGCAATAATTCCTCCAGGTTTCTTCTCAATGAGATCCAATATATCTTGATTATCAACGAATTCAATGTAACTCCAATCAATTTCTTCTCTTGTGTATTCTTATTGTTCCATCTTAAACACATGCTGATTGAAGTGCTGCTGCAGCTTCTCATTTGTGAGATTGATACACAATTGTTCAAAGTTGTTGGTCTTAAAGCTTTCAAAACCATAGATATCCAGAACCCCAATTAACATCTTTGAATTAGGATCCTGGCCGATTGAAATATTTATTTTATTCACCAGCCAGTCAAATAATTGTGAATATACTGTTTTTTCCAATGCATCCCAGTTGGTAGCTGCGACAACTGGATCTAGTGATTTTGTAATGCTTTCATCACGTGTCACAATGACACGTTACAAAGAGAGTCTTCAAGACCTTTAGCATCACACATGAAAAGTTTAGCTGCCATTTTCAGATGAAACAAAGCTTTCTCATCTTTATACTCAGATAATGAATTTGGTGGTGGTCAGATATGAAGTTGGCCATTTGGTTAGAGGGTATAATATTTTCTATTATGGCAAAAATATGTCGCTTATTGATATATTGTAATTGCATTAAAGCTAACCAAACATTTAATTACAGTTAACAACCCTTCAACTAGAATATTTGAAGAGCCAAAGTCAAGGCCTAGTTGAACCAAATCAATTTGTTACTCAAGGGATCAAATTAAATCATAGTGGCAACACATGACACGCTGCAATAATCCTAGTAGAATGCACTGGTGGAGTGGATCATTGGAATTGGTAGGTGAGAGAATGATGAATTATGTTGTTGTAAAATTGCTTAAAGAATATTCTTCAACCCTTCTACATCCCCTCAACTTTTCCTATACAGAGGCCCAAAGCATGAAGAGTAATTCACCTTAGTTGCTTGTGGAAGAGGAAAGAAAACATGCTTATCTTGGTAAGGTCTTCATGCTTGCCAAGTGTATTATGATATGCTTTTTAGATGGAATCTTGTTGCAAAAGCCTGCCTTTTAACCTCACTAATAAGAATAAGTCAACTCATCACTGATTTGGGGAGTTATTCAGTCCATTTTCCTTGTTGCTCACTCCTCTTGTAGCTGCTTTCAAGGGCTATCCTGTAGCTGCTTCCATACCATAATCTTCAAGGAAATGTCAACCACATGCATGTATGCTTTCAACAGTCAGTTTACAACCAATTAAATTCTCTAAATGGGGAAACCTCCCACGTTATGAGATTCATGGAAAGATCTTAAGGACCAAAAATAGAAAGAAAATAGATGGAATATAATTGGCAAATGCCATGCCTATCACGACACTTTCTCATCTGACCACCAATAAAGTTAGCATAACCATTTTCATGCTTTCCTGATTAAAATCTCCTTGAGTGCATCCCCTATTTTTTTTTGTCAGGCATGGTCTCAAACTTCCTTTGTCTCTGAAACCAGATTTGTTCCATTACCATAACCTTGTCACTTGTATTTATGATGAGGTTCATGTTTATAGTTTTTCATTGTTTTCTATCATACTTGTTTGAGATCATTAAAGCTTGATGAACCTATTCAGAGAACTACTTACCATTTCACATCGTAAATTTGAATACACTATAGAAGAATGGTAGACTTTCTTATATCTATTTGTCATTGCCTTTGGGTTTTTCCATTGGCTTTGATGGTGATTATGGGATGGTAAATCAGCTAACACAATTTATCTTTATTGGTATTTTCCATTGATTATTTTACATGACTGTACATCTCTTTACATTTGGTTGAATGCATCAGTAAATTGTCCATGATCAATACAAAACTGTAATATCCAAATGGGGATTAACAGTAATAAAAGTGCAGATAGAAAAGTCCAGCTGCCATTTTCAGATGAAACAAATCTTTCTCATCTTTAGTTTTAGATGAGTCTGTATCGTTCCCCTTGGAAAAATCCACATTACCTAGATGGAGAATAGCTGCCACAACTCGAAATATCGCCTCTTGCTCTTCAGAATTGATTCCCACCACCTCCATGGCCTTTCTTGTTAAAAGATACTCTTCAGCATCACTCACACCATCCAATTCATAACAATTGGTCTGGTTGAGATAATGAAATGTTCTTGGATAGACTGGTGTTGAGTAATGATGGACAAGTTTCCTATCACACATCATCTCGGATTTCCATTGTTTGATAAGGTGCATAAATATGGATATTGCTGTGAGTATGCTAAGGAAGACATGAAAGAACTATAGAACTATTATGCATGGCCACAAGCATTTGGTATCGTCTTGCAAACTGCTAGTAGAAAGAGTTTGTAATGCGAGTTTGTAAAAAGGCTGAAGTCATAGGTATATGGCATGGTGAATAAGGTATGAAATCAATTCTTCCAACAACAACATTTTATGTATATCAGCACATACAGGCTTTAAAGATTCATTTTTATAAATCATTTTGTCCCCAGCAATTAAAGCACTACCATCTAAGGCAATACAACACCATTTTGCAAGAAGAATGAGGATAGTCCTTGCAAGGATTTGAGGATGAATACATGCAATTTATTGAACCTATGGATTAAGCATCACTTGCCTCCCATACCACAAACAAATCTAGATAATTTTCAAAAATGTAATTGCAATAGCATTTGAAACAATATTGTGTCCTCTAAGTAAGAGGAGAATTTATAGAGCTGGTTGGAGAAGACATTTATGGTGTCACGGAGTTTACAAAAGTTCTTTTGGGGATGGATAAACATATCACGTTGTAAAGTATGTCCAAGGTTGTAACCTCTTGCTGAGATATTTCAATTGCAATCGATTAAAACATGTGGATTTGAATTTTATAGATGGATGGATAACATAGTTACTTTCTGGAAGAGGGGCTGCTTCTAATGGGTTTATGTAAGAGTGGATTAAAATTTTCATGGTTATTTATGTGTTTAGAAGATAAAAGGTTTTGGAAAATTTTATTGGATGAATTGGTGATTTGAAGCATGTAAATTATTATTATTATTATCCAATTTTAAGGTCATGACTAAACCAGACACCAAATTGGTGTATGAAACTTCCTTGTTGGTGGGACAAGGGACCCACCTCCACCATAATAAAACAAACAGATAAGCTGGCATTAACCCACACTCTAGTTTCCTCCATTCTCAAGCACTGAGGAATCAAATTTATTGTATAATTTCACCAAATTGGCACTTTTCCAAAGCCTCCCAAATCTCATCATCCAAGCAGTCTTCCTAAGGATCCAAATTATTTCTTATATTGCCCCAAACATTGTTGGTTCCTGGGGAATAATGCTTAATTTTGGATCTTAGCTCATGGAGGCCTATTTTTGAGATGTTGACTCCATCAATCCCTTTGTTGGTTCCACAATGCCAAAAATTGATTGAATGAGAGTAGATTTGCCACTTTCTGTCTGCCCCACAACTGCCTCCTTTGTACCTCCAGGGAAAGTGCATGTAAGGCCTTTCAAGAGAAACATAAGATGTGGCCCATAATGCACCTGCAAATTAGATAGATCTATTGTTCCTCTAGATCGACATTTGGATTTTTTCTACAATTCTCCATGATCATTGGTGGCTCGGTGGGAATACGTGAATATTGCATTATTCTCTCCATTGAGACAATCTTGGTCTCCACAAAACAAAGACATCATGTTACCCAAGTTTGTATCATGTTCAGATCTAGACCATATGTTATTGTCAACCTTGCAATGCTTGGTCTAATTACTTCTCCAGGCAAGCAAATGAGGAACACCAAAGAGAATGTAATATCACCAATTTTGATTTTTCATTTAGAAGGATTAATGAAGTTTACTAGGGGAGTGCCAAGCATAGCACAATTTTGTAATCTAGGCATTTGAGACATTTTTGGTACATGGGACTTAGTAGAAATATAAAATATCAACCTTTGTGGAATGTGGGGGCCACCCCTCAAGGAATAATTGATTTTGTGGAAAGGAAATCAAAATATTTTGATGAGGGACCCCCAAGGAAAGGCAAAGCAACAATTATAAATAGAGGGTTGAAGGCAACATTGAGTACCTTTTGATAATTTGTCATTTTACACATTGTTGCTCAAGCTGTTCAACTGAGTCACAGGTGCTGTTTAGCACCAAAGGTTTCCAAAGGGAAATCTCACCATCTTCTTCGGTGAACCACAAGTGCCACTCTAGGGAGGCAAATTCTACTAATCTTTGGTAGTTGGGAGGATACCACACATTTCAGGTTTAGCTGGGATGCAGGAAATGACCCACACAGTTATTGTTGGAGGGTGGTGTCGGAGATAGGGGCTACACTATCGTTGAAGCATTCCTTGACCAAATTCCAA
Organism: Pinus albicaulis; assembly: GCA_034641835.2. NCBI lineage: Eukaryota > Viridiplantae > Streptophyta > Pinopsida > Pinales > Pinaceae > Pinus > Pinus albicaulis. Next base: position 1,097,030,851 of record CM076578.1, read on the forward strand.
GAAAAAAAAGAAGGATTTACAAGAGCAGGATGTATTTCCATGACAGTATGAATTTTTGGAGTAGGGGCTTGCATCATCTTGCCCAGGAACTACACAGTCTTTCGTGGGGGCCAAGTCACCCTCTTCTTCGGTGGACCACGAGTGCCACCCCAGGGAGGAAAATTCTACTCATATTTGGTAGCTGGGAGGATACCAAACATTTATGGTTCAGCTGGGACGCAGGAAAGGAAATTGTGGGGGATTTTCTACCATTTTGGTGCCAACTCAGCCAGGAGCTGGAGGAGCTAGGGGGAAATAGGGCCAAAATGTCTGAGGTCAACATTTGGCCAATTCCTTCATGGGTTTTTGTGGGTTATTGGAGCAGAACCTGAGGTTAATTTCCTGAAATTTTCTGGGCACCGAATGAGGCCCTAACAACCATTGTTTGCAGTCAACAATGCATTTTTTCATTGGGTCAACGTAGAGATTGTTGGGGACAACCACATTGCATGTTAGAGTAGCCAATTTCATCACATGGGCATTGTTAGGTTTCCTTGGGCAAGGCCAAGTGCATGCTTTATGATCTTACCTTTGTACCCAACATTTATATTAATAAAATGGCTCAGCTCAGCTCAATTAATGGATATTTCTTGGTGTTTAATGTGTTGTAAATTATGCGTGTTTGTTTTTTTTACTATGCTTGGTTTACTTATCATTGTAAATTTCCATTAGGAATATTCCAATGGTATCAAGCATAATCTTGGCCAGCTGTGGGGAAGCTAGCAAGATCATGAAGGTGTTAGACTCGCATGCATAGTGATTTGGTGAGCTTATAGACACTCCAATGATGCAAAAAGGGGAAAGTACACAAGGGCTCTTGGAGGAGTTGATGAGGCAAAGCCAACAATTAGCTTGTGAAAGGGATTGAGGAGTTGGGGTTGTTTGGAATTATATTGGGGGAAATTGTGGGTGATTTTCTAGCATTTTGCTGGAGGAGCAAGCCCAACATCTGCTACAGGTTACATTTTATGCTTGTGGAGGAGGGCTAAACATTTTGAGGTCAATTTTGGAGCGACAAAACTAGAGCAAGCCCTTTCTGGGTTTTTGACAAGGATCTCAGAAATAATTTGGTACAATTTTCTGGGTAGATTCGCGGGGTCAAACAGGGGTCCCAACTCAGCCAACAACTGGAGGAGTTAGGGGGAAATTGGGCCGAAATTCCGAGGCAAAGCCAATAATTGGCTTGTGAAAGGGATTGAGGAGTTGGGGTTGTTTGAAATTAGATTGGCGGAAATCATGGGTGATTTTCCAGCATTTTGGTGGAGGAGCAAGCCGAGCATCTGGTTGTGGAGGAGGGCCAAGCATTTTGAGGTCAATTTTGGAGCATCAAAACTAGAGCAAGCCCTTTCTGGCTTTTTTAATGGGTTTTTGACAAGGAGCTCATAAATAATTTGGCATAATTTTTTGGGTAGATTCGCTTGGTCAAATAGGGGTCCCAACTTAGCCAACAACTAGAGGAGCTAGGGGGAAATTGGGCTGAAATTCCGAGGTCAACATTTGGATGATTCCTTTGTGGGTTTTTGTGGGTTATTGGAGGAGAGCTTGAGGTTAATTTCTCGGAATTTTCTGAGCACGAGACGAGACCCTAACAACCAATGTTTGCAGCCAACAATGCAGTTTTTCACTTAGCGGAGAGATTGTGGGGGACAATCACATTGCATGTTAGAGTAGTTGATTTCATCACCTGGGCATTGTTCGCTTGCCTTGGGCAAGCCTAGGTGCATGTTTTTTCATCTTACCTTTGTACCCAACATTTATATTAATATAATGGCTCAACTCACACAGTTTATAGAGATTTTTGGGTGTTTAATGTGTTGTAAATTTTGTGAGTTTGTTTTTTTTACTATACATGCTTTGCTTATCATTGTAAATTTCCATTAGGAATATTATAGAGAATGAAAACACAAGATCTGATAGTAAAACCATCAGAATACAAATCCATGCATTGGCCCCAACATTGTGGATATTAGGTCTAGTATACATATCAATCAACTAGAGATTTCTCTCCATGAACCAAGACACCTGGTCAAAACTTCTAATGGTGGCTGCTCCAGAGTTTGATTCTCCAAAATTTTGTACGATTGGAGCTCTAGAAACTAATGACAACCAAGCCACTTCCCTAGTTGATGATATGTAATATTAATGATACCATATACAAGTTGAACCCATTGGTATAAACACAATTAATACCTTCCAAGAAATCTGAGACAGGACTACAATGATCCCCAAAAGTTGTATAAATGCAAAAACCAAAGCTCCTAGTGGTGTAGGAATCAATGTGTCCATTGCACTTTGATTAGTTGATGCCTGATTCAGTATTCACCCAAATGGAGTTGCATCAATTGTGCAGATTGCTGAAAAGCTGATTGCTGATTTTAAGTCCAACCAGTGAAAGAAGCACAAAGCTCACAAGAACACATGAAGAGCTGCTTAATTTCAAAGCAACATAAACGAGAATGAGAAGGGATTTTCTAACAGGGGAACTCTCATTTTCTTTTCTAGGGGTTGCCCACGCCACCCAATAGTTACTAATTATTTGAAGTAGCTAGAATATTATTTGGGCCATTAGTATTATAGGTATCAAATTACCATTATATGCAACAATAATGTAAGACCAATATACCGACATGTTTACCCATCTTCCTTTACATCAACCCTTTCCCATAGTTGAAATTTATTCACCTCTCTGGAATTTGAGATGCACAGAGCCAAAATGGAGAAGCAATAGCTCGACATACTCAAACAAGCCATATTAACAAGGGCTTATCTGCACTACACTGCTACCCAACAAAACCAATGTTAAATATACAAGCACCTGCTCCAACTTTATATTATGTTGGTTCAAATTTTTTACTAAATGCAGAATATTTATATTGTCCTCTCAAGATTAGATTTATACATCCATGAAAGCGGTCCAACATTATCTGGCCAGACCCCTATGTTAAATGAGTTAGTGCTCTACCAAGCCACTAGAACCCAACCTCGAGTTACATACGAGTAAATTGGCATGGTTGGTTGCCTTTTCAAAACAATTGTTACTACATTCTCTATGCGGCTTCATGGAGAAAAATCCACAAAGCCTGGAAAGCTTTCTAATTTCAGATTGTTGTTGACAATTTGGTTGTTTGTGCTAAAATGAAATGTAGCACACATTAGATTTCATTCCCCTTGTAATGTTATTATTTCCATTGTGTTTGTGTTTTTCCTAGAAGAAAATTTAATAGGTCCTAGTTTTCTTTTGGCATGCACCTTTGTTTCTGGTAATATGCTTGTCTTTCTACTAAAAGTAAATCTAGCACATGTTAGATTTCTTTCACCTTTCAATGTTGCTATTGAGAATGCCTTGTGTCTATGATAGAAGAAAATCTAGCACAAAATAAATTTCTTTTTGCCCTGCAATATTGCTTTTGGAAATATACTTGTGTTTTTGCTAAAAGTAAATCCAGCATGAGCTAGATTTCTTTAACCTTGCCATGTTGTTATGTGCTTATGTTTTTGCTGTAGGAAAACTTAGCATGGGTTAGATTTTCTTCACCTTGCAATGGTGTTATTGACAATGTGCGCTTATTTATGCTAGAAGGAAATATATCACTCATTATACTTTCTTCATCTTACAATGTTGTAATGACAGAATGAAATCTAGCACATGTTAAATTTCTTTTGCTTGATAATGTTTCTGTTAGAAATAAGCTTGAGCTTTTGCTAAAAGTAAATATAGCACATTCTAGATATTTTTTGCCTTACAATGTTTGTTATGTGCTTGTGTTTGTGCTACAAGGAAATTTAGCATGCGTCAGAATTCAACTTGCAAAATTTTTATTGACAATGTGTTTGGGTTTGAGCTAGAAGGAAATTTAGCACGTGCTAGATTTGTTTCAAAATGCCATGTTGTGGTTGGCAATCTGGTTGTTTGTTGTAGAAGGAAATATGCTAGATTCTTTGACCTTGCAATGTGTTATTGGAAATATGCATGTGACTATGTTAGAAGGAAATTTAGCGCATGTTAGATTTCTTTTCTTGCAATGTTTCCACTGGCAATGTGCTTTAGCTTGTGCTAGAAGTAAATTTTGCATGTGTTAGACTTATTTAACCCTACAATGTTGTTATGTTCTTATGTGTGTGCTAGAAGGAAATCTAGCACGTCATAGATTTCTTTCATCTTATAATGTGCTTGTGTTGGGCTGTAAGGAAATATAACACATGTTAGATTTCCTTTGCCCTATAATGTTGTTGTTGTCAACATGCTTGTTTTTTTGCTAGAAGTAAATCTAGCATGCACTAGAATTCTTTCACCTTATAATGGGTTTGTGTGCTTGTCTTTATGCTAGAACGAAATCTTACAAACATTAGATTTCTTTCACCTTATAATTTTGTTATTGGAAACACGCTTATGGTGGGGCTAGAAGGAAATATAGCACACATTATGCTTCCCTCACCTTTGAATGTCATTGTGTTTGTGATAGAAATAAATCTATAGCATGCACTAGATTTCTTCTGTCCTTCAATGTTGTTATGTGCTAGAAGGAAATATAGCATGTGTTATATTTATTTCAATTTGAAACGTGTTTGTGTTTCTGTTGGAAGAAAATTGATCAAAAGTTAGATTTATTATACTCTACAATGTTGTTTTTGGAAACATGTTTGTATTTGTGGTAGACATGTTAGATTTGTGGTCACATTGACTATGTTAGAAGGAAATTTAGCACATGTTAGATTTCTTTTCTTGCAATGTTGTTTTTGTCAATGTGCTTTAGCTTGTGCTAGAAGTAAATTTTGCATGTGTTAGATTTATTTAACCCTACAATGTTGTTATGTTTGGGTTTGAGCTAGAAGGAAATTTAGCACGCGCTAGATTTGTTTCAGAATGCCATGTTGTGGTTGGCAATCTGGTTGTTTGTGCTAGAAGGAAATATGCTAGATTCTTTGACCTTGCAATGTTGTTATTGGAAATATGCATGTGACTATGTTAGAAGGAAATTTAGCACATGTTAGATTTCTTTTCTTGCAATGTTGTTATTGGCAATGTGCTTTAGCTTGTGCTAGAAGTAAATTTTGCATGCGTTAGATTTATTTAACCCTACAATGTTGTTATGTTTGGGTTTGAGCTAGAAGGAAATTTAGCACGTGCTAGATTTGTTTCAGAATGCCATGTTGTGGTTGCAAATCTGGTTGTTTGTGCTAGAAGGAAATATGCTATATTCTTTGACCTTGTAATATTGTTATTGGAAATATGCATGTGACTATGTTAGAAGGAAATTTAGCACATGTTAGATTTATTTTCTTGCAATGTTTCCACTGGCAATGTGCTTTAGCTTGTGCTAGAAGTAAATTTTGCATGTGTTAGATTGATTTAACCTTACAATGTTGTTATGTTTGGGTTTGAGCTAGAAGGAAATTTAGCACGCGCTAGATTTGTTTCAAAATGCCATGTTGTGGTTGGCAATCTGGTTTTTTGTGCTAGAAGGAAATATGCTAGATTCTTTGACCTTGCAATGTTGTTATTGGAAATATGCATGTGACCATGTTAGAAGGAAATTTAGCACATGTTAGATATCTTTTCTTGCAATGTTGTTATTGACAATGTGCTTTAGCTTGTGCTAGAAGTAAATTTTGCATGTGTTAGATTTATTTAACCCTGCAATGTTGTTATGTTCTTATGTGTGTGCTGGAAGGAAATCTAGCACGTCCTAGATTTGTTTCATCTTATAATGTGCTTGTGTTGTGCTGTAAGGAAATCTAGCACATGTTAGATTTCCTTTGCCCTATAATGTTGTTGTCAACATGCTTGTTTTTTTGCTAGAAGTAAATCTAGCATGCACTAGAATTATTTCACCTTATAATGGGTTTGTGTGCTTGTCTTTATGCTAGAAGGAAATCTTATAAACATTAGATTTCTTTCACCTTATAATTTTATTATTGGCAACACGCTTATGGTGGGGCTAGAAGGAAATATAGCACACATTACGTTTCCCTCGCCTTTGAATGTCATTGCGTTTGTGATAGAAATAAATCTATAGCATGCACTAGATTTCTTCTGTCCTTCAATGTTGTTATGTGCTAGAAGGAAATATAGCACATGTTAGATTTATTTCAATCTAAAACGTGTTTGTGTTTGTGTTGGAAGAAAATTGATCACAAGTTAGATTTATTATACTCTACAATGTTGTTGTTGGAAACATGTTTGTATTTGTGGTAGACATGTTAGATTTGTGGTCACATTGACTATGTTAGAAGGAAATTTAGCACATGTTAGATTTATTTTCTTGCAATGTTGTTATTGTCAATGTGCTTTAGCTTGTGCTACAAGTAAATTTTGCATGTGTTAGATTTATTTAACCCTACAATGTTGTTATGTTTGGGTTTGAGCTAGAACGAAATTTAGCATGCGCTAGATTTGTTTCAGAATGCCATGTTGTGGTTGGCAATCTGGTTGTTTGTGCTAGAAGGAAATATGCTAGATTCTTTGACCTTGCAATGTTGTTATTGGAAATATGCATGTGACTATGTTAGAAGGAAATTTAGCACATGTTAGATTTATTTTCTTGCAATGTTGTTATTGGCAATGTGCTTTAGCTTGTGCTAGAAGTAAATTTTGCATGTGTTAGATTTATTTAACCCTACAATTTTGCTATGTTTGGGTTTGAGCTAGAAAGAAATTTAGCACGCGCTAGATTTGTTTCAGAATGCCATGTTGTGGTTGCAAATCTGGTTGTTTGTGCTAGAAGGAAATATGCTAGATTCTTTGACCTTGCAATGTTGTTATTGGAAATATGCATGTGACTATGTTAGAAGGAAATTTAGCACATGTTAGATTTCTTTTCTTGCAATGTTTCCACTAGCAATGTGCTTTAGCTTGTGCTAGAAGTAAATTTCGCATGTGTTAGATTGATTTAACCTTACAATGTTGTTATGTTTGGGTTTGAGCTAGAATGAAATTTAGCACGTGTTAGATTTGTTTTAGAATGCCATGTTGTGGTTGGCAATCTGGTTGTTTGTGCTAGAAGGAAATATGCTAGATTCTTTGACCTTGCAATGTTGTTATTGTAAATATGCATGTGACTATGTCATAAGGAAATTTAGCACATGTTAGATTTCTTTTCTTTCAATGTTGTTATTGGCAATGTGCTTTAGCTTGTGCTACAAGTAAATTTTGCATGTGTTAGATTTATTTAACCCTACAATGTTGTTATGTTTGGGTTTGAGCTAGAAGGAAATTTAGCACGTGCTAGATTTTTTTCAGAATGCCATATTGTGGTTGGCAATCTGGTTGTTTTTTGTAGAAGGAAATATGCTAGATTCTTTGACCTTGCAATGTTGTTATTGGAAATATGCATGTGACTATGTTAGAAGGAAATTTAGCACATGTTAGATTTCTTTTGTTGCAATGTTTCCACTGGCAATGTGCTTTAGCTTGTGCTAGAAGTAAATTTTGCATGTGTTAGATTTATTTAACCCTACAATGTTGTTATGTTCTTATGTGTGTGCTAGAAGGAAATCTAGCACGTCCTAGATTTGTTTCATCTTATAATGTGCTTGTGTTGTGCTGTAAGGAAATCTAGCACATGTTAGATTTCCTTTGCCCTATAATGTTGTTGTTGTCAACATACTTGCTTTTTTGCTAGAAGTAAATCTAGCATGCACTAGAATTCTTTCACCTTATAATGGGATTGTGTGCTTCTCTTTATGCTAGAAGGAAATCTTACACACATTACATTTCTTTCACCTTATAATTTTGTTATTGGCAACACACTTATGGTGAGGCTAGAAGGAAATATAGAAAAAATTATGTTTCCCTCACCTTTGAATGCCATTGTGTTTGTGATAGAAATAAATCTATAGCATGCACTAGATTTCTTCTGTCCTTCAATGTTGTTATGTGCTAGAAGGAAATATAGCATGTGTTAGATTTATTTCAATTTGAAACGTGTTTGTGTTTGTGTTGGAAGAAAATTGATCACATGTTAGATTTATTATACTCTACAATGTTGTTGTTGGAAACATGTTTGTATTTGTGTTAGACATAAGTCTAGCACTCGCTAAATTTCATTCACTCTATAATGTTGCTATGTGCTTGTGTTTGTGCTAAAAGAAAATCTAGCACATGTTATATTTCTTCTACATTGCAATGTTGTTATTAGTAACATCTTTGTGTTTAGGCTAAAAGGAAATATGACATGTGCTAGATTTTTTTTTTGTCCTGCATTGTTGTTGTTAGAAATATTTATATGTTTGTGTTAGAAGTAAATATAACACAAGCTAAATTTTTCTCAACCTACAATTTTGTTATGTGATAATGTTTCCATTAGAAGGAAATCTAGTATGCATTAGATTTCTTTCACCTTGTAATTTTATTATTTTCAATGTGCTTTTGTTTCTGATACGAAGAAATCTAACCTGTGTTAGATTTGTTTTGCCCAACAATGTTGTTGTTGACAATATGTTTCTGAATTTGTACAAGAAGGAAATCTACTATGTGTTATATTTTCTTCACAATGGCATCTTATTTTTGACAATCTAGTTATTTATGCTAGAAGGAAATCTAATTCTTTGCATTGTTTTTATCTGAAAATGTGTTTATGTCTATGCTAGAAGGAAATTTTGCAGACACTAGATTTATTTTTTCTTGCATTGTTGAAAATATGGTTGTGTTTTTGATAGAAGTAAATCTAACATATGCTACATTTCTTTCACCTTGCAATGTTGTTATGCACTTTTGCCTATGATAGAATGAAATATAGCGCAAGTTAGATTTCTTTCACCTTACAATGTTATTATTGGCAATGTGACTTTGTTTGTGCTAGAAGAACATCTTGTGGGTGCTACATTTCTTTTTCCTTACAATGAAGTTATTGGTAATATCCCCGTGTTTATGCTAGAAGTAAATCCAACATGTATTAGGTTTCTTTAACCGTACAATGTTGTTATTTTCTTATGTTTGTGTTGTAAGGATATGTTGCATGTGCCAGATTTCCTTTTACCCTGTTGCAATGTTTATGTTGGCAAGGTGCTTATGTTTGTGCTAGAAGTAAATCTAGCACACGCTAAATTTCTTTCACCTTGCAATGTTGACGTGAGCTTTTATTTATTCTAGAAGGAAACGTGGCATGCTTAAAGTTCTTTCACCTAGCAATGTTGTTATTGGCAATGTGCTCATGTCTTTATTAGAAAAAAATCTAGCATGCGCTTCATTTAATTTTGTTAGCAATATTGTTGTTGGCAATGTGCTCGTGTTTTTTCTAGAAGTAATTCTACCAAATGCTAGATTTATTTTACCGTACAATGTTCTTAAGTGTTTGTTTTTATGCTAAAATTAAATTTAACATGCGTTAGATTTCTTTCACCTTGCAACATTTTTATAGACAATGTGCTTGTGTTTGTGATATAGGGTAATATAGAATGCTTTTTTTCACAATGCAATGTTGTTGGAAACATGCTTCTATTTGTCCCATATTTCATTCTTAGACTGCATATTCCATACAAAGGGCCTTCTGGTCATTTGAGGGTTTAACATTTCTTATATTGTAACAACAATCTACATAGGCATGGACTAAAACCTCATTGTCTTAAAAAAGCAAGGACAAATTTCGCAAGCATGGAGATGTCCTAGGAAAGATTATTGTTGCAATGTATTTTTTGACAATGTGTTTGTGTTTGTGATAGAAGGAATTTCATCATGCACTAGATTTACTATACAATGCAATGTTGTTGGAAATCTCTTGTATGCGATAGAAAAAATTCTTCAATGTGTTTGCCTTTTTACAGTCTCTATAGCAAAATAAGAATATACATGACTAAAAGATAAATTGTGTATAAACATGATGTTGTCGTAGTATCTACTATTGTTGTCTTTTGGTAACGTGCTTAATAATGCTTGTGCTAGAAGGAAAGCTAGTAGGTGCTAGCTTTCTTATAGAAATAATTAAAATAATATAATAAATTATTTAGGGGTGGAACCCTTTTTCTAATCAACACCATGATTAGCTATTATTGTGAGTTCTACACTTGTTATTGTTTTTGTTCATTTTGTTACAAATACAATGATGCAAGTAGTGGTAGTATTTATAAATTCATATTTTTTTTTTCGATAATTTGAAACTATAATAATAGTTTCTTACTTTATTTTCAGAAACCATGGACCCTCAAGCTAGTGGGAATTCAAAGGAATCGTCCAAGGAAAAAGGAAGTTCACCAAGTACAACATCAAAATCTTTAAATGGTATGACAATTTTAAAATTAGTTTGTACTTTGTTACAATGGTTGCCAATAAATGATTATTGATTAATGAAGTTCATGTTATCCTTATTTTTTAACAAAACTTGCATATTCTTTTAGCTTCTTTGCTTTTGTGCATATGTATGAAATGAGATGTCATAGAAGATGAATTCACATTTTTTTTTAATTCATTTAATTTTTTTTTCACAATGCAATGTTGTTGTTGGAAACATGCTTCTATTTGTCCCATATTTCATTCTTAGACCACATATTCCATACAAAGGGCCTTCTAATCATTTTAGGGTTTAACATTTCTTATATTGGAACAAGGAGCTACGTAGGCATGGAATAAAAATTCATTGTCTTCAAAAAGTAAGGACAAATTTCGCAAGCATGGAGATGTCCTAGGAAAGTTTATTGTTGCAATGTTTTTTTTGACAATGTGTTTGTGTTTGTGATAGAAGGAATTTCATCATGCACTAGATTTTCTTTACAAGCAATGTTGTTGGCAAAGGCTAGTATGTGATAGAAAAAATTCTTCAATGTGTTTGCCTTTTTATGGTCTCTATAGCAAACTAAGAATATAAATGACTATAAAAGATAAATTTTGTGTAAACATGATGTTGTTGTGGTATCTACTATTGTTGTTATTTATTCATAGTGTATTGTTTTCTCTTGGTAATGTGCTTAATGCTTGTACTAGAAGGAAAGCTAGCAGGTGCTAGCTTTCTTATAGACACAATTAAAAGAAATATTGTTGTTATTTATTCACAGTGTATTGTTGTCTCTTAGTAACGTGCTTAATGCTTATACTAGAAGGAAAGCTAGCAGGTGCTAGCTTTCTTATAGACACAATTAAAAGAACATAATAAATTATTTAGGGGTGGCACCCTTTCTCTAATCAACACGATGATTAGCTATTATTGTGAGTTCTACACTTGTTATTGTTCTTGTTCATTTTGTTACATATACAATGATGCAAGTAGTGGTAGTATTTATAAATTCATATTTTCTTTCGATAATTTGAAACTATGATAATAGTTTCTTACTTTATTTTCAGAAACCATGGACTATGAAGCTAGTGGGAATTCAAAGGAATCATCAAAGGAAAAAGGAAGTTCACCAAATACAACACCAAAATCTTTAAATGGTATGACAATTTTAAAATTAGTCTGTACTTTGTTACAATGGTTGCTAATAAATTATTGTTGATTAATGAATTTTGTGTAAACATGATGTTGTTGTAGTATCTACTATTGTTGTTATTTATTCGCAGTGTATTGTTGTCTCTTGGTAACGTGCTAAATGCTTGTACTAGAAGGAAAGCTAGCAGGTGCTAGCTTTCTTATAGACACAATTAAAATAACTATTGTTGTTATTTATTCACAGTGTATTGTTGTCTCTTGGTAACATGCTTAATAATGCTTGTACTAGAAGGAAAGCTAGTAGGTGCTAGCTTTCTTATAGGCACAATGAAAAGAACATAATAAATTATTTAGGGGTGGCACCCTTTCTCTAATCAACACCATGATTAGCTATTATTGTGAGTTCTACACTTGTTATTTTTCTTGTTCATTTTGTTACACATACAATGATGCAAGTAGTGGTAGTATTTATAAATTCATATTTTCTTCGATAATTTGAAACTATGATAATAATTTCTTATTTTATTTTCAGAAACCATGGACTATGAAGCTAGTGGGAATTCAAAGGAATCATCAACGGAAAAAGGAAGTTCACCAAATACAACACAAAAATCTTTAAATGGTATGACAATTTTAAAATTAGTCTGTACTTTGTTACAATGGTTGCTAATAAATGATTACTGATTAATGAAGTTCATGTTATCCTTATTTTTAAAGAAAACTTGCATATGCTTTGAGCTTCTTGCTTTTGTGCATATGTATGAAATGAGATGTTATATAATATGAATTTATATTGTTTCTTAATTAATTTAATTTTTTACCATTATAAATTCTTACAAATGTTTGCAGATGCTAAGAACTATGGTACAAAATGTGAGATTCTAAAAATATATTTTATATTCATTTTCAAATAATTTGACAAAATTCTAGTATGCAATTTACAACTTAATGAATTTTGATTTATTATTGAATAATCTCCTACCAAATATTGCTATTAAAAATTGAAATCGACCATGTTAGTTGGATTTTCCACATTAAAGATCCACTTTTACACAAAAACACATGCAAATAGCGCTAGGAGTGGGTTTTAATGTGGAAACCCCATACTAACATGGGTATTTTGCTTTTCCTAACAATTTTAGCTTTGTGATTAAGGTTGTTTAATAATATTTTGTATTTCATGACTTCCATATTTGTTTTGTTTTGTTTGTTGTTGTTGTTTATGTCCATAAGCTGTGGAATCTCGTGTCCCTGAAATTCCAAGTAAAGGAGTGAAGAAAATGCGAAAAACAAGTGATATACAAAAAATGTCTCCTTCAATTGGTATGGTTGTTTTATATTTTATGTATACTCTCTTATAATTTTGTTTTTCCTAACAATTTTAGCTAGGTGATTACTTTTGGTGTTATATAGTAAACTTGCATAAAACATGTACTCCTTTATTATTGTGTATGTAAAGAAAATAGTGTATTATAAGGTTAGTTAATAATCTTTGGTGTTTCATGCCTTCCATAATTTATTTATTTCTTTATTTTATTTTTCATAAGTTGTGGAATCTTGTGTGCCTGAAAATCCAAGTAAAGGAGTGAAGAGAAAACGAAAAACAAGTGATATACAAACAACGTCTCCTTCAATTGGTATGGTTGTTTTATATTTTATGTATACTCTCTTATAAATGGTTAGGTTAGGTGGTCTTGTAAATTTTAAAATAACATTACATGACAATATTTGGAATTTTAATTTCATTTTGATTTATGCAAATACTTTTTATTTTTATTTTTGTATGCAGAATCGGTTGGCACCAAAGCAAGTGAAATGTTATAGTGATCATCTAAGAAAAAGAAAAAATCAACTCAAATGAAAGTATCAATAACACCTTCAACTTCCACCTTTGAAATGATTTAAAAATACAACACATCTAATAAATATGAGTTTTTGCAAGATTGGTATGTCTAGATAGAAACTCCCATGAATATGTATCCTGATATGTACTTATTTGGATCCATCGATGAAAAAGAACTTGAGATATTAGGAATAATTATTAATTGTTATGCTTACAATGAAAATGACATTGAATTTCAAGTGGAGGTGATTAAAGAAAATGAAGTAAAATTAATTTCTTGTCAAGTGGAGTGTACGAAATTTAGACCAGATTTGATTGAAGCTTCAAGTAAAAATTCACCAAATACGATAAAGAATTCAATGTTTAAGTTGGATAACTATGAGAGTTTTGCTACATCTGGATTGAATAGTTGCATAGATCTTTTAGAACACATCACTACAGTTCTAAGATACCGCTATGTAAGATGTAAAAAAACATCATATGTACTTCTTTATTTACAACAAAAAGGAAAACTTCTTGAAAAAATACGAGATGATAAACTCGATTGTCATTTAATTGCTTTGAGAAGAGTATATTTATCTGAATTAGAAGAGAACACTATTGAAAGTGATTTCAAACCTGCTACAAAATTTCAAAAAGCTAGGAAAGTTGAATTTGAGACAACAAAACTTGTAGATCAATGTGATGAAATTCATGAAGCTTTCAAGCATTGCTATGTATTTTCAAACACCTTTAGTAGAAAGGTGGATGTTGTAAGATGTAGAGAAGCCCCCAAAGTGTTTAAATTGAGATCACGAGATGATTTAAATGTTCAAGTATTAGTGAAATCATTCCTAGAGAAATTTAAAACCTCATTGCCTGATGCTCTTCTGATACCATTTGACATCAATGACTTCGATCCATTAGTGAAATCTATCAAAATTATAATGAGACAGATTTAAATGCTAATAATATCAATTTTTGGATAATTGATGGCCAACACACCATTCAGGTAGCGAAAGAAATTTTATCAAATCCTAAATATAATGTATCTATGGTGGCGAAACAAAAATATAAAAAATGCAATGCTCGATTCTTGCGTCCATCAATTGAACCCATTGAGGTGATTCACATTTGTTGTCAACTAAATTCTGCCAATATGGTATTCTACAAAACTCCATTTATTGATTGTGTTTGATCAGTAAGAAATTTCTTAATTGCCAATGACAAATTAAAGAAAAGGAGGATTGGATGTTCCAAGACAACTGAAGACAAGGTACATTATTTTATTGTTTTTGCATTTAACATTTAAAGTCAATAATATGTGTCATATTTTCTCATATTTGTAATGAATTCTAATTAGTTTAATCCTTTTTAATTTCATCTCTACTTGAATTTTTGTTAATTTATATGTATGATTTTATCAGGTCGATGATGAAATGTTGTGCTCCTTCTTCGACTGTCCAATTACAATTTTTTCTGATAAAAAAATTCTCTTATATCTTAATCAAGATATTTGGGATAAGTGGGACATTGTCTTTAATTGTTACCAACTATGCACATTAAAGTGTTCTCCAAACCAACCTGACTTTGAGAACTACAAGAAGAACAATCTACACAGTTTGACAGCGGCTACTTTTCATCCCCTTCAGGGATTAACCATAGAAGAAATTGGTTTAGCAGCAGAAAATTTATTGAATGGAACCATTTGGTTTTCTATTCCACCTAATCATCCAACAGATGCCATAAAATTAAAAGATTATTTTTCTAAATTGAAAACCAACAGAACAATATTGGATGCAATGGTTGCATATTGTCAAAGTCATGATGAGAAATTGAATGATAAGACTCTTACCACATTCAATATTCTTGAGCATTATGAAATTAACGAGCTCATATTTTCCAATTTCTGCAAAACTGTGGAGGGGTATACTTATGTAAAAGGAACATGAATTACAAAGATAGATTCCCTTTCTAAACAAGCATGTGGAGTCCTTGACAGAATGATAAAAGAATCAACAAACATTCAACATATTGACAACAATTTTGAATTTGGTTGTCATTTTGGAGGGCCTGATCTTTTGTCAACACTTTTGCACTCTTTTCCATGTTAGTTGTAGCCAATTTTACATACTGACCTTGTCGACCATAATCAACCTTGCTAATCCTATTCAACCATTAATGTACATCAACACTAACATTAATGTAACATCATCCATGGTCAACCACAATTGAAAAATATTAATGTGACAAGGATCAACATTAATGCGACACCAACATGGATCATGTTAACCCAAGATCTATCAATCACTGATAGAGGTCAAAACTCTTAAGGTGTAAATATTTTTTAGATTGCAAAACTTGAAGAAAGGTTTGCACATTAAGAGATTTGATCCCTCTCGTACTTGATAGATTCAGATTTAACATGGATCTATGTTGATTATATATATATATATATATATATATATATATATACAACTCCATGCTAAGCATGGAAGGAATTGTGAATTTCCTTTCATCTTGAACAACACACTAATAAAATGTTTTAACCATAAAATATTTTGTTTTTTTGTTTCATTTGATTTATAGAATATATATAGTCTTGCTCTATATATATATATATGTATGTGTGTGTAGATATTTACATTGATTTAAATTTTTTTGTTATTAATAATTATTATAAATGTTACATCTTGATATCAATAGAAGGAATTACATATCTCCTTCATCTTATGTAACAAAAAAATATTTAATGTTTTAACCATAAAAAGCTTTTTTATTTTTTTTATTTTGTTTCATTTTCTCTATAGAATATATATAGTCTCGCTCTTTATATATATATATATATATTTTCTTCTTATTAATAATTATTATAAATGTTACATCTCAATATCAATAGAAGGAATTACATATCTCCTTCCTCTTATGTAACACAACAATATTTAATGTTTTAACCATATGTTTTTTTTTTTAATATATATAGTCTTTCACCCTTTCTATCTCTTTATACACACACTTCTCCTTCATCTTAAGAAACACACTAACAAAGTATTTTAACCATTATAATTTTTTTTTTCCTTTACTTTTTATAATATATACAATATTTTTCTTTCACAAGCTCTCTCTATACATAAAATAATATTTGCATTGACTATTTTTATTATTATTATTTATTTTTTTAAACGTTATATCTCAATTCCATATTAAGCATTGAAGGAATTATAAATGCTCCCCATACCCTGAGTTAGAAAGTATATACTTAAATATTTTAAGCATATTGAAATATTTCATTAATAATCTACATTCAAATTTATTAGTCACTAATATTTTTAAAAACTACATATAACCTTCATATTAATAATTGAATAAATTACACATCTAGTTACAATGGAAAGTGAAAATATAAGCAATTTTTAAATTCCCCCCTCTATATAAAGTTGATATATTTTATTTATGGGTTATATATATATATATATATATATATATATATATATATATATATATATATATATAAGACTTTTAAATATCACATGTCACCTGAACACAAAATGAAGTACACATTGACATTGAACCGTAATATCAATATTATTTTTAAATTCTACGTGTTAGTAATGCAAGAATTACACATCTCCTTCACACTCACACTCAAAAGTCAAAAACAATTATACCTTTTTTTTTTTACTATCAATTACAATATCTCTTTATATAAATTTGATGTAAAATTAAAGTGAAAATTGAAATATTTTTTATTACTATTTTCTAATAATATTTTATTATTTTTAAATAAAAAATTAAGGGAGAAATCTCCATGAACGGTAGAGAGTCTTTTTGTCCAATAATTAAACTTAAATGAAATATTCTAGAATATTTATGATTGAGATTTATTTCTAAAATAATTAGATTCTTTTTTCCTTTTTAATTAAAACTTTGATAATTGAATGTATTTATAAAATAGTTACACTATTTTTTCCTTTTTAATTAAATTGATTAATTAAAATACTTACACTATTTTTACATTTTTCATATAATATGTATCATTTTCCACTTTTCATATATCTATTCACAACATCAATTTCAAAAATAATAATTGACATGGTTCATGAATCAACCAGTTAGCTTTGCTAATGTGATTTTGCTAGTCGATAATAGGTAAGACAATGAAACATCAAATGATGTAGTGCAACTCATTGCTTATTTATATTGGCTGGAATGGCAAGCACTCACTTCAGAAATGCGTAAAAACAAATAGTGTACAACAATTTCCAGAATGGTGGAAAGAATCGCTAGAAGACACTCTCCTGCGTAGTATTTCATGCTAAGAGAGACATGGAACCAAACGTTGATGCTACAATGCATTGTTTTTTGCACAAAGAGGAAAAGAATTATAGCTTTGGAAATCGAATGAAGAGAAATTAAAGACAAGTCTGTGAAGTATTTCATGCTGAGAGAGACATGCAACCAAACGTTGATACTATAATGCATTGTTTTTTCCACAAAGAGGAAAAAGATCGTAGCAAATCAAATGAAGAAAAATTAAGGACAAGCGGGACATCGCTTCGAAGATTTCTCTATACGTTGGGTGTTTTTACTTAATTGTCTATGTTTTCCAAACGTGACTTTTGATGCAATGTATCAAATTTCTAAAGCAAAAATACCTTAGTTGTTCGAAGTATTAAATATTCGATATAATTCCCGAGAATTTAGCTAGAAAAACGTAAAAAATTCACATGAATTAGCACCTTTCAGCTTTATCTCATCGTTCATAGAGCCAAAATCCTTTGACATACACCTTCACAACAATTTCAATGGAAATGAATAGGAGCTACCAACACCAACAAATATGTATGCAATAGGAGCTTTATCTACCCGTTATGTTGTTGGCCATGGACATCGAATAACTTCTCTTCAGAAGTGATTTCTGGATGTATTGGTATATGGGGTTTTTCTCGCTGTTTTAAATAACAGTTTGAGAATGTATTGATGATCATGTACTGTTATATTTTTAATATATACAGCGTTTTTTTCCTTCTGAAAAAAAAAAAAAAAGAAATACATCAAAATTCTGCCTTCACGAAATGTCACTAACCAATTTCTTCTAAAATTACTCATCTCGTCAAACTCAAATAAAATTTTGAGCATGTTAGCGCTGGAATCAACACTTGGACTGCTTCAAGTGCTTGACCAGTCACATCCTAAAATATAAGGCAATTTAATGATTTGGATTATATAATTGGTAGGTGGTTTAAGCTCTCAATCGCTAAAAAGGGATTTCAGTCAAATTCACTGTCACACTAATGAGGGTATTGAGTCTTGATATGGTAGCAAAAGGTAAGTTTGTAGATTATGGAAGGAAGAAAGTGTGGAATAGCAAAAGGGATAGTGGGTCTACAAGGCAGAAATCCACTGCTTTGATGAAAAATAACACAAGAACTAGTTTGACAAAACATCAATAAGAGAATGCTATCTCAAGACTTACAATATTCTTATTGAATATCATGAAAAGTTACTGTCATATGGAATGCTCTTTAAACAGTCATTATTCTCATCTCATCAAGAAATATCACTAAGTAAGACTCATAAAAGTTGATAAGATGCATGAACATACCATGAGGCTCATAAAAACATATAACAATATTTGGAATTACAAACTAGAATTGAAGATCTTTAGGTATGAAAACACATAAGAGAGATTAACAATACACATATCAAGAGGACAATAAGTCCTCAAAAGTCTTCTCCATTTCATTAATTGAAAAAAGTACACTGACCACATGAGTATAAGATTCACAAACCATGAACATTTTCTCCATTGAGTTTCATCATATATATACAAGAGATATTATGTTGACATTTCCACAAAAAGTGTGAATATGTTCTAAAGAAGTTATTACATTCCTATACAAAAGGTAAGGCTTATCCTTAACCTTAATATAAAGTAGTGCATCATAAATAAAATAAACATGATGGCATATTGTCCAAAGTGGTTGGAATGATGTGGCAAGCTGGTGGTAGACTGCTCCTCTTTTCTGGTATAGCCACTTCCTTAAAAAGTGCAACTAACTACTGAAGATGACATGTGGCTGTTTCCCCAAAAAGTGGAAAACAAAATTCTAAAATTTGGAAGGGAACTTGATTAATTGACACCTGGAAGCATCTTCTTCTGTTGATAATGCATGCATGTAACTACTCCTCAGTAGCACCCTTCGATACTTGAACAAAAACTGCCTCCACTTCCTTCATACAAAAACTCAGGAAATAATAGCTGCCCTTTTCAAAATTAGGCAGCTATTACCAGAAATTATGCAAATAGCTACGTTTGTTGATTGAGCCAAAAATGTGTGAGCCTCTCCTGAAAGGATTAAATAAAATCAAGTATTGAAGCAAAGATTTTGAGAGACTCTGCCTTAGTGAGCCTTTTAGTTCTTTTTCCTATATGCTTTTGTTTCTGAGCTCTGGTCTTCTTGACTTCTTTTCCTGGGCTTTCATCAACATTGATGATTTCATCTCTCAGTCTAGGATTAGCAATGAGTTTGCTATTTAGTCTAAGCTTGTTTTTAGGCCTAGTGTGAGGCCTTTTGAGGTATGGGTTGGGAATGTAGGAAACCCTTCTTCTCTTCTGCATCATACTACTAGACTGACCTTCTTCATACCCTGTCTCTAAGAAATCTTCATTAGTGTTGTCTTCTTCGAAGGATGAATAACAAACATTCTTATCCTTTCTCCTGGTAGATGTATTGGATGTTTTGAGAGAAGAAAAAAACTAAGCTAGTGTTGGTTCCTCTTCTGAAGGGGTGTCCCTGTTTTCTTCTTGCTCTTCTGCAACTGCTGGAATAGAGTGTTGAACTGGAATAGGCACTTGAATTGATACTGGAACTGATATTTGAATTGGTACTTCAGGGTTGGCTTCCTATGAATTTTCCTCTCCTAGGATCAACCTTCTTATGCCTCTATATCTTGAGGAAGAAGCTATGTTTTCCTCACATGTAGACTTAACTCCTTTGCTAGGTTGAGTTTTCCCTTGCTTGAATCTCATGGAATGTTCTCTGATGAATGTTGCTAAAGTATGAGGCCCCTTTGGAGTTTTCCTCACATAAACCTTTTCTACTGGATGTACCATGGGTATGTGAGTGACAGGTTCAATTCTAGCTCTCTTAGCTGAACTTCTAGTTTGCTTACTAGTTGATGGGATGGACTGAGCTGATTGTGAACTATTTGGCAGAGGTGTTGTGCCAGTTTTTTCATGGGCATTTTGGTTCTTGGGTCTCCCTACCCTCCTCATAGAGTTGATACTTCCAAATCCCTCCTATGTTAGGAATTTATCCCAGGTAGTATTTTTCTTCTTAAGGTGACAGGCAATCAACATTTTGATTAAACACCTATGATAGAGGTTATGCAGGGAATAGTTAGGGATTTTCTGCAACTTCAAAGACATTTTAAGCAAGGATCTGTATAGAAAGAAAGGCATATTCAAAGGTTTGACACTTGAGATATGAGAGATAAATATCATTTGGTATTGGTGGACAGAGGAGAATCTACCTTCACATGTAATGTAGCATTGCACAGTGGTTATTACATGTTGCCATTCCGCTCTAAAACAAGAAATATGCACAGTTGGAGTCCATTTGACATTCACATGCTCCGGTTTGAGGAAAGGACTTACTTTTGTTTGCAACATTTTCTTCTTGAACCAGCGTTCTCTGGTGGCCAAGGTTTGAGTAGCTCTAGCTATGATGGTTTCATAGATTTTGAAATTCTTGCTTCCAAGCTTGACTTTCTCCCCATCAAAACTCTTAGCAAAGGCTTGTACTAAAGCTACATTTTCTCCCGAAAATTTCTGCAAAAAATTATACCAGCCTGCTGTCTTAAATTGGGGCTTTGCTCTAGCATAAAAAAACCTGGTGTTTTCTAGCTTAGACAGGTTAACGTTCCCACCTTTTCCCATTCTTCTCAACACCTATCCCTCTTTATGCACAACTATTAAACCTGAAGGTAAAACCCTACACGTAGCCCTGATTTTCTTCTTTAGAATGATAAACTGGTTGCTAGAGGACGTGACTCCGTTAGCTGTAACATCCACAGAGAACCTCGGTCAAGAGAACAATGAACCTAACCCTCTGAATCTATGCCTTTAATCACCATATGGTGTAATGGAATGATTTGAAATGATTCAAATACAAGCGCTAAGTCACCCCATAACACATAACATTCCACTCCATCATTTAATAATTGATACCTTATACCTTAATTTTCGCTCCAACCTTAATAAGGTAGTTATAGGTTAGCCTTGTAAGTAATTTAATCATTCATCTATAATAATTCTCCTAAGTAAAAAATAATTACTCTTTTAAAAAGAATAATCATGCCATAACATAGAAGATCTTCAATCAATTTCAAAGAGGAATGATCTTTTCCCTGAAAATACTCCTTGCAACTCCTTATCCAGTTCCGGAGAAATATCTACCTTTATCTTTGTATTGCAATGTAACCAAAATTCAGAGAAATAGCTACCCTTTTCTCTGTGTCGCCAATGAAAATAGGTTCCTGAAGAAACAATTGCCCTTTTCTCTATGTCACCAATGTGACCTTCAATTTGGAGAAATAACTGCCCTCTTTTATCACTGTGTTACCTGTTAGGGTCCTATAATAATAGGATTCATAATTTTGAATTGCTATAATCTTGTAATATTGTACATACCTTTGCCTTATGCAAATGTTTTCCCATTTAAAAAATGAAAAGAGGGTAGGTCCTAAAAGAACAATCAAAGGACCAAAAGAAAAAGATAAAAAAATAATATAAAATATAAACCCCACAAAAAGAAATAGAATAAATTTTGAAAGTGTTGCACATTCAAATGCCACTATTATTAGTTTATTTTATGCAAATAAAATGGTGTGCAACTTATCCAAAATGCCACAATTCATGATAATCATACATTTTAATCTTGATTATTCATGCTTTAAATTTCATGTTGATAGTTAGTGAATAAGATCTGGCCGAACCATTTAATCTTGGCAGATCAGTAGTTAGGTAGAGAATAAAAGAGCTCATCAGTTTAATCTGAGCCTTTGGAAGTTATAAGGTTAGAAGTAGATAGTTTGCTTATTAAAAGAAAATAAAGGGTCAGCAAGCTCAAATGCGCCCAATAAAGGAAATAAAATGTTAGGATAAAAATAGGTAGGTAGATTACTTTCACAAGCATTGGAAAGCATCATTCTGGTTCATCTCATATCATTAACATCTTTCTAACCATTTCCCCTTGCCTAAACATCCTATTTCGACTCTTGGAAATCATTTCCCCTTGTAAAAGACCCCTTTCCCCTTCCTAAAAGACCCCTTTCCTTAGGTGAAAAACCTATTTTCATTACTAATACCCATTCTCCTAACTAAACTCCACCTTTTTAAAATTAAAAATGCAAAAACCCACTTCTCCAAAAGTTTGCAGTGTTTAATATTTCATATTGGGTCCCACTTCCAAAATCCTTTCCCGATATTATTTAAACCCATTCTATATACTAAACCCATTCCCGCTATCATATATTCTCAAACCCTTTATATCATTTTAGTATATAGTTTTACATATTATATTAACTCCTGCGTTATAAATATCCCAATCCCGTTATATATATTTAAACCATTTTGTTTAAAAACCCTTCCCCTCCGCTATATTTCATTAATTCCTCGCTTATTATATATCCCCAACCCTTTTCTTATTACATTCCCCTTCGCCGATTAACTCCCGAACCCACCTCTTGAACCACACATAACTCATTCGACTGTCCGATCTCTGATATTTAAATCCAATGACCCTCACATGCTTTCGCGCTCCTCGACAACCTGATGTTTAAAACCACAAGGAGATGCGAAATGGGCAGTTTGGCCTATCCCTTCCTTTTCCATGTGGCAACACCTCATTTCATCGCACTCCCCTCCTTAAAACCGCCTGACCACTTTTTGCAGTGCGATAAACCGCTTACCTGTCGACCCCGTGTTGTGTTGAACCATCATGCCACCTGTCCGCTGGTCCACTGTGTGATGCATTGCCTATCAACCTTGCGTGCAATAAACTCCCGACTGTTACATTCAATTGTTTATCTCTGTTTGAATTGTATAAACCAGAATATCATTGCCAACGTCGAATTGAAAACCCATTGTAGTTCAGACTCGTTTCACAGTCTTCCCCCATTCCCAGAAGCCATTACCCTTCTCGGAAAAACTGTGTTTCATTAACTATTGGTTTATTTTTGCAGGTGATCACACAAGACCTGGAGAAACAATTTTGATACTAGTCACAAAAACAGTTTTCTCCGGACTCTTAGCATCTAAATTCAAAAGCTTCATTCAACAACAGTTTGCATACAAAGAGAAAAACAAATCAAATCAGAGACAGAGAAGAACGAGGAAATTTACACAATGATGGTTAAAACAAAGATGAAATCATTTTCACCAGCACAACGAAAATTTATTCGAAGATAAAATTTACAAATAGCAGGATGAAAATAAAAAATTAGTTGATGAAGTTTACTATGCCAGGTAAAAGAACAGTCATTGTAAAAGAGAAATAGAACAGACAGATAAAGTAAAGACCGATGAAGGACAAAGTTTAAAGATCAAAAGAAAAGTTAAAAGGTAAGTCAGAAGAAGAAGATAGCGTGAGAGATAAACCAGCACAAGAGAAACAAACAGATAACATCAATCAAATAAAATAGGGACAACTTTCAGTCAATTGAAAGGTGTCACTACTTTTTAGCATCCAGATATTTTATTTCCAGGAATAAATCCTAATTATTAAATAGGATAATTTGTATTTATTTTTGTATAAATAATTCAGTCATTCGAAGTATTAAGGGTGTGTTGATTTATGAACATTTCTATAGGTGTATGGATCTGAAACCTAAGGGTTTATTGTAGCATTTTCAAGTCAGCAAACTAGATTGAGTAATAAAGGCATTGCATTACAAGATTCATGTGTTGAGCCACTTCAGTGAAGTAACTTCAATTGTTCATGTTTTTCCTTAAGTATTCCATAAACTTGTATTTTTTCCAGTTTAAATGTTATAATAGAAATATTAATGCAAAAATTGTTTAAGTACACTCTGCTTTGAACTGTTATTCATTTTGATGTTTTCTTCTGATATCCAAACAAGGGAATTCTTTATTACTCCTTAGTTTCGATTGACCTCTTTCATCTCTCTCATTATCTGGTTTGAGGAATCCTTAACTGCTCCTTGATCCTGATTGAAACCACTTCACCATCTAACCTAAGAGATCTGAATTTACTCAGCTACCTTGCCCTGTGAACACTTCCTTTAGAACTTTATTTTGTCTTGTTGCTTGATACATTGACTCCATAGCCCAATGGAATATAGACCTGCACCTATCCATCTGAATCAATAATTCCACCACCAAACCAAACTCAAATAAAAAAACCCAATCAATCTTACATGACTAGCCTAAAATCAACTAAAAACAACAAAGTTAAATCATAAAGAGAGAGCCCTCTCTGAGCATTAGGAAGGCTAGATCCTGATCTCAAAAGTAGGTTTTTGGTTACCTCAGTGAGTTCTTTCTTTAACCTTGAGAAATTACTGAGTGATAACATATTGGCGACCATACTGAGGAATATCAAGATATTCCTTCAGAAAAATTATACAAGAATTAGATCTGATCAATGATGGCGGATAGTGATCAGACACACAAAGGTTAAAATCATTCACCTGGCGACTCCAAATCAATTTAAAAATAAAGACTCCACTGGAGGAATGAACCTAAAAGAACAATATGGAAATATCAGGCTTTTAACTTGGATTACAATTCAAGACATCATGTTCTTTTTTATCAAGAAAGTTTTTCAATGTATATTGTATTTTAGAGAATATCTTAGACTAATGTTTGATTATTTTCCTTTGAAAATTGTAAATATAAAATCTCCTTATCCATTTGAGCAACTTTCTTCTGAAAATTATGATGATCATATTCCAATTGATAAGCCTCGAGCAATTAATACTAATCTTAAAATCCCTGTACATATTTCTGTACCTTGTAAAGTTACTGATAGATATAAGCCCCTCAGCTTACCTCCTATACTCCACGATTTACCTGGAAACTATTATAAATATCTACCCAAGTTTGATGGAGAAAATGGTAACCTCATTGTAGAAAAACATATTCAAGGTTTTGAAAATTATCTGGACCTATTTGAGATTGATGAAGATGATGTTAGAATCAAGGCTTTTTGCTCTTTTTTTGGAACGTAAAGTAAAGAGTTGGTTCAAAAATCTGCCTATTGCAAGCATCTCAAATTTCCAACAGTTTGTCAAAATTTTCCTTGATAGATGGATAATTAAAGTCAAACTTTTCGTGATCATAGAAGAATATAATCAATTGAAAAGATATCCAAATGAGAAAATACAACAATTTTTTTCCAGATTTAATCAAGTTTATTATTCAATGCCAGAAAATATAAGACCTCCTCCTGATTCAACCCTCTTGCATTATCCAAAGGAATTTGATCCATAAATAGAATTTCAGCTAAGAGAAAGAAACCCTTCAACACTTGAACAAATGCATAACATTGTAGTAGATGTAGAAGTTAATCTGTTGATTAGAAGGGAAAAGTTGAAAGCAAAAAAAGAGAAGAACAACATTGTAGAGCACTTGACACCTTCAGAGGTAAAACTTAACATTTTGGTAAGAAAAATAGGAGAAATAATGCAGAAGATCACCATGAAAGATGGATTTTTTGTTCAAGATCACCATGACCTATTGATTGCAAGAAAAGAAGAAATTGTTGGTCATAAACACTTCCCTGTTAATCACAACTACCATAGATTAGAAAATGGATTTACAGATCAATGTGTTGAAGAGAAATTTAGTGATCTAATGTGTATGTTTGATGACATTCCTTCTTTTAATGATTTGCCTAAGTATGATCAGTATGACAATAATTATAATCTCCAAGCTCAAGCTAACTTTATAGAGCAATCATTAACTAGTTTGTTGAATGAGGAAATTCAGTTTCAGCAGCTTGAATACAATGATCCGCCTATACATATCAGCTATGAGAGTGAAAAAGAAAATGCAGAAAATTTTAAGATAAGTGAAGGATCTTTGCCTCTTTGTTTTGCTTCATTTTAGTTCATCAGAGAAAACTTTAAAGCAATAAAAAATCAACAGTATTTAGGTATTGTTATTGACAACAAAGAAGACAATGAAACTCTTGACTAGGATTCTTCAGTTTCACAATTACAATCATCGAATTCAAATGAATTACCTGATCAAATGACATAGGAAAGTTCTATACCACTTTATTTTGAATCATTTTAGTTTTTAAAAGAGATTTGATATAATATATTTGAAACAAAGGATGAGAAGCCTGTAGAAATCTATGAAGTTCCATTCAAACCTATATGTAATAGGTTGCAACAATCCTTCCAGGTTTTTCATGATCCAATAGCTGATGTGTTGGATGATGAATGCAATAAAAAAATTTCTCCTTTAACTAAATATGAGCATCAGAATCAAGATGATAAATGTTTCATCAGGCATACATTTTTATCAGTAGAAATATCATCACAAAGCTTATTTGAAAATCAACAATTAATTTTGCAGGGAGATAAAGGTGAAAATAATAGTTCAGTTTCATGGCATGGAGGCCATCCAGAATGGTTGCATAGTTGCTTGGATCAGTTGAACATTAGTGCATATACCTTGGAAGATCCTGTTGAACAGTTTCTAGAGTCAACAAAGGAAATTGAGTATTTCCTTATCAAATTCACATTTGTTGACAAGTTTCTATTGGCATGCAGAACTTCAGTTTTGATCACAAACAAACACATGCAACAAAATACATTAATGTATATAATGCTTAAATGGTTGCATTGGTTGTTTCATTTTACCTAACCAACAGTTGGACAACTGATTAGAGTAAGTAGGTAGAATTTCAGTTTGAATGGATTTGGTTTTTAGCAAGTTTATTTCAGTTTCAGTTTTCAATTTTCAGCAAGTGTTGAAATAATTAATTAAGATTTGAAGCCATAGAGAAGGCCCTAATGTCTCGATGACCTAGTAGTTTGGTTTGAAGGTTGCAGCAGTTCAGCATGTACCCGATTTTAGTTTTCAGAAAAGGTTTTGATTTCAGTTCAAGATTCACAGCCACAGAGATTATATAACAAAAGCATGATCAATTTTATGATTGGCCCAATGGACCAGGCTACTAGTCGACGGTGTTCTTGACATCTCACAAGGAGATGCCACCCCCAAGTGAAGCCACTGTTAGGGTCCTATAATAATAGGATTCATAATTTTGAATTGCTATGTTAAAATATTGTAATATTGTACATACCTTTTATTTCTGCAAATGTTTTCCCATATTTAAAAAATGAAAATAGGGCAGGTCCAAAAATAACAACCAAAGGACCAAAAGAAAAAGATCAAAAAATAATATAAAATATAAACCCCACAAAAAGAAATAGAATAAATTCTAAAAGCGCCGCACATTCAAATGCCACTATTATTAGTTTATTTTATGCAAATAAAATTGTGTGAAGCTTATCCAAAGTGCCACAATTCATGATAATCATACAGTTTAATCTTGATTAATCATGATTTAAATTTGATGTTGATAGTTAGTGAATAAGATCTGGCTGAACCATTTAATCTTGGCAGATTAGTAGTTAGGTAGAGAGTAAAAGAGCTCATCAGTTTAATCTGAGCCTTTGGAATTTATAAGGTTAGAAGTAGATAGTTTGCTTATTAAAAGAAAATAAAGGGTCAGCAAGCTCAAATGCGCCCAATAAAGGAAATCGAATGTTAGGATAAAAATGGGTAGGTAGATTAATTTCACAGGCATTGGAAAGCATCATTCTGGTTCATCTCGTATCATTAACATCTTTCTAACCATTCCCCCTTGCCTAAACATCCTATTTCGACTCTTGGAAATCATTCCCCCTTGTAAAAAACCCCTTTCCCCTTCCTAAAAGACCCCTTTCCTTAGGTTAAAAACCTATTTTCATTACTAATACCCCTTCTCTTGACTAAACTCCACCTTTTTCAAATTAAAAATGAAAAAACCCACTTCTCCCAAAGTTTGCAGTGTTTAATATTTCATATCGGGTCCCACTTCCAAAATCCTTCCCCAATATTATTTAAACCCATTCCCATATATTAAACCCATTCCCGCTGTCATATAGTCTCAGACCCTTTATATCATTTTAGTATATAGTTTTACATATTATATTAAATCCCGCGTTATAAATATACCAATCCCATTATATATATTTAAACCGTTTCTTTTAAAAACCCTTCCCCTCCGCTATATTTCATTAATTCCTCGCTTATTATATATCCCCAACCCTTTGCTTATTATATTCCCCTTCGCTTATTAACTCCCAGTCCCACCTCTTGAACCCCGCATAACTCATTTGACTGTCCGATCTCCACTATTTGAATCCAACGACCCTCACATCCTTTTGCGCTCCCCAACAGCCCGATGTTTAAAACCACAAGGAGATGTGAAATGGGCAGTTTTGCCCATCCCTTCCTTTTGTACGCGACAACACCTCATTTCATTGCACTCCCATCCTTAAAATCGTCTGATCACTTTTTGCAGTGCGATAAATTACTTACCTATTGACCCCGCGATGTGTTAATCCATCATGCCACCTGTTTGCTGGTCCACTGTGTGATGTATTTCCTATTAACCCTGGGTGCAATAAACTCCCTACTGTTACATTCAATTTCCTATCTTTGTTTGAATTGTATAAACTAGAAGATCATTGCCAACGCCAAATTGAAAACCCATTGCAATTCAGACTTGTTTCACAGTCTTCCCCCATTCCCAGAAGCCATTATCCCTTCTCGGAAAAACTGTGTTTTATTAAATATTGGTTTATTTTTGCAGGTGATCAGGCAAGACCTGGACAAACAATTTTGATGCTAGTCACAAAACCTGTTTGCTCCGGACTCTCAGCATCTAAATTCAAAGGCTTCATTCAATTGCAGTTTGTGTACAAAGAGAAAAAAAAATCAAATTAGAGACATAGCAGAACGAGGAAATTTACACAATGATGGTTAAAACAAAGATGAAATCATTTTCACCACCACAACGAAAATTTATTCAAAGATAAAATTTACAAATAGTGAGATGAAAATAAAGATTCAGATGATGAAGTTTACTATGGCAGGTAAAAGAACAGTCATTGTAAAATATAAACAGAACAGACATATAAAGTAAAGACCAATGAAGGACAAAGTTTAAAGATCAAAAACAAAGTTAAAAGACAAGTCAAAAGAAGAAGACAGGGTGAGAGATAAACCAGCACAAGTGAAACAAACAGATAACATCAATAAAATAAAACAGGGACAACTTTTAGTCAGTTGAAAGGTGTTACTACCTTTTAGCATCGAGATATTTTATTTCCAGGAATAAATCCTAATTAGTTAAATATGATATTTTGTATTTAGTTTTGCATAAATACTTCAGTCATTCAAAGTATTAAGGGTGTGTGGATTTCTGAACATTTCCATAGTTGTATGGATCTGAAACCTGAGGGTTTTTTGTACCATTTTCAAGACAACAGACTAGATTGAGTAATAAAGGCATTGCATTACAGAATTCATGTGTTGAGCCACTTCAGTGAAGTATCTTCAATTGTTCATGTTTTTCCTTAAGTATTCCATAAACTTGTATATTTTCCAATTTAAATGTTATAACATGAATATTAATGCAGAAATTGTTTAATTACACTATGTTTTGAAATGTTATTCATTTTGATGTTTTCTTCTGATATCCAGACTAGGGAATTCTTCATTACTCCTTAGTTTCGATTGACCTCTTTCATCTCCCTCATTATCCGGTTTGAGGAATCCTTAACTTCCCCTTGATCCCGATTGAAACCACTTCACCATCCAGCCTAAGAGATCCGAATTTAATCAACTACCTTTCCATGTGAACACTTCCTTTAGAACTTGATTTTGCCTTGTTGCTTGATACATTGACTCCATAGCCCAATGGAATACAGACTTGCACCTATCCATTTGAATCAGTAATTCCACCACCAAACCAAACTCAAATAAAAAAACCCAATCAATCTGTTAGGTCCCTATATTACTAGTTTAGTCCCTTATTGTTATTAGTGTAGCCCCCTTATTGTTATTGTTGTACCCCTGTAACCCCAATATTGTTATTATTGTGCGCTTACATTGTTATTGTTAGGTCGGCTAGGATTATATTATGGGCCCATGGACTCCTATATATAGAAGGAGGTTTTGGTCATTTGTATCATCCAAGAATTGTTCACTTATGTAATGTATTGGAGGTTTCCCCCTCGAAGTGGCTGATTTCTAAGGTGTTGATCTCTCTTTTCTTCTATTTTTGGAGTTGGTTTCATAACATTTGGTATCAGAGCTTTGGATTCTAGGATTTTGCTACTCCAAACAAATCATCATGGAAGTTTTTCAATAACATTTTTTCTACGAAGGTTCAGAAGCTGAAATTTGTACAGCGTGAAACCAAAATCTTGAGGAAACTCCTGTAAAAATTTCAGATCTTGGTTCGCAATATTGTCAGAGATATGATCTGGTGTATTTAGGGTTTTTTCAGGCTCCCAAATTTCAACTAAAATAGGTCACCGTGGAATTTTCGCTATAACGTTTTGTATACAAAGTTTCAGAAGCTGAAATTTTTAAAGTGCGAAGCCAAAATCCTGAGGAACCTCCTGTAAAAATTTCAGATCTTGGTGCGCAACATTTTTGGATATATGATCTGTGGAAGTTAGGATTATTTCAGGCTCCTGAATTTCATCTCAAAGATGTAACCGTGGGAAAAATATGATAACTCTCTTTTTGAGCATCAGATTGGGATTATGTAAAAAGTGGCCACAAGTAAATGGGCTGTAGTTTTCGTTATATCAATTTCAGAGCCGAAGGAGGAAACAGTGACACGTGGCAATTCGTACAAGTTCGCTCTACTGAACCAATCCATAATTAGGTCATCGTGGGAGATTGGGCATAACTTTGTCTTGAAGAATCCAAATCAGGTCAGACCTGTGGCATTCAAAAGAAGATTTAGAGGGATAATTCAAGGTTTAATTTCAGATATTTAAGATCCAAAATCACAGATATAATTCAGTTTCAATATCAAGCTTTCAAAAGCAAGAAAAAGGTGTGTACTTTTTTCGAATTACATAAGTCTTGTTTGAAAAAAATTAGTTTGAATTTATTCCAAGGGAATATTGAAGAATAAATATCAGTATTGGGTTCTAAAATGCTCCCTAAAAAGAATTCAACACCCATTAAGCCTTCAAAAGGATCTACTATGACTCATGAAGACGAAGAAACACAACATGAGATATCAAAATTACAAGAGCAAGTGCACCAAATTTCGCTATTGCAAAGAGCAACAAAAAATGAAATGGAAGTTTTAAAGAAAGGCGTGGAAAATAAGATGGATGGTTTGAAAAAAGGCGTGGAAGCTAAGATGAATGGTTTGGAAGATAAGATGGAGGGCATGGAAGTGGGCATGGAAGCTAAGATGGATGGCATGGAAGCTAAGATGGATGACATGGAAGCAAAGATCGATGAAAAAATGAAAGACAACATGGAAAACATGAAGAATGATCTAAAAGTAGACATCGAAGGTTTGGAAAAGTTGATACAAAAAATGTTTCCTAATGGCGAAAATATAGTAGAGTAAACTCATGATGAGAACAAAATAAATGTAATGGTGATTTAATAAACTCTAATTTTGGATGGAAGAACCACCATATTCCAAAGATGGACATGAGGAAGTTTTATGGAAAGGATCCCGTAACATGGATACTACAGATGGAGCAATATTTTTATCTCAATAATGTGCAAAACACACAAAAGGTACGCATTGCAACTTTACATTTAGAACAAAATATATTTGTATGGTATCGATGGCTTTGCTCCCGTAAAAAAAATGTCACTTGGTCAATTTTTACGGAGGAAATGATAGCACATTATGAGGATACAAAAAGCGACACTTTCTTTAGCCAATTGATAAATCTCAAACAAAAGGGTTTAGTGGTGGAGCACATTGAGGACTTCCAAAAATTGAATATAAGGGTAA
Source organism: Pinus albicaulis (assembly GCA_034641835.2). NCBI lineage: Eukaryota > Viridiplantae > Streptophyta > Pinopsida > Pinales > Pinaceae > Pinus > Pinus albicaulis. Next base: position 1,097,063,160 of record CM076578.1, read on the forward strand.
CTGATATTCCAGAGGAACATAGGATTGATTTCTTCATAGGGACTTTAAAGGATAACATCCAATGTGAAGTTCGCGTTTGGGAACCTGATTCATTGGAAAAGGAATTCAGGCTGGCAAGAAAAATTGAATGTAAAATTATGGCGACAAGGAAGCCTACCACTCACATATATAAAGATGGAAGTGTTGCTACTCCTAGACTTCCACAACCTACAAGGTTGACACTGCAACAATTGGAAGAAAAAAGAGAAAAAGGGCTTTGCTACAGTTGTGATAGAAAATATACTAAATGTCATAAGTGTGCTGAGAAGAAATTATTTTACATAGATTGTGACGAGGAAGAAGAAAATGAACAAGAATCTTCAAAAGAAGAGGATATACACCAGGAACCAACCCTAGAAGAGGAAGAAATGAGTCCGACCATATCGTGTAATGCATTGGCAGGAATTACCACTCCTCAAACTCTCAAGATAGAAGGACATATCAAGAAAAAAAAGGTAATAGTGTTGATTGATTCGGGTAGTACCCATAATTTTATTCATTGTAAGGTAGCAAAGGAATTGAATTGTTTCCTATACCCGGCACCAGAATTTCAAGTGATGGTTGCAAATGGAGGAACTATAAATTGCTCTGGAAAATGCCATAATATTAAGCTAACCATGGGGGAATATGTATTGAATAGTCCAATGCTTTCCATTCCTATGGGAGGTGCTGATGTTGTACTAGGAGTACAATGGTTACAATCTATGGGGACGGTAGCTTTTAATTTTCAAGAACTTTTCTTGAATTTTTTTTCAGAAGGAAAGCAAGTTGAATTACGAAGTATCACAGGGAAGTCGAGAAAGATAATAAGCTCTAATGTCATGACAAAGCTTCTGAAGAAAGAAAAATGAGGCGTAATTGAACAATTATGCTCACTAGAAGTTCCAACATCAAAATCATCTATTTCTATAGATCCCCAAAAAGTCTTGGACAATCATTCCAAGGTGTTTGAAACTCCCAAAGGACTCCCACCTATTCGTGATCATGATCATGCTATTCATTTGATTCCAGGAAGTGTTCCTCCAAACATCATGCCTTATAGATATCCTTATGCACAAAAGAGTGAAATTGAACGTATGTTTGCAGAAATGTTAGAGGCTAGTATAATTCAACCTAGTCAAAGTTCTTTCTCTGCTCCAGTAGTATTGGTGCACAAGAAGGATGGATCATGCCGCATGTGTCCAGATTATAGGGAGCTCAATAAGCTCACCATTAAAGATAAATTTCCCATTCCTGTGATTGATGAATTATTGGATGAATTACATGGATCAATTTATTTTACCAAGTTGGATCTTCATTCAGGATATCATCAAATTAGAATGAAGACTGAAGATATTACGAAAAAAATATTTCGAAATCATGAGGGTCATTATGAATTTTTGGTCATGCCTTTTAGCCTTACCAATGCACCTTCTACATTTCAAGGGTTGATGAATTCCATTTTCAAACCCTTCCTTAGAAAATTTGTGCTAGTATTTTTTGATGATATACTAATCTACAGCAGGTCTTGGAAGGATTATGTTGAACATGTTGAAAGGGTGCTCAAACTATTGCAAGAGAAACAATTATATGCAAAATCATCCAAATGTTTCTTTGGAGTACAAGAGGTGTAATATCTGGGTCATATTGTATCTCACGAGGGTGTTAAAGTAGACCCTAACAAAATTAAAGCCATTAAGGAATGGAAAGTCCCCACAACCATAAAGCAGTTGCGAGGATTTCTCGGGTTAACAGGGTATTATCGCAATTTTTTTAAGAATTATGGGAGAATAGCAGCACCTCTAACAACATTATTGAAGAAAGATGCATTTTCATGGACTCCTGAAGCAACTAAGGCCTTTGAACATCTTAAAGAGGCAATGTGCCTAGCACCGGTCTTAGCTACGCCAGACTTCACAAAAACCTTTATCGTGGAATGTGATGCCTCAGGAAATGGAATTGGTGCAGTTTTAATGCAGGAAGGAAGACCCATTGCTTTTGAAAGTCGTCCAATCAAAGGAAAGTATTTACAGAAACCTATTTATGAGAAGGAAATGTTAGCAATACTACATGCACTAAAGAAATGGCGAACTTACCTAATGGGAAGACACTTCAAGTTAAAAACTGATCATGATAGTCTTAAACACTTTTTGGAACAAAGACTATCGTCAGAAGAGCAGCAAAAATGGGTCACAAAGATGTTGGGTTATGACTTTGAAATAATATACAAAAAAGGAAAGCTTAATGTTGTTGCAGATGCACTCTCAAGAAAGAATGAAGAGGTGGAAGGATTGCTTTGTGCCATTTCTATTATCCAACCAGATTGGATAACCGAAGCAAGAGATGAATGGAAGAAGGAAAAAGATGTATGGACACTCATTCAAAAGTTGCAGCAAGGTCCTAGTACATCTGATACATTTAGTTGGAAAAATGATTCCTTATGGTACAAAGATCGCTTATATCTTTGTAAGAATTCCCAACTAAAACAAAAGATTCTTCTGGAATTGCACACTTCTCTTTTAGGAGGACACTCAGGATTTTTAAAAACTTACCACAGGGTGAAGAAAGAATTTTTTTGGGATGGCCTTAAATCTGATATTCGAAAGTTTGTGGCGGAATGTTTGGTTTGCCAGCAGAATAAAGTGGAAACAATTAAGACCCCAGGACCTCTACAACCTTTATCCATTCCAAGTCAACGTTGGGAGGAGATTTCAATGGATTTTATCACAGGTTTACCTAAGTCCGAAGGAAAGAGTGTCATCATGGTGGTAGTTGATAGACTTACTAAGTATGCACACTTTTGTGCATTATCTCATCCATTTAAAGCAAGTACAGTTGCTACTACATTTATGGACAGAATTCAAAAGCTACATGGAAGCCCAAGGGTTATTGTGAGCGACAGAGATCCCATTTTTACTGGAAATTTTTTGGATGGAGTTATTTTCTTGTTTGGGTACTCAATTAGCTCATAGCTCATCTTATCATCCTCAATCTGATGGTCAAACTGAGATAGTAAATAAATGTTTGGAAGTATATCTTCGTTGTTTTGTATCTGATAAACAAACACAATGGGTCAAGTGGTTACCTCTCGCTGAATGGTGGTATAACACTTCCTTCCATACTGCAGCAAAAATGACCCCACTTATGGCACTTTATGGATATCATCCACCTTCCATCACATCATCTTTAAGAGAAAATTCTAAGGTTCAAGCAGTGGAAGATCACATTGAGCATCAACAAGAAGTTATCCAACTCTTAAATGATAACCTAAATTTGGCACAAAATCGAATGAAACAACATGCAGATCAACATCGCAATGAGAGAAGCTTTGATGTAGGAGACTGGGTATTTTTACGGCTACAACCATACAAACAAATGTCCCTCAAGCAAGCTAATAAGGATAATAAATGATCACCAAAGTATTATGGTCCTTACAAGGTGTTGCAAAAGATTGGTACTATGGCATACAAATTGGAGCTTCTTGCTTCTTCGTGAGTGCATCTAGTTTTCCATGTTTCATGCTTAAAGCAGGTTATAGGTGAAAATATTCAAGTTCAAAAAATATTGCCAGAACTTGATGAGGAAGGAAAAATCATATTGGAACCTGAAGCAGTCATGGAAACAAGAACTTGACAGTTACAAAATCAATCAATTTCAGAGTATCTCATCATTTGGAAGAACTTACCCATTGAAGATTCTACATGGGAGGATGCGAATTTTATACAAAAGCACCCAGAGCTACTCAAGCGTTGAGGACAACACTTTTTTGAAGGAGAGGGGCATGTTAAGTCCCTATATTACTAGTTTAGTCCCTTATTGTTATTAGTGTAGCTCCCTTATTGTTATTGTGTTACCCCTGTAACCCCAATATTGTTATTATTGTGCCCTTACATTGTTATTGTTAGGTTGGCTAGGATTATATTGTGGGCCCATGGAATCCTATATATAGAAGGAGGTTTTGGTCATTTGTATCATCCAAGAATTTTTCATTTATGTAATGTATTGGAGGTTTCCTCCTCGAAGTGGCTGATTTGTAAGGCATTGATCTCTCTTTTCTTCTATTTTTGGAGCTGGTTTCATAACACAATCTTACATGACTAGCCTAAAATCAACTAAAAACAACAAAGTTAAATCATAAAGAGAGAGCCCTCTCTGAGCATTAGGAAGGCTAGATCCTGATCTCAAAAGTAGCTTTGTGGTTACCTCGGTGAGTTATTTTTTTAACCTTGAGAAATTAGTGAGTGATAACATTACCAATGAAACTTTCACAAGGGTAGCTATTATCCCGGAAAGAGAAACTATTATTTTATTACAAAAATGACCAATAACCTTTGACACTAACCTAAGTTAAAACAATGGTTTTAACTTCTTTTATGAACCTAAAACACAATACTACCTATAAAACTTAATTTGTTTTTGGTTTTGAGACTATTTTTGGCTTTTATTGAAAATGACTCGAACTTTGACATAGGATGGGAACAAGAAAAATTTGAAAACAACGATACAATGGCGGTCAGACTATTAAAATTTATAGTGCTAACAATGGCTCCTATTCGGGACGAATTCCTCCCTGTGAGGCTTCAAGGACTCTAGACTCAGTGCCTTAAAACTTTCAAGACTCAGAAGACTTCTGGAAATTATGACTAGGACTGACCTTTGATTGACTGGACTTAAGACTAACCATAGTTACAGACATAAGTACCATTGGGAGTGGAGTTTTATTGACACATCACTCCATATATTTACAATGGAATGCCTAACTAAATTATCAAACATAGAAATTTTTAAGAAGATGACCATTAACTGGACCTCCGGTCAGTTAATCATCATCTAGATGCTTGAGCATAAATGTATTGTTTTCCAAAACTTGAGCAATTCTAAATGACCCAAACCATAAATTGTCAAACTTACCATGCTTTCCATGGTATTCCCTCTTGAAATCCCAACACAACACCAAATCATTTTCCTGAAATAATTTCTGATTTTCTCTTTTTTCAAAAACAAAATTGACTTTGGTGTGATATTTCTATACTTTGTCCATTAGTGATTCTCTGATATGATGAGCTTCTAGTAGTTGCAACATTCTCCTTTGAATTGGATTTTCATCATAAATTTCATCTTGCAGAAACTTCATAACAGGAAGAGATAATTGCAATGGCATTACAACATCAGTACCATAAACAAGTTGAAAGGGACACATTCCAATTGATTTTTTTCCACTTACCCTGTCTGCCCAAAGAGCATGAACTAGCTGAGTGTCCCAATTTCTGTTATTTTTAGGCAACATATTCTTAATGATTCTCACTAAGGTTTTATTGGATGACTCAAATAACCCATTACCTTGAGGTTAATATGGTGTAGAATGAGTCAATTAAATACCATATTTTTGACAAAAGCTATTCATATTAGTAGACTTAAAATCCATTGCATTATCAGTCACTAATTTTTGAGGACAACCAAATCTAGATATAATTTTTTCTAGCAGAAATTTGATTATTACCGTGTCAGTGGCATTCCTGGTTGGAACAGCTTCGATCCAATTAGTAAAATAGTATGTAGCTGTAAGAATCCATCTATGCTGGCCTGATGAAGGTGGATGAATCTCACCGATGAAGTCTAACCCCCACTGCTGGAAAGGAACATCTGCTGAAATAGGAATAAGAGGTAATGAAAATAGTGTTGAGCCCCAAAAATGTCCTTTTCTTTCACGAAATTTCACTTCATTTCCTTTGTCCTTTATCAGTTATAGGCTTAAAAGATCAATAGGATTGATTAAAGTCACTTTAAGAATGCATACAATGACTGACTTACTATACTTTCGTGGTTTTGTTGTTATAGTAATTTTTGACTAGACTTAGCTACATAATGCAGCCATTCTGTAGCTAGTCGCCTATTCCGCAGCTATTTTCATGTTCATAGAGGTTACAGGTGTCACTTAAAGGAAAAACGCATATGGTTGAATTCCAGAACTCACCTACATCATTCCTTGCCCTCTACGAAGTCTGAGCAAAAATCTGCAAGTGGTTATGCACGTGGAGGAAACCAAAACTAAGAAGTAGATTCCTACTAGGACAAGGACTCTACAGATGTCTTCAACAAAGTACGAGGCCTCGACAAGAGTTCTAATTTTATTTTAATTGAAAAAGACACTTATCCCTATTTCTTCTCTAGGGAATTTATGTATTTCTCTTATAAGAATAACTCAGGAAGCCGAGAGACAGTTAGTTAGTTGATGTTTTATTGTTAAGTTGTCCAAGACCGTAATACTCTGTTTTTGAAGCGTTTTCCTTTAATGAAAGAAGATCAACTTTAATACATGATCTGAAGCAATCTTGAGGAGATTCGTGTGCTAATTTGGTGGTAGAGGGCCCCTACTGCCCGAGAGGCTCTGTGCATATTGTTTAGATAAGTAACTTTAGCTCTGTTACGTTCCTAATTTAGGCAGTTTTATGAACTTTATGTTTTATGCTCACTTACATTGAATGTTACATCCAGTCTTGTTCTTATGAATTGTTCCAAAATATCACTAACACTGAATGAGATAGAGCTGTAGTATTTCAGAGATTAATTACATTTTAGTTCAGCTGTAGTATTTCAGAGGTTAATTGCATATTAGTTCGGTTCTGTTTAATGTATTTTAAGTTTTATTAGCTAGTTGTATTCTAGTTCTGTTAAATTAGACTTAAAGGCCTTCATTATTTACAAACTGCTCTTGTTCTTAATCTCTGCTAATACATCATTATCATAGGAACAAGAATTGGTAATGTCATTTTGAAGTCTTGACTGTTCTGCAATTTGTCATAATTTTACAAACTACCTTTTTCCAAAACTATTCCAAAAGATTTCTAACCCTTGAATGAGGCTTAATAGTGCCATTTTGAGTTGCAGAATGGATTAATTTTAGTGTCATAAGTTAATTTAGGATAGGGTTCCTTACTATATTGCAGATAATCTTTTCCAAATGTGTTCCAACAAATTTCTAACCATGGATGAGATTTTCTCTATGATATTGTAAGTTGTTGTTTACTTAGAAGAACCTCATTGCATTAAACTTATCCTTTTCTCAAGTTGTTCCAACATACTTCAAATGAAATGAATTGGACTGAGTTCATGTTATGAGTTATTTTTCTGGTCAAGTTTTGCAATCTGTGAATTAGCATTTTCTGTTCTTAGGTGCCATACATAGTTTAGAATATATTTTGCTCTATTTTAGTGTGACCAATAACTTCTCTTTGCCAACAACTTAGTTCTTTTCCTCTTAGCATAAAAACACAAAACCAAAAAAACTAGAAAAACACTAAACACAATGAAGTAGGAAGCAGATACCTAGGCACATATAGTGCACTTCACTTCAACAGTTTACTAGCCCTGGTTGACAATTTATGACATCAATTTAGGAACACTAAGTTGACTAGACATTTTGGCGTCGTTGCCAGGAAAGTGTAACTAGGTAGCCTTGTTTCTTACCTCCCAAAAAAAATGATATGCGTAGAGAAAGAGACTCAAGGGGTAGATTCATAAGAAGCAGAAGCTTGATTCCTAGAACACCACTTGTTCCACCAAGACCAAGAGGTAGCACACCTCCAACTCAAACCCAGATCCTATACTCCACTGATCATAGACTTACAGAGGAATTAAGATCATACATTCCATCAGAAAGACCTTCCACTTCAACCACTGAACCTTTCTTAGAAGAAGATTCAAGGAGCCCTACTAGAGACCTAAACTTTTCCACTTCCACAGGAGAATCAACCATGGCAGAAGAAGGGGGAGGAGGAGTCTTTAACGGAGAACATACACTATTTGGAGGGCGTAGAGGTAGAGGTAGAGGAGAAGGAGGTAGAGGTGCAGAAGGAGAAGGAGGTAGAGGTGAAGAAGGAGGCAGAGGAAGAGGTAGAAGGGAAATGGGAAGCTCTTTTGGGTTTCCTATAATAGATGAAGAAACCAATGCAACTATGAAAAACATTTCACCCTTTGTCCTTCCAAACTTTTATGGAATCAAAACTGAAGATCCTGAAACCTTCCTATTTGAATTTTAAGTCCTATGTAGAACCTATGATTACTTACAAGATGCCCAAAAACTTAAACTATTCCCTTCAACATTGAAAGGAGCAGCATTAAAATGGTTTATGAGTTTGATCAACAGTTCCATTAGGACATGGGAAGACATGAAACATGCATTTCTAGAGAGGTATTTGGATTACTGTATGCCAGTCAACCATAAGGAGGAAGTGTTTAAAATGCTACAAAAAGAGGATGAAAATCTAGAAGATTTGTTGGAGAGGTTTAACTACAACATCAAAAGAGAAAAAATGGAAAACTTAGAGCAAGATACCTTGAAAGCTCTCTTGTTGAAGACAATTAGGGATGAATGGCTAGATATCCTTAATATGATGGGAAAAGGGGATATATCTCAGCTCACATTACCTGAAATAGCTGAATTATGTATCAACCTTTCAAGAGGGAAATCTAAAACAGTAAGAGGACCAAGAGACCCTGCTCTTGCAAGGGCAAGTAAGTCTGCTTCTGGGACAATGAGTAGGGAAGAAATAGGACATATGCTTGATGAATTCAAATATGATATTTTAGGGAGTCTTAGTGAAAAAATAGACTCCCTTAAATTACAAAACAAGAAAAAAGCTGAATCTGATGCCTTAGCAATCTTTTGTCCCAAGTGTAGAAAGAAGCATGCCCTGAGAGAGTGCCCTTTGGATGCAAAATTAGTACAGATTTGTGTAATTTGTTTAGAAAAACATGAGACCAAGAGTTTTCCTTCACTTCCTGGTCTTAAAGCTGTCTTTCAAGAAGAAACCCTTACAAATTCCATAGAATCTCTCAATTTTGTCTCTAGGAGGCCTTGGCAAGGACCTCAAACACAAGGATTCCATGATTAGTTGTATAATCAACCCCCACCAAATTGGAATTCTTGGCAGCAACCTTGGCCCCAATTCCAAAATCAATCTCAAACTTGGGCACAAGGAGCACAAAATCCTTATGGAAGATACTCTCAGTACTATCAATATCCACCATCCTATCCACCATATCCACATTTCCCTCCTCAACAAAATCTTCAACAGAATCCTCAAAATCCACAACATCAAAATTCACCACTTCCATTACCATTTCCTCAGAAAACAAATCAGTTGCCTACCCAACCCATACCAAACCCCAACAATAAAAATCCTCAGAACACATACATGATAGAAGGCCAACAGTTTCCAACCTATTTGATCACTCCTTTAGACCTTAATGATGTTCAACTTAGGTCTGGAAGAATACTTGAAAAGAAGAAACCTTTTGTAATCATACAAGAACAAAACAACTCTGAGGAAGATTCTCTACGGGTAAATAAAAGTCTTGAAGAAGACACATCTTTTCAAGACCCAAACATTGAAAAATCAAAACAAAAAGAACCAATAATTTCAACTCCTATATTAGAGCAGCCATCAACATCCACCTCTACACCTCCCTTTCCAAAAAGATTACAAATTGATAGGGGTGTAGAAAAACAAATTATGGTGCCTAATTATGATTTCCTAGATGAGCTGAGAAATGTTTGTATTAAGATCCCATTATTGCAAGCCATCAAGGAAATTCCAATCTTAGCAAAGAAAATAAAGGAGTTGAGCATGAAGAAAACAAGAAAAATAATAAGAGAGATAAAGAAAATTCAACTGGCAGGAAAAATAGCAGATATCATGATGGGTAAGATTGCTATTCCAAAGTATCTAGACCCAGGAAATCTAGTTGTTAAAATACACATCAATGGAATTGAGATCCAAAACACACTTATTGATTTAGGAGCAGCAATCAATATCATGAGTAGACAAATCATGGATAAACTAAAACTTCCTAATCTTCTTTTTACACCCACATTATTACAATTAGCAGACAGGTCTATGATCAAAACTGATGGGGTAATAGAAGACATTCCAGTGTCCCTAGATTCTTGGGAGTATCATGTGGATTTTATGATCCTAACTCCTAAGAATAATCTAGGAGGGCATCCTATTATATTAGGAAGACCTTGGTTAGCTACAGATGATGCTTTCATTAGTTGTAGATCCAGTGATATGTACATCTCTGATGGTAGTTCAACCAAGAAATTTACCTTGTATCCTCTAGCAAAAACAATTATAGAATTAGATGATACTCAATGGATAGAGGATGAAGAAGACTTACAACCTCTCTTCACAATTTCAGAAATTAGTGAAGATAGCCAGATTCTAAATACCTTAGAAAATTTTGAATCCTCTTCGGAATACAAACATGAAAAATTTCAAGAAGAATCCAACATTGAGTTTTTATCATCAAGACGGATGTCTCTTTACTCCATGGATAAATTTGGCAACTCTACAATTGAGATATTTCCAGGTAAAAATTTAAACATAAACAAGAACCTAGAGAAATATCAACAAGAAAAGCTAGTCAAGATATTACAGAGACATTCTTCTGCATATGCATGGGAGTACACTGATATGAAAGGGATAAGCCCTAAGACTTGCACTCATCACATCTACATAGAGGAAAATTGTAAACCAATCAAACAACCTCAGAGACGGATGAATCCAAATCTTAGGGAGATTGTTAAAGAAGAATTGCAGAAATTGTTAAATGTCAACTTTATCTATCCCATTTCAGATAGTCAGTGGGTTTCTCCTTTGGTAATTGTGCCAAAGAAAAATAGTAAATGGAGGGTATGTATTGACTACCGAGAATTAAACAAAGCTACTCTTAAAGATCATTTTCCCCTACCTTTCATAGATCAGGTGTTAGATACATTAGTTGGAAAAAAGTACTTCTCATTTTTAGATGGGTTTAGTGGTTATAACCAAATTCAAGTAGCACTTGAAGATCAAGACAAAACCACATTTACCTATCCTTGGGGTACCTATGCTTACCGAGTATTGCCATTTGGACTATGTAATGCACCTGCAACATTTCAAAGGGCAGTACTAGGAATCTTTTCAGATCTAATACATGATTGTGTAGAGGTATATATGGATGATTTCACAGTCTACGGAAACACATTTGAAGAAGCCTTAGCAAACTTGAATTTTTTTTTAAAGAGATGTAAAGAAGTAGATCTTTCACTAAGTCATGAGAAGTGTTTTATGATGTTTTCTGAAGGAATTGTTTTGGGGCATCACATTTCAGGGGATGGGATTAGAGTTGATGAGTCAAAATTTGAAGTCATCTCTAACTTATATGTTCCAAGTTGTCAAAAAGATGTTAGGAGTTTTCTAGGATTTACTGGATATTATCGAAGGTTTATAGAAAACTTCACCCAAATAACATCTCCACTTTTCAAATTACTTACCAAGGACTATGAATTCAAGTGGAATCCTGATTGCCAGTTAGCCTTTGAGACCCTAAAAACAAAAATATCTGAAGCACCTATTTTAAGAGGTTTCTTCATTGTATTATCATGTTCCAACGAAGATGCCATGAGATACCGACTTTAGGGCCCGGTATTGGGACAAAAAAGACACATTCCTTTCTTGTCAACTATGTAAATAAAATTTGACTCCTTCAATTGAGTATATCAGCGAAAAAAGGTTCTTGGTTGTTGTTCACATGTAAATAAATTTGGACACTATATAATGAGCTATGAAACTTTGAATTTGATGCTATAACGATTAAATATCTAATGAAAAAATCAATTACTAATGGCAGAGTCATAAGATGGTTATTGCTTTTACAGGAATTTAACATCACCATTCTAGATAGGCCTGGAAAATAAAATACAGTCGCTGATTTCCTATCTAGACTCCAAAACATTAAAGACAATACTCTAGTTGAAGATCAATTCCCCGATGAATATATTTTTGCAATTTCTACTGAAACTCTTTGGTTTGCTGACATTGCCAATTATCTACTTTCAGGGAAATTTCCTTCAATTATGAATGCAAGAGATAAAAGAAAGATCATTTATGACAGTGCAAAATATTCATGGGTTGCTAATGAGTTATACAAAACAGGTCCAGACTTTATCATTAGGAGATGTGTTCGAGAAGATGACATGCCTGAGATTCTTAAGGCATGTCATGATGAACCTTGTGGCGGACACTTTGTTGATAAAAGGATAGCTTATAAGGTCCTTCATTTAGGATACTATTGGCCATCCATTTTTAAATATGCTAAAGATTATGTCAAAATGTGTGACAGTTGCCAAAGGGTAGGGAAACCTTCTCCTTCGGGTGAGATGCCATTGCAGCCTCAGGTACATATTGAACCTTTTGAGAAATGGGCTTTAGATTTTGTAGGACCTATTAGTCCTCCATCAAGACAAAAGAAATATATATTAGTTTGCACTGATTATGTTACCAAATGAGTAGAGGCCAAGCCATTACTTTCTGCTACTGAAGCATCTGTAGTTAATTTTCTTTTTGAGGATATTTTTACTCATTTTGGTGTCCCAAGGGAAATTGTTACAGATCAAGGAGCTCAATTCACATCAAGGCTAGTGGAACAAATGATGGAGAGGTACAAAATCAGACACAAAAAATCTACTCCCTATCATCCACAAGAAAATGGTCAAGTGGAATCTACCAATAAAGTCATTGAAGGAATCCTAACAAAGACTGTTCATTTACATAGAAGAGATTGGGCAGACAGGCTTCCTGAAGCCTTGTGGGCCTATAGAACTACATGGAGAAGCACAACAGGTCATACTCCTTATGAACTTTTTTATGGAAAACAAGTCTTGTTTCCCATAGAGTTTCAGATTCAAACTTTTAAAATGGCAGTCCAGCTAGGACTTGATCTAACAGAAGCACAAAAGCACAGATTGGAGCAGATTAATGAATTGGATGAGATCAGACAGGATGCAGTCCAGAGAACAAATATAGTCCAACAACAAAGGACTAGATGGCATGATAAGTACATTAAGGAAAATAAATTCAAAGAAGGTGACTGGGCCCTCTTGTTTGATTCAAAGTTCAAAGATTTTCAAGGTAAATTCCAAACACATTGGCTTGGGCCATATGAAATTGTGAAATTTTTTGACAATGGAGCAATAAAAATCAGGACAATAGATGAAGAAGAGGTCACTTTTCTTGTGAATGGTCATAGATTGAAACTATATCATAAGCCACTTTCAAGAGAAGAATTTGTCAAGAGATTCCGAGAGAACAGTGATATGAAGTTAATGAAGAAAAATCTTTCTTCTTCATCAATTTAATTGTATTTTCTGAAATCAGATGCAAAAAAAAAAAGAAAAGAAAAAGTATAAACATGAAAACTAATCATTGATTAGCATGTTTATATAGAAAAGATAAAGTGAAAATCAGAATTCTTCTTACACTTTAGCTTTTCAAAATTGTTCTTTTCCTGCAAGCAACTATCATAAAATCATAAGTGATCACATTCCACTTATGATCTATTTCACTCCATTCATTCATATTTCATTCACTCCATTCATCCATACTTCATTCACTCTATTTCATGGTCCATCTAATTTCCGTCTCAGACTTCTAAATTTGATCTCTTTCTGCAATTGAGTATTACAAATCATAAGTTGCAGACCACTTTTTATGTTTCATTCCACTTCACATTTGTGATTCATTCCATTCCATTATATTTCACTTCACTCATGCTCCATTCCACCATATTTCATGATCCATTTTAATTCATTCCATACAACATTCCATCCATGTTTCAAATCATTTCATTGCATGTTTCGAAGCTTTTTACAGGTATATTCTGCAGCCAAACATTCTATAGCCAGATTCTGAAGCCAGACATTCTGTAGCCAGACATTCTGCAGCTAGATATCCTAAGGGCAACTATCCAGTAATCACTTGTTTAGCAGCAAATTGATCCTGCACACCTATGTCAACAAGCAAAATCAAAGGGATTATGAAGACTGAAGGATCAATGATTTTCAAAGGAAGACAAAGCATATTAAAACCACAAAAATCAAAGGAAAGGCTAAGGTAAAGTTGTGAAATTATTATGATAACAAATTATGAAAGTTATAGTATGGTTAAGTCATGTATGTTTCATAAAGTTATTTTGATTATTCGTGTTGATCAACCCTATTAAGCCTATCATTAAAAAAAAACCTTGGACAAATCCCTTCCATTCTGCCATATCAAATCATCATTTATTAAAACTTAATGGTTAGTACTTGAAGTGACCTATTAGGTCACGTCACTAACCCGAAGTATTTAGTGATGATTTTGAAATTCTCACGAAATTTTTCCACGGTCTTTCACTTCATGACAGCTCTCAAACTCATTCATTCGTGTAAATTCATTCTCACCGCATTTCACTCATTCCATAACCACTTCATGTTATTTTTTTTCCGTAGCCAATTCCGGTCTGCAGAAACAGAGAAGTCATCTTTGGGGTGAAAACAACTCTCTATAGCCATTTTCCGTGAATAGAAGAGCAGTAACGGAGCAGTAAATTGAAGGTTGAGAAAAGAAGCCATGGGCCTTATTGTAAGGTCCAAACTAGTCGGAACCAAATACTTAGAGGGTTACCCACAGATTAGAGAGATGGTACAGTAGGTTGGGTGGTTACCATTTTTGGAAAAGTTCAATGGTTTTCACAAGGAGGTAACCAAGACATTTGCACGGTCATTCAATGGATCAGAAGTTGAAATAGGTGATGTCAAATTCACTATCACAGAATCCTTCATTGCAGAAGCAGCAGAATTACCAAGGCAAGGTGAACGATGGTTCAAAAACAAGGAATTTCACAATGAGGCATGGAGGCAGATGCTCAAAACACTAGGTATGGATATCTCAGTTTTCAAGAAAGACATTCCTAGTTCAACCTTAAAGAATAAGTGGCGAAATATGTTGTTAATTCTGCAAAAGTTTATAACTTGTGAGGGAAGGTTTGGCACCCTATATGTTTATCATATTCGGCTTATGATGCATTTCTTAGATGAAGAAATCAATTTACCCTTTTTCTTACTCCATAGCCTAAAGAGGATGGCCTGTAATGTACAAAAAAGGGTTCAATTTTTAGAAACCACCTTGTATCACCATGGCCTAGTTAAAATCCTAATTGAGCATCATTTGAGAAAGGTGGGAGACAATTGGGATGAGTTCCTCTTGAGGAATCATTTTGAAGAACCCAAGGAATCTCCATCTGAAGGCAAACTTGCAAGAAGAAGCATGAGAGGGAAAATTTCCAAATATGTTGAAATTAAAACTGGTAAATCCATACAAGAGGACAATGAGGAGATTATCTCTGAAAAATTGGCTGAAATCAAGAAACAACTTAAAAAAGAGAAGATAATAAGAAAGTATGACAAAGAGAAAGGTGAGGGACCATCTAAACTAAGAAGAAGCCATAGGCTTAGAGGCATATTGAAGAAAACAGAGGTTAAGCAAACGAGAATCGTAAATATTGAGGATGAAGAGACACCAACTGATAGATCTCCTGAGTACCAGTACGAAGAGGATCTTGATAGAGGAACTCCAGAATTAGACCCAACACAACAACAAATCTATAATTATGTTTAGTCATTGGAAAAGAGAGCCTCAGAAAATAGAGGAAGAACTCCTAGTCCACAAGAGTCTTCCATTGAAATGCTGAGAAGAGATAAATATGAACTGGAAGTACTTAATAGGCACATAAAAAATGAAAATGAAATTTTAAGGGAACAAGTCAAGCTGAAAAGTAACATGAACACAACTCTCTCTCTGCAAATAGAAAAATTGTACAAGGCTAGTGAGAAGCTGAAGAAGAAAAATAAAAAGTTGAGCAGGGCACTTATAAACCTGAGGTTTAAATTATTCATAAGGAAGCTTAGGATGCTAGTGAACATCAGGAAAAGCAGAAAAAGGAAGTTAGATGTCCTAGCAGAAGTTTCAGAATACATGGATTGATTGCATGAGTACATGCAAAAGTTTTGTAGTGGGGGTATGTTGAGCCCCAAAGATGTCCTTTTCTTTCACCAAATTTCACTTCATTTCTTTTGTCCTTTATCAGTTATAGGCTTAAAAGATCAATAGGATTGATTAAAGTCACTTTAAGAATGCATACAATGACTGAATTACTATACTTTCGTGGTTTTTTTGTTGTAGTAATTTTTGACTAGACTTAGCTACAGAATGCAGCCATTCTGTAGTTAGTCGCCTATTCCGCAACTATCTTCATGTTCACATAGGTTACAGGTGTCACTTAAAGGAAAAACGCACATGGTTGAATTCCAGAACTCACCTACATCATTCCTTGCCCTCTACGAAGTCTGAGCAAAAATCTGCAAGTGGTTATGCACGTGGAGGAAACCAAAACTAAGAAGTAGATTCTTATTAGGACAAGGACTCTACAGATGTCTTCAGCAAAGTACGAGGCCTCCACAAGAGTTCTAATTTGATTTTAATTGAAAAAGATACTTATCCCTATTTCTTCTCTAGGGCAGTTATGTATTTCTCTTATAAGAATAACTCGGGAAACCGAGAGACAATTAGTTAGTTGATGTTTTATTGTTAAGTTGTCCAAGACTGTAATACTCTGTTTTTGAAGAGTTTTCCTTTAATGAAAGAAGAACAACTTTAATACATGATCTGAAGCAATCTTGAGGAGATTCGTATGCTAATATGGTGGTAGAGGGCCCCTACTGCCCGAGAGGCTCCGTGCATATTGTTTAGATAAGTAACTTTAGCTCTGTTACGTTCCTAATTTAGGCAGTTTTTTGAACTTTATGTTTTATGCTCACTTACATCGAATGTTACAGCCAGTCTTGTTCTTATGAATTGTTCCAAAATATCACTAACACTGAATGAGATAGAGATGTATTATTTCAGAGATTAATTGCATTTTAGTTCAGCTGTAGTATTTTGGAGGTTAATTGCATATTAGTTTGGTTCTGTTTAATGTATTTTAAGTTTTATTAGCTAGTTGTATTCTAGTTCTGTTAAGTTAGACTTAAAGGCCTTCATTATTTACAAACTGCTCTTGTTCTTAATCTCTGCTAATACATCATTATCATAGGAACAAGAGTTGGTAATGTCATTTTGAAGTCTTGACTGTTCTGCAATTTCTCATAATTTTACAAACTGCCTTTTTCCAAAACTATTCCAAAAGATTTCTAACCCTTGAATGAGGCTTAATAGTGCCATTTTGAGTTGCAGAATGGATTAATTTTAGTGTCATAAGTTAATTTAGGGTAGGGTTCCTTACTATGTTGCAGATAATCTTGTCCAAATGTGTTCCAACAAATTTCTAACCATGGATGAGATTTTCTCTGTGATATTGTAAGTTGTTGTTTACTTAGAAGAACCTCATTGCATTAAACTTATCCTTTTCTCAAGTTGTTCCAACATACTTCTAATGAAATGAATTGGACTGAGTTCATGTTATGAGTTACTTTTCTTGTCAAGTTTTGCAATCTGTGAATTAACATTTTCTGTTCTTAGGTGCCATACATATTTTATAATAGATTTTGCTCTGTTTTAGTGTGACCAATAACTTCTCTCTGCCAACAATTTAGTTCTTTTCCTCTTAGCATAAAAATACAAAACCAAAAACACTAGAAAAACACTAAACACAACAAAGTAGGAAGCAAATACCTAGCACATATAGTGCACTTCACTTCAACAGTTTACTAGCCCTGGTTGACAATTTATGACATCAATTTAGGAACACTAAGTTGAATAGACAAATAGCTTCTATTTGCCAGCAAGCTTTTGACATTCAACACAAGTCCTAAATTTGGAAAAAACATCAGAGAAAAGAGTTGGCCAATAGTATACAACTCTTAAGATTTTGTTTGCAGTGGCTTTCCAATAAAAATGTCCACCACACAACCTTGCATATATCTCTGACATAATCTCCTGGGACTCAGCTTCATCTACACATCTTAAAAGGACTCCCACAGGGTCTTTCCAGTAAATATGGTCTTCCAAAATGCAATACTTAACAAATTTCAATTTAAAATCTCTCCTTTTTGACTTCTTCATTTCACGGGGACAACTGAAATTTAACAAAAAGTATACTATATCCTTATACCAATTTGAATGAAATATTTCATGATAATTAGATATACCTTCTCCATATTTTTCCTAAGCTACCTCCATATTCATATCTAGATCCTTGCAATTAGATTCATCCATCAAGCGAGCTAAGCCTTGTCCTTTTATCAATTTAGTAGGTCTGACCTCAATATCAAATTCCAGAATCTTGGTTAACCATCTTCCCCTCCTACCATGTGTGTCTGGCTGCAAAAATACATCTTTGACAGTAATATTTGGCACAAAAGCAACAATTTTTGAATGTAACACATAAAATCGAAAATACTTTAAAGCCTTAACTAGTGCATATGCTTGTTTTTCAGTCAAGTTGTACTTTAATTGAACATCTCTTAAAGCACAACTGAAAAATGAAATAGGCTGTTCTAAACCTTCTTTGTTCTTTTGTAAAAAAACAGTTGTAATTGTCTCTTCTGAAGCATAAGGAGAAATCATAATTTTTTTTTCAAAATCTAGGCTGATTAAAATTGGAGCTTCAGTCAAGGTAGACTTGATTGCTGAAAAATAATTTTTTGCTTCATCTCGCCACTTGAATTCTACATATTTCTTCAGCAAGACATTTATATGTTTGATCAGATTTGCAAAATTTGGGACAAAGAGCCTCAAAAAATTAATTTTCCCCAAAAATGATTGCAATTCTTTTTTATTCCTTGGAAAACCAATCTTCTGAATAGCCTCAACTCTCCCTGGATCAATATAGATACCACTTTCTGTCATAACGTGTCGCAATAATTTTCCTTCTTGAACAACAAAGCATGACTTCTTTGGGTTCAAGGACAAACCAAATTTTCTGCATTTGTCAAAAACTTGTTCCAAATGTTTCAAATGAAGTTCATATGATTTCGAAAAGACTGTAATTTCATCCAAGTAAATGACTACAAATATGTCTTTTTTTTTAGAGTTACAAACTATGTAAAGTAGTAAACATAGTATTTTCTATCACCCCATTGTTTCACATATACTTCGTCCAATTCATTTATTCTTGTTATTGAGTTTGGTGGAAGACTTTTAAACCATTTATGAGCTTCTCCATCCAAACTCTGAACAAAGAGCCTTGACTAGACATCTTCATGTTTAATGTTTTGGTTATCAGCATAACTATAGAAAAGAACTAAATGTTCCTCAACAGAAACTCCTTCTCCCTCCCCTCTGTATTTTGGAAGATATTTCAGATAATCCCCTTGAGGAATAGGATGCAAAGGTTGAGGAAGAGCAAGTGGCACGTATCTTATAACCACTATTTGTTGCATCCTTGTAAGGGCAGGCTGAGCCATGGTTTGCTGATGTACAATTGATGGATGAATGGTTGATGTAGTTGTTTGGGAGCTAGAAATTACAATCTGTGGAATTTGAATATGATTTGGGACAACATAAAATTGTAATTCTTGGGTTGATCCTTCAAGTTTTGGGATTGAAAATAGTGCATTTTCAAAGAGATGAACAAAGGAGGTATTGGTTTCACATTCTACAGAAGAATCAGATTCAAATGTTGTCTATTGAGGGGATGAAGTAACTTCAACTTTATTTTGCTAAGTTAAAAAGTCAAATAAGTTGAAAGTCAGACCTTGAAGAACATTCCCTTCTAGTGGATGAGAAGAGGATGACCCAACAACTGGATTTCGAGATAAAGGAAAATAACCTTGCTAAGGGGTATAAAAAGACTGATATTCAAGATGAGTTTGAATAAAATTTAGAATAGTTTAAAATCTTCTTCAGTCAAAACATCCCTATCTAGAAAAGGTGCATTTGCCAATACTTGTTCTAACTCCCCTTCTGTCAGCACAAAGTCTTATGATTCCTTATTGACACTTAAAACCTCTGTTTTTTCTTCTTTGAATGGAATAGTACTTATCTCTGATTTACTAAATGATGAGTAAGAGAAACTTTCAACTGAGCCTAGGTTAACATTATCTACTTTATTTTCTAGGGAAGCAGTTTCAACTTGATATTTTTCAGTAGAATATTTTGAAACTAAAACTTCTTTTGATTCTAAAGTATATGAGGGTACCTTTTTCTTTGGGATGTAATTTTATATACCTTCTTCACTGACTAAGATGTGGCTTCAACTGATCTCTGTTTTCCTTTTGCATCTTTAATAATCTTCTCTCGGTCAGCAACTAGAGTCATAGTAGGTGATCTCTGATATCTCCTTGTAGTAAGAGGCCTTGAAATCCCTCTTCCTCTTGGTGGAGTCGCCAGGTGAACCAATTTGCAGTCTTCTTCAAGTCACCAATTATTTTTCACCATCAAGAGTTGATAATCAACAATTTAAAACAAGAAACTTGGGAGAATACTTTGTTTCAAGGCCTTCGTCTCCTGGCAGACCCACCAAAAGATGTTAGCGCTAGAATCAACACTTGAATTGCTTCAAGTGCTTGACTAATCACATCCTAAACTCTAAGGGAATTTAATGATTTGGATTATATAATTGGTAGGTGGTTTAAGCTCTCAATCATTGAAAATGTATTTCAGTCAAATTAATTATCACACTAATGAGGGTATTGAGTCTTGATATGGTAGCAAAAGGTAAGTTTGTAGCCTATGGAAGGAAGAAAGTGTGGAATAGCAAAAGGGACAGTGGGTTTCCAAGGCAGAAATCCACTGCTTTGATGAAAAATAACACAAGAGCCAGTTTGAAAAAACATCAATAAGAGAATTCTATCTCAAGACTTACAATATTCTTATTGAATATCATGAAAAGTTACTGTCATATGGAATTCTCTTTAAATAGTCATTATGCTCATTTCATCAAGAAATATCACTAAGTAAGACTAATAAAAGTTGATAAGATGCAAGAACATATCAAGAGGCTCATAAAAACATATAACAATATTTGGAATTACAAACTGGAACTGAAGATCTTTAGGTATGAAAACACATAAGAGAGATTAATAATACACATATCAAGATGATAATAAGTCCCCAAAAGTCTTCTCAATATAATTAACTAAAAAAAATACACTGATCACATGAGTATAAGATTCAAAAACCACGAACCTTTTCTCCATTGAGTTTCATCATATATATACAAGAGATATTATGCTTAAATCTCCAAGAAAAGTGTGAATCTATTCTAAAGAAGTTATTACATTCCTATACAAAAGGTAAGGCTTATGCTTAACCTTAATATAAAGTAGTGCAACATAAAGAAAATAAAAAACATGATGGCATATTGTTCGAAGTGGTTGGAATGATGTGGCAAGATGGTGGTAGACTGCTCCTCTTCTTTGGTACAACCACTTCCTTAAAAAGTGAAACTAACAACTGAAGATGACATGTGGCCGTTTCCCCAAAAAGTGTAAAACATAATTCTAAAATTTGCAAGGGAACTTGATTAATTGACACCTGACAACAAATTCTTCTGTTGATAATGCATGCATGTAACTACTCCTTAGTAGTAGCCTTCGAGAATTGAAAAAAAATTGCCTCCACTTCCTTCATACAAAAACTCAGGAAATAATAGCTGCCCTTTTCAAAATTAGGTAGCTATTACCAGAAATTCTGCAAATAGTTGCATTTGTTGATTGAGACAAAAATGTGTGAGCCTCTCCTGAAAGGATTAAATAAAATCAATTATTGAAGAAAATATTTTGAGAGACTCTGCTTTAGTGAGCCTTTTAGTTCTTTTTCCTGTATGCTTTTGTTTCTGAGCTCTAGTCTTCTTGGCTTATTTTTCTGGGCTTTCATCAACATTGATGATTTCATCTCTCAGTTTAGGATTAAAAATCAATTTTCTATTTATTCTAAGCTTGTTTTTAGGCCTAGTGTGAGGCCTTTTGAGGTATGGGTTGGGAATGTAGGAAACCCTTCTTCTCTTTTGCATCATACTACTAGACTCACCTTCTTCATATTCTATCTCTGAGAAATCTTCATTAGTGTTGTCTTCTTTGAAGGATGAATAAGAGCGAATAACATTCTTATCCTTTCTCCTGGTAGATGTCTTAGATGTTTTGAGAGAAGAACACAACTGAGCTAGTGTTGGTTCCTCTTCTGAAGGGGTGTCCCCGTTTTCTTCTTGCACTTATGAAACTGCTCGAATAGAGTGTTGAACTGGAATATGCACTTGAACTGGTACTTGAACTGATATTTGAACTGGTCCTTCAGGGTTCGCTTCCTTTGAAGTTTCCTCTCCTAGGATCAACCTTCTTATGCCTCTATATCTTAAGGAAGAAGCTATGTTTTCCTCACATGTAGACTTAACTCCTTTGCTAGGTTGAGTTTTTCCTTGCTTGAATCTCATGGAATATTGTTTTATGAATGTTGCTAAATTTTGAGGTTCCTTTAGAGTTTTCCTCACATAAACCTTTTCTGCTGGTTGTACCATGGGTATGGGAGTGAAAGGTTCAGTTCTAGCTCTCTTAGTTGAAGTTCTAGTTTGCCTACTAGTTGATGGGATGAACTGAGATGGCTGTGAATTGTTTGGCACAGGTGCTATGCTAGTATTTTCATGGGAATTTTTCTTCTTGGGTCTCCCTACCCTCCTCCTAGAGTTGATACTACCAAATCCCTCCTCTATTAGGAATTTATCCCAGGTAGTCTTTTTCTTCTTAAGGTGATAGAAAATCAACATTTTTATTAAACCCCTATGATAGAGGTTATGCAGGGAATAGTTAGTTAGGTATTTTATACAACTTCAAAGACATTTTAAGCAAGGATCTATATAGAAAGAAAGGAAAATTCAGAGGTTTGGCACTTGAGATATGAGAGAGAAATCTCATTTGGTATTGGTGGACAGAGGAGAATCTACCTTCACAAATAATGTAGCGTTTCACAGTGCTTATTACATGTTTTCATTCTGCTCTAAAATAGGAAATATGCACAGTTGGAGTCCATTTGACATTCACATGCTTAGGTTTGAGGAAAGGACTTACTTCTGTTTGCAACATTTTCTTATTGAAGCAACGTTCTCCGGTGGCCAAGGTTTGAGTAGCTTTGGATATGATGGTTTCAAAGATTTTGAAAGTCTTGCTCCCAAGCTTGAATTTCTCCCCATAAAAACTCTCAGCAAAGGCTTGTGCTAAAGCTACATTTTCTCAAGAAAATTTATACAAAAACTTATACCAGCCTTCTATCTTAAATTGGGGCTTTTCTCTAGCATCAACAAACCTAGTGTTTATTGGCTTAGACTGGTTAATTTTCCCACCTTTTCCCATTCTTCTCAACACCTATCCCTCTTTACGCATAGTTGTTTAACATGGAGGTAAAACCCTACACACAACACTGATTTTCTGCTTTGGAATGATAAACTGGTTGCTGGATGATGTGACTTAGTTAGCTGTAACCTCCACAAAGAACCTCAGTCAAGAGAACAATGAACCTAACCCTATGAATATGCACCTTTAATCATGTTATGGTGTAATGGCACGCTTTGAAATGATTCAAATACGAGCGCCAAGTCACCCCATAACACATAACATCCCACTGCATCATTTACTAACTGATACCTTGTACCTTAATTTTTGCTCCAGCCTTAATAAGGTAGCTATAGGTTAGCCTCGTCAATAATTTAATCATTCACATATAATAATTCTCCTAAGTAAAAAATAATTACTCTTTTAAAAAGAATAATCATGTCATAACATAGAAGATCTTCAATCAATTTCAAAGAGGAATGATCTTTTCCCTGAAAATACTCCTTGCAACTCCTTATGCAGTTCTAGAGAAATAGATGCCTTTATCTTTGTATTGCAATGTAACCAAACTTCAGAGAAATAGCTACCCTTTTCTCTGTGTCACCAATGAAAATAGGTTCCTGAGGAAATAGTTTCCCTTTTCTTTGTGTCACCAATGTGACCTTCAATTTGGAGAAATAGCTACCCTTTTTTTATTACTGTGTTACCAATGAAAATTTCACAAGGGTAGCTATTATCCAGGAAAGAGAAGCTATTGTTTTATTACAAAAATGATTAATAACCTTCGACACTAACCTAATTTAAAGCAGTGGCTTTAACTTCTTTTATGAACCTAAGACACAATACCACCTATAAAACTTCAAAATATTTTTGGTTTTGAGAGTCTTTTTGGCTTTTATTGAAAATGACTTGAACTTTGACATAGGCTAGGGAACAAGAAAAAATTGAAAACAGTGATACAATGGAAGTTAGGCTATTAAAATCTATAGTGCTAATAGAACATATGTCATTTAATGGGAAAAACAACAGATGCATAGATGTAAAACAAAGATGAAAAGGGTAGACGAATGCCTAGCCTTACCAATTTAAAAAAGAGACACCTTTTGTGTAAAAATATAAAATATACATATTGAAATGAGTATTTAATTGAGTTAAAATAAAACACATGGTACTAATTACAATAAGAATTTGGTTTTAATCTATATTATTTATTTGAAAAAAAGGAAATCATAATATGTCGCCACTCTTCCTACAAAGTTAGCTACTTTCCTCAAATTACATAAAGACTATAAAATATATATTTTGAAATGGGTATTTAATTGAGTTAATGACTTGAAATTATCATAAGAAAATACAATAAGTATTTTACAATTTATTTGTTTATTTGGATTACATTATATTTTTTTATATAATAATGATTTGTAAATTAGAGTTTCTGGGTTCGGAATCTCCACTGTGAGCATTTTTGTGTCCAAGATTTGTAAATTGTCATGGATTGGATAATTTTTCATAACAGATCTCTAAAAACATATTAAAAAATTATAAATATACAATATGCGGGTTTATTTATTCCTAAATTTTTTGGTAGCTAATTATTTTTTATTTTGTATGCACGCAAATTATAATTATGCAGAAAATAGAGAACAACAAAATAAAACTCACAAGCCACATATTAACAATATATAACCTGGAAAACCCTTTCAGAAGAAAACTCGGCTGGAAGGTGAGGTTGTTATGCTCTCTTTCTATTAATGGAAAATGGATGTAAGTACAAAGAAATGAGGCATGTAGCCCATGAGGTGTTATAGCGTAAAAATCCTCTATGTCTTCTCTTTCCATATCCACTCTTAGCTACTCTGATCATCTATGGAACATAATTCTCTGTAATAGATCAGAACCCATTTTCCTCCTACTGACCCAGTTATAACATGGCTCGATAGCCTACTAGTGGTTAATTTTGAGTCCTTCAACTCTTAAATAGAGTTATAATATGGACCCTTCTAGATTCTTAGTCATCATGATCACCTGGGTAGTCGATTTTCCATGGGTAATGGGGCCTAACGTGGCATCCTCTCGAATTATGGTGGTTAAAACAAGAAAGTAAAATTCTAACTGGCATAAATTTTGTACACAAACTCTGATTGAGGTGATTCTTGCATTAATTGAATTTAGGCTTTTGTGATCCATATCATGAAAAGAAAGAAAAAATTCTGTAAAAATCACATCATCATAGTTTTGTCGACGTGTTTCAAACAATCCAGTGTGGTTCATTGTCAGGACAAGATGAAGAATCAAATCTCGATATCAAGTTAAATAGATGAAGAAAAAAAAATTGAGTTGTTATAATATAACAGTTAGATTTGACAAAATAAATATTATTGATTAATAATTAATATTTTAATATAAGAAATAATTGTTAGAATATAGTTGTTAATATTGAATTAGGTAAAATAAATAATCAAAAGGAACATTTTAATGAAATGAATATCTAAAATAAAAATAATATTTAGGTCAAGTCTAAATAATCAAAACAATAAACAATTAATAAAGTAGAAATAATATTTGGGTCAAACTTAAACAATCCAAAACATTAGATATCATTTTTTGGGATTCAGCTGCATTAAATAAGTCATTCATCTATGACCATTTCCATGAGAGTTATTCGTAACTGACTAATTTCTCATTATTTCTGAATGGTCCACTTAGCACTCATTGCATCGGGTGATGCTCACAGGGGTGAAGAAGTGGGATTGAAACTAGTGAAATGAATCACATAACATCAATCATCAATTCAGGGGCTTGCACCTGGTAACTAGGACTTCCTGGGAGGTCACCCATCCCATATCGCCTATGGTTCAAGCACACTTAACTGTGGAGTTTTCCCCACAATCAAGCCCGCTTAGCTTGCTACCCCATTTTCTAATCCAAAACAATTAATTCTAAAAACTTAAAAACAAATAAAAATAATAAATGGTCAAACTTAAATCAAGAACATTTGGGTCAAACCCAAATAATCAAAACACTAAAATAAAAATAATTTTTGAGAAAAACTTAAATAATCAAAACAATTATTTAAAAAAAAAAAAAATGGTCAACCCCAATTTTTTTTTAATTAAAAACAAAACAAAATAAATAAATAAATAAACGAAATAAAAAGTAAATAAATCAATAAATCAATAATGAAGAAAATAAAGTAATTAATCGTTTATTAGTAGTCAAAATATACAAATAAATAATACAAATTAAAAATCAAGAAATTAGGAGGAAGAAAAATAAATAAATAATAATAATAATAATAGTAATAATAAATAAATAAATAAAAACTTAAGAGGAAATGGCAGGGATGCAACAACTACTAATTTTCCATCCATCGTCTCTATTTTGATTGCTTGGCCTCCTTTCAATCTCTATAGCCTCCCTAAACTTACAGTGATGGAAATGTTATATCCTAGCAATGACCCGGGCGTCTTCAATGAAGATGTGGTGTTTTTTCTTTTCTTCATGTTCTGCTAATGTCGAGGAGAGGGTTCTCCCATATCTGATGTCTATTGCATGTTTTTGATTCCTCTGATTTATTGAGCGGGTAGTTTCACCAACATAGGGTGAACAAGGGATTACATAAACACCTTTTATATTCTTAGGGTCCACTATGTATTTTACATATCTTAGGGAACATTGAATGGTGTTAAAGGGCATAAAAGTAGAGGGAACCTTGTGCTTTTTTCATCTTGTCCTGACGATGAACCACACTAGATGGTTTGAAACACGTTGACAAAACCTAGATGATGTGGTTTTCACTGAATTTTTTCTTTCTTTTCATGATTCTTGCATTGTTGGAAAGGTAATTTTGTGTAGAATGACTCTAAAAGGTGCCACACTTAAGCAACAAAGTTTTATCCCATTTATTTTTTTAAATGACTCAAACTGATTTCAAAAGGTTTCTTAACCCAATTTTCCAAACGTTGATCCATCAGTAAAAATAGTCTTTTGAGTTGATTCCTCCACTTATGTAACATCCTTTGGTTCATTTTCCATGTAAATAAAATAAGACCAAGGTCATGGGACGTGTATTCAAAGTTGAATATTGGGAAAAATATAGTGATGGGTATCACTGGTGATTAATTTATGGCTATGGAAATTTGCAAAGGCGAAGTGGCAATAATTTGCATTTATTTATGAAAATAAAGGAAAATAAGAGAAAAAGAATGTGAAGGCACAAATTTGCATGAGAGAAATTGAAGGAAAAATGAAGGAAAATGAAGAAAATAGAGGCCTCAATAATAAAAAGGTTTCCGAGGATCAGTTCACAACTTTTTGTCAGTTCATTTTTGGAGCTCTCATTTCATTCTCTCATTCCCTCATACTCTTTCACACTTTGAGTATTCTTGGAGCATTCTTGGAGCACTTTGGCATACATTGGATTTGGAGAAAGAAGGAATGTGTAAGGGAATAGTTGAATCAGGAACTACAACTGGATTTCTTTGGAGGTAATAGGTTGCATGTGTTATTTCCTTGTTGATTTCTAGATACATGGTATATGCATGTGATTTTAATGGAGATATTCCTGGATTGACATTGAATTTAGCCTTGCCTTGCCATTTCATGGATAGCCATGGTGTTGTGGGTTTTTCCACTTACTTTTTTTATGATTGGTGCTCAGGTTCCTTATGGTCATGGGTTGGAATAAATTCTCTGGAAGCCTTGGAACATCTTGGGTTGAGTTGCTAGTCCTGGAGCCTAGGTTGGGAAAATGCACTGTAGCCCTTAATGGGTTGAGTTACTAGTCCCTGGAGCAGGGCTGGACAAACTTTCTAGAGCCCATGAAGGGTTTGGGTTGAGTTACTAGTTCTTGGATCCCTAGACATCTTGGGTAGAGATCGATATGGTTGGTGTGAGTGATGTCCGACCGTGGATGTGGTATCACTATGGTTGAGGGTTGAGGTGGTTTGACCTATGGAAGCCCTAGTTTGGTTTTTTCTTGGTTTTTTCCAAGAGATCACAAATTAATTCTTGGAATATGGTGTGGGGTGATTAGCTGAAATAGATATTTGGTTCAACCCAATCTATGGTTGGGTGGTACGTGGAAGTCCCTAACTTGGTTTACATTTTCATATGTTAATCTGAGACATTTTCCTATTATGATCTATGAAAATTTGTAGTGATTATATTGGTGATATTATGGCTAAGTTTCCATGGTTTCTATGTTGGTTATTTAATGTGTATTATCTATGGCTCTTGCCATTAATTGTTTAGTTATTTATTAGGTGATGAATGTATGGAGTACTAAGTGTTGTTGCATCTATATAGAGAGGGCATAGGGCCTTCTTGGTTATTATTACATGGGTCTCAAACTAATATGGTCATATATGCATTCATGATCTGTAGCTTACATGTATGCAATGTGTTTGATGAAATGTCTAGTGTGTTCTAGAAAGTCTACAACAATTATCTGACTTGAGATTGAATGTTTAGCTTTGTTTTCATGCTAATAATGATTCTAGAAAGTCTCTGGAAGTTCTGGGAAGTGGTCTGGAGGCTGGCCTAAAAAGGTGTCATAGATCCTAAGATCGCACGCTCAGAATTGTAGATTTTAGGTCATAATCATTGGCAGCTAGGCTTATGAGTGCAATTATAGCCTCATACATGCATGCATGCCTTGTTATGGGTGTAGTTGTGGGCCTAGGGTAGAGAAAAATGGTTCCACCTCAAGGTTTGGTCACCTGAGTTTTTTTTTCAACCTATGAGTGGCTTGTAGTCACTATAGAATGTCATTATGTGGTTAGTTTATAGGCCCAACTCCCTTAACTAGACCTAGGAGGTCAGGTCAGGTCATAGTGACACTCATCTCATGTTTACCATGGCAAGATTGTGAAATTGGGTAAATCTGGTAGGAGGCATTACAACTTACTCCATTGTGAAAGCATCATGATGGATGAAAAATAAGATAATAATCCAATTGAGATGAAATAATTTCTTTCCTTGCTGTAGTGGTTTGAATTTTTTTTTATAAATTGACTATATGATAACAAATATATATATATATATATATATATATATATATATATATATATATATAAAATGATAAATTTTTTTAAGTGGATTATTTAATGATAAAATTTTGGTATATTCAAGGTGATCCATGTTCCTAATTAATTGTTTCATTTGGTTTCTCTGTGCTTGTCATGTTGTTGGAATTTATAGCCTCCCATTATAGGATTAAAAAATAAAATAAACGCCTCCAAATATGGTTCATAGCCTATAGTGTGATTGGTGAATTGATTTGATGTCATCATTTTTCCTAGCTTCTCTTCCACTTCCAATGTGGGGGGTCTCAAACCATCCATAGATATATGTGATTTGGAGTTATGCAGGAACACAAAAAAATGTAGAAACAAACATAAACACATAGATGCAACATAAATAAATTTCCATTTCATTAATATCAAAGAACTGTAATATGCTTACATGCAATATCAAAATAACTAGCTCGGGCGATGGTAGCTTATCTATGAGAAGATATGTGGCAAATACATGCCTATAAACTGTGTTACAGTGAGGATCAAGGGCCTTTTTATTATTTAACATTAAAGGGAAACCCTAAACAATAAAAAACCTAAACCTAGGAGATGAAATGCCAAGAATTTGTGGACCTTGTTGGGGTTAGTTGGGAAACCAACTTCTCGGGTTTGTAACTTGGTCATATGATCTTCGTTTGGTGCATACGATACCACATTAGAAATATCTCTTCAAATAATACAATATTTTTTTATACAAATTCATTATGGGCATGTTTCATACCTCAAAAAAACGTCGTTCAGGGGGTCAAAACAGATCCGGAAGTTCAGGACCTGAAAACCTGCTAAAAATAGTAAATTATGATATAAACAGGGAAAATGATGAAACCGAATCGAAGTCCAGGTGAAATAGGTGGGTGGCCACTGATATACACCTATATTATTCCTCCCCCCCTTAGGAAGCAATGGTCCCCATTTCATGCATAACCTCCATGGCGTGAGGAAATTTCTGTTGAACCTGGTCCCTCGTGAGCAACTTGCCCTGGTGAAGGAGTTGGAAGGATTTGACAACACAATATACCTAGATACTATGTTGCTGAGTGGTATTGATTTGTGTGTCCATGATCATATCATTTGTGACCTGCTCAATGCAGCTTGGGTTGAGATCTTTTGGTTTCAACTGCTTAGCAATGTCTAATGTGTCCAACAATTTAGGAAAGTATGACCACAACCAGTCCACATTGAATATTGGGTGTAGGCCAAGGAATGGTGGAATGTTGAGCTCAAATTCATTGTCCCCTATAGCCTTAGTGATGGTGTAAGGCCCATATTTAAGCAGGTGAATCTTATGGGGGGCTCTCCTTCTACAAATTTAACCAAACTTTGTCGCCCACTTGAAACTTATGGCACGTGATGTTGGTCATGGCGATGTTTTTACTTGGACTTTTCTTTGTACAATATGTCATGGACCTTCAAGAAGATTGAATGCGTTCAATGAAACTGTTAGCTCTGTTGGATTTGGACTAGACATGAGATGAATCTACCTGAGTAGCTGCAAGTGGTATGACAACATCAATGGGAAATTGTGGCTAGAATTCGAGTCCCACCTGAAAAGGGTTGTGTCCAGTTGAGTTATGGTTTTCAATGGTAGATTAGGGATTTTTGAAATAAACCCTGACCTCCCATTGAAATAAACCCTAACCTACTAGAAAACCCTAAACCTACATCCTCCATGCCCATCTACATATACCCATTCCCACACATCATCCATGATATCAAATCATACTATTAAAACCCTAAAATTTTAAACTATTTTAAACAGAGTCACTGTCAAAATTGTCAAAATTAAGGTGACTGTGTTTTAGGGTTTTGAAGGACTTAGACTTCACCATTTTCCCTCATTCCACTTGCATTGTGGAGCTAAGGTGTCTGCATACCCTTTGAAATTTTATCAAATTTTTTTTCCAACTCCATGACCCTCAAAAATTAAAAAAAACTCTTCATTAGTTTTTCCCCACAACCAAAATTGGGAAGTGACTGTGTTTTAGACAATTTGACACCTTCCACTCATCCATTTTATCTCATTCCACCTTAAAATTGAAGCTGACACACAAAAATACCCACTTAATATTTTCTATAATTTTCCCAACTTCAAGACTCTCCATTTCATCCACCAAACTCACACCTTCATACATTCGGTTTTCCAAATTTCCATTCTCATTCACACATTTCATTAACATCCTAGGGTTTTCATCATTCCAGTGACCAACATGATGGAAAGTGACAAGAAGAGCTTCAAAGGAAGGCACCATCTCAGACTTGAGCCATTCACCATGCACAAGATTAATGCTTCACCATTGGCGAGAAGAAGCTATCAAAGAACTTAGTGCTTAACAATTTGTGAAAGGCTTATGGAAGGAGGGTATAATCTTCAGTTGTTTAGCCTTTCTGGAACCAACTACAATATGGGAAAGGTCACTCTTGCAGGTATGGATATCAACGTATCATCTAACCTAATTTCTTCAGCTACAGGTATCCCTTCTCATGGAGAGCAGTGGTTCAACGGTATGGATCTTGACATTGAAAACTACAAGCAGTTTCTAAAGCCTCATGCTAGAGATGATCCAGAATTTATTTTTCCTTTTAGAAATCTAAGAAACAAGTATGCTCGTCTGATGATGTTTATAATGAAGTACTTTACATGCGAAGGAATATTCTCCAAGCTATACAAGTATCACATCAGGCTTTTGATGCATTTTACTAGAGTCAAAACACTTGATTTGCCTCATTATTTATACACGAGCTTGATTAATATGGATAAGAAGGTTCAAATTAGAAGGGAAGATCATCATAATAGTCTCTTTCATCATGGCCTTATCAATATCATTGTGCTACATCACTTTTCCTCCATAAACATGACATGGGAAGACTTCTTGGAGAGGTTGTCAGCATCACTTTCTGTCTTGCCTATTACATCATTACCACAACCAATTGAAATTGGCACTTCTAGTTTTCAGCTTTCATATGTCCCTAGGGTTGTGGTATTTTCTCATACATATGATAGAAGGAGGAGACAAGTTTTTGTGCCTAAGCCTACTAGGAGATTTCTTACACTTGGCACCCATGATGAGCAATGTCAGATAGAAGAACAATCTCTTTTGCATCAACATGATGAGTCAGTGCCAATGGAGCCTGAGGAATCAGAACATGAGGAGGTCAAATTAGTTGAAGACATCATCAAAGAGATGGATAAAGATATTGCAGAGTTGAAAGAGGCTTTCTCCATTGCCCAATCTCGAATTACATTCCTTGAATGGGAAAAATTTCAATTGCAAGTTAATCAACTCCTCGAAAGTAAATAAAAATAAAACATGGAGGAAAATAGAGGTAAAGGAAAGAATATTGTTGTTGTTGACCAAGTGTAGGAGATGGAGGCTGAAGCACATGCAAAAAGACCAAGAATAAGAGGCCTAAAAAGGGCATTGGAGTGAGAGAAACAACAAATTCATCAATCTGAAAAGTTGAAATTTAATGAGCTCATTGCCATGGAGATAAATGATGATAGAGAGCTTTGACTATCAAGAGTTAATGAGCATCTAGAGAACTTATTGAACAAAGCTAAAAATGATAACAAGCTGAAAAGGCACATGACAAGTCATTATCATACTAGGGATACCATTTCTCAATTAAGGCTAAAACATGTTAAAAAGAGGCTTAAAGAGGCGCAAATGAAGCTCAAGGAGAAGGACAACTTGGATTTATTAGATGAATATTCATTATATTTGTAGCCTATCTCTTTTAGGTGTAAAAGAATCAATTTGGAAGAATTTGGAGCAATTTGGAGCAATTTTGGTATTTTACATGATTTTTGGTAGAATTCTAGAAATTTCTCATTGCAAAAGGGTAACATACGCTTATGAATTTTTGTTTTGGAGGCATGAAAATGGTGATTTCTTTACATGGATGGATGTATTTTTATTAGTAAATCATATATCAGTAACCCTCCTAGCATGGCAAGCTGCAATTTGGGAGAAAAAACTCAAAAACCACCTATTTTTCATGTTTCTGCCTCCTTTTTGGACCCTATGTTATGCTTTTTAGTGACCCTGGGAGAATGGATTTTTGAAGGCCTTCTTGTGGTCCATTTGAAAAATTTATATGTTTTGGAAACTAGACACATCGGTCTAGTTAACTGTTCTTTCAGAAGTGGATTTTGACTTCTCGAAGTGCCTCAAAAGTGCATCCACAATTCTATTACACTTCTGCAATTTGTTTTTAAATTCTTCAGTCAAAATTGTCACAGATCAGCATTGGTTTCCCTAAGTACACTTGTCAAGCTTAGAAGTGGTCACAAAATAGAGGCTATTATTTGTCATTAGAGTCATTAGGTTGGTTTTTTCTTCCTATTATGATGGAATTCTAAATTAATATATGGGACAAGTACTCCTAGTTTGTAGCTAAATTTCAGGGAATTGTTTCTAACCTCCCTAGAAACTAGGAAATGACTCATATTTTGCATTTATGATCTATTTTGGATGGGATTTAAAACCAATGAGGTGTCATGGTCTATATTTTCTATAATTAGACTCTCTTTTGTCTTTTTTGGCGTTGGATAGTCTCATATTTTGTTGTGGAGCTCTTGTAACCAATTTGTGGAATGAAATGAAAAATTTGTAGGAAATATTGTGGGATACTTGTGGCATGCTTTGGAACATCTGTGTTTCTCATGTTTTCTTATTATCTTATGCTTAATTCCATTTATAATTCTTCATATATGTCTATCTCGTAAGTTTGAAAGCAGAATTCATGTCATGCATGCTTTGTTTTAGACAAGATTCACCATATTATGTTTATTTTCTTCTTAAATTGAATGAATTCACCTCAGTGCTCATTCAAACCCTACTCCATATTCATCCTATACTCAATGAATGATTAATATGTTACCAAACTACCTATCTTTCCTCACACACTCTCTGCAGGTTAACCTCAAAGTTCAGACCTAAAAATCTCATTTACGGTCCATTCATTGACTTTCCCATCCAACATTCAAAATATAAAATAAATTTTACTCATTTAATCTTACATATATAGCCTAAAATATTATGATACTCAGCCATTCATTTGACTGTTTAAAGTGGCAAAGAGAGTGTTGGGTATGTGTTATATTCTTTCCACGACTAAGCACGCGCGGGGGGGTAAGAGGGGGGGCGATAGCCCCCCTTGTTGGGGTCCGGGGCAGCGCCCCGGCGAAAATTTTGGTTCCTTAATTTCCGCTGGGTAGTCTGCGTCCATGGTTTTGTGCATGGTTTTGCACATGGTTTTGGGGTTCGATGGTTTTCGGCCCCTGGTATTTTTGTAAATCCGGTCAAGGGAACTACGGTTATGTTCTAATCCAGGGTTAATGGATTGGGGTTTATGTATGCTCCGGCATGTATATATATGTGTTGTAACACTAAAAAGAACATAATGAAAAATCAAGCTGGTCGTCCCAATTTGGGATCCAGGGGAAAATCTCTGTGTTTATCTGTTTTATGTTTTATGCTCTTGCTATTGTTTATTTTCTGTTATAAGATTCGTGTGTAGATAATTTATGTTCAGGGTTAAAACCTACATTTGGTATCAAAGTTGTTTCAGCTTCAAGGGGACGCCTTTGTTGTCGAGGGTTTTTTGCTCGGGCCTGTGGTAGACCCTGTTCAGTGGGAGATCTGCGGGATCGATTCTTGCGGTGAAAGAAGATGGCGAGCGGCGGAAAGATAGAGATCGAGAAATTTAATGGTCAGAGTTTTGAGTTGTGGAAGCTCAAGATGGAGGATCTGCCGGTGGATAAAGATCAGTGGATCGCGGTAGATCCAGGTACTAAACCAACGGCAATGTTAGATGAAGACTAGAAGAAACTGTATCGGAAGGCTAAGAGCACACACGGTTGTGTGTGTCGATTCGCATTGTTGAATGTATCCGGGGAAGCGCGTCGACGAAGAATTTGTGGGAAAACTTGGGACTTTGTACCAATCTAAGTCTCTCGTAATGTTGTTCTTTTTAAAAAAATCCGTATAACCTCGAGGATGGAAGGATGAGACTCCTGACGTTGAGCATCCGAATGCCTTCAATATCGTGGTAAGTCAACTATCGTTCGTTGATATTAAAATTCGACTGAAGATAAGTGCATCGCCTTATTGTGCTCTACCGACTCGTGGGACAAATGTTATTGCAATAGGTAGCAATACAACTACCTTGAATTTTGATGACATTGTCTCACCTCATTGTCAGAGTAGGACGGAGATGGAGAAATATGGAGGGTCGAATGGAGATGCTCTATCCGTACGAGGAAGGTCCTGGCATCGTAAACAAGAATAAGATTTTGAGTGGGAGATCTAAATCTCCTGGAAAGTTTGTAAAGGTGTGCTGGAAATGCGGAAAGGAAGGACACTACAAAAAGGAATGCAGATCTAAAGCTCCTGAGAAAGGAAAGGGATCTGATGAATCTCCTTCTACAGAGGCAAAAACCACCTCGGATGAAGGTGGGGATGTGTATTTGGCTTCTTCTTCAAATACACATGTAGATAATGAGTCATGGTTGATTGACTCAGGTGCATCCTTTCACTTCACTCCCCATAGGGAGTGGTTCTGCGAGTATGAGAAATATGATGGTGGTGATGTCTTCCTAAGGGATGATAGGAGGGCTAGAATCATCGGAAGTGGAAAGGTCAAGCTGAAGCTGCAAGGTGGAAGGATTAGAACACTTCCTGGTGTTCTGCATATTCCCGCATTGGCTAGAAATTTGATTTCTGTAAGCAAGATGGATGATGCAGGTGTAAAAACAGTGTTCGAGAAAGATTCCTGCAAGATGGTTCGGGGAGCACTGGTACTAATGCGGGGAGTTCGGAGTGGAACTCTATACAAGCTACAAGGTAGCACCGTTATTGATGGGTATAATAGTTCTATGGTTCCTGAAAGTGGAGCGGAAAGCCTAGCTGTCTCTGGAGAAAAGACCATGTTATGGCATCAAAGGCTTGGACATATTGGAGTGAAGGGCCTTCAGATACTGCACAGAAATGGTATGGTAGAAGGTATGTCTAATTGTTCTCTGGATTTCGATTTCTGTGAACATTGTGTATATGGGAAGCAGAATCGGGTGAGTTTTCCTTCTGGTGCTAAGAGGGCAAACAAGATATTAGAACTTGTGCACAGTGATGTGTTTGGGCTTGTGTCAGTTCCATCACTGGGAAAGTCTGTGTACTATGTTTCATTCATAGATGACTTCTCAAGGAATACATGGATATATTTCTTGAGGAAGAAATCTGAAGTCTTTGACAAATTTAATGAATTTAAGGCTCTGGTGGAAAACCAGACAGAGAAGAAGATAAAGGCATTGAGGACAGATAATGGTGGGGAGTTCTGCAAGAAGGAATTTGAAGAGTTCTGTAAGAAGTGTGGTATAGCACGGCAGAAGACTACTCCATACACACCTCGGCAAAATGGAGTTGCAGAAAGAATGAATAGAACACTGATGGAAAAGGCAAGAAGCATGCTCAGTGGTACCGGGTTAGGACAAGAATTCTGGGCAGAGGCAGTGGAAACTGCATGTTACTTAGTTAACAGATCACCTTCATCGGCGTTGGAGGATAAGACCCCACATGAGGTATGGACTGGTAAGAAACCCTCTCTTTCACATCTAAGGGTATTTGGATGTGATGCATATGTACATGTTCCAAAGGAGAAAAGGACCAAGTTGGATAATAAATCTGAAAAGTGCATCTTTATTGGGTATAAGGACGGTTTAAAGGGTTACAAGCTTTGGAACCCAGAAACAAGGAAGGTTGTGTACAACCGAGATGTGGTGTTTAGAGAAGTGAAAGATGTTGTTAAACATGAATTCCTATCAAAGGAACCTGAAAAGATAGAGTTTGAGCTAAAGGAGGATGAATCAGACTCTACAATAGAAGAAGACTCAGAAGATGAAGAGCCACAAACTCCAACTTTGAGAAGATCAGTTCGGGAAAGAAGGCAACCAGAAAGGTATAGTCCATCTACTTTCTGTTTAGGTTTTGCCTTAACTATAACTGATGATGAACCCAGAACTGTCAGGGAGGCAGTAGATTCAGAGGATGGAAAACTCTGGAAGGAGGCCATGGTTGATGAAATGGCATCCTTGCACAAAAGCGATGCATGGGATCTGGTGGAGTTGCCGGCTGGAAGGAAGCCCATTGGGAGAAAATGGGTGTTTAAGAAGAAGATGAATGTAGAAGGCAAGGTGGAGAAATACAAAGCTCGATTGGTAGCGAAAGGTTATTCCCAGGTGCCGGGAATTGATTTTGGTGATATTTTTTCTCCTGTTGCCAAAGTTACTTCTATTAGATTACTTTTATCTGTTGCTGCTGCATTTGAT
This sequence comes from Pinus albicaulis, assembly GCA_034641835.2. NCBI lineage: Eukaryota > Viridiplantae > Streptophyta > Pinopsida > Pinales > Pinaceae > Pinus > Pinus albicaulis. The sequence goes on from CM076578.1 coordinate 1,097,100,703, forward strand.
TTTGAGATAGAAAAGATGGATGTGAAGACAACATTTCTTCACGGGGATCTAGAAGAGGAGATCTACATGAAGCAACCTGAAGGCTTTATGGTGAAGGGTAAGAAAGAACTGGTATGCGGGTTGAAGAAGTCTCTGTATGGGTTAAAACAGTCACCAAGGATGTGGTATCAGAAATTTGATACCTATATACGGGGACTTAGCTTCACCAGAAGCAAGGAGGATCACTGTGTTTATTTTAAATTAATTGGTGACCGTGTTATTTATTTGGTCTTGTATGTGGATGATATGTTGTTGATTGGAAATGACGAAGAAATTATCCAAGATTTGAAGACCCAACTGTTCTCCAAATTCGACATGAAGGATCTTGGTGCTGCAAACTATATTTTGGGCATGGAAATTAAGAGAGATCGGGCAAAGAGGAAGCTCTGGTTAAACCAGAGGAAGTATGTCGAGACTATATTGCGGAGGTTCAATATGCAGGATAGTAAACCGGTGAAGGTTCCTATTCCTGTAGGTGTAAAGCTGTCTGCTGAACAGTGTCCCAAGACACAAGAAGAAGAGGAGTATATGTCCCATGTTCCATATGCAAGTGCAGTGGGTAGCCTGATGTATGCAATGGTCTGTACTAGACCAGACATTGCACATGCAGTGGGAGTATTGAGCAGGTTTATGTCAAACCCAGGGAAGGAGCATTGGACAGCAGTGAAGCGGGTTTTCAGATATTTACGTGGCACTAGTGATTATGGCTTGTGCTACCAGGGAAGACCAGGATTGGAAAGAATGTTGGACATTTGTGGTTTTGTTGATGCAGACTGGGCCGGAGATCTGGACCAAAGAAGATCTACAAGTGGGTATGTGTTTAGCCTATTTGGAGGCGCTGTCAGTTGGATGAGTAAAAGACAGTATGTAGTGGCTCTTTCAACTACAGAGGCAGAATACATAGCAGCCACTCATGCAAGCAAGGAAGCAGTTTGGTTGCAGAGATTGTGTTCAAGTATGGGGTTGGTACAACAAGCTATAAGGATAGACTGTGATAGCCAAAGTGCAATTTTCTTGGCTAAGAACCCTGCTTATCATTCGAAGACAAAGCACATTGATGTTCAATATCACTTTGTTAGAGATATGGTTGAGGCTAAAAGGGTGTTGCTGGTAAAGGTGGACACTTTGAAGAATGTTGCGGATGCATTGACAAAGTCTGTGAGCACTCAGAAGTTCTCTTGGTGTAGAGAAACAATGGGTGTTGAAGAATTGGGCCAATGACTAAGCCCTCCTGTGGCCCCCCGTGGAAAGAAAACAACAAATGGGAGAATGTTGGGTATGTGTTATATTCTTTCCACGACTAAGCACGTGCGGGGGGGTAAGAGGGGGGTCACAGGGGGGGCGGTGCCCCCCCCTGTCGGGGTCCGGGGCAGCGCCCCGACGAAAATTTTGGTTCCTTAATTTCCGCTGGGTAGTCTGCGTCCATGGTTTTGTGCATGGTTTTGCACATGGTTTTGGGGTTCGATGGTTTTCAGCCCCTGGTATTTTTGTAGATCCGGTCAAGGGAACTACGGTTATGTTCTAATCCAGGGTTAATGGATTCGAGGTTTATATGCTTCTTTGGGTTTATATGCTTCGGCATGTATATATATATGTGTTGTAACACTAAAAGGAATATAATAAAAAATCAAGGTAGTGCCGTCTGGGTTACAGGATCCAGGGGAAAATCTCTGCGTTTATCTGTTTTATGTTTTATGCTCTCGCTATTGTTTATTTTCTGTTATAAGATTCGTGTGTAGATAATTTCTGTTCAGGGTTAAAACCTACAGAGAGATCCCTCTCTAGTCCGGGTAATGCTAGCTACCTAACCTAAATTTTTTTTGTGGTTACCTTTCTCCAATCCTACAGTTAGCCTTAGGAAGTTGGGGAGAGTGTAACATTCTTGGCACCATTTACGGGGAGCGATTACTAAACATTCCTTGGGAGTATCTCTTTAATCCTTTGAAAGTTAGACTTGTAGGTAACAAGTTCTAGATTTCAAAATAGGCTGAATTATAAATTTTGAGCCAAAGCCTAAAATTCCTATCTTAAGATGGCTCCTAAAATACATACCAGGTCAAATCCAGACCCAAAACCCTCACCAATTGTGTATGATCCTGAGAGTATTTTTAGAAAACATAAAACCAAGTCTCAAAAGGTTGGAAGAGCTATTCCTCCACTTGTCAAATCAAATTCTTTGCCTGCGAGATTTGTTCTTGAAGATTTGTTCTATAGTCCATAATCTGAAAAATATTTGTTAAGAACCAAGTTTGAAACTTTTCTTTCAGAATCCACCTTTTATCCTTTTGATTTTTAGTCCTTTGCACAATATTTCTGAATCTTTTGAGTTTGAATTGATAGTGAAGTCTAGTCTAATTTTCATAAACTCAAGGGCTTGGTAGACAAATTTCAAGAAACTTCAGAGAAAGCCTATTTTCAGTATCAACATGAGACTTTTGCTCCACCTGTCATCTCACCTTCTTATACAACTACATCATCATTCCCTCCTTTCATTCTGTCATTACCTCTAGAAGTTTTCACTCCATTAGCACCTCCACCACCTCCTCCATTAGTAATGGACAGATTTTCTCCATTGATTCTACTACTTCAACTTACTCCACTACCTTAGAATTATGGTCAAAGGGTTCCTCTTTTAAATGGAACATCAAAGGTTACAACCTATCAGCATGTTTCCAAAGTGATTGGCTTCATAGATCTTGAAGAGATTTAAAATGACGATGCCAAGATGCACATCATTACACAAAGTTTCTCCGGAGAGGTAAGGAAATGGTTTCGCTCACTCACAGCTGGTTCAATAGGTGCCTCACAGAAACTGATTGATTTGTTTATGGAGAAATGGGAAGAGAAGAAAAATCCATTATAGATTTTAGCTGAGTATAATGCCTTGAAAAGGAATCCTAATGAGTCTGTCCAAGACTTTACAACTAGATTCAACAAAATATATGATTCAATTCCAGAGAATATTAAGCCTCCTCCAAGCCTTTCTTTACTTCATTATCCTGATGTTTTCAATCCCGACATGGCATATCAGTTGAGGTAAATAAACCCATCAATTCTTTAAGAAATACAGAGAAACACAATGAGCGTGGAAGCCAATTTTATCATCAAGAAATCTAAAACCAAGACAGAAAAAAGAGTCACTATCAAAGAAGAAACGTCCACTTCATCAAAAGGAAAATTAGATACCTTTATCAAGACCATGGAGAAGACGATGTATAAAATGTCCATCGCTGATCGAAAAGCTGAACCCTCCATTAGAAATCCCAATTTTAGGGGTCAAAATCAACATCCCCAATACAGGATCAAGCAAAGGGAACAGAGGGGTTAGGATCCATAAAGTCAACAACAAAATCACACTCCATTTCAACAAAATTATACTGAAGGCCTTGATGAATATGATGAAGAATAAATATCTGGCGAGAACCATTTATTTGAGTAAAATCAACAACCTATTTTCCTCACTGAAGAAGATCAATTTTCTGTAGAAATTTGTGCACTGGATGATAAAAAATTTGTATTTTCAAATGATGACATATTATCACTATGCACGGAAGATTATCAGAGGGAATATCAGAATTCTCTTTCTCAAGTGTAGAGACAATATGGCTTGAGGAATAGGAATGTTCCTATAACCTTTAATTAAAAAAAACAGAATGCTCAAGTAGATTCTCATCCCAAATAATCTGCTACCCTGAATCAAAGTAAAGACAAGGGACTTGTTGTTCCTAATCATGTTAAAGGAAACAAAGCTTCTTCCATCGGTCCAAGGAAAGATAAATAAGTCCAAGAAGGAGGACAGAAGAAAGAGTCTTCACACAAAGATTAGCCTGAGAAAAAAGATGCATCATTGAAAGAGGTAGAAAAACATTTTTCTCTTTTTTCTCTTGAAAATGAAATTGCCAAGTTGGATAGTCTCATATTTTTCTATGGAGCTCTTATAACCAATTTGTGGAATGAAATCAGAGACAAATTTTTAGGAAAAATTGTGAGATACTTGTGGTATGATTTTGAACATCCGTGTTTCTCATGTTTTCTTATTATCTTATGCTTAATTCCATTTCCACTTCTTCATATATGTATATCTTGTAAGTATGAAAGCATAATTCATGTTATGCATGCTCTGTTTTAGACAAGATTCACCATATTATGTTTATTTTCTTCTTAAATTGAATGAATTCACCTCAGTGCTCATTAAAACCCTACTCCATCTTCATCATATACTCAATGACATATTAATATGTTACCAAAATACCTATCTTTCCTCACACACTCTCTGCAGGTTAACCTCAAAGTTCAGACCTAAAAATATCATTTACAGTCAATTCACTGACTTTCATATCCAACATTCAAAATATCAAATTTTTTTTACTCATTTAAGCTTACATATCTAGCCTAAAATATTATTATACTCAGTCATTCATTTTAGTGTTTAAAGTGACAAAGAGAGAGCCCTCTCTAGTTCGGGTAGGGCTAGCTACCTGACCTAGAGTTGGCATATGGTTACCTTTCTCCAATCCTACTATCAGCCTTAGAAAGTCTCCATTTATCTAACTGAAATAGTTAAGAATGATCAATACAAAGTTCAAGTTGCTAAGTTGATCCAATGTCAGACATGGATAATGTGAGTGATGATCACCCTGAGCTTCTTTTTGGTCCTATTGTTGATGGAAATTTAGAAGATAGTGAAGTCCCTCCATTTTATCAAAGACTCAAAATTCATGACTTTATCATCCATAATGCCATGCTTGATTCTAGAGCCTCTCACAACCTCATGGTCAAGGCCATTATGGATATATTATGACTGGACATCACAATACCTTATCATGATATTTACTTATTTGATTCAGGGAGTGTGAAATGTCTTGGCCTCATCAAGGACCTAGTGATGTCATTAGAGAAAATCCTAGCCAAGAATTTCCTCATAGACGTTGTTGTGGCTGATATCCCACCTAGATATGGAATGCTACTTTCTCGGTCATGGGGAGTGAATCTTAGAGGTACCTTACAACTTGATTTTTCTTATGCTACCATTCCCTTCTTTGGACAGACTAGGAAACTATACCAGGAAAGTAAGACGAAGTACATGATCAGCAACCGAGAAAAGAAAAATAACCATCCTATACATGTTTTTCATACATATTTAGAGTCCTTTATCTTTTTCAATGATGAAATTTCAATGTCTTCCGAAGATTTGATTGAAGAAATTGTAGAAAATTCTGAATTTTCAAATTATGTTTTAGAATTGGAAAATGAAAATTTTTGTAAAAAAGTGTCAAATTGATCCGGATTTATGTAGGAACACAACAGAATACAGAAATAATCATGAACAAAGAGATGCAGCGGAATAATGCTTCATTTCATTAATAAATAACAGAAATATGCTTACAGGCATAATGGAAATAAAATAGCTAGGGTGCTGGTAGCGAATCTCTGAGAAGAGATGTGATGGCTACAGACCTCTGAACTATGTTACAATGAGGCTCGAGGGCCTATTTATTTTTGAGAAACAATGTGGAATCCGAAACGTCCAAAAACCTAACGGTAGGAGATGAGGCGCCAAAACTGTGGGCGCCCGTTTGGGTAAATTGGTGGTTCAACTTCCCGAGGGCGTAACTTTGGCACCCGATCTCCGTTTGACGCGTTCAATAGCTCATTAGAAAGATCTATCTGAGGAGTACAACTTTTGAACAAGAAACATTGGCCCTTGGACCCATTTTGCTCTCTGTTTTCCCAAAAAACATCGTTTAGGGCCTCAAAACAGCTCCGAAAGTTCAGGACCCAAAAAACTGCTAAAAATAGTAAGTTTTGTTGCAACTTGAAAAATGAAAGAACTGATGGTGGGGGTTCAAATGGAATAGGTGGGTGGCCACCAATATCCACCTGGATCATTAAGGCCCCAAAATGGCTTCGGGAGTGGAGGACTCGAAAACCTGCTAAAAATAGTAAGTTGTTATAAATGTGAAGGGCTGCAAGAATTGATGGTGCTAGTCCAAATGGAATAGGTGGGTGGCCACCGATATCCACCTGGATCACAAATGATGTGGAACCAAGTGTATCACCTAAAAAAAGTGATGGAACAATGGAATAATTAGAATTTTTTGGTACATCAGAGGTCTCTCAAACAACAAGCAAAGTTCAACCATCCGATTTGCAGTTTCTGGATGAGGAAAGTAGTTTGTGGACTATGGACTTTGATGGAGCTTTGGGCGAAGAAGGGGTTGTAATAGGATTTTGGATTCACAGCCCTGTAAATCTATCATTAAACATCCCTCCCAATGTTTGATTGTCCTCCTACAAGTTGGAATTTGAATGTTCAAACAATAAAGATGAGTATGAGGCTTTGATATCCGGTCTGAAAATTCTCAAGAAGCTAGGTGAAAAGAAGATTTCTGTATATGGAGACTCTGAGTTAGTGATAAATAAAGTCAAAAAGGAGTACCAGGCCAAGAATCCAAGGATACGAGCTTACCGAAACACAGTGCTAGACATCCTCAAGACATTTTCTGAGTACACTTTATCTTTTATTCCAAGAGACAACAATGTTATTGTTGATTCTCTAGCCACTTCGGCTAGCACGTTCAAAATTCCATTGTATCCCAATAAGAAGTATGAGATAAATGTAAAAAAATGCCCTGCTGTCCCAGATATGTTCAATATTGGCAAGTATTTCAAGATGATAAACATATCAACAAATTCTTGCAGGCATAAGAAGAGTTTGTAAATTCTCAAATGGATAGCCATTACTATGAAGATGACCAAGAAATCCATGCAACAGAGATGCAAGTGCTTCAGCTGAAAGATAACTCCATTCCAATAGGTTTGGTACATTTGGAAGAGATTTTTGATCAAGATGATGTTGCATGAAAAACGACGATGTTACCGACAAAAGTGGGAGTGGAAGATCTCAATCTTGGCACTCTGGAAAAGCAAAAAATGGTAAAAATTTCAAAATATTTGAGTGCATAAATGAAAGGTAAATATGCAACGCTTATGTCTCAATTTTCTGATGTATTTTCTTGAGAATATTCTTATTTTAAAGTATATGATAAGATCATAATTCAATATACCATTCCCTTGAAGCTGGATCAGAAATCTTTCCGTCAGAAGCTAAGAAGAATGAATCCCAAGTTGTTTCCCTCTACCCATAAGGAGGTAAATAGATTATTCACCGATAGTATCATTGTGCCTCTTCGATTTCCAAATTGGATGTCTAATATAGTGCCAGTAAGGAAGAAGTCAGGAGAGATTTGCTTGTGCATTGATTTCAGGAATCTGAACAAAGTGTCATTGAAGGACAATTACCCACTACCGAAGATGGACCATATTTTGAAAAGGGTAGTTGGATATTCTAAACTTTAATTACTGGATGGATACTCTGGTTATAATCATATTCTTATTCACCCAGATGATCAAGAGAAGACGACCTTCACAACACCTTGGGGTACCTTCATGTATTCCAAAATTACTTTTGGATTGAAGAATGCAGGGGCTACTTTTCAGCGAGCAATGGACATTGCTTTCGCCAATGAAAATGATGTCTTTTTGGTCATTTGTATTTTATGATATCGAATTTTTTTCTAAGAATATGAGAAGCACTTGCAGAACTTGAAAATAGTATTCCAGAGATGTAGAAAGTTTGGCATATCACTGAACCCAAAGAAGAGTCTTTTTGCTATGGAGGAAGGTAAAATTTTGGGCCATATCATATCAAAAGATGGAATTAGGATAGATCCTTCAAGGATTGAAGCAATTAAAACTTTGGACTATCCTAGGAGCAAAAAGGAAATTTAGTCATTCAATGGAAAAATTAATTTTTTGAGAAGGTTTGTTCCCAATCTTGTTGAACATTTAAGGCAAATTACTAACATGCCGAAGAAAGATAGTGAAGTAAAATGGTTCAAAGAGGCGAAGAAATCATTAAATGAAGTTAAGTTAGCTTTATTTCATGCTAATATCCTCATTAGTCCAGATTATACACTTGATTTTATCATTTTATCATTTTCCTCAGAGCATACTCTTGTTGTTGTCCTCATGCAAAATAAAAATCAGAACACAGAACAACCCGTCGCCTTCTTTAGTAGAACCATAAGAGACGCAGCCTTGAAGTATAACATCATTGAGAAATAGGCCTTGGCATTAGTCAAAGCATTGAAGGACTTCAGGGTCTAAATTTCACATTCTCATGTCATTGCATGTGTTCCAAATGCTACTATCATGTGCTTACACAGAATGATCCCGAAGGGCGGCAAGGTAGATGGATCGCTCCCATGTTAGAGTATGATTTGGATAACAACCCCACAAAGTTGATTAAAGGACAAGGCCTGGAGAAGCTCATGGAAGATTCAAATCTTCATGCCTTGGACATCAATTTTATTGCTGCATTATCTGAAGAACAAGATGCTGAAACATTACCTGAGGTAGTTGAATTTTTCTCTCTATCACCTTGGTATGCTGATATAGTACATGTTTTGCAACACTTGAATCCTCCTCCCAACTTGCCAAGTAGTAAGGCTAGATATTTGAAGTTAAAATCTCTTAAGCACTACATTCTTAATGGTGTCTTATATTGGAAAGATCAGGGTGGAGTATTGTTGAATTGTTTGGTTGAAGGAGAAGTTGAAAAAATCATGAAATATTTTCATAAAGGTGACTGTGGTAGTCATATTTATTGGAAGACCACATCTAGTAATATTTTGAGGGTGGGATTCTATTTGCCGAGCTTATTTTTTGATGTTTACAAAATAGTCATGGGCTGTCATGAATGTCAAATATTTTAGGGGAAAAGGAAGCTCTTTCCTTTACCTCTTAAAATAATTGAAGTGAAAGCGCCATTCCAGCAGTGGAGACTTTATTTCATAAGCGAGATTCATCCTCCATGGTCAGTTTAGAACAAATGGATACTCACTGCCACATATTATTTCACCAAATGGATTGCAGCCATCCCCATGAGGAAAGCTACTGATACTGTTATCATTCAATTTCTCGAGAATAATATTCGGTCTCGTTTTTGTTGTCTACACAAGATCATCACTGACAATGCAACTGCCTTCAAGTCTAAGAAGATGATTGAATTTTATAACAAGTATCACATTAGGCTTGGTCATTAAACAACATACTATCCTCAGGGAAACGAGCTTGTTGAATTGTCAAATAAAGCTTTGGTGAACATAATAAAAAATATGTTGCAAGAAAACAAGAGGAATTGGCACAAGAAAATCACCAATGCTCTATTGGCGAATAGATTTAGCACCACGAGATCAATCAACATGTCACCTTTCTAGCTCGTCTACGGTGTTGACACGGTGTTCCCTTCTTCTCTAGCTACACTAGTGATGAAAATTATGCAAGAGATCGACAGTGAGCCTAATGAAATTCAACAAAGAATCAACCAAATGATCCATCTACAATATTCAAGAGACAAAGATATTTTTTATAGGAAGACCAAAGCGTATGATTTCAAGCTTGGGGATGTTGTTCTTCACTGGGGTGCCTAGAATGAAGATACGAGTAAGCATGGGAAGTTCGAAATCTATGGAAAGTACCTTACAAGATCACTGCATTAAGAGGAAACAAAGCATTTCTACTAGAGGATCTTGAAGGGAAAGAAGTGCTGGGAGGACCAATCAATGGTAGGTTCCTCAAACACTATCTAACTTGATCATGGAAGAAGAAGTTCACTTTCATTGTACATATCATTTTAACTTTGATGTCTTGAAAAATAAGGAATTTTTTGTAGAAGTTTGAAGCCCGAGGAGAAGGCCATGTGAATTCTACAAACATCTCATGTTTTATTTCAAAAATTTAAAAGGTTTTAGTCAATTGTCAAGTCAGAGTCAAGTCAGTTGTTTTTAGTCTAAATTTCCAGTTTGTTCAAGTTTTTCAAAGTCTAGTTTGAATCCATCGCCCAATAGTAAGTGTACCTGATCTATGGTGTTCTTGACACCTCCTAAAGGAGTTGCCATCCAGAGTTGGAGCCAATTTTAGCCTAGGTATGTCAGTGATCAAATGACTCTTTCAGTTGTTTTCCATCAAGTCATAGGTTAAACTTTTTACTTTTTCAAACCAGTTCTCAAAAATAAATTTGGTCAACGAAGAAGGATAAACCATGTATGCTGCTCCTTCATTTCATTTATCATCACCATTGTCAAGGTCATATCCATCATCAGTTTCAAGGTCACCATCTCCATCATCATCATTCAAAAGGTCTAGGGTTATGTCATTTCATTTCATTTAGGTCAAGTCTAGGTTCAACCCTGCCTTTGGAAAAATATTCAAATTTTCACTGAACATAAGGCAGTAATCCTCCATTTCATCCATAAAACCCTAGTGAAGGAGCAAGCAATTTTATGAAATTAAAATAAAGCCATATTTCTTGTTTCATATGGCTCAAATTTCAAGAAAAAGTTTCAAACATCTAATCTTTGTCTCATTGTTTCATGAAAATTGAAGAATCTGTCTCCTTGTCTCTTTTAAAGAATAAAAAAGTCATCATCCACTGTCAGAGCTCCAAGGGAGGTCATTTTGACCTACGGTCCTAGTCAAATGAAAAAGAGTGTCATTTCAATATTCAAAGACATCTTATATCTTTTTAAGAGTCACTGTCCAATGTGAAAGTCCAAAGGTGAAAGATTTCAAATTTTTTAATAATATTCTTGTTGTCTCATGAAAAGGAGAAAATTTGTCTCAATGTCTCATTTTAAATGCCTAAGAAGGTCATCTCAAGTGTTAAGGAATGAAAAAGAGGTTAACTCTGTCCTCTCATCTTACTTAAAGAGCCAAAAAGTCATATTTCATGCCAAAGGGTTCAAAAAGTGTGATTTTTTCTTCTTACCTCATTTGAAAAAGCCAGCATGTCATCCTCCAAGTTTCAAAAAGGTTAAAAGTCAATGTAAATGTCAAAGGAAAAGGTAAGGGTTGTAAAAAATTATAAAGGGAAAGGGAAATTAATTCTTCTTTTATTGTTACCCTTTAAAATGTGTGAGAGACACTTTGGTTACCCCTTTATACTCTCAAGATTCTCTCACAAATCTTAAGAAAACCAAGATTTTACATTTCTGTGGTGAAAAAAAAACATTTGTTACATTTCTGGCATCGAAGTTCATTGGAGAAACGTTATTTTTACGTTCCCATCAGTTGTAAAAATCAAGTGTTACACTCCTGTGAGTGTTGGAGAAACCTTATGTTACATTTCTGGGAGTGAAGAAATCAAGTGTTACACTCCTGAAAGTGTTGGAGAAACCCTTTGTTACCTTTCTGAGAGTGAAGAAATCAAGTGTTACATTTTTGTGTGCGTGAGGGAAGTAGCATTGTTACGCTTTTGGGTAGTGTAATAAACCTTTGTTACGCTCCTGTCTATGAAGAATACTGTTGTTACGCTTCTGTATATTGAAAAAAATAGTGTTACACTACTGTAGGTGGTTAGTTTTGGTGTTTTGGAATCCTGGATCCCTACAAAATTCAAAGGATTCCGAGCTCCCTTCATTTCTTAGCTACTTCAAAAGGTAAGCAACCATCTACATCAACTGTGTCTTCTCCATATCATCCTCATCCACATATTCATTTTTTTTTTAATTTTTTTTTTTTTGAAAAACCATAAACTACCATTGAAATAAACCCTAACCTATCAAAGAAATTCTAAACCTACATCCTCAATGTCCATCTACATATACCTATTCCCACACATCAAATCAAACTATTAAAACCCTAAAATTCTAAACTATTTTAACACAGTCATAGTCAACATTGCCAAAATTAAGGTGACTGTGTTTTAGGGTTTTGAAGGACTTAGACTTATCCATTTTCACTCATTCCACTTGATTTGTGGAGCTAAGGTGTTAGCATACCTTGTGAAATTTTATCAAATTTTTTTTCCAGCTCCATGACCTTTAAAAATAAAAAACACTTCTTCACTAGTTTTCCCCCACAACCAAAATTGGGAAATGACTATGTTTTAGACATTTTGACACCTTCCACTCATCCATTTTATCTCATTCCACCTTCAACTTGAAGCTGACACACAACACTACCCACTCAATTTTTTCTAGAATTTTTCTCAGCTTCAAGACCCTCCATTTCTTCCACCAAAATTACACCTTCATGCACTCTGTTTTCTGAATGTCCATTCTCATTCACTCATTTCATTGACATACTAGGGCTTTCATCATTCTAGTAACCAACACCATGGAAAGCGACAAGAAGAGCTTCAAAGGAGGGAACCATCTCAGACTTGAGCCATTCGCCATGCACGAGATTTTTTAGAATGAATTCTTAACGCAAGTGTACGAAAAGAGATCACTTTAGCTGCACATGACAAAAAACCCTAACAACAAATGTGGTTGTCTAACGTCTTTATATCTGCAATAGACGGTTGAAATAAATGCAAAATAAACCCAGATATATGCAACAAAAGCAGCTAGACAGTAAAATGAAATAAGAGTTTCTCCAAATATCCAATGGATAAGACACGATTTATAAATAATTTTTATATTATATTAACACCTGGGAAGGGAACAAAGAATGATGTTATGAGTCCCCTTCAATGGGATGGGTTGTTGCTTGTCCTGAACGCTTTAGATTCAAAGTTTCTCTCCCTCAATGCTGTAGAAAAGCCAAGATGTGTTGAACTCAAAGATAGCTCTATAAGCAAAAATAAAATAAAAGTAACCAAAGTATGACAATGATAAGAGGATCAAAGTTTGACCATGATAAAAGGATCAAAGGTAAACAATGAATGGAAAACCCTCCTATTTATAAAAAAATATTGAGTTATCCTTGAAAATGGTGCATAATAAAATATTATTAACCAAGATCTAGATCTAACTACTTGGAATATTTTATTATATTTTGTTGGAGGAAAAAGGAATTTAAATTGGTTAAATCCATTTATTTAGAAATAATAAACAAATAAATGATTTATTTATCATTTCAAGGATGGGGTTAAGGAATAATTTAATAAAAAATGATTTATTTTATTATTCTTAAATAATTTAGTCAAATTTAACAAGGAATATTAATTAAATAATATTTAATTAATTATTCCTAGATAATAATAAGATAAATAATGATTTATCTAATTATTTCTCATTAATTGGGTTAACTATGACTAGGAATATTATTTAAACAATGGTTTAATTAATTATTCCTAGAGGAAAATCAAATAAATAAGGATTTATTTAATTATTCCGCATGGTGTTTCCTATTTCCATAAATAACTTAATAAACTATGTTTTATTAAATTATTTCTTATAGTGAAAGTAATTTTACTATGGTAAAATTGGTCTTACATGGTGTATTTCGATCCATCTAATTGTAAATGGTTAGATGACCAAAAATTGGTGTAATAGATTGCCCCCCAACATGCAAGCGTTAGGAGCTAATCGTATGACCAAAGTACGTTGTAAGAACACAATCACTAGACACCGAAGGGGAGTCAGAGAGAGAGATATATGTAGACGAAGTGAAGCGAGAGAGGACAATAACCTGAGGGGGTGAGACTTATAAATGAGATAAGTCTCCTTTAATGTTTGGGTACCTGTTCTCAGTGAGGCGGGGGAGGCATACCTAAGCCCGCTGAGATGAAAAAGTACAAAGAATAATGGTGTGCCTAGTAAAATGAGACTGAGCTATAAAGTACATGATAGGCTGGCGAAAATAAGGGTAAAAAAGAATTTATAATGGATCTCACATACATAATGCGCTTGGAAAAACATCCAGAACTGAATACAATAATATCTAAGTACATGAGATATAATAACAACCAGAGAAGCCCTGATAAATAGGAAAGGGCTCTGAAAATATGAATAGATCATCTAATGATACATGCATGCTATAGGCGCTGCAAGCGACTGGGGCCGAACCCATCAAATCTGTGGAGCTACAACTGAGGCTGTAGCATACGATGAAGTCATCCGAGCATGTGGGGGGCTACCTGAAGGGCCATCCCCTCGTGAGGTCTGAAACATCTCACACACACTTGGTAATCACCAGATCAATCTGCTGGATCATCGAACTATCATGTATACGAATCTTGATCATGCTTACGTGGAGAAGATGAGAAAAAAACAAGTCAAAGGGCAATAAGGAGTCCCTTTTCCTGATCTGAGGCACTGAACAATAATGGAAGCTGGAACCAAGATACACCGCCCTCTAGACCTGTCTTCTGGAATGAATGTGCTGATGTTGACATAAGGAGGTCCGCCATAGGTGAGGTAATGAGGGTCCTCAACTAAGGCACGATAGATAATAGTAGAGTGACTAATGGACTGACACAAGGGATTATGATGGAATGGGGGATACTGAGCAGCAAACAGACAACTTCCCTTGTGAGAGCATAAAAAGCATTGATGACCTGGCAGCAACTGAATCAATTCTTGATGGGATGGGGGACAGTGAGACTGGATGCCAAAATGGGCTACACGAGAGATGGACAAGGCATGGATGGATGGAATACTGTAACAGGAGGCATGAATGCGGTGATGACTCAACTTAGATGCTCTGATCAAGGGTGACTCATTGATGCTGCCACACAGAATAGGCTTGGTGGGGACCATAAAAGCATAATCAAACGATAGTTACTCATGACAAAAATTGACACACATATCGAAAATTATGAAGGCTAAGTGGTGCCCCAAGTACAAGTGGCACAAGTGCAGAAATTTGATTTTGAGAGGTGGTGAAGTGACCCTTCTTGGAAAAAAGGCTTCCAGATGAAGTATCAAATCACCAAAAACAATGGGATACACATTTTAGAGCTCAAAGAGAGATTTCCAACGATACTGATGGTTTGTCAAAAGGAGCTACGGTTTGGTCGCAACTAGTGAAGGAAACATTAGGGTTTCTCTTTTAATAGGGAAATTTCCCTCATATTTGGTTCATTTTCTTGTTGATTTTTGGTGAACGTGCAGAGGAGGAGAAGGCCCTAAATCTTGTGGCATTTGTAGTGGAAAAAATGAACATTGAAATCGAGATCCGTTAGTTCAGGTAGGTGGCATAACCATACTCTTCAATTTCAGTGGGCTAGAATTTCAAATTAGGTGCCCAGAGCCCAGGAACAACACTTTGCCCCTCCTCATGGCTGGCTCACACTTTCTGGGGCCTGTTCTGCAAGCTGGGTAGCGGGTTTCAAAGGAAAAACTGCGACCTCAAAGGTACAGGGCTGAAAAAAGTGCAAGCTACCAAAAGTTGGGTTTTATCCTATTTTTTGCTGGGAACTGGGGCTTGATGTTTTTTATGCAGTTTTTCCTTCCTCTGATTGAAAAATTGCTGGTTTTGTGCAGGTATGGAAGAGTTAAATATAAACTAGAGAGAGATATACTTTGAGGTACTTTGTTTTGAGATATAGGGGGATTGGGTTGTTCGAGGTGCACTAGCGAGATATGGGGTTCTTAAGTTGGTTGAGAACGCATTGACGAGGGTAGGAGAGCCCTTGTTAGCCAGGATAGTCAGCTATTGGGACCAAAAACTGGAGGTATTTATAGTGCACGGGCACTAGATCGAGTTGACTGTTCATGACATATATTTCCTAACCAGTCTCTCGCCATTAGGGATGGTGGGAAACGTCCAACTAGTATTACTGCGGGCGCAGAATATTTATGAGTTTGTGGAATGCCATTTCTGACCAGATGTTTGTTTCAAGGGCACAGCTATACCGATCGAAGATCTAGAGAGACTAGAAATTCAGGTTGTTGTTGCAGCAGTGCTACAGACCTTTGGAAACCAGGCCTTCCACCACATCACTAGAGGGAAGATGATGCTTGTTGAGAGTGTGTTAAGTGGGACCTACTATGGGTGGGCCTAGATGATGTTGATGTCGTTGAAATGACATATGTCATTATACAAGTGACAAATTAACCATGAATATGCTTTTGGTACAATGTTATGCTTGCTTTTTGTTGGAGAGGTAAATCCCCTCTGCGGACAGAGGTGATCCCTACTAGCCCAGATCGGGTCTAGCAACAACTGAGTCATGCTAAGACGCAGGTTCCTAATTACAATAGACCAAGATGTGACAAGAGGCCTACCTTAAGTCCTACGCTGTTGTTGATTGCAAAGAAGATGGCGCTTCTGTCCCTCACTTTGGCAGATCACAATTCTCCCGCTAGGCGCATTTGAACACCTGCACGCACACGAAGAAACAAAAAACACACAAGCGTAAAACCTAATACATGCAACTATGTATCAGTCAGAGAAGATATAACTCATAACGCAAGACATGAACATATGAGTGGAACCATAATCGAAGTCGTTTATTATTGATCAGAACAAAGAAAGATACAACCTGAGCTTTGACGTTGGATCTTCCTTCAGCGGGTTGACAACGGAGTACATCTCGATAAAGCTCGTCGGGAATGGGACAAGTCTCTCTCTCTTCTGTTGTTTGACGATAATCTCCTTACTACTGATTCAGCTCTATTCAGGCTAGCTTGCAAAGGGAAAATGACAAGCTTATATAGATGGTGGAAGGGGAGTTGGGATCCCTGCAATGGTGGGATTGGCCCTATCCTCAAGGAAGCCTCCATGTTAGGTGGAAAACCACTTCCCCTACATGGAGATCCAAACCCAAACCTCCCAACTCATTTTAGAGACTCGTTCAGGAGTTTGTTGGAATCAAACTTTCACCATTTATTTAAAAAAAAAAATCCTTATTAAGCTTGGTGTGATTAATACACTAAGACAGAATGCCAGTTGGCGCGCCCTCTTTGTTGGATTACCCCCATTGGCGCGAGGGCTGAACTAGCTAGTCGCGCCAAGGCTAAAAGGTCTATTTTTAGGGCTTTTCACAAGAAATTGTCTTCAGGGGAATGATTTTCCTTGTCAAGGAGGATGCCGTGAAAGTGGTTTCAGGTCATGTCACTGTGCACAAGTCACGGAATAAGCCCTCCAATATGTAGGACGAGGGATTGCAGGGATGGTGACAAATTATTGTGTAACAGATGCCCCCTAAAGCATGAGGCCCGAGAGAGAGAGAGGGGTGAAATGCTTTACGAGAACGTGTCCAACTGAAAACACTGCTATCAGAAAACCTGCGTAGATAAGTACAAATGATATCTCAAATACATGATATATGGGGTATGGGTGCAGCCATCTGTAGCAGAGTATACAATAATCAAGATCCAAGGCATGGACGCAACCATCTAGTAAGGATCGATAAATAGACTCAGGTATGGTCGCAGCCATCCAATCAATGAGTCATGTAACCAATCATGATAATCCACAAAATCCGTAGCCTGGATTCTAACAAAAAAAATCCAGGGTCTTGCGCTCCATCTTGACTCGAACAGAGTACAAGTTCTAGCATGTGAATAAGTGAGCTGAAGTCGAACATTACAGAACATCGTCAGATTACCAGCCAATGATGAAAGCTGTTAACAGATGCGAGAGGAACCACCAATAATGACAATGGCCCTCAAGG
The DNA here is from genome assembly GCA_034641835.2 of Pinus albicaulis. Classification (NCBI taxonomy): domain Eukaryota; kingdom Viridiplantae; phylum Streptophyta; class Pinopsida; order Pinales; family Pinaceae; genus Pinus; species Pinus albicaulis. The sequence continues at coordinate 1,097,118,152 of CM076578.1, forward strand.
TACTGTACGTACAATCCACAGAATGTGAGCAGTGAGCTGACGTCGAACACCCCCATAATCATCCGATCAAAGGTCAATGATGAAAACCTTGCGTTGAATGCGAAGAACCTGCCATTGAGGCATGCAGGCTCCAAGGTATCGGAATGAGTCTCTAGATCAGATTCCTGGATAATGAGTTGAAGTTGACAGGAAGTGACCTTGATCGAAGGTGGGCCATAATGTTTCCCACATCATCAATGCGAGACAGAGGAATATAATGTTTGTGAATCTGGATCAGATGAGAATCAGAGGAAGGTTAAAACTGCAGAGGTCAACTTCTCTTGAACATATCGGCGGCACGACAGTGGATTTGGCAGTATTTGACACCAAAAGATCAGAGGTCATGATGACGAAGCAAAGAGCAGATGAAAGGTCAAAAGGGATTACCCAAACCCATGGAGGCAAGCAGAAAATGAGATGAGATGTCCCCAACCCAACACGAATGCAGACAAGTGCCATGTTTAAGAGCAACATAATGCCGACACGATGATGATACTCATTCCATTTTTCCCCACCATTTCTGGCGAGTACCCCAATTATTTTTGAAAACAAGATTGAAGAGGATAACCAATGGAGTCGCCAGTTTGTTGGAGAGGTAAATCCCCTTTGTGGACGGAGGCGATCCCTACTAGCCCAAATTAGGTCTAGCAACAACCGAGTCATGCTAAGACGCAAGTTCCTAATTACAATAGAACAAGATGTGACAAGAGGCCTACCTTAAGTCCTATGCTGCTGTTGATTGCAAAGAAGATGGCACTTCCGTCCCTCGCTTTGGTAGATCAAAATTCTCCCACTAGGCGCGTTCGAACACCTGCACGCACACAATGAAAAAAAAAACACACAAGCATAAAAGCTAATACATGCAACTATGTATCAGTCAGAGAAGATACAACTCATAACACAAGACATGAACATATGAATGGAACCATAATCGAAGTCGTTTATTATTGATCAGAACAAAGAAAGGTACAGCCTGAGCTCTGACGCTGGATCTTCCTTCAGCGGGTCGACAGTGGAGTACGTCTCGATAAAGCTCGTCGGGAATCAGACAAGTCTCTCTCTCTTCGGCTGTCTGACGATAATCTCCTTACTATTGATTCAGCTCTATTCAAGCTAGCTTACAAAGGGAAAATGAAAAGCTTATATAGATGGAAAAATGGGAGTTGGGATCCCTACAATGGTGGGATTGGCCCTATCCTCAAGGAAGCTTCCATGATAGGTGGAAAACCACTTCCCCTACATGGAGATCCAGAGCCAAACCTCCCAACTCATTTTAGAGACTCGTTTAGGAGTTGTTGGAATCAAACTTCCGCCATTTATTTTTAAAAATCAATCCTTATTAAGCTTGGTGCGAGTAATACACTGGGACAAAGCGCTAGTTGGCGCGCCCAGTTTGGTGGATTTCCCCCATTGGCGCGAGGGCTGAACTGGCTAGTCGCGCTAAGGCCAAAAGGTCTATTTTTAGGGCTTTTCACAGGAAATTGTCTTCAGGGGAATGATTGTCCTTGTCAAGGGGGATTCCATGAAAGTGGTTTCAGGTCATGTCACTGCTCACAGGTCATGGAATAATCCCTCTAATGTGCAGGACGGGGGATTGCAGGGATGGTGACAAATTACTGTGTAACAGATGCCCCCTAAAGCATGAGGCCTGAGAGAGAGAGAGGGGTGAAATGCTTTACGAGAACGTGTCCAACTGAAAACACTGCCATCGAAAAACCTGTGTAGACAAGTAAAAATGATATCTCAAATACATGATATATGGGGTATGGGTGCAGCCATCTGTAACAGAGTATACAATAATCAAGATCCAAGGCATGGACGCAGCCATCTAGTAAGGATCGATAAATAGACTTAGGTATGGTTGCAACCATCCAATCAATGAGTCATGTAACTAATCATGATAATCCACAAAATCCATAGCCTGGATTCTAACAGACAAAATCCAGGGTCTTGCGCTCCATCTCGACCTGAACAGAGTACAAGTTCTAGCATGTGAATAAGTGAGCTGAAGTCGAACATTACAGAACATCGTCAGATTACCAGCCAATGATGAAAGCTGTTGACAGATGCGAGAGGAACCACCAATAATGACAATGGCCCTCAAGGTACTGTACGTACAATCCACAGAATGTGAGCAGTGAGCTGACGTCGAACACCCCCATAATCATCCGATCAAAGGTCAATGATGAAAACCTTGCGTTGAATGCGAAGAACTTGCCATTGAGGCATGCAGGCTCCAAGGTATCGGAAGGAGTCTCTAGATCAGATTCCTGGATAATGAGTTGAAGTTGACAGGAAGTGACCTTGATCGAAGGTGGGCCATAATGTTTCCCACATCATCAATGCGAGACAGAGGAATATAATGTTTGTGAATCTGGATCATATGAGAATCAGAGGAAGGTTGAAACTGTAGAGGTCAACTTCTCTTGAACATATCGGTAGCACGACAGTGGATTTGGCAGTATTTGACACCAAAAAATCAGAGGTCATGATGATGAAGAAAAGAGCAGATGAAAGGTCAAAAGGGATTACCCAAACCCGCGGAGGCAAGTAGAAAACGAGATGAGATGTCCCCAACCTGACACAAATGCAGACAAGTTCCATGTTCAAGAGCAACATATTACTGACACGACGACGATACTCGTTCCATTTTTCCCCACCATTTCTGGCGAGTACCCAATTATTTTTGAAAACAAGCTTGAAGGGGATAGCCAGTGGAGTCGCCAGTTTTTTGGAGAGGTAAATCCCGTCTGCGGACAGAGGCGATCCCTACTAGCCCAGATCGGGTCTAGCAACAACCGAGTCATGCTAAGATGCAGGTTCCTAATTACAATATACCAGGATGCAACAAGAGGCCTACCTTAAGTCCTATGCTACTGTTGATTGCAAAGAAGATGTCGCTTCCATCCCTCGCTTTGGAAGATCAAAATTTTCCCGCTAGGCACGTTCGAACACCTGCATGCACACGAAGAAACAAAAAACACACAAGCGTAAAAGCTAATACATGCAACTATGTATCAGTCAGAGAAGATACAACTCATAACACAAGACATGAACATATGAGTGGAACCATAATCGAAGTCGTTTATTATTGATTAGAACAAAGAAAGATACAACCTGATCTCTGACGCTGGATCTTCCTTCAGCGGGTCGACAGCGGAGTACGTCCCGATAAAGCTCGTTGGGAATGGGACAAGTCTTTCTCTCTTCGGCTGTCTGACGATAATCTCCTTACTACTGATTCAGCTCTATTCAGGCTAGCTTGCAAAGGGAAAATGACAAGCTTATATAGATGGTGGAAGGGGAGTTGGGATCCCTACAATGGTGGGATTGGCCCTATCCTCAAGGAAGCTTCCATGATAGGTGGAAAACCACTTCCCCTACATGGAGATCCGGAGCCAAACCTCCCATCTCATTTTAGAGACTCATTCAGGAGTTGGTTGGAGAAAACTTCCGCCATTTATTTTTAAAAAACAATCCTTATTAAGCTTGGCGCGAGTAATACACTGAGATAGAGCGCCAGTTGGCATGCCCTCTTTGGTGGATTTCCCCTATTGGCACGAGGGCTGAACTGGCTAGTCATGCCAAGGCCAAAAGGTATATATTTAGGGCTTTTCATAGGAAATTGTCTTCAGGGGAATGATTTTCCTTGTCAAGGGGGATGCCATGAAAGTGGTTTCAGGTCATGTCACTGCTCACAGGTCATGAAATAAGCCCTCCAATGTGCGGTACGGGGAATTGTAGGGATGGTGACAAATTAATGTGTAACACTCTTCTTCGAGAAGATCCCTACACTTCGACATCATGTGTAGATCCAGGATGGGGGCCCGCGAGAGCTTAGGATGCACTACTGGGGGAAACTACTGCAGAGAGGAGGAGGCGGGGGAGTCAGATGAGTGTCCAGAACCGATTTCTTTGCACATTGGGACCAAATTCCATTGCATATAGATGAATATCCATACAGTGGGATGAAATATCAGGGGGACTCAGAATTTCCACTTCCGCTCGGCCGAGCATGGAGACCAGATGGTAAGTGGCAAGTTGTTATATTTTATGATGCATTTACAGTTTTTAGAGTTATGTATGTGATATTGATTCATTACTTTGGGTATGCAGATATAACATTGGTGAAACTGGTCGGGTATATGGGATGACCCATAGTGCGAGGGGTTGCAGAGTCTAACACAGTTAGAGGAGATGATAGAGCGGATTTAGAGGCACTATTTGAGGATGTCTGCCATAGATGCGAGTTGTTGATGACTGGGGTATCAGAGTGTGGCTGGCATGATCTAGATGACTGCTACATTGAGGCATGTGTCAGGCTACCCTCGGAGTGGCGAGGGGTCATGCGACACATGGTGATGACCGGACAGGGTATACGAGATCTGCTGGCTACAGGAGTTGAGCCATTGGCTCGGGGCCCTCTAGATAGTGATTAGATGTAGGGGCATGAGGTGCCCCAAATTTTTATTTTTGTAACATGCTATGGGCATGTCAGATGTGTTAGATTAGGGGACTCTAAAAAATTTATGATTTTGTGGACACATATTATGGATATGCATATTTCTATATATGATGAGTATGTGTCTCACCATTTTTTTATGTTTATTGTCTCGTGTTAAATGCATGTGATAAGTGCCAATATAGAATATTGCTTGCAATTCTATATACATAGTGATTTTGGGATCTAGGTACATGATAGAATGAAATGGTTTCAAATTCACGCACTAAGAGTTTCACTTGTAAATATATTCTAAAAAGGACATGGTTATTCACAATATATATGCCAATAAATTGCATGAAAAGCAACAGGGAATATGAACGAACATGAAGATGTAGGATACAATGGTTAAGGGCATTGACTAAAAAACCTATCACCGCAGCATATTTCGCCTGATTATTGGTGGCAGATCCAATACATACGTCGTTGGAGAGGACTAACAAATGTATGGGGGTAAAAATGGCCCAGGATGCTGAGGCTAGATTCTGTGAGTTGCGACTTGTACTGTCAGCATAGTCGATGTACGATGTGGATGAGGGATCCATCTAAAAGATGTCATAAGACAACAAATGAGAAGATGATGGACAATGCAAGTAACTTGAATGCATGGAAGAAATAAAACATGCATGGGTGATGCTATTGGTAAAATTTCTATACCCATTACACTTGTTCAAGATATGGTCAATACATGGTGTAGGGAATCTGTCTTGGGGACAAGCTCTATTTGGGTCACGCAAGTCCATAAAGACATGAATGGTGCCTGTTTTCTTGAGAATGGGATAGGAAAATCCATCCTGATTGAGCTTATTGATTTCGGTTTTGAGAGCCTCTCGTCGAGAAGGATGAATGTGTCTCAACTTTTGACGGACAGGGTAGGCATCGGGCCATGTGTCGATATGGTATTCTACAATGGTTGGATCATGTCTAGGCATCTCTAAATAGGACTTGGAGGAAACATTACACAATTCTTTGAGTAGCTTGGTGTAAGACTCAATTTATTTCAGGGCACAATGTTCCCCCAAGGCAATGGTTTCTTCTTCGAAAGCATCGGGTGCAGGAATGGGATTTCTAAACCGATCGACCTCATGTGAGATGAAGTCTTTAGACTCCACATCATAATGGTCATGGGACTGCTATGGAAGGAAGTATGCACAGTGATGCATATCATCCCAAGGAAAGTTATGGGTGGTCATTGCTTCTATAATGTCTTCATCATAATGAAATATGGGGGGACCAGCAGACGAAAGACCACATGACGAAATGGGGCTACCTAACACATCATCATGAGAGGGATGGTTCACATATGCATTGCTACAAAGGGTAGACGAAGAGCTAGTAGATGAAACATCTACTGATGTTAAGCCTAGGATGATCACCGAAGGAGGTTCAGTCGAAACGGAAGTGAATGCCCCGGAGGGGTTTTCCACCAAGGATCTCATGGATGAGAACAAATAGAGGATAGTGGCCAAAGGCTCCGTCATCTCAACATCGAGTGAAGGTATCACAAAGGGTGGAGAAATTTCCTCCAATTCAGCCTAATCAAAACACACAAGTAGAGGAGTAGAGGATCCATTATGTTCAGCCTCGATTCTGCGTACAACCTCAAGGGTGTCACAAAAATTGTTGAGACGGGGACAGAGGTGAGAGTAGTGGCCAGAAAGACCACACAAAGCACATGGGTGATTCATGTGCAAAGTTTTTAGTTTCTTAGCTAAATTGGGTAAGGTAACATGGACCTCCGGGATATCAGATTCAGGAAAATTTTCGTTGACTATAGGTTCAAGAAGAGGAGGCTCAGGACAATTTTGGGTAGCATGCCCAACAACATCACACAAAGCACATGGAGGTGACTTCTTTGGAGGCTTAGGAGGAGCAGGAGTTGTTTGGGAAACCTTATCCTTAGGTTCCCTCTTTTTGGCTTTGTCCCCCTAACCAGATGCTTTCATAATAGGAGTAGATTTTTGTTGAGGTGGTTGAGGAACTGAAGCAAAGGTAGGAGTTGTGGTGACCGGGGTCAAATCGGGTAGGGTTTTAGCTGGGGGATCGATGTACCGGAAAAGGATCTCGAGGGTCAAATTGGGATGGTATTCAGTGGTACCAGACTATGAGGATTGAGGGGCGGCTTTACCTTAAGGGGTTTGGGCAACGACATATCCTTGCTAAGGGAAAGGATCAGTGAAAACAATTGTGGTGAGCCTTGGTATTGCACCAAGTGTGATGCAACTCAGGGTTCGTACAAACTTGGAGGTGACATTACTATATACATAGAAGATGAATTCTACTCATGTCATCCTCTTCCGTTCTATGAAAGGGTGCTACTTCTAGGGTTTCTCGATGAAGTCTGTCACACTTCAATGAAAATAAAATAAATTGTAGAAAGGAAATGACAGAAAGGAAACTAAATTAAATTGCTGAAAAGAAATGATAGGAAAGGAAACTAATTCTAACCACACTTAATGGGCCAAATGGATAAACACACTCTACTTATCCTATGATATATCTACCATGCAACTATTCATGATCTAACTAAACTTGAAAAAGTGTTGCTTGCAGTTTGGAGGAAAAAGGGCTAAAGATGCTAATGGAAGGCTTAACACATGTGACAAGGCTTATAGGTGGAAAGAGGGGCTTAGACTTCAATAAACCTTATGATATCGCAAAATTTATTTGGAGAGGGAGGGTTTGAAAAGTGCGATGGTGGAATTGTAATGGGAGGAAAAAAGTGCGATATGTGATATGTGATACTGTAATTTGCAATATCGCAAAACTAGAGGAGTGGCAGAAGTTTTGATCGGGAGCGGGGGAGAAATGAGAAATGTGATGGGACAAGATTTGCGATTGTGATGGGTAATGGAAGGGCGAGATGTGATATGCGATATCACAATTGCAAGACTACAAAGTTGGAGAGTAGCGGAAGTGTTTTTCAGGAGTGAAATGCGAAATGTGATGGGTGACGTGGCAGAGTATGGAAAGAATGTTACAATCGGCGGACTGAAGCGATAATTATTATGGGAACCAAATGAGAAATTAGATTTGTGATTGTTTTAAGGAATTGTGGTAAGTCACTGAAGGAAAAAGGATTGGGTTCTAATGTTTATGAAGCTATTTTTTAATGATAAGCGACAAAGGTAAGGCAGAAGAAAATATCGCAATCAGAGCTTGGAATGGGAGAGCATAAACAGAGAATGAAAGATATCTAGAATTTTCAATGAGTGAAGTACGGTGAGCGAGAGTTTCGAGGAGCAAGGGTGGATGTCAAAATTTTAATGTTTTTTCAAGTGTTTTGTGAATAAAAAGTGTGACAGTTGTAATAAAAGAAGGAGGAGGGAATAGAGCGTAACTGATGTGTTTGGAAGCATGAAAACATAGATAGAAAATGAAGCAGGAAGGCAAGGGTGAACTTCTCTGGAACTTTAATACTAATTCCTGCAAACAAAACTGCAGATTCATGCACGGAAAAATAGACAAAATGCGTGATAACACAATGGAAGAAAGAATGAAACTATTATTGCACTCTATTCTAATCTAAGAAGCAACGAATCATAAACAGAAAGCATTTTTGGTATGCGGGAAGGTTTACCCTCCTCGAGCTCTATCGACAGAGATGAGAGGGGAAGGTTTCCTCACAGTTTTATGGAGTTCATCAACTATTCTATAGCTCAGATAAGCAGATTAAATCTACAACAACAAACTATAACAACAATTAAAATATCAGAAATAAAACTAGCCAAATGACAGAAAGAAAAGAATGAAAACATCAGAGAAGATGAGGCACATGGGTAAGGACTAACCCACGAGCCCAACACTCTAGAAATAAATCAGTAAAATGGAGTTTTCCTTCTCATTTCAGGAAGAGAATAGCCTCGTTACATTTCTGAAATTTTAATCACTGAGTACAATAATAAAAAGCTTAATAGCTTGCAGCAAAAGTTCTGAATGGAATCGAATCCCTTCCTAGCTCTAGCTCTGGTCTATTTATACTACAAGGCAGCTACCAAAAAATCCCTAGAAAATAGTGATTGAGTCCATTTTGACTCCAAGTAAACCATAGATTGAGTGCACTCCATGCTCAATTTGCTTGGTTGCCTTTGATAGTTAAGGAGAGTGGAAAACCCCCTTGAATGTCTCCACGATTTCTCCATAATTTCCTGACACTGTGCTCATTTATTCTTCAATATTGATCTTCCTGTGGTAGAGAGCAAGTCCATAAATTATCTCCTTCTCCAAATCTACATAATCTACCCAATATTCTCACAATATTCTACAAAAATAACCAATATTATGCAAAAATATGCAATTACCTTTAAAACTTCCTAAGAACATATTAAAGCATAATAAAACATTATTAAGTGTAAAAGGAGAGATTTAATATAACTTTTATGTGCATAAGGAAGGTTATATGGGCCTAAGAAAGGTTATATGGGCCTTATTTTATGTCTAATTTAGGGGCCCATCATGCCGGTTGAACAGGTGTAGTATTTGGAGGAGCCAAAACCATGGATTTTTGTTCTCTAGATGCTTCTTGTGCTTCCCACAAATGATGCGTTTGGGCTAAAATGGGACAATCGCGAGTATCATGCCCATGGACACCACAACAAGAACAAGGCTTGTTCATACAAAGAGGCCTATCCTGCTTGGGATGACTACCCTGTTACTAGTTGTTAGTGTTTGGCGGGTTCCCTTGGCACCCTTGATTACCTTGCGTGGGTTGGTTTTGGTTGCCTTTCCTCCTTTTCTTGGAATTTGGAGGATCATTCACGCTCTGCTGTGCATACACCTATCTTGAAGGGGGAGGTGGCTACTATGATAGAGGTTGAGAAGGCATGGGAGGCTGGGGTGATAATGCCAGAGGGGCTGGAGCACTAGGATGTTGATAAGGATAAAAAGGAGGTTGAGAAACATTGGGGTAAACAGGTTGGTCAACCGTAGGCCCTAGCATCGGTTGAGGCAATGGGGAAAATGTGCTTTGTCCTGGATACATGTTTCCGGGAGGGGGATAAGTGCTAGAGGAGCTGGCCCCTCCCTGAGGGAGACCATAACCCATGGGAGGATGAGTATACGGATGTGAAAGAGATCCAATGATACTGTCGGTGGTGTGAGATGCCTCTATTGTGTTTTCACCACCAGGTCTAGGAAGATCCGGTAAGATGATATAAACATAACTATATTGGGCATAGATTAAGTCATATTTGAATGCAATTTGGAGAGCTTCTTCCTCTTTCTAAGGAAAGTGAGATGCAACATCTTTACCAATAGAAGGAAAAAGAGTTATGAGAAACCAATCCATATAGACATGGTCATCGATTGTAGGAGCTCGACACAAGCTCCTCCTTCTATGCTATTCTTGAACATGGTCAGAAAGGCGGGTGGAAGAAGTCTGACGGAATGCGGTCAAAAAATCGGTACTGGTATCATATCAGAGAGATAACTGGAAGTAGGAAAAAAAATCTTTAGAAAGAGTCGCAAAAGTGGAATTTGAGTTAGAGGCCTGGTCCACATACCACTTTGTAGCATCTCTAGTGAGCATACGCTGGGATAACTAAAGGCAGATGGAGTCATCAGTGATAGAATTGGACAAACACCACATGTGAAAGGAGCGGACATGATAAGTAGGGTCCTCTCCAACATTTCCTTTAAACTTAGGGATATCATAAGGAAGCTTAGTTGGCATAACAGGCCAACTTGGATCATGGTGTATAGGGTCGTTAATTAACTGGCTGAAACGAGAGAGGCTTAAACCTTCCATAAAAGGTAGCAAAGGAGTAGCTGGAATAGTTTGGGGAGTGGTTCCACTACTAGCAGCTCTAGAGTTAGAGCCGAGGCTACCACCATCTTGAGGACCAGTACCTAGATTGGCGCTTGACATGGTGATGGAATGAGGTGTAGAAGAACCAGGTTCAGAATCAGAGGAAGGACCCGATGAGCCAAAATTAGAGTCAATATGGGGACTCGGCGGGGGACGAACTCGAGTTCTATGAGGTGGAGTAAGTCTTCCTAACAGAAACTGAGGATGAAGGCCTAGGAGTCTCCGAGATAAATTCCTTGGGGGCACAATGATCGCAAGACACAAGTAACCCAATAATGAAGAGATATAAACAAAGGCACAAAGGGCTAGATAAATTAATTATGATGTTTATGTCTTGGCTTAGCGGTGTAAACCAAGTGCTCCTCATTTTAGGTGTGCATGTGTGCAATCTATGTGTTGATTTTAATTAAGCCCAGACGGTTGTGTATAAAGAAAAAGAAAAAATGTTGTATAAATGTAAATAAAACTGAAACGACAGTAAAATAAACAACTAAAGATGCATAAATTCAACCCAAAACGAAGGGCTCCCAAACAATTTATCTAAGAGGTGGAAAAAATTGATTCAAAACACACAAGATGGAAAAAAGATCTAAGGTCTAAGGGACATGGATCTAATGACTAAGATATACCAAAAAGAGGTGAAAAAAACAAGAAGAAACCAAATGGAAAACTGTTGCAAAATGGGAGGCGACATGTTAAAACCCTAAGGGAAACAAGTGGGACCCTAAGGGAAAGATAAAACAAGACTCAAGAGGGAGTTTTGGATGATATAATAACCAATATAAAGGGATCTAAAATAAATATAGATCAGACCCTAAACAATGGCTGAAAGCGCTGCAAAATCTCAGACTACCTACTCACCTAAACCCCTCCTAAAAAGGTGGAAGCGTACTGAAACCCTAAGGGGATTGTTCATACTTCAAAGTGAAAAACTAAGCATATCTAGGCCTAATACAGGCAGAGATAGAGGTCATACAACCCTGAACAGTGCTTGCGGCAAACCTTGAAAGTTACAGAAACAATCCCGAAAAAGTTGCAGTTCGCGAGTACTGACCTGTAGGCTGCTGAAATCGCAGTTTTGGACCCAGCAAGTGCGACCTGAGCCCAAAATCACAAGTTATGGGCTGAAAAGTGCGAGTTTTAGTTCCGAAAGTCTTGGGTGGCAGGTTGCGGAAAAATTTTCCATCTTTGGTGCGACTGATACCTGTTACCTACGGAAAACACCTAGACACACTCGAGTTAGAATTTTTATTATTTTAGGAAATAAAAGGTAAAAAACGACATTAAGAGGTTAAAAAATAGCTGAATAAAAACCATATGTATTGAAGGATATGGTCATGCAGGAGTCTAAATAAAACCCTATGGAGTCGCCAATTGTTAGAATGAATTCTTAACGCAAGTGTACGAAAAGATATCGTTGAATATTCACATGAAAAACAACCCTAAGAACAAATATGGTTGTCTAAATTATTTAGATCTGCAAGAAACGGTCGAAACAAATGAAAAAAAACCCAGATTTATCAAATAAAAGAAACTAAACAATAAAATGAAATAATATTTTCTCCAAATATCCAATGGAAAAGGCAAGATTTATAAATAATTTTTATATTATATTAACTCTTGGGAAGGGAACAAATAATGATGTTACTAGTCCCCATCAATGGGATTTTTTCTTGGCTATCCTCAACTCTTCAGCTTCAAATTTTCTCTCTCTCAATGGTGTAGAAAATCCAAGATGTGTTGAACTCAAAGGGAGCGCAATAAGCAAAAGGAAAATAAAAGTAATCAAAGTATGACAATGATAAGAGGATCAAAGTCCAACCATGATAAAAGTATCAAGGTAAATAATGAATGGAAAAGCCTCCTATTTATAACAAAATATTGAGTTATCCTTGATAATGGTGCATAATACAATATTATTAACCAATATCTAGATCTAACTACTTGACATATTTTACTATATTTTTTTGGAGGGAAAAGAAATTTAAATTGGTTAAATTCTTTTATTTAGAAATAATAAACAAATAAATGATTTATTTATCATTTCAAGGATGGGGTTAAATAATAATTTAACAAATAATGATTTATTTTATTATTCCTAAATGATTTAGTAAAATTTAACAAGGAATATTAATTAAATAATGATTTAATTAATTATTCCTAGAGAATAATAAGATAAATAATGATTTATCTAATTATTTCTCATTAAATAGGTTTAATATGACCATGAATATTATTTAAACAATAGTTTAATTAATTATTCCTAGAGGAAAATCAAATAAATAAGGATTTATTTAATTATTCCTCGTGAGGTTTCCTATTTGAACCAGTAATAACTTAATAAAATATGGTTTGTTACATTATTTCTTATAGTGAGAACAATTTTACTATGGTAAAACTGGTCTTACATGGTGTATTTCGATCCATCTAACTGTAAATTGTTAGATGACCAAAAATTGGTGTAACAAGATTAATGCTTCGCCATTGGCTAGAAGATGCTTTCAAAGAATTCAGTGCATAACATTTTGTGAAAGGCTTATGGAAGGAGGGTGCCATCTTCAATTGTCCAACCTTTTTGCAAGCAACTACAATATGGGAAAGGTCACTCTTGCAGGTATGGAGATCAGCTTATCATATGACATAATTGCTTCAACTACAGGTATCCATTCTCATGGAGAGCAGTGGTTCAAGGGTATGGATCTTGACATTGAAAAATACAAGCAATTTCTAAAGCCTCATGCTACACATGATCCAGAATTTATTTTTCCTTTTAGAAACCTGAGAAACAAGTATGCTCCTCAGATGATGTTTATAATGAAGTAATTTACATGCAAAGGAAGATTCTCTAGGCTATGCATCTATCACATCAAGATTTTGATGCATTTTACTAGAGTCAAAACACTTGATTTGCCTCATTATTTATACATGAGCTTGATGGCTGAGAAGGTTTAGAGAAGAAGGGAAGATCATCATACTAGTCTCTTTCATCATGGCCTTATCAATCTCATTGTGCTACATCACTTGTCCTCCATAAACATGACATGGGAAGACTTCTTGGAGAGGTTTTCAGCAATGCTTTCTGTCTTTCCTATTACATCATCACCACAACATATGGAAATTGGCGCTTCTAGCATGAATTTTTAGCTTTCAGATGTCCCTAGGGTTGTGGGATTTTCTCATACATATGAGAGAGGGAGGAGACAAGTTTTTATGCCTAAGCCTACATGGAGATTTCTTACACTTGGCACCCATGATGAGCAATGTCAGATAGAGGAACATTCTCTTTTGCATTGGAATGATGAGTCAGTGCCAATGGAGCCTAAGGTATCAGAAAATGAGGAGGTCAGATCAGTTGAATACATCATCAAAGAGAATAATAAAGATATTACAAAGTTGAAAGAGGCTTTCTCCATTGCCCAATCCCGAATTACTTTCCTTGAGCGGGAAATTTTTCAATTGCAAGTGAATCAACTCCTCCAAGGTAAATGAAAATAAAAAATGGAGGAAAACGGGGGTAAAGGCAAGAATATTTTTGTTTTTTACCAAGTGTAGGATATGGAAGATGAAGCACAGGCAAAAATACCAAGAATAAGAGGCCTAAAAAGGGCATTGGAGCAAGAGAAACAACAAATTCATCGATCTGAAAAGTTGACATTTTATGAGCTCATTGCCATGGAGATAAATGAGAACAAAGAGCTTTGGCTATCAAGAGTTAATGAGCATCTGGAGAATTTGTTGAAGAAATCTAAAAATTATAACAAGCTGAAAAGGCACATGACAAGTCATTATCGTACCACAAATACCATTTCTCAAGTAAGGCTAAAACAAGTCAAAAAGAGGCTTAAAGAGGCACAAATTAAGCTCGAGGAGAAGGAAATCTTGGATTTATTTGCTGAAGCTTCATTATTTGTGTAGCCTATCTCTTTCAGGTGTCAAAGAACCAATTTTTAAGAATTTGGAGCAATTTTGGTATTTTACATGACTTTTTGGCAGAATTCTGGAAATTTCTCATTAAAGAAGGGTAACAGACACTTTTGAATTTTTTTTTTGGAGGCATCCAAATGGTGATTTATTTACATGGATGGATGTAATTTTATTAGTACATCATAGATCAATAACCCTCTTGGCATGACAAGATGCAATTTGGGAGAAAAGGTTCAAAAACCACCTATTTTTCATGTTTCTACCTCCTTTTTGGACCCTCTGTTACACTTTTGAGTGACCCAAGGAGAATGGATTTTTGAAGGCCTTCCTGTGGTCCATTTTGAAAAATTAAATATGTTCTAGAAACTAGACACACATGGTTAGTTTACCTTTCTTTCAGAAGTGGGTTTTGATTTCTCAAAGTGCCTCCAAAATTTTGTTATGCTTCTCCAATTTGTTTTAAAATTCTTCAGTCAAAATTGTCACAAATCAACATTCAATTCCCTAAGTACACTTGTCAAGCTCAGAAATGGTCACAAATTAGAGGCTATGAGTTGTCATTAGAGTTATTAGGTTTTTTTTTGCTTTCTCTTATGATGGAATTTTTAATTAATATAAGGGACAAGTACTCCTAGTTTGTAGCTAAATTTCAGGGAATGGTTTCTAACCTCCCTAGAAACTAGGAAATGAATCATATTTTGCATTTATGATTCATTTTGGATGGGATTTTGACCTGATTAGGTTTCATGGTATATATTTTCTATAATTAGACTCTCTTTTGTGTTTTTTGGGGTTGGATTGTCTCATATTTTGCCGTGGAGCTCTTGTAACCAGTTTGTGGAATGAAATCAAAGACATATTTGCAGGAAATATTGTGAGATACTTGTGGTATGCTTTTGAACATATGTGTTTTTCATGTTTGATTATTATCTTATTCTTAATTCCATTTATACTTCTTCATATATGTCTATCTTGTAAGTTTGAAAGCGAAATTCATGTTATGCATGCTCTGTTTTAGACAAGATTCACCATATTATGTTTATTTGCTTCTTAAATTGAATGAAATAGCCTCAGTTCTCATTCAAACCCTACTACATTTTCATCCTATACTTAATGACTGATTAATATGTTACCAAACTACCTATCTTGCCACACACACTCTCTGCAGGTTAACCTCGAAGTTCATACCTAAAAATCTCATTTACAGTCCATTCACTGACTTTCCTATCCAACATTAAAAATATTAAACAAATTTTACTCATTTAAGCTTACATATATATCCTAAAATCTTATGATACTCAACCATTCATTTGACTGTTTAAAGTGACAAAGAGATAGCCCTCTCTAGTCTGGGTAGGGCTAGCTACCTGACCTAAATTTGGTATGTGGTTACCTTTCTCCAATCCTACTTTCAACCTTATGAAGTTGGGGAGAGTGATAACAATTGACATTCTTGGTAGAAGGAAGGCCCGACATGTAATCCATGGAGATGGATTCTGAGGGCTGAGTAGGAGTAGGAAGAGGATTTTACAAGCCTTTCTTCTTGATTGTAGGTTTGGAAATGACACTGATATTGGAGGATCTAATGTACTTCCTAATATCCTATCGAAGGTTTGGCCAATAAAAACACTTTTGCAGCAATACTAGTACCTCTTCTACCCAAAAATGTCTAGCAACTCTACTGTAGTGCACCTCCAAAATCATATTTGCACGCTCTCTTGAAGGAACACATAGGAGTCCTAGGTGGCATAATAGCACGTCATAGAAGTGATAGTCTGCAACTTTCTTACCTTCCAGGAGCATATGATATGTGGTGCCAAATTATGGATCACCCTTGTAAATTTGTGGCCATTTCAAAGCCTTGTGTCCATAAGAGTCGAGCACAATGGTCAACGCCATGACCGATGGTGCAACATTATTGGTGTTGCCCTTCTTGTACTTAATGTTCAAATGGAACTGTTGCAGGTATGTGGACCATTTCTGATGGTGATCATTTTGCAACTTTCCTTGTGTCTGTATGAACTGTAGGGGTCGGTGGTCTATGTGGATGATTTTTTTCTTCCCCATAATGTAATTCTTCCACTCTCAACATGCTTACACAATGGAATACATCTCTTTGTCATAGGTGGGATACTTTTGGACTATGTCTGAAAGTGTCTCACTGTGATATGCCACTGGATTCCCTTGTTGAGTAAGAATTGTGCCAATAGCATAGTCAGAGAAATCTGTCTCAATCTCAAATGGTTTCTGCAGGTTTGGTAATCATGAGGCGATGCTTCAACTTGTAAAATGTCTTCTATTTGGATTCGGATCAAAATAACTTTTCCTTCTCTCCACCCTTGGTGACTTGAGTCAAAGGCCAAGTGATATGAGAGAAACCCAGCATGAACTTGTGGTAGAAATTGGCAAGACTCGGAAAGCTATGGAGCTCTATTAGATTGGTTGGGGCTATCCAATCCTGAATAACTTTTATTTTTGTTAGGTCAAAATTCACACCCCAATAATCAATGATGTACCCCAGATATTGAACTTTGGTCATGAAAAAAGTGCATTTATCCAAATTGGCACACAACTTGTGTTGTACCAGGGTTCAGAGGAATGATTTAATATGGTGTAGGTGCTCTTGCCAAATTTGACTGAAGATGAGGATGTCGTCCAAATATAGTACCACGAATGAGTTGGTGAAGGGCCACAATATGTCATCCATTAGACTGATGAAGGCTTTGGGGGCATTCGTTAACCCAAAGGGCATGAATAGCCATTTGAAATGGCCCTCCTTGGATTTGAAGGTAGACTTCCACACACCAGAGTGTTCGATTGGTACCTCATGGTAACCAAACTTCAATTCAATCTTGCTAAAATATTTGGACCCCTTGAGCTGGTCCAAAAGGTCATTGAATTGTTGGATTGGTTACCTATTCTAGATAGTGATCATATTCAGTGCCCAATAGTCAATATAAAGCCTCCAAGTTCCGTCCTTTTGTACCAACACAATCAGGCTCCCATAGGGTGAGGAGCTTGGTCTGATGTGCCATTTTTGCAATAGCTATTGAATATACCTCTTGATTTCATCGTTCTATAGAAAAAAGTGTTGGTATATTGGTCCATTGGGTAGCATCGTGCCTGGGATTAGATCGATGGAGTGTTGACCTTACAGTGTAGAGGGACCCCTGTGCGCGAGGTGAAGATGTCTCTGTACTCCTCCATGACCTTGTCCATCTGCTGCTGCCACGTAGAGGAGCCCTGTTTAGAAAGTGTGGACGTGGCCAAAATTTTCCTCTTATTCTAAGTGTGAATCATAAGGAAGACAAATTTCTTGGTATGGGAAATTATCTTATTGCATTTCTTAGCAGAGATCAAATAAAAGGCGGTAGGTGGTGCTACCTTTGGTATCTTGTACAACTTCTAACCTAAAGTAATAATAACAAAATGAGGTATGGATTCATATACAATATGAAATTTCCATAGGTATGGCTTACTTAATAAAACATCATATAGTTTGAGAAGGGAAACATCGTATAGTACCTTATCTGCAAAGGGCTTTATGTTATAAAAAAAGCGACACTATTGGCTAACATGAAGATATCGCCCTTAGTCGAGCCACCCAATGGTATACAATTGTGGGTGTGGTGTTTTCAACATCTTCAATATCTTAATGACCTCGACTGAGATCAGGTTCTTCTGACTCCCACTGTCAATGATGAACTAAACCAATGAACCCTTTATCCACGTAAGAGCATGCATCAGTCTTTGAGTCTTTCATCTCGGCCACCATCGCTTGCTTTGTGCGACATTCGTTTGTGTTGTGAGTGGGAGTTTTATGAAGCTTGCACCACTTGTTAATGTCCTTATTCACCTTTCCTTTATTCTTGGCTTATGACTTCGAGGAGTTTTCTTGGGGGGTTTCGACCTGACTTTGCCTTTTTCTCTGTGGCTTAGGGGTGCCTTTGCTCTGCTTTGGATTCATAGATCCAAGGTCTCGCTTATTCTTCTTGAATTCTTGCTCAATATTGGTAGCATAATGGTATGTTTCCCTAAGCAAGGAGATTTCCATGAACTCCATTTCCTCCTGAATTTATTTTTGCAAGAAACTGCGGTACTCGAGCACTAAATTTTTTTTGAATCTTTGATACCCAAAATGTTGTGCAGGGTATGGAAAATATTCTTTAGCTCCTTCATGTATTGATCCCTTTGCTGCCGTAACATAGTCCATTATGTGTACTTGTACTCATAGCTCCCCACGGGGTAATATTGTTCCTTGATGGAATCTCAAAAATAATTCCAACTAGGTCTAGTTGAAAACAATGAGGGTTTTCTCTCATCCCTCTTTTCACAATAGGTTTCCCACCAGTCCTTGACATGGTGGGTGACTTAATCTTTTATCGATTGGAAAAGTCATGAACTAAAAAATATCCTTCCAACATATTTAACCATCTATCTATGGCATATAAATCTATCTGGCCTTCAAATATGGGAATTCCAATGTTGAATTGTACCTTGAAGGGAGTGGTGCCTCCATAGTAGTTTTCGAATGAAGATGTGTTTCCTATGGGCATTTGCTAAAGGATCTAGGCGAAATTTTCCATCATCGCATTCCTTTTTCACTCAAGGGTTTCTTCGAGAAATATTTTGAAAGGATCTCCTACTCCTTCTTTCTTTTCTTCCACCATGGGAGGCTGTCGGGGTTTGCGATGCTTGTCTTGCAATGGTTCAACCAATTAGAGCCATAATTCCTTATACCCCGACCTCGTTGGGGACATGCAAAGAAAAACAGAGAAAGAGAAAACTACTCTGGTACCACTAATATGTACTTATGAAGGAACACAACAAAATACATAAATAAAAATAAACACATAGATGCAACAAAAATAAATTCTCATTTCATTAATATCAAAGAATTGTAATATGCTTACATATAGATTGGAAATAACTATCTCGGGCGATGGTAGCTTATATATGAGAGAGATGTGGTGGCTACATACCTCTGAACTATGTTAAAATGAGGCTCAAGGGCCTTTATATTATTGAACATCAAAGGGAAACCCTAAACAAACAAATACCCAACTCTAGGAGATGGAACACCAAGAGTTTGTGGGCTTCGTTGGGGTTAGTTGGGCAACAAAATTCTCGGGGTCATAAATTGGTCATATGATATTCATTTGGTGCGTACGATACCTCATTAAAAATATCTCTTCGAGTACTACAAGATTTGTGGTATACCCTTTCCAATGGTTATGGGCCTGCTGCGATTAGGGGTCAAAATAGCTCCAGAAGTTTGGGACTCAAAAAAATGATAAAAATAGTAAATTATGTTATAAGAAAGAAAAATAATGAAACCAACTAAAGGTCCAGGTGAAATAGGTGGGTGGCCACTGATATCCACCTAGATCAATATGATATGAAAAAATTGCTACTAGTCCTATATTCCATGGGTTGCTTGGATGTAAGGCCTCTTAAAACATATGACTCTATATCAACCTCCTGGATGATTTCAAAGGACCAAGATTGAGAATTTTTTTTATCCTTTTCCATATTTATAGGATTAATGCTTCCTTTTGATCGTGGAAATACCAAAAATCCACTTCTTCCATTGGTTTAAATATAGATTAATCATTAGGGGTTACTTCTTTCACTAAGATCTTATGTATCTTGGGATTTTGGAATGGGTATTTTCTTTTCCTGAATATTCAAAAGGGTTGCAAAATGATTTTTGTTTGGATATACCCTTACCTTATTTCCATCATGTGGACCATCTAATATTTTACTTTGATTCAAGTGCTTTGAGTTACTTTGAAATCCCTCACTTGATTATATGGCTACAAATGAAGCATGATTTACACATTTATTAGTAAAATGTTTATGTCCATCTCATTTGAATGAGAGTTTTTCATAATCCAGTGGCTATAAAAGGGATTATTTATTGATATGTATCTTGATAACCTCTGAAAGACCTTTTTAATGTTTAGTTCTATGAAAATATGAATGCATGAGAATAGTTCTGTATTTGACTATGTTCTATCTATATATATTGAATTTTGGTTTCCTATCACCTAAATAGTATCCAAATCCAAGGGGTTGATGAGAAGATGGGATAGATTTCCCACACTTTAATTGTAGATGGGGTCTCTTCTTCTAGATCAAAATCTAGTGGGCACCAATTTATATACAATCCACTAGATCTTGTAAACTAGGGGCTATTGGGAATATTTGTCTCTATCATTCTTGAACTGAAAATGGAAATGAAAGAAACCTTACCACAATGATATATCCATATGTCACCTTGTGTATTAGGAATCCATTGGATTTATATTCAAGATTGAAACACTTTTAAATAACAGCAAAGCCCCATAAAATTTCTAAATAGTACTTGTTCCATGAACAAAAAGATTGTCTTTTTTGAATTTTCAAGCTAATGTTTAACTTGGGGATATTCTCATCGGCTCAAATGACCCGAGGAAATTTCCTAAAGTTTTAACATGAGTTTATGATGCCTTAATAAATAGATATAAAGCTAGGGATGTTAAAATTATTAATAACATGGTAAATTTCAATCTGACTTGGGGCATACAGGGATGTGAGATTCATATCCAATGCTTAGAACATAACCAAGGTTTCTAAGGGAATCCTCATGTAGGTTGAGAATATCTTGACTTTGTGTTTTTCAAATTAAAGGAAAAATTAGGGTAGTTGTAGATCCTCTTAGTTGATGGATACTCTACTCATCAATTTTCCATTCATAGATCCATGTTAATAAATGGAATTGGTTAGGACTAGGAACCCTACTCACACTCCTCACTAGAAATCTCCTCCATTTATTTTAGCTCCCACTTTATTACAACTATTTGAAAATTTTCAAAATAATTGAAAATGTTCTAAAGAATGGATATGAAAAGCTAAAATATGTGATGAGAATGAATCAAAAGACTCTTGATTTTAAAATCATGCATGCAATTTAGCTAAGTTCACATATTAAAAAATATTTATCTGTATTTTCTTGTGTTTAATGTGTATTATCCTTCATAGGTGATTATGGGCCAAATAATTGCAACAAGAATGTTGAAATCCTCACTTTAAATGTCAACCTAGGGTTCATATAAATTTATGAGTTACTGTGCACTACATGTGCAAACTACATTGAAATAAATATCCACTATAAATGGGGCATACTAATTCTAAGGATGTAAGAAAAAAAACAAGGAAATGAACATAAAGTAAATGCTATTTCTATTGCAAGGAGAGTTATAAATTATTTGAAAGAAAACCACTCTAATAATAAGAATGGAAATTATCCCTTGAGGGTTATATCAATTGGTCAAGGTCCTATTACTAAAGCACCTCACCATTTGGAGGTCGCGAGGTCAATTCTACTCAATTCCCTCGAGGTTAGGCTCTAATTAGTTTGGTTGGTGGGATGTGATCCCTTTGGGTGGATCTACCCAAATTTTCCTCGAAAAAAGAAGAAGAAGAAGAAATAGGGATGCCCAAATTCAACATCCTTGTTTTGATTCCTTAACATTATCCAAAATTAATGGCTCCCTACCATAGGTTTTCAAGAGAAATAGAAATTTTGTAGAGAGGAAAAAGAGAATAGTCATAAGGAAACCTGAGTCAACAAATGGGGTCAAGGAAAGAGCGCCTTAGATTCATAGGATGAGGTAAGATTGAGAAAGGGAGAGAGGTAAAACAAATGGCAATAAAATAAATGTGTAGAAAGGAAATAAACAAAAAATAAATGGTTAGAAATCAAACTATTCTTATAGTGAGAAATGGAAAACCATAAAGAAAAATAAATAAAGGAAATACACAAAAACATAAGAATGTTGGAAGTGAAGAATAGGAAATGAATTAAAAAAACCACAACTCTTGAAATAGAATAAAATAGTGGCCATGCAGTCCATAGGTAGAGGAGATTCAACCTCTATTGCAACTTCAAAGTAAGCCCAAACCTTGAAGAAATCAATGGGGTGAATCCCTCAAGATAAAACATTAATTTAAGCAAGAAACTTTCAGAAGCAAAATTCTATATTAACTCCAAATTTGAATTTAAAATTTGATTAATGACCATCCTCAAGAGGATAATTTATCTCATACTTGAAAAGTGATCCTATATAAGCCTTCTATTCTTCCCTTGATTGATGATTTTTTTCCCAAAATCTTCTAAAATCATGCGACTAGTATTGTGGGGTTACTCCAATCTTATAAAGAAGGTGAAGGGGAAAAAATCCTTTAAATATATCAATAATATTCAAGTTTGTATGGATAAATTAATGAGGAATATCAATATTATATTATTGATTTGATTTCCTAGTACCTATATTTGGCCTTAGGGATCACATTATCCTTCATATATAACATATGCAACACTAAAATCCATAACTATTAGGTCCCTATAATACTAGTGTAGCCTCTATATTTTTAATTTGTGCCCCATAGATGTTACCTATTGTTGTTGTTGTGTCCTTACATTATTATTGTTATGTAGGCACTAATTATATTTTGAACTTTAGACTCCTATATATACCAAGGAGGTCTTTTCATTTGAATCATTCAAGAATTGTTCATTTGTGTGATGTAAAAAGAGGTTTCCCCCTTGAAGTGGCTTATTATCTAGTCCTTGAGCTATATTTTCTTTTGATCTAGATACATAACATTTGGTATCAAAGTTCTTGATCCTAGGGTTTTGTTGCTTCAAACGGGCCATCGTGGAATATTTTCTATAACATTTTCTCCAAAGCTTCAGAGAATGAAATCAATATCATGAGAATTAAAAATATTAATGAACATCTCATTATAATTTAACAACTTGGTTCACAAAATTTTCGTAGATATAGTCCAAGGTAGTTAGGGTTTCTGCATGCTTTAGAATTCAATCTCAAACAAGGGTTCTAGGGAAAATCGTCATAAATGTCTCTTCGAGCAACAATATTGAATTTGTAAAAAGTGGGTAAAATTGCATGGAATTTAGTTTATTGGATATGATTTTTAAGGTTGAAGGTTAAAACTATGACACGTGGCATCTCATACAAGTTTGATCTACTAAACTAGTCCATAATCAGGTCATCATGGGAGAATTTGCATAACTTTATATTGAAGAATCTAATCTCGGTCTAACTAGTGGGGTTGGAGCAAAGGGCTAACATAGGAAGAAATTTTAGACCTTAGGATGCCGAAATCATATAGATAAAATAGTTTCAAGGTAAGCCTTACTAACAAGCTTAAAATCAAGCTTTAAAAAGTTTGTATTTTTAAAATATCATAAATTTTGTTTGAAAATTTATCTTTAAGTGATGCAAAGGGAATAGTGAAGAATATATATGATTAATTGATTCAAAATAACTCCCAAACAAAAAAATTATACACCCATTAACCCCTGAGAAATCTCTACTATGATGCATGAAAAAGAAGAAATGCAACATGATATATCAAACGTTTACAGAACCAAGTGCAACAATTTTTGCTCTCACAAAGCACAACCAAAAATGAATTGGAAGTGATGTTGAATGTTAATATGGATGGTATAAAAGTAGTCATGGAAGGATTGAAGGGTGGTTTATAAGAAAAAATGAAAGGTTTGACAAAGTTTCTACAAGAAATTCTTACTAATGGTGATAAGGTATTCCATGAAACTTGTGATGAGAACAAAAGGAATGTGAACCATTATTTTAGAGGCTCTGAATTTAGGTTGAATACCAAACATGTTTAAAAGATAGATATGATGAATTTTGATGGCAAGGATCTGGTAACATGGATACTACACATGGAGCAAATTTTTAATCTACACGATGTGCAACACACACAAAGGGTACATATTTCATCTTTATATTTAGAACCCAATCAGTTTGTGTGGTATCGATGGTTTTTTTTCTCATAAATCACTTGTCACTTGGAAAATTTATACAGAGGAATTAATATCATAGTATGAGGATACAGAGAGAAATACCTACTTTAACTAATCAATAAATCTCAAACAAAAGGGTTCAGTTGGGGAGCACATTGAGGAATTCCAAAAATTGAATATTAAGGTAACTGATATTCCATAGGAGCATTTGATTAATGTCTTCATAGAGGCTTTAAAGGATAACATCCAACATGAGTTTCACCTCTGGGAACCTAAGTCATTGGAGAATGCATTCATGGTGGCAAGAAAAGTTGAATCATAAGTATAAATAGTATTTTTCTATTCCTAGCCTCCCACGACCTACAAGGTTGGCACCACAACAACTATGTAACTACCTCCTCCCAAATTTACCCAATTTCAATAGCCTACCAGAGTAAACATGAGATGAAAAGTTACTATGACATGACTTGACCTCCTAGCTCCAGTTAATAAACTTGGGCCTACAACTGACCACCGACCGACAACTCACAACATTTCTTAGGGATACAAGGCACTCAAGGGCCAAAGGACCACCCCAGTTGGCCAAAACCTAAGCTGGGGATACTTTTTACTAATATGGAGCCCAACTGCATCAATGACAAGGCCTGGGTGTAGTTTAGGGCCTCCAACCACATGAAAAACTTTGCATGGGTGTGGCTGTGACCTAAATTGTCCAATTCAGAGGGGTTGGTATCGAGATATGAGCCACAATTCCTGATCACCTTCATACCACTTCCCAAAACTACCTGACACTTCTCATAATCATAAATGACATAATGGAAAAGCTAAACATTAAACTTGAAGGGAGAACTTGACCTATATTTCCTAGAACATAATAGACATTTCGTCAAACACATGGAAAACATGTAAACTACAGGTCATGAATTCATATTTGATCATAAAAGTCTGAGATTCATCTTAGAATCATCAAGAAGGTACTATGCCCTCTCCACATAGTTGCGACAACACTTATTAGTTCATACATTCATCAAATAATCGATATCTAAACAATTCATGACAAGAGTCATAGAATATACACATCATATAAACAACATATAACTAGAAAATAACGAGCTTATAAACCATGGAAACCCAACCATAATATCACCAATATAGTAGCTACAATTACGCATGAATCACAATAGAATAATAACTCTTATTAACATATGAAAATACTAACCAAGTTAAGGACTTCCACATACCACCCAACCATAGATTGGGCTGAACCAAATATCTCTTTCAGCTAATCACCCCCATGCCATATTCCAAGCATGAATGTGGGATATCATGGAATAGACCAAGAAAAAACAACCCAGGGCTTCCAGAGTCCAAACCACCTCAATGCTCAACCATTGATTCCACCTCACGGTTGGATATCACTAACACCAACCAAATTAGTCTTTACCCAAGTTGTCCAAGGCTCTAACCCTTTCAACTAATCAGTGATTCCACCTCACGGTTGGATATCACTAATACCAACCAAATTAGTCTTTACCCAAGTTTTCCAAGGCTCTAGCCCAATCTAGTGGTTAAAACCCTTTTAGATTATGCTGAACCAAACATCCATTTTAGCTAATCACCCTTGTCCCATATTTCAATCATGAATGTGGGATATCATGGAATAAACCAAGAAAAACCAACCCAGGGCTTCCAGAGTCCAAACCACCTCAATGCTCAACCCGTGATTCCACCTCATAGTTGGATATCAATAACACCAACCAAATTAGTCTTTACCCAAGTTGTCCAAGTAACTTAACCCACAACTTTCCATGCCTCTATATAATTTGTCCAACCCGACTCCAGGGACTAGTAACTCAACCCACCAAGGGCTCCATAGAATTTGTCCCAACCTAGGCTCCAAGACTAGTAACTCAACCCAAGTTTTTCTAGGGATTCCAAAGCATTTGTTCCAACCCACAGGCATAAGGAATTATGAGCACCAACAAAAAAAAAATCAAGTGGAAAAACCCACAACACCATTGCTATCCAGGAAATAGCAAGGCAAGGCTAAAACCACTGTCAATCTAGGAAAATATCTATGCCATTAACATCACATAACCAGAAAACCACATGCATATACCATGCATTCATAAATCAGATGGGAAATCACACATGAAACTTGTTACCTACTAAGTAATCCAATTGTAGTTGTTAATCCACATGTTTCCTTGTGCTTTCCTGCTTTCCTTTTCCTTATTTCTCCAAGTCCATTGTATGCCAAAGTGCTCCAAGAATGCTGCAAGAATACTCTAATTGTGCAAGAGTATGAGAGAATGAGAGAACCAAATAATAAATTGTCCAAAAGATAACCACAAAATCTCCACTGACAAAAGCTGTGAACTGATCCTCATAAGCATTTTTTCGTTGAGGCCTCTATTTTCTTCATTTTCTTTCATTTTTCCTTCAATTTCCTCTCATGCAAATTTGTGACCTTTCATCTTGCTTTTCTCCTATTTTCCCTTATTTTTATGAATAAAATATTAACTATTACCACTTTTCCTTTTTCAATTTCTTTACCAATTTCCATAGTCATTAATTAATCACCAGTGATACCCATCACTATGTTTTTCCCAACATTCAGCTTGGAATGCATGTCCCATGTCCTTGGTCTTATTTCATTTACATAGAAAATAAACCAAGGGTTGTTACAAACCCCTCCCCCTTCAGGGAACACCGTCCTCGGTGTTCAATGACACTTATAAACCAACAAAACTGATGTTTCCCATAGATATTTATAACACAAATCGATGTAGTATATATATACATATATCTGTGTGTGTATGTGTGGGTGTGTGTGTGTGTGATCAAAACACAACAGCAAACGCATATACTATAAT
This sequence comes from Pinus albicaulis, assembly GCA_034641835.2. Classification (NCBI taxonomy): domain Eukaryota; kingdom Viridiplantae; phylum Streptophyta; class Pinopsida; order Pinales; family Pinaceae; genus Pinus; species Pinus albicaulis. The sequence continues at coordinate 1,097,145,136 of CM076578.1, forward strand.
ACATCCGCTCAACAAAGGAATAGAGAATGATACATAACTCACATTTGATCAGTGATCTCCCATGTAGCTTCATCGAGCCCAAAGTGCTTCCACTGCACTTTAACTTGCTTGATTGCTTGATTATAGGGCATGAGAATATTTCACTGCAAAATGCATTGAGGTTCCGGCTGGAATTATCCTTCTAGTTCCACCTGCAATACAGACCACTCAATCACATGATCAACATCCTTCATGTGTCTTTTAAGAAATGAAACATGTAAAACATCATGGAATTTCACTGTCGGAGGTAGTGCAAATTGGTAGGCCAATGGTCCAATCCTCTAAAGAATATTGAAAGGTTCGCAATACCAAGGTTCCATCTTCACACATGATCCAATCCTCAAGGATATTCTCTTGGACTTGATGGGAAAGTGCACATTTTCCCCAACCTAAAAATCCTTAAATACCTTATGTTGATATGTATAACTCTTATGCTCATCTCGAGTTTCCTTTAAATTCCTCTTAATAACCTGAATTTCATGTTCCATCTCTACCAACATATCCGGTCCAATAAATACCATGTTCATTGAATCACTCTAACCATTGGGAGTATTACATCTCCACCCATAAAGTGCCTCAATTAGACTCATCTTCAAATATTCCTAATACCCATTGTTATATGAAATTTCAACTAGTGGAAGATACTCTTCCCACTTCTAATGTTGATGCATGACATACATCCTCAAGAATATTGTTAATTCTATATGTCTATCCATCTTTCTGTGAATGATAAGTTGTACTAAAAGTTAACTTTGTCCCCAAAATAAAAAACAACTCTTTGAAAAACCTGGAAGTAAAATTGGAATCACTTTCTAACACAATATTCCTAGGAAGTTCATACAACCTCACTATCTCCCTGATGAAAATATGAACTATGTCACTAGCTGAGTTCATAGATTTCAATGCAATGAAGTGATGCTACCTTGGCCAACCTGTCAACCACAACCATAATACAATCATGTTTCTTCGATGTCCTCGGAGAACCTTTCATGAGGACAATGGAAATTACCTCTCATTTCCACTCTGGAATCAGAATTGGCTACAATAAACCACCTAGATGATTACAGTATAATTTTACCTGTTGACAATCCGAAAATTTTGCAACATACTCAGCCACCTATTTATTCAAGTTTGGCTAGTGATAGAAATTCTTAACCACTTTCAATGTCTTCTGATATCCCAAGTGACCTGAGTATGGCTTGACATGAAATTATCTCAAGATAAGCTTCTTGAGCTTGTTGTTGTCCCACACATAAATCATGTTGCTAAATATGACATAGCCATCTTCCATGAAATGATAATCCACATCTTGTTCACTTGTACCCTATTGCTGTAACATGTGCTTAAGTTGTTGGTACTTATTATCGTGTTTTCCTACCTACAGGATCTGCTCCTGCAAGTTTGTTCCATATGAACTCATAGTTGCAATGTGATTTACTTACACTCTTCAGCTAAGAGCATCTACAACTTTGTTTTATTTACCCTTAATGCACCTGATCTTGAAGTAAAACTCATTGAGCATGGCCAACCAAATATCTTTCGTGGCATCCATATTGGGTTTTTCAAACAAGTACCTTAGTCCACTATGATCACTCATCAAAACAAACCTCCTGCCAAGAAGATAGTGTCTCCACATCTTCAATGCATGAATGATCACTACCAACTCAAGATCGTGTGTCACGTAGTTATGATCATGCTCATTTAGTTTTATTGACTCATAACATACCACCTATCCTTTCTACATAAGGACTCCACCAAGTCCTCTCTTACAAGATGATAAGCCCCAGTATTGCAACTCCCAAGGCTACCAAATTAAATTATCGACCTAGTGTTCGTACAAACTTAAGAGGGGCCGACAATGTATGTGCAACAGACACCTTCCTCTTCCTAGTATGAATCCCTTTGATTCAAGTGAAATAAAGAAATGAAACAACTTCAAATGATTAAATATCTAGGTAAGATGTGAATCTTAAGATGAAAAATGTAAATAACGATAAGCAAACCTATTCTACTTTTGCTGGAAAGTAAATGAAAAAAAAGAAATATATTCTATATGAAAAATGTAAGGAACAATGAAAACCAAGAAAATATAATTTATCTTTCTTAAAAATAAATGGAATTAAGTTAATCTATTCTATTTTTCATGAAAGAAAAGTACTAGGTTACGTTTCGAAGAAGGAAATCACACTTTTCTTGAAGTAAATTGAGGAAAGTAAATGTAGACTAATTGATGAAATCAACATTCAAGAAGCAATAAATGTAAGAGCTAAATGGATACCTAACCAAGCCTCAGCTCAACCAAAGTGGTATCAAAGAATTCATAGGCTATAAATCTACTTCTACCATGAATTTGGAGTTAATTTGGGCAAGGAAGATCTCGAAAACAAATTTCTACAAGATTGTTATTTCTTGAGTTAACTTGTCAAATGCCCAAAAAAATTAAATCAAAATGAGATGGAAATTTTTTGTTACTAAATGATATTTCCTAAGACTCCAAACCAATTATAATCACTCAAAAATACCCTTGTTAACATGTGCTAAAAAATAGTAGAAAATTACTACTCTAAAATGGAAATTTAAGAATTAGTGAGCTAGTTAACCTATCAAATGCCTAGCCTAATAAAGTGAAAATTATATGGGTAAATTTTTATTATTAAGTAGAATGGTTTTAGGAATAAATACAAGTGGAATGAACTCAAAAGAGATTCATTAACACGTGCTAAAAAATAGTATGAAATTACTACTAGAAACCAGAAATTTTAGAGCAATGAACTAGTGAGTTGATTTAAGTACCCAAATGCCTAAGCTAATCAAGTGAAAATGTTGTGGGGTAACTTTTGTTATTAATTTATATGTTTTAAAGCTTAAATAAAAGTGGAATCATATTTAAAGAAACTTATTAACACGTGCTAAAAATTAGTTGAAAATTATTACTATTTCGCTACAGGATACTCCTAGAAATTCCAAAATTATGAACTAGTAAACCAATCCAAGTAGCTCAATGGTGAATATGAATTTGCAAGATGTTCTAAAGATGAATATTGCTTTTGAATTCATAAATTTATTGCAAAAAAACTCACTTCAATCATTTAACCAATATAACCTACAACAAATGAAGCGTGAATACTATATGCAGAAATAGGAAAAGCAAGAATATAATATGCAAGTGAAAACATTCAAGGAAGATAAAGAAATTTTACAGTAGGGCCCTAGGTCTCTTGGGATGGTAAATTCCTTGGAGAATCAGAGTCCTTTGAAGGAAACCAAGCTTTATAAGCTAAAAATGACACCAAACTTCATTATTAGAGTCAATACAAGTACATCCTTGCTAGAAATGAAAGTAGAGTTGAAATATAACAAGTTTGCTCCTCAAGAAGACTAATAAATACATGCCCCTAGAGAAAAATTCTAATTGGTACTTATAGAAATATATGGGGAGGCATCCTCCTTGAAAGTAGACAACTTTACCCTCCAAAAACCCTCAAAAAGTGGATTTGGTTCCCTGAATCTTCATTAAATGATAGGAAGCACATTCGTAGATTTTCTCAATCACTGGAGCTCCAAATTTTGTGCAATAATTTCATAATATATTGTTAATTTATTATCTAATATTGATCCATGATATAGCAGGGATCAAGTACCTATATTATCTCAACCTCCAAATCTTCATAATTTCTCCAATATTCTCACAATATTTTACAAAAATAAATAATATTAGGAACATAATATGCAATTATCTCTAAACCTTCCTAATGAACATATTAAAGAAAAATAATTGTCATCTAATGAAAAAAAAGAGGTTTAATGTGTTGAAGGATGGTCATATGGGCCTTAATTTGTTTCTAATTAGGAGGCCCATCATACCCCCCTACTGAAAGTGTTGCTCATCCTCTGAGCAACTTAGTGACCTAATTGTGTCTCATTCATGGCCTTGGTGGCCTCCTTAACATCCCAAGCTATCTCAAAATGAATTTTGGCACATATTATCTTTCTCGACCCTTTTCCTCTTCTTCACTAGCCTCTTTTTTTTCTTCTCCAGCTTCTTATTCTGTAGATCCATCCTTTTCTCCAAGTTCTAATTAGGCTTGTGCTTGTGTCTTAATAATTGTATCATTATCTATGTTCACAAAGTTTGTCCATTATACAAGTTTTCAAACATTATCCACAACATATATTATAATTAGCATCCTTAATGAGCTTGTCATCTCTCTTCAATTGAAACCACCCCCCATGATTGTCATTGTGATAAATTTCCAAAGTTTTACAAACCAATACTCCCAATCTACTACTAGTTTTAGAGATTTTCTAAGCAATTAGAACAGGGGTAAAAGAGAAGTTTATTAATAATGGTTAGAGGAAGGAAAACTATGGGTTGAACTAAAAAATAATCCCATTTCCTCTCTTATATTGATTAATTCAAAATAAACATTCACATTCAACTTTTGTATTCCCTCTATCAGAATTTTGTTACAGGGTGCATTGTTAAAGGAATGAGAGGTTTTATAGGTTTCTTGTCCACTGATGGTAGAGAAAAATGTGTAATTACCCTTATCTTAGATGTCCCTCTTGAAATATAGGGTTTGGTATATGGAATTTATCAAAATAGGGTTATTTTATAGCCTTCTGGACTTTCATGTAGCACTTTGTCTTATCATGTAGCAGACCATCTCAATCCTATAACAATAAGTTTTGATCTTGTAGATGTTTTTTTTCTGATCCAGTAGCAGCGCTTTCCAGGTCCTATAGCCCCTCTACAATTGCTATGAAAGAAATAGCTCTAGTATTTTGTCCTCCAACACCAGTGGCGTACCTCCTTAGCTTAAAACAATTTTTTTTATGTGCCACATAAGGCTTTATACCACTTAAAGTTAGTGTTGGTTTGGTTGGAGAGAGATTGCATGCCAATATCAAGGCAAGTTCATATTCCTATTATAATGCTCATATTCACATGAGAAAAACTTCACACTTCAATTTATTTCATTTTTAGGGTTTTGTTATAAGATATGTAGTGAAGTATTTTTACAAGAATTCACATAATTTTTAATTTGCAAGAGGTGAGGGGGATCAAGTACTTGCCTCTTCCTTGTAGACTCCTTCAAAATTATAGGGTTTTTTCGCCAATAATGCTCAAGAAAGGGCTCCTTTTTTCCTCTTGGGACAATCTTGTAACAGACATACTGTCTCCTGTAGCACCTAATATTTCTCTTATAGCAACTAGTATGTGGTCCTGAAGTTGCTCTATTGCAGCCTATGAAATTCCTGATATAACTTATTCGAACTACAAAAATGGAAGTGGGCTCCTTTAGCTTTTTTGGAGTGAAACGATTGGTACAAATAAACCTCAAGCTCGCTTGATTCACTTTTGTGGCTTGGTGGTGGGCTCAAAAAGTTGTATTAGCTAGCCCCACCTACCACCTTTAAAATTTCCTCATTGACCTGTTGACCCACCTTCGTAATCATCACCATTTTTGATTGAATTTTCTCTTTGTGTGATGAGGGAAATATAACTTCAACTCATTTTTTAAGGGTCACCAATATTGTTGAACCATCATTAGCTTATAAAACCTCAAATCTCATGCATTGATAACAAATTTTTAACCATAATACGCTCAAGAGGAGAGGTGAAGAGAAATGCATACCTGTGCCTAAGTAATGGTCTTTGACTGCCTTGATGTCTGCATGCTACTTCAAAATGATGACTGGTTTGCTGATCTTTGGAGGTGTTATCTTTCATGTTGGTTGTTTCATGAATTGTTACTTCCTCTTAACAAGATATTTGTGTATATATTCGCTGATAGGTGTTTGAATGATGAAGTATTTTTATGCAGGTTCTTCTAGTGTTCGATCTGTTACTATTGGAGTGGGTTAGTGACCTTGCAACTTCCTCTCAAGGATGGTTTTTCTTCCTCATATCTCAAGGATGGCCTCTTGATGCTTAAGAATGGCCATATCTTCATTATGGAGCTACAAAAGTTATTTGCTTTTGGTTCACTAGGGTTTGTGTAGGTTGCTACAGGATTGGCTTCTTTCCTGTAGTAGTCACAAATCCCCTTCTAAAACCACAACTACCTTCATGAAATCCAATTAGTAACTTGGATAGTTCATGCTGAGCCTATGGACAAGGATTGGAAATTCTGATGGTCGTGAAAACTTGTGAAGAAGGGGTAAAAAAGGTTTTTTTCATGAACAAAGATGACTTTTTGGACGGAAAAATGGCTAAATGGTGTGGATGAGGGATGATAGAGGTGTGTTAGACTTCATTTTATTTCCCTTAAGGAAAGCATCAAATATTACCCTTATCTATGACAATATTGTAGCACTCTATGTCAATCTTGTAGCACTATGTGTCAATCATGTAGAATTTTTTTTGACCCATATCTATAAAATGGTATATTGGATTGACTTGAAATATTTTTATCATGTTAACATCATCCTTACTCATCTCTCCATAAAAAATATTAGCCAATGGATGCACAAATTTTGAGAAAAATGAAAAATGGTTGTAGGTGATGGAGGCCAATATCTTGAAAAGTGTGCACGAAATTTGCTGATTTTTTTTGAGAATGTTACCATGTTCCTTATGCATATCCCCATGAAATATCTTAGCGAAATGATGCATGGTTTTTTATATATGGTCAAAGCCATTTATTCCTTGTGTATTTTGGCAATCCTGTAGCAAAACATAACTTTCCTATAGCAGTTTAGGACAACGAAGAAAATGAATGGGAAAGGCTTGGGAATGATGGGTGGATGAGGGTGATATATTGACATGGCCTTGGTCCTATTGGATCATTTGGGCAAAGGAGGTGAAATATTAATTTTGACTTCCCTTGACTAGATTTTAATCAACTTTTTCGTATGGTGTTAACTTTTTCTTGTTTCTTGTAGAGGTTGGAGAACACCTGCATTCAGCAGAGAGATATACCTAGAGCAAATAATTATTTGTCGTTGTGGTAGTGTATTAGGTGCACAAGTGGATGAAATACACTTTTGTTAGTAGGGAGGTTGCTTAGCTACATACAAGTTACAAGTCAAAGTAGTTTTTCAAATGTTAGGGGAACAAGTTCAACATGTAATAAGCTAAGTTAAATGTAAAAATAGCATGCTGCATAAACAATGAAACAAAAACAAAACAAAATGCACAAGAAACGTGCTCAATAGAGAAAAAACACTAATAAAAAAAAATGGAGAGATTTTCCCCTTTATTAGGTGTTGGTAGTAGTAGAGCATAGAATGCTAAATCTCTTTTAGTGGATTCTTCGAGCTATGGAGCTCTAATATCCAAGACAAAGGGGTCTCTTCCCCTCAAGTTTTCAGAAAGTCTCTCTTCCCTCTCAAAGGATGGTAGATCGACGAACATGTGCTGAACTTTTCTCTCTTGGATCGAGATGTTGGATGGCCAACAACTAAATCCTTCCAATCCTCTTGTTGTTGGACAACACAAGTTGGTTTTCTAAGGAACAATTTGGCCAACATAACAATGTGTCTCCCATTTCTCTTCCCATGGCTAGCTTTTATAGACTTTTTTCAAATTTTCCCTCCTCTTGGTCCAAGATGGATGGTGACACAAGAGTGGGGGTATGATTCATTTGTCTGTTACTATAAAGCCTGAAGGTGGCTTAAAGGTGATTGTACTTGGTTAGGTTGAGTGAGAATATTTTTCTCCAAGTGTGCCAAGTGGTCTCGAATGGTGACATTCCGCATCCCTGGGTCTGCATGGCTATCGAAGGGATAGCTGCGCAGTGTGTGGCTATCGAAGGAAAAGCCACACTATGCGCTCAGAGCTAGTACTTCCCGTGTGCAGTCTAAAAATTCTGCCTTTTGACCTTAGGAAAGTTTAAATTTTTAGCTCCTCTAATTTATTTCTTCCTTGTAAATATTTATATGTACCTTTTTCTTGAAATATTTTATTGTCTTCTGCATGTACGATTTTCTAGTGTAAACAATTGCCCCCTAATGTATGAGGTCTAGGAAGAACTGTATAACCGAAATACATTATAGTTTATTTTTCTATGTAGTCCTTTTGAGAGAGAGAGAGAGAGAGAGAGAGAGAGTAACTTGCTTTAGAACTGAGTTGAGAGACCCTTTGCCATGAGTAAAAAAGACACCGTGCTCTGTTGGAAACCTACAAGAGATAGAATGAATAAAATATTTCTACGAGGCTGGCATGTCTCATGCTCTTGATGTTTTGACTAGTTACGCTTATCTGACAAATAGTACTTCTGTTTATGTCACTTTTCGGTAGTGACTTGTTATTGGTTGATGATGATGGTTTCTGACGCCCTCAGGGGTGTTTTTCTTTGACATAAGGTTGAATGTGGTGCCCACATGCATAATATTGGTATGGCATGTTTGTTTAGAACACATGCTTATTTTATGCACGGGTCTTCGACTATTGGGGACCTTCCCGTGTAAGCATTTCTAAAAGAGATGCTTATCAAGTCACGAGAATTTGACAAATTCTTACAGAGTGCAACGGTTATGAATTACAATACCATCTTAACATGAAAGCTTATCTTGAAGTCAAATGTCAAGATGATCGATGAAATCAATGGGAAATGATGATTCCCTCTGTGCCATCCGAGGATGCCCCTATTGAGGTGAGGAGTCATCCAAGGTACTGCCTCTTTCCTGTAAAATGCTCGTTGTAGTTGACAAGAAGGAAGCATCAACTAACCGAGATGAGTACTGATGCAAGGGACCATGATTTGTAATGTAGTAGGGCATGGTGTGATGGGTTAACTAGGCATGATGATGATAAATGGCTATAAATGATGATGGTAGTTAAGTGGCCCAAGGTCAGAGCTATAAATGTGAGTGGCGGAAGTTATAACAATTTCTGGTGAGGAAATCCCTAGAGTCGGTAGGAAATCTAGGGTGGGTGTATGGTTGTTATGAGTGTCATGGTGGGGTGTGGTAAGGAAAGCGTAGCTCCAACCAAGGGTGATTAGGGACTACTACCAGGTCATAAATGTGAATGGATGGGTGGGAGTGCTCTCCTAAAAAATCTTTGTACACTTTCCAAAAGAATATAGAATGGGTTTGGATGTACAAGCACAGATACAGGCGCACCTATAAACATGAAAATTATCTGTCACTATGGTGTGAGGAGTGTGTTTTGCTGAGGGTGGGGGCTCCATTGGTTGGTTTTGGTGTGGGGGGGATGAAGCGGATGAAAAGTGTCGCAGATGGGCTATGATGATGGGGGTGTGATTGGCCAAGTGCGAGACGCGGTGGCACGTTTTTGATCTGCTTATGAGAATGGTAGCTCGAGAAATGGGTTTTAACATGATATGGGTAAAACTTGACTTGATGTATGATGGATGCACAAATATGAAGTACTTCTTAGGCTTGGATTTTATGGCCATGGCTCCATACCTTTGGTGTATGTTCTACATGAGTGATGGATTCCATGGAGGGTAAGGCTCTATCGACTTGCGAGGATATTTATCATGTGCAAGGTGGGGTGATGATAAACATGGTTGGGTAAATGAAACCTATGGTTGATTTATTTGGAGAAATGGTGTCAGGATATGCAAAGATTCTTTGGGGAGCCTATCATGCTAGGGATAAAATGATACCTGTTCTTATACCTTTGTTGGATGGGGCATATGGTAATTCAGCATGTTTGTAATACCTACAATAGATACCCCAAGTAAAAGCATATTTTTCATACAAAAATATTTGAAATAACTTTGAATGTAAATAAATAAGAGAGGGCATACCTGCTGTGACTGAAAAATGAAATTTTCTAAGGTATGGATTTATGGGGCCTAGCTTGAACATGATGACGTTCTGATCATTGTGTTTCTTGTGATTTTTCAATTGGGCCTTATGAGCTCTAGTTCTGGTCTTTTGAATAATGATAAAAGGGTGATATTTGGGCCAATATGGCTCATTTCAACTCATTTATGTCTTTTGAGAGTTTCAGGTTAGAGCTGAGCCCTTGCTCCCAAGCCTTTCTTGTCGTTGAGGTCAACTTGAGTACCCGAGATTCACGTTGTCAGTGTCAGATAGGGCCCTAAACATCCAAATTTTCAATTTTGTCACTTTTTTTTCCTGGGGGGGTCCATACAAATGTGGATATTTACGAACTTTACACATATTTTTTGCCTCGACCGTGCTTGCAATTAAGGTTGAATTGCGTGGTCCTCGTGTAAAAATAATTTTTTTGGCGAGGCTTTCATGCCTGGTGAAGAATTTGCACGATGATTAGCACGTCTGTATCTGATACAGACACGCAATCATCGTGCCTGAGCTCTGCATAGGCATGACAGGGTTAAAAATTAATTTTTTTTTTTCAATTTTTTGTGTTTTAAACACTAATTTCTGGTTTTTTCTCCGATGACAGGATGTTGTGGCGTGAGAGAGACTGGCCCGATCATCAAGAATATGTGGCGCAAGAACTCGGTGCTTGGTGGTTTTTGGTATAGTATGGGTTGCTCAAATTCCTAGAGAACAACTTTCTGAGGTCACAGGATGGCTTACTTCGATACCTGGTTCGTTGCTGGAACAAGCGACGATGTGTTATGGTGTTGTGCCATAGAGACACCGTCATCTAGCTAGAGACTAAATTTTACTTTGTGACTGGTCTACTTCCTTAGGGGGAGGCTCTTCCAGACCCACTCCCATCTGGGGGAGTGAACATCCACCATTGGGCTCAGGATCATTGTGGTCCTGATGCGATTACACAGGGATGTGTTTATATTATTTTTGTGATAGAATTAGCCGAGAGGGGTGCCCTACTAATGATATTTCACCTAACAAGGTCGTCATCACCTCATAGAGCATCTGGTCCACATATCACAGTCTTGCCCCGACTTCGGGCCAGTCACTTCTATGACTGGGCTCTCCATGTCTACCAGGGCATGGTGACACAACTGGGCAAGGCCCATAGGGGGACCTCTAAGTTCTTTACATATGCGAGCATCCTTTGTAGTATCATGTATGAGAGGGTGGTGATGCTTAGGTATTTTGTGGCAGTGCCCTTGGGTCCTCCTAAGGATCCTAGGATGTGACGGTGGGCACCCGTGATACCCCGAGATGGAGAAGGAGAGGCGGGTTACTATTGGGATATGACAGTTGAGGCATGGTTCGAGTCAAACTTGCAAATGTTTTTGGACTACCCATACTCAACGATGAAATTCCGGGGGGGACCTAGATATGGGTCTTCCTACTGGTTATGCATAGGGCCCAGCAGGTATGCCGCTTGATGATTTTCTGCATTTTTTGAGGATTATTATCATATATAGATCTATATGTCTTTTAAGGTGACACTGATACTATTTTTTTCTCTCTTGTAGATGTGATTTCAACAGGGCGTCCTACTGCCCACTTGGTGGGACACCAGCTTGTGAGGAGGGTCCCAGTTGGTGCTGTTTAGGCCCAGGTTGGGGGGCAGGGAGGTATTGGGGTCCCTTCAAGGGAGGGAAGCAACGATGCAATTTTGAGAGGGGATGATCCTCTCCTTCCCCATGCTGAGGTATCTGAGGCACGGGTGGTGGCAGTCGAGGCTCATGTTGCGGTGGTCGAGGAGTAGTTGGATGTTGCTGACCTTAGGGTGTTGGCAGCAGAGGCTCAGGCTGAGGCTGTTGATGCTCGTGCAACATGTCTAGCCGACTAATGGAGTTGGTTAGAGAGGTTGACCCTACCGACCTAGGGATTTTTTGATGATTTGGACGATGTATGGCTCGAGATAATGATGGCTCGAGAGAGGGCACATCACCCAACTTTGCATTGTGCAACACTTGCAATTTTGGCTATTGCACCTTTACTGGAACTAGGTGTATCCATGGGTCCAGAGGACCCACCAGGCGGGGCTCATCCCTAGAGATATTTGCATGTTCAGGGAAAGCACCCATTATGAGGATTCTTCCCTATTTTGATAACATGTAGATATAATTTTTAGTTGACATGATGATCACGAACATGATTTGTAAACTGGGTCTCATATATTTTTTTATGTATATATGCAAGATGTATATTTTTTATGGCTCTTATGATGTGTCAATTGTTATTATTTGTGTTTATGATGGATGTTATGTACTTGTGATGGATATTTATGTTTTATGCTTTGCTTTTTTATGGATGATGGTTTATACGAGATGCATTCCATTCTAGGATATGGTTAGTTATGTGATCAAATGTATGGTTTTGATTTCTTGGTATATTTGTAAATATAATGTGATCAAAATGATGACTCAACTGTCACGCAGGCAAGTACTTCCTAAATAGGTGTGAATCTAGTACTTCAAAACTTGTTTTAACTGTGATAACATTAGTTGGGAATCAAGATAGACATGTAGATGGTGAATGCCTTGGTTGGAGGCATCGTTCAATAGCCCGATGATCACATCATATTTTGCTTGATTATTGGTGGCTGATTCGATACATACTCCATTGATGAGGAACGATGACTGGTTAGGATAGTATATGGCCTAGGTGGCTGCTGCTAGATTTTGCGACCATTGCGAGGCTCCATGAGTGAATCCAAAATAGTCGATGGGGGGACAATCCATTTGTGACATAAGAGAATTTTTTAAAACAAGTCTTCTATGATTGTGATCATCTCAAAAAATTATGTTACATGCATCTTATCTCTAAGTTTGAGACTTCCTACCCTTATCGGTGAAATTTTTTGAGGTAGAGCCCATTGATGGGGTTAGCTAGGCATGTATCATCGGGATCTAATAGGATGTATGCTCATTTGAGGAGGAAACGTTTTATTATGTAAGGACCTTTCCATAATGTTTCGAACTTCCCGGGTCCTAAGGCCTCTTTTGCAACATCGTAGTAGAGGACTAGCTCCCCCTCTGAAAATGAGTGAGGTGTGATGTTGTAGTCGAATGATGCTTTCACCATTTTCTTATGTGCTTCATTATGTTGGAGAGACTCTCGTTGATTTTCGTTGACGAGTTCTAACTATGCCAATCGTTGTTCTAAAGGTTGGGTATCATCGAGGAGTTCGATAGCTATGTGTAAGTTGGGGATTTCATGTTCAATGGGAATCACGGCCTCTACTTCATATACCAATTGGAAAGGTGTGAATCATGTTGAAGATTTAACCGCTATGCGATATGCCCAAAGGGATGAAAAAACCATATGGTGTTGGTTTTTTTTATGGTTATTGACCATGCGTTGTAACATTTCTTTGAGTACTTTGTTAATAGGTTCTACCTAACCATTATATTGGGGGTAGTATGGTGACGCAAATTTAAGTGTGAATCCTAGGTGATGCGACAAATCCTAGAATATTTTGTTTTCAAAATGATTTATATGGTTGGAGACTAATTCCTTAGGCACACCAAATCTACGATGATGTGGTTGAAGAGAAACCATGCTGCGGTTTCTGCCGTGTTGTCATATGTAGACATGGCTTCTGCCCATTTGTGAAATAGTTGATGGCTATAATATTTATGTATTTGTGGTTTCCAGAAGACACATGTTTGCAAGTCATAAAGTATATTCTGCATTTTCAAAAGGGAGCTGCTACAATGACTGGGTGCAGAGGAGCAAAAGGTGCTCTTGCCTTGTGGGTGAAGCGTTGAGATCACTCACACCATTTGAATGCTTGAATGCAATCATGGAATAGGCTGGGCCAAAAATAACCCACCTGTAGGAATTTTTGGGTGGTATCCATCCCTGAGATATGGTCATCGCAAGCCCCTCTATGGAATTTATTCAGGGCTTTCTCAGGTTGGTCGTGCATGAGGCATTGGCATAAAACAATGTCAATGCCTCTTTGATAAAGGACGTCTCCCATGAGCAGCTATCGAGGCGCTTGGTGGAGTATGCTTCTTCGATCGTCACGGGTTAGATATGGCTTGAAATTTTGGGTTTATAAGAATAGAAGGATATTGTCGTACCAAGGATCCTCAATCACCACTAAGAATACATGTTCATCTGGTAGTGAGTCATTAACTAGGGACCCTTGAGTTAGACTTGGAAGGTCATTGATGAAATCAACTAAGATTAATGTTTTTTTGCTTTTGGGGGAGCTAAAATGCATGTCAAATTACTGTAGAATGACTACCCATCGAGCGTACTTGTGGTTCATCAGATGATGGATTAAAAAATATCTCATGGGGTTGATAGCTGCTATGAATATTGTAGTCATTAGGATGATGTAGTGCCAAAGTTTTTGTAGTTTGTGTACAAGGGCTAGGGCCGTTTTTTCTTCCGATTCTTATTTTAAATCAGGACTAGATAGGTTCTTACTGATGTAATAGATTACGTATTATTCACCATCTAGTCCATCTTGGACTAACACAGTTATGGCTGTTTTCGATGTTGATAGGTATAAGGTGTAGTTTTTGTCATAATTGGGTGGACTGATCAAAGGGGTTGAAGACAATGCTTCTTTTAGTGCCTCAAATTATTTTTGAGCCTGATCATCCCATTTGAATGGAATTTCCTGATGGAGTAGGTGTAGGAATCCTTGCATGCAAGTGGCATAGTTGGGGACAAAGAGTCGTAAGAATTTGGCTTTCCCTTGCAGGCTTTGAATTTTCTTGAGAATTTTGGGTGGTGGCACTTCTTTAATTTCCTGGATGTTAAGGGGGTCCACTCTGATCCCTTGTTAGGATACGATAAATCCTAATAGTCTTCCTGCATTAGCGTAGAAGACACACTTGAAAGGGTTCAAGCATAGGTTGTAGTGTCGACACCATTGTAATACCAACCGTAATTCCTTCAGATGGTCACTTCATTTCTTGGATTGTATGGTGAGGTTGTCCAAGTAAGCTAAGATGAGGTGAGCCATGTCATGGAAGATATAATTCATGGCCCGCTGGAAGGTAGCTCCATATTTTTTAAGACCGAAGGGCATAACTTGGTATGCGAACGTGCCCCAAGGGGTAGTGAATGCCATCTTGTACTGATCCATGTGCCAGATTGGAATTTGATTATACCAAGAGAATCCATCCATGAAGGACAAGGCCTCATGACTGGCGCAAGAATCAATGACTTGGTCAGTAAATGGGGTAGGGTAGTTGTCGTTGGGACAAGCTTTATTTAAATCTCGGAAATCGATGCAGACTCAGATGGTGCCCTATTTTTTCATGACGGGTACAGGGTTGGAAATCAATGACGTGTAAACGACTGGGTAGATGAACCCGAATTTGTCAAGTTTTTCAATCTCTTGCTTGATTTATTCTACCTTAGATGGGTGTAATTGGCACTTTTTCTGGCAGACTAGTGGTACATTAGACCAGGTTTCAATGTGGTGTTTTACAATGGTGGGGCTAAGCCCTAAATTTTCTGAATAATCCCATGCGAATATTTCTCTGCAATCTTATAAAAAGTTTGTGTAAGCGACTATCTCTTCTGGGGAGCATGCTTCTCCTAGCGAGATTTCTTTGATTTTTCCTAGTTTTCTTGAGATATTCACCTTAATGGTTGGCGAAATATTCGACATATTCCCTTATTCGAACACGTCAGGTGTTGGGATAGGGTTTTTGAACCAACATACCTTCCTCGATGGGAGGAAGTCTTTGGATTCAATGGTATATATGTTCTGGGTTTCTAGGCTACTAGGCCCGAACATTTTTTCTTGGATAAAAAACAAGCAGTGGTGCATCGAGTCCCACGGACAATATAGTTCCCTCATGGCCTATATAATATCTTAGTCAAAGTGAAAGAATATTTCTAAGGGGGAATTGGTTTGTACGAGGCTGTGAGGAATTAGTTCAGGCCTAACTGTGTTGGTCAATAGACATGAATATGATTCCGTGGTTTATTTCGTTGAACCAAACGAGGTTGACAAGGTGCAGACAGGTTAGGTTTTCACCGTCGATTGTACTACTAATTTTGTGGTATTTGTAGCGGTCTCGACAAAAATGAAAGATGAGAAAACATCACAATTCATGGTTCCCATGCATGATGAGATGAATCATATATGGTGTTGTGTGTCATCAATGTTAAATGGTGGAATAATTTTCGTTATGGTAGTTTGTTTGAGAGCAAACTCGTGCTCTTCTGGAAATGTACTAAGGGTACGCGCACTTTCCTAGATTTGGAAGTTGTGTTGAATGCAGAGGTGCCGAAATGTTTTAATCGAGGGGCACATATTTTTTTCATGGTTATGGCTTGTGAAAATGGTGCATGGAGTAAAGGTTTCTATTGAGTAGATGGTGTGAGAACCAACAATATGCTCGAACTAGATGCTTGGAAATGATTAGGAATCGGGGCATGTTTGTGCTTTTTCCATCTCTGAGTTTTTTGTTTTGGTTGGTCTGGATCCTTCAGGGAGTTCAAACTCAATGTTTCTCTTGCTGCTCTAGAATTGCGAGCAAATCCTGCAATAGTAGCTTGTGATCTTCTCCTGATTAGAGAGATGGATATGTATGGTGGTGACCATGCAGAGACTGTGAGTGAGTTTCTTGAGTTCCTGACATTGATTGACCATGTGGTATTTTCTATCGCATAGAACACATGTCGTTCTTGGTTGGTTTCGTGCCCTACTAGGACTATTGGTCACCTTAGCCTTTCTAGGGTTTTCATAATGATGGGGGGTAGGCTATCTTGTGCCAGGCTGCCTTGGTTCTAAACCAGTTACATCTGGGTTTTTGGTGACCAATGAGCATATGGTGTCTAAAAAAGGTCAAAATTGGGGGATCTAAGTACAATGTCAAGCATGATGGCTGTCATGAAAAATTAGACAATACTGTTTCTCTTTGGTTTTCCACTCCCTTTGGACTACTGGAGTAATTGGGTACCATTTGCAAAATGATATTAAATATGGGAATTGAGCGACAAAATGATTGTGGGTGTCGCACAATGCGTAGGCTGGGTTTATTCGTGGATGGCAGTTGAGGGTGATGATCTACTCCTTTCTTGGCTATTTTTATGTTGATATGAAGAGAATGGACTTGGTTTCATCATTCTCTTGAGTTTTTGAAATTTCCGTTAAGTCTAAATCCAATCCATCTAGTGCAGCGAGATGTGTTATGGCTTGATGTAAAAAATTTAATGCTAAATGGAGTCGAGGGATGTAGGGAAAACGATGAACCGAGTGGTTGTCGAAACACACTTGACATGAATAATGGATTGCCTGTAGGCCATCATAGTACACTAGGTTGACTAGATACCATCTTTGAAATAACTCTAGAGCTGCACAGTTAGAGATGAAGTGATCTCTTTTGACGCAAAGTGTGCAAAGTTGGACTGGAGCTTGAGGATGATTACGGGGATGAGGTTGTCATTCAGGTGACTGTCTTTCCTTTGACACATACAATATGGTCCTTGTTGCTTCCGTCCTTTTATTTGTAGTAATATTTGCGAATTTTGTGTCCAGGCCAGCTAAGTCGGGGTTTTTAGCAATGAAGTGTCTCATGAGATCCAACATAGACCAGAGTTGTTGGATATGGGGACAACGACGCACATGGTAGTTTCTCCAAAAAATATGACACTTATGACATCGATGTCGAACTAAGTTCCTTTGGGCAACTTGTGGGACTTGATAACAGCGGTCAAATTCCCTTAACTCGGGGCACTTTGCGACTAAGTGCTCAGGCTCGTCACACAGTGCGCAAACTGGGACTTGCAGTGTGGCCTCTGTTTTCCATCTCCGGTCCATTGGGGTGACTTTATAAGAGAAATATGTAGGCTCCTCTCGTATGTACAGTATGGTTTTAGGTTCTCCCTTATCTATTTTCATGGGTGGAGTTGAGGGGTCATGTTGGTAAGATTTCTCTAGGGGTTGCAAGGCATACCTATATCGTGGCATCTTTGGGAAATGATGGTTATAATGCCCTAATGGTCGCATATGGCACATGCATGATTGGTGCGAATGCTTTCCCTTTGTTTTACATGGCATGTTCCTTTTTATGGGAACTTGAGGTCCCGGCATTTCTTTCGGTGTGTAGAAGAGGTTTTAATTCATCTAACTCTGGGAAAATATTAGTAGGATGGCCTACGATATCACATAATGTGAAAGGTTGTAATGCCCTAGGTATCTTGGGGGTTTCGACTTTCTTCCCTTTTTTGTTATTTTTCTTGGTCACATTAGCTGGTGTTGCTACAGGGGTTTTGTTAACTGCCATGGCCTCCTGAGGGGCGATAGGGGTTATTCCTATAGAGGTGATGCCTAGAATTCTTAGCATGGATGGTGGGACAAAATACCACACGGGTATTACGAAAGCCATATTTGGAAATGTTATAGTTTCCAGTGGATTCAGTCTTCGTACTATTGGTTTCTATGTCTGGGATAGTTTCGGTGTTTGATGAGAGCATCATGCACACTGGTACCCTCGAGATTTCTGGGACTCCCTTTGGTATGTTAGGGGGATCTCCTAGGAATGACCCTGGGATAGATGATGTTTTGAACTCGACGGGGCCAAATTTTGTATATCATGTAATTGGTTTTGTAGTTGTGTCTATGTATGGTAACATGACATCGAGAGCCGTCATGGGTTTATTATCTTAGTATGTGAATTGGTAGATGGTGATGATCCGATTGTCATGGGGAAACATCATTACCCTGAAGATAGAGGACGTGATGATAGTTATGGTGTACATATAACTCCAACAGAGGAATATATTATAGTCTAGTAGTGTGTCTAGGACCTCTATGTCTATAAGTACTGTCTTTCCGGGCAGGTTTACAGGGACATTTTGATATAGACTGATAGAGGTTGAAGGGTGACCATTGTATGCTCTAAGCATGATGTTAGATAGTTTCACCTCGAGTGATCCTAAATTTTTCCAAATGGATTTGGACATTATGCATGTGGATGGTCCTTAATCGATGATGCATCGGTGTATGGTGATGTTCTGAACTGAAACCGGTATTTGGAAAGTGGCTAGAGAAGGAAGCCTGTGGCTTGCTTTGTCTAGATCGAAAACAATTAAGCACGAATTAAAAGGATCGATTGCGCCTAATCAGGAAAGTAAGGCTTTCAGTTATCTTGGGCACGATTGTAGGACTTCCAAGGTTGGCATGGTAGTTGGTGATTATGCTAAATCATCAACTATGCTATAGATATGAGCAACTTTAGAGTGATGTCCTACGCGCCTGGTTTGTCCCTTGATCAGTTTTGGAAGGGGATCTATAGGTACTTTGGATATGGTTAACGATGTAGTAGGTGCACTTGTACTCATACCTAATGGGTTGGTGTCTGGGGGTGTATCATAGTTCCTATTCCTTGTTTGGAAGAACAATTCTTCGTCAGTCATGTAAATTTCATGACTATCGCTTCCGGTATCGTTTTGGGGTGGTTTTTTCTAGGTGTTAACAAATCCTTGGTGGGGGAAAGGCTCATGCATTAAAACAAGTTGTTGAGTAGGTCCCCCTTGTCCACGGTTACCCTGAAGTTTTTTCAATTAAGGGATCTTGGGACAGTGGTGAGTGTAATGGTTGTATTCACCACATATGGCACAAGAATGATTTGTCCTTAGATTGGATCTCTTTTTTTCCCTTGGAATTTGTTATTTGGCTCTTCGTTTTTATTTTGGTTGGGGTTGGCCCCAAACTGAAATTACGGGGGGTGTTGTTGATTACTTCCCCCCTTTCCAGAGTCTCCCTTTTATTTATTCTCAGGCTTATTTTTCGCAGAATTTGGAGGGTTTTTTTTGTTCTCCTGGTCATAAGGATATCGCTGTTGAGCCTAGGATTCTTTCACTAGGTTCATCGATGCGTTGTTTTGCAGTTGTGGATTTTTTGTGGGGAAACGGGGATATAGGTTCCCCTGTCCCTGATTGGTGTACGATTTCTCGGGGGATCCCTTGCATCGACATTCCTAGCTGAATACTAGTTCCCTTGTGAGGGAGGGTACAAGCCTCCCTTATGTTGATGGTATCGTATCACCCTATTTTTCATATTCTGCAAAGGTGCAGATTGAATTTTGTGGTAGCCAGGTTGCACCACGTTATGGGTAGAATTGTATGAGTATCCTAGGTATTGGATATTGCTGCCTATGTGACCTTGATTCAAGGACCCAATCAAATTGTCTATAGTATTTGACGTGCATGGTAACTCTCTATAAGTTTGCATGTGTGGGGCATTTGGCATGAAATTTTAAATATATCTTGACTGGGTGTATATGAGTTCAAGTTGATGGGCTTTGGAGATGGTGTCCTCCTCGGAGATAGGCTTTTGTGTTGCCACATATTTTGAGATCTCTATTGTGAGTGTTTTCAAAAATAATTCCAACAACTCTCTATCATCGAGTTTGGCTTTACACAAACTGCGACGTCACCTCTATTCGTGGAGATGGTCCGATATATGGATGGCTGGTGTTTTCCTAAAATGAGTTAACAGTTCCATTCTTGAATCATGGTGAATGGGTAGCTAAAAATATGTGAGAAATGTGGTAGCAATGGTGCTAAAGGTTCCATGCAAAGCATAAGGCTGCTCGAAATACCATTTCACCGCAGTCCCTGTTTGTGTCCGTTGAAAATTCTTAGTTGAATATTATCATCAATGATACTATTGGACGAACACCACAGGTGGAAAGTCAAAATATGATTTCCTAGGTCTTCCACTTGCTTCCCTTCGAATTTCAGTATATCTGAAGGGAGCTTCATGGGAAATGGAGGCCAATTAAGGCTATGAGAAATTTGGTCATTAGTTAACTTCGATAGATCTGGAAGATTAAATGATGCTAAGAAGGGTAATTGAGTATTGACTGCCATTGTGTAATGTGGAAAAATAGGTGTTTGAATGTGATGGTTTATGGGGGGTGCCTGGGGAATATTACCTTGTGGCATGCCCTGATGAATATTCTGCTCACTCCCCGAAGGGGTAGCGCTCCTCTGCCCTCTAGGGATTGTGAGAGGATTTGAGTGTGGTGACCTTGCTGGGGTTTCCATTGGTGTGGTGTTGGGTGACCCTTGGGGGTTTCTAATCACAGATGCCATGATAAAGGATGAACCGATAATAGTGGCATTGTGTCATCTTTGACACCTAGGTGGAAAAATACCTGGCACTCATCCCTCTAACGGGGGTAGGTCCAAGAAATTTCTAGATCGATGAGGTCCTCTTGGATCCATTATGGTGTCAAATAGTTTTATATTGGTGATACTTTTGGGTTGTTTGAGGAAGGAATATTTTTGTCAAAGAATATACGATCACACATGCATAAAACAAAGATAAAAAAATTAAGAGGTAAATTTTCCTTTAATTTAATACTATGTGATCAAGCAAGCAAAAAATATGGTTTTGTTTGTTTTGTGTATGATACTCAAAATCCTATATAAACGTATTCGTCCTTACACTCTCAATGTAACTGGGCCTTGTGAATATGTCTTCTGATGGGTATTGGGGATAATGTACCAAAATAACTGGAAACACCTTCCAACAACTAAAGAATGTACCAAGGTAGCAGTAATAGGATCTAGTGTTGCCTGCACCGTCACCTATAGGGAAGGATGCCCTAGTTTTGGCCACTAAAGTATTGTAATATCCCTAATTTTCTACTTTTATTTTAGACAGTTAAAAGTTCTAAAGGTCGAATGGACCTATAGGAAAGTTATATGTGGACATAAATTAAAGTTGAATTTAATAAATATGAAAATTAATCATTGTGCGAAGACTAGAGTAAATAGAAATCAGGAATTCAAGTCCTTGAGGATGGATAAGATTCCAAAGACTTTCCCAGATTCTCCAAAAATCCTTGGAGAAAATAATTTAAATTTAAAATATTAGGTTGGAGATAAAAATCTAAAAGATACCCCAGTAAAGAGGAAAGTTACTGGGAAGAGGTGGAATAAAACTAGAAAGAGGAAAAAACTAGTTTTAGAGTACTTTTGTAGAAAAAACAAAAGGAAAGCCTAGGCAAAAAGGAAAACAACATACTGATTAAATAGATGCAATTATGGAAAGAAGCTGATGGGACAAGAGGTTGTCTACTCCATTATTGAGTAGACAAGAGTTTGTCTACTCCTGGGAGGAGTGGATCTCTGCTCCCCGGGGGGGGGGGGGGGGGGGGGTTGTGGAGATAAAGCTCAAGTTTGGGTGGAAAATAGTCTTACCAGAAGTGGTATGCACAAATTATTTAATTCTGTTTTCTTATTTTGTTATTATGATGAAATTTATAAATATGATGGATTAGATAGCAAGATCAGTGATGGATTATATTCTGCATATTTTAAGTAGTATTATACTTTTGTGTTAGTTTTAAATGACCAGGTATGTGCATTTAACTCAACTTTACTATAATAAATATGGTGTAGTCCTATATTGTTACATAGACACGTTTAGGATTTATACCAACTCTCATAATGTCTAAACCTTTAAATTAGGTTTAAGTCTGAGGTTAGGTAGTAAATCTTATGTTATATACACAAAAAATACATGGGAATAAGAGTAGATATAATGAAATTATCAAATTAACTATGATAACCTACCATTTAAAGTTTATACAGAATGAGAGAATTTTTTTCTTTTACTAAACATGAAATGAGGAAATTCAAACCATATCTTCTACTATAACATATTTAGAATATTTTAGTTCTATATGAACCATAGTATTATCTCAGAAATGAAGAAAAAGTTAAATATGAAATAAACATGCAGAACAAGAAACATCGTTTAACTTTTGGAAATAAAGTATACAATATTATACTGAACCAAAATAAATCGGGAGACTTGTAGGTACATAAATGTCAAAATAAATATTTTTAAAATATTATACAACGTCCGGGATTCAATCGCATGAATTTAAATACATTATCGCTTCGAAAATTGTGCAGAATACAAACAGAGGAAGTACTTAAGGAATTCTGGACCAACCTGTGCACATAAAATAAAATGTCATTGTCAACGCATGACTTGCAGAATTATAACACTGTGGTGAAATTGTGTATGAAAGGAAGAGAGTACCTGCACACAAACACATTAAGATAAATTAAGGAATGTTCTTAAATTCGGTACAACCCTGAATATTGAAAGAAGTGATATTGGCAATTTAAAATATAATTATTACCTTACTGGTTGGAACAAAGTAGGAAAGTACATTTGCATGTAAATGAAATTGGAAAACAAATTAATTTGTGGAAGAAGAGGAATACATTAGTAAGAAGGAATTACTACACAGATAGGGGAGAATTATTACCTGAAATTGTTGCAGCAGAGGCCTGGACATACTCTGAGGGACTGAGGAAAAGTTTGTACTCCTGTACAAATTAGAAACTATGGAATCAGACCCTACTCTCTACAATTAATTTTATTAAATTTAATATATGAGAATGTTATAGGCTATCAAACTATAATAAGGTGTTGTGAAATTTTTGTTATAATAAACAATATTCTCAATTCCTCATAATAAACCGATGAGTTGCAATAACTCAGAAATCGAAAAATTGAAACTAGAATAAAAATCGATAGGAAATCTGTGTAAATTCGTAATGACGAATATATGACAAGCGTCTGAGAATGGTAAGGATCTATCAATAGTAAACCGAATCAATTAATTATGAGGAATTACATTAGTATATTCCTAAAAAACCACTTAAATTCCAAATGAATGGCAACCTCAATGCATAAAATTCATAATGAAATGGGGAAACATATTATAAAATGAAAAATCCATTAACTGGACAACCCTAGGTCTATTTAACAAGGGTAAGTATACCGGAAATTACGCTGGGTTCTCAGAGTAGAGAATGGGCAGGAGAAAGAACGAAGTTATCATTTAATGAAAACCCATAAAATTATTTAAACCCAGATGGTCAATACTGAATAAAAGATGCCGAGAGTGATGTAATAAGAATACGCATACCTGGAGAGATACCTTGATGCATAGAAGAATAAATTGTTGGTATGCATTCTCGAGGAAAGGGAACCCATTAACTTTGGCAGAGTGTATTTTAAGACTTCATTTTCGCGAATGAATTATTCACATGTATCCAAAATAAAGCAAGCAATTACTATTTCAGAGAGTCAAAATTGAATATCTCGAAGGAAATCCTACTTTCAATATAGAGATAAACGACTATTGAGAACATACATCAAAACGATAGAACATGAGTCATATCCTAAGGAACCTTAGTATAAATACGAAACCTTCGAATTGCAGTTAGTAAGAAGTATAGGTTAACGAGATTAATTCCTTACGTAGTATGCCTTGAAGAACTGTTGCTTTTTGAATTTCCTGAACTTGGAATGAGATTGGCAATGACATTTCGTCAAAAAAATGAACACTGCAACAAAACGAATAGGCTACGACCACAGTAAGGAAATGTGTATCAGTTGAAGAGTTAATGGTTCAGGAAAACTAAAGTAGAAAATGAAATGCATAATATAAATTTGTACCCAAAAACATTGCATTCAACTAATTTTTTACCTGAACAGATCCTGCAATTTCTTCCTCTTGGAAATGTAGCAAGAGCTGTAAAAATTTTGTGCCATGGGTTTGAGAGAAATTAACGAAAGGCCTGGAGACCTTCAGGATGAAGGTTGCAAAAGAACCAGAGCCAAAACACCAAAATGACAATGCCAAAAATACTGAACAGACCAAAATTAGGGCAGATGGAGAGTTAAGTCAAATCAGGGATATGATGCAATTAAAATTGTCCACATGTAGAGAATCGAGTAAGGGAAATCAATTGAGTAGATGAGCGGTCAAGTTGACAGGCCAGAGCCATGTGATGGCTTTAATGGAAACGATACTATTCATAAATGAGAAAAATCTAAAAGGGATAACAATAATAAAAACATCAGACTTTACACCCTATGGATAGTGATTTCAATTTGAATTTCATAAATGCATAGTATTATATAAAACTGTGTCATGTTAATATGTAGAGTAGGTGAATTACGTGGCAGAGCTATGAGGGACATGAAAGTTCATGTTAATTCCAGAATATATGTACACGTGACCTATATTAGTGATGTTATATCTTGACCATAATCCCACATAGGAGAAAAGAAATTAACGTATAGTGAAAGAATTCGAATAAGAGAACTACACACAAAGTGTAGTGGAGAAAGTCCTAATCTCATATATTACAATGTGGGGTATATAGTTAAGGTTCGTGAAGGTGTAATAAGGTTGAATTCGTTCCAATGGTTGAATGAATCAATTATGGCAAATAAATATATACATATATGAACTCGTATATTACACACAAGGGTAAGGTTTTAATGATAGCCGTGATAAAAATAAGATAAGATTGTCAACTAGGGAAAGTTGATAATGCACAATCAAGTGGTGGTAAGCATAATAAAATATAACTTAGATAGCACATAAAAAGAACAAAGGTTGGCATTAGTAATACGAATGAAATTAAAGGGTTAAGAGTATAATGGCCACATTTCTAATGTCCAAACTATAACCTTAGTCAAATATATGATTATCAACTAAAGGAAGCTGATAATATAAAATCAAGTGGCTTAAGTATAAAAGGGATAATCTAGATAGAAAACAAAAGAAATATATATTTCGCAATTGTAATAAGAATGGAATTAGATTGTGAAAGGTATAATATAAGAATTATATTATGACAGGGATTATCATAATTAGTAGAAATTCCATTTTATTAAGACAAGAGGATAAGACGATGTAGTTAATGTCAGGCTTCCAAGAATATTGATTGATGACAATTGTTGGACTTAAATCCGTCAATAGTAAGGAAAACATAAAGCTACTAGATGATTACGTTGAAGAACGACGAAGTCCAATAATGTAGTTGACTACAGTTACTCTTTAGACTATAAATAGAAAAGATAAATTTTGTGTGGAAGTGGAGTTGTTACAAATGGTATCAAAGCCCATGTTGAAACAATGGGCCTATATGTGTCCTCACACCATAAATTAAAAATTTCAAGATTATGCTCCTGTAAATTGTTATTGAAAATTTTTACACTAATTTCATTTCTGTGTATAGTGAATTAGTACAGAAAAGTACAGCTGAAACTATGAACGAGGAGGATGAGATGTATGTAGATCTAGGTGGAACCATTAAAATGTTGAGGTGTTGGGGAATATCACTAGACGGTTTACATAGGACAATTCAGAACAATTAAGTGATCTGAGTGACAAAAAACGAATAGTATCAAAATATGTCGAGGACCAGCACTGCCTTAGTGAATCAACCGACTGAAATACCAATCAATCATAATAAAAGGTTTAAGGTATGAATTCTGAACAAATTGTCGCCGATTTAATAAATTTAGGAACAAAAATTGGTTAAGTGAGTTTAAAAATATTAGCAAATTGTAAACAAAAATGCATCCAACCATGGTTAGGATAGTAACCATAGGAAAGGAGACATGCAAAAAATTTTCAACGATGGGTAAAAAGTTGAGGAATACGAAACATAATTCAAAGTAAAGCATTCTATTAGGAGAATGATAAAATCTGTGAGAAATAAGAAGAGACTGGAAAAATTGAAATCGAAGGTATGATTGCTGAACAACCTGTTTCTGTTTGATAAATTCAGGAGAAAATTTAAGCTATATAAGTCTACAGATGGTGGGAAAGTGCAAATTAACATTAGAAAGAAAATTTCAGCAAGCTTGGTTAGTTCAATTAACTACTATAACAAAAAGAAAAGTGACCCATAAGTTACCAAAGATTGCTGTAAATTTAAATGGGTATGAAACATAACTAAATTTAAATATTTTACCTTTAGGTTTCTAGGATGTATTATTATGAATGGACTGGTTTGAAAAACAGAAAGCAATAATTAATTGCTTAGATAAAATAGTTCACTGTATAGATGGTGAGGGAAAATTAGTGATAGTGAAAGGAAAACCCATACCAATATCAATAAGAAAAAATTCAGCACTATAGTTAAAAAGAACAGCAAGGAAAGGCTGCCAAATACATGTTGTACAAGTGGAGGAATTGGGATAACAAACTGAAAAAGAAACTGTAGAAAAGTTAACAGTAATTAGAGAATTCAAAGAGGTGTTTCCAAATGAAATATAGCAACTACCCCAATTGATTTTTGCAATTGAATTAATAACTGGAGTTACACCTGTCTCTAGAGAACCATATAGAATGAGTACCCCAGATTTGATAAATTTAAAATTTCAACTACAAGATTTGCAGGACAACGGTTATATCTGACCAAGTGTGTCTCCACGGGGAGCACTTGTGTTGCTTGTCAAAAATAAAGATAGCACTTTCAAAATGTGTATAAATTACAGAAAATGGAATAAAATAACTATAAAGAACAAATATCCTCTACCTAGAATAGATGATTTGTTTGGTCAAGTGAGAGGAACCACTATCTTTTCAGAAATTGATTTAAGGACAAACTATCATCAACCGAGAATTAAGGATGAAGAGATAAATAATACTGCATTTAGAACTAGATATAGGCACTATGAGTTTGTAGTTATACCTTTTCGGTTGACTAATGCACCTGCTACCTTTATGTATCTAATGAACAGTGGCTTAAGTAATTATCTAGAAAAATTTGTTCTGGCGTTTATTGATTACATTCTAGTATATTCCAAGAATGAAGCAGAACATAAAGAACATCTCATAATTGTCTTACAAACACTTAGAGAACATAAGTTATATGCCAAACTTAGCAAATGTGAATTTTATAAAAACAAAATTCAGTATTTGGGTCATGTAATTTCAGAAAGGGAATTGGTAGTGGAGCCTAAAAAGATACAAGCTATCATAGATTGGCCTGTGCCTACTAATGTTTCATCCATAAGATCATTCATGAGAATTGTAGGATACTATAGGAGATTTGTAGAAATTGTTGGGAAAAATACTGAGAGGAGGGGGGGGGGGGGGGTGAATCAGTATTTAGGACATACTCAAGAATTTTTACTTTTTCTTACTTGAAAAACACATACACGAATTTAATGTAGCCAACTCGCGTATACACGCGGATATACTTAATAAAACATGCGCATGTCCATCAATCTTATTATGCAGATAATTCTTCACTTATATCATTCCATCATTCATTCATTAGATGTTCAATAAACAGTAAGCATGAGCAGTAATAACAGAATAAACCATCACACATAAGCAACACACATGAACACCGAGTTTTAAGGTGGAAACAGGAGTCGGGGAGAAAACCCGCATTTCACTGGGAATCTCGGCCTTCCATGTTTTAATATAGAGAAAACATCTTACAACCATGTCTTGAGCGAAATCATACTAGGCACGCGACCACCCATGAAGACTGCAACCTTCTCTCGTTTACAGGCCTCTCCTGGCAGCCTCTCCTGGAAGGGAGCTACAACCCCCTGCTCTCGTTTACCAGCCTCTCCTGGAAGGGAGCTACTACTCCCTGCTCTCGTTTACCAACTACCACTGGAAGGGAGCTACAACCCCCTCACTGAAGGCTTCGACCCTCGGCACCACCATGGACCATGTTTCATAAATTTTCATACTGGATCCATCAGCTTCCATACAACATACCTTGTAGGCCACTTTTCATCAGATTTTCAGACTGGACCCACTCCACACATTTAAGCTCAACATTCATCAAACTGAAACTTATAACCCCATCAATTCATTCATTGAATCATTAACCAATCAACCAACAACTTGATCTTCAATTAACATAATCAGCAGCATGTTCATCATTCAAACAACCCAGTTTTGTATGAATACATCATTGACAGATAGCAGTAAAACAACAGAACAGATCAGATATTTCATACCACATACTTCAGTAAAACCCTAGATTCCATACGCGCTTTTACTTCACTGAACCTGCGTATGTACGCGCTTTAATATAGACCAACCCGCGTATACTTCAGTGCATTCTTCAGAAAATCCTTTCTGCCCATACGCGCTTTTCCTTAAGCAGACCCGCGTATACATGCGCTTTTGTTGAAGCGAACCTGCGTATACATCTGTAACTTTTCAGGACTGTGCATCTCTTCAGAGAGTATTTCACCTCATCTCAGATCTAAACAATTCATAATCAGATCTAGAAAATACATATACATTTCAGATCTAGAGATCCCTCTTCATCATTTTCTTCATAGGTGCATCATAGATTCAGATCTATCAATCAAGAACATATTTCATCCATGAAGATATTCCTTAGAGAGTTTTATTCATTCTGCCTTATAAAACACGAAGATCTGTGCGCACAATGAATTTCTTCCTCATATATGGGTTTACCCTTTATCAATACTTACTTTCAAACCAAAACCACATTAACCTAGTGTGGTATTCTGGAATGAGATCAAATAAAATATTTAACGCTTAATGCAATAGGTCAATACCATGGTAAAAAATACCTTGGTATCATAATTTTAAATATGAAAAGGCATACACAACTTTTAGCGTTAAATTTCCACGTGTATACGCAACACGCCTCATAAGATGCGTATATACTATACGAATACTGCAACAACGGGTTTCCTTCACAAAAGTAGTGTATGTCTGTGAGTTGGCTTCTAAAGTAGCGTATACATTGTGACATATTATGTATTTATCATTTATAAGCATATACACAGGGAAATGTTTTCTATTTGTCACATCTAATGCAGTACGTAGATACACCATTCTTACATCTTTAACACATAGGTTGCTTATCATAGGCAACTTATCAAGTAGATTTCCATCAAGGACAACTTCATCAAGTAGGTTGCCATCAACTTTATCAAGTAGGTTGCCATCAAGGACAACACTCTGCATCATATTGCCAACAATCTCCCCCTTTGGACTTGATGGCAACCACGATGGTGTTTGATCACCACAACAGATAGATACATTAAGCATGATGATATTCTTCCCCTATTCAAACACCATGTCACTCTCCCCCTTTGACATCAAGGGCAAAGGGCGGATCAAAACCAACACAAGGTTTTTCCCCTCATGTAGAAAGAAGAGCATTGTAGAACTGATGTACACTGAAGTTACCATGCTCCCCCTGAGTTCATGCTGAATGTTCAAACATATTTTCCAATGAAGTACATGACTCTATGACCTTCCTATCACCAAGGACTCATACTTACATCAAAGATCCAACCAAGTGGATTTACATAAGAGACTCAAGTACCCAACCAAGTGGGTTTACACATTTTGACTCAACTACCCAACCAAGTGGGTTTACAAAATGAAAAAGTCCTTACATGACTGAATATTACAATTTTACATCATATATCTCATCATGACCTTTTCATCAAATTACAAATATGACCTTTTATGACCACTACCAAGAAGACCTCAAAAGAGATCATGTTTCAGAACCATCATAATGCCAACAATGCATTATACTCAGCAAGTCTAATGCTCCCCCTGAAAAATGTACATCCAAGCATATTTTCCATATGACCAAGGCTCCTCCTTAGCTTGTGCATCCTAAACACTTTCAACAGCAAGTCATCAGCAACAATCTTTGCATGATCTATCCTTAACTCTGAATCATAAGACTTCTATCACATCCATGTGTGAAAGAAAGGAATACTCTTCAGCAAAAAGCAAACAGGGCTCATTCATATTCTCATCATAAGAAACCATGTATCATTTCATCATCATTTAGAACTGAATAATAAGTAGATACAGTGCCAATAATACAATCATTAATAGTCAAACTGATGCTCCCCCTGAACCTGTGCTCCTGATCTTCAGCTGTCATACAAATTTTCTTGTCACAAGTGCATATGCGACTGTCTCCACTGTAACTCGCGTGTATACGCAGATTTAGTTCACTGAACCCACATATGGTAAGTGAAACATTGAAAGCTTCACATTCCTTCATTTCCCCCTAAAGTTGTACCACCTGTACCTGTCTTCTTCACATCAAATGCTCTGTCAGAAATAAATATAACCAGAATAATGAGAATCATCATACATTGCTCCCCTTGTGATGATACATTACTAATCTCTATAATGTATCTCACATCATTCATGCATTCATTATGAGAAATAAGCTTTAGAAGCGGATGACTGCAGTAGGGTCAATATTCCCTACGTTTCTGACCGGTCTTCCTTCCTTTTCCAGCTTTGCTTGAAGTTTCTTATTGTGTGCTGGAAATTGTTCAATTTCTCAAATCTGTTCATCCTGCATTCTTTTTCTACATGTCCATACTTTTTATAGGCATAACATCTTGCATGACCAGAAAAGTAAGCATATGGATCATAATGTGTTTTTCTATACTTTCTTCTATTGCAATCAGCTGCTTTATGACCATACTTGTTGCATGAAAAACAATATCCCTTAAAGAACCCAGAGTACCTTTTTGTATAGAATATGTTTGTTTGTGACTGAAACAATATGCTTCTGCAATTTGCTGCAACATGCCCATAATTATGACATTTAAAGCATTCAACATTATTGATCAAAGGAGGGAATGATTTCTTTTGAGAGTTCATGATTGTCGGTTGACCTTTTGCTTCTTTCAACACTTCAGGCTTTGCATTGATATCCTTTGAATCTCTAGCACTTCCTTGTGAAATAGATTCTCCTTTAACAGTTTCATGAAAACCAAGACCAATTTTAACAGAAGGAGACCTTTGACTACTAAGAATGTTGTCTAGAATCTTAGTACTATCTTGAAACCTCAAGAGTTTATATCCTTTTCTTCTAATTTACGTTTGAGAATGTTTACCTCAACCTCCAATTTTTGGCATTGCTTCATCATGCTTTCTTCAACCCTTTTTCCTTCTTCTACTTGATCATTCAAATTTAAGATCTCTCCTTTCAACCCATTTTCTTGCTCTTCAAAGATTTGTAAAAGTTCTTCATTCTTCTTATTTGATTTTTCCAGATCTGTTTTGAGCGAGATGATTTCTACTTCACGTCCTTCCTTTTCAAATGATTGTAGAAGTTCTTCATTCTTATGATTTGATGCTTCAAGGTCTACTCTCAGAGAGATGATTTCTGCTTCAAGTCCTTCACTGTGATTGGTTACTTTGTCCTGCAGTCTTTGATAAATTTCTATCTATCCCTTCATTGTTTCTATCTGTTCATTCAATCTAGAGATCACATCCTTGAGAATAGATTCCCTCCTTTTAAATTGATCCCAAAAATTACTTTCATCATTGATCTTGAGATTTTCTTCTAGACTTATACTGTTACTTTCACTATCTTCATCATTGCATGCACAAGTGAGTGGATTACAAGAACAAAAATCAATACCTGTTTCCTCTTCTTCATTTTCTGCTGCACATGTTTTCTGAGATATCTTCTTTTCTTGAGTAGCCTTCTTCTTTTGCTTCTTTGCCATGAGCACTAGTAGATCTTGGTCAGAATATTCTTCATCTTCACTTGAAATTTCATTATTATCTTCATTTGCATAATAACTCTTTCCCTTTTCAAATTGTTTATAAGGACATTTAGCAGCATAATGACCCACTCTTCCACAATCAAAACATTTGAAGGGAACCTTACCTTTGAATCTTCCAGTACCTGGTTGGAGTCTTCTCACAAAATTTGCTTCTTCTTCTTCTGATATATAACTTGATTCCTTGACAACTTCCTTTTCTTTTCCTTTTGCACACGCCTTAAAGGCAACTTCTTTGATTTGAGAGGGACCTCCTTGTCTCATTTCATAAGCAGTCAGAATACCATGTAGTTGAACAATAGTAAGAGTTTGTAGATCTTGCCTTTCTTCAATAGCTGATACTTTTGACTCAAATTTTGAAGTTAAAGATCTTAAGACTTTTTCCACCAGAGTAGTATCGGTTGTGGTTTCACCCAAACTTCTCATACGATTTACAATATCATCTAGACGTAAAAAGAAACTGACAATACTCTCATCACTATGCATCCTGAAATTTTCATATTCAATTATGAGAGTTTGGAGTTTTGCACTTTTTACCTTTGTATCTCCTTCATAGCTCAGAATGATTTTGTCCCATATTTCTTTTGCTGAATTTAGCTGCATCAATTTAGAAAATTCTGGTTCAGACAGGCTTCCTAATAGGACATTGACGGCTTTGGCATTGATTTCATATTTCTTACTTTCTGCTGCATCAGTAGGAATACTTGCCGGATACTGATAACCTCCTTCCACGATTGCCCATAGTTCTGCACCAAGACTTTGTAGATATGCTTTTTCTCGTATCTTCCAGAATAACAGATTATTTCCATTGAATAGAGGTGGCCTTATAGACATTAACCCTTCATGACTTCCCATTTCGACGGATCTTCTTCAAGCGATCAAGCTTCTGCAGAAGGACCTCCTCTGATACCAATTGTTGGGAAAAAAACTGAGAGGGGGGGCGGGGGGGGGTGAATCAGTATTTAGGGCATACTCAAGACTTTTTACTTTTTCTTACTTGAAAACACATACGCGACTTTCATGTAGCCAACTCGCGTATACACACGGATATACTTAATAAAACATGCGTATGTACAGCAATCTTATTATGCAGATAATTCTTCACTTATATCATTCATTTATTAGATGTTCAATAAACAGTAAGCATGAGCAATAATAACAGAATAAACCATCACACATAAGCAACACACATGAACACCAGGATTTTAGGTGGAAACCCAAGTCGGGAGAAAACACCCTGTAGTTGTCTTCAGCCTTCCAATATTTTATTATAGAGAAAACATCTTACAACCATGTGCGGCGGCAGTCATACCGGCTGCAGGCACCCACTGAGAAGGCTACAACCTTCTCTCGTTTGCAGCCTCTCTGGAGAGGAGGCTACAACCCTGTCTCGTTTTAGGTCTCTCCTGGAAGGGAGCTACAACCCCCTGCTCTCGTTTACCAACCTCACCTGGAAGGGAGCTACAACCCCCTGACTAAAGGCTACAACCCTCAGCACAACCATGGACCACGTTTCATCAATTTTCACACTCGATCCAATAGCTTCCATACAACATATCTTGTAGGCCACTTTTCATCATATTTTCAGACTGGACCCACTCCACACATTTAAGCTCAAAATTTATCAAACTAAAACTTATAACCCCATCAATTTATTCATTGAATCATCAACCAATCAACCAACAACTTGATCTTCAATTAACATAATCAGCAGCATATTCATCATTCAAACAACCCAGTTCTGTATGAATACATTGTTCGCGGACGCGATAAAACAACCGAACGGATGGGATGTTTGTGCCACATGCTTCGATGAAACCTGAATTCATACGGCCTGCTTCACCGAACTCGCGGCTGTGCGTGCTTTATTGTAGACCAACTTCGCGTGTACTTGGTGCACGTTCTTGAGAAAATCCTTCTTGCCCATCGCGCTTTTCCTTGCGCGGAACCGGGCGCTGCACGCGCTGCTATTAAAACGAACACTGCGTATACATACGCGCACCGAGGATGGCCGGCTCTTCAGATGGGATAAACAACTCGATTTCATCATATCGATGTTTAACACTGTCTCAGATCTAAACAATTCATAATCAGATCTAGAAAATACATATACATTTCAGATCTAGAGATCCCTCTTCATCATTTTCTTCATAAGTGCATCATAGATTCAGATCTATCAATCAAGAACAGAGTTCATCCATGCAGATATTCCTTAGAGAGTTTTATTCATTCACCACCCTTACTCAAGCGCACTTGCTCACACTTTGCACAATGAATTTCTTCTCCTTATATAGGTTTACCCTTTATCAATACCATGAGCCAAAACCACATTACTTCCGGTGGTATTCCTGGACGGGATCAGATAGATAACCCAACGCTTAATACAATGGGTCAATACCATGGTAAAGCCCCTTGGTATCATAATTTTAGAGCGCAAAAGGGCATACACAACTTTTAGCGTTCGTTTCCGCGTGTATACGCAACTTCGCCTCATAAAAGATGCGTATATGCTAACCCTGAATGTATACGCGGGTTTCCTTCACAAAAGTAGCGTATATATGTGGGTTTCCTTCACAAAAGTAGCGTATACATTGTGACATATTATATTTATCATTTTTCTGGCACTTACTGGAAATGTTTTCTCTGTCACATCTGACCTGATCTGTAGATACATCATTCTTACATCTTTAGCACATAGGTTGCTTATCATAGGAAACTTATCATGTAGGTTTCCATCAAGGAAAACTTCATTAAGTAGATTTCCATTATCTTCATCAAGTGGTTTGCCATCAAGGACAACACTCTGCATCATATTGCCAAAAAAAATATTTTTAGCTTTAGCATATCATATCACCTCTCTACAAAATAAAGGAGTGAAATTTGAATGGACAACAAAATGTCAACATAGTTTTGAACAGTTAAAACTTAAACTAACAACTGCTCCTATTTTGAAGATTTCTGATCCAAATAAAGAATTTTTATTTTGTACAGATGCTTGTGTGAAAGGATTAGGAGGGGTATTATTACAAAAAGCTTAGTCACAGCATATGAGTCAAGAAAATCAAAGAGACATGAAAAAAATTACACTGTGTATGACTCGGAGTTAGCTACTGTAATGCATGCTTTGAATATGTGGAGACAGTACCTGTTAGGAATTTTTTTTGTGTTGATGACCGATCACATAACTTTGAAATACTTTTTCACACAACCTGATTAAATGCTAGACAATTTAGGTGGTTGTCTTTCCTTAGTGAGTTTGACATAGAAATCAAACATATTAAAGGAAAATAAAATAAGATTGCAGATGCCTTGAGTAGGAATGCTCCTCAAACTTTGAATAGTGTTAGGCCCAGTAGTGAAAATTTTGACATTGAGGGATTGATACAAGAAGTAATGATTCAATATTTAACCATGAAAAAAATCCAAGAAAAAATGCAGAATACTGATATATTGGGATGTACTCAAAACCAAAGAGGGTTGAATTGTTATAAAAACATATTGTACATTTGTAATATCCCAAAAGGGAGAATGTAGTAATACTTAAACACAATATAAGGACTGCAACTAAGTAAACAATAAATATTAAGAAAACATAAAAATTTATAGAGAAGTTGAGCCATTTTATTATATTGGAGAAAATTTAGTTACACAATGTACAAAATGTAAGGAGATCTAGCCAAAGAGATGGCCTGGAATCACCCAGAAAACATGCCACAATAGGTGCAGCGTAACTAAAGAGCTACTAAAGCAAATAATGCATTGTCCCTTCAGCAGAATATAAACATATAGCTTTAGGATGAAAATAAAAATGTAGATCTACTCAAATCTAGAGCTTAGATGATGCCAAGATTCAAGATCTGGCCAATGTGATGGATTCCCAAGATATCCTAGAAAGGATTTTCCAGATCTACAACTTTGGAAAATCACCCTCGTAGGAGTTGATCCTTGATCTGCTGGGAAATACAGATTTGAATCTAGATCTGTGAAATAGATGGCAGAAATATGTTGCAAGATCAGATCTAAGCTTTAAGGGCTGATCCCTTCTTCAGATCTATAAGCTAGAAGCTCTAGATCTAGCTTCTCAATCCTCCAATGATGATTACAACTGCTGCAACACAACTGCCACTGAAAAATGCGTTGTGAGGGAAAGATAGGCCTTCTTCCTGCTAAAAAATGCTACAATAAAATCTAGGCTGATGTTAAGACTGATGGAAATGTGAGGGGATGATCCCTCACAGGATTGCTAGCTGAAATACTAGCAACTTCCTTCCTCCTTTTGGATCTGCAAGATGGATAGCATAATTCCTGAAGGAAATACTATTTCTAGGAGGTCAATAACTTTTGGCCTGATTCCATATCTAAAATTAAGCTCTGGGAATGCTGATCTATAAGCCCAAAGTGATAGAAATAAACCCTCACCAGTTCTCCAGCTGAAGTACTGAAGACAACTTCCATCTTCCAAATTGATCTTCATAAATCTGCAATTTCTCAATATGAATGTTCTACAGAAAGTAGGAAAAGAGATGTGGCACTAATGCCTAATGGAGAATGAAGTACAATCCTCTTTCTAGAGCTACTCTAAGAAAGAGGTGGGATTCCCGACCAGGAACACCCTGTGCTAAACAACACTTGCAATCTCTGCTGAACAACCCAAGAAAGCAATGGAATGTCACATGACAATTCCAGATCTGAAAAGATCCTTACATCAAGAATATCCAGCATACCTCCATCCTTACCTTCATCTTCTTTATATAATGTTTGAGCCTTCCCATTCCTTGGCCCTCATCTAGACTGCGATGTGCATGTGGATAAGATCCTCCAAGTTTGACTGCGTTGTTTGACCAAATCAACCATCATGTCTAGGTGCAATGTACACCCTCTCCATCATGTGTGCTTTAATTGCACAACATCCTCCATCACTTTATCATGAATGTTCCATGATATTCTATTTGAAATCTTCAAGATCTTAGTTGACTATATCAACCTCCATGATCTATCTCAATTAATGAGACATAATCTCTAATTCCATTCACATTAGTAGTTTCTCAACTACCTCATTATGTAGATCTAGGCTTAATTAATCCACATTCACACAAAAAAAGTGGATATTTATTCATATTGAGAATTATGGGTCCCTCCACCCTTTTATTTACTTAATTCATTAAGAAAGTTAAGAACTCTAATATTCCAAATATCAGGTGAAAATTTGGGAATATTACAGTCCTCCCCGGAAAAATGTTGCTTGTCCTCAAGCAACTCCAAAAATAGATGCAAAGCCATCTATTCCCCTCCAAATGGCATCCACATAAGGAAGGCTTCCTCCATTTGCTGCAATGTGTTATGAATGTTTGGTTCCAAAGTTGTCTTCTAAAAACATATAGGATGACCTCCAATTGTATGGTTAGATGTCCTCCTTCCATCATTAAGTGCCAAGTGACAACCATATGAGTTCCAACTTCATTAATACATGAGATACATAAAATAAAGTGGTTCTTTCCACAAAGGAAAAGCTCCCTCTCACAATACACCTCTTCATCCCATGCTTTATGAATTTGATTGAGCATTGTCATGCTCCCATCCTTAGCCCTATTGGCCTTGTTGGATCCAAGCATCATTCCAACATTATGAAAAAGAAGAAGGGAAGGAGGTATATGGGTAGAAAAAGATGTCAAACCATATTCTCCTAATAGTAACCACTGGAGTAAGGCCCTTTGCTGCCATCCTCCATCTCCTCTATGTAAGATGGTCAAGCCAAACTCTCCCAAAAGCAACCAAAGCAACAAGATATCTTGTTGCTTTCTCTCCTCCTCATGTGCATCATGAAGAAAAAACATACTGATAGACATGTGGAATGTCACATCAACCCAATACAAATGAACTCCATTAATACATATCATGAGAGCATCATGCCAAGCTTTACCCATTACAAAACACATAGACATAGGAGATGTCATGTGGTGGCCAAAGTCTCTCAAGGGAAACCAAAATGAACATGCCTTCTTTTGCTGCATTTTAACATTGATATACAAGGTATGAATTAGAAAAATATGAGCTATTGGGTGGTAACCATACTCACCCATGGGTAGCCAACGCAGCCATGCCTCCTTCTTCATTTCATAAGTGTTTTTCAAGGCATGGATCAAAGAAATAGGAACCTTTGGGAAATGACAAGAATCTCCTAGGGGAAAACAACGTAACCAAGCTTGCTGGCCCATGTAATACATCTAAAAGTGGTCATGCAACCCCTTGCTTATCATCCTCACCCATTCTTCCCAATATGGATGATGAGTGATGTGCTGCATAATCATGGTACCCTCCCTTTGTAGAATACCATCTTCCCCAAAATGATGAAGAACTTTGCACTTCATGAAATGTTGAAGTGCACCTCCAATGAGATCTCTTAATGAGACCTTCCACTCGTCCATGGACTTCCAAAACCAATGAGTTTCTGGATCTGTTGTAGGTAGAAGTCTCTCTTTGAGTTGTGAGATGCTCAGTGAGAAAGTGTCATCAAGAAAGGAGAAAATATTTCTCATATATGGATGTCTACCATTCATCATCTTATCCTCTATTACTTCATGAGTGAAGCTACCTTCAGAATGCTCCAAGAATAATGGTGCCTCATCATAATCACTACTACTAAGTGACAACGCTGTAGATCTGCAAGGTAATACATGTATTGTCTCAAGGCAAGGTACAATACTGATCTCATAACCAATCATTGTGCATAGGATCATGCTCATCCCTTCTTTTGAAACTCTACACTTCAACTCAAGAGGTTGAATGTAGTCCATCCATGAAAAACTAGGATAGCTTTTCATCTCCTCCATGATTAGATCAAGGGTCCTCTACGATGTGATAGTTTGCTGCTTCAAATCAACATTTGGATCTAATCCTTGGTCATGCATTGGCCCTGATGGAATGTCCCCATAAGTTTCAATATGATCTATTGAAACAACAGGTGATGAATGTGTATGCATACCATGGTCAAATGATACGTGGGAACCTCTTGACAGAACACAAGAGTTCCCCCAACCAGAATAATGGTGTCTCCAACTACTGGTAAGAGCGATGGTTGTTCTTCTTCCAATGTACCAACACTGGAATCTTCCTCCTCCTCATTCTTCTCTTGAATCATTCACGGGACTCTATGTGTCAAGAGCTCAAGATTATCTTACAAATATGAAAGTATCTCTTCTTCGGATGTAAGTACTTCTGCAGCTGGTGGTGAATGTAGTGACTTCTTGTCCAGAGTGACAAGAATGACATCCTCCTTTGTTTCCTTAGGAAATGTCTCTTTGTGGCTCATCTCTGTCTTCTTCACATCAAAATTCTTCCTCAAATTGTGAAAGTAATCTAAATATTTAGTCACCTTTGCATGTTCCATGTGACTAAACCACCAATCATTGGCTTCATCTAAAAGATGAAGTGCTGCAATTTGAACAACCTCTCCTTCAACTACAAGATGTAGCTTGAAAAATGCATCTAACTCCTTCCTCCAAGCCTTAACAGTGCTTAAGGAAGATCCATCAAATGTAGGAAAATAGAATCTATTATGCCTCTTTCTTCTATTGTTGTTATAGGATCCTCTTTCTTATTTGATTTTGAAGAATTGTTGGAGAGTTAGCTTCTCCTTGAATGCTCTAGACTGTGCTTTGTACTCTTCAAGATATAGGTTGAGAGTCTCATGAGTTTCAGGTTCATTCCTTTCTTCATTTCTACACCTCTCACCTTCTTCAAAGAAAGTGGGCATAGTAGATCTATGAGGAGATCTAGGATTCTCTAGTTTCCTTTTTTGCTAATAGGAAGTGCTTGGACCTTCCTCTTCAAATATTCTTCTTGGATTCTTCCTTTGCCTTTCCTTATTTATTTGATAGACCTCCTTGGAGAGATCTTTCATGGATCTAAAGAAAGGAGTGGTAGAATTATAAAAGATGAAGTGTCCACAAGCTGAGCCAAAGATCATGCTATGATACCACTGTAATATCCCAAAAGGGAGAATGCAGTAATGCTTAAACACAATATAAGGACTGCAACTAAGTAAAAAATAAATCTTAAGACAACATCATAATTTATAGAGAAGCTGAGCCATTTTATTATATTGGAGAAGATTCAATTACACAATGTACAAAATGTAAGGAGATATAGCCAAAGAGATGGCCTAGAATCACTTAGAAAGCATGCCACAATGGGTACAATGTAACTAAAGAGCTACTAAAGCAAATACTGCGCTGTCCCTTCAGAATAATATAAACATATAGCTGCAGGCTGAAAAGGAAAATGCAAATCTACTCAAATCTGGAGCTCATATGATGCCAAGATTCAAGATCTGGCCAATGTGATGGATTCCCAAGATATCCCTGAAAGGATTTTCCAGATCTACAACTTTGGAAAATCACCCTCATAGGAGTTGATCCTTGATCTGCTGGAAAATATAGATCTGAAGCTAGATCTATCAAATAGATGGCTGAAATATGTTGCAAGTTTAGGTCTAAGCTTGAAGGGATGATCCCTTCTTCAGATCTATAAGCTGGAAGCTCTAGATCTAGCTTCTCAATCCTCCAATGATGATTACAGCTGCTGCCACACAACTGCCACTGAAAACTGTGTTGTGAGGGAAAGAGAGGCCTTATACCTACTGAAAAATGCTGCAATAAACTCCAGGTTTATGGTAAGACTGATGGCAATGTGAGGGGATGATCCCTCACATGATTGCTAGCTAAAATACTAGCAACTTCCTTCCTCCTTTTGGATCTGCAAGATGGATAGCATAATTCCTAAAGGAAATACTATTGCTAGGAGGTCAATAACTTTTGGCTTGATGCCAGATATGAAATGAAGCTTTGGGAATGGTGATCTATAAGCCCAAGGTGATAGGAATAAACCCTCACCAGTTCTCCAGCTGAAGTACTGAAGACAACTTCCATCTTCCAAACTGATCTTCATAAATCTGCAATTTTTGAATATGAATGTTCTGCAGAAAGTAGGAAAAGAGATGTGGCACTAATTCCTTATGTAGAATGAAGTACAATCCTCTTTCTAGAGATACTCTAAGAAAGAGGTGGGATTCCCTACCAGGAACACCCTGTGCTAAACAACACTTGCAATCTCTGCTAAACAACCCAAGAAAGCAATGGAATGTCACATGACAATTCCAGATCTGAAAATATCCTTACATCAAGAATATCCAGCATACCTCCATCCTTGCCTTCATCTTCTTTATATAATGCTTGAGCCTTCCCATGCCTTGGCCCTCATCTAGACTGCGCTGTGCACGTGGACAAGATTCTCCAAGTGTGACTGCTCTGTTTGACCAAATCAACCATCATGTCTAGGTGCAATGTACACCCTCTCCATCATGTGTGCTTTAATTGCACAACATCCTCCATCACTTTATCATGAATGTTCCATGATCTTCTGTTTGACATCTTGAAGATCTTAGTTGAGTGTATCAACCTCCATGATCTATCTCAATTAACGATACATAATCTCCAATTCCATTCACATTAGTAGTTGCTCAACTACCTCATTATGTAGATCTAAGATTAATTAATCCACATTCACACACAAAAAGTGGATATTTATTCATATTGAGAATTATGGGTCCCTCCACCCTTTTATTTACTTAATTCATTAAGAAAGTTAAGAATTATAATATTCCAAATATCAGGTGAAAATTTGGGAATATTACAAAATCCCAAATGTGAGATCATTAAAACGTGAAATTTTAGATGAGTATCATAAACAACCTTATGCAAGACATCCAGGGTATCAGAAATTGATTTCAGCCTTGAGAAAGAACATGTTTTGGCCTAGTATGGGAAAATAAGTAGTAAATTTTCTGGTAAAAAATGTTATTAAGTAAGAATGAAACATAAGCATCCAACATAATTATCGGATTCTCTCCCTATTCCAGAATGGAAGTAGGAAGTTGTTTCAATAAATTTTATAAATGGTTTGCCTAGAACAAGACACTAACAAAATCAATACATTTTTACCAGTTCAAGATACTTTGGTCACAGCTCCAAGTAGTCAATGTGTCCAAGAAAGAAAATTTGAACTAATATGAAGTTCCAAGATTGATTATATCTGACCAAGCTGACAAGGTTAATTTCAATTAGGTTTTTGAAAAATGTGTTGCAGGAAAAAGAGTACCAAGTTCAACCTTAGTAATTCTTGTCAACAACTGGACAGATTGAAGAATCAATCCAAATTTTAAATACATGCTCTGCGTGTATGAAATGAACAAAAAGACAGAACCCCAAGTGGGAAAATTGCATATGGCATAATTGTTTTTAATACAAATTAGTAAGCTTCTAATTAAGATGTATTTTTTTTTTTGAAGCTATGTGTAATAGGAAATTGTGACACTCTGATTAGCTGGAGTCCATTAAAGAAGTTGTGTAGAGGGGGAGAGAATTCACAGAGAATTCCAAATTGGCGACCATGTGTACTTGAGGATTAAGCCTCGCCAAAGTACATTGTTATGCTGGTAATTGTGCTAAGTTAGCACTATAGTTATATGAACCATTAGGAGTATTGCTACAAAGTGACTCTAAGGAGACATATTAAGGTTTAGAGTATCAGCCTGAATCGTTATTATAAATGCATATAGGTGACCCTACTCATGTGAATTGATATGATCTGTGAACGGGGGAAACATGGATGAAAATTTCTTCTAGATATACTTCTTATACAGAAGCAGGAAGAAATCAAGCTCCGGAGTATAATAGTAAGCAGGGTAAAAGTGTAGTGGATGCACTTTACCTCTGAGGAAACTGTCGGGAGAAAAAGGATGTGATGAAAGAGGAATATCCATCCCTGGTTGAGAAATCAACAAAGTATTTTGCAACACCGAGGATGGTGTTCTG
The DNA here is from genome assembly GCA_034641835.2 of Pinus albicaulis. Taxonomy (NCBI): domain Eukaryota; kingdom Viridiplantae; phylum Streptophyta; class Pinopsida; order Pinales; family Pinaceae; genus Pinus; species Pinus albicaulis. Next base: position 1,097,188,204 of record CM076578.1, read on the forward strand.
TTTTAGAGGGGGAATATGTAATATCCCTAAATTTCTGCTTTTATTTTAGATAGTTAAAAGTTCTAAAGGTCAAATGGACCTATAAGAAATTTATATGTGGACATAAATTAAATTTGAATTTAATAAATATGAAAACTAATCATTGTGCAAATACTAGAGTAAATAGAGATAAGAAATTCAAGTCCATGAGGCTGGATAAGATTCCAAAGACTTTCCTAGATTATCCAAAAATACTTGGAGAAAATAAATTAAATTGAAAATATTAGATCAGAGATAAAAATCTAAAAGATACCCTAGTAAAGAGGAAAGTTATTGGGAAGAGGTGGAATAAAACTAGAAAGAGGAAAAAGCTAGTTTTAAAGTACTTTTGTGGAAAAAACAAAAGGGAAGCCTAGGAAAAAAGGAAAAAAATTTCCTGATTAACTGGACGCAATTATGGAAACAAGATGATGGGAAAAAAGGTTTAAATAAGCCATTCCTGAGTAGACAAGAGGTTGTCTACTCTTGGGAGGAATGGATCTCTGCTCGGGGGGAACTGTGGAGATAAAGCTCAAGGTTGGGTGGAAAATAGTCTTACCAGAAGTGGTATGCACAAATTATTTAATTATGTTTTATTATTTTGTTATTATGATGAAATTTATAAATGTGATGGATTAGATAGCAAGATCGGTGACGAATTATATTTTTTATTTATTTTAAGTAGTATTATACTTTTGTGTTAGTTTTAAATGATCAGGTTTGTGCATTTAACATAACTTACTATAATAAATATAGTGTATTCCAGGGAAAATTTTAAGGATGCACGTTTATCTTAAAGTTTAAAAACTTGGCGAATCTTAGTAGTCCCCAATATGTGAATTGTAAAATTTTTGATGTTATATTTGTAAAACTATTTAGTTTTGTAATGATTTTATATTAGTATATATAATTTTTTGGCGATTTTTAGGGTAAAATATTTTTATACTATAAAACTTGGGCGAATCAATTTAAAAAAAAATGGGAATTGACAAATCTTTTTTTTGGAAAAAGCATGGAAAATTAGCCCACCTGCGAATATTAGCCCCTAAAATTTTCCATGGTGTAGTCCCGTATTGTTACACAGATACTTTTAGGATTTATACCAACTCTGAGAATGTCTAAACCTTTAAAATAGGTTTAATTATGAGGTTAGGTAGTAAATATCATGTTATATACACACAAAAATGCAAGGGAAGAAGAGTAGATATAATGTAATTATCAAATTAACTATGATAACCTACCATTTAAAGTTTATACAGAATGAGGGAATTCTGTTCTTTTAATAAACATGAAATGAGGAAATTCAAACCATATCTTCTACTGTAACATATTTAGAAGATTTTAGTTTTATATGAACTATAGCATTATCTCAGAAATGAAGCAAAAGTTAAATATAAAATAAACATGCAGAACAAGAAACATCTTTTAACTTTTGGAAATAAAGTATGCTATATTATATTGAACCAAAATAATTCGGGAGAATTCTAGGTACATAAATGTCAAAATAAATATTGTCAAAATCTTATACAACGTTCGGGATTCAATTCCATGAATTTAAATACATTATCACCTCGAAAAATGTGCAGAATACAAACAGAGGAAGTCCTTAAGGAATTCTGGACCAACCTATGCCCATAAAATCAAATGTTATTGTCAATGCATGACTTGCAGAATTATAAGGCTACGGTGAAATTATGTATGAAAGGAAGAGAGTACTTGCACATAAGCACATTAAGATAAATTAAGGAATGTTCTTAAATTCAGTACAAACCTGAATATTGAAAGAAGTGATATTGGTAAGTTAAAATATAATTATTACCTTACTGGGTGGAACAGAGTGGGAAAGTACATCATCATGTAAACGAAGTTGGAAAAAAAATTAATTTGTGGAAGAAGAGGAATAAATGATTAAGAAGGAATTACTACACAAATAGGGGAGAATGATTACATGAAATTATTGCAGAAAAGTGTTGGACATATGCTGAGGGACTGAGGAAAAGTTTGTACTCCTATACAAATTAGAAACTATGGAATTAGACCTTACTTTGTAGAATTAATTTTATTAAATTTAATATCTGAGAGTGTTACAGGATATCAATATTTAATAAGGTATTGTGAAATTTTCGTTAGAATAAACAATATTCTCAATTCCTCATAATAAATTGATGAGTTGCGATAACTCAGAAATTGAAAAATTGAAACTAGAATAAAAATCGATAGGAATTCTGAGTAAATTCCTAATTCGTAACGACGAATATATGACGAGCATCTGAAAATGGTAAGGATCTATCAATAGTAAACTGGGTCATTGACTTATGAGGAATTACATTCATATATTCCTAAAAAACCACTTAAATGCCAAATGAATGACAACCTCAACGCAGAAAATTCATAATGAAATGGGAAACATATTATAAAATGAAAAATCCATTAACTAGACAACCCTAGGTCTATTGAACAAGGGTAAGTATGCCGGAAATTACGCTGGGTTCTCGGAGTAGAGAAGAGCCAGGAGAAAGAAAAAAACTATCATTTAATGAAAACCCATAAAATTATTTAAACCCAGATGGTCAATACCGAATAAAAGATGTCGAGAGTTGTGTAATAAGAATACACATATCTGGAGAGATACCTTGATGCAGAGAAGAATAAATTGTTGGTATGCATTCTCAAGGAAAGGGAGCCCATTAACTTTGGCAGAGTGTATGTGAAGACTTCGTTTTCACGAATGAATTATTCACCTGTATCCAAAATAAAACAAGAAATTATTATTTCAGAGAGTCAAAATCGAATATCCGGAAGGAAATCCTAATTTCAATACAGAGATGAACGATTACTAAAAACATATATCAAAATGATGGAACATGAGTCATATCCTAAGGAACCTTAGTATGATTATGAAACCTTTGAATTGCAGTTAGTAAGAAGTATAGGTTAACAAGATGAATTCCTTACGTAGTATGCCTCGAGGAACCGTTGCCTTTCGAATTGCCTGAACTTGGAATGAGATTGGAAATGACATTCCGTCAAAAAAATAAACCCTACAAAAAAATGAACAGGTTGTGACCAAAGTAAGGAGATGTGTCTCTATTGAAGAGTTAATGGTTCGGGAAAACTAAAGTATAAAATGAAATGCAAAATAGAAATTCATACCCATAAACATTGCATTCAATGAAATTTTTGCCTGAACGAAACCTGCAATTTCTTCCTCTTGGAAACGTAGCAAGAGCAGTAAACCTTTGGCGTCATGGGTCTGAGAGGAATTAACGAAAGGCCTGGAGACCTTCAGGACGAAGGTTGTGGAAGAACCAGGGCCAAAACACCAAAATGAAAGTGCCAAAAATACTGAACAGACCAAAATTAGGGCAAATGGAGAGTTAAGTCAAATCAGGGATACGATGCAATTACAATCGTCCACGTGTAGATAATCGAGTGAGGGAAATCAATCGGGTAGATGAGCGGTCAAGTTGACAAGCCAGAGCCATGCGATGGCTTTAATGGAAAAGGTACTATTCATAAATGAGAAAAATCCCAAAGGGATAACAATAATAAAAATGTCAGACTTTACACCCTACGGATAGTGATTTCAATCCGAATTTCATAAAAGCATAATATTATATAAAACTGTGTCATGTTATTATGTAGATTAGGTGAATTACATGGCATAGCTATGAGGGACATGAAATTTCATGTTAATTACATACTAGATGTACACGTGACCTATATTAGTGATGTTATATCTTGACCATAATCCCACGTAGGACAAAAGAAATTAACGTATAGTGAAAGAATTCGAATAAGAGAATTACACACAAAGTGTAATGGAGAAGGTCTTAAATCTCATATATTACAACATGGGGTATATAGTTAAGGTTCGTGAAGGTGTAATAAGGTTGAATTCGTTCAAATGGCTAAATGAATCAATTATGGAAAATAAATATATACATATATGAACTCGTATATTACACACAAGGGTAAGGTTTTAATGATAGTCGTGATAAAAATAAGATAAGATTGTCAACTAGGGAAAGTTGATAATGCACAATCAAGTGGTGGTAAGCATAATAAAATATAACTTAGATAGCACATAAAAAGAACAAAGGTTGGCATTAGTAATACGAATGAAATTAAAGGGTTAAGAGTATAATGGCCACATTTCTAATGTCCAAACTATAACCTTAGTCAAATATATGATTATCAACTAAAGGAAGTTAATATAAAATCAAATGGCTTAAGTATAAAAGGGATAATCTAGATAGAAAATGAAAGAAATATATATTTCACAATTGTAATAAGAATGGAATTAGATTATGAAAGGTATAATATAAGACTTATATTATGATAGGGATTATCATAATTAGCAGAAATTCCATTTTATTAAGATAAGAGGATAAGATTATGTAGTTAATGTCAGGCTTCCAATAGGATCGATTGATGAAAATTGTTGGACTTAAATTTGTCAATAGTAATGCAAACATAAAGCTACTAAATGACTAAGTTGAAGAACAACAAAGTCCAGTAACTTAGTTGACTACAGTTACTCTTTAGACTATAAATAGAAAAAAAATATTTGTGTGGAAGTGGAGTTGTTACAAGTACCGTCGTCCCACATGAGCATTCGAGTCTTGAACTTCTTGGTATTTAGCTACCAGTACCGAGTACTAGATGGGTGAGGTAGCCCCAAAATGTACTGCACGCACTGGGCCTAAGCTTAACCTGCTATGAAACAGATCTCTGGTAACGCTCAGTTATTTTTTCCGTGGGCGGATAGATGCATTTGAAGTTCCATAAAAATTCAACATCTATGTTCAAAATGTATTATGATCACAACGGCTTATTGGATGCCTACCCTGATGGTCCTAACCTAAACTCTAATTTCTTTTGTGGCCCCTATGGGGAGAATTTAGTGAGTTCAATTAGTGATTATTTTTAGAGAGTCTCACTTTGCTTAGGGCGTGCCTTGGTGAAGTAATTATAAGAAGAGGATAAAGGTCCCAACACACTGGGTGCCTTTTAGTCCAATGCTTACCGATGGTCCGTGTGTGCTTTGGAGTGTACAATCACAAGTGTTATTATATGTGTATATGCATTGATCCTTTACAATTATTTTCTAATTTCCCTATGTGTTATTGTTCCTTGCAAAAATAAATGATGTGAGGATTATGGGCCGCTTAAACCTTTCCTATTTAGACTATGTTTGCACTATAGTGAGATGGAAAATTGTATTAGGAAAGCATTCATATGCATACCCAGGTTCACCGTGAGGTGTAATGGTGGCAGATATTACTTGCTTTCTTTTCAACAGTTTGGTCCTGATCTCGATTCCTAATGCAAAATTGAACTAATCTAATGCAGAAAATTGAAAGAACTTGAATTAGCTAAAGGTAGGTGGATATATGGGCCACTTACTTTTATGCTAATTGCGCTATGTTTTTTGTATTTTTTATGATAAAACTGTTTGTTCGAAAAAAATATGTGGATTGAAGGCCACTTAATTTTCCCTACTTAAACTATGTGTGATTTGAAAAAATAAAAAGCTAAAATTAAAGCTACCATAGTTGCTAAGCTAAATTCTAGCAAGTAAGAGTCCTAACCAGTCATGAAATAGAAGAACACAATGATGTAAAATTTCTTATGGGTTTCCAAACACCTTACAACCATAAAAAATGAGAAAAATGGGCTTGATGCCTACCATGCGGCTTATCCACCCATAAGCGTGAAACACACGTCTCTCTAAACAGAATGCTCGCGGTCGGGCAGAAACAAAAAATTCCTCCTCCTCTAGGAAAAATTTATCACTGAGGATGATTAAAGGTGCTGAGAGGATGCAATGGTGATTTTGAAGCAAGCTCAGCAGGAAGAAGAACCTGCATCAACAACCATTAACTCAAAAGAAGGAATAGAGTGGAGTCGTCATTCCTGTGGTAGTGTATTTGGCGCATTGGTGGACAGAATACACTTTGCTTAGTAGGGAGGTTGCTTACCTACATACAAGTCACAGGTCAAAGTGGTTTTTAAAACGTTAGTGGAACAATTTCAACACGTAATAAGATAATTTAAATGGAAACATAACATGCTACATAAACAATGAAACAAAAAAACAACATGCACAAGAAACACGCTCAATAGATAAAACACACTAGTAACTCAACAATGGAGAGATTTCTCCCTTTATTAGGTGTGGGTAGTAGTAGAAGATGTAATTATAAATCTATTTTAGTGGATCCTTTGAGCTACGAAGCTCCAATATCCAATACAAGGGGGTCTCTTTAGCAGGCATCTCTTCCCTCTCAAAGGACGGTAAATCAACAAGTATGTAGTGAAATCTTCTCTCTTGGATTGAGATATTAGATGGCCAACAACTGAATCCTTACATTCCTCTTATTGCTGGAAAACACAAGTTGGTTTTCTAAGGAGAAATTTGGCCAGAATAACAATGTGCCTCCCATTTCTCTTCCCATGGCTAGATTTTATAGACCATTTTCAAATTTTCCCTCCTTCTCTTGGTCCAATATGGATGGTGACACAAGAGTGGGGGTATGATTCCTTTGTGTATTGCACTAAAGCCTCAAGGTGGCTCAAAGGTGATTGTACTTGGTTAGGTTGAGTGAGAATATTTTTCTCCAAGTGTGCCAAGTGGTCCAGGATGGTGACATTTTGCATCCCCAGGACCGTGCGGCTATCGATGGAAAAGTCGCACTACGCGCTCAGAGCCAGTGCTGCCTGTGCGCGGTCCAAAATTTTTTCCTTTTGACCTTAGGAAGATTTAAATTTTTAGCTCTAATGTATTTCTTCCCTGTAAATCTTTATCTGTACCTTCTGCTTGACATTTTTTAATGTCTTCTACCTATACGATTTTCCAGTGTTAACATTCATTTTTATTTTTTCGTTTTTCTCTCTCTTTTTTTTTAGGCCTACTAGCTACCTCAATGAGGTTTTCAACTAGTAGGTCTCCCTAGGCACTTCAAAGGAGTTTTTCACCTATGATATTTTTCCTTTTTTTCTCTTTTTTTTCTTTCCAACCCACTGACTGCCTCAAGGATTTTTTCAATGAGTGAGCCAATCTTAGGCGCCTCAAAGGAGGTTTTCACCTAAGAATTTATTTTTTCTCTTATTTTCTTTTCCTCTTTTTCCTTTTTTCTTGTATTCCTCTATCCTACCCTACTTGAATAAAAATAAAAACTCTTTCAAGTATAAGAATAATTCCAATGGAGCCATGTGCATAATAAGATGACAGATAAAATAATGTGTAGGCTCTAAACATATGCTTTGACATGTACGTAAATATGAGAGACCAGTTGCTTTGATGATGTCAAGAACTGTTGAAGAAGGGAGTGGTGCTCTTGCTTAGTTATTGTGAGGAACCAAAGTTCAATATAGTTGTAATTCCCTTGGTTCACTTGCTCACGTGGAACAATTTGTATGCATTCTTATTTTATGCAATTTAAATCTTATACTTTTTAATTATTAGTCCCTTAAACACATAAAGGATTTGATGATAATCATAGTAGAAATTCTTCAATCTCAGGCTCCAATGGCTACTCTCCATCAAAGGTGGTCCATGAATCTTTATTATCCTTTGGATATTCCTCTTATTGATGTTTTTATTTAATGACAACAGAGGAATATTATTTTTGGAATACTCTTCTTGATCTAAGATGAATATCATTTAGATAAAGAGGATATTTTTGGATATTTTTCATCTCAGCGCCTTAAAGGGGTTGAGGCATTTTATTGTTGGGGTTTGTAAATGGTTGTGCAAGTAGTTGAGTGGGAGTAGGTGTCTAAAATGGTTGTGGTTGAGGATGTAGTTATGGTGGAGGTGGATGGTGTTGGTTCAGCAAGGTGGCTTATTATAGGAAACCTCTAAGCTTCTCATTCAATTGTCAACCCAGGGTAAGTATTCTTATTTCAAGAGTGTAAGCATAGTATATGCGAGTGAGTTTGAATGATAGTTACTCTATATTGCTTATGAAAAGGATTATCTAATTCTCTAAGTTCAATCAACTTAAAGAGAAATGAAATGGTGTGATGCAACTAACTACTTTGTCTAGCTTAGAAGGAAAGAAACCTATGATTGAACAACATAATGATGAATTGAATAGCAACCTTAATGAATTGAACAACAACCTTAATGAATTGAATGACAACCTTAATGAATTGAACAACAACCTTAATCAATTAAACAACAATCTGAATGAATTGAATCAATAATTACTTATATAATTTTGCAATGGAATTCTCTTTGAAAACTAACTAATTGACATCTTTCTGTAATTAATCAACAATTGGACGCCTTATTGTATTGAGGGAAAAATCTAATTCGTAAAGATAGATAACATTGACCAGTAGTTACTCTAAGGTTCATAAAGAAACTATAAAGGCATTAGGAAGAAATGAAAACATCTAACAACGATAAAGCATTACTGTAAACCAGAAAGCTCGACTGCTAAAATATTCCGATGAAAGAGAAACTGTAACCTCATGTATTTCTATTTTATCGAGTGGAAAGGTAATTCACAAACTGCATCAGGTAACTGGACATCAATTCTGTAACTAACGCACAACACGAAAATTAGCAAGGAAACTCCCAGGGGCTGGGCCCAAACCACCAGAAGTTCTAACACAATGAGAAACTCAAAAGATGATTGTTCAAAACATCAAAACTCTTTATTAAATTGAAGGATAATACAGGGATACAATTGAATAGTTTTTTCCTGATACGTTGATTACAGAAGGAAATTTCCCTTTTCAACTCCCCTATCTAGTTCAACCTTGGTCCTTTTAAAGGCATCTTCATGCAGTGGGATGATATTTTCCAAACGATAGCCCGCTGCTTGTGGCTGTCATTTGGATTCTTGGACTTGGACCTATCTTTCTGCCTTCTATCGGTTTCTAGGAGTTACTGAGATTCCATGAGTCTTTGTCTATCAGCTGTCTTTCGTTTAACGTTAGTTCAGCTACTCTGCTTTCCTGTACACCGAGATACAATAAGTCAAATTTATTTTATAAAATGTTCCTTTTGTCGTTAGCCCAATTGTCCTAATTTTCATAAAGTTTATCTTTCTTTATCGTTAAGATGAGGAAGAGTTACTAAAAAAGTATCACAATTCGAAGTAATCATAGGGTGAAAACATACCTTAATTCCAGCCCAACATATTCCCCCGCTTACCTATTTGCAGGTCCTCATGCAAAAAAATGGTTGAGATGCAACTGTTTCAAGGAGTAGGCAGGGTATACTTCTTCCTTATATGCTTTGAAACATTGTTTCTATCTAATTTTTGCAAGGGCAACATTTGTGTGCCCTTCTGGTAGTTCATAGTCATGATCATAACCCTCAGGGGGGTACCAGATAAGAGGGCATCTATACCTGCACCCTAACCATGTAGGACCCATGCTGAAGACCAGGTTACTATATGAGAGGAATCTGGAGGCGGTTGCCTTGAAATTTCTGCAACCAAATGGCTCCCTATTCTTTACATTGTTGGTGGAGGCCATCCATCTTTGCTTAGCTGCTTCCAGGGTTGCTTCCTGAATGTCTCCGAAATATTCTCATACATTTTCTATAATGTCTTTATGGATGGGTCCCATCATGGTCTTTACACCCTTTCTTCGCATGAAATTCTTGTGTTGGATGAATAGCTACAGGGGTTTAGTAGGCTCCCCTCTAACCCACAGGTCTAGGCCATGTTCTCTCTTTTGGAAAATGTTATAGGACTTAGCCCATCTAATCTGGTTCTTAGCGAAAGAGATGAAGGCTTGGAACTAAACATCTCCTATAAAGGGACTAGGATTGCTATCCCTATCCTCTTCTAGAAAGAAGTTGGGCATGTAAAGTTCACATAAAAGGCGTTGGACCTGTTCATCTTGATCATTGCAGCAGTGGAAGAAATCCTCTATAATTTTGAAATTTGTGGGCTTCCCTTCCCTAACGGCCTTGATTTTCAGCAGTAAATATCGTTCCGTTAAGAATAGGGCATAGTTGGTGGCTGGTGCCCTGCATGTTAGTGCATCATAATATAGAGAAAAAATCATAGTGATTTGTTTCTTGGCTTGAAACACCTAGTCTTGTTCCCTTTTTACCTTTTCCTGCTCCTCTCTGAGTTGGGAAAATGTTTTATCTTCTGTGGTGTAAAGGTTTGCAAATTTATTTAGTAGTGCCTGATATTCTTGTGATGGTACTACTTCCTTTTTGCATTGTTCCAACTCATACTGTGTTCGAATTAATTCGTTATACCATTTTTTCTTAGCAACTCTTTCAACTAGAGGGGCATAGGTAGGGTTTTCCTCTATTTGGGTCCCCTTTTCCTTGGTGAATTCTTGCCGAGTTTGGACAGAGGCTTCAAGAGTGTCCACCATGTCTGTTTGTACCTCAATTTCAATGGTGCTTGCCAAGTCAGTTTGTATCCCATCCTTAACAGTCTCTGTTAGGTCATTCTGAATTCCAGCCTCAGCAATCTCTGTTAGGACAGTCTGCATTCCAGCCTCAGTAGTACCTAACAAATTGGTGATCAGTTCTGTTTGGGTTTTGGCTGTGGTCAATTCTTTCTTAGGCTTTCAGGCCTTATTTACCTCCTTCAAGTTTTCTTAAATGTTACACCATTTTCCTCAATATTTTGTAGGTCCTGCTCAGTTTCTTAATCTTCTTTTTAGCTGAATTCTCTCTTGACCTGATCTCAGCAGGGGGTGGAGGAGAAACATTCTCATTTTTAGGAACGGTGCTGCCAACCTCAAGATTTCCTGTGATGGTGTTTTCTACTAGAGCTTCAGAGTTTAATTATTTATGAGGGTCTTGATTGGGTGGGACAATGTTACCTTCAGGTGTCAAGGAACTATTTCTATGCTTATGTTTTGCTCCAAAGGGATGGTGTCTCCTGACTAATTTTCTAATTCCGCTCTCCCTTTTGCCTGCTCTTCACTATTTACCTCATAATTCTCGAGAGGGGACAGAGCCCTAAAGTCCGATGATTCCTCTTGCAGGGGTAGTACCTCGGTGCGGCGAGAACTGCTAGCAGTGGCAGATTTATCTAAAGGTTCCTCTTGCTCTTCAGCCTCTGATAGGCTTCTAGATTCATGGGCTGCCCTCATTTTCTCCAGGACTCAAGCCATCTCTTCCTCATAGTCTTGCAAGGGTGCGTTTTGAGGGCTTGAGGGTAGTGAGCGGGATGGCCCTACCTCCTCTATGAAGTCCAAGGTTCCTTGAAGTGTTTTGGACTGCTTTTGCCTGCTTGGTTCTGAGGTTGCGGTATGGGTCCTTTTCCTTCTAGGTATGTTTACCTTGGGGAGATCAATTTCGGTTTCAATAGGGTTTTCCTCAAGTACCTGTGTGGCAGGGTTAATAAAGTTTTCCCAGGCTATTTGCTGCTTGTCCAACTCATGTATGGTGATTAGTTTGATTAGCCCGTGGTGAATGAAAACTTCCTGGGGGTTTTTAGCTCTTCTTGTTCGAACAACAACGTTATGCAATATAGAACTTAAGAAAGCAAGCAAGTTGACTGAAATATTTTGTTTAATACAACTAATAGTTTAAGTTGATGAGGTTTTACCACGTCTTGACATCCATCACATGTAATGAATCTTTGAATGAATGCTGTCAATTCCTTCCATGGTTGATTTAGAGAGGTAGGGTCAATACCTTTTCCTTGTTGCTCCAATGGATCTTTCGGATCCTGATATGCTGCAACTGCTTCCCGTAAGATAAGATGTTTCTCTATCCATCTCTCTCCTTCCACTGGTATTCCGGAGACTTCATCAATAATTTTTTTTGTGATCGGTATAACTCTTCCTCTAACCCTGGTTTGTCCCTCTTGTAGGTTTTGCAAAAGCTCGATTGCTAATTCTATATCGAATCCCTGTAATCAGTGTAAATATGTAAGCTAGCCAGCTTGCTAGAGCATAGCACTAGCTGCATCTGAAATCAAGAAGTTTGAAGGTTCGTTTCAGAGATAATTTCCTCCCATGGCTGGTGTGCTTTCTTGAGCTAATTTCTCCTTATGATTGTATTCTCTTTCGGCTTCGTTGTTTAGAATGAATACTGCATACAAGAGATTTGGGAGATTGTTTCCTTCTGCAAGTAACTTCATACCTTAATTGCAATGCTCCTTTGGTCTTATCAGCATATCCAATGAGATTTGTGCAAGAAATTCGCATGATTGCTTATTTATGACTAATTACACCCCCTCCGTCAAAGTAAGGGCATCCACGCCCTCAAGTACAAGAGGGATTTGGCCAATCATGAATGAAAATGGGGGGAATGTCAGGATTTGATAATCATAGCCTGTACATGAGAGAGGAGGCTGTGGCTTTCAAGTTTCAAGGAACGAGGAGTAATTGGGTAACTATGAGCATATGCAGTGTAAGGGCCAGATTTGGAAGTTTTGGCATAAATGCGTCTCGTGTGGAAGTGACCAGAGAGGGAGAGAAAGTAGTGGAACTATTATTATGATATGATGTCCTTATTTAATGATAAAGTGTGACGGAAGCAAGACTGAGGTAGGTAATGATTGGTGATGTCATCTCGAGGTTTAAACATGTAAGCATATCTATGTTATAGTTATTTATGTGGTAGATTAGAACTATCACTAATTCGAGTAGTGGCTTATGGAAGAAGAATGGAAGATAAGGTATATGTAAGAGTAATTGGCTATTTTTGAAACATATTCATATGCCATAAGCAGAGCCACTGCTGTCAGCAGGCGTTCATAGCCTCGACAGGGTTTCTATTTTAACCTGAAAAATGAGCTAGGATCCTTATGTAAAAGTAGTTATTCTGCCAATTTTGTGGAGAGATCACCATGTTGGTATGATAGCCAGATAACCATAGTGCCACTCACCAGAGTTGTAGTAATGTGATCAGGTCAGCTCATGATGAGACCTCCTATCCTTCAAGCAGTTGAGAAGGTCATTACCCTGGTGTGGTGGCCATTGTGGGCATGTCACTTTCTAAGCTCTTATGAACATGGTAGGTTGGCTCGTAATGAGACCCCCTATCCTCTCTTGAAAATTTGCATGTAAGCATAGTACTTCTTTTTTGAAACTTAAGCATTTTAATTTATAAGGAGGTCACTGTGCTGGTGTGATGGCCAGATAGTCACAGTGCTATTCACTAGGATTGTAACAGAGCGATCAGGCCGGCTTGTGATGAGACCTCCTGTCCTTCTAGTAGATGAGAAGGTCATTACCCTGGTGTGGTGGCCATTGTGGGCATGTCACTTGTTAAACCCTTATGATCATGGTAGGCTGGATCGTGATCAGACCCCCTATGCCCTCTTAAAAATTTGCATGAAAACACAATAGTTATTCTTTATACATGAAGGGAGGCTCATTAAATACTTAAGAGTTAGGGATGGTGAGAGAAGTAAAAAGAATGCCAATACAATTAATATCCCTTATTCTTATTTCTTCATATTGGGGGGAAATACTACTCGAAGGTGTAGAAAGATATACCATCATAAGATCATGTATTGTATGATAACATAATTGAGCCGAGAATGACTTAGCCTTTCATTTCATATATGTAGAATGTCGGCTTCTAGTTTAGAGATTATAGTGTCAAAGAATCATCATATTGGTAATTTTTACTACTTCCGTCCTTTCTTCAACTGCCACTTCCTCCTCAGAGATGCCTTTTATATCTAGGGTGCAGAGTGAGGGTGGGATATCGACAAAGGAAGGAATAAAATGAAAAAATAAGGCTATTCAATGTGATTGAATAGTAAAGAAAGAAAACAGTTGTTCAATCTGTTTGAACAAAAATGGTTCAATTGAATTGAACAACAACTGTTAAAAGGATTTGAGCATCAAGGATAAAAACACAAAAAGCACGGTTGTTCAATCCGATTGAACAACAGTTGTTCAGTTGGATTGAACAGTAGCCGTTCAAAAAATTTGAACATCAAAAGATAAAAACACAAAAAGCACGGCTATTCAATCCGATTGAACAATGGCTGGTCAATTGGATTGAACAACATCCATTTAAAGAATTTGAACAACAAACGATAAAAACACAAAAAGCATGGTTGTTCAATTCAATTGAACAAAAATTGTTCAATTGGATTGAGTAGCAGCCGTTCAAAGAATTTGAACAAAAAAAGATAAAAACATAAAAAGCATGGTTGTTCAATTCAATTGAACAAAAACTATTCAATTGGATTGAACAGCAGCCGTTCAAAGAATTTGAACAGCAAACGATAAAAAGATAAAAATCACAGCTGTTCAATCTGATTGAACAACAACTGTTCAATTGGATTGAATAGCATCCGTTCAAAGAGTTTGAACAACAAAGGATAAAAACAAAAAAAGAACGGCTGTTCAATCAGATTGAACAACAACTGTTCAATTGGATTGAACAACAGTTGCTCAAAGAATTTGAAAAACAAAAGATAAAAACACAAAATGCATGGTTGTTCAATCCGATTGAACAACAGTTGTTCAATTGGATTGAATAGCAACCCTTCAAATAATTTGAACAAAAAACGATAAAAACACAAAAAGCATAGTTTTTTAATCCGATTGAATAGCAGCTGGTCAATTGGATTGAACAACAGCCGTTCAAAGAGTTTCAACAACAAAGGATAAAAATACAAAAAGCACGACTGTTCAATCCGATTGAACAACAACTGTTCAATTGGATTGAACAACAGCCATTCAAAGAATTTGAACAACAAAAGAAAAAAATGAAAGAAGATGAGAAAAAGAATACACTTTTGAGCATGAGGAATGTACAAAAAAATAAGAACTAGGAATTGTAAAGAAATTATATACACTATTTACAAATGACGGTAGCAAACTCTCATGTACTTGATGTTGTGGGGTTATCCCCCCCTGTTGTCACAACTTGGATGGTGGGATCATTTCGTACCTATTGGCAAAAAGATTCCTTTGTGAGAGGTTTGAGATATAGGCATACTCTGTATCCATTTACTCGAAATGTAGAACCAGACCTATCTATGGTGGTCAAGGTGAGTGTGCCATTGTTGTGTACTTTTTGAATTTCGTATCGACGGAGCCACCTTGCTTGTAGTTTTCCCAGAAAATCTTGGAATCTGGAGTCATAGAGGAGTGCCCAATCCCCTTTTTGAAATATCTTTTTCCTGATAAGGTTGTCATGCCACTTAGCTCGCTGTTGTTGGATGATCGTTGTGTGCTGTAGAGCCAGTAACCACATTTCATCTAGATCATTTATTTGTTGGATTCTATTAACCTGGGCTTATGTTAAGTCCAACCCTACCTCCTGGGTTGTTCTTAGAGTCTTGATTTTGAACTCAATAAGGAAAATAGGCTCTCTCCCAAATACTAGATGATATGGGGAATATCCAGTGGTGTTTTGTGAGGTTATGCGATAAGCCCATAAAGCTTTTGGTAATCTAGTGGCCCAGTTTTGGCGATGTGTTCATATTGTTTTGGTAAGAATTTCCTCCAGAACTTTGTTGGTGCTTTCGACCTGCCCGTTTTCCTGCGGGTGGTAAGGAGATGTAACTCTATGGATGATATGGTGATTTTTTAGGGTGGCTGTAATTTTATTACCCACGAACTGTGCCCCCCCATCGGTTATCACTTCTCGTGGCAAACCATATCGCATGAACAACTCAAAAAGGAAATTAATCACAGATTCCTCCATGGCTCTTGATAAGGCCACTGCTTCTACCCATTTCGTTATGTAATCTATGGCAACCAATATGTAGATTTTCTAGTTTGATGGTGGGTTGAATGGTCCAACAAAGTCTGGTGCCCACCGTTTGAATGGTTTTATCACCAATTGTGGTTGCAGTGGCATTTCATCTGCTTGGCCTGGGCGGCCCACTCTTTGGAAGCTATCGCAAGCTTGGACATATTTTTTCGCTTCTTTGAAGATCGTGGGCCAGTAATAACCCAATTGTAATACTGTGTGTCCTTTTCTGCGATTTGAAATGGCCACCACACAGTTCATCGTGACAGGCCCGTAGGATGTCATAGATCCCGTCCTCCCTGATGCATTTGCGTATGTGCATGTTGGCCCCCGTATGGAAGAGGTGTCCATCGATCTAGGAGAACCTTGTTTTGTGTTTTGCAATCAGTTTTTTTTTCTCTTGATGTTATATGTCTGGGTAGCTTTCCTACTACCAAATAATTTGCCACGTATGCATACCATGGCATTTTTTCCGCTACCGCAAATAGATGTTCGTCAGGAAACTGATCATTGACTGCTAGCGTGTTGTCCATATTTGGAGCCCTGGATAAGAAGTCTGCGACCACATTTTCTTTTCCTGGATGATCCTTGATAGTTATATCGAATTCCTGCAATAGCAACAACCAACGAGTTATCCTCCCATTCGTGATTGGTTTATTGGCCAAATATCTAATGGAAGAGTGATCAGTATACATGAGTACTTGATAGCCATTTATATAATGTATAAATTTATTAATAGCATAAATGATAGCCAGGAACTCCTTTTTATTCACTGTGTCATTTAATTCGGTAGGAGTAAGGTTTTTGCTGATATAATAAATAGCATAATGCTTTTTGTCTCCTTCTTGACGAAGAACTGCCCCTGTTGCTGTGTCAGATGCATCTGAAGAGATGTGAAAAGGAAGCTTCCAATTAGGCCCTCACAGAATTGGTGATGTCGAGACTAGTTTCTTTAAATCTGCAAAAGCAGTATCACATTTATCAGTCCAGTGGAATTCAACATTTCCAGTTAATGCATACAAAGGTGCAACTATTTGTGAGAAATTCTTTATAAATTTGCGATAATATCCTACATATCCCAAAAAACTTCTTACCTCTGTCTGTGTACAAGGTGTGGCTAATAGAAGGATTACCTCTATTTTTGCTGGATCTACCTGTATTCCAGCTGTAGAGATGTAGTGACCTAGGATTACTTCCTCGGTCATCATCATGTGACATTTTTCATTGCCTAAACATAATCTAGTAGCAATACATCGCTCCAACACCTTCTTTAGCGTTTCTAATGCTTGATCAAAATCCTCACCATATGGGGTGAAGTCATCCATATAGATTTCAAGCCCCTCGTTTATTAAGTCAGAAAAAATGTTGATTATGGCTCTTTGAAATGTTGTTGGGGCATTAGATAGTCCAAATGGTAAAAACCTATAAGAAAAAGTACCCCATGGGAAGGTAAAGGTTGTCTTATCCTATTCTTCGAGGACTATCTGGATTTGATTGTAACCACTGAACCCGTCAAGAAAGGAAAATAAATGTTTCCCTGCCAATGTGTTAAGGACCTAGTCAATAAAATGGAGGGGGAAGTGGTCCTTCTACATCGCTTTATTCAGTTCTATGTAATCCACACAGATTCTCCATTTCCCATTCCTTTTAGGGACGACTATCAGAGGGGAGACCCATTTGTTGTCTGGAATAGGATAAATGAAATTTACATCCAATAGTTTTTGCAGCTCCTCCTTTACAATATCTTTTAAATGCGGGTTTAGCCTTCATTGAGGTTGTCTAATGGGTTGAACTTCCTTATCAATATAAATGTGATGGGTGAAAATCTAAGGATCTAAGCCTTTCATGTCTGGGTAGTCCCAAGCAAATGCACCTTGATGCTTCTGTAGAACTTTTATGAGTTTTTGCTTTTGGTTACCATCTAAATTTCCATTGATATTCAGGATCTTCCCTGGATCAATCTCAATGGGTATGTTGTTATGCACATCGGTTGTGGGAATATATTGATCCTCAAGGTCTGTCAAGGGGTCCTCTTGAACTTCATCTTCAAGGACTATTTTCAACATTTGACATTTTAAATTTTCAAACATGGGTGGCTGACTCATAAAATTATTGATTACATCGTCTACAGTTTGATCTTTAAATTCAAGAGCTTCCACTAATGTCAGAGGTGGACGAATGTTTTGCTCCTAATATGCATATGGATGTTTGTGAATTTTTACCGTGGGTAAGCTTGGTTTGGCAGGCGGATAAATAATGAGATTTTTTATGGAATCTCCTTTAGTGCTGGTCATGCTGCCTGTTCGGTAGCCTATGTAAGCATCGACTATCGCCAGCCAAGGTCGCCCAAGAATCAATGGGTGCCCGTCCATCCTGTTCTTTGGATTAATAACTAAGAAATTAGCTGGATACTCCCATGAGTCTACGGAGACCAGGATGTCCTGCATTATTCCTTCTGGTTTGATAACAGACATGTCAGCAAGCTCCAACAAGGTAGCCATGGGTTCTAAAGATGATATGCCTATATTTTCATAGGTTACCATAGTTAGGATGTTAATGGTCATCCCTAGGTCGACCAATGTGTTTGGAAAGGAGTGGCCAAAGATCTGCATAGTTACTATGGGATTTCCTAGGTCTTCATATTTCACGGGTGCTTCCTTATCTAGTAATAAGTTAGACAACGCCCCTAACACATGAACAGTTGGCACAACCTTTGGTTTTTTTACTTGCTTCTTCCCACACAGCTCTTTAATTGTTTTTGTGTAGATGGGAATGTCTTGTATGGCCTAGAGAAGAGGAATTTTGATACAAATGTGTTGGCCGGATAAATCGTTCTTGCAGACAAGACCGATCTCCCTAGTACTAAAAGTATCTAGCAAAAAACAGCCAAATAGACTAATATTTCTCTAAGCATATAAGGTTTAAAAAAGCTCTATAGAGGTGTAAAAGACTTACCGTATGTCCAACGCTTGTTTGAAGTCGTTGTTGTCCCTCATGCACTTGAAGGAGTTTTCCTCGTAAACCTGTAGTCACAAACAAGAAAAATATTACATAGCACCTGTATAGAAATCATTATAAACCATGATTATCATAGTGATCAAGGAATCTATGAAATAAACCATTAACTGAAAGTTTATTGAGAAAAATGAATATATTTGTATTAATTTCAAAATAAGGAAAACCTTACAACCTGAGCCTTGATGTCGCACAGGCCTTCCCGGGGTCCGAAGTAGGAGTCTCCTCTACTTTGATAAGCTCTGCACTCCTCCAACCAAGAAAAATAGAGGTATGTAATTTCTCCTCACAAAATTCTTAGTTAACTGAGTCTGAATCTCAACAGCACTTAACCTCAAATATCCTAAAGCTTGAACTCTTATTCTCAATCTCCAAAAACTTAACCCTTTGAGGCTACCCAATGCCTCTTTTTGTAGTGGAAAAGAGGAGGTTTTCTGTTCCAACTATGAAGGGATAGAATCCTCCTTCAAAGGGATAAGCTCCTCACTTCAAGGGGTTAGCTCCATAAGGTAAGGGATACATGCACCTCATAAGAGCGGTTCTATCACCGCAAGATATTTTCTGGAAGCTTCTAGAATTTAATTTTATTGAGCTTTTTGGATTTTACTTGCGCCTTTTTGATCTTACAGGGGTCCACACCTTTAACACATATAAAGTGCGTTCAGGTATGCAAGAGAGCTAAACATTAGGTGCGGGACCACAGGAAAGATAGAGAGAAAGTGCGACACCAAAGTTTAGGAGAATTTTTAGGAAAATTTCTCTGATTTTCAAGGCTTGACATGAGGAACTGATATGTTAGACTTACAAAGGGAGGAGTATGAGTAATATTGAGCTCATACACATAGCAGAATGTCAGGATGACAATTTTCAGTGTAACAGATTTCCCCCTAAAGTGAAATGTCTGGAATAGATGATGCGGAAGTCTGTCATATATGAAGAGTGCAGTACTTTATCATTTCAAGGATCATCCTGTGGTCACCCCAGTCGGAACCTGTAAAAACATTCAATGAAAAATATATATATCATCGCTGAGGTAGGCATTCCCATACTCAGATCAAAACTCACTAGAAACTAATCTAAACTGTTCTGATACAGAAATGATTTTAATATTACATCAATAGTGTAGACACAGCATGGGCACAACCATCTGTAATGAATAGTATACTATATAATAATAAAACTCCTCGCAGCCTGGATGGTAGAAACTAGATCCAGGGTCTTGATTTCCGTTTCCCGAACTAGTACGATTCTATCCATGCGATTGAATGTGTCGAAGTCGAACATGGTAGAAACCACTTCATTATCAGTCAATAATGTAAACTGTTAACAAGTGTGAGAGAAACCACCAGTAAGGTCAATGGCTCTCAAAGTACCCAGTACAATCCATGAAATGTGAATGAATGAGCTAAAGTCGAACACGTCATGGAATCATTCGATCGAAGGTCAATGATGTAACCTGTCATCGAAAGCGAGAAACCTACCATTGAGGCATGCAGATTCCAAGGTACTGATGATTTCTAGATCAACTTCATAGATAATGAACTGTCGTCGATAGAAAGTGATATGTCGTAGGCAAGCCCACAACATGAAATCATAGCTCAAGTTTTGAAGAAATATATTGGCAAGGACTGACTCAGGGATGGTCAAGATAGATGACAAATATTTTGCAGATGAATGGTTTATTTGAACTATACTCTTGAACACATAACGACACTGCAGATGGCTTGGTGACAATTGACCCAAAGCTAATACCCAGAAACCGACTGAAGACTTTCAATGTGGTTTGATTAACTGTTAGGCAAAGGATTTCCCAACCCAAGTGAATGAAAGTGTCATGTTCAAGAGTGGTTAACTGGATTTTCGAAAAATCAAAATACAACAAACAAGTCCATTTTTCTCTCTTTTCCCCCACCATTTCTGGCAAGTACCTCTTTATTTTTGACAAGCTTGAGGAGGATAACATTTTCTTGTTTATAAGCTCATCCTTCAGATGAGTCCAACTTAGTTCAAGATTCAGACCCTAAGAAGGAGTGGTCCGTTCCTGTTGAAAATTAAACAGGTCCTTTACTGTTAAATTTTAACGAGTCCAGTATAGGAGAAACTTGGTGTTTTTCAATTTTAGGGAGTCAGAAGAAAAAAATTAAGAAAACTCCATGGGTGTACTTTTTTGTAAATTTAGTCTCTCGAGCCCGAAAAAGGATAAAATAATGCGGGAGAGAACTCTATTGACCGTAATTAGTCAACGTATACCTTTTTCGTAAATAGTCCTTTTCAGTCTGTAAAAGGGGTAAACTTATATTGAAGGTACGATCATTCATTTACTTTAACGAGTTCGAATAATCAAGTGCTCGACAATCTTTTCATGTTTAGAGAGTCTGAAAAGGGCTTAAAAGAGGGCTCCAAATTTTCGCTTTTTCGTAAATTTTTGAAAGAGTCCAAAAAAGTGATAAAAGTATGCTCTTCATTTTCACTTTTTCGTAAGTTTTAACGAGTTCGAAAAAGGGATAAAAATATACTCCTGTGGCTGACTTTCAATTTAATTTACGAGCAGGGAAAGACGGAAAGAACTCGACATTTTCATGTATTTTACGAGAATGAAAGATAGCAAAATAATCTCGTGATTTTCATGAGTTTAACGAGTCTTGAAATAACCGAAATTGACTCAAGATAGGTTTCATTTTTACAAAAGCTTGAAACAGAGAAAAACTATGCTTCAGAGTGGTTTCATTTTTGCACAAGCTTGAAACAGAGAGAAAACTATGCTTGATGCCCCCTAAGCGTAACTGCTAGAGCGCATGCCGCCCCAGCTTCATTTCATTCAACTAAGTACACTGCTGGTAATTAATAGCTGGATGGAATGAAGGTTCATTTACGAGATCATATGAAAGACTCGGCCTAAAACTATAAGAAAATTATGCAAAAAACTGAAATAACTAACCTAAATATACGACTTAACATTTACGAGATCTAGTCAAAGACTCGAATCAATTAGGGGAGGATTTGTTTCATTTTTTAATGAGCTTGACACAGGAAAAGAACTATGCTCATGGCAACGTGTTTCATTTTTTGAAGAAGAACTTGGTCTTAGTCGCAATGTTGGAAGACAAAGGTTATGATGTTTTTTTTACCGATGGAAAAGCTTTCCCGCGACGTAAAAAAATGGGTCAAACCAAGAGGATAGGGATTTGAGTTAAGAATCTCTACAATCTGGAGGTAGATGGCTGCGCTGCAATGGTAGGCAAAGCAGAAGAAGTGGTGAGCCGGGATGAGGGCGAATTATGGCACAGGAGATTGGGCCATCTTCAACATGGCGCTTTGAAGATTTTGCAGCAGATTTATACTGGACTTCCCAAGGGTACTCTTGCATAGTCATATCAGTGCAAGGGATGTAACATGGGTAAGTTTGTGAAGACCACCTTTCATGAGAAGGAGAACTGTGCTTCAGTGATCCTGGAGAGAATTCACATAGACGTGTGTGGACCTTTCTCGGTTGCTTCAACAGAAAAACACAGGTATTATGTTATATTTGTTGATGAATATTCTCATAGATGCTGGATCTTCTTCATGCAGAATGATTCGGGGAAGCAAGTGAAAGCTCTACGGAGCGATAATGGTGGTGAATACATTTCGAGCGAATTCAAAGACTTCTGTAGAAAAGAAGGAATTCGAAGAGAACTCATAACGCCTCATAACCCACAACAGGATGGGGTCGCTGAGAGGAAGAACAGAACGATCGTGGGTGCTACACAAGCTATGCTTGAGAGGGATCTAGACTTGCATGTAGTGAAGAAACTGCTTGTTCCGAAAGATGAGCCTCCAGATGTGGATTAGCCACAAGAGGAGATTCATAGAGTGGAGGAGTCCACTCATGCAAAACCAAACATCAGACAAGGAAGAAAGCATACCATATAATCTAAGAGATTGAAGCTTGATGCGGCACAAAATATAGGAGTCCCTACATCACAGCGCAGACAGAGACAGTCACCTGACCGATTTAATGGATACATGGCTCTTATGAGAAAGTGTATCATGATAGAGCCATATTATTTTGAAGAACAAATGTAGGAGCCCACATGGGTAGATGCCATGGTGGAGGAGTATGAATCCATTGTCAGAAACAGTGCTTGGGAGATTGTTCCAAGGCTGGTGGGTAAATCAGTTGTAGGATCAAGATGGATCTACAAGGTAAAGCAAGCTGCTGATGGGAGCGTTGAGAATTATAAGGCAATATTTGTTTCCCGGGGCTTCTCACAGATCAATGGGATTGATTATGAAGAAACCTTTGCGCCTATCACACGATATTCTTACATAAGGACCATCCTTGGTCTCTTAGTGTAGATGGGTTGGCACATTCATCAGATGGATGTGAAAAATGCGTTCCTTAATGGGATCATTGAGGAAGAGGTGTACATTGAGCAGCCTGAAGGATTTGAGATCTTCAGTAGCGAGTCGCATGTGTGCAGGCTCAAAAGAGTGCTGTATGGGCTAAATCAAGCACCATGTGCTTGGTACACATGGATCGATAGCTATTTCATTGGACTTGGCTTCACCAAGAGTGAGGCAGATGCAAGCCTGTACTAAATTGTGGTGGAGGGTAAGCTTTTAATAATTTTTCTTTACGTTGATGATTTAATACTAAGGGGTGATGAGAAGTTGATACACTAATGCAAGGCAGATCTTGCAAAGGAGTTTGAGATGAAGGTTTTGGGCCTCCTTCATTATTTCCTTGGATTGGAAATATGGCAGCAGGAAGGTGAACTATTTGTGTCTCAAGGAAATTATGCTCGGGAGATATTGGAGAAGTTTCACATGCAAGGCTGCAAGCCTATCGACAATCCTCTTCCAGGAAATTGGAGGAAAGAGGATGCTACATCAGCAAAGGTAGTGGATGCCACTATTTATCGACAGTTGGTGTATTTTCTTATGTATTTAGTTAATACAACACCAGACATATGCTATGCGGTGAACCAACTTTCACAAGCGATGGTTAAGCCTACCAAGCTCTTTTGGAAGGCAGGAAAGCATGTCTTGAGGTATCTCAGGGGCACATTTGAGTATGGTTTATGGTACAGACAAATGGATGAGGTGAAGTTGCATGGCTTCACGAATGCAGATTGGGCAAGTAGCACAACAGATAGAAAGAGCACATCAGGAGGGATTTTTCAGTATCAGATCTATGACAGTTTATTGGTATAGAAGGAAACAAAGATCTGTGGCATTCAGTTCAGCGGAAGAAGAATACATGGTAGCAAGTCAAGTTGCATGTGAGGCTATCTGGATGAGGAAGATCCTGGTCGGTTTGTTCGGTTCACATTTAGATCCTACAATGATACATTGTGATAATCAGAGTTGCATTAAAATCTTGATTAATCCTATGTTTCATGATAGATCTAAACATATTGATATCTGGTATCATCATATCAGAGATTGCGTGTAGTGGAAGATCATGTTGCTTCAGTACATTCCTACAGAAGATTAGGATGCAGATATTCTGACGAAGGCGCTCACCAGGAGCAAATTCGAATACCATAGAGGCAGGATTAGGGTGAAGGATAATCCCTATCTTGTTGAGAGGGAGTGTTGAGATTCAACAAGATGATGAGCTTAGTGAAAAGAGTCGCCTTCACTAAGTTGGCACCAGCAAGCTATTTTGGCGCAAAAGTCCTTTTTAGACTATGTCTATTTTTAGACATGTCGATCATATTCTATGAGTTGAGGGATGCTATTTGTGGATGGTTGGTCAAGTTGGAAAAATAGATGGACTTCTATTTTTAGACATATTGGGCAGAATCTATTTTTAGATTGCCAGTCTAAAAATAGATATGTCGAATATTATTAGCTCTTAATAATATTTGGACTCTAAACATTATCTTATTCTCTTGGAGCACTTGAGTTTCGTTACCTTGATTTGGAAAATTTTGCAGCTGAAAGATTATGCAATTCCTAGGGTTTACTGGTGGTTCATGCATGAAGGACTCAGTTAGAACTGAAGTGGCAAAGTTATGACAAAGTTGGAAGAGTAGTTCATGGAATTGTTATTCAGTTTAACTCAGTTAATGGAGTTAAACTCAGTTGAGCTAGTTGTATCTAGTCTAACTGAATGATACACTAGTGAGCGTGGAGTGAATTAATTGGTTAATTAATTCACAAATATTAACTCATTAATCAACGAGAACAATACAACGAGTTAACTACGGTCATGTGGGTTGGTGGATCCCTGGTAGAAGATACGTGAATTTGAAAAGGCGAAGATGGACTTGTGGTTGTGACTATAGTGATGCATTAAATTGTCACACACACAGTGAGTTGCCAATAGGGATTGCGCGATCGAAAGCAAGGTAATTCAAGTTATTGAAACTGTTCTTCGATGGGGTTACGCGATTGAGCGAGGAGCTAGCGAGGAGGGCAGGAGGGTGCATGGATTTATGATTTCTTCTATGTTAATTAATAACGATTGATTGTCTTTGAAGATTTCTTCTGTAGAATTTGTGTGAGATTGTTTACACAAGTCCTGTATACATAATATATGATAGTTTGGGTTTTCAGCTTCAGGATTTCCCGTTAAACAACTGTGTTATGTGTGATTGTTTTTATTTATGCTTCACATGTGTTTGTAATTAATTTTCCACAAAATATTAACAATGGAATGATTTTGTATTTTGCAAGAAGTTAAATATTGTGAGATCAGGGGAATCTGGATGTATGCATGCTTAGTGTACACTAATTTCTACACTTCAGGCCTCCCTTGGTCAACCGTTTTCTTTTCTTGTCCTACCTCTGTTTCCATTATATTTAATTAGCTAGGCTCCATTGAAGTTCCAGATTCGGATTTGGGTGAGGTCGTGACCTATGTTGGTGAGATAGTATGTCTTGATCTCAGCCTCGATTCATTGCATTGCCTCAGTTAAGTGTTGGGATTTGGATCTTCTATAATTTGAATTAGCTGAACCGGTCTGTTATTAGGATTAGGATTGGGTTGGGCGGTAATTGAGGACGTATGATAGGCTGAGGATTGTCTTGGACTGAGTATGGAGCTGGTAATGTAGGTTGGTTCTGGATCCCTGCCCCTTTGGTTGGTTGGTCATTCCCAGGGGTCGCTGCCAATTCTGAGGCCAATTATTGGTTTGAGAAGGAGATGCTGACCACTGGGCTTGATATGGAACATTTTGCCAATAAGGGGGAGAACAGGAAAAGCTTGGCCAATTACTCCAGGATGGGGGTTGTGCTGGCCAGGGTGGTATAGGAAATGATTGGGTAGGCCAAGTGGAGGAAGGGTTTTAATTCTGCCAAGCTGCTGCAAGGTTTTGTTGATTAAACCGCGGAGAAGAAAAGAACTGAGGAAGGTCTTGACGCATACCTGGTCATGCCTGCCATTGTCGACACTGATTCATTAGGTAGACTGGTTCTGTCTCTTCCTCTGCTTCCTTGAAAACCGTTTTCAACCCTAGGAGTGAAGGGCAATGGTCTGTGGTATGGTCCTTTGTGTAGATAGCACAGGTCTGAACTATGTCTAAGGGGGATTATCTTTGGTTGTGCTTATTTCAACAACGTGGGAAAAAAACGACCAAGTTCTACTCTACTATAACTTGCTTCTGCTTGGCTTGTAAGACATCAAGGTGTGTTTTCAAAGTACCCAAAATTTCAGTTTTAAAATTTCCAAGAGATTACCAAACTCTGCTCTAGTTACATTGCCACTAGACTGCTTAAGGTATTTTTTTATTGAGTCACGTTCACTTGGCCTATTACGTGTACTACCCCCAGAGCACCTAATACACAGGGAAATAATCTGATCATATTATTCCTGGGAAATATCCCCTTTTCCCCTTATGTTAAGTGTTTCAATCCATTCTTCTTTAATTCCCTTAATCATTGTAGCTTTTAAGATGTCTTTGGATAGCGTAGTATATGGAGACCTTTGTAAATTGTATTGAAATATTTCTACGTATTATTCTAATGTTTCATTGTCTCTTGCAAACATATTGAAGATTTCATTTTTTAGTTCTCGAGTCTGGAAATAGTATTGATATTTATTAAGAAAAATGTTCTTCATTTGGTCCCAATTATTGATGGTTCCTCCACCTAGTCCCATGAACCAGCATAATGCCATTCCCTTTAAAGTAGAGGGAAATAGTTTCAGTTTCTGAGGGTTGGTGGTGTAGTCATACACCCTACATAGGACATCAAATTCAAATAAGAATGCATTAGGATCTTCCGTGGTCAACCCATGGAAGGTGGGGATGTTTTTTAAGGGAATGGATTTCATAGGGGTGTTTGCAGCATGATCAACAATGGGGTATTCCAATGTTGACGTCTACCTTTGATTCTAGTTTTGATTGTTTTCCATTTGATTAAATATGTGCCAGTAATCTTCGGGAATTTCTTGTTACGGAAGAGTAACCCTGGGGGGATTGGGAGGTGAGTGCGGAGGAAGCTTTACAACACTTCCTTAATCAGGGAGACCGAGTATCTCTATCTCGATTACTCTTTCAGGGGATTTAGGCTCTGAAGCTTCTATTTGTATTGCACCACTAGTTTCTCCTTCCCCCTCCTGTAAGTTGCAAGAACCTCCCTCTCTTGAAGGGTTAGTACCTATATGATCGAAAATCTGAAGGCTTAGTTCAGATCCTTCAGTCTCACTGTGAATCTCGGCGTGGGTTGTAGATGGTGAGGCTGTTGCCTGAGGGAGAGTAATATGACTTTGAGTAAGAATGATTCTGGGTCCTGCAGATGCCTGGGATTCAACTTTCTTAATGATTTCATCTATATATGTTGTTCTTCCAATGATCACCAATCCCTTGGATTTTGGGGATTTTTGCGGATGATTTCGATTTGTTTCTATCTTTTTCTTGCTAGTCATAAAACAAGAGCACCTATTCTACCAATCTTTGCACAATTTGCTAAGAAGTGGGCTAGAGAGCAAGCATTTTGCTTGCCGGTACTCAGGTTCTTACCTCTCATTTTTAATACCCAATTATTCAAAGCAATGGAGAAATATAAATAAAGGATATCACTCTTAACACTCTCCCTGACAACGACGCCAAAAATGTCAGTTCAGCAAGGTGGATTATTATAGGCAACCTCTAAGCTTCTCATTCAATTTTCAACCTAGGGTAAGTCTTCTTATTTCAAGAGTGTAAGCATAGTATATGCGAGTGAGGTCGAATGATAGTTACTCTATATTGCTTATGAAAAGGATTATCTAATTCTCGAAGTTCAATCAACTTAAAGAGAAATAAAATGGTGTGATGTAGCTAACTACTTTGTCTAGCTTAGAAGGAAAGAAACCTATGATTGAAAAGCATAATGACGAATTGAACAACAACCTTAATGAATTGAACAACAACCTTAATGAATTTTACAACAACCTTAATGAATTTTACAACAACCTTAATGAATTTTACAACAACCTTAATCAATTAAACAACAATCTGAATGAATTGAATAAGTGATTACTTATATAATTTTTCAATGGAATTCTCTTTGAAAAATAACTAATTGACATATTTATGTAATTAATCAACAATGGGATGCTTTTTTGTACTGAGGGAAAAATCTAATTCATAAAGATAGATAACATTGACTAGTAGTTACTCTAAGATTCATAAAGCAACTATAAAGGCATTGGGAAGAAATGAAAACATCTAACAACGATAAAGCATTACTGTAAACCAGAAAGCATGACTATTAAACTATTTTGATGAAAGAGAAAATGTAACCTCATGTATTTCTATTTTATCGAGTGGAAAGGTAATTCACAAACTGCATCAGATAACTAGACATCAATTCTGTAACTAACGCACAACAGGAAAATTGGCGAGGAAACTCCTAGGAGCTGGGCCCAAACCACCAGAAGTTCTAACGCAATGAGAAACTCAAAAGATGATTGTTCAAAACATCAAAAATCTTTATTAAATTAAAGGATAATACAGGGATACAATTGAACAGTTCTGTCCTGATATGTTGATTATAGAAGGAAATTTCCCTATTCAACTCCCCTATCTAGTTCATCTTGGTCCTTTTAAAGGCGTCTTCACACAGTGGGACGATATTTTCCAAATGATAGCCCGCTTCTCGTGGCTGTCATTTGGGTTCTTGGGCTTGGACCTATCTTTTTGCCTTTTGTCGATTTCTGGGAGTTACTCAGATTCCGTGAGTCTCTGTCTATCATTTGTCTTTTGTTTAACATCGGTTCAGCTGCTCTGCTTTCCTGTACACCGAGATATAATAAGTCAACTTTCTATTATAAAACATTCCTTTTGTCGTTAGCCCAATTGTCCAGATTTTCATAAATTTTCTCTTTCTTTATCATTAAGATGAGGAAGATTTACTAAAAATGTATCACAATTCAAAGTAATCATAGGGTGAAAACATACCTTAATTCCAACCCAACAGATGGGATGGGTATCATTGAGTTTGGTATGGAGGATGTTGAAGATATTGAGGGAAATATGGATAACCCCATTGGGGAGGTTAGTGTTGATATGGATGAAAATGAGGAATGAGATATTGTAGAGGATAAGACAATGTATATGGAGGAAAATATGGATCACCCCATGGGTGATGATATAGGTGAAAATAAGGAATGGCATAAGACCTTTGATGTGGTTGAAAGTTTTGGGAGGATAAGACCCTTGTTGATATGAGTTGAAAAAGTAGAGTTGCTCCATGCCTCCTTCTAACTTCTCAACCACTTCTTCTTCTTATAACTACACATGATAAAGTGGGGGGTTTTTGGTGTTGAATTTTTTTTTTGTTTTTATAAAAATTTTGAATGAAAATGCTAATGCAACACAATGAAATATGCCTAATGCATTTTTTTTGTTTTTGCAGATAATATGAATGCATAAAAGAAATAATGAACCATTCCAAGAATAAGAGAGTGCTTTATTTAACACTCTCCCCAACAACGACACCAAAAATTGATGAGTCCCATTATTGCAATAAGAATGTTGCAACTCTTAAGGCTACCGACTTAAATTATCAACCTGGTGTTCGTACAAACTTAAGAGGGGTTGACACTATATGTGAAGAAAACACCTTAATATTCCTAGTCTGACGCCCTTTGATGCAAGTTAAATAAGGAAATGAAACAAATTCAAATGAGAAAAAATATTGGTAAGCCACCAATCCTAAGTTACAAAAGGTAAATAATAATAAGAAAACCTATTCTACTTTTTCTGGAAAGTAAATGATATAAAGGAAATCTATTCTATTTGCAAAATTTTAAAGCACAATGAAAACCAAGCAAATATAATCTATGTTGCTATAAAATAAATGGCATTAAGGAAATCTATTCTATTTTGTAGGAAATAAAAGTCCTAGATTACATTTGCAAGAAGGAAAATCCACTTTTCTTAAAGTAAATTGCTGAAAGGAAATCTAGACTAATTGCAAAAATCAACATTCAAGAATATAGCAATGTAAGATATAAATGGCGACCTAACCAAGCCTCATCTCAATCTAAGTGGAAAAAAGCATTCATAGGCTATAAATCTACTTCTACCATGAATTTGGAGTGAATTTGGGCAAGGAATATCTTGAAAACAAATTGCTAGAGGATTGGTATTTCTCAAGTTAACTTGTCGAATTCCAAAGAAAATAAAATGAAAATGAGATGGGAATTTATTTTTTATTAATTGGGGTGTGCTAATAATCCAACCCAATTGGAATCACTCAAAAGTACTCTTGTTAACATGTGATAAAAAATAGAAGAAAATTACTACTCTAAAAACCGGAAATTCAAGAATTAGTGAGCTAGTTAACCTATTAAATTCATAACTTAATCAAGTGAAAATGTTGTGGTATTTTTATTATTATTAAGTATATTATTTTATGACTCAATACAAGTTAAATGAACTCAAAATATCTTCATTAATACATGTTAAAAAATAGTACAAAATTAGTACTAGAAACCAGAAATTTCAAAGAAATGAACTAGTGAGTTGATCTAAGTACCCAAATGTCTAAGCTAATTAAGTGAAAATGTTGTGGGGTAAATTTTGTTATTAAGTTGGATTTTTTTAAGCTTCAATCCAAGTGGAATCAACTAAAAATAATTTCATTAACATGTACTTAAAGGTAGCATAAAATTACTACTATTTTTCTATAGGATACTCCCAGAAATTCGAAAATTGTGAACTAGTAAACCAATCCAAGTAGCTCATTGGTGAATATGAATTTTCAAGGTTGTTCTAATGATTCATTATGATTTTTAATTCATAAATAACCTGAAAAACAACTCCAATAATTTAACAAATATAACCTACAATGAATGAAACATCAATACTAAATGCAGGAATAGGAAAAACAAGAATAAAAGATGCAAGTGAAAACATTCAAAGAAGATAATGAAATTGTATAGTATGGATTTGAGGCTCCTGGGATGGCCAATCCGTTTGATAATCAGAGTCCTATGAAGGAAACCAATCTTTAGAAGCTAAAAATGACACCAAACTTCATTATTAGAGGCAATCCAAGTACATCTCTGCTAGAAATGAAAGTAGAGCTGCTAAATAACAAGTTTTCTCATTAAGAAGACTAAGAAATACATGCCCCTAGAAGAAAATTTGAATTTTTTATTATACAAAGAGATGGAGAGGCATCCTCCTTGAAAGGAGGAAACTTTCCCCTCCAAAAACCCTCAAAAAGTGGATCTAGTTCCTAACACTAGGAATCTTCATTAAATGACAGGGAGCACATTCCTAGATTTTCTTAATCAGTGGAGCTCCAAAATTTGTGCAATAATTTCATAATATCTTGTTCATTTATTATCCAATATTGGTCCATCCTTTAGCAGGGAGAAAGTCCCTAGATTATATCAACCTCCAAATCTTCATAAT
Source organism: Pinus albicaulis (assembly GCA_034641835.2). Taxonomy (NCBI): domain Eukaryota; kingdom Viridiplantae; phylum Streptophyta; class Pinopsida; order Pinales; family Pinaceae; genus Pinus; species Pinus albicaulis. The sequence goes on from CM076578.1 coordinate 1,097,219,743, forward strand.
CTGCCCAATATTCTCACAAAATTCTACAAAATAAATAATATTAGGCACACAATATGAAATCATCTCTAAACCTTCCTAATGAACATATTAAAGCTAAAAACATTTCCACCAATGCAAAAAGAGAGGTTTAATGTGCTGAAGGGTGGTAAAATGGGCCTTAAGTTTTTTTCTAATTTGGAGGCCCATCAAAAGCATTTGTACACACCACGAAATATTTACTTGGATTTGCAATGTTCAAGATCGGAGCATTTGTAAGAAAATACTTCAATCGCTCAAAACTAGCTGTGTATTCATTTGTATATTTAAATTTATTTCCTTTCCTCTGCAAATATGTAATAGGATATGAAATCCGTGAGAATTTCCTCATGAACCTGCTATAATAACTTGCTAATCCCATAAATGATATGAATTCATCCATATTCCTAGGAGTTTCCCATTCCATGATAGCTCTGATTTTTTTTGGGTCCACTGCTATACCTTCCTTGGAAACCACATGCCCCAAGTAATGAAATTATGTCTGAAATAAATTTCACTTACTAATTTTGGTATGCAATTGATGCTCTCTTAGAAATATCAACACTATTGCTAAGTGTTTTGCATGGTCTTCCTCATTCTTCAAATATATCAATATGTCATCAATGAATACTATCACAAACTTTTCTAGATAAGGACACAAAAAACTATTCATCAAACACATGAAAGTAGTTGGAGAATTAGTCAAAACATAAGGAACTACAGAAAAATCATAATGCCCATACCTGGTCTGAAAAGAAGTATTGGATATATCCTCTTCTTTGATGTGTACTTGATGATATCCTAGTCTAAATTCAATCTTCGAGAACAATGTTGTTCCCTTCAACTGATCAAAAAAATCATCAATCCATGAAAATGGGTACCTGTTATTAATCGTCACCTTTTTCAACTTCCTATAATCAATACACAACCTGAGACTACCATCATTCTTTTTCACAAACAATATTGGTGCACTCCAAGGCGACACACTTGGCATAATGTATCCCTTTTCAAGCATTTACTTAAATTGATACTTCAGTTCCACTAACTCTAGGGTGTTCATCCTATATGGTTCCTTTGATGTTGGTTCTACTCCCGACATCAACTCAATAGAAAAATCCACTTCAATATGAGGCTATAACACTAGGATCTCTGCTAGAAATACATACTAAAACTGATGCAAAATCGGATACCTATTCAAGACTCTAGCATCCTCAGCATCCTTCCCGTTTTTCATTGGAAATATGAATTGCAAGAAATACAAGCCTTTCCTGCTACTGTGATTTCCCTACATAGTTGTAACCATTCTCACTAATGTAGGATTGTTTTTACCCTACAATATTCTCTTCTCTTCGCCATCATCCAATCACTCAATAGCCTTATCATAGCAACCTACCTTAGTCATACGAATGTACAACCAATCCATACCCAAAAACATAATGTATGATCCCAAAAAAAGCACATTTATATGTGCTGATGTATACATATCGTTCATTTCAAATGCATAATATCTCACCCAATAGTGAACTTTTTTCTTATTACCTGTAGCCAACTTTACCAACAAAGACTCTACATGCAATTCTTTATTCAAGCAACACTTATCCACCAAGTCAGGACTGATATAACTATAGTTAGATCCAAGGTCAAACAAAATAGAAAATAATTAATCACAAAGCTTACCTTCCATCTCGATAATAGATGCATGATCATCATCCTGCCTATTATCCAATGCTGAATAAGTCCGAGGAATACTTTGTCCAACATCCCCAATTGATAGTGCCTCCTGATCACTGTAAATCTTCGGTTTTCCACCCTAATGTTGTAGACAATCTCTTCTGCGATGATCCTTGCCACAAGTCCAACATTGCAAAGGCTTCCTGTCATCACCCTTTTTGTGCTCCTTGGACTGGAGTCCCTGTCCTCTGTCAACTTCAATGAATTTATTGTATAGTGTTGAATTCTCCTTTTCATCTGTATCCTGAGATTTTCCTTTCTTCTTATCCCACTTTCATTTATTCTTCTCATTACCTTTATAATCATGCTTAGACTTAGTCTTTCACTTTGATTGCTTATAATAGTGCTTCAACTTTCTGATGTCTTCCTCCAATGATCTAGGCTCAACAAACTCAATCTTGTTTTTGAATGACACGAACAACCCACTAATGAATATATGAATCTTTGCTTTCTCCTCCTTAAGATAAGGAACATATCTCAACAACTCCAAGAATTGGTTAGTATAATCCTCATCGTTCATATATCCCATCTTCAACTTATAGATATCCTTTTCCCTGTCACCATAGTATCTTTCATACATATACTTCTTCCTAAAAAGTCTCCCGAACTTACTCCAAGTCAACTCTTCTTCTCTAATTAATCTCACATTATTTACATCTTCCCACAAAATGTATGATTTTCCTTTAATACTGAAAGGATTTATCTTGGATTTCATATTTTTTGAATAATCATGCAATATAAATAAAAATTAAAAAAAATAAATAAATAAAATAAAATAATAATAATAATAAAATTAAAAAATTAAAAATAAAATAAAATAAAAATAAACATAAAAATAAAAATAAAATAAAATAAATAAATAAAGTAAATAAAAATAAATAAATAAATAAATAAATAAATAAATAAATATATATATATATATATATATATATATATATATATATATATATATATATATATACATATATATATATATATATATATATATTACATTAAATTTATCCCAAGAAACCAAGCTTCTGCATCTTCTTTCTCCATCAAATGTAGGAGGCTTTTCTTTCTTGAAATCCTCTGGTAAGTACTACTCATTCCTCCTATATAGATGGTGACACTGATGACACTGATGTCTCTTTGAACCAGAACTAGAATAGAACACACAGTCATTACCCCTCTTGTCAGGTGTATCCAAGAAACTACCATCTCTGACTATGTCATCCCTGTCAATCTTGTATCATGATTGACATATATTTCCATATGGCTCATTAGTTCTTTCCTCCTATCCATGATTGATACTAAGCAGTCCTTATCTCTACAAATTTGATAAACTTTGAAGGATGACTTGGTTAACTTCCAATTGCTTTTCCTATGCCCTGGAAATTCTTTCTTGTGATTGAATGATCCTATCATTATCTGCCTTACAACTTCTTATCTCTTCTTTCAAACTTCTCAATTTATATTTTGTGTTATGGGAGTACTAATCTCCATGTTGTTCATCGAATTTGTGGGGTAATCCACCATTTTTATTGTCATGTTTATCTTCTGCTTCCTCCAAACATACCATGTCAAATAAACCAAAGGGAGGCTATCTCGTTTACAAAATCAATCTGGATTAGCACAACATATGTATATATAATAAAATAAACATATCAACTGTCTCAAAATCCACATCATCAACCTTTACATGATGACACCATTGCAATGATGACTATCACAATGCATGCATAAAGAACACATTGTAGGTTTTAATCCTGTACTTAAATTATCTACAAAAGAGCTCTTAAAACAGAAAATAAAACAATAGCGAGAGAATAAAACATAAAACATATATACACAGATATTTTTCCCTAGATCCCAAAACCGAGACTACCAACTTGATTTTTCATTATATTCCTTTCAATGTTACAACACACACACACACACACACATATATATATGTCAAAGCATTCATAAACCCCAATCCATTAACACTGGTTTAGAACATAATCGTAGTTCACTTGACCAGATCTACAAAATACCATGGGCATAAAACCATCATGCCCAAAACCATGTGCAAACCAATGCAAAAAGCCATAGGCAGGTCTACCCACCTAATGTAGGGTCAAAAAAATATAACACACAATTGGCCTGGAGCTAGTCGTGGAAAGAATATAACACACACCCAACATTCTCCGACTTCTTGTTTTCTTTCCACAAGGGGCCACATGAGAGCTTATTCATTGGTTCAACCCTGCAATACTAATTTTTTCTCTACACCAAGAGAACTTCTTAGTGCTCACAAACTTCGTCAATGCATCTGCAACATTCTTCAAAGTGTCCACCTTTACCAACAAAACCTTTTTTCCTCAACCATATCTCTCACAAAGTGATATTGAACATCAATGTGCTTTGTCTTTGAATGATAAGCAGGGTTCTTAGCCAAGGAAAATTCACTTTGGCTATCATAGCCTATCATTATAGCTCATTGCACCAACCGCATACTTGAAGACAATCTCTGCAACCAAACTGCTTCCTTTCTTGCATGAGTGGATGCCATGTATTCTGCCTCTGTAGTTGGAAGAGCCACTTCCGACTCTCTTTTACTCATCCAACTGACTGCACCTCCAAATAGGCTAAATATATACCCACTTATATATCTTCTATGATCTAGATCACCAACCCAGTTTTCATCAACAAAGCCATGAATATCCAAAACTATGTCCAATCCTAGTCTTCCTTGGTAGCACAAACCATAATCACTAGTGCCACGTAAATACCTCAAAACCCGCTCACCTCTGTCCAATGCTCCTTCCCTGGTTTTTACATAAAATTTCTCAATACTCCCACTACATGTGCAATGTCTAGTCTAGTACAAACCATTGTATACATCAGGCTACCCATTGCACTTGCATATGGAACATGGGACATGTCCTATTCTTCTTCTTTTGTCTTAGGAAATTGTTCAATAGATAACTTCACACCTACAGGAATAGGAACCTTCACTAGTTTACTATCATGCATATTTAACCTATGCAATATTGTCTCAACATACTTCCTATGGTTTAACTAGAGCTTCCTCTTTTCTCGATCCCATTTAATTTCGATGCCCAAAATATAGTTTGCAGCACCAAAATCCTTCATGTCGAATTTGGAGAACAATTGGGTCTTCAAATCTTGGATAATTTCTTTTTCATTTCCAACCAGCAACATATCATCCACATACAAGACCAAATAAATAACACAATCACCAATTTATTTAAAATACACAGTGATCCTCTTTGCTTCTGGGGAATCCTAGACCCCGAATATATGTATCAAATTTCTGATACCACATCTTTGGTGACTATTTTAACCCATACAGAGACTTTTTTAACCTTCATACCAGTTATTTCTTACCCTTCACCGCAAATCCTTCAGGTTGCTTCATGTATATCTCCTCTTCTAGATCGTCGTGAAGAAATTTTGTCTTCACATCCATCTGTTCTACCTCAAAATAAGATGCAACAACAACAGATAAAAATAATCTAATGGAAGTTACCTTGGTAATTGGAGAAAAAATATCACATAAATCAATTCCCGACAGTTGGGAATAACCTTTTTCTACCAATCGAGCTTTGTATTTCTCCACCTTTCCTTTTGCATTCATCTTCTTCTTAAACACCCATTTGCTTCCAATGGGTTTCCTTCCAACCGACAACTCCACTAGATCCCATGCCTCATTTTTTGTGCAAGGATGCCATTTCGTCAACCATGGACTCCTTCCAGAGTTTTCCATCCTCTAAATCCACTACCTCCCTGATAGTTTTGGGATCATCATTAATGATAGATAAAGAAAATTTTGAACAAAAAGCAATGGTCTATATCTTTATGGCTACCTTCTTTATTGACTTGATCTTCCAACATGTATGCAACCTTCCTTGTTTCTGGATTCCAAAGCTTATAACCTTTTAAACCATTCTTATACCCAATAAAGATGCTCCTTTCATATTTATTATCCAACTTGGTCCTTTTCTCCTTTGGAACATGTACATATGCATCACATCCAAATACCCTCATATATGAAAGAGAGGGTTTCTTACCAGTCCATACCTCATGTGGATTCTTATCCTCCAACGTTGATGAAGGCGATCTATTAACTAGGTAACGTGCAGTGTCCACTACCTTTGCCCAGAATTCTAATCCTAATCTGGCAACACTGAGCATGCTTCTTGCCTTTTCCATCAACGTCCTGTTCATTCTTTTTGCAACTTTGTTTTGCTGAGGTGTGTATGGAGCAGTATTTTTTCGTTCTATACCACACTTCTTACATAACTCTTCAAATTGTTTTTTGCTTAACTCTCCACCATTATCTGTCCTCAACACTTTTATCTTCTTCTTTGTCTAGTTTTCCACCAGATACTTAAATTCTTTAAACCTGTCAAAAGCTTCATATTTCTTCCTGAGGAAATATATCCATGTATTCCTATATAATTAATCTATAAATAAAACAATAGTAAACAAAATTATCTAGTGATGGAATCGACACAAGTCCAAACACGTCATTGTGCACAAGCTCTAATATCTTTTTCTCCCTCTTAGCACCAGAATGAAAACTCACCCGATTCTTCTTCCCATACACACAATGTTCATAGAAATCAAAATCCAAAGAGAAAATAGACATACCTTCTACCATACCATTACCATGCAGTATTCGAAGTCCATTCTCTCCAATATGTCCAAGAATTTGATGCCATAGCATGGCATTTTCTCTAGAGACCACTAGGCTTTCTGCTCCACTTTCAGGAACCACAGAACTGTTGCACCCATCAATAACAATGCTACCCAGAAGATTGTACAGAGTTCCAATCCAAACTCCCTACATCAATACCAGTGCTCCCAGAACCATCTTGTAGGTATCTTTCTCTAACACCATTTTACATCTACATCATCCTTCTTTCTTACAAAAATCATAGTTCTAGTCAACGTAGGAATATGAAGAACACCGAGAAGCATTATAATCCTTCCACCTTATAGCGTTAGCTTGAATTTTACATGTCTGACAATTTTTGCCTTCCTATCGTCCCCTAAGAAGACGCCATCACCATCATACTTCTTATACTCACATAACCACTCCCTATTGGGAGTGAAGTGAAAATATGCACTTGAGTCTATCAACCATGCCTTATTATCTACATGTCTATTAGAAGAAGAAGCCAAATACACATCCCCATCTTCATCTGAGGTGGTTTTCACCTCTGCAGAAGAATCATCATTAGATCCCTTTCCTTTCTCAGGAGCCTTAGATCTACAGTCCTTTTTGAAGTGCTTGTTGAGTCTCCAAAATGTCATCCACTTTTACCCACATTTCCATCATTTTACCCTCATTCCGTAATTCATAGCTACATAACCCTAAATTAAGTAACCCTTTTCATGATCATATGGTTTTAGCATTATATTTTCCAACATCATTTATTTTAAGTATTTTAAGTGAATTTTTGATTAAATATTATAAAATTAACATGTTTTCATATATCATAAAAGTGGTATAAGTTTTGTGATATCTTAGGCCCACTTGGAGATTCTATAAGGGTTCTACTTGGCCTCCTAACTACAAATTAGAATTTAAAATTCCAATTCATGAGTATTTGTAGAATATTTGAAGAAGATATGGATCATTAAGCTAAGAACATTCCAAGAAGAAGAATCATGGATGTTTTGATATGTGTCCTTATCAAAACTATGAGCGAATTTGGAGAGGATTTGTATCTTATATTTTTAGGATATTGGTTGTAATCACGTGATATAAATGTGGATTTAGGAGAGATTTGAGGATCTATAGTTATCTTCAATTTTTGTATAAATAGGAATGCACCCTTCATACAAGGGGTAGAATAAATGGTTAGTTGAAAATTGTTCATTGTTAGAGATTAGTGGTAGCTAGTGGCTAGTTGATAGTTGGAGGTTCCAAGTTCCATTCAGGATGTGATTTGTAAAGTGAGGAGAGAGAATTCTTGTAATATTTTGTAACTTAATTTTTATGAAATACATACTGCCACTTTGATCTCCAAGATGTGATAGTTGTTCAGTGTGCTTGTTGAGGAATGGAGGGCCCCCATCAACCACAATTTGCATACCTTTGTACATATTGGTAACATAGTTTAGTTATGTTGTTTCATTTCTTTTCAGCAAGTGTGTTTACATTTCATGCAAGTGTAATTTTCCTTTCAGCAAAGGGTGATTTCAATTTAGCAGGTGTGAGTGTGATATCAATTCAACATTTCATTTATGCAAGTGTGGTTTTCCTTTCAGCGGTGTGATTTCAATTATGCAAGTGTGGATTGATTTCAATTTCATGAAAGTGTGATTTCCTTTATGCAAGTGTGATTTCAATTTCTTTATATTTGGTTTGATTTGATTCGAATTAGATTGATTTAATTTGATTTGTAATTAGTTTTAATTGCATTAGATTATTCTAATATAAAGGATAACCACCTAGTACATATAGTACAGGTATACCTTGCCAGTTTACGAAACCTCGGGTTGAAAATTAAATGACAAGGATTTAACTAACCATTAAATCACCCAAAATTTTGGCATCCTTGCCATGGAGGTATACATAGGTGTTTATTTTGAAGTTTATAAAATTCACTATAGTTGCATTAATTTTTAGATGCATAGTTAAAATCATATTAAAATCATTTTGCATATTAAATTTCAAAAACTTAAAATTTTTTTTTTGTAGTAATCTTTGTGTGCAACAGGAAAATCAATCAATTGGAGTAATTCACAGGTAATTAAGAAGTTGAAGAATGTTCTTCCTTCTTTACATTTTAATTGTATTATCTATTTCATGCTTTCATGATTTTTAATGCATATTTTTCTAACCTTAGCATGAATATCATTTTAATCCTCTTACGCATGTTATCACCCAAAAATTTTCAAAACATCATTGTGTCAAGTTTGTTTTTTATAATGAGTCAAGATAGGGTTTCAAAGTCATTTTTAGTTTGGTTAAGGGTAGGTCATAATTTTATAAGTTTAAAGGTCATCATTTAAGTTCAAATAAAGTCCTTCTAGGTCCATTCCATGATCAAACATTCATATTTTTCATTTAAGGGTCATTTAATTAAGTTTTGGGTTAAATTTATGCAATTAGCCAGAAATCCACCATTTCATAGTGCCGCTAGTTCAAAAAAGAGGAAATGCGCTATGAAAGCGCTGCTACTTTCATAGCGCAATAGGAAGCAAAAGCTCTATTTTCTGGTTTTAGGTAGTCAACTTCCAAGGAGGTTTCTAAGCCAATAAAAATAAATTTAGGAAAAATGAAAGAGGTTTTTCTTCCTAACAGATCTAAATACAAAAACCTCTCTCCATTTCCTAAAATTCATTAGGAGGTGGGAGAAATTGATAAATTAAAATGCACTATGAAACTGTTGTTACAAAATGTCCTGTACATGACTGTTTAGCAGTCAACTTCAAATTAGTTTTTTGGCAAAATCCAAAAGTATTTTGGAAAACTGAAAGAGGTGTTTCCTCATCACAGCCTCCAATACAATAACCTCTCTCAATTTTCTCATATGTGTTACAGTTGGGAGATACAAGGCTTTCTTTGAAGCCCTATTTTTAGAAACAAAGTTTTCCTATTTTACACAGTTTTGTCAAATGCAGTTTTTGGACAGTAGGAGACGTGTTTAAAAAAACCAAGAGAGGTTGTTATTCAAGATATCATGGAATAAGAAAACCTCCTTCAGTTTCTAAAAATAAATCATGAAGTAGGAGATATAGGTTCTGTCCCAAGACCTATTTGTCAGGAAAAAATAAGAAAAACCCGATAGGCCAACCTATTGCAAATGAAGAAGGGACATCAAGAAGGCTGGAATAACTATGTTTTTCAAGTGATATGATGAAATAAGGTTTATTTTCAGTTTTTTTCACATTCAAACTTTACATTTTGGAAAAAATTGGACAAAATTGCTCACTCAGTAGTTTCGTAGCACATACAGTGCAAAATTAGTGAAAAGCGCTACAAAACTGCTGTAGCATGCTTTTTCACTCTCTATTTTAAATTTTGGAAGGTAAAATATCTGTATGAAGACCTGAAATTTATAGGGAAGTTGTGCTAAGTGATAATGAAGATAAATATGAAAAGAAGAAGCCAAAATTTTGAAGATAAATGGTTAAAAAGTCTGCGCTATGAAACTGTGTTGTTTTCGTAGTGCAGATTTGTTTTTGCTATTTTGGGAGTTCGAAGTTGATTTTGCACAGCTAGAATTCATGGATGATTTTTGGCATATGTTATTTCAGTTAGTGATAGCAAATAGTTTCGAATTCATGGGTTCATGGTGGTTAAAGTGTCTCAAGAACACAAAAATTTCTAAACCTAGAAAACAGGAGACAATTTCCTAGTTTGCAGGTGATTAGCATTGAGGACATTAAGTGTTGGAGCTTATCATTTGGATTCGAACTTATGGAGATATAGGTGGAAAATGATGTAATATAACTTAAATAAGGTTGTTACAAGTAGAGTTAATGATTTTGAGTCCTATTTGTAATAGGATTGTTCACTAGGTTTGCAACTGTCATTTTGTAATAAATACCATGTCTCATGGTTAGGAAAGGTGTCAAGAAGTAGGAAATCGATGTATCCAGATGAGGATAAGGTTATCCTATGATTTTAAATGATATATAAAGAGGACGAAGTCAATATTCATAAGGGGTTCTAGACATTTGTTAGCAAAAAGACTGTTTTATGTAAGTGACTGTTTTCAGCCTAATACATAATTTCTACTTAGACAACTCATGATTCATAAGGAGTTCTTTTATGTTCTTATTCTAATGGAATATTTTCAATATTATATTGCAGTGGTGTTTGCTTATGTTACTCAGAATTCATCAATGATGCTCGGACTTCCTTCATAAACAAGCTGACTGTGTGTTTCATTGTTCTACATGTTTATTCCTTGACTTGAACTCTGATATGCCTTGATTTCCATGCTAGGTAGATTATCTTGGTTTTGCTGAAGCTATCATGACTCCATAAGCCCAATGTACACTTGATAATGTGATTTATAACTAGTTTACATCATTTGAATTTTTTTATCTCATATAGAGTTAGTGATCTACATATTTATCAAAAATCATAAACCCTTGAGAGAGCCCTCTCAGGTTGAGGAGGCTAAGCCTCAACCAAAATATTGGTTTGAAATAGTGTTTGATTTTGTGATAACATTTTGGTGCGTCTATCGGGAGTCGAAGATTATACTTTCCTGAAATTTTGAAGCTGAACTTCTAAAGGTAGCAGGAGCTCAGGAAGATTTTTGAGGCTACATCTACCTTGGCGACTCCACACATCAAATAATAAATTGGAAGGTGACTCCACTTCTTGAATATTAGTAGCTTGATGAAGTTTCAGAATGAGTTCCATTGCAAGAATAAATGCCAGGTATGGCCCTTTGAATCGGTCTCATATCCCTGGTTTTCCAAATCCTATTCCAAAGGTTGAATGGTTAACTGATCTTCCTATATTCAAAGATGAAAAGAAAGACAATGCTGCTCTTCATTTGGTTAGATTCCATATGCATGTACACAGTCTTAAGGTTCAGTTCCTAAAGATTGTCTCATGAAGATGTTTATGGCCACTTTGGAAGGAAAAGCACGGTCTTGGTATGAAAGCTTGCCAAATGGTTCATTATATTCTCTTGCTGATTTCCATGTTGCATTTTATGAGATGTATGAAGAGTTTCATCTCTCCTTATTGCTGGTCAAAGACTGTTGCAAACACTGTGTGAGTTTTATTGAATATTTGGAGAATTTTTATGAAGATGATGAGTTCATGGATGAGGAAACTTTATAAGCCCTTCATGACAATCCCCTTCATCACCAAGAAGAAAGAATAGCCTCTTTCTTAGATGAAAATGAAACCCAACAGGAGTTTATTTATGAAATTATGATACATCCTCTGATTTTGATGAAAGGTTGCAGCAGTCTGTCAGTCTTTTGATCATCAGGAGTATGAGAATCGTTGCAAACAACAAGAGGAAATATTGGAAGATGATTGCTACAAAACTCAGGTACAGGAAAAAGTTGATTCTTCATGTCATTTATTACATTATCCTACATCGAATAATGATCACACTAATGAAAAAATGGGTGAAAATTTCTCTTTATCCTTGTCTTCTAATCTGAAATCATTTGAGTGCAAATCAATAGATAAGATTCAGTTTGTGGATGAAGTTGCAGAGAACATTCAAAAGGACATTCAAGTTTCAAAAGATAAAATTCATTCTCATAGTATTCATAATCAAGATCAGTCTTTTCAATTGATTTTTATGCCAGAAAACAAAGAGAGGGTGCTGCCACCTTTCTCCTTTGAGTTTGAGGAAGAATACATTGTTTTTGAAAATTAGTTTGAAAAGAAGTTGGAAAGCACACAACTGAAGTCGTATGTGGTTGATCAAAGAATGGATGAGTTGTCCAAAGTTGCAGAGTGTCATGAGGAGTATCAAACATATCATGTCTTCTTTGATCCTATAGTTGAATACATGGAAGAGTTTTACAGTCCAAATTTCCAGTTATACTTTCATTTTGAAGATCAGTTACATCTCATGTTGCCTTGGTCATTTCAGTATCATGTTTACTTTTGGTTCAAGCACAGTCAAGAGATTCAAGTGTCAGATCAGATCAATAATTGGCTTCATTGGAAGTTTCATGTTCCTTGAGTTACAAATGGATATTGCAACTGATAGGGTAGGTAGGAGTGTGTGAATAAGCTCAAAGTTGATTGAGCATATTTTCAGTAGGTACAGATTTGGTTCTTCTGCAGTGATCATCAAGCTTGAGCCCGAGGTGAAGGCCATTAGAGCTTGAGGAGAAAGCATGGCAATTTCAAATTTTTTGTGTTTTGGTCAAGAAAAATGGATAGTAGCACTGGAACTACTAGTTCTTAGTGTACCACAGGGGCACACTATCCCAAGTGGAGCCACTGTTATCACCCAAATTTTTTCAAAACATCATCATGTCAAGTTTGTTTTTGATCATGGGTCAAAATAGGGTGTGAAAGTCATTTTTAGTTTGGTTAAGGGTAGGTCATAGTTTTTATAAGTTTAAAGGTCATCATTTAAGTTCAAATAAAGTCCTTCAGGGTCCATTCCATGATCAAAGATTCATATTTTTCATTTAAGGGTCATTCAATTAAGTTTCGGGCTAAATTTCTGTAATTAGCTAGGAATCCACCGTTTCGTAGTGCCGCTAGTTCAAAATAGAGGAAATGCACTATGAAAGCGTTGCTACTTTCATAGTGCAATAGGAAGCAAAAAATCTATTTTCTGGTTTTAAGTAGTCAACTTCCAAGGAGGTTTCTGAGCAACTCCAAACGAATTTAGGAAAATTGAAAGAGGTTTTTCTTCCTAAAATGACTGTTATCACCCAAAAATTTTCAAAACATCATTGTGTCAAGTTTTTTTTTTTATCATGGGTCAAAATAGGGTCTGAAATTCATTTTTAGTTTGGTTAAGGGTAGGTCATATTTTTTATAAGTTTAAAGGTCATCATTTAAGTTCAAATAAAGTCCTTCTAGGTCCATTCCATGATCAAAGATTCATATTTTTCATTTAAGGGTCATTCAATTAAGTTTCGGGCTAAATTTCTGCAATTAGCCAGGAATCCATTGTTTCGTAGTGCCGCTAGTTCAAAAAAGAGGAAATGCGCTACGAAAGCGCTGCTATTTTCGTAGCGTAATAGGAAGCAAAAACATTGTTTTCTGGTTTTAAGTAGTCAAATTCCAAGGCGGTTTCAGAGCAACTCACAATGAATTTAAGAAAACTGAAAGATTTTTTTCTTCCTAACTGAACTAACTACAAAAACCTCTCTTATTTTCCTCCAATTCATTGTGATGTGGGAGAAATTGATAAATTACAATGTGCTACGAAACTGTTGTTACAAAATGTCATGTACATGACTATTTAGCAGTCAACTTCAAGTTCATTTTCTGGCCAAATTAAAAATTATTTTGGAACACTGAAGGGGGTTTTTCTTAATCATAGCCTCATATACAATAACCTCTCTCAGTTTTCTCATATGTGTTATCAGTTGGGAGATACAAGGCTTTCTTTGAAGCCCTATTTTCAAAAACAAAGTTTTTCTGTTTTACACATTTTTGTCAAATGCAGTTTCTGGACAGCAGGAGATGTGTTTCAAAAAACTAAGAGAGGTTTTTATTAAAGATATCATGGAATACCAAAACCTCCTTTAGTTTATAAAATTATATCATGGAGTAGGCAATATAGGCTCTGTCCCAAGACCTATTTTTCAGGAAAAAACAGGAAAAACCAATAGGCCAACCTATTACAAATGAAGAAGGGACCTCAAGAAGGCTGGAATAACTCTGCTTTTCAAGTGATATGATGAAATAAGGCTTATTTTTAGTTTTTGGCACATTCAAACTTTAAATTTTGGAAAAAATTGGACAAAACTACTCACTCAACAGTTTCGTAGCGCATATAGTGCAAAATCAGTGAAAAGCGCTACGAAATTGCTGTAGCATGCTTTTTCACTCTCTCTTTTAAATTTTGGAAGGGAAAATATGTGTATGAAGACCTGAAATTGCTAGGGAAGTTGTGATAAGTGATAATGAAGATAAATCTGAAAAGAAGAAGCCAAAATTTTGAAGATAAATGGTTAAAAAGTCTGCGCTATGAAACTATGTTGTTTTCGTAGCGTAGATTTGTTTTTGCTATTTTGGGAGTTCAAAGTTGATTTTGCACAGCTGGCACTCATGAATGATTTTTGGAATATTTTATTTCAGTTCTTGACATCAAATAGCTTCAAATTCATGGGTTCATGGTGGTTAAAGTGTCTCAAGAACATAAAAATTCTTAAACCTAGAAAACAGGAGACAGTTTCCTAGTTTGCAGGAGATCAGCATTGAGGACATTAAGTGCTGGAGTTTATCATTTAGATTTGACCTTATGGAGATATAGGTGGAAAATGATGTAATATAGCTTAGATAAGGTTGTTATAAGTAGAGTTAATGAGTTTGAGTCCTATTTGTAATAGGAATGTTCACTAGGTTTGTAGCTGCCATTTTGTAATAAATACCATGTCTCATGGTTAGGCAAGGTGTCAAGAAGTAGGAATTCGATGTATCTAGATAAGGAAAAGGTTATCCTATGATTTTAAATGATCTATAAAGAGGAAGAAGTCAAGATTCATAAGGCGTTGGACATTTTTTAGCAAAAAGACTCTATTTTATGTAAGTGACTGTTTTCAGCCTAATACATAATTTCTACTTAGACAACTCAAGATTCATAAGGAGTTCTTGTATGTTCTTGTTCTAATGGCATATTTTGAATATTATATTGTAGTGGTGTTTGCTTATGTTACTCATAATTCATCAATGATGCGCTGAATTCCTTCATAAACAAGCTAACTGTGTGTTTCACTATTCTACATGTTTATTCCTTGACTTGAACTATGATATGCCTTGATTTCCATGCTAGGTAGATTACCTTGGTTTTTTTGAAGCTATCATGAATCCATAGGCCCAATGTACACTTGCTAATGTGATTTACAACCAGTTTACATCATTTATCTGTTTTTATCTCATATAGAGTTAGCCATCTACATATTTATCAAAAATCATAAACCCTTGAGAGAGCCCTCTCAGGTTGAGGAGGTTAAGCCTCAACCAAAGGATTGGTTTGAAATAGTTGCACAAGATTGGTTTGATGAGCAGCCTATCAGGTCTGATTTTGTGATAACAATGCACATGGTTACACTGGAAATATGCATACACTTGATCAATTCTTGTATTTCTTGTAGAGTAAAGTAGGTAATGAATAAAATTAACTTTTGTGATGTTTTTTTTAGATTTCATGTTGCTTTCAATTTTATTTTATTTGGTGGTGCAGTAAGAGCCACCCAAGTCACTAATGATTTGCAGGACGATGAAGAAAGAGAGAATATTTGAGAAAATATGAGAACAGATAGAGTTTTGAGAAGCCACAATTTGAATTTAGAGATCAAATCCTTGTGTTTTGTCTTTTAATTTCGCATTCCAATTGAATAAATAGCTTCAATATTGTTGA
This sequence comes from Pinus albicaulis, assembly GCA_034641835.2. Classification (NCBI taxonomy): domain Eukaryota; kingdom Viridiplantae; phylum Streptophyta; class Pinopsida; order Pinales; family Pinaceae; genus Pinus; species Pinus albicaulis. The sequence continues at coordinate 1,097,235,528 of CM076578.1, forward strand.
GTACCAGAAAGGAAAATTGGATCAGTTAGCTTTGAAATTTTGTAATAAAACTCATAAATCTAAAAATTGGATAGGATATCTAAATTTATTATTCATTCTAAAAATACTCAAAATTTAGTCTCCAAATTTCAATTGGATCTATCTCAAAATTTGCTAAAATAATTTTTTATTAAAAAAAATAAAAAATAAAAAATGCAGAAATTAAACTAAAGATATCTCACAAACCAGGAATTGGGTTCTCGTAATTTTTTTACAAGAAGTACATAATATTATGATGAAAAATCCCTGAAAAATTCATCCCAATCCGCTTCATGGTTTTCGAGAACATGAAGATCATCACCTAAAACCATTTCGATTATATCTCAAGATTGATGCATTAGATCGATCTACCATAGGAACCCTCATAAAAAATTTCAGTCCAATTCGATCTTTAATTTGTGAGAAAATTGTTTCTGAAGTTTAGAACAATTTCGATTATATCTCGAGATTCCTGCATTCGATCACTCTTATTTTAAGTGTGAAGGAGCATTAGGAACATAGGATCCTTCATATAAAATTTCAGCCCAATCCAACAGATAGTTTGTGAGAAAATGAACCACGAATTTTGTTGTAACACACATTTTAGCAACCTGCAACAAAATAAAAATAAAAATTTCTGAATTGTATCTTCAATTTCTTCTCAACGTTTTATAGAATAAATTGGTTATGAGATCCATTTTTTTTGCAAGAAGATGAGTTCAATTGAAAATAAAATATTTTGGTGGCATGAAATTGATTGACAAGTGCACTTAGGCACTTGATTTGTTTCCTAAAAATCTTGAATTTTGTTTTGGTAGACATTTGTCAAATTTGTAGAATGACTAATATTTTTTAACTTTAACTTATGTTTTTTGGGCTTTTATTTCAAAAATTCAAATTATGGTTTATTGGTAAGCCTTTGAATTTGTAAAAGAGAGATCATGAGTTCAATTCTATTAAAATATAAAATTTGTTAACTATTCTACAATTCTGACAATACTTAACTAGGAAACAATTTCACTACCATGTGGAAACATTGGATTGGTCCATGTGGAAACATATTATTGATCAATATTACACAGTCATTGCCCCATTTTCCACCATGTCACCTTGAACAGTTAGCTCACCATGTTAGCATCCACGTGGCACTCCCTGGTGGTGCCATGTGGCACTCATGCACAATTTTAGGTTTACTATTTCATAAAAAGTTCAGGAGGGAATAAATTTTTCATACGACGTCCATTTGAGGTGATTTAAGCATCGTTGGAAAGATCTCGGTGAGATTTATGCAGTGAGATAGGTTTCATCAACATTCAAGACAATACAAAAATGGTCATTTTTTTATGGATTTTACAACAATTGAACTTGAAAAAAACATTAAATCATTAAAAGCATATTTGTGATATGAATTTTCTTTAAGTTGGTTTTTGAATCATTAAAATTGGGCATCAAACGAAGACATTATCAAAAAAATACTGACAGGTTGTCCAAGGTACCACTTCTTGGCAAGTAAAAGTGCATTTAAGTTTTCTTAAATTTGTTTTATTAGAACTATTTCTGAGTTTTTTGGTATATATATCAAAATGAAGAGAGACTTATCACTTCTCTTTCTCGATAGACTTACATTTTATTGCAGAAAAAGTGCTAAGTTTTTTCAAGTTCTAGGACACGATGAAAGAAGATCACTATATGCATGAGAAGACCAAGTTTCTTTAAGAAAATCATGATCATTTCATGCCAAATATGATCCATTACACCATTGCTACTGAAAACAATACCAATTTGACCAATGCTACTGATTCCAAGCCTGTAGTCGATCCATAACTGTCCATCTCCCTACTACCAAAAAAACTCATTTCCCTTCGCATTTTTCATACTTTCCTGCATCATTTTCACTCACCCTTCCCAAAAATATATTCATTTAAGCTCCCTTACAAATCTAATTCACCCCATTTTCCTTTTCATTCATGTCCAATAAACCTTTCTCCAATGCAATTTTTTCATCCATAGTCCTTCAAAATATTATTGTACCCTCACGTTAGATGATGGAGGATTCATTAAGGCCTTCCTTCTAACAAGTTTTGACCCATCAACTCTGACACATCATCTGGGATCAAGAATAGAGATCTTTCAAGTACCTTGAGGCTTGCATGCCTTAATGAAAATTTCTCTTGCTAATAAACAGTGGGAATACATCAATGTCCCCTGCTTGTTGGATCTCCTAGGTGACTTGACTTTGACACATCTATTCGTACCTAGTAAGATGTACTTAGGCATCTTGACTTTCATTGACATCTATGGTGAGTAGTCTCCTGTTGGTTAATGGAATACATTAATGGCCAGTAATCCAAAAATTTCTTTCTATGTTCGACATCGACACATTTATTCAAATAGGTAAGAATTATGCCATCGAGAGGGAATGATTGAAGACTACATGATTTCAGCAGTTTGCAACAAGACTCAATTCAACAACCATAGAAATAAAGATTCCAATCTCATCCTATATTCATACAACTAGGAGAAAGAAGAAGCATATCAGATCCTTTTAATTCATATTCTATGATCTAGCAGCAACAACCACACTCTTCTCGATATACATAGCTTGTCAACTTTTCAGGTAAGTGAAGGTATGTTGTTTTTTAATCTATAATCATGTATATTCCTAAATGCTAAAATTATGATTTTTGAAAATCCCTCACCACATTCATATTCCCTTTCTCATTTGCCAAAAAATGAAAATACCTTAAGTTGGGGGGGGAAGGGATATTCATATTTCATGCCACATTTCACATTTCATTTCATCCTAACCAATATATTTTTCCCAAATCAACTATTATTGCATTTTGATTCTAAAATATTATTTTTTTTGAATTGATCGATTGATGAACACATTAATGGATGATTATGGAGCCTTAAAAAGGAATTCTCAATGTTTTCAAGTGTTTTGATGCAACAAAAAAATAACAAAAGTATTATTACAAAAGAACCAATACCCATAAAGTTTTGGTTGTCACACAAGAATCAACCATAAACAATATATGTTGCAATCGAATGTATTTCAAAGTACACTTTCCAAAAAAAAAAAATTGTCAAATGATATGATTATGAAAAGTTAAAAGAGAATCAATAAAAAACCAAAGCTCATATAGAAGAAGAACATTTCAAGAATATTGACTTATGACTAAGGGAATAAATTCAATAGTTGCATGAGGACATGCAACATCTTCAGTTGGGGGGTATGTTGAGTCTCCAAAATGTCATCCACTTTTACCCACATTTCCATCATTCTAGCCTCATTCTGTAATTATGTAGCTACATAACCCTACATTAAGTATCCATTTTCATTATCAAATGGGTTTAGCATTATATTTTCCAAAGTCATTTATTTTAAGTATTTTAAGTGAATTTGTGATTAAATATTATAAAATTAACATGTTTTCATATATACATAAAAGTGGTATAAGTTTTGTGATATTGTAGGCCCACTTGGAGATTCTAGAAGGGTCCTACTCGGACTCCTAACTACAAATTCGAATTTCAAATTCCAATTCAGAAGGATTTGTAGAATATTTGAAGAAGATATGGATCATTAAGCTAAGCACATTCCAAGGAGAAGAATCATGGATGTTTTGATATGTGCCCTTATCGAAACTATGAGAGATTTTGGAGAGGATTTGTATCTTATATTTTTAGGAGATTGGTTGTAACCACATGAGATAACTGTGGATTTAGGAGAGATTTGAGGATCTATATTTATCTTCAATTTTTTATAAATAGGAATGCACCCTTCATGCAAAGGGTAGAGTAAATTCTTAGTTGAAAATTGTTAGTTGTTATAGATTAGAGGTAGCTAGTGGCTAGTTTATATTTGGAGGTTCCAATTTCCATTCAGGATGTGATTTGTAAAGTGAGAAGAGAGAATTCTTGTAATATCTTGTAACTTCATTTTTATGAAATACATACTGGCACTTTGATCTCCAAGATGTAATAGTTGTTTAGTGTTCTTATTGAGGAATGGAGGGCCCCCATCAAACACAGTTTGCATACCTTTGTACGTATTGGTAACATAGTTTAGTTATGTTATTTCATTTCTTTTCAGCAAGTGTGTTTTTCCTTTGAGAAAAGTGTGATTTAATTTCAGTAGGTGTGAGTGTGATTTCAATTCAACATTTCATTCATGCAAGTGTGATTTTCCTTTCAGTAGTTTGATTTCAATTATGCAAGTGCAGAGTGATTTCAATTTCATGCAAGTGTGATTTCCTTTATGCAAGTGTGATTTCAATTTCTTTATATTTGGTTTGATTTGGTTCAAATTAGATTGATTTAATTTGCTTTGTAATTAGTTTTAATTGCATTAGATTAATATAATGTGAAGGATACCCACCTAGTACATATAGTACAGGTATACCTCATCAGTTTACGAAACCCTGGGTTGACAATTAAATGACAGGGATTTAACTAACCATTAAATCATCCAATAGTTCCCTTCCTTTTTGGATTTCCAACACACCTTTACAGGCTTTCTAGAGATTTAGATCTACCACTAGAGAACTTATTTTTTTTTTGTTCTAGGACCGTCATCGTACAGACAAGGCATCTCCATTCTGGCCCTCCATATTTTTTCGTCGCGTTTCCTTTGACAACAAGGCTGAGAAAATTTCATTAAAATTCAAGGTAGTTTTATTGCTACCTAGTGCAACAACAAGACTATCCCACAAATCTGGTAGAGAAAACAAAAAACTAATGCACTTATATTCATCTGACATTTTAATATCAACAAATTAAAACTGACTTACCACGGTATTAAGGCATTCAGTTTCTTTTCCAGTAACTCTCCATCCTTCATCCTCAGGTTATACAACTTTTTCTGCAGGAACAATTTATTCACCAGAGACTTAGATTGGTACAAAGTCACTAACTTGTCCCACAAATCCTTCATCGTAGCTTCCCCATATTTGTTCAACAATATCGAATCTGAGATACACAACCATATTTTTCTCTTTTCCTTCTGATCCAAATTCGCCTAGTCTTCATCTAACATTTTCATTGGTTTAGTACCTTGATCTACCACAATCTACTAATATTTATCCACCAACAAATCCTCCATCTTGAGCTTCCACAACTCAAAATTATGACAATTAAATTTCTCGATCTCTATCTTTCCATTGCTCACCATATTCTTTCACTGCAAGAATTGATCCTGAAAATATACCATTGAACATGGTCTACCACAGGCCCGAGAAAAAAACCCTAAGTAGGAAAGGCATCCCATTGAAGACAAAACGACTCTGATACCAAATGTAGGTTTTAAACTTGTACAAAAATTATCTGCAAATGAACACTTAAAAAGGAAAATAAAACAATAACGAGAGAATAAAAGATAAAACATATATACAATGAGATTTTCCCATGGATCCCAAAACCGGGACTACCAACTTGATTTTTCATTATATTCCTTTCAATGTTACAACACATATATATACATGCCAAAGCATTCATAAACCCCAATCCATTAACCCTAGATTAGAACATAATCGTATTTCCCTTAACCAGATCTACAAAATACCATGGGCAGAAATCCATCATGCCCAAAACCATGTGCAAACCCATGCACAAAACCATAGGATATACAAATGACATGCATGCATGACAAACACATTCCACCCATCCAGTCCAAGTGTTTGAACCTTAGAGATCTAATACCAATATGTGGTATCATATGTCACCCAAAGAGAATGAAACATGCTATGATACCAACCTGTAATAGTTTCCTCCCAAATTTACCTAATTTCAAAATACTTACAGGGTAAACATGAGATGAAGAGTTACTATGACATAACCCGACCTTCTAGCTCCAGTTAAGGAAATGGAGCATATAACTGACCATTGATTGACAACTCACAAAATTCCTCAGAGATACAAGACACGTAATTGCCAAAGGACCACCCTAGGTGACCAAACCTTGAGCTAGGGCTAATTTTTACTAACTTAGGATCCAAAGTGCATGCATGACAAGGCCTGGGAGCAGTTGAGGACCTCCAACCGCATGCAAAAAACTACATGAATTCTATTTTAACCTAGATTTTCTAGTTCAAAGGGTGTGGTCCCAAGATCTTAGCCACAATTAGAGGTCAACCTCCAAACCACTGCCAAAAACTTCTTGATCATACTTCTCAAAATTATAAATGACATAATGACAAAGATGAACATTCAAAATTGAAGGCGAAACTTGACCTAGAATTATTAGAACATAACAAACATTTAGTCAAGCACATGGAAAACATGTATCTTATAGGTCATGAAAGAATATTTGATCATAAAAGTCTGAGATTCATCTGAGAATCACCAAGAAGGCCCTATTCCCTCTCCACATAGTTGTAACAACACTTATCATTCCATATGTTCATCACCTGATCAATAGCTAAACAATTCATGAAAAGATACATAAAAGATACACATCATATAAACAACATATAACCAGGAAATAACCAACTTATAAAACATGGAAATCGAGCCATTATACCACAAATATTATCGCTACAATTATGCATGAATCACAATAAAATAATAGATCTTATTGACATATGAAAATACCAACCAAGTTAGGACTTCCACATAACACCCAACCATATATTGGGCTGAACCAAATCTCTTTTTCAGCTAAGCACCCCCGTGACATATTACAAGCATGAATGTGGGATCTCATGGAATAAACCAATCAAAACCAACCCAGGTCTTCCAGAAGTAAAACCACCTCAACCCTCAACCAATGATTCTACCTCACAGTCGTACATCACTAACACTAACCAGATCAATCTCTACCCAAGCTGTCCCAGGCTCTAGGAAATAGTAACTCAACCCACAACCTTTCAGGGCTCCAAAGTGTTTATCCAACCCGACTTTGGGGACTATTAACTCAACCCACCAAGGGATCCAAAGTGTATGTCACAACCTAGGCTCCAAGACTAGTAACTCAACCCAAGTTGTTCCAGGGCTTCCAAAGAATTTGTTCCAACCCATAGCCATAAGGAATTATGAGCACCAAATAGAAAAAACTCAAGTGGAAAAAACTACAACACCATGGCTATCTAGGAAATGGAAAGGCAGCACTAAAACCATTGTCAATATAGGAAAATATCCAATCCAATGACAACACATAACCATAAAACCACATGCATATACCATGTTGTTGGAGCAGGGTCCCTTAGGATTTCATTTTTGGGGACAAATAAGAGTATTTTTGTAGTTTTGAGTCATGTGCACTAAGCAATGCAGAGTTAAGGGGATTTGGGGTAGGTCAAAGCCCCTTCATGATTTGTAATGGGTTAAAGGGTAAAACTAGGAGTCTCAAACCATGGTTTGAGGACCTTGTATGAGCACAGGCTAAGGTATAAGTAAAAGTGTAGATCGAGTCAAATAAATAATTTAAAATGGAAGGAATAAATGTATTTTGATCTAAAGTAAGTATGTGTTAAGCGGTTGTGTCTGAAAGGCTCCTACTGGTTGTGTGTGCGAAGACCTTAGTCCGACTAAGTGCAGACCCCGCTGGCTCTGTGCATGGGTAGATCTGAAGGATTGTAAGGGTTTTTGCAAACTGTTGATGAATAAATACCTGTTTTGATAACTATGTGTACCAAATGCATATGTGACTTTCTTTATGATCTATTTATGCATATGATTTATGTTTACCGCATAAGAGTTATATTATCTGTGATTGGATCGGTTGCTTACCTATTTTAACTGTTAATGAATGATAATTGATGCATATTACATTATTAGAACAATTAAAGGGATTGCAGATATACTGTCTGTGTGTGCGCACAACTGGTGACAATTAAAATAGGGTTTCTGGTTAGGGTTTATGGTGCGCAAGTTAGTATGTGTAGTAAAACATATTTGAAGATGTCCACTTCATTTAATTCTCTCTCAAGGTGTGGAAACTTGGTTCCAGCACCCCCCCATACTGCTTCGAGTGAGAATTTGGTCTGTGCATGCAAGTCATTGTTGAAAGGGACAGTAGTAAGAGGGTTTTGTTGGTTACACACTAACTTTGAACCTGGGTCAAGACCCCTCAAGCCAAAAAATGGTTTCGTTGTCGAGACTAGGATCATTTTGAGAGATATTAGATGTTGTGGCAGCCATCAAAGAATGAGTTAGAAGACTGGTTTGAGAAAAAGATATGTGAATTCTCCATCAAGGAGAACAAAAGTAAGAAGTTTTCTATTGAATATTGGGAACAAAAGTATATTTTCACAGAGGTTCACAAAATATTCTTTGTGACCTTTTCACATGAATTACAGGAGTGGTTATCAAGACTAGATGAGTTTTAGACCCGTTGGAAGGACAATAAGATCACTCAGTGGATGCTTGAGTTGATCCAATAGTAAGAACATATTGATAACTCCATCACTCGCACTGTATACCATTGGGTTGATAACATTCTGAGTGGGTTTGTAATAGAGTTTGCAGTAGATCAATTTGTGTCATATTCTGACATAGAAAGGAGGTTCTTAAAGGGATTGAAGGGTAATTTCATACGCTCTCTGCCTTTATTGATTAATATTTTATTGTGTGAATAGGGTATTATGTGCAGTCACACCAAGTGAATGACCCCAAACGAAGTTGAAAGAACTATGCGCAGTGGAAAGTACTTTCAGATTAACCAGAGAGGAGACAGATATGTATTCATCCCTCTGATAAACCCGCCTAATAGTGATATAGAGAGTGGTGAGGCTACGCATGCCAGAGGTAGCCCTCTAGCTACCTCGTAGTTGAACTCACGTAGGGGTAAGTCATCTCCTACTCCACCTCGTCCACCACCAGGGGGTGATATGGTTACGCGTATGAAGCTACCCACCTTCAAGGGTGTGGGCGATGAAGACATGGAGAGATTTTGGTTTGTTGTAGATGTTGTATGGAATACGAAAAATGTCAACATTGATGTTGTCAAGAGGGCGCAACTAGCTATGGTGTTTGAGGTTTGTTCCCTGGATTAGTTTATGGGATATCTAGCTCAAAACATTGATCCTACTGTTGAAGAAATCAAGAAGGCTTTAAAGCAGAAGTTAAAAAAACCAAAGTCCTACTCATCATGTGTAACAGGGCTGAAAGAAATTTGACAAGAACCAAACGAATCTGTTTGCGAGGCAGATCAATTATTGAAGTGCACTATCAGTGATGGAGGATTTATCTATGATGATAAGAAGCATAAAGAATGGTTCATTTCCATGCTCTTGCCACACCTGCTTGTCCCTCTGAATCAACAGAAAATTAATTCTCAAGTAGAGGCTCTTGAAGTTTCCATGAAGCTGGAACCCGTGCCCATAATTGATGACCAATTTGGAACTCCACAAATCCAAAATCAGTTAGAAGAAATACACTTGGAAATTCATAACCTACATAGAGACAGAGGAAAATAAATCAATGTAGATGTATGATGCATACGTTGTAAGGTTTTCGGTCACACAAAAGATCAGTGTACCTTGCTTCAAGATTACATGCAAGCAGGAGGACCAAATCTGTAGCAACCCAGGCATACTGCAGGACCGAGTCATACTCCCACGCTATGGTGCGCTGACTGTCAAGTGGTTGGGTGGCATGAAAAAAACCATTTCCCTCGATTGGGAAGTTATGTACCAGAACTGAAGCAACAATGGTGTAGGTTTTTCTCTTCGGTTGGCCATGATGAACACCACTGCCACACATTGGATCTGATGATAGACAATGCCAACCTCTATAGAGTGCAAGCTAACCCATATTCACCAGCATCCCCCTCTGGGCGTGGTGGATCTCTAGACATAATAAGGTTAGGAGGGAGAGGTGGAGGTGTAGGTCCCAGAAGAGGACAACTGATCTGCTACAACTGTGGGGATGTTGGGCACTTTGCGTGCGACTGCCCAAACCCCGTGCGATAGTCTTGCAGGTATTTTAGACCTCGTGTGTTTGATCATGTTATTGAATATTGTTCTGTTTTTATTGCTAGAATGCAGGAGATGCAACAACAGACACCTAGGAAAAATATAAAAATGGTTTGAGTGGAGCTGCAGGATGATGATCCAAGTGTAAACATAATTACATGCAGTGGTGCTTCTATGGGAGGAGACGAGGGAAAGAAGTTTGAAGCAGAACCATGGATCAGGAAGGCTTCTGAGAAGAAGGAAGGACTCAGCCTATAGAAGGAGAAGGAGACTTTTGTAGGATCTAGAAAGGATTTTGCTGCTGCAGGTGCGTCCACATCCAAGTCAATAATAGAAGCAAATATCGATGATGAATTCAAACACTTTTTGCAAGAATGCATCAAGATATTGTGTAACCAGAAATCAGTAGAAAACCTTTAGGATCTGATAGATAGCTGCATGGATAAGGAGTTTCCTTGGACTGAGAGCAAGGCTATAAACAAGATCTAAGAGAATAAGAAGAGAACTGGGCGGGAGATGCACATGACCATGAAAATTGGAGAGTAAGAGATGGATCAGGTCATTTTGGACTTGGGATCTAACGCGAATTTTCTACCTAAGAAGACCTCGAAAAATATGGGTGAAACAGAGCTGGAATGGTCCACCATTCAGCTGCGCATGGCCAATAATCAGAAGATTATTCCATTGAGAAGACTCCCACAGGTTCTCGTAGAAATTGTTGGAGTACAGGTACGCGCAGACTTTGAAGTAATACAAATTGTGGATGATGCAGACCCATCATCTGCACTACTAGGGCTAGATTGGGACATCGGCATGGGGGGTATCATCAACTTGAAGCGCAGGAGCATGGTCTTTGAAAACAATGGTACTCAGGTTATAGTATCTTTGGATCCTGTGGAAGGAGAGAGATATATAGAACCAGTGCACAAAGGAGACGATGTCGACCATATATACAAGTTGAGTGCACGGGATGAGGATTGGATCAACCCTAATGTTGATGGGATGTTGAATTGGGAAGAGGATAGCTCATGCTTCTCGAATTCATATGGTGAAATGGAAAATTGGCATAATCACCTGCATGTTGTTTCTGCGCTGCGCTGCCTCAGAGTCACTAAAAATTTGTGATGCATCTCCTTAAAGGTATGGGAATTACCATATTTTTATGGCTCTAGCAATGTTGTTTTATTTTTGGAAAATTTGGAAAAGGTTGTCCGAATAGAGCGAAGGTTCTAGGCACTCGATCTTGCCATGCATGAAACTTCAACACGTTGGTGGGATATGCACAAAGGGAATTATGAGGATTGGGAGGAATGCAACAGAATGGTGTGATTGCACTTTGAGCAACCCACTGCCCCACCGAATGAGATTTTTGGTGGCTGAGGTGATCCGCGCAAACACCTGGCTACATGGATGGAGTTTTGTGACAATAATCCCAAGGCTAAATGGGTTCACATGTTTTTCCATACGTTGGGACCAATCCCTACTGCATGGTATTTGGAGATGGAGTTGCGCCTAGGGACTCTCAATTGGGTTACAATGAGTGAAATATTTATGTTGACTTTTGGCATGGCCAGTGGATCAGAGGGATTGGATGAAGCCCTACAAGACATAGAAGCAATTATCAATGATGATTCCTAGCCTTGGCTAGAATGTGCTGCGCCAACATGGGAACATAAATGCAGGATATTTCCTACTGATTCAGGTAAATTCCTGATACCCTTTAACCAAGACCTTTTACTTTAGTCGATGTGTTAGAATTGCAACAAAGAATTAATGAAAATTAAATAACATATCTGCATGCTGGAAAGAAGAGGAACGTAACAATCATTAGCAACATAAGAGATTGATAACGAAGTTCATCCAGTAGGAACTACGTCTCTGGGCCTCAGTGTCAAGATGGTGTAGGCCGCTGCATTAAGTGCTGGAAAGAGTGATGATGTACATGGATGGTATTTTCTCTTTCATACAAGAAAAATTCCCTCACATAGGAGTGGTTGGATCTCTGCTCGAGATGTTCCGCTACAGGAACTCTCATTCACAAAAAAGACTCCTATCAGCATGAAAATTTCACCTGGATGATGACTATGAGTATTTTGTCGAACATGGAAACAAAAGTGATCTCAATCAAACATTCATGGTGAAAATGAGAATCTTGCCAACAAGGCATCAAAGGATCTCAAACAACATAAAACAAATCCACGATAGAAATTACATCTCACATCAAGAACAAAACAAGATCCCTCATCAAACATCAACAGATATCCATACAGCACAATGCATCTTATGGCAAAAATAAGTACATGATCACACTGCATCTACCTCACATCTTGGAGCTATCTAAAAACAAGGATGATAAATTGATGGATCTGGCTTGTACCATCAATCTCGTGGCATCGAATATCCTGAAAACAACTGCTCACACATAGCATGCTGACACCTACAACTTCACTTTAAAAAGTGGTCGAAAAACATAAGGCTCAGATGAAAAATCTGACTGCACCATTGAACCCGTGTCATTGAGAGGTGTAGGATTGACTGTCAATTTGTTGAATTATGACAAAGTGAAAATCTAGGCCTTAGGGAATCTTTTAGATTCCTCAAAGATGTTGCTCCACACAGAATCTAGAAATTTGCAACTCAAAATAAGAATTTGATCTCACCATTGAGATCCTTGTGAAATTTCGAGAAGAATGAGTATAAGTTGACCTCATTCCGACACTGATGAATTTCAACCTCTAAGGAATCTAAAAGATTCCCTCAAGATTCATGAAGATTCTCCTCCACAGGGAATCTGAAAAACCACTACTTAAAAGGAACACCTGACCTGGCCATTGGGTTCCCTGTGAAATTCTGGTTAAAATGCATATAATGTTTAATACATTATGAAAATTTCACCTCCTTGAGATCAAAATATTCCCTTAGCATCAAACATAGTTTTCCTCGAAAATCGTGCCATATGCTATGTCAGCCTCCCTCGATATGCGTGCCCATCCTTGCTGCCTCTGCCTTCTCTTTGCTCACGACTCCATTGGCCTCCCTCTGCCCTCATCTCTCATGTATTCTCTATCATACTCCATGGTTTCCTTGAACCATTTAAATGGCATTTTATAATAAAGTGTGAGAATGAATAAGGCAAAGTGTGAGGTTGGCACATTGGTTGGCATAATCATATTAAGATTGTTGTTGTTGGGAGGTTTTGAGTTCAAATCATATTGAGTCCAAATATTCTTTTAAAGCCCAATTTTAGTTTTAATATAGTTTTTCAAACTATATAATATATGGAATTCGTATCTCCATATTGTAACAACTCCCAAAAACAAAAATGGAGGTTTTGTTTAATATGGAATTTAACCATATTTAATATGATTTTTGTGACATAAAACTTTACCATATTTAAATTTATTTTGATTGTTAATAAATATATTTAATATATAGTTATTTTTTTTTGTATTTATGCAGGAAATTAAATATCATTTTGTTTTGTCTTTTCTGCAGGGGCAAGGGGCCAATGGTGGAGCGCCATGTGTCAACGGCTGAGGGGCTTGCCATGTGGGTCATGTTGTAACATTATTTGTTTTTGATAAGTTAGCATGGTAGTTTAAAAAACAAAACAAAAAAAATGCTAAGTTAGAATATGGATGAAAAAGAAATTGAAAAAATTTTAGGGAAAGCATGAAATAAAAATTTCAATGCTGTAGTGATCAAAATGATAATGGCTACCTATTTAATTGTGCCACAATTTCAAAAATGTAAATTTTAATTTATGTATGCTTAAACCTTCGAAATAGGGTTTTGTATATTCATTAATTAAATTAATACATGTGCGCATATTGATTTTATGGTAAATTCAGTAAACGAAAAGCGGTCAAATCAAAAGAGTTAAAGTGTTTGCAGATTCCGACGGTAGATCTTTAGCTTCCCTCAGATCTATGGTGGAGAATGACTTCGCACCCCCTCTGCTTGTTTCCTGTTAATGCGAGGGGGGGGGGGTGCGAAATCCGGTTTCAACCGACGCCCATTTTCGGGACATGGCAGCATGAGGTGACTTCGCACCCCCTCCGCCTATAATCAGAAACCAAAGGATACTCCTCGCGAAATCCACCTACGGTTTTCAATTCCCACTACCATTTGCCTGCACCATAACTGTCCTTCCGTCCATCATTCATGTCATTCCACGTCACTTATCCGTTATCCGTTATCCCTAATCCTCCATCATACTCGTTAATCTTCCCGTTGGCCAATAAATTCACTCCAATTACCCGTTAATCTTACCGTTACGCAGTAAATCTACTTGACTGTTAGCCATGAGCATTGAACCTGAACCACAATCTATAAAATTCCCCACAGTATCATGCTCAATACTTTACTTCCCCTTCAATTCACCTTCATCCTCCATCATTGTTTCATAGTCAATTATCTTCTGCGATTGCCCTTCATATTCCCGAAAACCCTACCATTGTTTCTGTAACCGAAAGCTGTAAATCCCTGTACCATTTTATTACAGTCAATCATGGAACCTAAGGCCAAAACAAAGAAGAAAACCACTCCAAAAGGTAAAGGTAAGAAAATCATAACAAAATAAATCTCGAATGTTGACAGTGTTGCAGAGGTTAGACCAGAGGTCACACCAGAGGTCACTCATCCAGCTGCCGAGGTCATTCCTGAAGCCACCAAAGACGTTGTAGAAGACATTCCTATAGCTCCAGAAATCAATCTCAACCTCACTTCCCTAGTCGATACATATTTCAAAATTAGTGATTGTCACAGTGAATTTGAATTCTAAGAGATACACACATGGCTCAAACAAACCCTATCAGGTTTTGGGAGTCCATGTTACCTCTGTTTGCATTCCCTCAAACTCACCCATTCCCAGATTTAATTGCTTGGTGTTAGAAGCAGTATGACCCTATAATCAGGTCATTAGTAGCTCAGAATGAAAATGTTCTAATAACCATATCTCCTAAAACCATTAATCAAATGCTTCTCATCCCTCCTTCTGACTCCTTATCTCATTTTTCCCTTGCTACCCTCATGGATCTTTATCACAAATTATCCTTTCCATAGAGAGCTCAGATATTCAAAATATTTCTACCTGAGGATTCGTATTTACCCAATTGAAATCCCCCATATGCATCCTCCATCTTCCCCATTGCTTCCAAACACTGTATTTCTCTCCTTTCTTATCTTTTAGGATATCCCAACGATGAAACTGTTGATGAACTCATCCTAGGTTTCTTATCCATATTTAGCCTTGACAAACCATTGTTTTTTATGTACAATTACATTCATTTCTTGGTTGATGTTCTACATGAACAATTCATGAATTTCACTACTCAAGGAGCCTTTACTTATTCTTCTGTGATTATTCATATGATTTTGTTTCAACAAGAAGATATGTTGCCCATTCTCTTCAGCAATCACGACACGCAGGGAGTGAATCAATCAGTGATTCACAAAACAGAATTGGTCAGAGCATCTTAAACAACTTCTTCTTTCTAGAAATTAATAGACTTATTCATTCATCCAGTCAGGCAGTTCCTTACTAGTTAACCAAAGCCTAGAATTGGAGAAGACATCAGGAGAATTCAACACCTCAGTGAACAAGCAAATACATGTGATTGGTATCTGTACAATAATTACATAGAGATCATAGTGTATGGTTATGAGCTTCCACCATTAAAACTTCCGAAATATGTGCATATGAAAATTTTCTCATTAGAATACATAAGATAGATGTTAAATATGGATGAATTACATTTTAAATAAAAAAAGAAGAAAGCTCAGTTTAAAATAAAATAAAACATTGGATCATTTATTTGTAATACCAGAGCAGCTGGTGTTGATGCAGATGCACTATTAAAGAATATGGGTTTTCAGTCAAGTTTTACTTGGTCATATGACCCTCACGGCATTATTTCTGCTCTGAGAATTGAATCCAAGACGACTTCTTACACTCACACCTCTAGAGCAGAAATTGAAAAGTACATGTATCAGGATGAATGGGTAGAAGGTATTTTACAAGAAGCAGAGGAACAATTCATTTCTACTTCAAATGTACAGACACCAGTGCCTGACAGCAAACAAAAAAAGAGGGTCAGAGAAGAGACACCACATTCCAAGGAGCTTATGAAAGAATTCATCTTACAACATAAGAAACCAAGGCTTGATTCTTCATTGCTTTCATAGGATAAGCAATCAGAGATCATAGATTTGGGAGAAACTGAAGTCTCCACTTTTACAAATATTCCTCAGAATTATTCATCAACATCTCCTACAAGAGAGTCCCTAGAGATCATCCAACATGTCGATTCCAGCTCTTCAGAAGAACAAAATATATTCTCCAAATTTTTAGAAATCAAACAAAAGAATGAAGCACCAAGGTCAGATGTTTATAGCCAATTTTGGAAACATACATCTACTTCACAACACATGCTTCTCACTGCTTTTGACAGTGAGAAGGGAAGAATGCAAATGGCCTTCATGCAAGCAACAGTGCCATTTCCGAAAGCTCATGCAGACTACTATAAGAATGTCCTCCTATTTGATGCAAGACACATACATCCAATTTAACAGATGGATATGCATAGGCAGTCAAGAGAAATTTTATTCTCAACCATGACTACAACATGTATTAAATGTAGGATATGTTCCTGCTAACTTTAAAGCAGCTGAAGAAATCATCAAGAAGAAGAATGCAGATATTTCTACCATGCGAATGAAACTTAAGCTTCCTTCGACTGAAGACCCATAGACCAAAGAGATGGCACAAAATGAATCCGACAAAGAGGAAGTTCTTAAGCTAATCATTGACCAAAATCTGTAGATCAGAAAAATGGAAGAACATATTGAAGAACTGCTGAAAGAGAAATTAGCACTCTAGGTGATTGCAGATCCTATTCAAACAGCTCAAACATCTTCTGTAGGTGCAGAAACCTTAGCAACCTTGGACATAACTGATCCAACAAAACTTGCTCAAGAATTAGTCACTCAGAAGAAAGCACATGAAAAGTTAAGTCAGAAGTTTCAACTACTTCAGTCTCAAAATATTAAACATGATACTTTGTATCTAGAAGAAATGCAGAAGAAAAATTAGTTGGGACTTAGAATTAAATAATTGGAAATTATAACTCTAATGGCATCAACTTTAGGAGAAGCTAAGCAGATTATCTGGGAAAATATCAGTGACTCCATTACTAAAATTTGGCCATCCATTCAGATCATCTTCGAGTAGTAGGAACTCATCAAAAGATGCAAAATAGCAATTCAGGAAGGGAAGGATCAACTCAAAGAGAAACCAAGTGAAGCTTCAGATATGATTAGAGTTCTTAATTCAAAGAACTAGGAGGAGTTGGAAGAAATCAATATCTCATACAAGACTGCAACTATTCTGGAGATAAAGAAAGTGTTACAGAAGTGGAACTTGATCAACCAGTTGCAGATCAAGTGTGAAGCCTTAAATGTCGTTGTCAAAAGGTTTCATACTAAATTTAATATTTTAAATAAAAAAGGTCTGCTAGGTTTAGTTGGATTAGATGATAAGTTGGTCAAGTTAGAAGATTATTGAAATTTTTTTTATACAATTGCAATAGATAAAACAAAGTTTGCAGGTATTAAAGGTCACATAACAGGAAAATATTTTCTTGAAGCTTTACAGTTTGACTTGCTTATTCAACATCAAATCAAATTGTTGTTCATCCAAAAACCAACTTTTGACAAGTTTACTGAAGTGGATGAAGTTTTTCAAGAACATGATGAATTGTGAAATTCCAAGTGAAGAACAGTGGGATAAGTTTTGTGAAACTATCTAGTGAAAATTTATTTTACAACATGCCAACACACCCAATTTTGTAGAGCCAAGTCAGCAACGGCTTCTAGCGAAAAAGGACAAGTCAACAACAATTTTCATCAAAAGAGGTCGAATCATCAATAACCTCCAGAATAATAGATACACTTCATCAATCTGTCTCCTTCTTTTATTCTCATTATTCTATTATTGTAAGATCAATTAAGATATTTCAAAAGTTTTTTAAGTTAGTATAAATAACTCTCTGCACGAGTTATCAAGGGTTTCACCCTTGGATAAGGAGATTTTGTAAACATAAATTGTACTAAGTTTTATTGATCATCAATAATATAAAGCAAGATTATGAACTCATCTCGTACAACTTTGTCTTCCCTGTGAGTTTTCCAGTTTTCTGTCATTATGTTTCTTCATATGTTTAATTATCATCAAAATAATTAGGTGAGGTTGACTATGTTTCAACAAATTTATAATTCCTCCTGAAGTTATAATTATTATAAAGAATGATTTTCTTGACAATATGTTAATGTAAATTCCTTTTATCAATAAATTTTCAGTATTTTGGTGATGTTAAATATATTTTGTTGACATTTTAAACACTGTTTAAGTTTTTTCCAGCTTATGGTTTATTGTATAGTTCAATTTGAATGTTTGATAATCATATATTCTTATTCTACTTAATCGAAATCATGAAAGCCTAATTACTGTATGAGATGAACAAGCAACCCTTACTTTAAATTATTGATATTATCAATAAGATTTAAAACCTTAACTATTTGATTAAAATCAATCTTATGCATTGGTCCTCCAAAATATTTTAAAAACACAAACAAACATTTTAGATGCTTTGGCATGATTATTGACCAAAATAATCTCAAAGGACAACATCAGACTGGCGCCGTTGCCAAGGAAACGAAGAGTAAAAAATAAATTTTCCTGGGACAACGATTTTTCCTCTTTTCCTTTAAGGTGAATAAAGGATAAAGATATAGGTAAAAACCTTTCACCTGGCAATTCCACTGTTTCAAATTGGCTCCTTTTAAGCACACCAGGTCTAGATCTGAATTTGAGATTGTTAACCCTTTACCAGATCTAGAAAGACTTATTAGAGAAGCCTCTTTGAAAAGAAAATAGAACATTTCTGACTCTTCCTCTTCAGCCTTACACCTTGAAGAAAGTTCATCCATAGACCCCTATTCAGTATTATCATCCCAACCTGATTTGACTTAATTAGCTCCTAGAGTTTCTAAGCTTTATTCACAAGGAGTAGATCTTCAATCATCCTTGTTGGCAGCCTCACTTGAGTCATATCAAGTCCCATCCTTACCTATAGATTCACCCACATTTGAAACAAAATTGGGCTTGCATTTACACGAGTTTAAGCCCATTGATTTTGTAACTCCAGTCTATCATCCCATTCCATTAGACTCTAATCAACTGGAATAGACAATTTCTATCTATTCTAATCCATTATTCGAATATAAGTAAGAAGACTTAACCCCATCAGTTCAAAATTTAATTGTTAAAATCCATTTGAGATATTCATTACCTCCTCCTCCTTCACATTCTCCTCCACCCTCTAACACTAATTCACTTACATCTTCATCATCATCTTCATCATCATCAACATCAACTTCATCATCCATGACTTTTCAACCCATTATTTAGGCTAGATATAGTGCTTTGGTTCTTCCTAACGTCTTGGGAAATTTACCTGATGGATATCTCAAACATTTACTAAGATTTAATGGAGAGATAGGCCCTTCAGCAGAAGATCATATAGCTACATTTTAAATTTTGCAGAAAATATGAACATTGAGCATGAAGATGTTTATATGAGACTATTTGTACGGTCCTTAGAAGGTCATGTTAGGATCTGGTTTAGACAACTTAGAGCAGATTCTATTCATACCTAGAATGAACTCATAAATATCTTTAAAAATCAATGGGGGGTAAAGAAAGATGTTGTTTACCTACTCACTAAATTTGAAGATTTAAAAAGAAATCTGGGTGAACCTGTAGCTGAATTTATCAAATGATTTAATAAACTCTACCACAAGATGTTTGCTGATTGCAAACCTCCAGTAGCTTCTGCAAAGGTCAAATTTTGGAAGGCATTCGATGATGAATTTGCAGTCATGCTGAGAGAGAGAGTTTCTAACACATTACAAGATTTGCAAACTAATGCTATTGAGGTAGAAGCCAATAGGTCAAATTCTAGTAAAATTAGAGCTAAAGAAGAGAAAACCCAAAGAAAATTGAAAAAACAGGAAGCACCTTCCTCTATGTCAAAAAGTGAAGATTAAAAGTTTGATGAAATCACAGCTCTTCTTAGAAATCTATCCAATAGAATTTAAAAAATTGAGACTCAACCAAGAACAGTCCAATAGATGTTTCCAGACCACAAACATAGGCCCAAGGTCAGTACAAGAAAGCTGCTCCACTGCAACTTCTTCAGAGGCCTCATAATGAACAACAAATCCATACCCCATTGTTGATTTATGATCAACAACCTAAGGACAATACTTTTTCCATTATTGATGACATTAATATTGTAGATCAAACTTCCTTTCAAACTACCATTGTCCCTATTTCCCAAAACCAAATCCTTCAAGAAAACCAAGATACTTCTCAAGTTTCTAAGTATAAAGATTTTTCCGAGTTTCTAATTGCAGAACTCAATCAAAGATATGACTTAAGACCTAGATTTGGTCCTAGAAGACATCCCAAGAATCCTGTAATAATTGAACCTCAACTGAAATCAACTGAAACTCAAACTACTCCTCCTCAACCTTTAAATCGGTCAACTAATTCTACTCAGATTGATAAAACAATTTTGACTGCCTTTAATGTTGAGAAAGAATTAGAAAGAGTCAAAATTCCAATTCCACTTTTTGAACTCTCTAAAAATCCAAGGTATAAAAGTCAAGTAACCAAGTGGATCCAAAATTCTAGTATGGACACTGAAGGAGATATTATCAGTCTACAGAATGAAAGATGAACTATAGCTTTTGGTCCTAGTTCTGACATGATTGATGAATCTATAACACCCTTCTATCTGACTTTAAAGGTGCATGATTCTCTGTTATACAACTGTATGCTTGATTTTGGTGCTTCGTACAATTTAATGCCTAAAGTCATCATGGAACAACTAAATCTAGATATCACTTGGACTTATCATGACTTGTATACTTTTGATTCAAAGAGGGTCCAGTGTTTAGGACTCATTAAAGATCTAGGATTCACTTTACATCAAATACCAATTAAGAGTTTAGTATTAGACAAAGTTGTTACTGACATTCCTCCCAAATTTGGAATGTTGTTATCTAGATCATGTTGTGCAAAATTGGGAGGAAGTTTTCAAATGGACTTGTCTTTTGCCACTATCCCATTATATGGTGGAGAGAGCCTTAGATTATATAGATAATTGAGATTCCTAAACACTGTTTGTAATGCTAACCAAGATAGTAATCACCACATATATGTAGTAGATCAAGAATTTAGTTGTTTTCAACTATTGTCAGACACTTCACAGGATTCTCAACTCAAAATTGAGGATATAGTTGACACCTATAAACCTGGTCATACTGAAATTTGGAAATTATTTTTTGATGGATCCTGCACCAAAGAAGGAGCTAGAGCAGGAGTTTTTTTTCTTTCACCTGAAAAGAAAAATATTGCACAATCATGTAAATTAGATTTTGAGGTCACAAACAAAGTCGTAGAATATGAAGCTTTTATCCTAGGATTACAACTAGCTAGAATTTTAAAGGTAAAAAATTTGAGTGTTTTCACCGACTCAGAACTAATAGTAAGACAAGTTAGGAGTCTTTTCCAAATGAAGCACCCTAGACTTAGATGTTATAGAAATTAGATTTGGGACACTATTGAAAATACCTTTGATGATTTTAACATCACCTTTATTCCTAGAGATGAAAACTTACATGTAGATTCATTAGCTGTTTCAGCTAGTGCTTTTAAAATTCCAGATCATTTTCATATTCAATATCAGACACAAATAAAAGACAGGCCTTCAATCTCGGACAATCTTAAACATTGGCAGATATTTTAGGACGGTGAACAAATAAAATCCTTCCTGCAAGTCATTGATGAATTTTCTGTATTGCAGATCGAAGAGGACAATTTAGATAGTAAATAAGCTACTCAAGAAAAGAAAATTCAAAACTAAAATCAAAGGTAGTTGATCATGACATAATTCAACTATCGAATAATTTTATCCCTAAGGGACTTATTCCTTTAGAAAAATTGTTTGATCAAAATGATGTTCCTAAAAACCCATTATCTATTTTACTAGAAGATGACATAGAAGACACAAATATTGGCACTGATGAGGAAATTAAAAATATCAAAATTTGTGCATCATTAACCCTAGAACTAAAATCTGAATATGTCAAACTTCTTAAAAATTATAGAGATGTCTTTGCCTGGTCTTATGCTAATCTCAAATATTATGATACATCTTTAATTGAGCACAAAATTCCTCTGAAACTAGATGTAAAGCCTTACCAACAAAAGTTAAGAAGGATGAACCCAGTTCTTCTTCCCACTATAGAAAAAGAACTGAAGAAACTTTTAGATGCCCAAATTATTCTCCCATTAAGATACTCTAGTTGGGTTGCAAATTTATTCCCTGTGAGTAAAAAGAACGGTGAAATAAGACTCTGTGTAGATTTCAGGAACCTTAATAAAGCATCCTTAAAAGATAATTATCCACTTCTAAATATGGATCATTCACTTCAAAAAGTGTCAGGTGTTAACAGGCTCTCTATGTTGGATGGATTTTCTGGTTATAACCAAATTTTGGTGAATTTATAAGACAGGGAGAAGACAACTTTTACCACACCTTGGGGTACATTCATGTATGCCCGGATGCCATTTGGCCTATCAAACGTAGGAGCAACGTTCCAGAGATCCACGGACTTGGCTTTTGTCGGGAAGGTAAATAAATTCATTGTTATTTATATTGATGCTTTAACTATTTTTTCTGAATCTGATCCTAAACATCTTAAGCATTTGAAGAAATTTTTTGAAAGATGCAGGGAGTTTGGAATTTCCTTGAATCCCAAAAAATCATTATTTGACATTAATGAAGGTAAATTGCTAGGTCATATTATTTCTAATATGGAGTAGTTATTGATCCCAAAAGGGTCTCTGTTATTCAATCGTTAATTACCTATAAATAAAAAGGAAATTCAAGCTTTCTTAGGTAAAATTAATTTTTTGAGAAGGTTTATACCAAATTATGCATAAATAGTGAAATATATAACATACATGCTTAAAAAGAACCAAAAAGTTAAATGGATTGTTTCTGCAAGATTTCCTTTTGACCAGATAAAGAAAGTCATCTCTGAAGCCCCAACCTTAGCCAGTCCAAACTATTTAGAACCTTTTAGCATGTTCTCTTTTGCCTCCAAAACTATCCTTGCAACTATCCTTTTACAAAAGAATGAGGATTACAATGATCAACCTATAGAATTATTTAGTAAGGTCATGAGAGATGTTGAAACAAGATATTATATTATTGAAAAACAAGACTATTCCCTAGTTCAAGCCCTCAAGTCTTTTAGAATGTATATTCTTCATTCAACTATCATTGCCTATGTTCCCAATAACACTGTCAAAACAATCCTCACACAGCTAGACACTGATGGTAGAAGGGGTAGATGGATAACTTGGATTCCTGAGTTTGATCTTACCATCAAAACTACCACGTTAGTGAAGGGGCAGGGTTTAGCCAAGTTGTTAGCTGAATCTAATTGAAAAGTCTTGGGCATAAACTCATTTTTTCAAGTTCTAGAACAGCAACCACAAGAACCTTCTTCGAATTTTGAAAGGGAGAATAAACAAGAACCTTCCTTGAATGCAGAAGGGAATAATCCAAAATAACCTTCCCAAAGATTATAAGGAAATAATACACAATAACCTTCTCCTTCAACTCAGAAAATCCCAATTCATATTGATGAGAAATTTGTTACATCAGATTGGTATGTAGACATTGTCCACTTTATGATTCATTTTGAATGTCCAGCTCAGTTTTAAAATAACCGATGCAAAACACTCAAGTTGAAATCTATCAATTACTTTATTATCAATGCCAATCTATACTGGAAGGTCCCTCTTAATATTTTATTACTTTGCATGACAAAATCAGAAGCTGAAGGAATCATTGATTAGTTTCATGCAGGAATTTGTGGAGGCCATTATGCTTGGAGAGCAACTGCATACAAGATATTGAGAGCAGGATTTTATTGGCCTACCTTGTTTTCACAAGTAGGATCAAAATTCAGATCCTGTGTTCCATGTCAGATGTTTGCTGGTAAGCAAAAATTGGCATCTCTTCCACTAGTTCCAGTAGTTGTTTCATAACCATTTCTTCAGTGGGGATTAGACTTTATAGGTGAAATTCATCCAACCTCCAGTAGTCAACACAGATGGATCTTGACTGCAACTGACTATTTCACCAAGTGGGTGGAAGCCATTCCAGTAAGAAATGCTACAGATTCTATTGTAACAAATTTCATTGAAGAGAATATTCTATCCATATTTGGTTGTCCACAACAAATAGTCACTGATAATTCCACATCATTCAGCAGCATAAAAATGATATAATTTTGTCAAAAATATCAACTTTTGCTACATCACTCAACTCCCTATTATCCACAAGGAAATGGTCTCGCTGAATCATCAAATAAGAGTTTAGTGAAAGTAATCAAGAAAACTTTAGAAGACCATAAGAAGAATTGGGACAACCACTTGATTTATGCAGTATGGGCAAACAAAATTTCCCCAAAAATATCAACAGGTAAATCCCCATTCCAATTAGTTTATGGCAAAGATCTTATTTTTCCTACAAATTTAGCTTTTCCTGTACTCAATTTTATACAAGAATCTACTGATGAACCTGATGATTTCTCTAGAAGGATTAATCAGATCATTAAGTTGAATGAAAATAGAGATGAGATACAGTGCAAACTAAATAAATACCAGAATAAAATGAAGAGCCTCTTTGAAAGAAAAGCAAGGGAAAGAGATTTTAGAGAAGGGGATTTAGTCCTAAGATGGGTTGCTAGGAGAGAAGATAAAGGTAAACATGGAAAGTTTGACAATTTATGGTTTGGGCCACTTAGTATTGCAGAGGTGAAAGGAAACAACACATTTGTTTTGCAGAATCTTGAAGGACAATTTTCAACACTGCCTGTCAATGACAGATTTTTGAAAAACTACATCCAGTATTGAAAAACATCTCACATCATCATTGTACATAATCATTTTCTTTATAATTTGAAGTCAGTGTGTTTTCTATAGTAAAGACTCCATAGCCCGAGGAGAAGGCACATGGAACTACATGTTCTCTGCATCCCACAGGGAGAAGCACTCCCCAGCTGGAGCCGATGTTGTAACATTATTTGTTTTTGATAAGTTAGCATGGTAGTTTAAAAAAATAAAAATATAAAATGCTAAGTTAGAACATGCATGAAAAACAAATTGAAAAAATGTTAGAAAAAATATATTTATTATATCCATGTTAGAAAAATGATAGGATAGTTTTCCCTAAATAACGTAGGCACATGAAAAAATGTTAGGGAAAGCATGAAATAAAAATATCAATGCTTTAGTGATCAAAATAATAATGAATGCCTGTTTAAATGCGCCAAAATTTCAAAAATGTAAAATTTAATTCATGTATGCTTAAACCTTCGAAAAATGGTTTTGTATATTCATTAATTAAATTAACCTACATGTGCGCATATTGATTTTATGGTAAAGTCGATAAACGATAAGCGGTAAAATCAAAAGAATTAAAGTGTTCGCAGATTTCGATGGTAGATCTTGAGCTGCCCTTAGATCTATGGCAGAGAATAAATTCGCACCCCCTCCGCCTGTTTCTTGTTAACGCGAGGGGGGGGGTGTGAAATCTAGTTTCAATGGCCACCCATTTTCGCGACATGGCAGCATGAGGTGATTTCGCACTTCGTTCACCTAAAACCAGAAACCAGAGGGTACCCCCCGTGAAATTCACCTCTGGTTTTCCATTCCCACTACCATTTTCCCGCACTGTAACCATCCATCCATCCATCATTCATGTCATTCCACGTCACCTATCTGCTATACGTTATCCCTAATCCTCCATCATACTCGTTAATCTTCCCGTTTGCCAATAAATTCACTCCAATTACCTATTAATCTTACCATTATCTAGTAAATCCGCTTGACTATTAGCCATGACCGTTGAACCTGAACCACAATCTATAAAATTTCCCATAGTATCCTGCTCAATACTTTACTTCTGCCTTCAATTCACCTTCATCCTCCATCATTGTTTAATAGTCAATTATATTTTGCGATTTCCCTTCATATTCCTGAAAACCCTACAATTGTTTCTGTAACCGAAAGCTGTAAATCCCTATACCATTTTATTACATTCAAGCATGGCACCTAAGGCCAAAACAAAGAAGCAAGCCACTTCAAAAGGTAAAGGTAAGAAAAGTACGATAGAAGAAATCTCAAATGTTGACAGTGTTGCACCAGAGGTCACACCAGAGGTCACTCATCCAATTGTTGAGGTTGTTCCTGAAGCCACCAAATTCGTTGCAGAATATGTTCCTGCAGCTCCACAAATCAATCTTGGCCTCACTCCCCTAGTCGACACATATTTCAAAATTATTGATTTCCACAGTGAATTTGAATTCTATGAGATACACCTATGGATCAAACATAAGCACCTGGATAAACAAGATCCTATCAGGTTTTGGGAGTCCACGAGACCTTTTTTTCATTCCCTCAAACTCACCCATTCCCAGATTTAATTGCCTGGTGTCAGAAGCAGTATGACCCAATAACGAGGTCAGTAGTAGCTCAGTATAGAAACATTCTGATAACCATATCACCTGAATCCATTAATAAAATTCTCATCATCCATCCTTTTGACTCCTTATCTCATTTTTCCCCTGCTACCCTCATGGATCTTTATTACACATTATCCTTTCCACAGAGAGCTCAGATATTCAAAATCTTTCTACCTGAGGATGCAGATTTACCCAAGATAAATCCCCCATATGCATCCTCCAGCTTCCCCATTGCTTCCAAACACTGTATTTCTCTCCTTTATTATCTTTTAGGATATCCCAATGATGAAACCGTTGATTAACTCATCCTAGGTTTCTTATCCATCTTCAGCCTTGACAAACTGCCGTGGTTTATGTACAATTACAATCATTTCTTGGCTGATGTTATACATGAACAATTCATGAATTTCACTGCTCAAGGAGCCTTTAATTATTATTTTATGATTATTCATATGATTTTGTTTCAGCAAGTAGATATGTTTTCCATTCACTTCAACAAATAGGACACGCAAGGAGTGAAACAATTAGTGATTCACTGGACAGAATTGGTCAGAGCATCTTCAACAACTACTTCTTTCTCAAAATTCATAGACTTTATTCATTCATCCAGTCAGGCAGTTCCTTACCAGTTCACCAGAGCCTATAATTGGAGAAGACATCAAGAGAATTAAACACCTCAGTGAACAAGAAAAGATAGGTGATTGGTATCTGTACAAGAATTACACAGAGATCAGAGTGTATGGTTGTGATCTTCCACCATACAAACTTCCGAAATATGTGCCTATGAGAATTTTCTCATTAGAGTACATAAGACAGATGTTAAATATGGATGAATTACATTTTAAATCAGGAAAGAGGAAAGCTTGGTTTAAAATCAAACAAAACATTGCACCATTTATTTGTAATACCAGAGCAGCTTGTGTTGATGCAGATGCACTATTAAAGAATATGAGTTTTCAGTCAATTTTTACTTGGTCATATGAACCTCATGGCATTATTTCTACTCTGAGAGTTGAATCCAAGACAACTTCTTACACTCACACCTCTAGAGCAGAAATTGAAAATTACATGAATCAGGATGAATGGGTAGAAGGTAGTTTACAAGAAGCAGAGGAACAGGTCATTTCTACTTCAAATGTACAGACACCGGTGCCTAATAGAAAATAGAAAAAGAGGGTCAGCGAAGAGACACCACATTCCAAGGAGCTTATGAAAAAAATCATCTTACAGCATAAGAAACCAAGGCTTGATTCTTCCTTGCTTTCAGAGGATAAACAACCAGATATCATAGATTTGGGAGAAACTGAAGTCTCGACTTACACAAATATTCCTCAGACTTCTTCATAAACATCTCCTACAAGAGAGCCCCTAGAGATCATCCAACATGAAGATGCCAAATTTTCAGAAGAGCAGAATATCTTCTCCAAATTTTTAGAAATCAAACAAAAGAATGAACACTGAAGTCATATGTTTACAGCCAGTTTTGGAAACAGACATCTACTTCACAACACAGGCTTATCACTACTTTTGATAGTGAGAAGGGCAGAATGAAAATGGCCTTCCTGCAAGCAACAGTGCCATTTTTGAAAAATCATGCTGACTACAAGAAGATTGTCCTCTCATTTGATGCAAGACACATACATCCAATTGACCAGATGGATATGCATAGGCTGCCAGGAGAAATGTTATTCTCAACCATGACTACAATAGCTATGTATCTTTCAAAATCAAAAGTAGCACTATCAAATATGTAATCCCAGTTGAAGATTGAGAAACTCTCTTGTTTGGCTAAAGAAAACAGGATGAAGACATTGGAAGAAATGGTAGTAAAAGTAGGATATGATCCTGCTAACTGCAAAGCAGCTGAAGAAATCATCAAGAAGAAAAATACAGAAATTGCTTGCTTGTGAAAGAAACTTAAGTTGCCTTCAACTAAAGACCCAAAAACTAAAGATATGGCACAAAATGAATCTGAAAAAGAGGAAATTCTTAAGCTAATCATTGACCAAAATTTGCAGATCAGAAAAATGGAAGAACAGATTGAAGAACTGCTGAAAGATAAATCAACACTCCAGGTGATTGCAGATCCTATTCAAACAGCTCAAACATCTTCTGTAGGTGCAGAAACCTCAGGAAGCTTGGACATAACTGAACCAACACAACTTGCTCAAGAATTAGTCACTCAGAAGCAAGCACATGAAAAATTAAGTCACAAGTTTCAACTACTTTAGTCTCAAAATATTAAAAATGATACTTTGTATATATAAGAAACGCATAAGACACATCAGTTGGGCCTTAGAATTAAAGAATTGGAAAGTGAAACTCTAATGGCATAACCTTTAGGAGAAGCTAAGCTGATTATCTGAGAAAATATCAGTGACTCCATTACTGAAATTTTTCCATCCATTCAGATCATCTTCGAGCAGCAGGAACTCATCAATAGATTCAAAACAACAATTCAGGAAGGGAAGGATCAACTCCAAGAGAAACCAAGTGAAGCTTTAGATATGATTAAAGTTCTTAATTCAAAGAACAAGGAAGAGTTGGAAGAAATCAATATCTTAGACATGACTGCACCTATTCTAGAGATAAATAAAGTTTTGCAGAAGAGGAACTTGATCAACCAGTTGCAAACCAAGTGTGAAGCCTTAAATGTCATTGTCAAAAGGCTTCATACTAAATTTAATGTTTTAAATCAAAAAGGTCTGCCAGGTTTAGTTGGATTAGATGATAAGTTGGTTAACTTAGAATATTATTGCAAAAAGTTGTATACAATTGCAATAGATAAAACAAAGTTTGCAAGTATTAAAGGCCACATCACATGCAAAGCTCTTCTTGAAGCTTTACAGTTTGACTTGCTTATTCAGCATCAAATCAAACTTCTGTTCATCGAAAAAACAACTTTTGATAGATTTACTGAAGTGGATGAAGTTTTCAGGAAAATGATGAATTGTGAAATTCTGAGTGAAGAACAGTGGAATAATTTTTGTGAAACTATCCAGTGAAAATTAATTTTACAGCATGCCACCACACCCAATTTTGTAGAGCCAAGTCAGCAACAACTTCCAACAAAAAAGGACAAGTCAGAAACAATTTTCATCAAAAGAGGTCGAATAATCAATGACCTCCAGAATAACAAAGACACTTCATCAATCTGTCTCCCTTTTTATTCTCAATATTCTATTATTGTAAGATTAGTTAATATATTTCCAAAGTTTTGTAAGTTAGTATAAATAACTCTCTACACGATTTATTAAGTGTTGCACCCTTGTATAAGGATATTTTGTAAACAAAATTTTTACTAAGTTTTGTTGATCATCAATAATACAAAGTAGGATTCTGAACTCATCTCGTACAACTCTGTCTTCCTTGTGAGTTTTCTAGTTTTATGTCATTATGTTTCTTCATATGTTTGATTATCATCAAAATAAATAGGTGAGGTTTATTTTGTTTCAACGACTTTATAATTCCTCCTAAAGTTAGAATTATTATAAAGAATGATTTGCTTGACAATCTGTTAATGTAAATCCCTTTCATTAATAAATTGTCAGTATTTTGGTGATGTTAAATATAATTTGTTGAACTTTTAAACACTGTTTAAAATTTTTACAACTTATGGTTTATTAAATAGTTCAATTTGAATGTTTAATAATCATATCTTCTTATTCTACTTAATTGAAATCATGAAAGCCTAATTATTGTATGAGATGAACAAGGAGTCCTCTCTTTAAATTATTGATATTATTAGTAAGATTTAAAACCTTAACTGTTTGATTAAAATCAATCTTATGCATTGGTCCTCCAAAATATTTCAAAAACACAAACAAAAATTTTAGATGCTTTGGCATGATTATTGACCAAAATCATCTGAAAGGATAATAGGTCCCACGTGCTTACTGGGATGCCATGTGGCATGCTGTGGGCCCCACTTTCCTTTCCTTAAGAAAACTTCAAATTTCTCTAACTTTCTTATACGAGCTCGGATTGACGCGTCATTTGCACCATTGGGATTAGGACAACAAACTCTTCAAATTGAACTTGGTTCAAGAGTGATCCAAATTTTTTTATTTTTGAGCTTTCATCAGCCCTCTTTTTCCTGTGTGTGTCTCTGGAGCCACCTAGATCATTCCTCTCCATTGAGGAGATTTTGGTCCTCCAACAGTATCAACAATAATATGAAACTTCTATGTACAATGTCTGCACCATAAGTGTCCTGGAAATGGTCACCCTTCCTTCTCCTTCACCTTTTTCCTTCGGAGCCATATGTGATGAACCGACACTTTCATCCTCTGTAAACATGTAGTACAATCTCTCGCAAATTACATGCTCAGATATGACCAAATATGACCCAAGAATTCCATACTTTCCACGAGTTTAAATACTCGGTGGTCAAGTTTACATCAAATACCCCAGCTATCATTGCAAGACCAAAAACATCATCATCACATTTCGAAGTGATGGAAAACACCTCATCACTTTTACATGAAATAAATACATCACACGATTTATAAAACAAGGCCAAAATATCATTGTTTCTTAACAAGAAATGGAAAAACACATCATCACTTTTACAGTTAAAAATGCAACATATGATTTACAAACACGGCCATGACAAGCTAACATATCTAGAAAAAAAATCTAGAAAAACCATCTCTCACTTATCAAAGTGAATGAATCATCTCCCTGTAGTATGTTTGCTTGTCAAAAAATCGTTTTAGCTGGTTCATGCACCGACACTTCATCCTTAGGGTGTTGCTCTAGATGGAGCCTTGGGCACATGGCTCTTTGATGACCAATTTGGTTGCAATGGCTGAAAAATTTCTTCTTCCTCTAGACTTGCTTAACCAATTTCTTTTTCTGTCATGGATAAATATTTCCACGCCTCATCCTCCTTTGTGCTACCATTTTTTTCCAGCACTCAGAAATAACATGGTTATGTAAACCAAAAAAATGAAAATTTTTCTTATGCCATGATTTACGACCATGATTATCAACATTCTTATAATTGAAATGAACTCTGGAATAATGAGACTTATTATACCTTCCCTGGTGGTCTCTGGTGCGATCATGGTGATTAGAGCTTACCTCAGCTTTTTCATTGCAACATGCACTTCCATGGGATGATGGCGAAGTATTCCCATCAATCCTCTTCTTTAGTGAGTTCAACAATTTATGTTTGCCTTTGATGTCCTTCGAACATCCTCCTTCAGTGTAACCCAAACCTGTGTAGCAAGGTCTCTGCACAACCTCCAATGGCTGGGTTATGCCTTGGCCATGAATGCCAAGTCCTCCTCCTTTGTACCCAATCTTGGTAAGGAGTCTCATGTTGGAACTTGTAATGGGTATCTCCACACTTCAAACAAGAATGATATTAGGTGAAGCTGAAACTGAAGAGAAATCAACACGGTTTACCTCAGCTGTCGATTTTGAAACATGTGAAGAGGGCTTCTCTAATCCTTCGTTGTGTTTCACTTCCTCCAAGGCCTCTGTCATGATTTGTAGCTGAAGCTGCATTCACTGCTTCTCCTCCTCTTCCTGTAGGAGTTCCTTCGATGCATCATGATCTTCTTGAAGACTTTCATTTTTGCGCATCAATTTTTCCAATGCCTCTGTCGTGGCTTGCAACTGAAGTTGCAATCGATGTTTGTCCACCTTCTCCTCTTGTAGGAGCACTTTCAACTCAGCGATGTCTGCTGCTTGTTTCTCATATGCTTCATACAACATGTCTTCTTTCTCAGACACCCTCATCATGGTCTTGTACATGTCCATGAAATTCTGCATTGATCAACTCAACGAACATTCAATGGTTCATGCCTGCAATCCAAATCAACAAGAGATTTCTTTGATACCACTTGATCCGGGTAAATTCCTGATACCCTTTAACCAAGACATTTTACTTCGGCTGATGTGTTATAATTGCATCAAAGCATTAATGAACATAAAAGAACG
Source organism: Pinus albicaulis (assembly GCA_034641835.2). NCBI lineage: Eukaryota > Viridiplantae > Streptophyta > Pinopsida > Pinales > Pinaceae > Pinus > Pinus albicaulis. The sequence continues at coordinate 1,097,268,080 of CM076578.1, forward strand.
TATCTTCATGCTGGAAAGAAGATAAACATAACAAGCATTAGCAACACAAGAGATTGATAATAGAGTTCTTCTAGGAGGGACTACGTCTCTGGGCCTCGGTGTCAATATGGTGTAGGTCGTTGCATTAAGTGTTGGAAAGAGTGATGATGTACATGGATGGTATTTTCTCTATCATACAAGAAAAAATCCCTCACACAGGAGTGGTTGGACCTTTGCTCGAGATGTTCCGCTACAAAAACTCTCATCCACAAAAAGGACTCCTATCAGCATGACAATTTCACCTATATGATGACTATGAGTATCCCACCAAACATGGCAACAAAAAGGATCTCAATCAAACATTCATTGTGACAATAATTTTCCCACCAACAAGGAATCAAAGGATCTCAAACAACATAAAACAAATCCATGATAGAAATTACATCTCACATCAAGAAAAAAACAATATCCCTCATCAAAAATCAATAGGGATCCATACAACACAATGCATCTTATGGAAAAAAGAAGTACATGATCACACTGCATATACCTCACATCCTGGAGCTATCTAAAAACAAGGATGATAAATTTTTGGATCTAGCTTGTACCATCAATCTCGTGGTGTCGAATATCCTGAAAACGAATGCTCACACATAACATGCTGACACCTGCAACTTCACTTTAAAAAGTGGCCAAAAAACATAAGGCTCAGATGGAAAATATGACTACACCGTTGAACTCGTGTTTCTGAATTCTAACAAAGTGAAAATCTGTGCCTTAGGGAATCTTTTAGATCCCCCCTAGATTCCTCAAATATGCTGATCCATAGGGAATATAGAAATGTGCAACTCAAAACAGGAATCTGATCTCACCATTGAGATCCTTGTGAAACTTCGAGAAAAATGAATATAAGGTTGAACTCATTCTGACACTGGCGAATTTCGACCTCCAAGGAATCTGAAATATTCCGTCAATATTCTTAAAGATTCTCCTCCACAGGGAATCTACAAAAATGATGCTCAAAAGGAGAATTTGACCTCGCCATTATGTTCCCTGTGAAATTCTGGTTAAAATGCATATAAAGTTTAATACATTCTGAAATTTTTACCTCCCTGGGATCAAAATATTCGCTTGGCATCAAACAAATTATGTCTTGAAAATCATGCCATATGCTGTGTCAACCTCCCTCAAACTGCGTGCCCATCCTTGCTGCCTCTACCTTCTCTTTGCTCACGGCTCCATTGGCCTCGCTCTGCCCTCATCTCTCATGTATTCTCCATCATTCTCCATGGTTTCTTGAAACCATTTGAATGGAATTTTATAATAAAGTGTGAGAATGAATCAAACAAAATGTGAGGTTGGCACATTGGTTGGCAAATTGGTTGGCATAATCAGTTTAAGATAGTTGTTTTTGGGAGGTTTGGAGTTCAAATCCCATTGAGTCCAAATATTGTTTTAAAACCCAATTTTAGTTTTAATATAGTTTTTCAAACTATATAATATATGGAATGCGTATCTCCATATTGTAACATATCCCAAAAACAAAAATGGAGGTTTTGTTTAATATGGAAGTTAACCATATTTAATATATAGTTATTTTTTTAGTTTTTATGTGGGAAATTAAATATCATTTTGTTTTTTCTTTTCTGCAGGGGCAAGGGGCCAATGGTGGAGCACCATGTGTCAACAGCTGAGGGGCTTTCCATGTGGGTCCCACGTGCTTACTAGGATTCCATGTGGAATGATGTGGGCCCCACTTCCCTTGCCTTAACAAAACTTCAAACTTCTCTAACTTTCTTATACGAGCTCAGATTGACGCATCGTTCACACTGTTACGATTAGGGCGACGAACTCTTCAACATGAACCTGGTTCGATAGCAATCCAAGCGATTTGATTTTTGAGCTTTCATCAGCCCTCTTTGTCTTGTGTGTGTCTCTGGAGCCACCTAGATCACCAACTACCGAAATCTATCAATAAAAGATAACAATGAGGATCCAAGAAATATCAATATCCCAGAATCTGAGGGGGAGCGCACAGTTGTAGGGCCCTTGTTAGGAATGGTGGATGTAACTAAGCCTTTAAAACTAAATGAAGTCAACATTGGGATGAAGGAACATCCCAAGTTGGCCAAAATAGGAGATTATTGGGATGATGACACAGTGGGAAAGGTTGTGGAGCTATTGACAGAATATCAGGACCTGTTTCCCATGATGTTTTCTAAGCTCAAAGGAATTGTTGGAGATTTGGGAGTTATGAAAATCACTCTAAAACCATATTCGTGCCCTGTCAAGAAGGGACCATACCAGTTAAATAAAAAATATAAGTAGAAAGTGGAGGAACAATTGGAGAAAATGGTTGCCACAGGAATCATTGAGCGTGTGGAATAGTCTGATTGGGTGAGCTTGATGGTTTTTCAGGAAAAGAAGTCTAAGGGACAAATAAGGATTTGTGTGGACCTGCACAAACTGAATGATGCATTCGTACATGACCCATTCCCTACTCCATTTTCATATGAGATATTAGACAATGTGGGAGGACAAGAGGCTTAATCTTTCACTGATGGATTTTCAGGGTATCATCAGATTAGGATTGTGCCAGAAGACTGAAGTAAGACCACTTTTGCAACAGAATGGGGATCCTTCCAATACACAGTCATGAATTTTAGGTTGAAGAATGCACCTACTATATGCTCATGCGTAGTAGTAGTTGTATTCAAGGAGTTCATGCATAACTGTTTGGAAGTGTACTTTGATGATTGGACTGTGTTTGGGTTGTTAAAGAAGCATGTTTCCAACCTGCGCATGATGCTCAACACTTACATGAAGCATCAAATCTCTCTTAACTTGAAGAATTATATATTCTGTGTTCCTTTTGGAATCTTGTTGGGGCATATTGTTTGTCAACAAGGGTTGATGGTAGATCTAGCCAAGATTGCATTTATTATCAACTTGGAGGTCCCTACCAATGAGAAACATCTGTGCTCTATTCTAGGACACACAGGATATTATAGAAAACTCATTCAGGGCTATACTCTGATCACTGCACCCATTTAGAAATTGCTGAAAAAATATGTGTCCTTTTTTTGGGATGAGGAATGCTAAAAGAGCTTTAAGTTGCTGAAAGAAAAGATGGTTACTGCACCTATTTTAATATTCCCTAACTTGTCCAAGGTCTTCCATGTGCATGTTGATGCATCCGACATTGCACTTGGGACTGTCTTAGCACAGCCAGGAGAAGGAGATATTGATAACCCCGTTGATTTTTCAAGTAAGAAGCTCTCTAGTGCAGAGCGCAACTATTCAACTACAAAGAAGGAAGGTTTAGCTATGGTCTACGCTATGCAGAAATATAGGCATTATCTGTTAGGAGGGCAATTCAAGATGTTCACCAATCACTCTACTTTAAAGTACCTGGTCAACAAGTCTATGTTGGGGGGGAATATTTGTAGATGGTTGTTGCTATTTCAAGAATATGATTTTGAAATCATTGTTAAGCTTGGTAGATTGAATGCTAGACCTGATCACTTATCATGCATTGAGAATGGGGAGGAAACAACCAGTCTGGAGGAGGGACTACCTGATGCGCAACTATTTCCTATAAAAGTGGTTGATGAACACTTTTCATATATCATTCACTTCCTTACTACTGGTAGTGTGCCTGATGAATACTCAGTGTAACAAAAGAAGGAGTTGGTTTCATGTGCAGTTGAATTTACACTGATTTCTGGCCAACTGTACAATTTAGGAGAGGATAAATTTTTAAGACGGTATGTTTTAGAATATGAAAGACAAGATATCTTGGTTGAATCTCATGGGGGAGTGGCAAGAGGCCACTATGCATGGAAAGCTATTGCGCATAAGGTATTGCGTGATGGGTTATGGTGGCCCACATTGCACAATGATGCACATGCATATTGTCGAGCTTGTGATGCATGCCAAAGAACATGGAAGCCATCGCACAAAGTTGAAATTCCATTGCAACCACAGATGGCCCTGTAGGCTTTTGATAAATGGGCCATAGACTTTGTTGGATGTATTAATCCTCTTGGGAAAAAGACTAGCGCGTGCTCCATTATCACTTTAACAGATTACGTAACTAGATGGGAAGAAGCCAAGCTAGTAAAATATTTTATTGCAGACACTTTTGTGGAGTTTATTGTTGAAAATATCTTGACTAGATTTGGGTGCCCAACGATATTTATGAGTGATCAGGGTACGCATTTTGTTAATGAGACCATTGAAGCTCTGACAAATGAATTCCATATACATCACTAGAAGAGTACTCCCTATCACCCTCAAGAAAATGGTGCGGTGGAAGCCTTTAACAAAATCCTAGAGAATGCGCTCACAAATATTTGCAATGTAAACCAGAATGATTGGGACGTGTGCATCCCTTCTGTTTTATGGGCTTATAACACTACATGCAATAGGTTGACTGGTAAAACACCACTCAGGATGGTTTATGGCCAAGAAGCAATCATGCCAATGGAATACATCGTCTCAAGCCCGTGCATCACAACACTAACTAATATGGTTGAACTAAACATTATGGAGGAACATCTATCACAATTGGTTGCATTAGAGGAGGATTGGTTTATTTCTAACTTTTATTAGCAAGTACAGAAGACGCGCGAAAAGGATTGGCATGATAGGTACATCCAACAAAAGGCATTCAAAGAGGAATATCTAGTTTTATTATACAAAAGTCAATTTTTGCACAACCCAGGGAAATTTAGGAAGCATTGGTTGGGGCCATATATTGTGAAAGAGATCACTAATGGAGGTGTGGTGCGCTTGGCCATGTTGCGCGGTGAGAGTCTTACTGGGTACATCAACGGAAGCTAACTGAAGCCGTATAGGGATAACCCTGTGCCTACCAAATGACTATATGATTGGAGAAAAAAAATCCAATTGTCTGTGTGCTGCACAGAGGACATACGTAGGCAGGTGTGACATAAGCACAAAGGTAGTGCGCGGTGGGAAAAAATTGCCGTTGGAATTGTTAGCACTGCAAATTTTCAAATATTTTCAAAGTCTGATCATCGTTCTCCAAGGAATCAATCTGCCTTTTCAGTTTGGTTTTAAGATGAAAGTGTTGCTATCAAAGTGTAGTGGTGAGAAAATTTCATTTCTACCTTCATTCATTTCATTTTCTCTCTTTTACCTTTCATTTTTATAAAAACCAAAAGTCCAACAGTTTATTTCTTTCGAAACCCCTTTTTAACTATTAAAATCCATTTTTTATAGTTAAAAAGCAGCTCTACCTGCACCACAACAAAAATTTGTAATATCATATATTATATGATATAACTTACCGCACTTAATCATGGTGGACCCCTTACCCTTTCATCCCAATTGGATTTTCACAATTTTAACATTTACCTCCTGTTCCTTATAACAAAACTTCCGATGTGCGATTTGCGGTATTAAAGTGATACCTTTCCTTGCCACATCAAATCTTGTCTCATCGCACATCGCACTTCGCAAGTTTTAAAATTTACCTCCTGTTCCTCGTAAAAAAACTGTCGATTTGCGATTTGCGGTATTAAATGGGCCCCATCTCCGTCCTGCCACGTCACCCTCTGTTCATCGCACATCACACTTCGCAAGTTTTAACATTTACCTCTCGTTCCTTATAACAAAACTTCTAATATGTGATTTGTGGTATTAAATGGGCCCCACCGTCTATCATGCCACATCACCTTCGTTCTCATCGCACATTTCACTTCGCAAGTTTTAACACTTAAATCCCATGTCTCATAATAAAACTTCTGATTTGCGATTAGCCCCACCTCTTTACCACATCATCACCCCCATCGCAAATCGCGTTCCCTCCCACTTGTGTCTTATGTTTAAACATTCTGACTCTGATTTGTGATTATGATATATGTATAAAGGGTTTTTCTCCTCCCATTCATCTAATAATTTCTCCCGCTAATAAAATGAAACTCCACTATCTCTTTTAATCCACCTTCATTCCTATCATGCCAAAGAAGAAACCAAAGGAAAGGAATAGCAACAGAGTTTTCTGAAACAGATTTCTATCATTACTCTCAGCACCAGGACGTTTCCGCGAGGCACTAGGCAGCATTCAAGGAAAAACCACATGTTACTTTCACTATTATTTACTCTTTTTGTGGATTTGGTTGCACCAAAACAGAGGAGGAGTCTTCCTATATACTACCACATCATACAACCACTTCAAATTGTTAGCCTTGATGGTGTTTATTTTGATTATGTCATAGAAATTTGTATTAAAGTTTTGGATAAGTCTCATCTCTTGAACGAGATGGTAATAACTTTTAGGAACATATTTACACCTTTTGTGGGGATGGAAGTTTTATATTTTTGTATATATGTGACAAACTACTATGAAGTAAGGGTTTGTGGTTTTAGAATCTTGACTCGTATGATCCGTACTCTTTTTAGTGAATGAAATGGACAGAAACTTCTAAGGAATTATTACAAATCTGGTGTGTGTATTGTCAATTTCCACTTGTGTTTCCATATCTTATTATCTTCATTTGCAGTTTGCAATTCCTCATGTTGTTATGAGTTTTTATCAGTCTCTTGACATGTTCATGTGTTTTATCAATTTTTGTTAGTCTCACACAATGAGCCTTCTTGGTAAAATATATATAATAACCGTGGGAAGGGCATCACTCATGATAGTTATCTTTTATAATATTTCAGTGAGAATATTGTAAGACTAGAAATAGCTTTCTCTGGATGAAATATTGTTGAACTGCTACTTGTGTTAATTTCTACTAAATTCAGTAGAGTTATGCTTTGCAGACCTATTGTTTCTTCTATCATTTTAGATTTTCTTCTCCTCATAGGCTACAAACTCACTCTTTGCTACCACATCAGGCTCCAATACCCTCATTAGTAGAACTGTGGATTTGACTAAAATCTATTTTTAGTGGATGAGAGTTTAAACCACCTACCAACATCATAAAACAAATCATTAAAATTTTCTTAGAGTTTAGGATGCCTCTATTCAAGCACTTGAAGCAGTCCAAGTGTTGATTCCAACACCAACATCTTTTGGTGCATATGCCGGGAGACAATGGCCTTGAAACGAAGTATTCTCTTGACGTCTCTTGTTTTGAATTGCTAAATGTATATTCTTAATGGTGAATAAAAATTGATGACTTGAAGAAGACTACAAATTAGTTCACCTGGCGACTCCACAGAGAGGAAAAGGGGTTTCAAAACCTCCAACTACAAGGAGAAATTAGAGATAACCTATTGTGACCCCAGTTGCAGACCCAGAGAAGATCATTAAAGATGCAAAAGGAAAATAGAGATCAGTTGAGGCCACATCTCAATCAGTGAAGAAGGTACACAAAAAATACATTCCAAATCAAAAGGTACTTTCATCTACTTTAGAATCAAAAGAAGTTTCAGTTTCAAAAGATCTTGCTGAAAAATCTAAAATTGAAACTGCTTCCCTAGAAGATAAAGTAGATGCTGTTAACCTAAGCTCAACTGAAGGTTCTCCTCATTCCTCAATTGATAAATCTGAAGTAATTACTATTTCAGTAAAAGAGGAAAAATCCAAGTTATTAAGTGTCAATAAGGAAACATAAGATTTTTGCTAAATGAAGGGGATTTAGAGCAAGTATTGGCAATTGTACCTTTTCTTGATAGGGATGTTTTGACTGAAGAATATTTTAAGACCATTTTAAATTTCCTCCAAACTCATCCTGAATATGAGTCCTTCATCACTCCTCAGCAAGAATATTTTCCTTTATCTAGAAATCTAGCTATTGGGTCATCCTCTTCTCATCCACTAGAAGAGAGTGTTCCTGGAGGCCTCACATTCAACCTATATGACTTCCTAGCTCAAAAAAATAAATTTGAATTAACCTCATCCCCTTAAGAGACAAATTTTGAATCTGATTCTTTTGTAGAAGGAGAAGTCAACACATCCTCTGTTCATCTCTTTTAGAATCCACTATTTTCAGTCCCCAAGCCTGACGAATCAGCTCAAGATTCCCAATTTTCTGCTGTCCTAAATCAGCTTAAGAATCTACAAATTTTAATTCCTATTTCCCAAACATCTACATCAATCGGTCATCCATCAACTGTAAATCAACAAAATATGGCTCAGCCTACCCTTACAAGGATGCAGCTGATAGTGCTTGCAAGATATGCTCCACTTGCTCTTCCTCAACCTTTGAATCCACTCCCTCAATGGGATTACTTGAAATATCTTCCAAAATACACTGGGGAGGGAGAAGGAGTTTATGCTGAGGAAAATTTAGTGGCTTTCTATAGTTATGCTAACAACCAGAATTTTGAACATGAAGATGTTTGGTCAAGACTCTTTGTTCAGAGCTTGGATGCTGAAGATCGTAAATGGTTTAGAAGTCTGCCTCCAAACTCAATAATAGGAATTAATGAATTGGAGGAAATATTTGTAAAGAAATGGGGTGATAGGAAAGACTATGTGTACTACCTTACATAATTTGAAACTCTGAAGAAGAAACCAGATGAGTCATTGGTTGATTTTACCAAGAGGTTTAATAAGATTTATTAGAAAATTCCGGAAGAAATTAAGCCTCTTGAGACTAAAACTATGATAACTTTTGCAAATTCTCTATATTCCGAGTTCGCTTTATGGTTAAGGGATTAGAAAGCACATATATTAATGAATATGCAAGAGGTTGCAATTGGAGTGCAGTCTAATCTCACGGCTTCTAATAAATTGAAAATGGAGGAAGAAAAGGCAGCAAAAGACAAAAGGAAGATGAAAGAAGAAAAACCTTCTTCTTCTAAATCTCTTACAACAAAAGAAAAGATCGATCAAATGTCCAATTTGATCAAGGAACTTGCCTCGAATATGACAAAATTAGAGCTAGAAAACAAACCAGCTGCTAGAGCTAATTAGAATGAGGCAAATGGAAATCAAGCTCCCTTCAAGAGGCCTTTTCAACCTCAACAAATCTTACACCGCCCAAGAAGGAATACTGATGATCAAAATGTTCATCCTCCTTTGAATAATTTTGCTTAAGAAGAGTACCAAGAACGTGAGGAAGAAAATGAAGAAATAAATCTTGTAGGAGAAACCTCACAATCAAATTGTCTTACTTTGCAAGGAAATGAAGACTAGTCAAGGATTTACTTGTTTTCAGATGATGAGAATGTCCAAATTTATGCAAAAAATGATAAAAAATAGCAAGAATCTCAAAATAGAAACTATCCTTTGAGGTCTAAAGGCCATGTTCAACAACCTCAACAAAAATTAGATTCAGAGAAACAAGCTGCCAAACAGAAGGCCAAAGTCAATGAGGTTCCTCCACTCCAAAATTCTGCCCCAATTGTCAAAATTACTGCAGAAAATAAGGAATTAGTTCCAATTTATTTCAGTTTCAAATCTAAATTGAATAAAATCAAAATTCTGGTCCCACTTTTGGAATTTTTGAAAAATCCAGCATATAAAGAGTCTTTTTAAAGTCTGCTTCAGCCATCTCTCGCCCCCGACTCTGTCAATCTTAACGATGAAAATCCCACTATTTATCTAGGTTGTCATGTCCAAGATCAAAATGATGACAACTCACCACCTTTCTATCTGTCACTCAATATAGATGACAAATTGCTGCATAATTGTCTGTTAGATTATGGGGCTTCTCACAATCTCATGCCAAAGAAAGTGATGGATGAATTGGGATTAGAGATCACCATGGAATACGATGACCTCTATACCTTTGATTCCAAAAATTTCAAGTGTCTTGGATTAATTAAGGACTTGGTTGTTTCTCTTACCCAACTACCTATGAAAAGCTTAGTGATGGACATTGTAGTTGCGGACATTCCTTCTAGATTTGGGATGCTACTTTCTAGATCTTGGTCTAAAAAATTGGGAGGTACCCTTCAGATGGACATGTCATATGCCACCATCCCAGTGTTTGGAGGGGACTTTAGAAGGCTGTATAGGGAAACCAAAATGGCCTACATCATTATTGATCAGCATAATCCTTCAAACCATCCTATATATGTTGAAGAAAAGGAATTGGGGTCATCAATACTACACCTTGCTATTGATGATAACAATTTCCAGCCTGAAATAAGTGAAAAACATCACTTTCAAGGTACAAATGAGTAACATTTAGAGGGAGAACAGATCTGGAAACTATACTTTGATGGAGCCTCACCAAAAGACGGATCAGGAGCCGGTGTAGTCCTCTTTTATCCCACTCAGCAAAGGATAACTATATCATATAAACTTCAATTTTATACCACTAACAACATTGAATATGAGGTGCTTGCGATGGGTATGAAGGCAGCGAAATATTTGGGAGAAGAGCAGCTAATTTATTTTGGTGATTCAGAGTTGGTGATAAAGCAAGTGAGAAACAACTACCAAGTGAAAAATTCCAAGTTGAAAAATTATATAAATGAAGTTTGGGACTTTATTGAACATTAATTTTCAAAATTTAATATAAATTTTGTCACTAGAAAGGAAAATCAAATGGCTAATTCATTAGCTATTGCTGCTAGTAATTTCAAAGTTCCTCTAGATGTCAAGGGAGCCTATGATTTTCAAATAAAAAACATGCCTTCAATTCTTGATAACATCAAATACTAGCAAGTATTTGAGGATGACAAGGAAATTCATAAATTTTTAGAATGTGTTGAAGATTTTGCAGACATACAAATTGATGATGAGCAAGACATTGTTGAAATTCAAAATAGCAAACCATTTAAGAAAACGATGGTTGGGAAGAACATTATAGATCTGAAAACTAACTATATTCCTAAAGGTTTAGTTCCTTTAGAAAATTTGTTCGATAATAATGATGTTTTTCTCAATCCTGAAATTAAAGTTGATGGATAGAGTACAATAGAATGTAACATTGGCACAAAAGATCAACCAAAATTAGTCAAAGTGTCCAAATTCCTTTCTCTTGAAATTAGAACAAAATATATCAAGCTGCTGAAAGAATTTTCTGATATTTTTGAATGGTCTTATAGTGAGCTGAAAACTTATGATAGAAGCATAATGGAGCACAATATTCCTTTGAAAACAAATGCAAAGCCTACAGCACAAAAAATTAGAAATATCAATCCCATGCTGCTCCCAATCATTGAGAAAGAAATCAGAATATTATGGGAAGAAAAGATAATTTTTCCTTTGATATTTTCTAACTGGGTAGCTAATATAGTCCCGGTTTGGAAAAAGAATAGAGAGATAAGAATTTGTGTCGATTTTCGCAACCTGAACTGGTGTTCATTGAAAGATGACTATCCACCGCCCAAGATGGATTATATTCTGTAGAAGGTTGTAGGATCCAAAAGATTATAAAATTATGATTGATGTATTTTCAGGCTATAATCATATTTCAGTTGACAAGAAAGATAGAGAAAAGACAACATTTACCACACCCTGGGGTACATTCATGTACAAGAAAATGCCATTTGGTCTGATGAATGCAGGCGCAAATTTCCAGCGGGCAATGGATATTACCTTTGCAGGAGAAAAAGACAGGTTTGTAGTCATATATTTGGATGACATCACAGTCTATTCAAAATCTAATGAAGACCACTTGAAACATTTGAAACAAGTTTTTGACAAATGCAGAAAGTTTGGTTTGTCCTTGAACCCAAAAACGTCATCCTTTGCTGTCCAAGAAGGGAAATTGTTGGGACATATTGTAACAGAAAGTGGAATGTGTATTGATCTGGGAAGAGTACAAGCTATTCAGAAGATTGGTTTGCCAAGGAATAAAAAAGAATTGCATTCATTTTTAGGAAAAATCAATTTTCTGAGGCGTTTTTTTCCTAACTTTGCAGAGCTGATCAAACACATAAATGTCTTGCTGAAAAAAAAAGATGTAGAATTTAAATGGCAAGATGGAGCAAAGAATTCATTTTCAACAATCAAGTTTTCCTTGACTAAAGCTCCATTTTTGATTAGTCTCGATTCCGAAAAAATATTTTCTAATTTTTTCATATGCTTAGAAGAAACAATTGCAGTTGTCTTGTTACAAAAGAACAAAGAAGGTTTAGAGCAACCTATTTCATTTTTCAGTCGTGCTTTAAGGGATGATGAATTAAAGTACAACTTGACTGAAAAACAAGCATATGCACTATTTAAGGCTTTGAAGTCTTTTCGAGTTTATGTGCTGCATTAAAAAATAATTTCTTTTGTGCCCGATATCACAGTTAAAGATGTTTTACTGCAGCCAGATACAGATGGCAGAAGGGGACGATGGCTAACAAAAATTCTAGAATTTGATATTGAGATCAAACCAACTAAATTGATAAAAGGTCAAGGCTTGGCTCGCTTGATGGCTAAATCTAACTGCAAGGCTTTAAATCTGAACGTAGAGGTAGCTGAAGGAGAAGATGGAGAAGGTATTTCTAATTATCCTGAAATATTTCATTCAGATTGGTACTAGGATATAGTATAATTTTTGTTAAATTTAAATTGTCCCCCTGAAATAGAGAAGTCAAAGAGAAGAGCTTTCAAATTGAGCATTGTTAAGTATTTCATATTAGAAGACCATATTTATTGGAAGGACCCTGTTGGAGTCTTATTAAGATGTGTAGATGAAGTTGAATCCCAAGAGATTATGACAGACATACATGCAGGAGTGTGTGGAGCGCATTTGTATAAGAAATCCACTGCAAACAAAATCTTAAGAGCTAGCTATTATTGGCCAAATCTTTTCTCTGATGTTTTAGCCAAAGTCAGGAGTTGTGTTGAATGTCATAAATTCACTGATAAATAGAAATTGCTACCATTACCTCTTATTCCTATTTCAGCTGATGTTCCTTTCCAACAGTGGGGGTTAGACTTCATCGGTGAAATTCATCCACCTTCATCAGGACAACATAGACAGATTCTCATAGCTACAAACTATTTTACTAAATGGATTGAATTTGTACCAACCAGGAATGCTACTCATATGGTAATTATCAAATTTATGTTAGAAAACATTATGTCAATATTTTCTTGTCCACAGAAGTTAGTAACTGATAATGCAATGGCCTTTAAGTCTACTAAGATGTACAAATTTTGTCAGCATATGGAATTGAATTGACTCATTCCATGCCTTATTACCCTCAAGGTAATGGATTACCAAAGTTAGCCAATAAAATTTTGGTGAGGATCATTAAGAAAATGCTGCCTAAAAATAAAAGAAATTGGGACACTCAACTGGTACATGCTCTTTGGGCAGATAGAGTAAGTGGTAAAAAATCAATTGGAATGTCTCCATTTTAGCTTGTATATGGTACTGAGGCCATAATGACTTTGCAATTAGCTCTCTCCTGTGATGAAGTTATTGCAAGATGAAGTTGATGATGAAAATCCAATCCAAAGAAGAATGTTGCAGTTGGTAGAGGCACACCAAATCAGAGAATCGCTGATAGATAAAACACAGAAGTATCAGACTAAAGTCAAATATGTTTTTGACAAAAGATAAAATTAGCAGTTGTTTCAGGAGAATGATTTGGTACTGCGTTGGGATGCCAGGAAAGAATACCATGGAAAGCATGGTAAGTTTGAAAATTTGTGGTTTGGACAATTTAGAATTGTTGAAGTTTTGTAAAACAATACTTTTTTGCTTAAACATCTGGATGATGATCAGCTGACTAGAGGCCCAGTCAATGGTAATTTTCTCAAGAATTTATTTTTTTAGTAAGTCTCTTGAGTAATTCCATTGTAAATGTCCGGTGTGATGTGTCAATAAAACTCCATTCCCAATGGTACTTGTGTCTGTATATATGGTCAGTCTTGAGTACAGTCAGTCAATGGTCAGTCCTAGTCATAATTTCCGAGAAGTCTTTTGAGTTTAAAGAGTTTTTAAGGCACTGATTCGACAGTCCTTGAAGCCTCACAGGGAGGACTTCATCCCCAATAAGAGCCACTGTCATCACTGAAAATTTTCAAATATTTTCAAAGTTTGGTCATCATTCTCTAAAGAATCAATCTGCCTTTACAGTTAGGTTGTACGATGAAAGTGTCACTGTCAAAGTGTAGTGATGAGAAATTTTCATTTCTACCTTCATTCATTTCATTTTCCCTCTTTTACCTTTCATTTTTCTATAAACCCAAAGTCCAGCGTTTCATTTCTTTCAAAACCCATTTTTAACTATTAAAATCCATTTTTTATAGTTAAAAATCAGCTCTATGTGCACCACAGCAAACCTTTGAAATATCATATATTATATGATATAACTTACTGCACTTAATCATGGTGGACCCCTTACCTTTTCATCGCAATCGGATTTTCACAGTTTTAACATTTACCTCTCGTTCTTTAAAAAAAAAAATTCCGATGTGCGATTTGCGGTATTAAAGTGAGACCTTTCCCTGCCACGTCAACTCTTATCTCATCGCACATCGCACTTCGCAAGTTTTAACATTGACCTCTTGTTCCTCATAAAAAAACTCCTGATTTGCGATTTGCAGTATTAAATGGGCCCCATGTCCATCCTGCCACGTCACCCTCTATTCATCGGACATCACACTTCATGAGTTTTAACATTTACCTCATGTTCCTTATAAAAAAATTTCCGATTTGTGATTTGCAGAATTAAATGGGCCCCACCATATGTCATGCCATGTCACCTCTGTTCTCATTACACATCGCACTTTGCAAGTTTTAACACTCAACTCCCATGTATCATAATAAAAATTATGATTTGTGATCTGCGATCAGCCCCACATATTTACCATGTCATCACCCCCATCGCAAATCACATTCCCTCCTGCTTGTGTCTTATGTTTAAACGTTCCGACCCTGATCTGCAATTGCGATATATGTATAAAGGGTTTTTCTCTTCCCGCCCATCTAATAATTTCTCTTGCTAATAAAATTAAACTCCATTATCTGTTTTAATATGCCTTCATTCCTATCACGACAAACAAGAAACCAAAGGAAAGTAATAGCGACAGAGTTTTTCTGAAACATATTTCTACCATTACTCTCAGCACCAACACGTTTCCACGAGGCACCAGGCAACATTCAAGGAACAACCACACGTCACTTTCACTGTTGTTTACTCTTTTTGTGGAGTTGGTTGCACTAGAACAGAGGAGGAGTCTTCCTATAGACTGCCACATCATACAACCAGTTCGAATTGCTAGCCTTGATGTTGTTTATTTTGATTATGTCATAGCACTTTGTATTAAGGGTTTTGGATAAGCCTCATCTCTTGCATGAGATGGTAATAACTTTTAGAAACAGATTTACACCTTTTGTGGGGATGAAAGTTTTATATTTTTGTATATATGTGACAAACTTATATGAAGTAAGGGTTCGTGGTTTTAAAATCTTGACTCATACAATCAGTACTCTTTTTAGTGAATGAAATGGACAGAAAATTCTGAGGACTTATTACCAATCTGGTGTGTGTATTGTCAATTTCCACTTGTATTTCCATATCTTATTATCTTCATTTATAGTTTGCAATTCCTTATGTTGTTATGAGTTTTTATCAGTCTCTTGACATGTTCATGTGTTTTATCAATTTTTGTTAGTCTCACAAAGCCTTCTTGGTAAAATATATATAATAATAGTGGGAAGAGCATCACTCATGATAGTTATATTTTATAATATTTCAGTGATAATATTGTAAGACTAGAAATAGATTTCTCTTGATGAAATATTGTTGAACTGCTACTTGTGTTAATTTCTACCAAATTCAGTAGATTTCTGCTTTGCAGACCTACTGTTTCTTCTCTAATTTTACATTTTCTTCTCCTCATAGGCTACAAACTCACTCTTTACTACCACATGAGGCTCCAGTACCCTCATTAGTAAAACTGTGGATTTGATTGAAATCTCTTTTCAGTGGATGATAGTTTAAACCACCTACCAATCTCATAAAACAAATCATTAAAATTTCCTTAGAGTTTAGGATGTGTCTGGTCAGGCACTTGAACCAGTCCAAGTGCCGATTCCAGTGCCAACAGGAACAATAAATCTGGGTGAAAATTTGATTTTACCGTTGGATGGAGCAAGTTTTCTGCAACTAATGAGGAGATTTTACGCAATTTTTTACTGTTTTTACAGGGATAAGGTGCCATTAATGAATTTTCGACCATTTTTACCATGGATTTCCTATAAAAGTAAGGAAGCAGGTCATATTCTGTTCCTTTATTGTTTGAGTGAATTGCGACCTGATATTATCACTGTGCATTGTATGTCTGGCCATGAGACCCCCGTATATGACGTAAGAAATCCTGAGTTTTGTTGAAAATGCAACAAGATGATGGAGCTTAGTGAAATGAAGTCGCCTTCACTAAGTGGGCCCGCAGGCTATTTTTGGCGCAAAGTCTATTTTTAGACTATGTCTATTTTTAGACATATGGATCATGGTCTATGAGTTGCAGGATGCTATTTATGGATGATTGGTCGAGTTGGTAAAAATAGATGGACCTCTATTTTTAGGCATTGGGCGGTTTCTATTTTTATACTATCGAGTTAAAAATAGAACAGTAAAATATTATTAACCCTTAATAATATTTAGACTATAAACATTATCTTATCCTCTTGGAGCACTTCAGTTTGATGCTTGGATGTGGCACATGCAGCTGACAGAAGGAAATACGCTTTTCCTAAGGGTTAGTTGAGCTATTACATGGTTGACTTCAGTTAGAACTCATGTGGCAGAGTTTGGTGGAGTTGATGAGACAGTTGGTGGAGTTGTGTTCGGTTTAACTTAGTTGAACTAGTTGTATTTAGTCTAATTGGAAAATACACTAGTGATGAGTGGTGTGAATTAATTATTAATTAATTCACTAATTATTAACTCATAAATCAACTAAAGAACACATCGGTTAACTGCAATGCATGGACAGTTCAGTGGAGACCAGTGTTAGAGGTGGGTGAAAGGGTGAGTCTACTATCAGTTGTGACTATGGCTGTGCATGAGATTTGCACACACATGGATTGAGATTGCCAATGAGGATTGCACAGTACAAGCTAGGTGTATTTGAACTTGGATCTCACAATTATTCATCTTGGATTGCGCAGTAGAGGCAGGCAGACTTGTGGAGGAGATTTGAACCCGTGACTTGTTCATCTTCCGTGCTAGTTTGTGTGTAGCATGTGAGATAGTGCTGAGAGCTGTGAGAGCTTTGTGCTATGTATTGTTACATTTTCTCTATCATTATAATATACAGATAGTTGGGGGTTTTCAGCTATTTCTTTCCCCATTACATACTGTGTTATATGTGTGCTTGACTATTGTGTTTATGTGCGCATGCGACTGCTTCTATTTCCGCATATTGATGATAAATTGTAGAAGAGGTTATGTATTATGCATGAAGCTTAAATAGTGTGTAATCAGGATAATCTTGGTGAATAATTCAGCTATTATTCAAATTTCTACATGGTATCAGAGTGAAATTGATCATCGGATCTACGACAGTGATTACATTTTATTTCTTCAGGCAGAGTCTGTATACCGGCCAGGTAGCCTCCGGATTCATCCTTTCGTTTGAAAGGTGAGATATATGGTAAACACCCCTACAGTCGATCTCTGTACGAGAAATAGTTTGTTCTCACATTAGATCAAAGCAGAAGCGGTTGAGTTTTAAGCTGATGGAATTCAAATTTTTGCAGTAGTTTGTTTTCTTGGTGCCGGAGTTGAAATGTCTTTCAACGGATTGCGACTAGAGTATGCCCTTGAGGGCAGTTCGAATTATGTTGCATGGAAGGACAGAATGGAGGTAGTATTAGATGATAACGGGCTGAAGGATTTCATAGATGCTGAGGTCCCAAAGCCTACTGATGCTGCTCAAGTTGAGGCTTGGCAAAAGAAGATGGAAAAATGTCGAAGGATTCTGTTGGAGGGCGTGAAGGATCACATTGTATCCAGCCTGCATGGAAAATATTATCCATACTTGATGTGGAAAGCGTTGAAAAATCTATTCCAAAGAAAGAGCGACCAGAGGAAGTTGGCGGTCAAGGATAAACTTAAAAACATTAAGATGGAGAAAGGCGACAGTATCGCCAAGTACCTCACGAAGTTCACCCAATGCAGGGATGAACTGGGAAGTGTGGGGGTGACTGTCGATGATGAGGACTTGGTGGAACTGGCTTTCCTTGCTCTTCCGAAGAGTTGGCATTCCTATCAGGACTCTGTCAATGGTCGGGAGAAATTGCCGGGATGGGAGCGACTTTGGTCGGATCTCATGCAAGAGGAGATAAGGTGGACTACCAGGGACGGATGGACATGAGTATACGATGAAGAATTTTGCGCTTGTTTGCCAAAAGCAAAGAAGGGGAAGAACAAGAAAGCTTCTCATTCCGGTGCGAAAGGTAAGAAGCAGGACATGTCCAAGGTGAAGTTCTTTAACTGTCAGCAACACGGACATTACACCACAAATTGTCCAGAGAAGAAGAAAAATAAGCAGGCTGCTGGGACTGCAGCTGGAGAGGCCTTAGCCTCCCAGTTTGAGCTGGATTTTTCACTGATCGCATGCTTGGTCTCAAGTATGACGGGATCAGTGTGGTTTCTTGACAGTGGTGCGTCTTTTCACATGACAGGAGATCGAGATTTGTTTACTGATCTGGATGAGAAAGATCTTGGAGTGCACATCGAGATGGGCGATGATGGTAGATACAGTGTGACCGGTATCGGTACCATTTCCTTTCAGAGGGAGTCTGGTAAACCCTTTGTATTGAAGGATGTCATGCATGTACCTGGATTGAAGAAGAACTTGATCTCTGTGGCGATGTTGGAGGACAAGGGGTATGATGTGGTCTTCAGCGAAGGAAAAGCCTTCCTGCGCAGTAAGACTACTGGAGAGACCCGGAAGATAGGGGTTCGAACTCAGAACCTTTATCAGTTGCAGGTAGATGACTGCGCAGCTATGGCATGCAAGGCGGGAGAAGTGGTGAGCCGGGATGATGAGGGCGAAATGTGGCACAGGAGATTGGGCCACCTTCACCATGGAGCTTTGAAGATACTGCAGCAGATTTCTACTGGGCTTCCTAAGGGCACTCTTGCGCAGTCAGATCAGTGCAAGGGGTGTACCTTGGGAAAATTTGTGAAAGCCACCTTTCACGAGAAGGATAGTCGCGCCACGACGATCCTTGAGAGAATCCACACAGACGTGTGTGGACCTTTCTCAGTAGCTTCGACAGCAAAGCACAGGTACTATGTGATCTTTGTTGATGATTTCTCTCGGAAGTGCTGGATCTTCTTCATGCAGAAGAAGAGCGAGACATACTCAAAGTTCTGTGAGTTCAAGGTGCTGGTTGAGAAGGAATCGGGAAGCAGGTGAAGGCTCTTAGGAGCGACAATGGTGGTGAATTCATCTCTGCTGAATTCAAGGACTTTTGTAGTGCATAAGGAATTTGGAGAGAGCTCATAGCACCCCATAACCCACAGCAGAATGGGGTTGCTGAGCGGAAGAACAGAACGATCGTGGGTGCTGCACGAGCGATGTTGCATGATCAAGGCCTACCCATTCACTTGTGGGCGGAGGTATGCAATACTGCATTATATGTGCAGAACCGTTGTCCTCACAAGATACTTGGCATGAGTACACCAGAGGAGGCATTTTCTGGCAAGAGGCCTGATATTTCCCATTTGAGGATATTTGGTTCACCTGTCTACATTCATGTGACGAAGGATGCCAGGAAGAAGCTGGAGCCGACCGCAGAGGTTGGGATATTTGTGGGGTACACTGATACTCCCCACAACTATCGTGTGTATTTTCCAGACAGTCGCAAGACTGTTGTGCGACGGGATATCAAATTTCAGGAGGAGAAAGCCATGAAGTGTTCGCTTGAGAGGGAGCCACACTTGCATGCAGATGAGGAGCTATTAGTTCATAAGGATGAGTTTCAAGATGCGGATCTGCCACATGAGGAAGTTCATGGAGTGGAAGAAACCACTCATGCAGTGCCAACCATTAGAGGGCGCAAGCGCACTACAGAAGCTGAGCGACTGGCTCAAGATGCAGAGAAGGTTGTAGGAGCACCTACAGCACAGCGCAGACAGAGACGATCCTTGGGGCCAGTACTTGGATACATAGCTCTTGTGAGCAAATGTGTGGTGACGGAGCCATCGAAGTTTGAAGGTGTGGAGACCCACTTGACGGGTAGATGCCATGGTGGAAGAGTATGATTCGATTGTCAGAAACAGTGCATGGGAGATTGTCCCAAGACCGGAGGAGAAATCAGTGGTGGGTTCGCGATGGATCTACAAAGTGAAGCAGGCAGCTGACGGGAGTGTGGAGAAGTACAAGGCAAGATTTGTTGCTTGAGGCTTCTCACAGATAGAGGGGATCGATTATGAGGGGAATTTTACACCTGTCGCAAGGTACTCTTCCATACAGACGATCCTAGCTCTCTCAGCGCATATGGGGTGGCACATCCATCAGATGGATGTGAAGACTGCGTTCCTCAACGGAGTCATTGAGGAGGAGGTGTACATAGAGCAACCCGAAGGTTTCGATATCTTCAGCAGTGAGTCACATGTCTACAGACTCAAGAGAGCACTGTATGGGTTGAAGCAAGCACCTCGTGCTTGGTACACACGGATAGACAGTTATGTCACCGGACTTGGATTCTCTAAGAGTGAGGCGGATCCTAACCTGTACCAGATTGTGGTGGAGGGGAAGTTGCTGATCATTGTACTTTGTGTAGATGATCTGATTTTGACAGGTGATGAGCTGTTGATACTTTCATGCAAGGAGGATCTTGCTAGAGAGTTTGAGATGAAGGACTTGGGCCTCCTTCATTATTTCCTGGGATTGGAGATTTGACAGCGCAGTGATGGAATGTTTGTTTCTCAGGGTAAGTATGCCCAAGAGATACTAGAGAAGTTCAACATGCATGGCTGCAAGCCTGTTGATACTCCTCTTCCTGGAGGTTGGAGGAAGGAGGATGCTACTTCGGCGGAGGTAGTGGATGCCACTGTCTATTGACGATTGGTGGGGTCGCTTATGTATCTGGTCAATACACGACCCGATATATGCTATGCAGTTAACCAGCTTTCGCAAGCTATGGTTAAGCCTACCAAGCTCTTTTGGAAGCTGGGCAAGCATGTATTGCGTTATCTTAGAGGCACATCGGGAGATGGCTTGTGGTACAGACAGGAGGATGAGGTGAATCTGTGTGGCTTCACGGATGCAGATTGGGCAGGGAGCCCAACGGACAGAAAGAGCACATCTAGAGGGATCTTCAGTATCGGGTCGACAACAGTTTCTTGGTACAGCAGGAAGCAGAGATCCGTGGCACTCAGTTCAGCAGAGGCTGAGTATATGGCAGCAAGCTTGGCTGCATGCGAGGCCATATGGATGAGGAAGATCCTAGTCGGGTTGTTCGGGTCGCACTTGGAGCCTACTGTGATTTATTGTGATAACCAGAGTTGCATTAAACTCTCGGCTAATCCAGTATTTCATGATAGATCCAAAAACATCGACATCAAGTACCATCATATCAGAGATTGTGTGCAGCGGAGAATCATGTTACTTTCATATGTTCCCACGGAGGATCAGGATGCTGACATCTTGACGAAGGCGCTCACCAGGAGAAAATTCGAATTCCAAAGAGGCAGGATAGGGGTTGCAGATAATCCATATCTTGTTGAGAGGGAGTGTTGAAAATGCAACAAGATGATGGAGCTTAGTGAAATGAAGTCGCCTTCACTAAGTGGGCCCGCAGGCTATTTTGGCGCAAAGTCTATTTTTAGACTATGTCTATTTTTAGACATATGGATCATGGTCTATGAGTTGCAGGATGCTATTTATGGATGATTGGTCGAGTTGGTAAAAATAGATGGACCTATATTTTTAGACATTGGGCGGTTTCTATTTTTAGACTGTCGAGCTAAAAATAGAACAGTCAAATATTATTAACCCTTAATAATATTTAGACTATAAACATTATCTTATCCTCTTGGAGCACTTCAATTTGATGCTTGGATGTGGCACATGCAGCTGACAGAAGGAAATATGCTTTTACTAAGGGTTAGTTGAGCTATTTCATGGTTGACTTCAGTTAGAACTCATGTGGCAGAGTTTGGTGGAGTTGATGAGGCAGTTGGTGGAGTTGTGTTCGGTTTAACTTAGTTGAACTAGTTGTATTTAGTCTAACTGAAAAATACACTAGTGATGAGTGGTGTGAATTAATTATTAATTAATTCACTAATTATTAACTCATAATTCAACTAAATAACACATCAGTTAACTGCAATGCATGGACAATTCAGTGGAGACCAGTGTTAGAGGTGGGTGAAAGGGTGAGTCTACTATAAGTTGTGACTATGGCTGTGCATGAGATTTGCACACACATGGATTGAGATTTCCAATGAGGATTGCGCAGTACAAGACAGGTGGATTCAAACTTGGATCTCACCATTATTCATCTTGGATTGCGCAGTAGAGGCAGGCAGACTTGTGGAGGAGATTTGAACCCGTGACTTGTTCATCTTCCGTGCTAGTTTGAGTGTAGCATGTGAGATAGTGCTGAGAGCTGTGAGAGCTTTGTGCTATGTATTGTTAAATTTTCTCTATCATTATAATATACAGATTGTTGGGGGTTTTCAGCTATTGCTTTCCCCATTACATACTGTGTTATATGTGTGCTTGACTATTGTGTTTATGTGCACATGCGACTGCTTCTATTTCCGCATATTGATGATCAATTTTAGAAGAGGTTATGTATTATGCATGAAGATTAAATAGTGTGTAATCAGGATAATCTCGGTGAATAATTCATCTATTATTCAAATTTCTACAAGTTTATCTTCAAGCCTAGAATGACAGCCACTAACCCTGCTACTGAGAGTGTGCAGTATGAAGAGCACTCTTTCCCACTTATGACATCTACTAAACCAGGATCTGATAACATACATGAATTTATCCCTAAAGTGACTGAAGTCATGTCAACACTTGTCAAGGGAAAGGGTAAGGTAACCAAGGGGTCGACGTCGAAGCCATGGACATTACCTAGATAGATCACGTCCCCGTGCCAAGCATCAAAGGATAGGTCTACTATAGGTGACCCGACAAAGAGACCTATGACCGCGACTGAGGAGATCGCACTATTTTTCGTGCCCATCTTGTGGCTCCCAAAGTATGTGAGGCCACACAGACCCTCTGTGAAGGCACCAAAGGATTTGGATATGGTGCCCGACTACCTGAAAATGCCATTGATCCCAGAGGTGGTCACATTAGAGGGGTATATGTGTGGAAATATCCCTTTGGTAAATTTTGATGCCTATGATCTAGCAAATGAGAAGACATTCCTCGAATTGGCGCCAGAATTCTACCTTGAGCGTGTTGTGTATGCTGGAGTCATTAAATTAGAGCCCATGCCTTGGGCGCGCAGGTTGAGTAATGCTGGAATTATCAATCTTTTGAGGATTCCTCACTTTAGAAGATATCCCATCACAAATATATGTGTGCACGAACTACTGGCATTGGTGCATGATGGGTGTCTTTGGATCCAGAGCAGAATTCGAATTGATGTCGCGTTGATCCAGAAAATCACCGGCTT
The DNA here is from genome assembly GCA_034641835.2 of Pinus albicaulis. Lineage (NCBI taxonomy): Eukaryota > Viridiplantae > Streptophyta > Pinopsida > Pinales > Pinaceae > Pinus > Pinus albicaulis. The sequence goes on from CM076578.1 coordinate 1,097,291,536, forward strand.
GCCAAAGAAGGGACCCAACCCTATAGCTAATTTTGACAAGAGCTAGGATCTAAAAGTAGCTGTGAATGTCAAGAAGGACTAGAAGGTAGGACTTGATACCAGGGAATTCCTGGTGCAGCAGCTTGATGATCCAGTGATGTGCATCAGAACCTTGGTGCTAGGCCATAAAATGATGCACAACTTCAGGCCTGAGGTGGTTCCTATGTATGTAATCACACTAGAAGGGCAGTGCGAGAAGGGCATAAGATTAAACTGGTCACAATTCCTCTGTGATGAGTTCCTCGAGAATGTGCGCGAGGCGCAGGAGGAGGGGAAATTTGTTTGCTACTCCTAGTTGCTCTTGCTGATCGCTTTGGTTGCATGGAAAACACCAAAGTATGAAGTCCTTGCGGATGTGGAGTTTGGTATATTTGAAGGGGCGCGATATGCCAACTTGTGGGACTCAAAGGACCCAAAGTGCGTAATGGAGAATAAGATCTTTTGGGTCTTATTTGAAGGAGTATTGGCCACAACTATCCACTTGCGGCCCTAATTGTTCCTTGCTACACACGACAAGTACAAGGCCATTGTAGACTTCAAGGTTTCGATGCACAATGTACAGATCCGAGCACACAAAGATCAAGTATGGTACAACCTGCCTTATATGGTGAAAAAGGCCAAAATTGACCAGGTCATTGTGACTTGGCCCGATGCATGGAAGACTGGGCTAGGCTCCGCCTTGCCTATCACAACCTCAACATTTAGGAAAGAGAAAAAAAATGCCGCCAAGGAGAAAGAAGTCGAGAAGGGTGCTGAGAAAGAAAAAGATAAATAAATAGAGAAGGAAGCTGAGTTGGAGCTAGACGTTGATCTCAGTGGAGCAGAAGGTAAAAGTGGCATTGAAGCAGAGTCCCCTAGAGGAACCAAGCATGGAGCTGAAATTCCTAAGGGTGCGCGTAAGAAACCAAAAGGCTTGAAGACAAGAGGCACAAAGGAATTCACCCTTAGAGAGGATGACCTGGATAAAATAGCAAATGTGGTCACATCTTCCTCCAAAGATCGATGGACTGCGTTAGACGAGCAGTACAAAGCTGCAGTGGAGGCAATGTAAACTGGGTTGTAGCTACTTCAATTGAAGAGGAATAGCATTCAAGCAAGCGTTGCTCAGGCTAGGCTAGATCAAGCGAGAATGAGTACCAGCCTGGTTATCAGCATAACAGACAACCAGATCTTCCCCTTTCCTAGAGCTGTAGCCACCTTGGAGTAGCTCACTCTACGCGCGCAGGTCCATATATGCTCAGAGGTCAGCATTGACCTCTCCATGCTTCCCAGTGGCAAGCTGCATGCCATCGAGACTATCATCATGAGCGAGATGCAATGTCATGAGGCACACATGCACCAGTAGCTCATAGAGGCTGAGCAGAAGATTGCAGCGTGGACAGAAGAATCTCTATAGGCACAGACAGCCCAACAGACAGAGGTGGCCCAACATGCCGAATTGGAGAATTTGATTGATCGACTTTGTGGTGACCTTCCTGAGGTTTCCATCCCTACTTTTTCTATGCCTCAATCCAAGTTCAAAGGTCTAGTCGCATCCTTGAAGGCCTCCCGCTCTGAATTCCAAGCGGTAAAGGCCAATTTTGAGCAATTGATTGCGGATTTGCAGGCAAAGCTCCAACCAGAGACTCCACCAAAAGTGCGAGCACAATACACTGCCTTAGTAAAGGACACTTCAGCAAGTATTTTTGTAATAATAAATGAGGGCACTAAACTCCTGGATGCAACCATGGGATTATGGAATTTAGTACAGACTGATCCAATTGTCAAGAAAATCTCACAGGAATTGCGTGCAAAAGAGCAGACATTTGATGACCTTCAGGAAGCGCTTCCCACACTTGTACCTGCTCAGAGAATGGTGTGCTTGCAGACAAGCTAGGTGCTACGTGATGAGGTTGAAGACCTGCGACAGAGGAAGCACATTCTGACCACCCACATGAAGTCGCGAGCCGATGAAGCAATGAATATATCATAGGAATTAGATGATGTCATAAATAACTCGAGCCAGACATACCAAAGGATCAATCTCGCAGCAGAGGGGCTTACCTCTCAGAAGTTGGTGGACATGGCTCAGAGTGTTGCTGATCAGATCATGGGCATCCTTTCACCCTTCATCGCCGCCATCAAGGAGTTGAAGAAAAATATGAAGACCCCAGTGCCTTTGTGATTCAGGATGAGTCACAAGATTATGTTGGGGGACTGTTGGAGCAGGGTCCCTTAGGACTGCATTTTTTGGGACAAATAATAGTATTTTTGTAGTTTTGAGTTGTGCGTGCTAAGCAATGTAAAGTCAAGGGGCTTTGGGGCAGGTAAAAGCCCCTTCATGAGTTGTAATGGGTTAAAGGGTAAAGCTAGGAGTCTCAAAATATGGTTTGAGGACCTTAGTATGAGCGCAGGCTAAGGTATAAGTAGAAGTTTAGATCGAGTTAGATAAGTAAGTTTGAATGGAAGGAATGAATGTATGTTGATCTGAAGTAATTCTGTGTTAAGCGGTTGTGTCTGAAAGGCTCCTGCTAGCTGTGTGTGTGGAGAACTTAGTTTGGCTATGTGCAGACCCTGATAGCTGTGTGTGCGGAGACCTTAGTTCAGCTATGTGTGGACCCCGCTAGTTGTGTGTGCGGGTAGATCTGAAGGATTGTAAGGGTTTTTGTGAACTATTGATGAATAAATACTTGTTATGATAACTCTGTGTACCAAATGCATCTATAACTTACTTTATGATCTGTTTCTGTGTATGATTTCTGTTTACCGCATAAGAGTTATATTATCCGTGATTGGATCGGTTGCGTACCTGTTTTTACTATTAATGAATGATAATTTCCGCATATTACACTATTAGAACATTTAAACGGGTTGTGAATATAATGTCTGTGCATGCGCGCAACTTGTGATAATTAACCTAGGGTTTCTGGTGCGCAAGTCAGTTCATGTAGTAAAACAGATCTAAAGATGCCCACTTCATTTAATTCTCTCTTAGGGTGTGGAAACTTGGTTCCAGTACCCCCTCATACTGCTTCGGGTGAGACTTTGGCCTATGCGAGTAGGTCATTGCCAAAAGGGCTAGTAGTAAGAGGGTTTTGTTGGTTACGTGCTAACTCTGAACCTGGGTCAGGACCCCTCAAGCCAACACATGCATCCATAAATCATCAAGGAAATCACACTTGCAACATATTACCTACAAAAAGTCTAGTTGTAGTTGTTGATCCACCTATTCCTTCACACTTTCATGCTTTCCTTTTCCTTCTTTCTCGAAATCCAATGTATTCCAAAGTGCTCCAAGAATACTCCAAGTGTGCAAGAGTATGAGAGAGTGAGAGAATGAATGAGAGAGCCAAATACTGAACTGAACAAATGTTAACCAGAAAAATATCAACTGAATTTTTTTTTGAATTGACCCTTCGAAGCCTTTTTATCATTGAGGCCTCTATTTTCTTCGTTTTCCTTCATTTTCCCTTCAATTTCCTCTCATGCAAATATGTGACCTTTCATCTTCCTTTTCTCCTATTTTCCCTTATTTTCATAAATAAAATGTCAATTATTGTCACTTTGTGTTTGTCAATGCCTTTTAAAATTTTAGTAGCCATTAATTAATTACCAGTGACACCCATCACTATGTTCTTCCCAACATCCAGCTTGTAATCTATGTCTTGTGACCTTGGTCTTATTTTAGTTACATAGAAAATCAACAAGGGGTTGTTACAAAGTGGAGGTAAAAGGATCAAAAGGGCTTTAGCACAATTGTGATAGAAAATACACTAAATTTCATAAGTGTGCTAAGAAGAATCCTCAATTACATGTATTGTGAAGAGGAGGAAGAAAAGGAATAAGAAACATCAAAATAAGAGATACACCAGGAACCAACCTTAGGGGTTGAAAAAGAAGAAATGAATCTAACCATATCTTGTAATGCATTGTCAAGAATTACCACCCCTCAAACTCTTAAGATGGAAGGGTATAGCAACAAGAAAAAATTTATAGTGCTGCTTGATTCGGGTAGTACCCATAATTTTATTCATTATAAGATATACAATGAATTGAATTTATTTTTATAACCAACACTAGAGTTTCAAGTGATGGTTGCAAATGGAGGAACTATAAATTTCTTTGGAAAGCGCCATAATATCAAGCTAACCATGGGAGAATATGTATTAAATAGTGCAATGCTTTCCATTCCAATGGGTGGTGTTGATATTGTATTAGGATTCCAATGGTTACAACCTTTGGGGACGATAACTTTTAATTTTCAAGAACTTTTCTTGAATTTTTTTTGGGAAGGAAAGGAAATTGAATGAAGGGGTATCACAGGGAAACTTGGGAAAATAATCAACTCTAATGGAATGAAAAATATTTTGAAGAATGAAAAATGAGGGGTAATTGCACAATTATGCTCACTAGATGTTCGAACATTTAATTCATATGTTTCTCCACATCTCCAAAGAGTCCTTGACAATCATTCCAAGGTATTCAAGACTCCCAAAGGTTTCCCACCTATTCACACTCACAATCATGTTATTCACTTGATTCCAAAAAGTGCTCCTCCAAACATTATACCATACAGATATTCCTATGCCCAAAAGAGTGAAATTGAATGTATGGTTCCAAAAATGCTAGAGGCAAGTATAATTCAACCTAGCCAAATTTCCTTCTCTTCTCCAATAGTATTGGTGCAAAAGGAGGAGGGATCAAAGCATATGTGTCTGAATTATAGAGAGCTCAATAAGCTCACTATTAAAAACAAATGTATCATTCTTGTCATTAATGAATCGTTGGATGAACCACATGGAGTAATTTACTTCACCAAGCTAGATCTTCACTTAAAATATCATCAAATTTGAATGAAGATAGAAGGCATTCTGATAGCAACATTCAAAACTCATTAAGGTCATTATGAATTTTTGGTCATGCCTTTTGACCTTACTAATGCACCTCCCACATTTCAAGGTTTTATGAATTTTATTTTCAAACCTTTCCTTAGAAAAATTGTGTTAGTATTTTTTGATGACATATTAATCTACAAGTCTTGGAAGGATCATCTTCAATATGTTGACATGGTGCTCAAACTATTGGCGGAGAAACAATTGTATGCAAAACCCTCCAAATGTTTCTTTAGGGTACATGAAGTGGAATATTTGGGTCATATTGTATCTCGTGAGGGTGTTAAGGTAGACCCTAACAAAATTAAAGCCATAAAGGAATGGAAAAACCCCACAACCTTAAAGAGCATATTCGAGGGATTTATTGGGCAGGTAGGTATTACTCAGTTTGTTAAGAATTAGGAAAATAACAACACTTCTAACGATATTATTGAATAAATCATTTTGGACTAAAGCTGCAGCCTTTTAACATCTTAAAGAGGCAATGTGCCAAGCTCTGGTCTTACATACACCAGACTTCACAAAAACCTTTATTGTGGAATGTGATGCCTCAGGAAATGGCATTGGTGTTATTGTATTGCAAAAATGAAGACCCATTGTGTTATGTACCTATAATACTAGTGTAGCCCCCTTATTTTTATTGTTATTGTTGTACCCATGTATCCCCTCGGGAAATGAAAATGGTGTTTTTTTATTGCAAAAAGGAAGACCCATTGTGTTAGGTCCCTTTTAGTCTCAAAATAGTGCCTATTCTCACTCCATTATTCACCTTACATATTGCTTCCATATTACCTTCATGTAATATTCATTACACCTCCACATCATTACATTTACCTCATCATTGGGTTATAACTATGCTTTTCCAAAGTTTATTAATTCTTAACATTTTTAAGTGGATTTGTGGTTAAAATTTAGAAAATAGTATGCTTATACTTATACCTAACAATTAGAATGAGTTTGTTGACATGTGTAGGTACAAAAGAAGCTTCCTAGGCACCCTTATGAGACACTCTATGTTCAAATTCGAATTTGAGGAGATCATGGACCTCATGGAGGAGATCATGGAGGATATGGTTATATGTCACCATTGTTTGAGAAATATATGGGTCAAAAGAGAGAATAGTGGATTTAAATTTATCATTTTGTTATCATAGCTATTGTATAAATAGGAATTTCATCTCCTTCATTTGTAATCTTCATTTTTGTAATCTTAGTATTGTATAGGTTGGTAGTGAGAAGTTAGATTGGAGAATCAATGTAATGGTTGCAATTGCAATTTGCAATTGATGATAAATAAGGCAAAGCTTCTTTGATCCTCTACATTTGAATTTTCTTTTTGTGTGCTTGTGAATCCTTGGAAGGATCCCCATTGCCAAGAAAGTACACTTTAATTTTATTAAGCTTTTATTTTATGTTGTTTGTGAATTTCATTAGATTAAATTATTAGGTTCATATGTTTGGAATATTAACGAATGACCTTTCATAAGAAAGTAATAATGTCTCCTTCAATGAATCTGATTTGTTATTTAATGTATGATTTCATTAGTTTAAGTTTCTAATTTATATGCTTGAGATATAAATGAATAGTCTATTGTAAGAGAGCTTTAACATTTCATGTAATCAATTAGAATTAGGTCTAAGTGCTTTAATTTCATTAGTTTAAATAGTTTGTTGATTAAGATTATTAGAAATATTAATGAACATTCTCCTATAAGGGAGCTTTAATATTTCTTACACTAAGCTTTAGTTTAATTTGTCTCTAAGTCCATATATATTCGATGATCCTCAAAGTTTACTTACCCAAATTGATAGTAAATGAAACTCTAATTTGCATCCGCATTTTAGACCAAACATTTTGGCGTTGTTGCCGGGGAGGATGATTTAGAGATAGACTTAGGAAGTCAATTTTATTGCAATTTCTTGTTATGAGCTAACTTGTGAAACTAGGTGATAGTAGGATCTTCATAAAGGAGTTTAAGTTGAGCTTTGTTATTTTTCTTTTAATGCTTAGTTAGTTTCAAATTTAGTTTTTAAATCCCCCATTTCTTACTAGTTCATCTAGGGATGAAAAATTTGAATATGTTAAACAAGTACTTTTTGGAGAAAAAGAGTAATCTTGAAGACTGGTTCCAAAAGAGCCTTGTGCAAACTCCAAAAATAAGACAGGTTACTCACATTCCTGCAAATCATAAAGTAAAAAATTTAAATATTGATGTGAGAATTTTCAAATTCTTAGTCTGTAGGTGGCTTCATTGGAAGTATTATTTTACCTAGGAAATAAAATATCTTTCAAGAAATTTAGATAGAATAAATTAGCAAAATAAAACAAGCTTGCTAGAAGTCGTTAGAATTCGTTAGAAGTTTTTAGTCTTATTTTCAAAAATAAAAAAATAAAAAATCATCATGAATAAATGAATAAATTCAATGGCACAGTAAGAGCTGCTTCATCATCACATTTCGATATCTTGTTTCTATATCACGGGTAAGCCAGGAGCTTGATTATTGGAAAAATTTGTCTTTCGAGAGTCTAAAAGCTCCCGCGACATTGCAGAAAGAGTATAGAAAATGCGAGGGTTTTTCGCAAATCTTGATTGTGTTTATTATCCATCCACACTAGCTTGCATAAATAAAAACAAATCAAGAGATTAGTATGCTCTCTTTCTACACTTCGTGTGATCGGGAAGATTAGAAAATCTATCAATTTATTTCAAATAAAAATACTCTCGCTGGAAAATTAATCTACGATATGACAATAAAGAATTTTTGAATGAGCAAAATATCATCTTAAAAAAATTTACATAAAATTTAGTCCTTTTTTTTTTTTTTTTAAATAAAAAAAATCCCACAAAATAATAATAATATATATATCATATATATATATATATATATATATATATATATATATATATATATATATATTATTAAAAAAAAAAGAGAAAAAAAGAAAAAGAAAACTAACCATTTTTTTAGATAGGTTCAATTTTTTTTTTTTTTAGAGTTAAAAAAAAAAAAAACAATAACAGTTCCAAAAAAAAAAAAAAAAAAAAAAAAAACACACACACACACAACAAAACAAAACAATAAAACAAAAACAAAAATAAAAAATATATAAAATAAACAAAAACAATGAATAAAAGCCAACCAATGGCACCAAACACATATTAAAATTAAAAAAACAAACCGTGTCATAAAATGGTTCGATCCTCTCGGTGGGCGGCCATGGATGGTGACCTGCAATACTACCACTGATTTCGTCCACTAAACACCACAGGACCGTTCTCAATCCTCTAAAAAATTGCTTGCGTTGAATCTTGGGAGATCACAGTGAGGAAGTTGGTGTATGACTTGGCACATTGTGTATTCTAGTGATGGCGTTAACCTCGGTGATTACCATGGCTCGACACTTATTGCTGACAGTTGAAAGCTTGGCGCTAGGGTTTATCAATTCGAATTTCCTTTAGCGTTTTTGAAGTGTATGGTAGCTATTCTAGTGGTATTCATTCGAGTGGTTTGCATAGGCGTACTGGATACAGAGTTATTGTGCATGGACTACCTAGCTCTGCATCATGGCAAGATTTGAAGGATCACATGCGCCATGCTGGTGATGTATGCTTTTCTCAAGTTTACTGCAAAGGCAATGGCACTGTGGGAGTTGTAGACTACACAAGCTACGAGGATATGAAATATGCTATAAGAAAGCTTGATGATTCAGAGTTCCACAATCCATTTTCTCGATCATATATACGGGTTAAGGAAGATAAAGGATATCACAATAGTTATTCTAGAAGCCGGAGTCGAAAAAACAGCCGTAGTCCAAGCAATGACTATTACAGGCGAGGATATCGTGGACGCAGTTCTCGAAGTTACTCAAGAAGCTACAGCGAGAGAAGTGCTAGAAGTTATGATTCTCGTCAGAGTCATAATCGAAGCCGCTCTAGAAGCCCGTCTGTATATTCAAGATCAAGATCATGATCAAGATCAGTCTCAAAAAGTGCATATTCTCCCAGGTGTAAATCTTACTCCCGTTCGATATCACGATCATGCTCACGTTCCTTTTCTAGGTCAAGATCGAGGGGATCTTCTTACAAGATCGAGGGGATTTCTCAAAGAAGGAGCCATAGTTTGAGCATACACAATAATACTGAAAAGAAAAGCATTAGTGCCTCTCCATCTCCATCTCCATCTCAGTCTCGATCTCCTTCTCGCTCTCGCCCTTGTTCTCCATCTCGCTCTCGCTCTCGCTCCCGCCCCTGCTCTTCGTCTCCCACTCCTCTCGCACAAGATCACATTCACCTTTGGAGAAGGCCAAGTCTGGAAGCCGTAGTGAAGGCCCAAATGTTCGAAGTCTTAGCCTGAGATCAGAAGATGATATATCTCCGAGGCAGAATGATTCTTTATCCAATTGATGACTGAATATCACTAGTTTTGAAAGGATCCCTACCTCCATGAACCTCTTGGTGACTTGCAAATCTAATTGGTGTATTGAATATGCATTCTGCACTGCAATCTGGTCCTTCTTCCAGCAAAACCGTTCCTATCCTACCTCAACCCTCCATATGCCTTCAATCTCGCCATATTTTGCGTTTTGTTTTGCATTTTGTTTTGCATTTCTTTTGATTTGATTTGATTTGTATTTAATTTTGTATTTTTAGTTCGAATTTGTTATTATATTTAATGTTTGTTATATTGTTATAATTATATTAATATATTAATATATTAATATAATTGTAATTTGTTATTATTTGTTTTTAATTGTAATTTGTTCTACATCTTTGTTATTTAATGTTTGTTATATTGTATTAATATATTAATTGTATTGATATATTAATATATTAATATATTGTATTAATTGTTATAGTTGCAATTTATTGTATATATTTGTTATTTAAATGTTATTTAATGTTTTTTACGTTGTTAGAATATATATTAATATATGTTTGTATTAATATATTAATATAATGTTTTATAATGTTATTATTATGTTAAAAAATATATATAATAAAAATAAAAAAAATTATTATGTCTTTTGTGACAATTATTGTTTTGAAAGATTTAAAGGGTGAATATTGGCATGATAAATTATGAGAAGGATATTGGCATAAAAAAAAACTTTGGTGGTATGCAAATTGAGAGAATCATGAGAATTACAGGAATTGGCTAAGACTGCAAGAGTTGGTACAGGTGAAAAATTAAAAAAAAAAACATAGCGCAAATGAAAGATATTCAGTTGGATTGTAATTTGCATGGCAACTTCATATTGTTGTATGCTTTATAAGATACTAATCTGCAAGACACAACAAATCTATAATGCCGAGCTCTTTGCCATGCACATGTGTTATCTGACAGAAACAGGGAATAAATTTACTTTTCATGGTTATTTCATTACGAATGGATTGATACTAATATCATGAATTAAGTCAATTTAAACACTTTGATTGTCCCTAATCTGTTTTATTTGGTACAAAATTTTTGCGTAAGAATCATGAAGGAAATGGCTATTTCTTCTTGAACACACTTATGTTTTCTTTCTACCAAATTTTTTTTCGCAGGTGACAGGTTAATCAAGTGATCAGTAAGAAGATTACATTGTGATGACAATTGGTCTTCCAAAGACAAATTTCATGAGAAATTATAAAGAACCAATCCATGAACATAAACGAAATTTCCATAAAATTACAAGTTCTTGCAACTTCCTGTAATAGCTTAATCATTTGACATGTTGCATGACAGATAGAAAAATTCAAAGAGTTGGGGTTTGTTCCTAAATGTATAAGGATGGTGAAATACCTATCCACCCTTGAATTCCACGTCTACAAGTATCTGGTCAATGATGGTCAAACTCAGCTATTTTAGCAAGCAATCCAGAATTAAAGAGTAGATTTTCTATATTTGAGAGTCATTATCCATTTTCTTTTCCAGCAAGAGTCATTATACATTTTCCATTACCACATATACTTCATTACATTTTCTTCAATCCTAACCCACCAATAAAACCAACAAAGCTCATCCACTTTATATATTCATTGTCATTTTCCTTTTTCCTACACTTGCAAATAAAACCTTGCTTCCATACACCATTGAGTCCATAGTCCTTGAGTCTAAATATTTTTCTAAAAATACCTTGAAGCTTGCATGCCTTAAGGGCAAGCTATCATGCCGATAAACAAAGGGAAAAAATCAATGTCCCTTGTTCATCGGATCTTCTAAGTATTCGACAACAACAAATTCATTCATACTTAGAAAGATGTGTTCAGGGCATCTTGACTCTTATCTTCATTAAATATGAGAGCTCTCGTGTTGACTAGTGGCATCCACCAATAGCCACTAAGTTAACAATTTCTTGTTATGTTCGACACCAAAACATTTATTCACATGGCAAGAATTGTGCCAATGAGTGTTGAAGACTTGAAAACCAATCATTTTGTAGTAGAGGAAGCAGAACTGCTTTCATTACTTTTCAGTTTTTAATGTAAATGACTTGAGGACAAGTCAATAAATAAGGCTGGGAGGGGAAAGTTGAAATTATGAATTTTGTATACCTTCCAAGCCTTATACATTTTCAACCGCATTTAATGGCAGATCGCATTCAACAGCAGATCACATTCAACAGCAGATTCCAAACATTTAGCAGAAGATCTAGCAGCAGATTTAGCAGTAGATGCAACAACAATAAAAGATTCACTTTTTTGATTTCATCCACCATTTTCACAACCAATTAAAGAAAACTATGAATAGAATTTTGTAGCCACACGTGCACAACTCTCATCCATTTTTGAAAGGGTAAGTTAAGGTATGATATTTTCTAACTTTTAACCATTTAATTCCTTGAAAATTTAGAACGATAATTTTTGGAAAAACTTCACTTCCTTTCGTCATTTTGTCAAATTGCCAAAACCTTCAGTTGAGGGGGGAAATACATTCACATTCATATGTTGCCACATTCATATAACATTCAAAACATTCATGTCACATTCAAAACCCACATACTTTCAAAATATATTTACTATTACATCATCATGAGCATATAAATGGCTTTTCAAAAAGTACTTAAAAGATAATTGGATGCCAACACAATCATGGTTGTCACACAAGAACCAACCATGATGCATTCCAAAAAAAACACTCTGCAATAAAAATAACATTATCAATATGCAAAGATCATACATTAAAATTGAATGCAACAAACAAAATATGGTTGAAACACAAGAACCAACCAAGTTGCAGTTCATCAAAAACACTTTGCAAAAGTCAAGTAAATGATATCATGCAGAGTCTAAGCCAAAAATCAAGTATCAAAAATTAATGTAATAGATTGCATGAAGACATGCAATACCTTCAGTTTGGGGGTATGTTTAGTCTCAAAATAGTCCCTATTCTCACTCCATTATTCACCAATACCTTCACAATTACTTCCATATTACCTTCATGTCACCTTCATTCCACCTCCACATCATTACATTTACCTCATCATTGGGTTATAACTATGCTTTTCCAAAGTTGATTAATTCTTAACATTTTTAAGTGGATTTATGGTTAAACTTTAGAAAATAATATGCTTATACTTATACCTAAAAATTAGAATGAGTTTTTTGACATGTGTAGATACAAAAGAAGCTTCCAAGGCATCTTTATGTGGCACTTTATGATCAAATTCGAATTTGAGGAGATCATGGACCTCATGGAGAAGATCATGGAGGATAGGGTTATGTGTCACCATTGGTTGAGAAATATGTGGGTCAAAGGAGGGAATAGTGGATTTACATTTATGAGTTTGTTATCATAGCTTTTGTATAAATAGGAGTGTCATCTCCTTCATTTGTAATCTTCATTGGTAGTCTTAATCTTGATTTTTAATCTTAGTATCTTATAGGTTGGTAGTGATAATTTAGATTGGAGAATCAATGTAATGGTTGCAATTGCAATTTGCAATTGATGATGAATAAGACGGAGCTTCTTTGATCCTCTACATTTGACTTTTCTTTTGGTGTGCTTGTGAATCCTTGGAAGGATCCCCATTGCCTAGCAAGTACACTTTTATTTTAGTAAGCTTTTATTTTATGTTGTTTGTGAATTTCATTATATTAAATTATTAGGTTCATATGTTTGGAATATTAATGAACGAACTTTTGTAAGAAAGTATTAATGTTTCCTTTAATGAATCTGATTTGTTATTTAATGTTTGATTTCATTAGTTTAAGTTTCTGATTTATATGCTTGAGATATAAATGAATAGTCTCTTGTAAAGAGAGCTTTTAATTTCATGCAATCAATCGTAATTAGATTTAATTGCTTTAACTTCTATTAGTTTAAATAGTTTGTTGATTAAGATGATTAGAAATACTATCAACAACCTCCTGTAAGGGAACTTTGGCATTTCTTCACCTAGCTTAGTTTAGTTTGTCTCTAAGTCCATATATATTGGATGATCCTCGATGTTTACTTACCCGGATTGATAGTAAATGAAACTCTAATTTGCGTCCGCATTTTAGACCAAACATTTTGGCACCGTTGCTGGGGAGGATGATTTAGAGATAGACTTAGGAAGTCATTTTTATTGAAATTTTTTTTTATGGACTAACTTGTGAAACCTGGTGACAGTAGGATCTTCATAAAGGAGTTTAAGTTAAGCTTTTTTATTTTTCTTTCATACTTAATTAGTTTTAAATTCACTTTTTAAACCCCCCATTTCTTACTAATTCATCTACGGATGAGAAATTTGAATATGTTAAACAAGTACTTTTTGGAGAAAAAGAATAATCTTGAAGACTAGTTCCAAAATAACCTTGTGCTAACTCCAAAAATAAGATAGGTTACTCACATTCTTGCAGATCATAAGGTAAAAATTTCAAATCTTGATGTGAGCATTTTCAAATTCTTAGTCCATAGGTGTCTTCATTGGAAGCATTCTTTTACTTAGGAAATAAAAAAATCTTTCAAGCAAGTTAGATAGAATAAATTAGGAAAATAAAACGAGCTCGTTAGAAGTTTTTAGTCTTATTTTCAAAAATACAAAAAAACAATAAATCATCATGAATAAATTCAGTGGCACAGTAAGAGCTGCTTCATCATCACATTTCTATATCTTGTTTCTGTATCACGGGTAAGCCAGGAGCTTGATTATCGGAAATATTTGTCTTTCGAGAGTCAAAACACCCCCGCGACATTGCAGAAAGAGTATAGATAATGCGAGGTTTTGTCGCAAATCTTGATTGTGTTTATTATCCATCCATGCTAACTTGCAGAAATAAAAACAAATCAAGAGATTAGTATGCTCTCTTCCTGCGCTTCGTGCGATCAGGAAGATCAAAAAATCTATCGATTTATTTCAAATAAAAATACTTTGTTGGAAAATTAATCTCAAGCATATGACAATAAACAATTTTAAATGAGCTTAAAGATCATCAAGAAAAATTTAGATAAAATTTAGTTTTTTTTTTAAATAAAAAAATAAAAAAAATAAAAAAATTTCGACATGTATTACATTATATATATATATATATATATATATATATATATTAACAAAAAAAAAAAAAAATGAAAACTAACCATTTTTTAGATAGGTTCAATTTCATTTTTTTTTTTTTTTAGAGTAAAAAAAACAAGAAAAAACAAAAAACAAAACAAAACAATAAAACAAAAACACAAATAAAAAATATATAAAATAAACAAAGACAACGAATAAAAGCCAACCAATGGCACCAAACACATATTAAAATTAAAAAAACAAACCGTGTCATAAAATGGTTTGATCCTCTTGGTGGGTGGCCATGGATGGTGACCTGCAATACTACCACTAATTCCATCCACTAAACACCACAGGACCGTTCTCAATCCTCTAAAAAATTGCTTGCATTGAATCTTGGGAGATCACAGTGAGGAATTTGGTGTATGACTTGACACATTGTGTATTCTAGTGATGGCATTAACCTCGGTGATTACCACAGCTCGGCACTTATTGCTGACAGTTGAAAGCTTGGCGCTAGGTTTTATCAATTCGAATTTCCTTTAGCATTTTTGAAGCATATGGTAGCTATTCTAGTGGTATTCATTCAAGTGGTTTGCATGGGCGTACTGGATATAGAGTTATTGTGCATGGACTACCTAGCTCTGCATCATGGCAAGATTTGAAGGATCACATGCACCGTGCTAGTGATGTATGCTTTTCTCAAGTTTACCGCAAAGGTAATGGCACTGTGGGAGTTGTAGACTACACAAGCTACGAGGATATGAAATATGCTATAAGAAAGCTTGATGATTCAGAGTTCCGCAACCCATTTTCTTGATCATACATACGTGTTAAGGAAGATAAAGGATATCGAAGTAGTTATTCTAGAAGCCGGAGTCGAAGTTATAGTCACAGTCCAAGCAATGACTATTACAGGCGAGGATATCATGGGCACAGTTCTCAAAGTTACTCAAGAAGCTACAGCGAGAGAAGTGACAGAAGTTATGATTCTCGTCAGAGTCGTAGTCGAAGCTGCTCTAGAAGCCCGTCTGTATATTCAAGATCAAGATCACAATCAAGATCAATCTCAAAAAGTGCATATTCTCCCAGGTGTAAATCTTACTCTCGTTCGATATCACGATCACGCTCATGTTCCTTTTCCAGGTCAAGATCGAGGGGATTTCTCAAAGAAGGAGCCATAGTTTGAGCATACACAATAATACTGAAAAGCAAAGCATTAGTGCCTCTCCATCTCCATCTCCATCTCGGTCTCGATCTCCTTCTTACTCTCGCCCTTGTTCTCCGTCTCGCTCTCGCTCTCACTCCCGTCCCCGCTCTTCGTCTCCCACTCGTTCTCGCACACGGTCACATTCACCTTTGGAGAAGGCCAAGTCTAGAAGCCGTAGTGAAGGCCCAAATGTTCTAAGTCTTAGCCTGAGATCAGAAGATGATATATCTCTGAGGCGGAATGATTCTTTATCCAATTGATGATTGAATATCACTAGTTTTGAAATGATCCCTGCCTCCGTGAACCTCTTGGTGACTCGCAAATCTGATTGGAATATTGAATATGCATTCTGCACTGCAATTTGGTCCTTCTTCCAGCAAAACCGCTCCTATCCTACCTCAACCCTCCATATGCCTTCAATCCCGCCATATTTTGTGTTTTGTTTTGCATTTTATTTTTCATTTGTTATGTGTTTCTTTTGATTTGATTTGATTTGTATTTAATTTTGTATTTTTAGTTCTAATTTGTTATTATATTTAATGTTTGTTATATTGTTGTAATTATATTAATATATTAATATATTAATATAATTGTAATTTGTTATTATTTGTTTTTAATTGTAATTTGTTCTACATCTTTGTTATTTAATGTTTGTTATGTTATTTAATTATTATTTAATGTTTGTTATATTGTATTAATATATTAATATATTAATTGTATTAATTGTATTGATATATTAATATATTAATATATTGTATTAATTGTTATAGTTGTAATTTGTTATATTTTTAATTTGTTGTATATATTTGTTATTTAATTGTTATTTAATGTTTTTTATGTTGTTAGAATATATATTAATATATGTTTGTATTAATATATTAATATAGTGTTTTATAATGTTATTGTTATGTTAAAAAATATATATAATTTGTATCATCCAATAATAATTCATTTATGTGATGTAAAGTAGGTTTCCCCATCAAAGAGGTTATTTATCAAGTCCTCAGTCTATCTCTTCTTCTATTTTGTGAGATGGTTACATAACCTAACAGGTCAACTTGGAATTTTTGATATAAATTTGTTTCTACGAAGGTTCAAAAGTTGAAATTGTGACCACTTAGAGCTGAAATATTTTTGAACTTCCCGTAAAAATTTATGATCTTGGTTCGCTATATTTTCTAAGATATGGTTAGAAGAAGTTATGGATTTTTCATGCTTTGGAATTTAGTCTCAAATAGGTGACCTTAGGAAAATATTCATAACTTAATCTACGAGCATGGGATTTCAAATTTTTTAAAAGTGACTAAAAGTGCACACACTATATTTTCTCGTGTATCATTTTCAAAGCTGAAGGTTGAAACAGTGACACGTGGAATTCCTTACAAGTTATCTCTACTGAACCAGTCCAATTTTGATCTCACTTGTTCCATTACAAATAAGACTTAGAGTGCTATCACAAGTTGTAATTTCAGAACTTGGAGATCCAAAATTATATAGATACAAAATTTTCAATATCAAGCTCCAAAAGAGCAAGAAAAGGTGTGTGATTTTTTAAAATCTTGCATAAATTTTGTTTGAAAAATCAGCTTGAAGTGATTCAAAGGGCACAGTGAAACATATATATCATTGTTTGATTCATGGAAGATCTCAAAATAAAAATAAAAATGACACGTCTAGTAAGAAGATAGAAATATCTTCTATGAAGCATGAATAAAAGGAATAAATGCAACATGATATATCAAAATTACGAGAACAAGTGCAACACATTTTGCTCTCGCAAAGGGTAACCAAAAATGAATTGGAAACGATGGTGAATGTTAAGATGGATGGTTTATAAGTAAAAAAAAAAAGGGCCTAAAGTATTGAAGTATTGTTTAAAATTAGATATGGGAGTTTTTAAAGTAGACATGGACACGATGAATTTCAAATTGGAAAGGTTGACAAATTTGCTGCAAGAAAGGCTTCCCGGTGGTGACAAGGTAATCCATGAAAATCATGATGAGGAAAGACGGAATATGGGAATATGAATTATGATTTTAGAGACTCGAATGTTGGGTTTAATACCCACCACATTCCAAATATTGATATGAGGAAGTTTGATGGCTAGGATACGGTTATATGGATACTACAGATGGAGCAATATTTTAATCTCCATGATGCACAACACACACAAAAGGTACACATTACATCTTTATATTTAGTACCCAATCAATTTGTATGGTATCAATGGATTTTTTATCATAAATCAATTTTAAATTGGTCAATTATTATAGAGGAAATGATAGCACATTATGAGGATACAAAGAGAAACACCTTATTTAGCCAATTGATAAATCTCAAACAAAAGGGTTCAATGGTGGAGCACATTGAGGACTTCCAAAAATTGAATATCAAGGTAACTGATATTCCAAAGGAGCATAGGATTAATGTATTCATAGGGAATTTAAAGGATAAAATCCAACATGAGGTTCGCCTTTGGGAACTTGATTCATTGGAGAAGGAATTCAGGGTGCCAAGAAAAGTTGAAAGAAAAATTATGGCAACAAGGGAGTCTACCACTCGCAACTATAAAGATGGAAGTGTTTTTGCTCCTAGCCTTCCAGAACCTACAAGGCTTACACCACAAAAATTGGAGGACAAAATATCAAAAGTGCTTTATTATAATTTTGATATAAAATACACTAAAGGTCATAAGTGTGCCGAGAAGAAATTGTTTTACATAGATTGTAAAGAGGAGGAAGAAAAGGAACAAGAAATTTCAAAAGACGAGGATATACATAGGGAACCAACCCCACAGAAATAAGAACTAAATGCAAACATATATTGTAATTCCTTGGATGGAATTACCACTCCTCAAACTCTTAATATAGAAAGATATATCAAGAAGAAAAAGGCAATAGTGTTGATTGATTCAAGTAGTACCAATAATCAAGGAATTGAATTTCTTTCTATAGCCAACACTAGAGTGTCAAGTGATGGTTACAAATGGAGGAACTATAAATTTCTATGGAAAGTGATGTTGTGTCTCAATCTAGTCTCCTAAACTGAGTTCATTTAATTGTCAACCAGGATTTGTAAACTGCTGAAGTGAAATGTACCATATGTACCTAGGTGCTTGTTTCCTAGTGCGTTGTGTGTAGTGGTTTGTGATGTTTTGGTCTTTTATGTTGATTTATGATGTTTTTGGTCTTTTGAAGTTTTGTGTTTACAATGAAAGTGCCTAGGAAACTAATGAAAAGAAATTGGTGGTCAAGAACACAGTTGAGCCTAATGTCTGGAATGGCAAATGTAATCAAAAATACTGAAGCAACATCTAAACTATGACTGAATAGAAACAAAAGCTTAATGATGACTTCTTAAACAAATGACACAAACTAGACTTTGAGAAATGATCACTTAAATATGCAAGTTTTCTAACTAAATAGTTAGACACTAATCATGATGCAACATTCTATTCTAAGCTCATCTATTCCATGACTAATTCCTAGTTCTATTCTGCAATTTCAATTGAATATCACAGAGCCTATACTCAAAGAGTTATTGGTTTCTTTTCAAGGTAGTTCTGTTGAGGAAGAGCTCTGTTTATGGTGAGGAATTTGCAGATATATTTCAGACCTTGTAATGATGTTATCTTCTGTTCCTAAGGTTATGGATCACTGGTGGTTTTCAGAACAAAAAGATATTTGTAGATAATGAGGGTTGTGTTATGAGTCCTATCAACTAAAGTGATTTACTGTGCAAAGGGTGACAATGTGACTATGAGATATAAGTGCAATGAATTGATTTAAACATGAGCTTAAGATGCTTCTAAACTAGAACAATGTTAAACCATAATCCATCATCAAACTTTGAAACGAAGTAGATGGACATGAATTAAATGCAAAATGAAACTCCGGAGTGTTCTAACTAACATGCATTATTCTATGAAGTTACACAATCGGTTTGTTCATCATGAGTGATATTTTGGAAGAGTTCCTTCTTGTGGAAGAGGTAGAACAATTTTGACTGTGGACTTGTATTCAATTGAAAGCAAATGAACTGAAAGCAAATGAAACTAAGTTGTCACATCACAGTCATATCTTGAACTTCTTAAGGATGTCTTGGAAGAATTTCTTCTTGTGGAAGAGTGATTAGGACAAGTGCAACTGTGATAGTGAAGACTAAAAAAACTACAACTAATTCCTATGATACTATAGCTATTCATCATTCATTGTTATGATCTGTTGGAAGAATGTCTTCTTGTGAAAGAACTGGAATGAATATAACTACAGTATCTAGTTAAAAACAAATACAACTCCTATCCTACAGTACCATAGTCATTAAAAATTCATCATTTTAATTTATTGGAAAAGTGTCTTCTTGTGGAAGAACTGGAACGAATATGACTACAATAGCTAGTTAAAAACAAATACAAATTTAACTCCTATCCTACAATACCATAGTCATTTAAACATTCATCATTTTAGTCTGTTGGAAGAGTGTCTTCTTATGGAAGAACTAGAATGAGTACGACTACAGTATATAAAACAAAACAACTACTAATTCAATATGCAGAACGTAAAGACAACTAGGAAAAACTTATCTAGTTTACGCAAAAGAAATCCGTTCAAGGGGCAGGGGCCCTCTACCACTTGACGACATTCAAATCCAAATTAAATCACGCCTTCAAGATAATTTTGTCTGCTCCATTAACGATGCAATAGTTTGAACATAATGCTCTGTGTCTTCAAAGACGTAACACAGATTTTACACAAAATCTAGCAGCAAATCTAACACAAATTTTCTAACCTAAGCTCTCGGCCTACTCAAGAGTTTATAAAGTAAATGCAAGTAACAATAATTACAATAATTTAGGAATGATGTCTTTCCTTATCCAAATCATTCTAGGAGTCCTTGAGGTGGCTGCATGAAAGAGAAAAGACACCTGGACTGAGACAGTCCTAGTATGAGTCTTCCTTCACAAATGTGTTCCCACGTGCATAACCGTACCCAGAATTCATTTCCTCTTCCATGACGAGCAACACACCATGTAGGCACGACGTGGATCATGCCCATATGCGTTTTTCCTCAAGAGGCCACCTGGAACATGCTCAAACATAAAGGTAGCCGCAGAATCGCCGGTTAGCTACAGAATGCCTGCATTCTGCAGCTAGTTCCGGTCAAAATGCTTAACAATGGCAACAATCACAAAATTCAACAAGTCAGTCATGTAAACCATTCTAGAAGTAATTTTAACTATTTTTATTGATCAATCGGGTTTAAAATAGAAAAGGACAAGGGAAAATGAGGTAAAATGAGGTGAAGGAAAGTACAAATTTGAGGCTCAACATACCCCCACTGCTGTCTCTTTGCATGTCCTCATGCAAATTATCCTATGAATTCTGAGGCTTCTGCAAGGACATCTAATCCCCTTCTTCTCCTTTGTCTGAAAGCTAGATGCCTTCTGGGTTTCCTGATCACAAGTTTGAACCTGAGGTTTGTGAGTGCCCTGATCAACTTTTTGTTCCTTGTCTTCATCTTCTCATTGGTCCTCTCCACTTTTTCTATATGCAGGGATAGGGTTGAGTTCATGTCAGTCTTGAGCTTGATTTGATCTTTGAGAATTTCATTCTCATTTTTGATGTGTCTATTCAACAATTCCAACTCATACCTATCCCTCCTCAATATATCAATTTCAGTTAGTGGAGGACTGGGGGTTCTCTCTTCTCTTTCTGAAGCTGTTCTCTCTAAAGTTTCCACATAATCATAGATTTCATGTTGAGCAGGATCAATCTCAGGGGTGCCTTCATAAAAATCTTCATCATCATACTCTTCCATGGATGTTTCTTCATCTTCAATATTGATTACCCCTGTTTGTTTGATTGATGTTTTCTTCAGTTTTCCTTTTAATCTGTGGCTTCTCCTAAGTTGAGAGGACCCCTCTCCTTTCTCTATAACAGATTCCTTGATTATCTTCTTTTCCTTTAGCTGGCTCTTGATTCGAGTCAACTTCTCCAAAATGACTTCCTCACCGCTTTCTTGAACTGGTTTGTCATTTTTACCTTTTGGAGTCCTCCATTTCCTACTTCTTTTTGTGGGCTGTGGTTCAGGTGATAGTTCTTTTGTTTCTTCAAAATGATTTCTTATTAAGAAATCATCCCATGTATAATTTGTTTTAGATAGATGATGCTCAATTAAAATTTTGACCAACCCATGATGATACAGGGTTGTCTCCAAAAACTGAACTCTTCTCTGAACACAGGAAGCCATTTTCTTCAGAATTTGATACAAGAAATATGGTAGATTCAAATCTTCTCCTAGAAAATGCAACATTAGTCTAATATGGTAGACATAGAATGTCCCATATCTACCCTCACATGTAACAAACTTTTGTAAAAGAAGTAGTATGTTTCTCCATTTTCTTTTCAAGGCTGTACTGGGAATTCCTTTCTTGAACACACTAACATCCATATTTGGTGATTTTAAAATTTGTTTCCATGAGTCATTGTGGAACTCCCTATTTTTAAACCATCTTTCCCCAGTTCTGGACAATCCTGTAGCCTCTGCTATAAAAACTTCAGTAATAGCAAACTTGACATCCCCTATCTCAACTTCAGTACCTTGGAATGATCTGGCAAATGTTTTGGTTACTTCCTTATGGAAGCCATTAAAATTTTCCAAGAATTGAAGCCATCCTATTTTTTGTAACATCTCCTTGCATTGTGGGTAACCTTCTAAATATTTTGATCCCACAGGCTCAGTCCTTACGATGAAACCCATGATGTTTTTCAATATCAAATTAACACTCTACCCACAAAACAATGTCTTTTACTTTCAGATTAAAATGGCTTCAAGCTCTAAATGAAAATGGCTTCAATTTTGGAAGGACATACCTTTGATTTATAATAGCAACAGTCTTCAAAATCTCTGGTTTGTATGCCTCTGTTTGATAATGAAGAATGCCTTCAAAAACCTCAGACTGATGTACTTCTGTTGAACTTTGGAGTGATATGAAAGCAATTTCAATTTTCGAGCTAATATGTCTCTGATAGACAATGGTAGATGGTTTCAAGTTTCTTTTTGTGCAATACCTCCGTCTTTGGTAACAGAAGACTTCAAACTCAATCACTGAAAAACACTTCTGTTTCTAGTAACAACAGACTTCAAACTCAACCTCTGTCTCTGATAGCAAATGGTATGCTTCAAATTCAACACTTAGAGCAACTCTGTCTCGGGTAACAACAAACTTCAAAACCAATCACTACCACACCTCTGTCTTTGGTAATAACAGACTTTAAACTCAATCACTACCACACCTCTGTCTTTGGTAGCAAAAGTCTTCAATTTTAGCACCTCTGTCTTCTGGTAGCAACAGGCTTTAAACTCTACACGGCCACAATTCTGTGTTGACAGTGAAAATGCTCCAAACTTCGTTCTCAGTGATATGCTATCTGTTCACGGGATCAAGTGGTTTTGAGTTCTCACACCGTTATGCTTCCAATTTACCTCTTCTGTTCTGCTCCTGATGATAATAATGCTTCTGCCTTCGGAATGGAATACTGGCTACGGAATGACGTTATGGCAAATGGTCATGGCATAGAGTGGTGGAGTGAGGTGGAGGATTGCATTAATGATTTGAGGAGACGGCGGAGGATTTACGACGGCAGGAAAAATATTCATCATTAAAGAACTTGGTTAAGAGTCGTGGGAATTTCAAATGCTTTGGCCGTTTCACCGCTCAAATGCTATCGGATGGAAAATTTGAATCGGAAGATTTTAATACAAAGTCTATAGAGGGTTTGTTTGGTGTTTGATCAATAAAACAATTAAAATAACCTTTCGAATAATTCCACAACTAAACTATGCTAAATTTTTATGAATTGCCATCGTAATTTAAATTTATTACCTCTGCCCTTTATTTGATGTTTGTGTAGCCTTTGTCTTCTCTGCTCATCTTTGGAGGAATCTTTCACAATTTTCTTGATATTTTTGATTCGTGAATTCACTGGATCACTTTGTTGTAATTATGATGTCTGCTGGTTGATGCCTTCAGGGTTTGTAGCTGCCAAAAAGACTGTCGGGCTGCAGAAAAGGTGATCAGCTGCAGAATGTCCACTGAGCTGCAGAATGTTCCTGTAGAATACTTTAATCATGAAAATGAAATGTT
Organism: Pinus albicaulis; assembly: GCA_034641835.2. NCBI lineage: Eukaryota > Viridiplantae > Streptophyta > Pinopsida > Pinales > Pinaceae > Pinus > Pinus albicaulis. Next base: position 1,097,315,265 of record CM076578.1, read on the forward strand.
TCTGGGAGATGGGTGAAATGTTTATGAAAATGGATGAAATGGATGATGGATTATGAAGTGGATAATGGAATAAGAATGGATTCAGTTCATGGAATGAAGGAACATAAGGGCTGTACTGCAATTCATGGCATATTTTTATTCACTTGCAGCAAGATATCAAATTCTATGTTTTGACATGAGAATGAAGTGAATGGAAGATGGAGTGAAATGAATGGAATGGAATGGAATGAAATGTGAATGATGGATGAGATGAAGTATGGATGGATAGTGAATGGAGTGAGATGAAATGAATCATAAGTACTATGGCACTGAACTTATGATTTTTATAACAACTGCTTAGAAACAAAAATGGGAAAAGTTAGAGTGTCAGAGAAACTCTGATTTTCACCCTATCTTTTATGTATAAACATGCCAATCAGTGATTGGTTTTCATGTTTATACCTTTATTTTTTTTTTATTTTTTTATTTTTTTTATTTTTTTTATTTTTTATTTTTTTCAAAAGAGAAATGCTTCAGAAAATTTAATCAAGTTGATGAAGAAGAGAGACTCTTCTTCATTAACTTCACATCATTGTCTCCTTGGAACTTTTTGACAAACTCTTCTCTTGAGAGTGGCTTGTGGTATAGCTTCAGTCTATGGCCATTCACAAGAAAAGTGACCTCCTCTTCATCTATAGTTCTGATTTTTACTGCCCCATTATCAAAAATTCGAACAATTTCATATGGCCCAAGCCAATGTGTCTGAAATTTCCCTTGAAAATCCTTGAATTTTGAATCAAACAAGAGAGCCCACTCACCCTCTTTAAATTTCTTCTCTTTGATGTACTTGTCATGCCATCTAGCCCTTTGCTGTTGGACTAGACTTGTTTTCTGAACTGCATCTTGTCTGATCTCATCCAATTCATTAATTTGCTCCAGTCTATGCTTTTGTGCCTCCGTTAGATCAAGTTCTAGCTGAACTGCCATCTTGAATGTTTGGATTTGGAACTCTATAGGAAACAAAACTTGCTTTCCATAAACAAGCTCATAAGGAGTATGGCCTGTTGTGTTTCTCCATGTAGTTCTATAGGCCCACAAGGCTTCAGAAAGCCTATCTACCCAATCTCTTCTATGTAGATGAACAGTCTTTGTTAGGATTCCTTCAATGACTTTATTAGTAGATTCCACTTGACCATTTGCTTGTGGATGATAAGGAGTAGATGTTCTATGTCTGATTTTGTACTTCTCCATCATTTTCTCCACTAGCCTTGATGTAAATTGAGCTCCTTGATCTGTAACAATTTCCCTTGGGACACCAAAACGAGTGAAAATATCCTCAAAAATAAAAGTAACTACAGATGATTCATTAGCAACAAGTAATGGTTTAGCTTCTACCCACTTAGTAACATAATCAGTGCAAACTAATATGTATTTCTTTTTGTCTTGATGGAGGACTAATAGGTCCTACAAAATCCAAAGCCCATTTTTCAAAAGGTTCAATGTGTACCTGAGGTTGTAATGGCATCTCACCTGAAGGAGAAGGCTTCCCTACCCTTTGGCAACTGTCACACCTTTTGACATACTCCTTAGCATCTTTAAACAAGGATGGCCAATAATATCCTAAATTAAGGATCTTATAGGCTGTCCTCTTATCTGCAAAGTGTCCGCCACAAGGCTCATCATGACATGCCTTGAGAATTTCAGGCATCTCATCTTCACGAACACACCTTCTAATAATCAAATCTGGACCTGTCTTGTACAACTCATTAGCGACCCATGAATATCTTGCACTATCATTAATGATTTTTCTTTTATCCTTTGCATTCATAATTGAAGGAAATTTTCCTGAAACTAAATAATTAGCAATATCAGCAAACCATGGAGTTTGAGTAGAAACTGCAAAAAGATATTCATCAAGAAATTGATCTTCAACCGGAGTGTCATCTTTGATATTTTGAATTCTAGACAGGAAGTCAGCCACAGTGTTTTGTTTTCCAGGCCTATCTAGAATAGTAATGTTGAATTCTTGCAATAATAAAAACCATCTTATAACTCTACCATTAGTGATTGATTTATTCATTAAATATCTAATGGCAGAATGATCAGTGTGAATAAAAGTTTCATAGCCTGTTATATAGTGTCTAAATTTGTTAATGTCATGAACAACAGCTAAAAACTCTTTTTCAGTTACAGTATAGTTTAACTCTGCAGGAGTCAAATTTTTACTGATATAATAGATGGCATAGGGAATTAAATCTTTCTGTCCCAATACTGCTCCCAGAGTTGTATCGGAAGCATCTGTTGAGATATGAAAAGGTAACTTCCAGTTAGGTCCCCTTAATATAGGTGCTTCAGAAATTTTGGTTTTCAGGGTTTCAAAAGCTAACTGGCAATCAAAAGTCCACTTAAATTCACAATATTTGGTGAGTAATTTGAAGAGAGGAGATGCTATTTTGGTGAAGTTTTCTATAAATCTCCGATAGTACCCCGTAAATCCTAGAAAACTTCTTACATCTCTTTGACAACTTGGAATGGATAGGTTAGAAATAACTTCAACTTTCGCTTCATCAACTCTAATCCCATCCCCCGAAATGTGGTGCCCTAAAACAATACCTTCAGTGAACATCATAAAACATTTTTCATGACTAAGAGAAAGGTTTGCTTCTTGACATCTTTTTAAGACCTTTTCCAAGTTTTCTAAAGCCTCTTCAAATGTATCCCCATAAACTGTAAAATCATCCATGTACACCTCTACACAGTCATGTATCAGATCAGAAAAAATTCCTAATACCGCCCTTTGGAATGTTGCAGGTGCATTGAATAATCTAAATGGCAATACTCGGTAGGCATAGGTACCCCAAGGACAAGTAAATGTGGTTTTATCTTGGTCTTCAAGTGCTACTTGGATTTTATTGTAACCACTAAACCCATCCAGGAATGAAAAATACTTTTTACCTGCTAATGTATCTAATACTTGATCTATGAAAGGTAAGGGAAAATGGTCTTTAAGAGTAGCTTTATTCAGTTCTCGGTAGTCAACACACACCCTCCATTTTCCATTTTTCTTAGGCACAATCACCAAAGGAGAAACCCACCGACTATCTGAAATAGGATAGATGAAGTTAACATTTAACAATTTTTGTAATTCTTCCTTGACAATTTCCCTAAGATTTGGATTCATCCGTCTTTGAGGTTGTCTGATTGGTTTGCAATTTGCCTCTATATAGATGTGATGAGTACAAGTCTTGGGACTTATTCCTTTCATGTCAGTGTATTCCCATGCATATGCAGAAGAATGTCTCTGTAATACTTTGACTAGTTCTTCTTGTTGAGATTTTTCCAGGTTTTTGTTTATATTCAAGGTCTTGCCTGGAAAAATTTCACTTGTAGAACTTCCAAATTTGTCCATAGAATGAAGAGACATATGTCTAGATGACAAGAACTCAATATTGGATTTCTCTTGAAATGATTCTTGTTTGTGCTCTGGAGAAGATTCAAAATTTTCTAGAGTATTCAGAATTTGATTATCTTCACTAATTTCTGAAATTGTGAAGAGTGGTTGCAAATATTCTTCATCCTCTATCCATTGAGTGTCATCTAGATCTGTAATTGTCCTAGCTGAAGGATATAAAGTGAATTTCTTTGTTGAACTTCCATCAGAAATATACATATCACCGGACCTACAACTAATAAAAGCATCAGCTGTAGCCAACCAAGGTCTTCCTAGTATGACAGGATGGCCTCCTAGATTATTCTTGGGTGTCAGGATCATGAAATCCATAGGGTACTCCCAAGAGTCTAGGGACACTGGAATGTCTTCTATTACCCCATCTGGTCTGATCACAGATCTATCTGCTAATTGTAATAGTGTGGGTGTAAAGAGAAGATTAGGAAGTTTCAGCTTGTCCATGATTTGTCTACTCATGATATTTATTGCTGCTCCTAAGTCAATGAGTGTGTTTTGAATTTCAATTCCATTGATGTGAATTTTGACAACTGGATTTCGTGGGTCAAGGTACTTTGGAATAGTAATCTTACCCATCATAATGTCTGCTATTTGTCCTACCAGTTGAATTTTCTTGGTTTCTCTTATTCTTTTTCTTGTTGTCTTCATACTCAACTCCTTCATTGTTTTGGCTAAAATTGGGATTTCCTTGATGGCTTGCAATAATGGAATTTTAATGCAAACATTTCTCAATTCATCCAAGAAATCATAATTAGGCACCATTATTTGTTTTTCTACACCTTTTTCAATTTGTAATCTTTCCGGAAAGGGAGGTATAGAAGTAGATGTGGATGGTTGCTCTAATACTGGAGTTGGGCTTATTGGATCTTTTTGTTTCAGTTTTTTAATGTTTTGGCCTTGAAAGGATGTTTCTTCCTCAAGACTTTTATTAACCCGTAGGGAGTCTTCCTCAGAATTATCTTTTTCTTGTATGATCACAGAAGGTTTCCTCTTCTCAAGTATCCTTCCAGACCTAAGTTGAACATCACTAAGGTCTAGAGGAGTAATTAAATAAGTTGGAAATTGTTGTCCTTCTATCATGTATGTATTCTGGGGGTTCTTATTATTGGGGTTTGGTATGGGCCGAGCTGGTAATTGATTGGATTTTTGAGGGAATGGTAATGGAAGTGGTTGATTTTGATGAGGTTGGTTCAGATGATGTTGTTGAGAATTTTGTTGAAGATTTTGAGGAAAATTTTGTGGATATGGTGGATAAGATGGTGGATACTGATAATATGGAGAGTATCTTCCATAGGGACCTTGTGATCCTTGTGCCCAAGCTTGAGATTGATTTTGAAATTGGGGCCAAGGTTGCTGCCAAGAATTCCAAGGTAGAGGTTGATTATACATTTGATCATGGAATCCTTGTGTCTGAGATCCCTGCCAAGGTCTTCTAGATACAAAGTTAAGAGATTCTGTGGAATCTGTAGGAGTTTCTTCTTGAAAAACAGCCTTGAGACCAGGAAGAGAAGGACAATTCTTGGTCTCATGTTTCTCAGAACAAATAACACAGGTTTCTACAACTTTTACATTCAAAGGGCACTCTCTCAAGGCATGTTTCTTCCTACATTTGGGACAAAAGATTGCCAAGGCATCAGATTCAGCCTTTTGCTTGTTTTGTATCTTGAGGGTGTCTATTTGTTCACTAAGACTCCCCAAGATGTCAGATTTAAAATCATCAAGCATGTGTCCTATTTCTGATCTACTTACTGTCCCAGAAGCAGATTTACTTGCTCTTGCAAGAGCAGGATCTCTTGGACCTTTGACAGTTTTGGATTTCCCTCTGAAAAGGTTGATACATAACTCAGATATTTCAGGTAATGTGAGTTGTGATATATCCCCTTTTCCCATCATGTTAAGGATATCCAACCATTCATCCCTAATGGTTTTCAACAAAAGAGATTTTAAAGTGTCTTGATCTTGGTTTTCCATTTGTGCCCTTTTTATGTTGTATTTAAATCTTTCCAACAAATCTTCTAAGTTTTCATCTTCTTTTTGTAACATCTTGAACACTTCTTCCTTATGATTAACCGGCATACAATAATCCAAGTATCTCTCTAGAAATGTTTGTTTCATGTCTTCCCATGTCCTAATAGAACTACTGCTTAAGCTCATAAACCACTTCAATGATGCTCCTTTCAGAGTTGAAGGAAATAATTTCAATTTTTGGGCATCTTGAAGGTAGTCATAAGTCCTACACAGTACTTCAAATTCGAATAAGAAAGTTTCAGGATCCTTAGTTTTAAGTCCATAAAAGTTCGAAAGGACAGAAGGTGAAATGTTTTTCATGGTTGTATTGGTTTCTCCATCAAGTATAGGGAACCCAAAAGAGCTTCCTATTCTACCTCTTCCTCCATCTGCACCTCTACCTCCTCTTCCTCCTTCTCCTCTACCTCTACCTCTACCTCCTCCAAATAATGTGTGTTCTCCATTAACAACTCCTCCTCCTCCTTCTTCTGCCATGGTTGACTCTCCTGTGGAAGTAGAAAGGTTTGTATCCCTGACAGGAGTTTTTAGATCTTCTTCTATGGCAGGTTCAGTGGATGAAGTGGAAGGTTTCTCTAATGGAATAGGTGACCTTAGATCTTCTAGAAGTCTAGGATCAGTAAAGGATGGAAGATGGGTTTGAGTTGAAGGTGTAATAGCTCTGGATCTAGATGAAACAAGTGGTGTTCTAGAAATCAAACTTCTGCCTCTGCTGCTTATAAATCTTCCCCTTGAATCTCTCTCCCTACGCATAAAATTGTTTTTGGATGCTAAGAAACAAAGATTACCTAGTTTTCACTTCCCCGGCAACGGCGCCAAAATGTTGTGTCTCAATCTAGTCTCATAAACTGAGTTCATTTAATTGTCAACCAGGATTTGTAAACTGCTGAAGTGAAATGTACCATATGTACCTAGGTGCTTGTTTCCTAGTGCGTTGTGTGTAGTGTTTTTGTGATGTTTTGATCTTTTATGTTGATTTATGATGTTTTTGGTCTTTTGAAGTTTTGTGTTTACAATGAAAATGCCTAGAAAACTAATGAAAAGAGATTGGTGGTCAAAAACACAGTTGAGCCTAATGTATGGAATGGAAAATGTAATCAAAAACACTGAAGCAACATCTAAACTATGACTGAATAGAAACAAAAGCTTAATGATGACAAATGACACAAACTAGACTTTGAGAAATGATCACTAAATATGCAGGTTTTCTAACTAGATAGTTAAACACTAATCATGATGCAACATTCTATTCTAAGCTCATCTATTTCATGACTAATTCCTAGTTCTATTCTGCAATTTCAATTGAAGGTCAGAGTCTATACTCCAAGAGTTATTGGTTTCTTTTCAGGGTAGTTCTGTTGAGGAAGAGCTCTGTTTATGGTGAGGAATTTGCAGAGATATTTCAGACCTTGAAATGATGTTATCTTCTGTTCCTAAGGTTATGGATCACTGATGGTTTTCAGAACAAAAAGATATTTGTAAATAATGAAGGTTGTCTTATGAGTCCTATCAACTAAAGTGATTTACTGTGCAAAGGGTGACAATGTGACTATGAGATATAAGTGCAATGAATTGATTTAAACATGAGCTTAAGATGCTTCTAAAATAGAACAATGTTAAACCATAAGCCATCATCAAACTTTGAAACGAAGTAGCTGGACATGAATTAAATGCAAAATGAAACTCCGGAGCATTCTAATTATCATGCACTATTCTATGAAGTTACACAATCGATTTGTTCATCATGAGTGATATTTTGGAAAAGTTCCTTCTTGTGGAAGAGGTAGAACAATTTTGACTGTGGACTTGTATGCAATTGAAAGCAAATGAAATGAAAGCAAATGAAACTAAGTTGTCACATCACAGTCATTTCTTGAACTTCTTAAGGATGTCTTGGAAGAATTTCTTCTTGTGGAAGAGTGATTAGGACAAGTGCAACTGTGATAGTGAAGACTAAAAACTACAACTAATTCCCATGATACTATAGCTATTCATCATTCATTGTTATGATCTGTTGGAAGAATGTCTTCTTGTGAAAGAACTGGAATGAATATAACTACAGTATCTAGTAAAAAAACAAATACAACTCCTATCCTACAGTACCATAGTCATTAAACATTCATCATTTTAATTTATTGGCAAAGTGTCTTCTTGTGGAAGAACTAGAACGAATATGACTACAGTAGCTAGTTAAAAACAAATACAAATTTAACTCCTATCCTACAATACCATAGTCATTTAAACATTCATCATTTTAGTCTGTTGGAAGAGTGTCTTCTTATGGAAGAACTAGAATGAGTACGACTACAGTATATAAAACAAAACAACTACTAATTCAATATGCAGAACGTAAAGACAGTTAGGAAAAACTTATCTAGTTTACACAAAAGAAATCCGTTCAAGGGGCAGGGGCCCTCTACCACTTGACGGCATTCAACTTCAAAATTAAATCACGCCTTCAAGATAATTTTGTCTGCTCCATTAACGATGCAATAGTTTGAACACAATGCTCTGTGTCTTCAAAGACGTAACACAGAGTTTTCACAAAATCTAGCAGCAAATCTAATACAAATTTTCTAACTAAGCTCTCGGCCTACTCAAGAGTTTATAAAGTAAATGAAAGTAACAATAATTACAATAATTTAGGAATGATGTCTTTCCTTATCCAAATCATCTTAGGAGTCTTTGAGGTGGCTGCGTGAAGGAGAAAAGACACCTGGACTGAGACAGTCCTAGTAGGAGTCTTCCTTCACAAATGTGTTCCCACGTGCATAACCGTACCTAGAATTCATTTCCTCTTCCATGATGAGCAACAAACCATGTAGGCACGACGTGGATCATGCCCATATGCGTTTTTCCTCAAGAGGCCACCTGGAACATACTCAAACATGAAGGTAGCTGCAGAATCGCCAGTTAGCTACGGAATGTCTGCATTCTGCAGCTAGTTCCGGTCAAAAATGCTTAACAATGGCAACAATCACAAAATTCAACAAGTCAGTCATGTAAACCATTCTAGAAGTAATTTTAACTATTTTTATTGATCAATTGGGTTTAAAATAGAAAAGGACAAGGGAAAATGAGGTAAAATGAGGTGAAGGAAAGTACAAATTTGAGGCTCAACAAGTGACATAATAAAAAGCTAACCATGTGGGAATATTTATTGTATATTCCAATTATTTCCATTCTAATGGGTGGTAATGATGTTGTACTAGGTTACAATCTTTTGGGGTGATCGATTTTAATTTTCAAGAACTTTTCTAAAAAAAAATTGGGAAGGAAAGGAAGTTGAACTAATAGGTATTGTAGGGAAACTAGGGAAGATAATCATCTCTGATGGCATGACAAATCTTCTGAAGAAACAACAAGGAGGCGTAATTTCACAATTATGCTCACTAGAGGTCCAAACGTCTTAATCATCTATTTCTCCAGATCTCCAAAAATTCTTGGATAATAATTCCAAGGTATTGGAGACTCCCAAAGGCCTCCCACCTACTCGTGATCATGAAAATTCTATTCACTTAATTCCAGGAAGTGTTCCTCCAAACATTAGGCCTTATAGAAATCCCTATGCCCAAAAGAGTGAAATTAAACATATGGTTGCAGAAATGCTAGAGGTCAATATAATTCAACCTAGTCAAAGTTCCTTCTCTTCTCTAGTAGTGTTGTTGCATAAGAAGGATGTATCATGGTGTATGTGTTCGGATTATAGGATAGGGAGCTCAACAAGCTCACTATTAAAGATAAATTTCACATTCCTATCATTGATGAATTTTTGGATGAATTACGTGGAGCAATTTACTTCACCAAGTTGGATCTTCATTCAGGATATCGTCAAATTAGAATGAAGACTGAAGACATTCTGAAAAATACATTAAGAACTCATCAAGGTCATTATTATTTTTTGGTCACACCTTTTGGCCTTACTAATGCACCTTCCACATTTCAAGGTTTGATGAATTCCATTTTCAAACCCACTCTTAGAAAATTTGTGTTAGTATTTTTTTATGATATACTAATCTACAACAAGTATTCGAAGGATCATGTTCAACAAGTTGATAGGATTCTCAAAATATTAAAGGACGAACAATTATATGTAAAAACCTTAAAATGTTTCTTTGGAGTACATGAGGTGAAATATTTGGGTCATATTGGATCTCATGAGGGTGTTAAGGTATACCCTAAAAAAATTAAATCCATTAAGGAATGGAAAATCCCCATAACCCTAAAGCATCTTAGAGGATTTATCGAGTTGATAGGATATTATTGCAAGTTTGTTAATGATTATGGGAGAATAGCAGCACCTCTTACAACATTACTAAATAAATATTAATTTTCTTGGACTTCAGAAGCAACGAAGGCCTTTGAAGATATTAAAGAGGCAATGTGCCAAGCAATAGTCTTATCTACGCCAGAATTCACAAAAACCTTTATTATGGAATGCGATGCCTTGGTAAATGAAATTGGTGGTGTTTTAATTTAAGAAGGAAGACATGTTCTTTTGAAAGTCATCTAATTAAGGGAAATTATTTACACAAACCTATTTATGAGAAGGAAATGCTTGCAATACTACATGCACTAAATCAATGGCGACCTTACCTAATGGGAAGACACTTCAAGGTAAAAACATATCATGATAGTCTTAAATAATTTTTGAAACAAAGGTTATTTCAGAAGAGCAGTAAAAATGGGTCACAAAGATACTAGGTTATGACTTTGAAATCATCTACAAAAGGGGGAAGCAAAATGTTGTTGCAGATGCACTCTCAAGAAAGGATGAGGATATGGAAGCATTTCTTTGTGCCATTTCTATTATCCAACATGATTGGATAATTGAAGGGATGAATGGAATAATCATGAAAAGGTGTGGGAATCAATTCAAAATTTGCAGCAAGATCCCAATACATCTAATAAATTTATCTGGAAAAATGATTCATTATGGTACAAATATCGCTTATATATTTGTAAGAATTGACAACTCAAACAAAAGATTATTTTGGAATTTCACCCCTCCCCCTTAGGAGGGCACTTGGGACTCTTAAAAAGTTACCATAGGGTGGAGAAGGAATTTTTTTGGGATGGTCTTAAATCTGATATTCAGAAGTTTGTAGCAAAATATTGGTACATTGGCATACAAATTGGAGTTTCCTACATCATCGTGAGTACACCTAGTTTTCCATGTTTCATGCTTAAAGAATTTTATCGGTGATAAGATCCTAGTTCAAACAATACTGCTAGAACTTGAAGAAGAAGGAAAAATTGTATTTGAGCCTGAAGCAGTCATGGAAACAAGAACCCGACAACTGCCTAATAAATTAATTTCAGAGTATCTGAATAAGTGGAAGAACTTACCTGTTGAAGATTCCACATGGGAGGATGAGAATTTTATACAGAAGCATCCAAAACTACTCAAGCGTTGATGACAAAATTTTTTTTAAGGAGAGAGGAATGTTAGGTCCCTATAATACTAGTGTAGCCCCCTTATTTTTATTGTTAGTGTATCCCCCTATTGTTATTTTTGTACCCATATATCCGCCATATTTTTATTGTTGTGCCCAATAGAAGCCAACAATTATTATTGTTGTGCCCTTACATTATTATTTTTATGTGGGCTCTGATTATATTGTGACCCCTTAGACTCCTATATATACCAAGAGGTCTAATCATTTGTATCATCCAAGAATTGTTCCTTTATGTGATGTAAAGGAGTTTTCCCCCTCAATTAGGCTATTTCTCAAGTTTTTGATCTATCTCTTCTTATATTTTGTGAGTTGGTTACATAACACATTGATTTTGAAAGTATTCCAATAAAATTAAAGTATTTACACAAACCTATTTATGATAAGGAAATGTTGGAAATACTACATGCTCTGAAGAAATGGCGCCCTAACTTAATGGGAAAATACTTCAAGGTAAAAACAGATCATGATAGTCTTAAATAAATTTTGGAACAAATATTATCTTCACAAGAACAACAAAAATGGGTCACAAAGATGTTGGGTTATGACTTTGAAATCATCTACAAAAAAATGGAAGCAAAATGTTGTTGTAGATGCACTCTAAAAAAGGAATGAGAATGTGGATGCATTTCTCTGTGTCATTTCTATTATCTAGCCTAATTGGATAACTAAAGCAAGGGAGGAATTAAGAAGATGAAGAGGTGTGGAAACTCATTAAAAAATTGCAGTAAGATCCTAGTGCATATAATACATTTATCTGGAAAAATGATTCAATGTGGTACAAAGATCACTTATATCTATGTAAGAAATCCCAATGCAAACAAAAGGTTCCTTTGGAATTGAAAACCTCTCCTATAGGAGGGCATTCAACATTTTTTAAAAATTACCATAGGGTTAGGAAAGATGTTTTTTGGGATGGATTTAAATATGATATTTAGAAGTTTGTGGAAAAATGTTTGGTTTCCAATAAAATAAATTTGAGACAATTAATACCCCGGGTCTTTTACAACCATTATCCATTCCAAGTCAACAGTGGGAAGATGTTTAAATGGATTTTATCATAAGTATACCCAAGTTCGAAGGAAAGAGTATCATCATGGTGGTATTTGATATAATTAACAAGTATGCAAACTTATGTGCACTGTCTCATCCTTTCAAATCTAGTACATTCACTACTGCATTTTTGGAAACAAATCAAAAGCTTCATGGAAACCCAATGATTATTGTAAGTGACAGAGATCCCATTTTCACTATAAATTTTTGGATATAATTATTTTCTTGTATTGGTACTCAACTAGCTCATAGGTCATCTTATCATCCTCAATCTGACAGGAAAATTGAGATAGTGAAAAAATGTTTGGAATGATATCTTCGTTGGTTTGTATCTTATAAAAAAACACAATGGGTCAAGTGGTTTCCTCTATAAGAATGGTGCTATAAAAATTCCTTCCATATAATAGAAAAAATGACCCCATTTATGGTGCTTTATAGATATCATCCACCATCCATCACATCGTCTCTAAGAGACAATTCTAAGGTTCAAGCAATGGAAGATCAAATCAAGCATCAACAACAGGTTCTCCAACTCCTAAAGGATAAATTTACTCCAACACAAAATCAAATGAAACAAAAATCATATCAGCATCGTAGTGAAAGAAGTTTTGACATGGTTTATTAGGTATTTTTATGGATACAACCATACAAAAAAATGTCCCTCAAGAAAGATAAGAAGGATAATGAATTATCAACCAAGTACTATGGACCTTACAAAGTGTTGCAAAATATTGGTACTATGGCATACAAATTGGAGTTTCCTGCATCTTCACGAGTACACCTAGTTTTCCATGTTTCATGCTTAAATAAGGTTATAGGTGACAAGCTCCCAATTTAACCTATATTTATAGAGCTTGACGAGAAAGGAAAAATCATATTGGAACCTGAAGAAATCACAAATAAATAAATAAATAAAGAATAATACTATATATATATATATATATATATATATATATATATATATATATATATATATATATTAAAAATAAAAATAAAAAATAAAAAATAAAAAATAATATTGGAAGGTATGGAATCAATCAATTTCAGAGCATCTCATTAAGTGGAAGAAATTAGCTATTGAATATTCTACATGGGAGGATGAGTATTTTATAAGAAGCATCAATAACTACTGAAGTGTTGAGGACAACACTTTTTTGAAGGAGAGGGGCATGTTAGGTTAACCATTTGGTTCCTTGAATACTTAGAGACATTGGAGTTCTTGTAGAATTAAATAAAACATTTGTAGTCTAGTTTCTGTATTTTTCTTGATTACTCTAATAGTCGTCTATAATTGATTTTTTTTAGATATATATCCTCAATATCCCATGATGAAATTTATATGGTAAATAGATGAAGATATTTTATAAATTTTTCAATAATTTTATACATCGATTCTATGGAAGCAATGAGAAACAACCAAAACATTTCAACCACTAATTTTTTTAAACATTTTTGTACCATTATTGTAGGTGATTGTAATAAAAAAAAATTGGAACACTGAAAGGCAATATCCTTTAATTCAATTTTTATGGTATATAGAGAAATATGTCTTCTATACTCTATAAAAATTCTAGAGTTTGATACCAAGTAATGAGTGAGCACTAATCAATACACTAGACCACTCAATTTTTTATGAGTTTCTTGGACTCCTTTTGTAGTGGTCTCTAATGAAAAATTTTGACTCACTTAAAATAAATATATTTTTACGAATTTTTTATGTAATACATAAGAAGGTGTCCTATATACCATGTAAAATTTTGTTTAACCTGAAATAAACATTGAGTACTAATCAAAAAATAAAATTGATGTGACTATAGAATATTGGGAAAAAATGTGAACAACTGGAGTGCTAAATTTTCTTCCTCTAATTTGTTTCCTTTGTTCCTTGCAACACTATTCAACTAGCTATCATTGACATGAATTTTTTCATAACATGAATTTTTTCATGACTTTATTATGAATGACCACATTGATGAAATATATTGGTGGATTAGGAATTTGAGTTCGGGTTTAGGGGTTGACGATTGTAAAATATGAGATGCAAATATTATATATATATAGATATATAAAATTGTGATTTGGATTTTATTTTTTCATATCTAGAATTGTTGTTGTATGTTGGTTGTAGTTTTCCGTATATATTTTTGTAGGATCTTGTAGCCTCCTTTTTTTACACTACATGGAGATTTGTTGATAAAAATATTATGTAATAGTTGGTTGTAACCTATGTGTGAATTGTTTTGTGTTTGCAGTTGATATCTTATGTTTATTTTGTGGTTGTAAGCTACCCTTGTTGATGTTGATGTTGATGTCGATATGCATAGATGTATATTTTGAGTGTTGATTGAGACATGTAGATAATTTTTTATGTTGGAGATAGGTTGGTGTATATCATAATTTATAGGTTTAGCTATTTCAAGATGGATATTTGAGAGATGTCGAGATGATTTAAATATTAACTTCTTGTTTATGCCAATTATTTTGATGGCCCATCTCCTTCATTATTGTTTCATCTTTGTATGGTTTTTAATGTACCATGTTGTCAAAATTTAGAAGTTAATGCTTGTGTTTTATGAATGTGTTCTAACTACTTGCTAAGGATTATTAGATATTAGAAAATTTCCTTGATCTTGTAAGTTATACTATTGAAATAGGAGCAGCAGAATGTTGGGATAATATTTGACCAGGGAGTAATTTTTCCTATAGATGTTGATGGTAGATTTTCTAACTCTTGTAACTTCCTTTCACCACTTTGAATGCTTTTGAGGCTTCCAAAAATAATCATGTTAGCTAGTGTAAGTGATTTCATGCATGATAGGTCATGGAATGATGGAAGTGGGTACTAAAGGTGGAATAATTAACTCTTATGTTTCACTTTGGAAATGACATCTACCATCATCTCCGCCTTTTGTGATCACCTACACTTTCCAATAGCCTTGTCTTCTCTTTTTGTTGATTGGTGTTTCCAAATGTTTCCAACTTGGATTCTTATCAACTTATCTCAATGAACTAAAGTGACCCATTGACATGATAAGTTGAAAAAAAAAAAAAAAAAAAAAAAATGTTTGCACCTTTTTTTTCTTGATACAAACTTTATAATCTTGATTTTCTTGCCAATTGTTTGAATGCAATGATGTTTAACTTTCCAACTATTAAGTGCATTAATTAGAACATATACCCCCCTAAAATGGAATATTTGAGATTCTGTTGAAATGGCACCCAAGGGGGCTTCTGATTTAATTTTCCCTTAATTAAATTGGAAGAGAAATTGTAATTTCATCTCATGACAACTTGTATTAGTTAACCGAGTTGGGAAGGCTTAGTTGGCTTAGTAAATTCGAGTTGAGGGTTAGAGAGGAGGAATGTAGAGTTATCCCATGATTTTAGGGGGTCCCGTTATAGTTACTTGTGAGTTGTAATTAGTTAACTCAATTAATTGAGTTAAAATTAGTTTAACTAGTTCTAACTGAGAGATGAGATAGTGATCAATAAGTTAACTAATAATTTATTGTAAATAGTTGTTTCATGTCAGTTCTATGGAAGGCCCAGTTCAGATTGATGTTAAAGGGAAGATAAATATTAGTTGCATAATTAGAAAATTGTACAGGTCATGCATGAGGTCATCAGGATGCCTTGAAGGAATTGTGCAATCAGTTCTTGGGAATTTACTTATTAATAGGGACACCATTCCTTCGAGAATTCCTAATCAAGGTTGGTAAGACAGAGGTTGAGAATTGGTTAAGTATTGGACTAATTTTTCCTATATCAGAGTAAGGCAATCAGCAGAGTGGAGAGGTTTCTCAGTGAGGGAAATAGCATTGTATTGTTTCATGGTATTGATAGCGAGGTTTTGAGAAGGTTTTTACCCCATATACATCTTGTGTTGTGTGATTGATTATTTATTCCTCTTACTTGTTATGTGAGTGTGCGATTGAAATCAGTTTCCGCAAATTGTAGAAGGATTAAGTATTTTGTTTTAGTACATTAAAATATCATATTGAATCCCTTTGGATAATTTCTAGATGGTATTAGGGTGCTAAGAATCACAATAGAAGAGAATAACAAGAGTTTTTTTGAATAGGTACATTGAATTAGCAGTATTCTTCAGGACTAGCATCAAATCAAGATGTCTTTCAATGGGTTAAGACTCGAATATTCCCTTAAGGGAAATTTGAATTACATAGCATGGAAGGATAGGATGGAGCCAATGCTAGAGTACAACGAATTGAAGGCATTAATTGATAGTGATATTCCCCAGCCTGCAACAACAAATGCTCAACTTCTTGATGCATGGAAGAAGAATGTAGGAAAGGCGAGAAGGATCTTGTTAGAGGGAGTTCGATATCATATTGTCTCAAGTCTCCATTGAAAGGAAACTCCATATGCTATGTGGAAGGCCTTAACAGATCTTCTTCAGAATAATAGTGACCACAGGAAGCTGGTGCTGAAAGACAAGCTCATAAATATCAAGATGGAGAAGGGAAACATGATCCAAAAATACTTGATGGAGTTCACTCAATTTCGAGATGAGCTTGGAAGTGTTGGGATAAAAGTTTCCTGGGATGATTTGGTGAGCCTAGCACTTCTAGGCCTTCCCAAGAGTTTTCATAGCTACCAGGACTCTATGAATGGGAGGGAGAGGCTACCAGACTGGGAGAAATTGTGGTTCAACTTGGTACAAGAAGAGATTCGACGAAGCACTAGAGATGGATCCTCATCAAAGACTGATGATGTGGAGAATTTTGCCTTCACTTGAAAGGCGAAGAAAGGGAAAGGGAAGGTGTCCCATTCCAAATCAGATTCCGGCAAGGAAGGAAATAAGTGAGACTTGTCATAGGTAAAATGTTTCAACTGTCATGAGCATGGACACTATGCCACAAATTGTCCACAAAATGATACCAACAAGAAGGCCTCAAGAGGAGAAGAAAGTGAAGCACTTTCTTCATAGTTCAAGTTGGATTTCACTCTCATCGCATGAATGGTGTCATCGATGATGGGTTTTGTGTGTTACTTGGATAATGGAGCTTTGTTCCATATGACCAGCAACAAATGATTCTTTAGTGGCTTGGAGGAGAAGGATCTCTAGATGAACATCGAGATGGTCGATGACAAGAGGTATAGCGCTATTGGTGTAGGTACAGTTACCTTTTAGAGGGAGTCAGGTAACCCACTCACATTAAAAGATGTCATGTATGTTCCTAGTTTAAATAATAATTTGGTTTATGTTACTATATTGGAAGTTCATGGCTATGATGTGGTATTTAGTTAAGGAAATACATTCCTTCATCACAAAGCCATGAGACAGGTGAAAAATATTAGGGTTCGAGTGAAGAACCTCTACAAATTAGATGTAGAATATTGGGTTGCCTTGAGAATGAAAGCAGAGAAGGTGGAGAGCCGAGACATCGATGATTTATGTCACGGGATATTGGGCCATCTACAACATGGAACTTTAAAGATCATGTAGTAGATTTATACATGAATTCCAAAGGTTACACTTGCGCGGAGAGATACATGCAAAGGGTGTACATTGGGGAAGTATACCAAATCCACCTTTCACGATAAGGAAAAATAAGAAAAGGTGATCCTTGAGAGAGTTCACTCAGACGTGTGTGGACCGTTCTCGACAGCTTCCACAACAAAACATAGGTATTATGTGATTTTTGTAGATTATTTTTCACGAACGTGTTGGATTTACTTCATGAAGAAGAAATATTAGACGTTCTCCAAGTTCTGTGAGTTCAAGGCACTTGTCGAGAAATATACATGGAAGAAGGTGAAGGCTCTCATGAGCGAAAATGGTGGAGAATATTTCTGTAACGAATTCAAGAACTTATGTGCCTGAGAAGGAATTCAAAGAGAATTGATAGCACCTCATAACCCACAATAGAATGGGGTTCTACAAAGGAAGAACATAACTATTGTGTAAGAAACATGAGCTATGTTGCATGATCAGGGCCTGCCATTGCATATATGAGAGGATGCATGAAATACATCAATATTTGTGAAAAACAGAAGTCCTCATCGGATATTAGGGATGAGTAAACCAGAGAAAGATTTTTCAGGTAAGAGACCAGATGTGTTGCATTTTAAAATTTTTGGTTCATTGTTAAGCCCCTATATTAATAGTGGTCCTCATTATGTTAGTCTAACCCCACTTATTGTTATTAGTACCCTTGTAACTCCCATATTGTTATTATTGTGCCCTTACATTATTATTGTTAGGTCGGCTAGGATTACATTGTGGCCCCACTAGGATTATATTGTGGCCCCATGGACTCCTATATATAGAAGGAGGTTTTATTCATTTGTATCATCCAAGAATTGTGCATTTATGTAATGTATTGGAGGTTTCCCCCTCGAAGTGGCTTATTTCTAAGGCGTTGATATCTCTTTTCTTCTATTTTTGAAGCTGGTTACACAACATTTGGTATCGGAGCTTTGGATTCTAGGGTTTCGCTGCTCCAAACAGGTCATCGTGGCATTTTCGCTATAACTGTTTTTCTACGAAGTTTCAGAAGCTGAAATTTTTAGGGTGCGAAGAAAAAATCCTGAGGAAGCTTGTATAAAAATTTCAGAGTTTGGTTCGCAATAATTTCGGAGATATGATTTGTGGAAGTCAGGTATTTTTTCAGGCTCCTAAACAGGTCATCGTGGCATTTGCGCTATAAATTTTTTTCTACGAAGGTTCAGAATCTGAAATTCATATGGTGCGAAGCTGAAATCCTGAGGAAATTCATCAAAACATTTCAGAGCTTGGTTCACAATATTTTTGGAGATATGATCTGTGGAAGGTAGTGCTTTTTCAGGCTCCTGAATTTCATCTCAAAGAGGTGATCGTGGGAAAAGTTCAATAACTCTCTCTCTGGAGATTGGATTGGAGTGCCGTCAAAAGTGGTCGCAAGTACACGGCCTTTAGTTTCTTGGCTATCAATTTCAGAGACAAAGAACAAAACAGTGACACGTGGCAAGTCGTACAAGTTCGCTCTACTGAACCAGTCTATAATTAGGTCATTGTGGGATATTGGACACAACTTTGTCTTGGAGAATCCAAATCAGGTCAGAGATGTGGCATTTGAAAGAAGCTTCAGAGTGCTACTACAGGGCTGAATTTCAAATATCGAAGATTTTCAATTACAAAGATAATTCAATTTCAATATCGAGCTCGTTAAAGCAAGTAAAAGGCGTGTAATTGTTTTTCCGAATTGCATAAGTATTGTTTGAAGAATCAAGTGGAATTGATTCCAAGGGCATATTGAAGAATTTTTATCAGTAATGGGTTCTATTATGCATCCAAAAAATAATTCCATACCCATTAAGCCCTCAGAAAGCTATACTATGACGCATGAAGAGGAAGAATTGCAGTATGAGATATCAAAATTACGGTACCAAGTGCAACAAATTTCGATCTTACGAAGAGCAATTGAAGATGAAATAGATGGTTTAAAAGCAGAAATGGAGGCTAAGTTGGATGGTTTTAAGGATCAAATAATAGCAAATATGGATGATAAATTAGTGGAAGATCACATCGAGCATCAACAACAAGTTCTCCAACTCTCAAAGGATAACCTAACTTTGGTGCAAAAACAAATGATACAACCGGAAGATCAACATCGCATCAAAAGAAGTTCTGAAGGAGTCACAGAAACAAGAACGCGACAAGTACAATCAATTTCATATTTTCTCAGCCAGTGGAAGAACTTTCCTGGAGAAGATTCCACATGGGAGGATGAGAATTTTATACAGAAGCATCAAGAAATAATCAAGCGTTGAGGACAACACTTGTTTGAAGGAGAGGGGCATGTTAAGCCCCTATATTAATAGTGTGGTCCCTTATTATGTTAGTCTAACCCCACTTATTGTTATTAGTGTACTCCTGTAACCCCCATATTGTTATTATTGTGCCCTTGCATTATTATTGTTAGGTCGGCTAGGATTACATTGTGGCCCCACTAGGATTATATTGTGCCCCCATGGACTCCTATATATAGAAGGAGGTTTTATTCATTTGTATCATCCAAGAATTGTTCATTTATGTAATGTATTGGAGGTTGCCCCCTCGAAGTGGCTTATTTCTAAGGCGTTCATATCTCTTTTCTTCTATTTTTTGGAGTTGGTTACACAACATCCATCGGTTTATTGCCATGTAACCAAAGATGCTAGGAAGAAACTAGAGCCAACAACAGATTTGGGGATATTTGTGAGGTACAATGATACACCTCACAACTATCAGGTGCACTTTCCAATACATAAGATGATAGTGGTCAGAAGAGATGTGAAATTCGATGAAGAGAATTCCATGTGCTTGTCCCTTGAGATCGAGATTGAGTTGCATGTAGTTGAGGAGCTCTTGGCTCCAAAAGAAGAACCTCAAGATGTGTAGCAACCACAAGCAAAGGAACAGAGAGTGGTAGAAACCACTCATGCAGGGCCATACACCAGAGATGGAAGGAAGCACACTAGATAGGTTGATAGGTTGTTGCTAGACATGAGAGAGAATGTCAGAGAACCCACATCCCAACACAGGAAGAGAAGGTCTTGAGAGTGGTACACTAGATACATGGCTATTATGAGCAAAAGTATTGATATAGAACCATCCTCTTTTGAGGAAGTAATGCAAAATCTAGTTTGGGTCAATTCCATGGTTGAGGAGTATGACTCCATTATCAGAAACAGTGCATAGGAATTTTTCCCAAGACCAGTGGGGAGGTCAGTTGTAGGATCCAGGTGGGTCTACAAGGTGAAGAAGGAAGCAGATGGGAGTGTGGAGAAACACAAGGCCAGATTCGTGGCCAGAGGGTTCTCTCAGGTGGAGGGGATTGACTATGCTGAGAATTTTTCACCAGTCGCAAGGTACTCATATATCAGATCCATCCCTGCACTCTCAGCGCATATAGGATGGCAGGTACATCAGATGGATGTAAACAAAGCCTTCCTCAAAGCCTTCCTCAATGGATTTATTGAGGAATAGGTGTGCATTAAGAAAACAGAAGGTTTTGAGACCTTATATAGGGAGTCACATGTGTGAAAACTTAAGATATCATTGTATGGGTTGAAGCAAGCACCTTGTGCTTGGTACACCAGGATCACCAACTATTTCACCGGGTTGGGCTTCACCAAGAGTGAAGCGGATGCGAAACTTTATTAGATTGTGGTATATGGTAAGCTTTTTATTATTTTAATTTATGTTGATGATCTGATACTAACAGGGGATGAGTAGCTCATCAACTCTTGCAAACAAGATCTTGCAAGAGAATTTGAGATGAAGGACATGGGGCTCTTGCACTATTTCCTGGGATTGGACATATGGAAAAGAGATGGGGAGCTATTTGTATATCACGAAAAGTATGCCAATGAGATCCTTAGGAAGTTCCACATGGAGGGAAACAAACCCATGGAGACTCCTCTAGCAATAAACTGAAAGAAGGAGGATGTTACTTGAGGTGAAGTAGTGGATGCTACTATTTACAGGAAATTTTTGGGTTCACTCATGTATTTGGTGAACACATGACCAGACATATGCCACATAGTTAACCATCTTAGTCAAGTTATGGTTAAGCCTACCAAGTTGTTTTGGAATGCATACAAGCATGTGGTGAGATACCTTAGAGGCACTACAGAGTATGTGATATGGTACAGATGGATAGAGGGAGTGAAGCTTCAAGGCTTCATCGATGCAGATTGGGAAGGGATTCCATCTGACAGGAAGAGCACATAAGAGGGAATCTTCAACATAGGATAAACATCAGTTTCCTAGTACAACATGAAACACAGATCAGTTGCACTTAGTTCAACAGAGGCAGAGTACATGGCGGCCATTCAGGTAGCATGTGAGGCCATCTAGATGAGGAAGATACTTTTTGGTTTGTTTGGTCGATAAATGGATCCGAAAGTGATATATTGTGACAATTGGAGTTGAATCAAACTCTCAGTTAATTGATTTTTTCATGAGAGGTTCAAGCATATTGATATACGGTATCACCATATCAGACATTGTGTGCAGAAGTGGATTATGTCATTAGAGTACATTCCCAGGGAGGAGCAGGATGTAGACATCTTGATGAAGGCACTGGCAAGAAGAAAATTCGAGTTCCACAGAGACAGGATCAGGGTAGCAGATAATCCATTTATTGTTGAGAGGGAGTGTTGAAATGGCACCCAAGGGGGCTTTTGATTTAATTTTTCTTTAATTAAATTGGAAGATAAATTGTTATTTCATCTTATGACAACTTGTATTAGTTAAATGAGTCGGGAAGACTTAGTTAGCTTAGGAAATTTGAGTTGGGGGTCATAGAGTAGGCACTTCGAGTTTTCCCATGATTTTAGGGGGTCCAGTTATAGTTATTTGTGAGTTGTAATTAGTTAACTCAATTAATTGAGTTAAAATCACTTTAACTAGTCCTAACTGAGAGATGAGCTAATGTTAGGTCAAGTGAATTAATTTTTATTTAATTCACAAGTAGTGATCAATCAGTTAACTGATAGTTCACTATAAATAGCTCTTGCATGTTAGTTCTAAGGAAGGCCCAATTGAGATTGAGGTTAAAGGAAAATAACCAGTTGTATAATTAGAAAATTGTACAGGTCACGCATGAGGTCATCAAGATGCCTTGAAGGAATTGCACAATTAATTCTTGGGAATTTCCTTATTAATAGGGACATAATTCCTCTAGGAATGCGTAAGCAAGGCTTGTCAGAAAGAGGCTGAGAAGTGGTTAAGTATTGGACCGATTTTGCCTATATCAAAGTGAGACAGTCAACAGAGTGCAGAGGTTTCTCAGTGAGGGAAATAACATTGTATTGTTTCATGGTATTGACTTTATGCTAGATAGAGAGGTTTTGAGAAATTTATTTCCCCATATACATCTTGTGTTGTGTGATTGATTATTTCTTTCTCTTACTTGTTATGTGATTGTGCGATCTAATTTTGTTTCCGCAAATTGTAGAAGGGTTCAATATTTTGTTTTAGTACATTACAAGATCAGGTTGAATCCCTTTGGATAATTTCTACATCTTCAATAATTGATTTAGTGTTTTTCTTATAGTTTCTATAATTGAATCTTAGCCTTATCTTTTTCTTAATGAAATAGCTAAATTTGAAGTGAATGACATACCAATTCACCAATTTTTATAGATACTAGATTAATGATTTGGAGCATTTGTTGATATTGGAGAGATCATATAGGATTGGATCTAGTGTTGTTGTCGTAATGTAGGATGAAATATTACTTCTTGGAGCTTCTTGTAGAAACCTATAGGGAGGCAGAATGTCAAGTACTAAGTAGTTGTTGTGATGATGTAGGGTGTATTACAGTTCTTTAAGATGGTTGATCCATGTGTAATAATATCATGTTGAGCTAAGAAATTAACATCTTTTTTTTCAACTCTCTACAATAATTTTGACCATTTATATCTCTTAGATGCCTCCGTAATTATCATTTCTACATATCTTTGTCACAATCCATATGTATACATGTTATCAAAGCTACAAAATGTTACACAAATGACATTCAAAGGTAATGTGTCCACTATTCTATATTTTTAAATGTCTTCTTTATATAAACGGGCTATTATGTGATAATTCCAAAAAATAAAAAATTATGTAGCTCCTATGTGGACCTATATTAGATTCATTGGTTGGCGCATTTCCAATAGTAGCTCCGTCAAACCAAGCATAAGGATAGATGGAAAATGATACTAGGATGGTCATTTACCTACTTAGCACACAAAATAAGTAAATATGTCATTAGGATGGAAGAATAAAAGTAATATTCAATTCAACAACTAGTCGTGTGGCATAACGCAGAGGTAGACTATTGGAAGGTTGTGACATGGCACCCATTCGAGCATCAATAAATCATGATATCTTTGTAGGATTGAGTGTTGGAAAACACTAAGAAATAACATTTCCTTGGCTACATGTTCATATACACTCGCATATGAGCTTTGAATCTAGATGATAGTGATAGAGCTCTTACTCATCACTTTTTATTCTTATTCGAAGAAATTAAACTCTTTAAGGTTGTTATTTCACAAGCTCTATATATTGATCTTGTTTAGCAGAGTAAGAATGGACACAAACTTTAAGTTTTAAATTATTGTATGGCCTATTTCTCTATAATATAATTACATAAATTTGAGATTTTCTTCAATAGTGTGTATATGCATACCTAAGTATATTTAAAGTTATTTTATGTGTTTTATTAAGGCTCATGCGACCACCAGGAGGACACATGTGCAAGATGTGTGACATTTTTCTTCTATAGTATAGCTTTCTTTATTGTTTCTTTTTTACTTACTCTATTTCTTAACTTCGATTTAAGTACTTTTTTTTTACTTTAGCACTCTATTTTCATTATAGAATTGATTCATATGCTTTATTTCTTAACTAGTGGTTTTTTATTATTTATAGTTATCAATCAAGAACTTGAATAACTTCACAAAAAGAAGTTAAACTTAGATCAGTGATCACTTAGGTTTATTTCCTGCAGTGTGAATTTCAATTTGAAGTTTTGTGGATTTTACTTGCAATGTGTCAATATGATGTAGGTTTATTATATATAACTTTCAATTAAGCAGGGTTCAAATATTTAAAGACTTCAAACAATATATATTCAAATAGTTTTAGGAGTTTGTTATTAAAAAACAATTCAATTTCTACTTCGATGAGTATTTATAAATGTTTCATATCTATGGTAATATTAGATTAGGTTTACTTGCTTTTATAAAATGGAATTTCATTTCATTTTAATTTACTTGCTTCATAGTTTAGATTTTAATTGCATTCATAGATTAAATTTCATTCACTTTCATTGATAAAATTTCCTTTCATGTCTATTTATATTTAATAGAATCACAAGCTAAGTCTTTGCATATATTTCTATTTACACTTCGTAAGTTTATTCTAGTACAATTCATTTTTACTAAAAACTCAGAAACAGGTTATTCCTCTCCTCTATAATCTACTTGACCTGTATGGATTCTCTATTTAAAAAAAGTTTATTCTAGTACAATTTAATTGACTAAAATTTTTGGCACCATTGTTGTGGAATTGTACATAGGATTTAGCTTTTAATTTAGATTACATTTTAAATTACACAACTTTGGAAAGGAAAAATGATAATACGAGAGGTAAGAACTTGAAAATCACATTGTGAGGTTTCTCCTAACCTTAGTTGTTGAACTACATTCATTTTTAGCTACATCCATTAGTTGCATAAGTTATAATTATGGTATAGAAAAAAAATTCGAGAGGTAGATTCATCATAGGAAGAAATTCAATACCACAATCACCTATCACCCCCACTAGATCATGTGGTGCAATAAGAGATTTGCAACATATATTTTTCTTATATTGATTTGGATTTTATTTTTTCATCTCTCGAATTGTTCTTGTATGTTGGTTGTAGTTTTCCATATAGATTTTTGTAGGATATTATAGCCTCATTTTTCAACATTTCATGGAGATTTATTGATACAAATATTATGTAATAGTTGGTTTTAACCTTTGTGTGAATTGTTTTATGTTTTTAGTTGATATCTAATGTTGATTTTTTGGTTGCAGGCTACCCTTATTGATGTTGATGTTGATATGCATAGATGTAGATTTTAAGGAGCTTTCACTAGGTCATGATGTTAATCTATTATGTTGGAGATAGGTTGATGTATATCATAATCTATAGGTTGAGCTCTTTCGGGATGTATATTTGAGACACATAGAGATTATCTAACTATTCTCTTCATACTTATGCCAATTATTGTGATGTTTTGTATCCTTCAATATTGTTTCATCTTTGTATGGTCTTTACTGTACCCTATCGTTGAAATTATGAAGTTGATGCTTGTGTTTTATGCATGTGTGTTGGATACTTTCTAGGGATTATTAGATATTGGGAAATTTCCCTAATATTTCAAGTTTTCCTGTTGAAATAGGAGAAGCGAAATTTTGTAAAAAAATATTTGACTTATACAGGGGTAACATTTTCTATAGTTGTTACTAGTGGATTTTCTAACTCTTGTAACTTTATTTCACCACTTTTCATGCTTTTGAGGCTTGAAAAACTAATCATGTCAGCTAGTGTAAGTGATTTCATGCATGATAAATATCATGGAATGATGGAAGTGGGTACTAAAGGTGGAAAAATTAACTCTTATGTTGTAGTTTGGAAGTGAAATCCACCATCATTTCTACCTTTTATGTTCATAAAATTTCCATTAGTCTTGTCTTGTATTTTTGTTGATTGATGTGTCCAAATGTTGCAAACTTGGCTTCTCATAAACTTATCTCAATGAACTAAAGTGACCCCTTGACATGATCAATTGACAAGCATGCATGCATGTGTCCTTGAGATGGTGAATCGAGATGGCTCCAAGTACCTTTTCTTAATATATTACAAAAGCTTGGTGCTCTTTGAATTATTATGATGAAATAGATACAAATTTTATAATCTTGATTGTCTTTCCAATTGTTGCATGCAATGATGTTTACCTTTCCAACTATTAAATGCATTAGTCATAGCTTCATATACCCCCATAAAATTGGATATTTGAGACTCATCTTCAACAATTGATGTGGTGGTTTTCTTATAGTTTCAATGATTGAATTTTATCATTGACTTTATCTTAATGAAATAACTAAATTTGAAGTGAATCACATACCATTTTTTTCCTTGTGTTTACAAGCAAGTGTTCACCAATTTGTATAGGTGCTAAATTATTCCTTTGGAGTTGTTGTTGACCTTGAAGCACTCATATAGAGATGGATTTAGTACCATTCTCATAATATAGGATGAAATATAGCTTCTTGGAGCTTCTTGTAGAAACCTATAGGGATGCATAGGATCCATTAGTGGATGGTGTGATGACATAGAGTGTATTATAGTTACTTAGGATGGTTGATCCATTTGTAATAAGCTCCTGATGGGCCGAGAATACAACATCTTTTTGTCAACTCGCTAACATAATTTTGACCATTTCTATCTCTTAGATGCTTCCACTATTATCCTTTATACATATCTTTGTCACAATCCATATGTATATATTTTAGCAAAGCTACAAAAGGTTACAAAAAGGATCTTCGACAGTAATGTGTCCACTATTATATTATATGTTTTCTTTATAAAAATAGGTTATTATGTGATAATTGCACGAAATAAAAAATCTTTTAGCTCATATGTGGAACTCTATAAAATTTATTGGTTGGCACATCTACAAGAGCATCTTAGCCAAACTAAGCATAAGGACATATGGAAAAATACACCATGATGGTTATTTACCTACTTGGTGCACCAAAGAAGTAAATATATCATCACGATGGTAGATTCAAGGTCCTACTCAATGCAACAACTAGTCATGTGGCATAACCCAAAGGTGGCGTATAAGGGGACTATGACATGGCATCATGCCAAGAATTAATAGATCATATGGAGGAAACAATCCACAATATTATCCATCATATCCTCATTGTCCCCATTATCCTCAGTATCAACCTCAACAACCATGCCATCAACATCTACCACAAATCCATCTTGTCAACCTCTCCAATTTCCCTCTACAAAACCACCTCAAATACCCACTAATTTACTTGCACAACAACTTACCAGAGCAAAATAATAAAGTAACTCAACCCACTTACATTGTCGAGGTGCAAAATTTTCAAACATACATGATTAATCCTCTTGATATAAATAAAATTCATCTTATATGAGGAAGAGTATTGCAAAACGATTCCCCTATTGTCATTGAAGAATGAAAAGACGAAGAAATTCCTAATAAAATAGATGAAACAAAAATAAGACCTATAATTCTTATGGGGAAATTGTGATATTCATAATCTGCAACCTAGCAAATGGACTTCGATGGAATTTTGTGTGTGTGGTTGACCCATAAGCATGGGCTTGTGGATGACCTAAAAACCATGATGAATGATGGTTCGAGGATAGACATACCCTGCAATGTTTGTTGGCCAACTGTGATACTAATAATTTTTGGCCTATAAAATGGAGTTTTATGGAAAGGGTTTTGTGGGGTTAACCCATAATTGTGGGTTTGTGGATTACCCAAAAACCATGATGAACAAATGTATAAGGATAGAGATACCTTGTAATTCTTGTGGGCCAACTGTGAAGCTAACAATGCATGGCCTAGCAAATGGACCTCGAGATAGTTCGCTTGTTGGTCTGCCTGGTAGAAATTTAGTGCCTTATATTTTTTTTGTTTCATGCATTGTACAAATAATAAAAACAAACATAAAATATAGAAAAAAATCCATGAAATTTAGGGGATAAAACCTCCAGGAGTCCTTTCAGAGAAACAATAACTGAATAAAGTCAATCCACTCTCTTCATATGCATGGTAGTAGGTCCCATGTTTGGAACAATGCATGGGACAACCCTACAAAAATATGGACATTATAACTTGAGGAATATCATGTTTAAGATTTCAATCTCCAGACAATCATAATCCTAGGCACCAAACACCCTCTCATGGGAAGATGATATTTAAGAGCATCTTTGTCTGCTTACATTTACCATTGAACTTTCCATGCCATCATAAACATTTGTATGGAAATCCCATTTGTGAAGAGTTGGAAATGTTCCACATTTGGCATAAATGTCAAAAGATATTGCAATGTGTAATATGAGCTCAACATATATGTCTCCTCCAACTGCACCAAAAGGCACTTAAAAAAGAAAAGAAAAAATCCATAGGTCTTGACTAGCATTTAATATTACTGAGCATATTTGGATCACAAGTTGTCAAATGGGGTTTTTCATTATCCCATGGTTGTTCATAATTATACTTCACATTGAATGGTGTAACTTCAAATCCAACTTACCTTGCAAAATAATATGGTTCCTCCAATCAGATTTCTTCTGGAAGACATTGAGAAATGTTGATATTGAAATAATTTGGGCACATAAGGACTTAAACCTCTTTATTGTTTCCAAATTGTGCATTCGAAAGACCCATTTGAAGAATAGAGTTTTCCTCTGAACTGTGGAACTTATTCCAAAGAAAACTCAAGCATGTATTATTTTCAATTCATAAATTATCCTTAGCTTCCAAGTTAGAGAGATCCATTCTCGGTGGTTCACTGGAATTAGACATAATTTCACGAAATTGCATATCAATTCTTAATGATCTGTGAAGAAATCGGATTCCAAAAGGGTCTTGTCACTAAAAAGGGATTTTTGGGGTTGAGATGGAAAACTGGTCAAGATTCCTTACATAGCCAATTGGGAGGGTCAATATTGGAGAGTCATAGACCACCCCTTTAATGGTTTAGTCATATCGAAGGTTGAGATCACGCCACATGAAAACTATATTCGAGAGATGTGGCCATATTGCCACAAAGCGAACATGAAGATGGAGGGATATTTCATCGTGTTCCCTATCAAATGACAAGGGTAGGATGAGAAGATAATCTAACAAATATCAGCCCTCAACTTAGATGGAACATTGTAGAGCTAACGAATTTGATACCTATTGCGATGGACAAGCAGTGAATCCAAGTTTGGAATTTTTTTTCGTAATCCAGGGAAAGATGTTCTATTAAAAGAGAGCTAGTTCTTCCACAGACTGCATTGAAGAAAAATAATCCTTGAATACTCTTGTAGTTGTTATATTATTTCAAATACAGTCCAAGAAAAGGTCCATAATTTCTTTGCCAATGGTTTAATGACCATGGAAAAATTGTTGGTCACATCTCCCTTTTTGTTGATAAGTTGTTGGTGATGGAAAATCTAATTATAATTACAAATTCATACCTCTTTAATGACAATTGACTCCAAATATACAAATAAAAAGCACGGAATAGGCTTTCTAGCTCCAATTTTTCTAAATAAAGTGTTGAAGGCATTATCTCTGCCACTAAATCTTGTCACTAGGCAT
This sequence comes from Pinus albicaulis, assembly GCA_034641835.2. Classification (NCBI taxonomy): domain Eukaryota; kingdom Viridiplantae; phylum Streptophyta; class Pinopsida; order Pinales; family Pinaceae; genus Pinus; species Pinus albicaulis. The sequence continues at coordinate 1,097,345,136 of CM076578.1, forward strand.
TTGACCATTAAGTCGAATCCATGCTCGATGAAGTGAAGTTCCCAACAAGCACTTATGACCTATGTACATACTCAAAGAGCTTGGCATATATGTGTTCAAGCGCCACATGGAGGCTTAGGACATGCTTGATGGATTCCAGAACGACCAAATCTAGGTCACTAAGAGAGGCCATGTTGTTTCTCAACACCAAGATTGTGATTGTTGACTATTGATTTTGTTTGAGAGATCATGATAAAAATTGTTGAATTATGGATATTTGGCCATGATATTCTTGATGTTAAATACACTTGCATAGAAATATTAGCAGGAGGATAAATTCAAATCCAATCTCCAAGAACATTATTATGGCAGAAAAATAACCCCAAACCACTACATTTGTAGATTTGGATACACCAAAAACCTAGAAAATCATGGAGGACGCACTATGATACGCCCTAACTACACTTCCCCTCCACTAAGAAACCACTAAAAGTAGAGGAACATAAAAATACGGGAGTGCACAAGTTGCTTAGTAGGGAGAACTATTTTTAGAACCCATCTCGATAAACCTTGAAAATTTTGAGAGACAATCTTCAAAAACCCTTACACAAATACTATGCAAACCTTGGTTTCCATGGAGTCATGACCCGCTTTGATACCACTAATTAGAATCTTGGAGGACCAAGATCAAATATATTTTATCATTGAGAGGGAGAAGATAAAACATACAATATTCAATGGAAATAACTCTATATTAAACAAGAGAAATTGTTACAATTACATTGTGTGGAAAAATTTTTCCTTTTACAAAGTGAGGCATGTTATTTATAGTCTTACTTAGTTATAATACCATGGGTGGATGCCACTTTGAATTTGAATCATATTGTTCCAAATAAAAATGGTAAAAGGCGAGTCTGCATGGATTACAGGGAATTAAATAAAGCTACTTTAAAATATCATTTTCCACTTCCTTTTATTGATCAAGTCTTAGACACATTAATAGGGGAAAAGTAGTTTTCTTCTGTTTATGGCTTCAATGTTTACAATAAAATTCAAATAGCACTATAATATCAAGATAAGACTACATTCGCATGTCCATGGGAACATATGCCGATAAAGTACTTCCTTTTGGACTATGTAATTCCCCCAGTGCATTTCGAAGAGTAGTACTATGCATTTCTTTGACTTGATTCATGATTGTGTTGAGGTATATGTGGACGATTTCACTGTGTACGAGAATTATTTTGAAGAATCTTTAGAGAAAACTTAAAAACTCCTTATTAGATGTCAAGAATCTAACCTTTCTTTAATCCATGAAAAAGGTTTAATGAAGGTATTGTTTTGAGACATTACATTTCAGGTAATGGAATTAAATTTTATCCGGCAAAGATTGAGGTCATTTTCAAACTTCCAATACCTAAATCGCAAAGGGATGTAAAGATTTTCCTTGGATATGTAGGATATTATAGGATATTCATAGAAAAATTCACAAGAATAACCTCAGCATTTTTAAATTCCTTACTAAGGATTGTGAATTTTATTGGGATTCTTCACGTCAATTAACTTTTGATTCCTTAAAGCAAAAGAAATTTGAAGCACCTATCTTAAGAGCGCAAAATTGGTCCCTCCCGTTCCATATCTCTACAAATGATTCAAATACAACTCTAGGGGTTGTAATTTACAAAAATATCAACAAAATCCTTATGTAATTTATTATATAATTAAAATTTTAACTCTTGCAGAGTTGAATTTTACAATTGTTGAAAAGGATTTTTTAGTGTTAATACTTGTCATTAATAAATCCAGGCCTTATATCATCGGGTATGGAACCTTTTTTTATACCAATCATTCTGACATTAGATATTTAATGAATAAACATGTAACTAATGGTAGAATTACTATATGGATTTTATTATTGCAAGAATTTAACATCACTGTATTGGAAAAACCTGGAATAGAGAACAAATTTGGTGACTTTCTTTCCAGGATCCAAAATACTAATGCAACAGTTCCTTTAGAGGATAATTTTCCTGGTGAACATATTTTTGTAATTTCTATTAAACATCTTGTGTTTTCAGATATTGCTAACTATTTGGTAGCAAGAACATTTCCACCACAACTATCATCCAAAGAAAAAATAAGATATATCAGATCAAGTGCACCTTACTCTTGGATAGAATGAGAATTATATCAAACTAGACCGAATCTAATCATCAGAAGGTATGTAAGATAAGTTTAAGTACCCGATATATTAAAAGCATGCCATGATGAGCCATGTGGAGAAAATTTCGCTGATAGAAGAACTGCATATAAAGTCCTTTCTGAGTATTATTAGCCAACCATTTTTAAAGATGCCAAACAATATGTAAAAATATGTGACAATTTTCAAAGAATGGGGAGCTAGGTTCAAACAGATGAGATGCCCATATATCCTTAGGTACTAATAGAGGCATTTGAAAAATGGGCTATAGATTTTTTAGGTCCAATTAATCCAACATCCAGGTAGAAAAGGTATATTCATTTCTATATTGATTATGCGACTACATGGGTAGAAGCTAAAACTTTAAATTTTGCTACTGAAAATGTTGTTGTGACATTTCTTTTTAAGGATATATTCACTAGTTTCTGTGTCCAAATAGAAATTGTTACAAATCAGGGTTCACAATTCACGTCCAAGCTTGTTCAAAAGATTGTGGAGTAGTATAAAATCAAGAATTTAAATTCTACTCCATATAATACACGAGCCAATGGACAAGTGGATTCAAAAAATAAATTCATTGAGGCTATTCTAACCAAGACAATTCATCTACATCGGAAAGATTGGGTGAATAGGCTTCTAGAAGTACTTCGGGCATAACATAACACATGGAAAAATGCCATTGGAAACACACCATATGAACTTGTTTATGGAAAGCATGTCTTTATCCCCATAGAGTTCCAAGTGGAGACATTTAGAACAGTAGCAATATTGGACCTATATCTCTCTAAAGTACACAAGAAATGGTTAGCATATTTAAATGAACTAGATGAAATTAGAAAATATGTCATTCAAAAAACTAATATCATCCAACAAAAAAAAATAAGCTGGCATGACAAGTCATTAAGATGAATAAGTTCAAACCAAGTGATTGGGCTCTCTTATTTGAATCAAAATTTAAATATTTTCAAGTAAAGTTTCAAACACATTGGTTAGGTCCATATGAAGTAGAAGCAGTATTTGAGAATGGATCAGTTAGAATAAAAAATATTGATGAAGGAGGAGTTACTTTTCTTGTTAATGGGAATATATTAAAACTATATCATAAGCCCCTAACAAGAGAAGAATTTATTCAAAATATGCAGCAAAATTCATTTATGGAATTGGTGGGAAAAATAGATCATTCTCCCTCACCACCAAACTCAATTTATTTTTTCTTCTCTTTCAAAATAAATAAATAAAAACAAGTATAGTTATGAAAACAATGTTTTAGGATAACTATACAAAGAATCCTAATTAAAAACCAAGTTTTTGGCAATCATGATTCCTCCTTTTAAATTTCTTGCAAATTTGAATTCACATTTCTAGCATGAATAAATTATTTCTCTGTAGAAGATAAAAAAGGGCAATGTTTTCATCTTGCTAATATTTTGTAGCGAGAGGAAATTTCAATATCCATTTAGTTTAACTAAACATTCAAGCAGAAAACTCAACAATCCAACTTCAACATCAGTGGTATCTTAAGGAACACATTTCAAACTTCTTGAAAGGTAACAGAGGTAAAAATTTAGCTTGTTTTTATTAAAGTAAAACTATATAACATAGAATATTTGGACATATTTTTAACCTAATATACAAAGGAGGATAAATACAAAAAACGTCCTTCTTAATAAATTATATCAAAACCGCTCGATATTCCTTTGATTCCCAAATCATTTCATATCCAATTGCACTTACCTGTCATTAAAATTAGTCCTGAAATATCAAGCTCATCGTCGATTGCATTGATGGTTCAAAGAATAATTAGGGGACTGAGTAGTATCATTATCATTCTGTCACTACAAGTATCATTAATTATTTTCCACCTTTCCTATCCATCGGTCCACTTTCATTGTCGACCTTATTATCTTCCACCATTACAACCATGTCGTCGCCCTTAGCAGTGACTGAAAGAGCATTTTGAAACTCAAAATTCCCAAACAATAAAAAATGGGAATTGTCATTATGGTTGAGTTAGTGATTGAGTAATTCCTTAAGGCCTACCCAAAATGTATAAGGCAACTACATAAAGTCGAGTGGCTTAAGTTCTTTGAAAAAATTCAGGGACATGATCTGGAAATGACAATGGCTTTTGCTAGTGCATTTGATGGTGTTAAGGCTAAAATTGGTGATATTAGATTGAAGGTGATAGAGTCCTTTTAAGAAGAATCCATTGAGATGCCAATAATGGAGAAAATTGGTTTAAGTTCCAAAAGTTCAATGATGATGTGTGGAAAATATTGCTTAAAAATCCTAAAATGGACATTGTTGAACCTCCAATATGTCCACCTTTTGATAGTTTATCTTTTTTTTTCCACTTATTTTTTCACATGTTTCCATTTAATTTCATCTTATCCATGGATTAAGAGTCATCCAAGTCATACAATTACATTTAAAAGGTAAATATCCATCATCATCTCAAAATTTATGTTTTTCTTTGTAAAATTGGTTTAACTAGACAATAGCTAAAAAAAGGTGAATTTTATGTAGCTAACCTAATATTTCACATATAGCTCCAAATTTTTATAGGTTTCCACGTGATAGAGATTAGCCAAAGAATATGAGAATTTTCCAAATTTTGTCAATATGGAGGTCCACCGATTGGTTACATATGGAAGTTCATAGGATGGGTGTGTCTCATTGGTCGAACATATGGTCACTGTGGCTATGACATACCTACAATGTGCAGAATATCAAGTGATTGGTTCTACAATTAGAGCAAGGATTATTAGAAGACGAGCGAGATATAAAGACTCATTGGAACCTGATGATGTGTCAAGAAGTGTCTTATGATTCACTCCTTTAGTAGCGAATCATGAGAAGAACTCATGTTTCAATTCAGGGATTTAAATGTCAATTTCAAATCTAGTTTCTATGAAGCAAATTTTCAAGTTGTTTAACTTTTAAAACATTATAAAAACACTTCATTTGTAAGTGAAGCAAAATTTAGAGATTATTGTTATTGTTGTTGTAGCTTATTATTGTGAAGACTCTATTCACACGCTGTGAGTAATAAAATATTTTTTCATAGAGTTTTCATAATTTTTGTTGGAGATTCATTTTGTGAATTGAGCTTCCAATACCTCTCTCTCCTCAAGAGGCCCCCTTGAAGGTGTGTGAGAATAGTGTTTATGTTTTTCATTTCCATTTAATTTCTTTATTTTTTGTGTTTAGATTAAAACTCTGTTTCATTTATATGCTTTGTTTTTAGATTGAATTTATTTCTTCTTTTACTTATTTTCCTTTTATTTTCTACAGGTCAAGCACTTAATAAAAAATAAAAAAAATCAAAAATATTTACTTTTATGTTCTTTTCTAGCTTACTCTCACGTTTATGTTTGATAAGTTACGATTAGGTCTGGTTCAGTACATGGACACTAATAATCTCTTAGGCTCCATGCACTTTGATTTATCTCAGTTGCTTGATTTTAGAATGACATTTCATTGTTCTATGGTTATTAATCCCTAGAATATTTTTAATTCCAAATTCTTATAGACTAGCTTTGCTTTCACAGTATAATAGTTTAGATTTACTTTCAGGCCCCGAAGATTAGATAAAATTTGCTTCAAATTCCATAGATTAGATTTTTTTTTTTCAAGTCGCATATCTTAGATTTCCTTTCAAAGCACAGTAGAAAAAAATTATCATTCAAATTTCAATAGAGTAGATTTCATTTCTTGCTCAATAGAATATAATTTTGAAGCTTTCACATTAGCATAGTTTGCATTTAATTAATTTAATTTACAGGGCTTGAGTTTGGTGATTTATTTTATTTTGGTCTCTAAGAAAGAACGTGTGTGTGTTCTCACTATGATATTTTCATAAGAAGGTTTTAATTTCATCAGTTTTATCATGTCGCAATTAGAATAATTTTATTTCCAATTAGAAGTTGATAGCCTAGCATATATAATACAATTATACTTCGCAAGTTCACAAACCCTGGATTGATAATTTAATGGAAGTAATTTAACCAACAATTAAATTACCAAACATTTTTGGAGTTGTTGAGGAAATATACATAGATGTTCAATTTTAATTTAGGATGCCTTTCCATTCACACAACTCTCTTTAGGAGGAGTGAAAATACAAGAGGTAAGAACCTATAGTTCACGATTATGGGGTTCTTCCTAAGCTAGAATTGTCACAATTGACTTTCTTTATAGTTGCATTCATTCTTTATATGCATAATTAACTCATATTAAAATCATTTAGGATGCATGTATAGAGAAAGAGATTCTAGGGGTAGATTCGTTACTAGAGGACTTATTTCAATTCCAACATCACCAACCACCCCTGCTAGCCTCACTTAGTGCCACACTACCTTCTGATACACGCGTTCCATCATTTGTAGGTAGAACAAGACTTCCTGAAGTTCAAATATTGGAAATTATTCCTAGAGAATCACTAGCCTCATCTATAGAACTTGTGGTAGAAGAACCTACATCCCAAACCGAAGGAGTCATATACCTTCCTTCAACGGGTGAACAACTTGTTGGAAAAGAGTTATAGGTACCTAGTGAAGAGGAAGGAGTAGAGGAAGAAAATTTTCCTGAAGAACCATTGATAGGAAAACCTGAGGAAGAGGAATTAGCTGAATACAACCTTGTTGAGGAACCCTATATAATATCTAAGGAACCTACAATGGCAGATGAAGGAGAAGTACATAATGAAGAGGAAAGACCAAGAATTGGTGGAGGTAGAGGTATAATACCACAAGGATGACGGTAGAGAGGGTTTACGTAGAAGAGGAGGAAGAGGAGATGATGGAGGTTTTCATGAATAAGAGGATTCCTTTGGATTCCCTATTCAAGATATTGATATTACAACCACTATGAAAAACATTTCTCCATCCATCCTCCCTAAATTCCATGGGTTAAGAATTGAGGATTCGTAAACATTTATTTTTGAGTTTGAGGTACTTTGTAGATCCTATGACTATTTACTTGATACTAAAAAATTAAAATTGTTTCCTGCTACACTAAAATATGGGGCTCTTAAATGGTTAATGCATCTAGGAAAAAATTCTATAAGGACATGGGATGATATGAAAAGAGTATTTTTAGAAAAAATATAAAGATTATTGCATACATTGTGACCTTGGATAAAAATTCTTTAAGATGACTCAAAGAGAGGATGAAATCCTTGATGATTTAGTGGAGAGGTTTACTTATAATGTCAAAAGAGCTAAATTTCATGATTTAGGATTAGACACATTAACAAATCTCTTACTAAAATCTATAAGGGATGAACGGATTGATATTATTAACTTGTTGGAATGAGGTTCCCTAACCTTCGTTTTTGGTACAATTTTGTAAAATTCGGTCCTGCGTAGGGGTTTTGGGGTGGGTCAAAGCCCCTAATTTGTTGTAATGGGTTAAAGGGTAGCTCTAGGGTCCACAAACCACGGTTTGTGGACCATAGGATAGCGAAGGCTACGATAGTATAAATAGATAGATAGCTGGGTCTAGTAAGTAGGCAAGTAATAAGATTGATGCTACGTGCGAATTGTTAAGATTTGTTTGGGTATTTTTGGGTAAGGACTCCTGCTGGTTGTGTGTGCGGAGATCCTCAGTCCTGGTGTGTGTGGACCCCACTAGGCTGTGTGCATGGGTTGTGTTTGGGTTGTAAGTGGATATTGATGTTAATGAATACGAAGTATAGTTGAATTATCTGTGTGTCATTTGAATTGATTATGTTTACAGTTGAAGCGCATCTGTGATATTTATTTAAGCTGCGAATGTATATGTGATTGGTGCATTTATATATGTGATCTGAAAGTAGCTGCGATTAGAATACTCTGTAATGGTATTTGGTAATGCGCACATGGATGCGAATGCATTGATTAGATCTGTTGATGATAATAGCTTTGTTATGGTTATATGCTTCTTACACTATTAAAAGAGCTACGAATAGACTCATTCTGTGCAAACCTAGTAAGCTATAATACAAATTTGCCTTAAATTACCTACTCCCTCCTAGGCTGTGGAAACCTAGTTCCAACGGGCCCCCAACACAATCTTGTGACTCGTCCCGAGTCACAGAAGCCGTGGGGTTTGCATCTTCGCCTGCAATAGCCTGATCACATCAACCAGCGGGGGAAACACTCCTTCACTCTACGCAACAGTGTTCTGAGCAATATCCACCAACTTCTGTGAAGTTGGGCCTTCTGTAGCAGCAGTGATGCTCTCCAAAGTTTGGTTAAGTTTCTTAACTGCAATATCAACGTCTTGAGAGAGCTTGAGGGCTTCATTGGCCCAAGGCTTAAGGTGGTTGCTGAGAACCTTCTTTTTGTGGCAGAGCTCTTCAAAGTCATCTCTAAGTGTGTGGTTGGTACGTAGTGGTTCCAGGCATTGAGAGGGGATCAAAGTAGGAATAGTGGCTTCTAGCTGCTCAAACTATTCTTCCTTCTGGCGCAACTCTTGAGTAAGTTCACGCAGGAGAGGATCACGCTGCACCTTAGACCATAGCTGCATAGCTGTCTCCAACAGTTCTGCACCCTGAGCAATTTGATCTATGACGACATTGGTGGCCTCTGTGACTAGCACATCTCGCTGGGCCCTTACCTCAGGTGGCGTTTTCGGCTGCAATTTGGCATGTAAAGTTGCAATGGGTTGTTCCATCTCAGTCTTGACAGCCTGAATCTCAGTCCTCGAAGCCTTTAGTGTTGCAAAAAGCCCCTCAATCTTGGCCTGGGGGGTGGCAGAAGTCGAGATATCCTTAGTGACATCTACGCAGAGCTTACTGATTAGGCATTCAAACTCTGTTTGTTGCGTGGTGGTGAGGGTTCATGTAGCCTGTGCCTGGGACACTTCGACGGTTTTTTCCACAATTGTCTGCTCAGCTGTACTGAGTTGCTGGTGCACCTGGTGGTCTCGGTGTTGAATTTCTTCAAAAAGGGGTGTGTGGAGGACCTGTAATGGTTCATGTGGCAGTCAGGATAGATCCAATTGTACCTCTACACAGGCCTGGACTTGCGCTCCTAAGTCGGGTGGACTCAGAATGAGGGTTGCACCTGGCAGAGGGCAGAGGCGCTTTCCGTTGTAATGATCAATGTGCTGCTTGTCGCTGGGGCAAGTCTTTCCTAAATCATATTTTTTTGCAGGGTGTTAGTATTGAGCTGCAGAGCTCAGAGTTCAGACTGGAGTGTAGCGACCGTGGCCTTTTGCTGCTCTTCCAGAGCTATCCATTTATCTTTTGCGGTGAGGGTGATTGCACCTGCGATCTTCTCCAGGTCCTCCTCTATCAAAGTAAATCTTGTGTTCCGTTCTGGCCGTGTAGCTTGTTTCTTCTTCCGTGGTCCTTTAATAAGGTCACCAGTCTATTTCGTACCTCGAGGGGAATCAGCACCCCCCCCCATCTAGACTTTCAGTGCCCAGGTCCTATTGCAAATCCTTTTGTGATTCTGGCTCTGCTCCCTTCTCAACATCCTTTCCCTGTCCTCTGGTCTCTTTGGTGGTGTTGGGCGGAGTGACCATTGTGGTGCTCGTACTTGTAGTGTCCTGTGTACCTGATTTGAATCCTAATTTCCAATGCGGAGGCCAAGTAGTAATAAGGAAGTCAATCTCCTCATCAGTGACCATGTACGGGAGTGATACCCATGCTAGATCCTTGTGGCCCTTGATCTGTACATTGTGCATTGTTACTTGAAACACTGTGATGCTCTTATATTTGTCATAAATTCCTGGTGACAAGCGCAGCTGGGAGTGACTGGCAGCTATGAGCCCACTCTGAAATAGGACCCAAAAGACCTTATTATCTTCAATTCGCTTTTCATCCTTCAAATCCCACAGATTGGCATATTATGCACCTTCGCACATATCTGGATCTAGGACAGGGAGGACCGAATCTTCCGAGGCTTCCCATGTGACCAGCACGATGAGGAGCAACAACTAGGATTAGCAGAATGCCCTTCCCTGATCTTAGGCTTCGCGCACATTCTCCATAAATTCAGTGCACAAGAACTGGGACCAGTTGAAGTAGACCCCTTTTTCGCAACGGCTAGCTAACTGGATTACATATGCGGGGACCGTGGCAACCTGGCACTTGTGCATCATCTTGCATGCTAACAACAAGGTGCCCATACACACACTAGGGTCGCTGATAGTGCTGATCATGAACCCCCTAGTGTTTCGTTCAATGTGATAATCATCACGCACCTTATCAGCAATTTGTTGTTCATATTTATTCCTGACGTGCTCCATGGGATTCAAAATTTTCATGGGAAGACCAATGATATGGTGAATTAGCCCTGCATCTCTAGAGATGTAGTCCTAAATCCATAAGCAGTCATCGTGGACCAGAGCAAGCAGTTGTCGCACAATCCTATCAGTGATATTTTAGTGGCTGAAATGAGGCATCCGCAGCAAATTTAATAGCCCGGACCCAACCAATCCACTTTCCCATGACATAGGGATGACCTTTAGTACGTCATTCTCCAACACCCTCTCCAAATACAATTCTGGTGCCAGCTCGCGGAAGGCCTCCAGGTTTGCTAGGTCATGATCATCGAATTTGACCGTGTGGAGCTTGCCAAAGGAGTCTCCAATAATGGGGACCTTGCCCGAGATTAGAGGCATCTACAGATAGGCGCGCCTCGAATCGAGATTCTTGGGCATGCACACCAAGGGCCTACGAGGCTGCACATAGGGTGGTAGCCAGCTTATTGGTTTAATGATTTGGGCCTCCTCCTGAGTAGACAGATGTATTTTTAATGGGTTAGGTGAACGTGCCTGGGGCACCGTTCGCAGGTATTTCACATTTCGAGGGGAGGTGCATGGCTTCACCCCAGCCCACTTCGCAGGTTTCCCTGGCCCTTGCTCTTAGCCTTTTCCCTTCCCCTTTCCCGGTGTGGACATAACCTACTCAACTTTAGGGGTGACTTCCACGACTTCCTCAAATTCTTGCGTCGTCAAGGCCACCGTCTAGGAAGATTCAGCGGGATTAGTTTCAGTCATTCTTGCACAGAAAATGAACTCAGGATTGCTACTATCAGAGGGGGTAGCATGCCCAGACATTAACAAAGCACAATAGGCACGTGATTTCGCAAAGCACAAACTATTCAAGATACACAGAACCCTCTTCTGAGCTATCCTTCTACTTTTATAGCCTTGGAGATCAACCAATGGTTGGGTGAGGCTTATCAAAAACTTACCATCAAGAAAACAGTAAACAATCTTCGGAAATTTCCTTATTAATTGTTGGCCACCCACTCCTTTCAACAGTAAAATTTTCCTTTTACCCAGTTTTATTGTTCCAATGGCTAGTTTTCACAGTTGTAGATTACCCATGCGCTTCTAGCACACCTCCTGTGCTCTAAGTGTTAGTAAACTATATATATTATGGAGAAATGCAACACATAAAATATGCAGAAAATACAAGCACACAAAACTCATAAAACCAGAGAGACACAGATATACGTGGTTCACCCAGTTTGGGCTATTTCCACCCCGAACAACCAGTCCTTCCTTTTTATTATCCAACAAAATGAAGAGACAAAACCTACAGCAGATCCGCTGTAATATCCTCTGTTCTCTCTCATAGTCTCCCTATAGATTTTCCGCTCAGAGAATAGACATATAATACACAGCCACAATAAAATACCCTCATACAAAGAGAGGGGTTTCCTTCTAGGGAAAAAAAACCCTAAAATAAACATAACTTCTACTATCAGATCATCCACCTAATGAACGACCCAGATTGACTAGAAATTACTATACTTTTACAAGGCAATTTTACATTTGTTTTTAGCTTTGGGGGCGCTACCCCCGAAACCCCCGCTAGGGGACCGCTGGCCCCCAGACCCCACCGGGGGGGGGGGGGAAATTCCCCCCTTCACCCCCCCGCTACAAGGGTGTACAGTTTTCCTGGGGTATACATTTAGCTAAAACAAGAATCTCTGAATCAGGATGAAAATTAGGCTCCACACCCAACAATCTCCCACTTGGAGACTGATTATAGCAACTCCACTACTACTTCATTTGCTGGACAATGAATCCTCTTTGGACCTGGCCGTTTCTCATCTTCATCATCATCCTTGAAGACCAATTGAAACTGAGCACATTCTCTATTTCTCCCTGGTTACAACTTTTATTAGCATATCTGCAAGATTCTGGCTAATGTGTATCTTTTCCAACTTCAACTCTCCATCTTCCAATACTGACCGTATGAAATGGTACTTGAGATGTATGTGTTTAGTCCTAGAATGAAATGCTGAGTTATTTGCAAGATGAATGGCACTTTGTCTATCACTGTATAACGTGCCCATATCATGCTTCTTACCCAATTCATACATAAACCTTTGTAACCAAATAATTTCTTTACTAGCCTCTGTAGTAGCAACATACTCTGCTTCTGTTGTTGAAAGTGCAACAACACTTTGGATTTTTGAAACCCAACTGACAGCTGTTCCACCTACAGTAAATAAATATCTGCTTAATTACTCCTCCTGTTATCTGTCCTTTGCCATATACGCATCAATAACATACTGTAGAGAAATGTTTGAACCACCCAAGCATAATGCTTGATTTGTGGTACCTCTCAAATATCTGAGAATCCATTTTACTGCCATCCAATGTTCTTTTCCTGGATTATTCATGTACCTGCTTACAACTCCCACTGCATGTGCAATATCGGGCCTTGTGCAAACCATTGCATACATTAAGCTTCCAACTGCTGATGCATATGGAACTTTAGACATATAATCCATGTCTTATTGGGTCTTTGGGCACATCTCCTTACTAAGTTTGAAATAGCTAGCAAAAGGTGTACTAACTGGTTTTGCATTCTGCATATTAAATCTTTTCAACACCTTTTCTATGTACTCATTCTGAGACAGTGTTAATTTGCGATTTTTCCTATCTCTAGTTATCCTCATACTAAGGATTTGTTTTGCAGCTCCCAAATCCTTCATTGCAAATGAATTTGCCAATTTTTGTTTGAGCACATTTATTTCCTACATGTTAGACCCTACAACAAGCATGTCATCTACATACAATAACAATATAATATAGCTACCATCATTTTTCTTTTTCAGATAAACACAATTATCAGAGTGACATCTAGTATAACCTTGTTCAGACATAAACTTGTCAAATTTTAGATACCACTGCCTTGGAGTCTGTTTTAAGCCATACAAGCTCTTCTTTAACCTGCACACCAATTTTTCTTTCCCTTTGACCTCATATCTTTCTGGTTGCTGCATTTATATCTCTTCCTCCAAATCTCCATGGAGAAATGTTGTCTTTACATCTAACTGTTCAATATGTAAATCTTCTGCTGCTACAAGACTTAAGATAGTTCTGATTGAAGTCATCTTAACAACAGGAGAAAATATTTCATCAAAATCAATACCTTTCTTCTGTGCAAACCCCTTCACCACAAGTCTAGCTTTGTACCTCTGTTTTCCTCCATCTTCTTCCTTCAGCCTGCAAACCCATTTATTCTGCAATGTGGTTTTACCTGCAGGAAACCTGACTAAGTCCCAAGTCTGGTTATGAATTAAGGATTCCATCTCTTCATCCATTGCTAGCTCCCACTTCTTCCTGCTTTCAACCTGCATTGCTTCTTCATAACATTCAGGTTCACCAAAATCAGTCAATAATAAATAATATAATGAAGGAGAGTATCGTTCAGGGGGTCTACTTATCCTGGTAGATCTTCTAACACCACTTTCAGGTGTTTGAGGTGCCTGTTGCTGTTGTGGTGGTTGCTGCTGCTGTGGTTGTTGATTATTATTATTTTCAAGCACCTTTACTTTTTCAGTTATCTCATCAAGAACTGTGTATTCCTTGCTTTCTTTTTCCTGTTTCTTTTCCTACAACTGATTCTTATACAAGACCTTTTCATTGAATATTACATCTCTGCTCCTAATGATTTTGTGATTTTCATAATCATATAAGCGATAACCAAAATCATTAGCACCATATCCAATAAAGGTACATTTCTTTGATTTGCCTCAAGCTTTGTTCTGTTTTCTTTATTAATATGGACAAAGGCCTCACAACCAAAAGGCTTTAAAAAAGAGTAGTTTACCTTTTTACCTGTCCATGCTTCCTCTGGAATACCACCATCCAAGGAACTTGAAGGCCCTCTTTTTATTAGATAAACAACAATATCTACAGCATCTGCCCAAAATTGTAAAGGCAATCCTGCATGAAATCTCATGCACCTTGCACGCTCCATGATTGTTCTGTTCATCCTTTCTGACACACCATTTTCTTGTGGTGTTCTTGGAACTGTCTTCTCTCTACGAATTCCATGCTTTGAAAATTACCTATCAAACTCTTTGCTGCAATATTCACCTCCATTGTCTGATCTGAGACACTTCAACTTCTTTCCTGTCTCAATCTCAACCAAAGCTTTCCATTTCTTGAAAGTATCGAATACATCAGATTTATTCTGAATACAATAAATCCATGTTTTTCTAGTTGCATCATCAATAAAAGTAACATAATAACGAGAGCCACCGAGAGATGATACCTGAGCAGGTCCCCATACATCTGTATGCACAAGCTCCAATTTTTCGTTCTTCTTTTCTTTCCCAACTCTGAGAAATCTGACTCTCTTTTGTTTTCCATAAATGCAATTTTCACAGAAATCCAAATCAACATTCTTCAAACCTGGCAACAAATTTTTTGAGTGAATAATCGTCATCCCCTTCTCACTCATGTGTCCGAGCCTATGATGCCATAATGCTGCATCTGCTCCTTTGGAAGTTAAAGCATTAACAGAGTTAGAAATACCATTGCATAAATACAATGTACCAACCTTTTCACCTTTTGCTATTACTAGGGCTCCTTTGGTGACCTTCCAAGCTTTATCTATGAAAGTTGTCACACAACCTTCACCGCCTAACTGCCCTGTTGAAATCATATTTTTCTGTAGATCTAGAACATGCCTTACCTCCTTTAATAGCCATTTCTGTTTTATAAGAACCTTACCCGTTCCAACAATTTTACAGGGTTTATCATCACCCAAACGGACTTGTCCAAAATATCCTTGAACATAGTCATGAAAATATTTCTTATCAGGTGTGGCATGGAATGAAGCCCCTAATTCTACAATACAAGAATCAGTAACATTTTCAACAGAAAGAATCAAATCATCTTGTAACACATCACCTGTCACATTTTCTTCATGATTGTTTTTTTGATGTGCATCTCCTTCTTTTCCCTTCCAATATCTACAGTCTTTCTTTAGGTGTCCTTTCTTTCCACATTTCCAGCACACTATCCCCGATTTGGACTTGGTTCTGCCTTTCCTTGATTTACTGCAATATCCTGAGCTCTTTCCTCTTTCCATTCTCCTTCCCCTAGACTCTACACTCAAATCATTACCCGATGTCTCACCGGAGCTTTTCCGTCGCATTTCGTCGCTAAGGATAGCACCGACAACATCATCAAACTTTAAAGTACTAGATCCAGAGACAGAGTTAATAATGGCCATTACTAAACCATTCCAACTCTCTCGCAATGAGCAGAAGAATAACAGAGCTCTAACTTCATCATCAAAGTTTACTCCTACATAACTTAACTGACTGGTAGCTATATTAAAATCATTTAAATGGTCTGCAATAGATCCACCTTCCGACATCTTCATAATAAATACCTTGTTTGAGGCCGAGGGTTTTTCATATAGTTTCGTCAACGTCTACATCAAACCCTCTTTTGTTGTTTCCTTCGAAATATTGAAGGTGACTGACGCCGCAAGGCACAACCGTACTGTTCCGAGTGCCTTTCTATCGAGAATTTTCCATTCCGCGTCCGTCATGGCCGCCAGCTTCTTTGTTTTTCTGCTTAGTGGTAGGTACATATATTTCTGATACAGATAATCTTCCATCTGCATCTTCCACAGTGGGAAGTTTTGGCCATTAAATTTCTTGACCCTAAACTTACCATCTTTTGCCATTTCTCCCACTCGAACCAGGAACCCTTCTTTCCTGCGAGTTTATCAGCCAAATATACCTTCGGCTCTGATACCGGTTGTTAGTAAATTATATATTATGGAGCAATGCAACACATAAAATATGCAGAAAATACAAGCACACAAAACACATAAAACCAGAGAGACACAGATATACATGGTTTACCCAGTTTGGGCTACGTCCACCCCGAACAGCCAGTCCTTCCTTTTTATTATCCAGAAAAATGAAGAGACAAAACCTATAGCAGATCCGCTGTAATATCCTTTGTTCTCTCTCACAGTCTCCCTATAGATTTTCCACTCAGAGAATACACATATAATACACAGCCATAATACAATACCCTCATACAAAGAGAGGGGTTGCCTTCTAGGGCAAAAAAACCCTAAACTAAACATAAATTCTACCGTCAAATCATCTGCCTAATGAACAGCCCAGATTCACTAGAAATTACTATAATTTTACAAGGCAATTTTACATCTATTTTTAGCTTCGGGGGCACTGCCCCCGAAACCCCCGCCGAGGGACCGCTGGCCCCCGGACACTGCGGGGGGGACAAGTCCCCCCCACACCCCGCCACTGCAAGGGTGTACAGTTTTCCTGGGGTATACATCTAGCTAAAACAATAATCTCTGAATCAGGATGAAAATCAGGCTCCACACCCAACACTACGTGCATCCCTACACTCCCAATGCACCTCTCCGGGCATTTAGACCTGCGATCAATACCTACGCAGACCATAGTCCGATGTGCGTTTGTCCTCCTGCATGCACGTAGTTTGCCCCATATAGCTACTCTGATCGTATATTCATTTGATCTGGTATGGTTTGGGTTGGCTGCCATTGACATATCCTGGTACCATATCACCACGCAGCGTGGCTAACCGGACCGCTCCTCCGTTGGTAATTTCCTTTACCATATAGGGACCTAGCCAGTGTTGACGGAACTTCCTTGGGTGTTTCGTAAACTAGATATCGTATAGCAGGACCAATTCTCCCTCCGAAAATGTCTTTTGCCGAATATGTCGATCATGCCATGCCTTATCCCAGGCCTTCTGGACTTGCTGATGGAATTTAGAAATGAAACAATCCTCCTCCAAGGCCACAAGCTGCACTAACCACTCTTCCATGATATCAAGCTCTGCCATGTTGGTAAAGGTTATGATGCACAGGCTAGGAAAAATATACTCCATGGGCATAATGGCCTTCTTTCCATAAACCATCCGAAACGGTGTTTTCCTAGTCAGTTTCTTGCAAGTGGTTCGATATGCCCACAGGACTGACGAGATGTGCACGTCTTAGTCACTGCGATCAGCATTACAGACATTGGTCAATGCATGTTCCAGAATTTTATTAAAATTTTCCACAAATCCATTTTCCTATGGATGATACGGGGTGATTTTTGCGTGGTGGATCTGAAATTCCTCCGTCAAGGCCTGTATTGTTTCATTTACAAAATGCCTACCTTTTTCACTCATCAAGATCTTTGGATAGCCAAACCTAGTTAGAATATGTTCAAAAATGAAGTGCACAGTGGTATCGGTAGTGCAATCCTTTACAGCTTGCACTTTGGCCCATCTGGTTACATAATCAGCCAGAGTGATGATATGGCGTGTGCCTGTCTTCTTCCCTGGTGGGTTGATGGGCCCAACGAAATCTATGGCCCATTTTTCGAATGCTTGCAAGGCCATATGTGGCTGCAAGGGCATTTCATCTCTACACAATGGTCTTCCTATCCTCTGGCATGTATTGTAGGCTCTACATTAGTCGTGAGAGTTGTTGTGCAATGTGGAAAACCATAGCCCAGCTCTCAGGATCTTCTACGTGTCGCCTTCCCTGCGTAATGACCTCCTGCTACGCCCCCGTGGGATTCTGCTAATATGGCATGTCTTTCATGCTCCAACACATATCTTCGCAGCACCTCATTAGCTCCCAGATTATACAGGTGGCCTGCTATAATGGTAGAACCGCTGCGTGGGTGACTAGCTCTTTCTTTTGTTGTATTGAATATTCTGCAGGTGCCATCCCCGTAGTTAAGAAGTGAACGATGTCGGCGAAGTGTGCATCAACTACCTTAATAGCAAACAACTGTACATCAGGCAACCCTTCTTCTAGGTTGGTCAGCTCTTCGGCACTCTCGATTCGAGATAAGTGGTTTGGTTCAGAATTCAATTTTCTTGGCTTCATGATAATTTCAAAGTCATACTCTTGAAATAATAGTAGCCATCGGCAAATCTTCTCCCCCAACACAGGTTTATTCACTAGGTACTTCAAAGCTGAGTGATCTGTAAACATCTTGAAGTGCCCCCCTAACAGATGATGCCGGTATTTTTGCAGGGCATATACCATGGCTAACCCCTCGCGCTCAGTAGTGGAGTAGTTGCGCTCCACACTAGAGAGTTTTCTACTAGAAAATGCAACGGGATGGTCGATGTCTCCATCTCCAGGCTGCGTAAGGATAGCTCCCAGGGCGATTCCTGATGCATCTACGTGAACATGGAAAATCTTCGCCCAGTTAGGAAATATGAGGATAGGCGCAGAGACCATCTTTTCCTTGAGTAGTTCGAAGCTCTTCTAATACTCCTCGTCCCAAAAAAAAGAAACATCCTTCTTTAGCAACTTTTCCATAGGAGTTGTGATTAGTGCATACCCTTGAATGAACTTCCCGTAGTAGCCTGTATGTCCGAGGATAGAGCGCAACTATTTCTCAGTCATAGGTATTGCCAAGTTGATGATAACTGCTATCTTGGCGGGGTCAACCATCAATCCTTTTCAACAGACTATGTGACCTAGAAAGATCCCAAAGGGTACGCAAAATATGCACTTCTTGATATTCAGGGAAATATGGTTCTTTTGGCAGGCGTCCAACATCATGTGCAAGTTTGCGACGTGCTTCTTTACCAACCTGAAGGTGGTCCAGTCATCAAAATATACCTCCAAAAACTTGTGGATGAACCCCTTGAATACTGCGACCACCACCTGTGAAAAGATGGCAGGAGCATTCTTGAGCCCAAGTGGCATAATGGTGTACTGGAAGGAACCCCATTCAATAGCGAACGTAGTTTTGCTGCGATCTTCAGGTGCAATCTTGATCTGATGGTAGCCTGATAACCCACCAGTGAATGAGTATGCTTCTTTCCCTCCCACACTATCAAGAATTTCATCAAAAAACAACATAGGAAAGGGATCATCTATGCAGGCATCATTCAATTTGCATAGGTCAACACAGATCCATATCTCTCCTTTAGTATTTTTCTCTTGAAACACCATAGGACTTACCCAATCTGACTGTTCGACTGGTTCGATGATACCTACGACTATCATTTTGTCGAGTTCTTCCTTGAATTTCTGCTTATACTTGGGGTTTAGCTGATAAGGGCGCTGCTTCACAGGGAACACATATGGTTTTAGGGTGATGCACATGACCCCTAGGTCCCATGTAATTCCATTAAGTTCCGAGAATTTCGTTAGAAATAGGTCTTGGTATTCAGTGAGGAGTTTCACGACTCTTCCAATAGTATCATCATCCCCTATTTTAGCTAAAATAGTCCCCTATTTTAGCTAGCTTAGGTTGCTCCTTCGTCCCAATGTTGAATTCTTGCAGATTTAGGGGCTTAGTGACATCGATGGTCTACAGTGGGGGTCCAAAAACTGCGCGCTCTCCCTCCGACTCCGAGATAGAGAAATTTCGCAGGTCTTCATCACATTCCTCCACTGACAGATTGAGACATTTGACAATATCCTGCATCTGCATCTCCCATGTTGGTGCCCCATGTGCTGCACAAGGGCATGATTCATCAAATACTAAGGCATCTATATCCTGCAGAGCTTCGTCAAGTGGCTCCACTCTACCTACCAACCTGAATGTCCCTACAAACTCATCCTTTAGGGTTTCCCAGTGGCGGGTGTGCTGGTGTAGTTCTGCATCTAAATCCCATGTGGTGGGGATTGGCTGCAAGGCATGAATGTAAAGGTGGACCCATTTTTTCGTAGTTCTTCCACACTATTCGTCCATCCATGTGAACAAATGCTTGTGTGGGTCCCTTGGGTCAATGAAAGTCTTTACGCGCAGGTGAACTGGGGGTTCAAACCACAGGACCATCATCTCATGGCACTCTTCTCAATCCTGGAACGTTCCCTTATGCGTGTCCCACCACTTCATAGGGGTTATGCACATGGCTATATTAAAGGCCCACATCCTTCGCTCCCTTGGGACTTCAGCTTCAAATTTTCACAAAAACTCCCTAATACTACCAGAACCATCAAAATAGGGCATTTATCTTACCTCTGAGGAGATACACCGGAAGTTCTTTGTGATTCTAAGACATTGCATCACAGATACATCATGTAACTGATTCTGCCAATTTTATATCTCCCCATCAGAGTCAGATAATCATTCGTTGTCCTTCTCCCAGAAAAGCACACCATCAGTCATAGGATTGATCTATACCGTTCTCCTTCCACAGGGTCTAGTGGGACTATCACCTTTGTACCCTCATTCTCAAACACCATGCTCCTTTTCTTTAGGTTGATAATGCCTCCTATGTATATTTCCCAATCCAGTCGTAGGAGCACAGGATAGGGGTCTGCATCTTCCACAATCTGAATTACCTCAAATTCGACGCGTGCCTTAATGCCTATGATATCAAACATAATCTTCGACAGTATCCCCAATGGTATGATCTTTTGTTGGTTAGCCATGCGCAAATGTATAGTAGACCATTCCAGCTTAGGTTCTCCCATCCACTGCTAAGTTTGCTTGGGCAGTGCGTTCACATCTAACCCCACGTCCAAGATAACCTGATCCATCTCATAGTCGCCAATCTACGCTGTTAGCCGTATTTCCTGACCAGTGTATTTCTTATGCTTATAAAGTTTGTGCACAGCCTTAACTTCCATGAGAGGGTTAGTTATTTTTGCACAACTGTCTATTAGTGCTTGAAGATTTTCTACTTCCTTCTGGTTGCATAGCAGCTTCATACATGCTTGTAGAAATGGTTTAACTTCGTCGTTCATTCTTAGGTTTGCTGGAGCCTTAGAAGTAGATGCCTCATCTGTAGTAAAGTCTTTGCAAGTTGCGATGAAGGTTTCCTTCTCCTTCTGTAGGTCCAAGATTTCCTACTTAACAACTGCTTTTCGGATAAGAGATTCAGCCGTGGCTTTCTCCTCAGCTTCCCCAGTAGCCATGCCACTGTGCATTATGACATTAATACTTGGTCCTTCATCACGCAGTTCCGCCTTAACCCTCTGCACATTCTGCGTAGGTGTCTGCTATTTTTCCTGCATTTTTTCTATCAAGATTGGATAATCTTCAATCACATGGTCCAATTGTTGATAATATCGACAATATTGTCTCGCAAGGTTTGGACAGTCCCTCACAAAGTACCCTATTTCTCCACAGTTATAACAGATCAATTTTCCTCTTCCCTGACCTGTGCCTCCACCCCTTCCCCCTCCCTTGCCCCTTGTTGGGGAGCCTCCTCTACTTGAGGGAGATAGTGTTGAAGAGGGGTCAACCTTTACCCTGTATAGGTTTCCTCAATCTATCATCAAATCATAGGTCTGACAGTTATGCTTGTCATGTCCCACAAAGGAGAAGAATCGACACCATTACTGCTTCAATTTTGGAACATAAGCACCAAGATAGGGATAGTGGTTAGTGTCGTGTAGCTCGACAACACGAAAATCAATGCACCATAACGTCAGACCACTTGGCCCCGCAACCTCCTTAGGGCGCAATGGGCTGGGTCCCCCAGCTTGCATGTAATCTGTTAGTAGAGGACATTGATCGTTGGTATGGCCCGGGACCCTGCATCTTATGTACCATATGTCTGGGCTATCCTCTTTCCCTCGTTATTTTCGCATATTCTATATTTCAAGGTGCATTTCCTCCAGCTGTCCCTGGATCTGTTGTACCCCAAACTGGGCATCGTCTCTTGGCGCAGCCTCTAGTTTCATAGAAATCTCCAAGGCTTTCTCTTATGTTGCAATCACCTGCTGACCCATAGTTCCATGCAGGTGAGGCAAAAACATAGCGATAAACCATTCCTTGTGTTACCTATCATCATACTAAAATTCCCTATCTCGGATAACCTTCTTTAATCGCTGATCATCTTCCCATACCGATTCAATGGGTCCCTGTTTAAAGTCTTTCAAGTCAACCACTATTTGAGATTAGGACTTAGGCTTCCAAAACTGTTGTTTTAAAGTTGTCTTAATCTCTTGAATAGACATATCTGTGTGCTATCCTATGTACCCCATATACCAGTCCAAGGCCCTTCCTTCAAAGGTGAGTGATAGCTATGCTCTCTTTACAATGTCGGTAGCCACATTCTGCACAGTCCATACTAATTCTGCCACAAACCAAAATCAGTCCATATCTTCATCCCCTAAACCCTTGAAGTTGGGTAGTTTCATGTGTGTGGCCATATCTTCTTCTAGTGGTGGTGGAGGTGTGGGTGAGTTCTTACCTTTATGTTGATTTGAAGGTGGTGTAACTCGAGGACTATCTCCTGTGTGTGTAGCCTACTCTCTTAGTAGATTGTAGATGGATCTACCCCCTTCTCGATTGGTTCGATAATACTTACCACTTTGTGTGGCACTCTCACTCTGATCAGAGGTCATTCATTCTTTGTGGCTGCACAGAACACCCTTTTCACATAGTAATATTTTGATTAACAATGGCAATGTTTTCAAGAACTTACCTCGGAAACCTTTGAAGAACCTTCATTTTGCTTCGGAATAGGATATGAATTGATCGACTACGAATTCTGTCACAAATCCTCCCAACATGCTATCCACCCAGTGATCTACCGTTCGGGTGATTATATTGTCAGTCCTCTTCAACTGTTGAATCAATCATGGTGTCCATTGTGTAACCTGATCGTCCTTCCAACATGTCTGGAACTCTACGAGCCTTTCCAACCATTCCTGAAGCTTGTGCGCAAAGGTTACAAAGAAAATTTCATATACTTTGGTGAATATGTACTTGTTCTTCCACTTCTCAGCAATCATCTTCATGTTTCAATTCTCCTTTACAAAAAATTCCTTAATCTTCCTTTCAGACCAGTCTTCAATTTCCACCCTCTCAAGTCTCTAATGACCTCATGGCATTACCCGATCTCTCTCTCAAAATGCTCCCGGTCTCGGCAATAGAACCATTGGTTTGCTTGAGGAGTCCTAACCTAGGTTCGGAGGTTAAGGTTTGCCAACAAACCCCTATACTATTGGCCCTTTCAGCAATGACCTACTTGCGCAGGCCAAGGTCTCACCCGAAGTAGTATGGGAGGGTGCTGGAACCAGGTTTCTGCACCCTGGGAGAGAGTAGGTAATTTGAGGAAAATCTGTATTATAGTTTACTAGGTTCACACAGAATGAGTCTATTCACAACTCTTTTAACAATGTAAGCAACATATAACCATAACAAAGCTATTATCATCAACAAATCTAATCAATGCATTTTCATCCACGTGCGCATTACCAAATACCATTACAAAGTATTCTAATCACAGCTACTTTCAGATAAAAAATATAAATGCGCCAATCACAGATACATTCGCATCTTAAATAAATATCACAGATGTGCTTCAGCAGTAAACATAATCAATTCAGTTGACACACAGATAATTCAACTATACTTCGTATTCATTAACATCAAGATCCACTTACAACCCAAACACAGCCCGCACACACAACCTAGCGGGATTCACACACAGCAGGATTGAGGATCTCCGCGCACACATCCAGCAGGAGTCCTTACCCAAAACAACCCAAATAGATCTTAACAATTTGCACGTAGCATCAATCTCACTACTTTCCTACTTACTAGACCCAACTATCTATCTATTTATACTATTGTAGCCTTTGCTATCCTATGGTTCACAAACCATGGTTTGTGGACCCTAAAGATACCCTTTAAAGCATTACAACACATTAGGGGCTTTTACCCACCCCAAAACCCCTACGCAAGACTGACTTTTACAAAATTGTACCAAAAACGCAGGTTAGGGAACCTCGTTCCAACATAACCTAATGGGTAAATAAGATGTGTCTCGATTGTCATTTCAAGAGATTTTTGAATTGTGCATACACATTTCAAGAATAAAATCAAAATATGGTAGAAATCTAAGAGATCGAGTTATGTCAACGGTAAGAAAATGTGCATCAAGAACGGTAAGTAGAGTAGAACTTGGCAATTTTCTTGATAACTTTAAAACTGATATTCTTGGGAATCTTATTCAACAACAAGATAGTCTAAGTGTACAAAACAAGAAAAAATCCAAAAATTTCACATTTTTATTTTTTTTCCTAGATGTAGGAAGAAACATGCATTACAAGAAACTCCTCTTAAAAATGTACAAATATGTGTTATATGTGCATAAAATTGTGCTATAAAGGAGTTCCCTTCAATACTTGGACTTAAAGTTGTTTACCAAGAAGAAGTTGGGACAATCCAAACAAATCCACTTTTTTATGTTGCTCCTAGAAGACCTTGGAAACCTCGGCAAACATGTATGGCACAAGACCCAAATGTACAATATCAATCTTATGCACAACCAAAAAATAATTGGAATACACCCCTACCATGGAAAAATTGGCCACCTTAAGCACAAAACTTGCCTTGGTCACAAGGATGGTAGGATTCTTATGATAGAAATTCCCAATATCCTCAAGCTTTCCAAAAACAATATCCTCAATACCAACCTGGGTATTATTCTCTACCCCATCCTCCACAACCTATCCAACCACAATTTCAACCTTAATTAACTTCAAGTCAACCCCTTCCATTACCATCCACTTCATTTCCTTAGAAATTTAATCAACTGCCTGAACAACCACTCCGCAAACCCAATAATAAAACACCTCAATAGCCCATCTATAATGTTGAGGCCCAAAAGTTTCAAGCTTGTATGATAGCTCCTCTATATTTAAATGAGGTCTAACTTAGATCTGGTCAATTTTTTCAAAAGAAAAAACCCTCTAGTTGTCATCCAAGAATATAAAGAGGATAAAATTCCTGAAAAGGAGACATCCCTGATCAAGAAAATACCCCTCCAAAGGAACATATTTCTACACAAATATATGACATTCAAATAAAATCAACTTTTACAATTCCTATATCTTAGAAACCCTTCGTTTCCTTACAAAATCCTCCCTTTCCCGAGAGACTTCAAATTGATAAAGGAATATAGAGGCAAATAAATTTACTGGATTATAACATGCTAGATGAATTGAAAAATGTTTGCATCAAAATTCCATTGCTTCAATATATAAATTAAATACCTATGTTTGCAAAGACAATAAAGGAGTTGTGTATCAAGAAACCTGGAAATAAAATGAAAAACATTAAAAAAATACAATTGGTAGGAAAAATTGCATATATTATGATGGGGAGGCCAGTAATTGGAAAAAAGATTTAGATCTAGGTACCATTATAAAAATTAATATCAATGGTATTGAAATTCCAAACACTCCGATTCACTTAGGTGCAACTATTAATATCATGAGTAAAAATACTATGGAGAAATTGAGGTTAACCAATATTCAATATACCCCAACTTTATTGCAATTAGCAGATAGATATGTTGTCAAACCTGATGGTATATTGGAAGATGTATTAGTATCCCTATATTCATGGGAGTATTATGTTGAATTTATGATATTAACTCCCAAAAATAATCTAGGATGACATGCATTTATTCTTGGTAGACCATGGTTAGCCACAATTGGTGCATTCATAAGTTGTAGGTGTGGAGATATGTTTATTTCTGATGGAAATACCACTAAAAATTTCACACTATATCCACCTAAAAAAATAATATCTGAGATAGAAAATGAAGTGTGGATTGAAGATGAAGATGATGAAGACTTTGAAAACATTCAATCAATATTAACTATTTCACAAAACAATGGGGAAAATTAATTAGTAAATTTAATGAATAAACATGATTTTTCTTCATATTATGAGCAAAATTATTGTGTACATATGCTAGATCAATATTTTCAGGAATATTGTGGAATTGAATATTTTTCATATTGATAATACAAAATTGCATTAAACTCTATGGAAAAATTTAATAATTCTTTGGTATAAATTTATCTAGGTAAAACATTAAATATTAATAATAACTTGGAATAATTTCAAAAGAGATAATTGATAAAGATGTTACAAAAGCATTCCTCTACATTTTCATGGGAATATACTAACATGAAAGGAATTGATACAAATACCTGTATGCATCACATTTATATACAAGAAAATACCAAACCAATAAGACAACCTTAGACGAGGATGAATACTAATATGAGGAAAATTGTTAAAGAATAGTTACAAAAATTTCTTAATGTCAACTTCATTTACCCAATTTCATATAGCCAATGGGTTTCACCTTTGGTGATTGCGCCTAAAAAAAGTGGAAAGTGGAGAGTATGCACAAATTACTGAGAATTAAACAAAGAAAATCTAAAATATCATTTCCCACTACCTTTTATTGATCAAGTATTAGATACTCTAGCAGGGAAGAAATATTTCTCATTTCTTGATGGTTTCAATGGATACAATCAAATTCAACTTGCATGTGAAGGTCAAGACAAAACAATTTTTACATTCACATGGGACACATATGCTTACAAGGTACTTGCTTTTGGTTTATGTAATTCACTTGCTACATTTCAAAGAACATTACTAGGTATATTTTTTGACTCGATCCATGATTGTGCATAAGTCTATATGAATGACTTTACTATCTATGGGAACACTTTTGAAGAAGCTATGGAAAAATTAGAAAATTTCCTTGTTAGATGTAAAGAAGCTAATCTTTCATTGAGTAATGAAAAACGATTTATGATGTTTATGTAACATCCCTGTGTTATATTTTCCATGTAAAAAGGCAAAAATCAACCAAGGTCATGGGACACTTATTCCAAGTTGAATGAGGGGTAAAACATCACATTGGGGGTCACTTTTGGTTAATTAATGGCTATGGAAATTGGATTTGGAATTGGAAAAAGGAAAAGGGAAATAAATGACAAGTAATTCGATAAATGAAGGAAAATAGGAGAAAAGGAAGATGAAGAGACAAGAATATGCATGTAAGGGAAATTAAAGAGAAAATAAGGAAAATGAAAGAAAAGATAAAAGGGAAAGGAAGAGACACCAAACATCAATGATAAAAAGGTATATGAGAAATAGTTGACAACTTTTGATCAGTTTTCAGCTTTGATAGCTTTACTTTTTCTATGGAATAAATATAAATCCAAGAGAGATAACAAGTAATGGAGAAAGCAAGCAAGAAAATCAAGGGAGAACAAGAGGAAGTTTGGACAACAACAAATAAGGGCAGAAAATAGTTGTGGATTTGCAAGTAATAGTGTGCATGTTATTTAGCATGTTGGGATTTGATGCATGGTTTATGAATTGGTTTATTGTTCATGTTTGTTGTCATTGGCATGGCATTTTCCTAGAATGACAGTGTTGTACAACCTTGCTTTGTCATTTCCTAGATAGCCATGATTTAGTGGGTTCCCTATTTTAGTTAAGTTTTAAATTGTTGGTAGATATGGGATCTTGGTTGAGTTCATCTCAGGAAAATTCCCAAGGGTTGAGGGTGGAGATGGTTTTCTCCTGGAACTCTTGACAGGTGGGTGGAGACAGGAAAATTTCTCTAGGTATGGTGAAGAAATTCTGAGGCATCCAAGCTTGTTTGGTTTTGGTGATTTCTATACCAGTTTAGGTGAAATCACTGTGGTTAAGGGTTGAGGTGGTTTAGCCACTGGAATCCTTAGTTGGTTTTGTTTTGGTTTATCCCATGTGATCCCACATTCATGCTTGGAATATGGCATGTGGGTGACTGAATGAAATAAATATTTGGTTCAAAACAATCTATGGTCAGGTGGTATGTGGAAGTCCTTGATTTGGTTGACTTTATGCATATGTTATTATGTGTTATTTATTGTTGAGATCAATGATAACATATATGGGTTATTGTGTTGATATTATGATTGGTTTTTCATGGCTTCATTCTAGTTAAATTTTGGTTACATTCGTATAGTTATCATTATATGTTTTATTCTTGTTATGGTTCTATTCCATGGTTTGACAGGCTCTTCATAACGCCTCCTCCCACACTTACCCAAATTCACAAGCTTATCAAGGTAAACATGAGATGAGTTTTACTATGACATGACCTGAACTCCAAGTTCTAGTTAAGGAATTGGGGCATGCAATCCAACCACAAACTGACATCACTTAGAGAACATAGACCACTCAGGCAGCTACAAACCACCCCAGGTGGTCAATCCTTGAGCTAGAACCCCTTTTCACTTATATAACACCCAAATCACACCCAAAACAAGGCACGAGTGTGGTTATGAGGCCCCAACCGTGCACACAAGCCTGCTTCCATGCGCTTATGACCTAAATCCTCCAGTCTAGTTCCAACGATTCCAAGATCTTATCCACTTTTTCAGGCTAACCTCCATACCACTGCCCCATTAGGGGAATTTTGAGGTCTAAAGTGGGCCTCCTAAGGAAAATGTACAATAAAAATTCACTTTATAAGAACCAATAACATTTTAGGGGATGACATCATCCCTAATGGTTGAGGTGGCATTGCTTGAGTTAAAAGTACTTACTTGTCACATTCTCAATGGTGGATAAAAACTCATGGTTAACCATGGTAGTGCTCTAAGTACTTTTAAAGTCAAAGTAAAATACTCATAATAAATGTCATTTTACACTTTTTGAATAAAAATATATTATTGTCATTTCATTTTTCTTGAAAGAAACAATGCATATCCCTATATATTTATTATATTATATTATATTATATTATGTTTATATAGTATATTAATTACATGTTATTATACAATTTAAATAATATAAATTTTAATTAATAGCATATAATATAATTAAGATATATTTATATTTTATTTTAAGTTATTTAAGTACAAAGGACAAATGCATTAGCTTTTCAACGATAATGATTTTTTCTTGAAAAACTCATTCTTATTTATAGTCACACCAATACAATTTTTTTATTAATTTTATTTTGGTACAACTTTTGAATTGAATTTAACTATGGTTACATGGATAGTGGTGCAAAAAGTGAATTGAAAATTCATAAATATTATTTTATTGGTTTAGTGATTATTTTCTTATTTCCTTAGGAGGCCCATTTTAGAACTCAAAATTCCCCTAATGCAGAACTACATGTAACTTTTCATAATGCAATCAAAGAAAATGAAAATGTTGATCAATCAAAACTCAAGAAATAACTTGACCTTGACATGCCTATTCCATGACATACATTTCATCAAACATGTAAGCTACATGCCATGAATGCATATGTGATCATAAAATGATAGTATTCATTTGAGAATAACCAAGAAGGCTCTAATCCCTCTCTACCTAGCTGAAAAAGCACTTGTTAGTCCACGCATTCATCAACTATTCAAATACTTATTAAAACATGTCAAGAGCCATAAAAAAAATACATCATATAACCAACATATAACTAGCATAGAAACCATGTAAAATCATCCATAATGTCAACATGATAACCAATAAAAGTGCACATAATTCACAATAGTAAAATAGCTCTTATTAACATATGAAAATTTCAACCAAGTCAGGTACTTCCATGTACCACCCAACCATGTATTGGGCTGAACCAAATCTCTATTTCAACCAATAACCCCCATGCCATATTCCAAGCATGAATGTGGTATCTCATGGAATAAACCAAGACAAAGCCAACCACCTCAACCATCGACCACAGTGATTCCACCTCTACGGTCTGGAAATCACTAAAATCAACCATATCGATCTCTACCCAAGTTTTTCGGGACTCCAAGAACTAGTAACTCAACCCACAACCTTCTAGGGCTCCGAGTGTTTGTTCCAAGTGCGGCTCCAAGGACTAGTAACTCAACCCACCAAGGGCTCTAGATTGTTTGTCCCAACCTATCGCTCTAGGAACTAGTAACTCAAACCAAACTATTACAAGGCTTCTAAAACATTTATTCCTACCCACGTCCATAGGGAACCTAAGAACCAATAAGAAAAACAAGTGTAAAAACCCACAACACCATGGATATCTTGGAAATGGCAAGGCAAGGCTGAAACCTTTGTTAATCAAGGAAAATATCCATGCCAATGACAACACATAACCAAGGAATCACATGCATATACCATGCATCCAAAAATAAGCAAGGAAATGACACATGCAACATGTTTCCTACAAATCAATCCAGCTATAGTTTTTCATCCAACTATCTCCTTGTGCTCCCCTGCTTTCCTTTTCCTTCTTTCTCCAAATCCAAGTGAATGCTAGAATTCTCCAAGAATGTTTTAAATGTGCAAGATTATGAGAGAATTAGAGAGCCAAAAATTGAACTGAAAAAACCTGTGAATTGTTTCTCTAGATCATTTTTATCATTGAGGCCTCTAATTTCTTCATTTTCCTTCATTTTTCCTCTAATTTCCCTAGCATGAAAATTTGTGTCTCTTCACCTTCCTTTTCTTCTATTTCCCTTTATTTTCATAAGTAAATTCCAATTATTTTCTCTTTGTCTTTTCCAATGCCTTTGAAAATTTCCATAGCCATTAATTAATCACAAGTGATGCCCACTAAATTGTTTTCCCAACATTCAACTTGGAATATGTCACATGAACTTGGTATTCTTTTATTAACATGGAAGATCAGCCAGGGGTTGTTACAAACCCCTCCCCCTTTGGAGAACACCGTTTTCGGTGTTCAATGACGCTTATAACTAGTAAAACATGTTTCCCATGGAGATTTATAGCACAACTCAATGCAATATTTACATCATACCAAACTATTGAAAACATGACTATCATACTATTTATTAGAGCTATATAACACAGGTTAATGCAATATTTACAACACACCACTTATTGGAGCTTTATAACATAACTCATTGCAGTATATACAATACACAGACACATAAACATAAACCAAACACATATTCTTAACTAGAAAATAAAAACAGATACAATTCGCGCATCTGATTAGTCATCTCGCATTTAGCTTCATCGAGCCCAAAGTGGTCACTGCACTTTAACTTCATTTATTGCTGGGTTTTGGAGCATGACTTGTTTTTGCTACAAAATATATGGAGGTTATGGTTGGAATTATCCCTCTAGTTCCACCTACAATACAGACCAATAATTACATGATCAACATCCTGAGCAAATCTCTTAAGCAATGAAACATGGAAAACATCATGGGCTTTCACTTTAGCGGCAATGCAATTTGTAGGCCACTGGTCCAATACTCTCAAGGATCTCAAAAGGCCCGCAATACCAAGGTGTCATCTTGGCACATGATAAAATCCTCAAGGAGATCCTCTTGGGCTTCATGCATAAGTACACATGCCCCCTAACCTAAAACTCCCTATATTCTATATGTTGATCTGCATAAATATTCTACCTATCTTGTGTTGCCTGGAGATTCCTCTTGATAATCTACATTTCCTACTCCATCTCAACTAACATGTCTGGTACAATCAACACATTGTTCACTGGATCACTCCAGTTGATAGAAGTATTGAAACTCCTCCCATAAAGAACTTAAAATGGAATTATCCTCAAGGACTCCTGATACCTAATATTATGTGAAAAATCCACTAGTGGAAGATACTCCTCCCACTTGCTTTATTGATGCATGGCATGCATCCTCAGCATATCCTCAAGAATCTTGTTGGCCCACTTTGTTTGTCCATCTATCGGCAGATGATAACATGTAGTGAAAGCCAACTTTGTGCCCAAGCCTACAAAAAAATCCTTCCAAAACTTGGAAGTGAACTTGGCATATATCTCTGATATAATATTCTTAGGAACACCATGCAACCTCACTATCTCCCTAATGAATATTTGAGCTACCTCACTAGTTGAATTAGTAGACTTCACTACAATGAATTGAGTTACCTTACTTAACCTATCAACCACAACCATGATGGAATCATGTTGCTTCGAAGTACTCAAAAAACTTATAATGAAATACATGTAAATGACCTCCCATCTCCACTTTGGAATCGAAATAGGCTGCAATAAACTAGTTGGATGCTTACACTCTGCTTTTACCTATTGATAGTCCAAATATCTAGAACCAAACTTAGCAACCTCTTTCGTCAAGTTCGAACAATCATAGAACTTCTTAATTTCTTTCAAATTCTTATGATATCTAGGGTGACTTGAATACGGCTTGACATGAAACTCCCTCAAGATAAGCTTCTTGAACTCACTATTTTCCATCACATAAATCATGTTCCTTAATCTAACCAAGCCATATGTCATGAGGTAATACTCATCTAACCAAGCCATATGTCATGAGGTAATACTCCTTATCCCTATAACCTTCACCTTGTTGTTTCAATATTTGCTTCATCTATTGGTACCTATCATCATGTTGTAACCCTACCTGCAAGATCCACTCCTGCAAATTTGTCCAATAAGAACTCACAGTTGAAATATTATTCACCTTCACTCTTCTATTGAGAGCATCTACAACCTTGTTCTCCTTGCCCTTGATGTACCTAATCTCAAAGTCAAACTCACTAAGAGTAGCCAACCATCTAGATCGCATGGCATTCATATTGGGTTGGTCAAACAAGTACCTCAGTCCACTATGA
Organism: Pinus albicaulis; assembly: GCA_034641835.2. NCBI lineage: Eukaryota > Viridiplantae > Streptophyta > Pinopsida > Pinales > Pinaceae > Pinus > Pinus albicaulis. The sequence continues at coordinate 1,097,377,922 of CM076578.1, forward strand.
TCACTCATCAATATAAACCTCCTATCGATAAGATAATGCCTCCACATCTTCAAGGCATGAATGATAGTTTTTGACTCAAGATCATGAGTCATGTAGTTCTTCTCATGCTCATTCAACTTCCTTTAATCATAGCATACCACATGTCCTTCCTGCATCAGAACTCCACCAAGTCCTCTCTTTCAGGCATGTTTACAAACCACGAACTCCTTATTAGGATCTGTAATCTTCAATATCAAAGCATTTGTAAGAAATTTCTTCAACTACTCAAAACTAGCTACACACTTCTCAGTCCATTCAAACTTCTTTCCTTTCCTCTGCAAAGATGTAACATGATATGAAATATGTGAGAAGACCTTGATCAACCTCTTGTATTAACATGTTAATCCCATGAATGACATGAACTCATCCAAATTCCTAGGAGTTGGCCACTCCATGATAGATTTAATGTTCATCGGCCCAATATTATACCTTCCTTGGAAACAACAAGACCCAAGTAATGAAATTCAATTTGAAATAAACTGCACTTGCTAAGCTTGGCATACAACTGATTCTCTCTTAGCAATCTTAACATAGTTTCTAGGTGCTTTGCATGCTCTTCCTACTTCTTATAATATATCAATATGTCATCAATAAAAGTTATCAAAAACTTGTCCAGATAAGGATGCAACTACACATTGTTCATCAAACACATGTAAGTAACCAGAGCATTAGTAAGACCAAACTGAACCACCAAAAACTCATAACGCCCATACCTGGTACAAAATTCAGTCTTGTAAATATCATCTTATTTGATGCGCACTTGATGATATCCTAATCTCAAGTCAATATTTAACAACATTGTTGCTCTCTTCAGTTAATCAAACAAGTCATCAATCCTCAACAATGGATACATGTTCTTGATAGTCACTTTTTTTTGTAATAAATCCATAATATGAGAGTACCATCCTTCCTATTTACAAACAATATTGGTGAACCCCAATGCAACACACTTGGCCTTATGTATCCTTTATCAAGCATTTCCTTAAGCTAGAACTTCAATTCCACCAACTCTGGAGTACTCTTTTTGTAACGTGCCTTTTATGCTTGTGTTTCTCCTAGTACCAACTCAATATAGAAACCCACCTCTCTATGAGGAGTAAACTATGAAATATTTTCAGGAAACACATACTGATACTATTGCAAAAATGGATACCTCTTTAGAACTTCATCATATTCATATTCATTCCCTATGTCACTGGAAACATGACCTATGCAAACAATACAAATAATTTTATGAAATTGTTCTTTTCCTGCATAGTTGTAACCATTCTCACTTATGTAGGCTTCTTATTACCTTGCAGAGCTCTTCTTTCCCCATCATCATATAGGCACTCAATATCCTTCTCATAGCAGTCCACTTTAGTCGTGTTAATGTACAACTAATCCATGCCCAAAAATATATTGTATGAACTCAAAGGAAGTACATTTAGATGTGTTGATGTAGGCATACCATTCAGCTAAAATGCACAATATCTCACCTAATGATGAACGCTTCTCTTGGTCCCTGTATCCAACTGCACCAACCAAGATTATGCATGCACTTCCTTATTCAAGACACACTTATCCACCACGTCAGTACTGATATAACTATAATTAGATATAAGGTCAATCAAAATGGAAATAATTTGATCACAAAGCTTACCTTCCATCTCAATAAGGGATTATTGATTATCAACCTGCCTATTATCCACCATTGCATAACTCCAAGGAATACTTTGCCCAACATATCCAACTATCTATGCCTCCTAAGCACTATAAATATGAGGTCTTCCACCCTGATGTTGTGGAAAATCTCTCCTATGATGCTCCCTGCCACAAGTCCAACACTGCAAAGGCTTCCTTCCATCACCTTTTTTCTACTCCGCAGACTAAGACCCATGGTATCTGTCAACTACATTGAATTTCTTGTACAATTCTACATTTTCTTTGTCACCTGCATCTTGGGGTATTCCTCATTTCTTAACCCACATTCCTTTAGTCTTGTCATTACCTTGCCAATCTCATTTAGGCTCAGACTTACACTTTGACTACTCATAACAATGCTTCAACTTCCCAATGATATCCTCCAATGACCGAGGCTCATCATACTCAAATCGGTCTTTAAATGCTAAAAACAATCCGCTAATGAACCTTTGAACCTTTTTCTTCTCATCCTTAAGATATGGCACATACCTCAACAACTCCAAAAACCATGTCATGTAATATTTATCTATCATAGATCCCATGTTTAGCTCATAGAACTCCTTAGCATTTTCATAGTAATATCTCTTGGACAAGTGCTTCTTTCTGAAGAGTATTTTAAACTCATGCCAACTCAATGCTTCTACCTTAATTCCCCTTACATGCTCCACATATTCCTACCAGATATATGCTTTCCCTTTGAGACTGAAAATAGTTATCCTAGATTTCATATTCTATGTATAATCATGAAATTCAAAGAACTTCTTCATCCCAAGCAGTCATGCTTTTGCATCTTCTAATTTCTTCATCTCTTCATCAAATGTAGGAGACTTGGCTTTCTTGAAATCATATGGAAAGTATCGATTATCACTCCTCCTATAAGGATGATGGTAGTTATGAACATGATGTCTCTCTAAACCAGAACTATAATAGAACCCATAAGAACAACCTCTCTTGTTAGGTGTATCTAACCATCTTCCACCTCTGACTGTGTCATCCCTATCCAACTTGTGTCCTGATCAAGACCTGCTACCATATGCCCCATTAGTCCTTTCCTCCTTTCCATGATTGATTCATGGTTATCCATGTCTTTAAAAATATGATAGGCTCTAAATGATCACAAAATTAACCTCGGCTTGCTTTTTCTAAGCTCTGGCAAGTCTTGTGACCCAATTATCCTATACTTATCTTCCTTTCAACTTTTGATTTCTACCTTCAATATTCTCAGCGCATATGCTATATCAAGAGAATACCCATCTCCTTGTTGCTCAACTTATCTATAAGGAGAGTCACATGAATTTTAATCCACCATTTTTCTCATCATCTCTGATCTTCTTCTTCCTTAAAATATTTCATGTTAGATAAACCAAATAGAATCATAATAAAATCATATGCTAGTGAAGTTCAGGGGATGTTATCTCGTCTTCACAATCAATCCATATTAGCAATATATATATATATATATATATAATGACATCAACGTATAAATCATATTAACATCATCATGATGGCACAAGACTGAAAAAATGAGTATCACAATGCATGCATAGAAAACATATCAAAAACTAACATGCATGCATAGAAATCACATCCAACCCATCTTGTCCAAGTGTTTGAACCTAGAAACTCTAGTATCACCCTAAAACGCCTCCTCCCACATTTACCCAAATTCACAAGCTTGTCAGGGTAAACATGAGATGAGTGTCATTATGACATGACCTAACCTCCAAGTTCTAGTTAAGGAAGTGGAGCTTGCAATCTGACCACAAACTGACACCCATTAGAGACCACATACCACTTATGAGGTTGCAAACCACCCCAGGTGGTCAATCCTTGAACTAGAACCCTTTTTCACTACACTAACACCCCAACCGCATGCAAAACAAGGAAAGGGTGCAGTTATGAGGCCCTGACTACATGGAAAATCCTGCTTCCATGCAGTTATGAACTAAATCCTCTAGTTTAGTGCTAGCGGCTCCGAGATCTGAGGCACTTTTTTAGGTTAGCCTCCAAACCACTTCCTAGAACTGTCTGTAACTTTGCATGATGCAATCAAAGGTAATTACAATGTTGATCAATCAAAAGTAAAGAAAGAACTTGACCTATATATGCCTATTCCATGAAAAAAAATTCATCTAACATATGGAAAACATGTAAGATACATATCATGAATGCATATCTGATCATAAACTGATAGTATTCATTTCAGAATCACCAAGAAGGCTCTAATCTCTCTCTAGTTAGCTGCAAAATCACTTGTTAGTCCATGCATTCATTAACCATTCAAATACTTATCAAAACATGTCAAGAGCCATAGATAGAATACATCATATAACCAACATATAACCAGCAAATAACCAACATAGAAACCATGGAAAATAAGCCATAATGTCAACATGATAACTAGTACAAGTGCGCATAATTCAAAACAGGAAAATAAATTTTATTAACATACGAAAATTCCAACCAAGTCAGGGAATTCCATGTACTACCCAACCATACATTGTGTTGAACCAAATATCTCTTTTAGCCAGTCACCCCTACGCCATATTCCAAGCATGAATGTGGGATCTCATGGAATAAACCAAGACAAAAAACAACCAGGGCTTCCAGAGGCCAAACCACCTCAACCCTCGACCACATTGATTTCACCTTTACAATTTGGAAATAACTAACATCAACCACATCAGTCTCTACCCAAGTTTTCCAGGGCTCTAGGAACTAGTAAATCAACCAACAACCTTCCGAGGCTCCAAATATTTTGTTCCAACTGTGGATCTAGGGACTAGTAACTCATCCCACCAAAGGATATAGAGCATTTGTCCCAACCTGCAACTCTAGGAACTATGAAATCAACCAAAACTATTTTGGGGCTTCCAGAGCATTTGTTCCAACCCACAACCATAGGGAACCTGAGCACCAATCAGAATTATTTTTTGGGAAAAACCACAACACCATGGCTATCCATTAAATGGCAAGGAAAGGATGAAACCATTGTCGATCCAGGAAAATATACATGCCAATGACAACACATAACCAAGGAATCACATGCATATACCATGCATCCAAAAATAAAAAAGGAAATCACACATGCAACCTGTTAATTGTAAAGAAATACAGTTGTAATTGTTGATCAAACTGTCTCCTTGTGATTCTATGATTTCCTTTGCCTTCTTTCTCCAAATCCAAGTGAATGCTCCAGGAATTCTCTAAGTGTGCAAGAGTGTGAGAGAATGAGAGAATGAATGAGATAGCCAAAAATTAAACTTTAAAAAGTTGTGAATTATTTCTCTAAAGCCTTTTTATCAATGATGCCTCTACATTCTTCATGTTCCTTCATTTTTCCTCTAATTTATTTAGCATGAAAATTTGTCCCTTCACCTTTATTTTCCCTTATAAAGAGAGGGAAGTAAGCCTTCTTGATGATTCTCCTATGAAACTAATGATACAGTGAATAGATACACATTCATGACATGCAGGTGTTATGTTTGCCAAGTGTTTGAAGAAATTATCATCTTGTAATCGCTAAGTTTGGAGAAGGAGTAGAGTCTAGAATTAAGTATATAGACACATGGAACTTGTTGATAGAGTTTTAGAAGGTTATGGGCAGATATGGTTAGTTGGCCTCAATATTAGCCCAAAAAAATGGAATAGGGATTCTATCTGCATCCTCTTAACTGGAGAATTTTTGTTGTACTTGCATTGAGGGAAGATTATGAGTGTGGATGGAGCCCACTGGACATATGCATTGGCTTGCATGAGTGCATTTGGGAGGTAGAGTGGGTGAAAAATGTGGTTCCAACTCAGGGGATGGTCATCAGTGAAATTTGTCTATTGTTTGGGTGATCATGTGTCCCTGGAAGGTTGTAGTAAGTTTTGGGAAAGTAGACCCCACTTACATAACTAGAACTTGGATGTTGGTCATGTACAATAACTATTAGATAATGTTTACCCTGATGAGCTTGTAAACGTGGGTAAATATGGGGTGGGGTGTTATAGTTTAATGAAATAATTTCTTTGGTCTATCATATTTTAGGTGTTGCAATAAAAATGGATTCATCAAAATTTGAGGTCATTTCCAAAATTTCAGTACCAACTTGCCAAAGAGATGTTAACAATTTTCCTTGTTTCAAAGGTTACTATAGAAAGTTTATATAAAACTTCACAAAACTAGATTCACCACTTTTCAAATTTCTCACAAAGGATTGCGAATTTTATTAGAATTATGATATCCAAATGCCTTTGAGTTATTAAAACATAAAATTTCTAGAGCGCCAATCTTAAGAGGACCAAATTGGTCCCTCCCATTCCATATTTCTACTAATGCTTTGGATACATCTGTGGGAGTTGTATTGGGACAAAAATACTTAACTCCTTATGTTATTTACTATACAAGTAAAAATTTGACTCTTGCAGAGTTAAATTCGATAGTTACAGAAAAGGAGTTTTCAGTTGTTGTTCATTCCATCAATAAGTTTAGACATTAAATCACTGGTTATGAGACTTTCGTTCATATAGGTCATTCTGGTATTATATATATATATAATAATAATAATAATAATAATAATAATAAACAAATTATTAATGGAAAAATCACTAGATGGCTTTTATTGTTGCCAGAATTCAATATTACCATTTTAGATAGGTCAGGAAAAGAAAACACAGTTTTTGATTTCCTTTCCATGATGCAAATGATAATAATGATACTCATGTAATAAATAGTTTTCCTAACAAATATTTTTTTCAATATCCACTAAAACTCATTGGTTTGGAGATATTTATAACTATTGGCTAAAGGGTAATTTCCTCCACAATTATCAGCTAGAGAGAGACAAAAAGTCATCAAATTTAGTACACCTTATTCTTGGATAGAAGGAGAATTGTACAGAACATGACCTAATTTGATCATTCGAATGTGTGTTCAAGAAGATGAAGTATCTGAGATACTAAAAGAATATCATGATGAAAAATGTGGAGGAAACTCTATTGAGATAAGGGTTTCATATAATGTGCTTCTTTTGGGATATTATTGGCATCCCATTTTCAAGGATGCTAAGGAATATGTCAAGAGATGTGATAATTGTCAAATAATGGGAATACTTATTCAATCAGATGAGATGTCTCTACAACCATAGGTACTAATAAGGCCTTTTGAAAAATGGGCTCTAGATTTTGTTGGACCAATCAATCCTCCATCCAAGAAAAACATGTATATACTTGTTTGCAAATATTATGTTACCAAATGGGTAGAAGCTAAGCCATTTACTTTTTCTACTAAAAATGTTATTGTTACATTTCTTTTTTAGGATATTTTCACTCTCTTTGGTGTTCCAAGAGAAATTGTGATATATTAGGGAGATAAATTTACAAATAATTTGGTGCAGAAGATTATGTTCATTACAATATCAAGCATCACAAATATACTCCATATCATCCACAAGCCAATGGAATAAAGGAATCCACCAACAAAGCTGTTAGAATGAATTCTTAATGCAAGTGTATGAAAAGAGATCACTTTAGCTACACATGACAAACAACCCTAACAAAAAATATGGTTGTCTAAATTCTTCAGATCTTCAATAAATAGTCGAAACAAATGCAAAACAAACCCAGATCTATGCAAATAAAGTAGCTAAACAGCAAAATTAAATAAGAGTTTCTCCAAAATATCCCATGGACAAGACAAGAATTATAAAGAATTTTTTGTATTATATTAACACCTGGGAAGGGTACTAATAAAGTCCCCCTCAATGGGATGGGTTCTTGGTTGTCCTCAAATGCTTCAGCTTTATATTTTCTCTCTTAATGGTCTAGAATACCCAAGACGTGTAGAACTCAATGGGAGCTCAATAATCAAAAAAGAAAATAAAAGTAATCAAAGTGTGACAATGATAAGAGGATCAAAGTCTGACCATGATAAAAGGATAAAAGGTAAGAAGTGAATGGAAAAACCTCCTATTTATAACAAAATATTGATTTATCCATGATAATGGTGCATAATAAAATATTATTAACCAAGATCTAGATCTAACTGCTTGGAATATTTTATTATATTTTGTTGGGGGGGAGAAAGGAACTTAAATTGATTAAATCCCTTATTTAGAAATAATAAACAAATAAAATATTTGTTTATCATTTCAAGGATGGGATTAAGGAATAATTTAACAAATAATGATTTATTTTATTATTCCTAAATGATTTAGTCAAATTTAACAAGGAATATTAATTAAATAATGATTTAATTAATTATTCCTAGGAATAATAAGATAAATAATGATTTATCTATTTATATCTCATTAATAGGGTTAAATATGACCAGGAATATTATTAAACAGAGGTTTAATTAATTATTACTAGAGGAAAATCAAATAAATAAGGATTTATTTAATTATTCCTCATGGGGTTTTCTATTTGGACCAGAAATAACTTAATAAACTATGGTTTATTAAATTATTTCTTATAATGAAAGAAATTTTACTATGGTAAAATTGTTCTTACATGGTGTATTTTGGTCCATCTAATTGTAAATGGTCAGATGACCAAAATTTTGTGTAACAGGTTTCCTCCCAACATGCAAGCGTATGACTGAAGTACATTATAAGAACACAATCAATACACACCAAAGAGGAGTCATAGAGAGAGAGAGATATGTAGGCGAAGTGAAGCGAGAGAGGACGATAACCCTGAGGGTATGAGACTGACAAAGGTAAGTCTCCTTTAATGTTTGGGTACCTATTCTTAGTGAGGCAGGGGAGGCATACCTATTCTTGCCAAGATGACAAAGTACAAATAATAATGGTTCGCCTAGTAAAATGAGACTAAGCTATAAAGTACATGATATGCTGGCGTAAACATGGGCTAGACAAAAATATCATGGATCCCGCATACATACTGCGCTTGGGACAACAACTAGGAATAAATACAATAATATCTAATCACATGAGATATAATAACAACCAAATAATCCCTGATAAGAAGGAAAGGGCTCTAAAAATACAAATGGATCATCTAAGTGATACATGCATGATATAGGCGCTACATGTGACTAGAGTCATACCCATCAAATTTATGGAGTTGTATCTGATACTGTAGAAGAAAATGAGGTCATCCGGGCATGTGGGGGGCTACCTGAAGGGCCACCCCCTCATGAGATCTGAAACATCTCACACACACCCGAGAATCACTAGATCAATCTGCTTGATCACTAAACTATTGAGTATACGAATATCGATCATTCTAAAGAGAGGTGGATGAGAAACAATCAATTCAAAGGGAAATAAGGAGTCCCTGTGCCTGATTCAAGGCACTAAATAAGAATGGAAGTTGGAACCAAGATACACTGCCCTCTAGACATGTCTTCTGGAATGAATGTGTTGATGTTGACAGAAGGAGGTCCACCGTAGGTGATGAAATGAGGGTCCTCAACTAAGGCACGAGGGAACATAGTAGAGTGACTGATGGACTAACACCATAGATGATGATGGAATGGGGGATACTAAGTAGCAAACGGATGAATTCCCTTGTCAGAGAATAAAAATCATGGATGACCTGGCAGCGACTGACTTGATTCCTGAGGGGATGGGGGACAGTGGGACTGGAGGTCAAAATGGGCTATACGAGAGAGGGACACGGAATAAATGGATGGGATACTGTAGCAGGAGGAAAAAGGGACTCAAGAAAAACTCCATGAATGTGATGATGACTAAACTCAGATGCTCAGAACAAGGGCGACTCGATGATGTTGCCACACATAATAGACTGGGCGGGGACCATAAAAGCATGAGCAAAAGATGGTTACTCATGACAAAAATCGGCATGAGTGTCAAAAAGTATGAAGGATAAGAGGCGTCCCAATTACAAGTGGCGCAAGTGTAGAAATTCAATTTTGAGAGGAGGGGAAGTGACCCTTCATCGAAAAAAGGCTTCCGGATTAATTATTAAATCACAAAAAAAAATGCAAGCTACCTAAATACACGATAGAAATAAAACAAAAATCTCGATGGGAGATGTTATGGGTAAAATTTCTTAAGATAGAGTTCATTGCGAGGGTTAGGAAGGGGGTGGCCTTCGAAATCCTCCATAAATTATGTCCCTTTACCCAAGTCCTTACTAATGATGTAAGGCCCTAGCCATAAAGAGTCAAACTTCCCATGACTAGGGACATCATGAGCATGGTTATACACTAGAACAAGGTTGCCTTCGTGAAAGGTACGAGGGTGGAATTTTTTGTAGAAATTTATTAATATTGATAGTATTACCGGATCCTCCTGATCTAACAAATTAATCTTATGTTAAAATACAAAATCCTTCCACTTAATTCTTTGCAGAAATTAAATCGCCAATTGCAAAAATCATGAAGAAAATCAATCGCACATAAACACAATTGTTTAATGGGAAAGCTTAAAGATAAAAACCCCAACTATCATATATTATGTATATCAATGGAATCATGTAAAAATATCATAAAAATATTATTGCATCAATCTCTTAGTACAATCAACAATCATTACACACTGTCATGCAAAAATTTGCATATCTATGCACCAATTTCTTGCCTCCTAACAGCCTCCCTCCACTACGCAAACCCTGCTGAAGAAGACCCCTGAATGAATTCAAATTAGCCTTGCCTTGACTGTGCAATCCTCATTGGCATCTCCAATGTGTGTTAGATGCATTGAATGCATCACTATAGTCACAACAAATAGTCCATCTCACCCTTTCACCTATCTCTCCACTGGGTCTCCACTGGATCTAACATGCAAGTAGTTAAATATTGTATTTGTTCAGTTTTTAGTGAGTTATTAGTTGTGAATTAATTAGCTAATTAATTCACTAAACTCTCACTAGTGTATCTGTCAATTAGACTAGATACAACTAGCTCAGCTAGGTTTAACTCACTCAACTGAGTTAAACTAAATAACAACTCCCATAACTACTCTTCCAACTTTGTCACAACTTTTCCACTTCAGTTCTAACTGAATCCTCCATGCATGAGTCACCAACCACCTTAGGAATTGCATAATTCCTTCAACCCACTGATTTTCCAAATATGTTCACTGAAATAAAATTCTCCAAGAGAATAAGTTGATATTTATTGTCAGATTATTATTAAGGGCTAATAATAATCAACATGCATCTATTTTTAGATTGACGATCTATAAATAGACTTCGCCCAATATTGTAAAAATAGAATTTCATCTATTTTTCACTTTTGACCAAACATCTACAAATAGCATCCTGTAACTTATAGAATATGCTCACCATGTCTAAAAATAGACATACACCTAAAAATATCCTGCGAGCCCCACTTAGTGAAGGTGCTTAATTTTCACTAAGCTCATCATCTTGTTGAATCTAAACACTCCCTCTCAACAAGATAGGGATTATCCTTCACCCCGATCCTGCCTCTATGGTATTCAAATTTTCTCCTGCTGAGTGCCTTCGTCAGAATATCTACATCCTGATCTTCCGTAGGAATGTACTGAAGCAACATGATCTTCCACTACACACAATATCTGATATTATGATACCAAATATCAATATGTTTAGATCTATCATGAAACACAGGATTAATCAAGAGTTTAATGCAACTTTGATTATCACAATGTATCATTGTAGGATATAAATGAGAACCAAACAAACCGACCAGGATCTTCCTCATCCAGATAGCTTCACATGCATCTTGAATTGTTGCCATGTATTCTGCTTCCATTGAATTGAGTGCCACGGATATTTGTTTCCTGCTGTACCAAGAAACTGTTGTAGATACGATACTGAAAGCCCCTCTTGATGTGCTCTTTCTGTCTATTGGGCTGTCTGCCCAATCTGCATCTGTGAAGACATGTAACTTCACCTCATCCGTCTATCTGTACCATAAGCCATACTTAGATGTGCCCCTGAGATACCTCAGAAAATGCATGCCTACCTTCCAAAAGAGCTTGGTAGGCTTAACCATCGCTTGAATACGCTGGTTCACCGCATAGCATATGTTTGGTCTTGGATTAACTAAATACATGAGAGAACCCACCAACTGTCAATAAACAATGGCATCCACTACCTCTGCCGATGTAACATCCTCTTTCCTCCAATTTCCTAGAAGAGGAGTATCCATGGGCTTGCAGTCCTCCATGTGAAACTTACCAAGTATCTCCCGAGCATACTTGCCTTGAGACACAAACAGTTCACCTTCTCGTTGCCATATTTCCAATCCAAGGAAATAATGAAGGAGGCCCAAATCCTTCATCTCGAACTCCTTTGCAAGATCTTCCTTGCATGAGTGTGTCAACTTCTCATCACCCATTAGTATTAAATCATCAACATAAAGAACAATGATTAAAAGCTTACCCTCCGCCACAATTTTCTATAGGTTTGCATCCGCCTCACTCTTGGTGAAGCCAAGTCCGGTGAAATAGTTGTCGATCCATGTGTACCAAGCACGTGGTGCTTGCTTCATCCCATACAACGCTCTTTCGAGTCTGCACACATGCGACTCACTGCTAAATATTTCAAATCCTTCAAGCTACTCAATGTACACCTCTTTCTCAATGATCCCATTAAGGAACGTAGTCTTCACATCCATCTGATGAATGTGCCAACCCATCTGTGCTGAGAGAGCAAGGATGGTCCTTATGGAAGAATACCGTGCGACAGGTGAAAATGTTTCTTCATAATCAATCCCCTTGATCTGTGAGAAGCCTCGGGCAAAAAATCCTGCCTTATACTTCTCGACACTCCCATCAGCAGCTTGCTTTACCTTGTAGACCCATCTTGATCCTACAACTGATTTACCCACTGGCCTTTGAACAATCTCCCAAGCACTGTTTTTCACAATGGAGTCATACTCCTCAACCATGGAATCTACCCATGTGGGCTCCTGTGCTTCTTCTTCAAAAGAAGATGGCTCTGTCATGATACACTTGCTCATAAGAGCCATGTATCCAGTAAATCAGTCATGTGATTGTCTCTGTCTGCGTTGTGATGTAGGGACTCCTACATTCTGTGCCATGTCAAGCTTCAGTCTCTCAGCTTCTGTGGTATGCTTTCTGAATGTTCTGATGTTTGGTTTTGCATGAGTGTACTCCTCCACTCCATGAATCTCCTCCTGTGGCTGATCCACATCTAGAGGCTCATCTTTGGGAACAAGAAGTTCCTCCTCTGCATGCAAGTCTAGCTCCTCTCAAGCATAGATCGTGCAGAACCCACGATCGTTTTGTTCTTCCTCTCCGCAACCCCATTCTACTGTGGGTTATGAGGTGCTATGAGTTCTATTCTAATTCCTTCTTTGCTACAGAATTCTTTGAATTTTTTCGAGATATATTCACCACCATTATTGCTCCACAGAGCCTTCACTTGCTTCCCCGACTCCTCCACCAATGCTTTAAACTCACAGAAATTTGAGAATGTTTTTTTCTTCTTCTGCATGAAGAAGATCTAGCATCTACGAGAACAGTCAACACCAAAATAACATAATACCTGTGTTTTTATGTTGAAGCAACCGAGAAAGTTCCACGCACATCTGTGTGAATTCTCTCTAGGATCACCGAAGCACGGTTCTCCTTCTCATGAAAGGTGGTCTTCAAAAACTTACCCATATTATATCCCTTTCACTGATCTGACTGCGCAAGAGTACCCTTGGGAATTCCAGTAGAAATCTGCTACAAAATCTTCAAGGCGCCATGGTGAAGATGGCCCAATATCCTGTGCCATAATTCGCCCTCATCCTGGCTCACCACTTCTTCTTTTCCCATCATTGCAGCACAACCATCTACCTCCAGCTTGTATATATTCTTAACTCGAATCCCTATCCTCTTGGTTTGACTTGTTGTTTTATGTCACAGGAAAGCTTTTCCTTCGCTGAAAACAACGTCATAACCTTTGTCCTCCAACATAGTGACCGAGACTAAGTTCTTCTTTAGACCTGAAACATGCATAACATATTTCAACACAAATGGTTTACCTGACTCCCTCTCAAAGGTAATGGTTCCAATGCCGGTCGCACTGTATCTACCATCATCGCCCATCTCTATATGCATTTGGAGATCCTTCTCCTCCAAGTCACTAAACAACTCCTTATCTCTCGTCATATGGAAGGAAGCACCACTATCAAGATACCACACTGATCCCATTATGCTTGAAACCAAGCATGTGATCAAAGAGAAATCAAGTTCAAATTGCGAGGCTAAGGCCTCTCCCACTGCAGCTCCAACAACCTTCTTGTTCTTCTTTTTTTGTGGGCAGTTAGTGGCGATATGCCCATGTTTGTGATAGTGAAAACACTTCACCTTGGACAAATCCAACTTCTTGCCTTTAGCCTCGGATTTTGGATGGAATTTCTTCCCCTTCCCTTTCCTTTCTTTGGCAGCCAAAGCACAATTCTCTTCATCATCATTCTTCAATGAAGAGCCATCCCTGGTATTCCGCCTTATCTACTCCTGCACAAGATCCGACCAAAGTCGCTCCCAATCTGGCAGTCTCTACCGTCCATTGACAGAGTCTTCATAGATATGCCAACTCTTTGGAAGCCCAAGGAGAGTCAAGCTCACCAATTCATCATCCCAAACTGTAATCCCCACACTTCCCAGCTCATCCCTACATTGGAAAAAATTTGTGAGATACTTTGGAATACTGCCACCCTTCTCCATTTTGATTTTTTTGAGCTTATCTTTCAGCACCAACTTCCTATGGTCGCTGCTGCTTTGGAAAATATCTGTCAAAGCCTTCGACATTGCAAATGGAGTGGATTTCCCATGAAGGCTTGACACAATATGGTCTTTCACACCTTCCAACATAATTCTTCTTGTCTTCGCTACCTTCTTTTTCCATGCATCAAGTAATGCAGCATCGTTAGAAGTAGGCTTAGGAACATCGCTATAGATGAACATCTTCAGTCCATTATCTTCAAGAACCGCCTCCATCCTATCCTTCCAAGCAATGTAGTTTGAGCTACCCTCAAAGGCATACTCCAACCACAACCCATTGAAATACATTTCAATGAATACTCAACTGTTGCACCAAGAAATTTCTGCAGCAAATTTGAATTGTCCACCAGCACAAAACGCAACACCTCTTCACATTTGCAATCTCCAATGATTAACACTACTCTGATACCATGTAGAAATTTATTAATGCTGATAGTATTACCAGATCCTCCTGATATAAAAAATTAATATTATGTTCAATACAGAATCCTTCCACTTAATTCTTTGTGGAAATTAAATCGGCAATTGCAAAACTCATGAAGAAAATCAATTGCACATAAACACAGTTGTTTAACGAGAAAGATTAAATCTAAAAACCCCAACTATCATATATTATGTATATCAATGGAATCATGTAAAAATATCATACAAATCTTAGTACATAAATCTCTCAATACAATCAACAATCATTACACACTGTCATGCAAAAATTTGCATATCTATACACCAATTTCTTGCCTTCTGACAGCCTACCTCCACTGCGCAATCCCTGCTGAAGAAGACCCCTGAATGAATTCAAATTGGCCTTGCCTTGACTACGCAATCCTCATTGGCATCTCCAATGTATGTTAGATGCATTGAATGCATCACTATAGTCACAACAGATAGTCCATCTCACCCTTTCACCTATCTCTCCACTGGGTTTCCACTGGATGTGACATGCAAGTAGTTAACTGTTGTATTTGTTTAGTTGTTAATGAATTATTAGTTGTGAATTAATTAACTAATTAATTCACTAAACTCTCACTAGTGTATCTTTTAGTTAGACTAGATACAACTAGCTCAACTGAGTTTAACTCACTTAACTTAGTTAAACTAAATAACAACTCCCATAACTACTCTTCCAACTCTGTCACAACTTTTCCACTTCAGTTCTAACTGAGTCCTCCATGCATGAGTCACCAACCAGCTTAGGAATTGTGTAATTCCTTCATCCCACTGATTTTCCAAATCTGTTCACTGAAATAAAGTGCTCCAAGAGAATAAGTTGATATTTATTGTCGGCTTATTATTAAGGGCTAATAATAATTGACATGCATCTATTTTTAGATTGATGATCTATAAATAGACTTTTCCCAATATTCTAAAAATAGAATTTCATCTATTTTTCACATTTGACCAACAATCTACAAATAACATCCTGCAACTTATATAATATGCTCACCATGTCTAAACATAGACATTGTTATGTATATTTTATTAATTATTAGCTAAATATAGTTGTCTTAGGTTTATTAATGTGGAAGGGCATGATCAACGATCATGCCTCTTCTCCAAGGGACACTATAAGGCTGTATTTAAAGCCTTGGTGATCCCCACTTGTAATCATCTCATCTTTTATCAATAATAATATATACTTATTCAATTTTACCAGAGTTCTTACACTCCATTGGTATCAGAGCAGTCGCTCTTCAGGATCTATGTGATCATCAAAGAGATTAAGGAATTACAAGAAAATTCCAGAATTGTCCAAAAACTGAGTGTTCGTGGGCATCGATATTTGTTTAAATTTTTTTTGCAGATTTCTCTCACTTGCTGACTCGTCCCTGCTGTTTTTTTTCACTCCCTCACCCCTTGGTCTCTTTACCCTTCTCCCTCATCTGAAAATTCCCTCACGGCTGCTACACCAACTCCCCATCGCCATTCTCCTCCCTACACACCCTCCCTAACCCTGCACCCTCGCTCCCCCTATGCTACTCTTACTCACCCCCGAATTCCTCACAGCACCCTCTCCCTACTCGGCTGCCCTCCCCTCGCTCCCTTACACCCTCACACTCTCCCTCTACGCAAACCCCAACCCTCTGCCTACACTTACGGCCCCTTCCGCATTCCCCCTTACCGTGCATTCTTCCCACGTGAACCCTCCCCTCACCTCTCTACACCCCTGCTTCCCCTCGCTATTCCCTTCTCCCCGTGCAATCACCCCAGTCCACTTGACACTCCACACCCAACCCCCTCGCTCCCTCCCCAATCTATTCTCCTTTTCACTCCACCCACCCACCTACAACCCCGCATCCCTCAGCCGCATGGCCTCCCCCTCTCATTCCATAAACATGGCCTCCTCCACGGCCTGCACACTTGGCCGCCCTCCCTCTCGTCTTTTGGCCTCCCTCCCTCCAATGCAGCCTGCGTTCGTCCTTTTTTAATTATCCTCACATTTTCTATTTTTAAATTTTAAAACTCCCCGCTGTCCACGTAGATTTTAAAAGAAAATCGTGCCCCTACATGAAGAGACGTGGTCAGGAGATTCATTGACAAATAAAATCGTAAAGTCCTTGTTAATATCTTTTGAGGGAACGAAATTTTTTGTGGTTGTTTTGGAATTATATAATAAATATATATTATATAATTTTCAATTCATAATTATATATATATATATATATATATAATAATTATATAATTTATTTATATATTATATAATTTTCAATTCATAATTATATATATATATATATATATATATATATATATATATAATAATTATATAATTTATTTAAAAAAATAATAATAATTATTATTATTATTTAAAAAAAAGGGAAAAAACTGGCAGATAAATATTCACCACCGCATACGCGTTCAATGTCTTCATTAATGTCGATGGCCGAATTCCAAAAACAATTGCTAGATCTTGAGAAACAGATCAATAATAATTCTGAAGACTTCGACAAAATATTAGACGATCTCGAGGGTACAGTTGCAAGAAACTCCAACGATATCAAAAAGCTTCAAGATACGACAAATCGAATAGAAAGACAAATGTGGCTAAATCATCATGAGGCCACAGAAAATCATAGCGAAGCAATAAAAACGATGACAAAACTCTGCAATAAGATAAATGATAATATAGATAAGATAAGTCAGACACAACAACCAATATTTCCCAATATGGAACATAATCAACAAAACAATTCAGTAGATTCAGGGAACTCAGAAGAGCATCATGAAAAAACCGATTCCCCACATCATCACGAAGATAGTAATAAATATTCTCAAAATAAGCAGCTCTGGAATGCATTTTCTAATCAATACCCATTTCTCGTCCCACCGTTAGCATATCATCGAAGAGCAAAAATCAAGCTACCTAAGTTTGATGGTAATGAAAAAAATAGCGTTGTATGGCTTAATAAAGCCGATGAATATTTTGAGATTTATGACATTGATAGTGATGACGAAAAAATTAAGCACGCTTCCATGAAAATGGAAGGAGAAGCATATAATTGGTATATGTGGTGGAAAAAGACGACACTTGCTATCAGTTGGATGAAATTTAAGGATGCATTTTTTAGAAGATTTCAAGGTATAAAAGAAGAAAAGTTTTTTTCAACATTCATCAAATTACGCCAAAAAGGAGATGTGGATGAGTACACTCGAGAATGGGAGACCTTAGTGACACGAGTACCTGGATTGTCAGAATCTCGTTTAATCCAATCTTTCATCTTAGGACTTAAAATCCATATACAAGAAGAGCTCGAACTTCATGACATTACATCAGTAGAAGTAGCAAAGCAAAAAGCAAAAGTTGCTGAAAATAAATTTGAAAGGTTATCTGGGTCAAAACCAGAAAGAGTATATTCAAGACAAATATTTCCTCAATCTGAAAATATAGATAACACAAAATATGTCCCACCCCATCTTCGTGAAGAAGAAAAATCTAACAAGGAAATACAAAGGATGAGAGAAGGAAAGTGCAAACGTCACGGTGAAAAGTGGGACCCTAAGCATAGGTGCGCTAAAAGAAACGAGAAAAAGAATCTGTATAACTGTGAAGCAACTAATGACTCTAAAAATGATGAATTAGATTCAGCCACCCCAGAGTTCCCTCCAGAACTAGATGATGGAAGCATTACGCAAATGTCCTTATCAGCTATGACAGGAATATCACAACCTCACACACTAAAACTAAAAGGACATATTAAGAAGAACAATGTAATGGTTTTCCTTGACACCGACAGTACCCACAATTTTTTAGATTCGACCATGGCCAAAAGACTCAACATATTTACGTTTCCGATTCCTAATATGAAGGTAATGGTGGCTAATGGTAAGAAAATTGAGAAGGTAGGGAAATGCGATAAAGTCAAATTATAGATTGAAAATTTTAATTTAGAATCTCCATTCTACACCGTGCCATTACAAGGAGTAGATGTGGTTTTAGGAATTCAATGGCTACAAACCTTAGGTACCTATTCTGCCAACCATCAGAAGCAGTTTATAAGATTTAAATGGGAAGGGCAGAAGCACAAGTTGTATGGATTCCAAGCCCCAGGGAATCAAATCATATAATCACCTCAGATGACGAAGATGATTCGAAAAGGAGCGCTAGCCTCTATAGTACAATGTCATCAGTTAGAAATTTTATCTACAAAAAGGAACCACAAAGAGTCACCAGAAGTACAAGGACTAGACTTTCAGGAACACGAAAATGTATTCCAAGACCTGCCAATGAAAATGCCTCTTAATAGGGAAATCAAACGTACAATAGAAGTCAAGGCAGAATCATACCCTGTCAATATTAGATCTTATCGCTATCTACATCACCAAAAGATTGAACTCGAGAAGATACTCCACAATATTTTAAAAATGTGGGAAGCAAGAGCCGCCTCTTGGGAAACCCAAGCATTTGTCAACCATGTACATCATTACGTATGCTTTGAGGACAAAGCATCTTTAAGAGAGGGGAAATGTTATGTATATTTTATTAATTATTAGTTAAATATAGTTGTCTTAGGTTTATTAATGTGGAAGGGCATGATCAACGATCATGCCTCTTCGCCAAGGGACACCATAAGGCTGTATTTAAAGCCTTGGTGATCCCCACTTGTAATCATCTCATCCTTTATCAATAATAATATATACTTATTAAAGTTTACCAGAGTTTTTACACTCCAGACATACACCTAAAAATAGCTTGTGGACCCCACTTAGTGAAGGTGCTTAATTTTCACTAATCTCATCATATTGTTGAATCTCAACATTTTTAGTCATATGGAGCTTTGGTGCACTTTTTGGCCACTACAATAGTTTGCAAGGCAAGATGATGGTCTTCGGATGCATGCTCAAACATGAGAAGTCTTTGTTATAAAGGTTGGGTGTCAGGGAGAAGTTCGATGGCTAAGTGAAGGGGGGGGATTTCACACTCGATCGATAAGACTGCCTCCTCGCCAAAAACAAAGTGGAAAGGAGTAAACTCGGTGGCAATTTTAGTAGAAGTTTTATAGGCCCACAAAGTAGGGAAGAGCATAAGGTGCCAGTTGGTTTTGTGCTTGTTCACCATTCGTTGAAGCATGGTTTTAAGGATTTTATTAACTGCTTCAACTTGACCATTACCTTGGGGGTAATAGGACAATGATATTGGTGCTCAAAGCCCAATTGAGAGGATAGCTCATGCAAAATCTCATCTTTGAAATTTCATCCATGGTCAAATACCAATAGTTTCGAAACCCCAAATCGAGCCATAAAATGGTTAAATAAAAGAGGGCCGCAATAGCTGTCATGTTATTGAACGTTGGCATGGCATCAACTCATTTGGTGAAATAGTCAACTGCCACAATGATATAATTGTGGTTACCAGCAGATGGAGTTCAACACTCCATAAAATCAATGATCCACTTGCAAAATGGACCAGTGGAGATGACAGGATGGAAAGGAGCAGGAGGAGCTTGTGCCTTTGGGGCAAAAAGCTGGCAGTTGGAACAGTGTTTGACTGCTTCAATGCAATCACCGAAGAAGGAAGGCCAAAAATACCTAGTGCGCATGACTTGATGGGAAGTGGCCAAACCAGAGAGGTGACCACCACAAGCGTCACTATGGTAGGCATTAAGGACTTGCTCAGCTTTAGTGTGTGTGAGACAACGATGGAGGACAAAATCAACATCGTGACAATAGAGGTCGTCACTGAAGAGAAGATCGCAGGGGGCCTGGTGTCGTATATGTCGTCGAGCATCACGATCAAGATGGGGAGTGAAATTTTGGGTTCAAATATAGGTAAGGATGTTTCCATACCAAGGGTCATCCAAAGTAATGGCAAAAAAATGTTCATTGGGTAAATCATCATTCACCGACGGATCTTGCATCCCAGTAGGTAATTCAGAAATGAGTTCAGCAAGGGCGAAACCTTTCTTACTCTTGGGTGTGAAAAATTCAAGATTGAACTCCTGAAGGATAATGATCCAATGGGTGTACTTCCCATTAATTATCTGTATACTCAATAGGAAATCCATAGGGTTGGAATTGGTCACAACCTTGGTGGAACACATAATGATATAATGACGAAGTTTCTGGACTGAGAACACGATGGCCAGCGCTAACTTCTCTTCATGCGAGTAGGAAACAGGGGGACCTACAAGGTTCTTACTGACATAATAGATAACATGTTCATTTATGATGTCATCTTCCTTAAGGACCCTAGCAACTGAGTGGGTGGAATTTGATATGTATAGGATGAAATCCCTTTCAAATTTAGGATGACTAATCAAGGGAGTGAAAGTGAGAGCATGTTTTAGGGCATCAAAAGATTGTTGAGCATGGTCATCCCAAATGAATGGAATGGTAGAGTGAAGGAGTCTTATAAACCCATGAGTGGTGGTGGCATAGCCAGGGACAAGCCGAAGAAGAAAGTTGGCTTTTCCTTTGAGTCCTTGATAGCCTCATGTCTGGAAGGATTAATGGGTCTCAACTTTTGATGGACAGGATTGGCATCAGGCCATGCATTGATATGGTGTTCCACAATGGCAGGATCAAGTCCATCTATCTCTGAATAGGAGTAGGAAAACATCACGGAATTCCTTGATTATATTAGTGTAAGCCTCAATTTCTTCCAGGGTGAAATCTTCCCCTAAGGCGATGTTTTCTTCTATCCCTGGTTCATCAGAAATCTTGATTTTAATGGTAGGAGAGATATTTTCCATATTTCCTTCTTCGAAAGCATCAGGTGCAAGAATGGGATTTATAAATCAATCAACCTCATCTAAGATGAAGTCTTTAGTGTTATAAAATTATATATTATAGAGAAATGCAACACATAAAATATGTGGAAACACAAACATAGAAAACATATAAAACCAGAGAGACACATATATACACGGTTCACCCAATTTGGACTACTTCCACCCCGAATATCCAGTCCTTCCTTTCTATTATCCAGAAAAATGAACAGACACAACCTATAGCAGATCCGCTGTAATATCCTCTTTTCTCTCTCACAATCTCCCTATCCGTTTCGCACTTGGATAATACACATACAATACACAACCGCAATACAATACCCTCATACAAAATGAGGGGTTTCCTTCTAGGGAAAAAAACCCTAAATTAAACATAACTTCTACCATCATATCATCCACCTAACGAACGACCTAGATTGACTAGAAATTACAATAATTTTACAAGGAAATTTTACATATGTTTTTAGCTTCAAGGGCGGTGCCCCTTAAACCCCCTTCCGAGAGGGGTGCTCCATAAAGTCACAACCTCCCCCCTAGACCCCCCAAGTAGTGTTCAATTACGGAAACATTGTTGCCCCATTAAGAACAGGGGTCCAATGCTATGATACAAAGGAAAAGAAGATAATCATGCTCCACACCCAACAATCTCCCACTTGGAGACTGATTGTAGCAACTCATCTGCTACTTCATTTTCTGGACAATTACACCACTTTGGACCTGGTTGTTTCTCATATTCATCATCATACTTGAAGACCAATTGAAACTGAGCATAATCTCAGTTTCTCCCTGATTACCACTTTTGTTAGCATATCTATTGGATTCTGGCTAGTGTGTATCTTTTCTAGCTTCAACTATCCATCTTCCAATACTGACCGTATGAAATGGTACTTTAGCTGTATGTGTCTAGTTCTGGAATGAAATGTTGAGTTCTTTTCAAGGTGAATTTCACTTTGGCTATCACTATATAACATGCACATCTCATGCTTCTTACCCAATTCATCCATAAACCTTTGTAACCAAATCATTTCTTTACTAGCCTCTGTAGCAACAACATACTCTCCTTCTGTTGTTGAAATTGCAACAACACTTTGGATTTTTGAACCTAACTGACAGTTGTTCCACCTACAGTAAATATATACCCTATAGTTCTCCTCCTGTTACCTCTATCACCTGCCATGTCTGCATCAACATATCCCTGTAGAGAAATTTTTGAACCACTAAAACATAATCCTTTATTTTCGGTACCTCTCAAATATTTGAGAATCCATTTCACTGCCATCTAATGTTCTTTTCCTGGATTGTTCATGTACCTACTTACAACACCCATTGCACGCGAAATATCAGGCCTTGTGCAGACCATTGCATACATTAAGCTTCCAATAGCAGATGCATATGGAACTTTAGACATATAATCCATTTCTTCTTGGGTCTTGGAGCACATCTCTTTACTAAGTTTGAAATGGATAGCAAAAGGTGTAATAATTGGTTTTTCATTCTGAATATTAAATATATTCAACGAATTTTGTATGTACTCATTCTGAAACAATGTTAATTTGTGATTTTCCTATCTCTAGTTATTCTCATACCAAGGATTTGTTTTGCAGCTCCCAAATCCTTCATTGCAAATGAATTTTCCAATTTTCTTTTGAGAAAATTTATTTCCTACATGTTAGACCTTGCAACAATCATGTCATCTACATACAATAAAAATATAATATAGCTACCATCATTTTTATTTTTCAGATAAACACTATGATCAGAGTGACATCTAGTATAACCTTGTTTAGACATAAACCTGTCAAATTTTATATACCACTACCTTGGAGCCTGTTTTAAGCCATACAATTTCTTCTTTAAACTGCACACTAATTTTTCTTTCCCTTTGACCTCATATCCTTGGGGTTGCTACATATAGATCTCTTCCTCCAAATCTCCATGGAGAAATGTTGTCTTTACATCTAACTGTTCAAGATGCAAATCTTCCACCGCTACAAGACTTAAAATAGATATAATTGAATTCATCTTAACAATAGGAGAAAATATTTCATCAAAATCAATACCTTTCTTCTGTGCAAACTTCTTCACCACAAGTCTATCTTTGTACCTCTGTTTTCCTCCATCTTCTTCCTTCAGCCTGTAAACCCATTTATTTTGCAATGTTTTTTTACTTGCAGACAATGTGACTAAGTCCAAAGTCTGCTTATGTATTAAGGATTCCATCTCCTCTTTCATGGCTGCCTCCCACTTCTTCCTGGTTTCGACCTACATTTCTTCTTCATAATATTCGGGTTCACCAAAATCAGTCAACAATAAATAATATAATGAAGGAGAGTATCATTTAGGGCATCTACTTATCCTGGTAGATCTTCTAACACCAATTTCAGGTGTTTGAGGTGCCTGCTATAGTTGTGGTTGTTGATTATTTTTATTTTTAGGCACCTTTATTTTTTCCTGTGATCTCATCAAGAACTGTGTATTCTTTGTTTTCTTTTTCCTGTTTCTTTTCCTGCAATTGATTCTTATAAAATACCTTTTCATTGAATATTACATCTTTGCTCCTTATGATTTTGTGATTTTCATAATCATATAAGCGATAACCAAAAGCATTAACACCATATCTAATAAAGGTACATTTCTTTGATTTTTCCTCAAGCTTTGTTTTATTTTCTTTATTAATATGGACAAAGGCCTCACAACCAAAAGGCTTTAAAAAAGAGTATTTTACCTTTTTACCTATCCGTGTCTCCTCTGGAATACCACCATCCAAGGAACTTGAAGGCCATATGTTTATTAGATAAACAACATTATCTACAACATCTGCCCAAATTTGTAAAGGAAATCCTACATGAAATCTCATGCACCTTGCACGATCCATGATTGTTTTTTTCATACTTTCTGACACCATTTTCTTGTGGTGTTCTTGGAACTGTCTTCCCTCTGTGAATTCCATGCTCTGAAAAATACCTACCAAGTCTTTTCTATAATATTCTCCTCAATTTTCTGGTCTTAGACACTTCAACTTCTTTCCTTTCTCAATCTCAACAAAATCTTTCCATTTCTTTAAAGTATCAAATACATCAAATTTATTCTGAATACAATAAATCCAAGTTTTTCTAGTTGCATCATCAATAAAAGTAACATAATAATGAGATTCGTTGACAGATGATACTTGAGCAGGTCCCCATACATTTGTATGCACAAGCTATAATTTTTCGCTCTTCTTTTCTTTCCCAAATCTATGAAATCTAACTCTCTTCTATTTTCCATAAATACAATTCTCACAGAAATCCAAATCAATATTATTGAAACTAGACAACAAATTTCTTGAGTGAAGAATCTTCATCCCCTTCTCACTCATGTCTCTAAGCCTACAATTCCATAATGTTGCATCTTCTCCTTTGGAAGTTAAAGCATTAACAGAGTTCGAAATACCATTTCATAAATACAATGTACCAACATTTTCTCCTTTTGTTATTACTAGGGCTCCTTTGGTGACCTTCCAAGTTTTATCTGTGAAAGTTGTCACACAACCTTCACTGCCTAACTACCCTGTTGAAATCATATTTTTCTTCAGATTTGGAGCATGTGTTACCTCCTTTAATAACCATTGGTTTCCATTCTGCTATTTTACAAGAACTTTACCCATTCCAACAAATTTACTAGGTTTATCATCACCCAAACGAACTTGTCCAAAATCTCCTTGAACATAGTCATGAAAATATTTCTTATCAGGTGTGGCATGGAATGAGGGCCCCGAATCTACCACCCAGGAATCAATAACATTTTCTAAAGAAAGAATCAAAGCATCTTGTAACACATCACTTGTCACATTTTCTTCATGATTGTTTTCTTGCTATGCGTCTCCTTCTTTTCCCTTGCGAGATCTACAATCTTTCTTTAGATTTCATTTATTTTTGCATTTCCAGCACACTATCCCTGATCTGGACTTGGATCTGCCTTTCCTTGATTTACTGTGATATATTGAGCTCTTTCCTCTCTCCATTTTTCTTCCCCTAGTCTCTACACTCAAATCATTACTCTATGTCTCACCGGAGCTTTTCCGTCGCATTTCCTCACTAAGGATAACACCGACAACATCATCAAACTTTAAAGTACTAGATCCATAGCGAGAGTTACTAATGGCCATAAATAAACCATTCCAACTTTCTGGAAATGAGCACAGAAATAAAAGATCCCTAAATCCATCATCAAATTTTACCCCTTCAAAACTTAACTGACTTGTAACCGTATTAAAATCATTTAAATGGTTAGCAACAAATCCACCTTTTGACATCTTCATATTAAATAAACGTTTCATAGTAAATACCTTATTTGAGGCCGAGCCTTTTTCATATAGTTTCGCGAATGCCTTAATTAAACTCTTTGTTGTTGTTTCCTTTGAACTATTGAAGGCTACCGACACTGCAAGGCACACCCGTACTGTTCTAAGTGCCTATATATCGATAATATCCCATTCTACGTCTATCATGCTTGCCCGCTTCTTTGTTTTTCCACTTAATGGTAGGTACTGATATTTTTGATACTGATAATCTTCCATCTGCATCTTCCACAGCAGCTAGTTTTGGCCGTTAAATTTCTCAGCCCTAAACTTACCATCTTCTGCCATTGCTCCCACTCAAACTAGGAACCCTTCTTTCCTGCAAGTTTATCAGCCAAATATACCTTCGTCTCTGATACTAGTTGTTATAAAATTATATATTACAGAGAAATTAAACACATAAAATATGTGGAAACACAAACACAAAAAACAGATAAAACCAGAGAGACATAGATATATGTGGTTCACCCAATTTGGGCTATGTCCACCCCGAACAACCAGTCCTTCCTTTCTATTATCTATCAAAATGAAGAGACAAAACCTACAGAAGATTTACTGTAATATCCTCTGTTCTCTCTCAGTCTCCCTATCGGTTTCTCGCTCTGAGAATACACATACAATACACAGCCACAATACAATACCCTCATAAAAAACGAGGGGTTGACTTATAGGGAAAAAAAGCCCTAAATTAAACATAACTTCTACTATCAGATCATCTGCCTAAGGAACGGCCCAGATTGACTAGAAATTACAACACTTTTACAAGGAAATTTTACATATGTTTTTAGCTTTGGGGGCGCTGCCCCTGAAACCCCCCGCCAAGGGGGGGACTCCATAAAGTCATAATCTCCCCTCCTAGACCCCCCAGGCAGCATTCAATTACGGGTGGCATTTCTACCCCGTTAAGAACAGGGGTACAATGTTGTGATATAAAGGAAAATAAGATAATTAGGCTCAACACCCAACATTTAGACTCCACAACATACTGGCCAAGGGAATGTTGCAGAAGGAAGTATGCACGGTGGTGCATATCATCCCAAGGAAAGTTAGGGTGGTCATTGCTTCCATAATGTCTTCATCAGAGTGAAAGATGGGGGGACTGGCAGAAGAAAGACCACATGACGTAGCGGGGCTACTTGACACAACATCATGAGAGATAGCGTTCACATATGGATCGCTATAGAGGTTAGACAAATGGCTAGTAGATTAAACATCTACTGATGTTGAGCCCAAGGTGATCACCGAAGGAGGTTCAGTCAAAACAAAAGGGAATGCCCCGGAGGGGTTTTCCACCAAGGATCTCATGGATGATGATAGACAGAGTATCGTGGTCGAAGGTTCCGTCATCTCAACATCGGGAGGAGGTATGAAAATTTCCTTTGGTTCAGGTTGGGTCAAATACATAAGTAGAGGAGTAGCGGGTTCACTACGTTTGGCCTCGATTCGGCAGATGGCTTCAAGGGTATCACGAAAATCTTCGAGACATGGAAAAAGGTGAGAATGGTGGCCGTAAAGATCACAAAAACACAAGGGTGATTCTTGTGCAACATTTTGAGTTTCTTAGCTGAATAGGGTAAGGTAACATGGACGTTTAGGACATCGAATTCAGGAAATGTTTCGTTGACCACAGGTTTGAGAGGAGGAAGTTCAGGACAATTTTGGGTAGCATGCCAAACAACATCACACAAAGCATACAGAGGTGACTTCTTTAGAGGATTAGGTGGATAAGGAGTTGTTGGGGAAGCATTATCCTTAGGTTGCTTCTTTCTGGATTTTCCCCCCTGACTAGATGCTTTAGCAATAGGAGTAGATTCCTGTTGAGGTGGTTGAGGCACTGAAGCAAAGGTAGGAGTCATGGCAACCGGTTGGACTAGTGTCAAAGTGGTATAATGTTTGATCTGTCTAAGTAGGGTTTCAGCTCGGGGATTGATGTACTAGACTGGGATCCCCAGGGTTAAATTGGGAAGGCTCAACATAGCCATAATAGGCATCAAAAAGACTCCAAAGGGGGGAACCAAAAACAGTATCTGACTGGAACAATAGAGGCTTGGAGGAATGGCTCCTAACTAGTTAAGGCTAGGGGGAACCATTCCTAGTTGAAAAGGAATGGAAGAGACACCACCAAAAGAGGAAGACTCTTGAAAGGAAGGTCTTGTTGGCTCCATCGACTAACCACCAATAGGTTGTAGAGGCGTAGGCTGTTAGGCGGTTGAACTAGAATTCTTGTGGCTAGTCCAAGACGATTGCATCATGTAAACATTCGACGAGTTGGGATCTATAAAAAAAGGGGAGGGACCAGGGAAAGCACCTAGCAAGGTGCAATATTTTTAGACTCCAAGTGAAACACTGGTAAGAGGTGTGACTGATTGTGTATTGGCCACCGAAGATATGATAGACTCGAGGGAGATTTGAGACTTCAGTTCATAATATGTCAACTAAACATTAGTAACGATATTTCCATTGTGAGGAAATCATATCTTATGGTAAATTGCAGATGCGATAGCAGACATCGCATTGGTATAGCTACGACCCAAAAGGATGTTGTAATCCAAGGGGGCATCAATGAATTCAATGTCAATACAAATAGTCTTTCCCGCAAGAGTGACAGGACAAATGTGGTACATGCCAAGGGGATGAGAAGAGTGACCGTCCCAATCACGCAAAGTGATGGTGGATGGGGCTAACTCAGGTGATCCGAGTTTATTCCAAACAGAGGTGGAAATCACATAGGTGGATGTGCCCTCATCAATGATACAAAACAAAACATGGGCATTATGAATCTTGACTCATATTTGGAAGGAGACGGATGAAGGTAAGAGGGGATGTTTCGAATTTTCAACATCAAAGATGATCAAACGATCAAATGAAGGATCCACAACACCCGAAGTAGATAATAGAGCTTTACGTTGTGAAGGGCATGACTAAAGGACTTCCAGCATTGACATAGCAGCAGGAGATTGTGCTGAGTCATATATTATGTTGTAATTATGGGTGGCTTTGGTGGAAGCAGCAGTTCGACGTAATGGCCCTGTGGGGATCTTGGGAGGGACCTTTGCCCGTGGCTGAGGGATTTGTAAAGGGGAATTCGGTGTCGAACTAGACTCTGTGGAAACTTGGGTTTGAGGCTCGGTTGTAGACGAAGAAGGTGGCTTGCCACATTGGCACGATTGCGTTTGAAGGTTGACATCAGTGGTATTAACGACTTCAGAATTCATCATGAGAATCTGGTAATCAGAGGTACCAGAATGAGAGGTTTGAGGGGCAGCCTAACCTTGAGGGTGTTGGGCAGCCACAAATCCTTGCTGAGGGAAAGGATCAGTAAAACCAATTGGCTGAATAGGTGAAATATTTTGAGCCGAAATCATGCATTACTATCCTCTAGATGTTGCTTGTGTTTCCCACAAATGACACATTTGGGGTAAAAGGGGACAATCATGAGTATAATGGCTATGGACACCATAATAAGAACAAGGATTGTTTGTACGAAGAGGCATATCCTACATGGGTTGATTTCCCTGTTGCTGGTTGTTAGTGTTTAGCGAGTTCCCTTGGCACCCTTGATTACCTTGTGCTGGTTGATTTTGGTTACCTTTTCTCCTTTTATTGGAATTTGGAGGATTGGTCGCGCTCTGTTGCACATACACCTAACTCGGAGGGGGATGTGGTTGCTACGGCGGAGGTTGAGAAGGCATAGGAGTCTAGGGTGCTAATGCTGGAGGGGATGAAGTGTCGGGTGTTGATAAGGATAGAAAGTAGGTTGAGCAACATTGGGGTAAATAGGTTGAGAAAGCATAGGCCCTGGCATCGGTTGATGAAATGGGGCAAATGTGCTTTGTCCTAGATACATGTTGCCGGGGGGGATAAGTGCTAGAGGAGTTGGCCCCTCCCTGAGGGAAACCATAACCCATGGGAGGAAAATTATACGGATGTGAAAGAGATCCAATGATACCTTCAGTAGTGTGATATGCCCCCAGTGTGTTGGCACCACTAAGTCTAGGAAGATCCAGTAATACAGTATAAAAATAACCATACTGGGCATAGATGAGGTCATATTTCAACGCGATTTGGAGAGCTTCTTCCTCTTTCTGAGGAAATTCAGATGTGACATATTTAACAATAGAAGAAAAAATCATTTTGAGAAACCAATATAGACACAGTCATCGAATGTGGGAGCTCGACATAAGCTACTCCTTCTACGCCATTCTTGGACATGGTCAGAAAGGCGGGTGGCAGAAGTTTGATGGAATGTGGTCAAAAACTCGGTACCGGTATCATATCGGAGAGGTAACTGGAAGTAGGATAGACACACTTTAGGAAGAGTCACAAAAGTGGAATGAGAGGCAGAGGCATGGTCGACATACCAGTTTGCAGTGTCTCCAATGAGCGTACGCTGGAAAAATCGAAGACGAATACAGTCATCAGTGATAGAATTGGACGAACACCACATGTGGAAGGAGAGGACATGATTAGTAGGGTCCTCTCTAGAGTTTACTTCGAACTTAGGGATGTTAGAAGGAAGCTTATTTGGCATAACAGGCCAACCTGGATCATGGTGTATAGGGTTGTTAATTAACTGGCTAAAATTGGGGAGGTTTAAACCTACCATGAAAGGTAGCAAGGGAGTAGTCAGTATGGTTCCAATATTGGTTCCACTACTAGCATCCCCAGATTTATGGTCAGGGCTACCACCATCATTAGGACCAGTACCTACATTGGCATCTAACATGGTGGGTGAATGAGGTAGAGGGGAACCGAGTTTGGAATCAGAGTGAGGGCCCGATAGACCAAAATCAGAGTTGGTATAGGGACTCAGCGGATGAATAACTCAGCGTTTACGAGGTGGATTAAGTCTTCCTAATAGAAACTGAGGATGAAGGCTTAGGATTCTCTGGGATAAATGCCTTAGGGGCGCAATGATCGCAAGACACAAGTAACACGATAATTAAGAGAGATAAACAAAGGTGCAAAGGGGTAGATAAATTAATTACAATGTTTCTGTCTTGGCTTGGTGGTGTAAACCAAGCACTCTACACTTTAGGTGTGTATGTGTGCGATCTCTGTCTTAATTTTAATTAATCCCAGATGGTTGTGTATGAAGAAAAAGAAAAAAATTTGTATAACTGTAAATAAAATTGAAATGACAGTAAAATAAAAAGCTAAAGATGCATAAATTCAACCCAAAAGGAAGGGATCCCAAACAACTGTTCTAAGAGGCAGGCGAAATTGACTCAAAACACACAAAGTGGCCAAAATATCTAAGGTCTAAGGGATAGGGATCTAATGACTCACATATGTTGAAAAGAGGTGCAGAAAACAACAAGAAACCAGAGGGAAAATTGTTGAAAAATGGGAGGCGACAGGTTAAAATCCTAATGGAAACAAGAGGGACCCTAAGGGAGAGATCAAAAAATAATCAAGAGGGAGTTTTGGATGAGATAATAATCGATCTAAATGGATCTGAAAGAAAGAGAGATTAGACCTTGAAAAATGGCTGAAAGCACTGAAAATCTCAGATTACCTCCTTAGCTAAACCCTTCCTAAAAAGGTGAAAGCATATTGACACCCTAAGGGGCTTGTTCCCACTTCAAAAATAAAAATTGATCATATCCAGGCCTAAGACGAGCATAGACAGAGGTCAAACAACCCTGAACAGTGCTTGCGGCAAACCCTAAAAATTATAGAAAAAACCCAACAAAAAACAACAACTCGTAGGTACTGACCTATTTGTTAGTGAACTCATAGTTTTTGGACTGACAGCTGCTATCTGAGCCCTAAAATTGTAGTTTCTAGGCTAAAAAGTGCGAGCTCAACTTCCGGAAGTCTCGGTGGTAGGTTCCGAAAAAATTTGTCGTTTGTGGCGCGACTGATACCTATTACCTGCAGAAAACACCCAGAAACATGTAGAAGTTAGATTTTTTAGTGTTTTAGGGCATAAAAGATTAAAAAAAAACATTAAGAGGCTAAAAAATAGATGAAGAAAAACCTAGATACTGAAGCAGATGATCACGCAGGGAAATCTGAATAAATCCCTATGGAGTCGCCAATTGTTAGAATGAATTCTTAATGCAAGTGTACGAAAAGAGATCACTTTAGCTGCACATGAAAAATAGACCTAACAAAAAATACGGTTGTCTAAATTCTTCAAATCTGCAATAGACAATCGAAACAAATGCAAAAAAAAACCCAGAACTATGCAAAGAAAGCAGCTAAACAACAAGATGAAATAAGAGTTTCTCCAAAATATCCAATGGACAAGACAAGAATTATAAATAAATTTTTATATTGTATAAACACCTGGGAACGAAACTAATACAGTCCCCCTAAATGGGATGTGTTCTTGGTCCTCAAATAATTCAGCTTCAAAGTTTCTCTCTCAATGGTGTAGAATACCCAAGACGTGTAGAACTCAAAGGGAGCACGATAAGAAAAAAAGAAAATAAACGTAATCAAAGTGTGACAATGATAGGAGAAACAAAGTTTGACCATGATAAAAGGATCAAAGGTAAGAAGTGAATGGAAAACCCTCCTATTTATAAAAAAAAATATTGAGTTATCCTTGATAATGGTGCATAATAAAATATTATTAACCAAGATCTAGATCTAACTACTTGGAATATTTTATTATATTTTGTTGGGGGGAAAAGGAATTTAAATTGATTAAATCCATTTATTTAGAAATAATAAACAAATAAAATATTTATTTATCATTTCAAGGATGGGATCAAGGAATAATGTAACAAATAATGATTTGTTTTATTATTCCTAAATGATTTAGTCAATTTTAACAAGGAATATTAATTAAATAATGATTTAATTAATTATTCCTAGAGAATAATAAGATAAATAATGATTTATCTAATTATTTCTCATTAATTGGGTTAAATATGACCAAGAATATTTTAAACAGAGGTTTAATTAATTATTCCTAGAGGAAAATCAAATAAATAAGGATTTCTTTAATTATTCCTCATGGGGTTTTCTATTTGGACCAGAAATAACTTAATAAACTATGGTAAAATTGGTCTTACATGGTGTATTTCGATCCATCTAATTGTAAATGGTTAGATGATCAAAAAATTGGTGTAACAAAAGTACTTGAAGCTATACTGACAAAGACTGTACATCCACATAGAAGGGACTGGGCATACAGGCTTCCAATTCTCTTTGGGAATATCTTACCACATGGAGAAATACTATTGGACATAATCCTTTTGAGCTTATCTATGGGAAGCAATTTTTTCCTCCTATTGAATTCCAAGTGGAAACCTTCAAGATAGCAGAAAATTTGGGGCTTGATCTCTCTGAAGACCAGATACAAAGGATGGAAAATTGAATGAATTGGATGAGATCTAACAAGATGTCATACAAAAAATAATTATAAACCAGTAACAGAGGACAAGGTGGCATGATAAATTCATCAAAGTCAAAATTTTCAAGCCATGTGATTAGGATCTTCTCTTTGATTCCAAGTTTAAATATTTTCAAGGGAAATTTCAAGCACATTGTCTAGCATTCCTATGAAGAAAACCTTATTTGAAAACCAAGGGATCCTTGGAAACTTATATTTTCTCCTTTCCTTTCCTTTTTCCCATTTCTTGTATTCCCTTTCTTCTTTGCAAAATAAATTTTCAAGTTCAAAATAATTTCTTTGAAGAATTTGGTTCTCTTTTAAAGAGAACTCATCAGCATTCATTAGCATCATCAAAGTCTTGATAAGCAACCAACATTTGAAGAATTGAAGATGAAATTTCAAAACTATTAACATTCTACATTTGATTCAACATTCCTCAACCAATTCTTGTGAGATACATCTCTGACCTGCAAGCAAGAAAAATCAGAGCTTAAAAGTGAGGTGTGCATCATAAGGTAACTATATGAACGGTTAATCAGTTTCGTTAAAGTAAGAATTATATATATTTTGAGTTGATGGATTTAATATAGCATTTATATCAACCTATGAATTAACAAATTTCATTTATTCTATTGATGACCTTAATCATAAACCACTCCCTATATTCTCACAATCATATTATTCCATTGCATCATATCTAAAATATCCTTATCACATACAAATAACTCAAATCCCAATATCCATGATGATATTAATGGATCATATCCAAACAAATCGTGGGTAATTATGAGTTGTAAAGGAGATTACTACTCCAATACTACCACCTTAAACATTTCATACCATTTTAATGTTATCATTCCAAATTTTACCCATTATGCCACTCATTTTTGCATTGATACACTATCCAAAGGGAAGATTTGGAGGTGAAACTTCTTCTTCACAACGATGGCCATTATTGTTCATCATGAACCTGTGGGAGTGAATTTCTTATGTGCTTAGCCTCAAGTCTGAGAATAATTTCAAAATGTGGGATGGGTTATATTCTTTGAAAATTTTAATGGGCATGAATTTGAAGTAACCAGAGAATTCACCCGGGCCTTTGATGGAGTAGAGGCAGAAATTGGAGACATTAAGATGAATTTCACTGAGTCCTTCATCGAATAGGAAAAAAAACTTGCAAGGAGCGGTGAAATATAGTTCAAGAAAAAAATATTAAAAGGAAAATAGTGGAACTCCTTTCTCCATAATCTAGGTATAGACATTTGAGCCTTTAAAAATGGTATTCTTGTCTCTGCATTGAAATCCAAATGGAGAAATTTATTTGTGGTATTACAGAAATTCGTTACCTCTAAGGGGAGGTATGGAAATCTACTCTTCTATCATGATAGGTTTTTGATTCAATTTATTAGAGGAAAAGAACTCAAATTCCCCTATTATCTTAGGTGGATCTTGAATAAGATGGTGTTCAACATCCAGAGAGACTCTAGAAACATAAATCGAACCTTTTATTATCATGGTCTAGTAAAAAACCTTGTAGAAGCACAATTGAATATTAATGGTGATAATTGGTAGGATTACCTTAAGGAATCATTTTGTAGAAAGCATAGAGGAAGAAGAAATCAAGAAAATTAAGAGGATTTAGAGGAGAGTTTCTACAAACCCTAATCTTCATCCTGAAGTTGAGAAAATGAGAATATAGCCAACAACAAGGAAGCAGAAATAGAGGCCCAAAAATTTGAGCATACAAAGGATAACATTACACTCAGTGAGTTCATGAAGCACAATTTTTTTTAAATGGAAAACAAAAGAGGAAGAAACAAACTAAAATGAAAAAGGAATCAGAAAATGTTATTAGAAAGAAAGCCATCAAAGAAGAAAAATAAGCAAAGTTAGAAAAATATGACAAAGACAAATCTTAGAAATAGTATATTGAGAGGAAAGTGTTCAAAAGACAATATATTTTGTATAACTAGCAAGGAAGAGCAGGAGACTAACTAGAATCATGACCAAACATGTTAATCATGGTCCACCTGAAAACATACAAAATTGATGAAGCAGAAAAAGAACCACGAGAAACCTCTACAAGGAAGACTCCATAAATAGATTTCGTCCAACAACAAGCTTTAAGTATCATTCCTAAGGAACAAGAAGGCATTAAAGCATTGAAGCAGGAGGTTTAGGAACTTGAGATATTAAATAAGCATATAAAGGACGAGAATCAATTGGTAAAAACTTAAAATGACATTATTCTTCTCAAAATGTGTTATTAGTATAATAAAAATAAAAATTTCAAGAGAAACAATAATATTCTCAGACAAAAGATCAAATGGTTACACACCAAACTATTGATGAGAGAGCCAAGGTGGTTGTTGAATGTAAGGAGAAAGGGATTACAAAAAATTTTATATGTTTCAATCCAAGCATCAGAGGCAGCCCTATGAAATACATCACTACAGGTTTTGAAATTTTTTCACTCTTAGATGCATGAGGACATGCAACACCTTCAGCATGGGGAATGTTGAACCTCCAATTTTTATTGTTTTTTACAATTTTTCTTCCCTTTTTTCCACTTATTTTGTCACATGTTTCCATTTCATTTCATTTTTTCCATGGAATAAGAGTCATCCAGGTCATACAATTACATTGAAAAGTTAAATATCCATCATCATCTCAAAATATATTTTTTTCTTTGTGAAATTAGTTTGATTGGACTATAGCTACTGAAATGTTCATTTTCTATAGCTAATAGAATATTCCATAGCTAGATCCAAGGTTCTATAGGTTCACACGTGATAGAGATTAGCCAAAGCATATGTGTAGCTACCAAATGTTATCAATATGGAGGTCCACCTATTGGTTATAGATGGAAGTTCGTATTATGGGCATATCTGATTGATCAAACATATGGAGAATGTGGCTATGACATACCTATAATGCACAAAATTTAAAGTGATTGGTTCTACAATCAAGAGAGCTACAACTATTAGTAGGCGAGTAAGATCTAAGTACTCAACTGAATTTGATGATGTGTCAAGAAGTGTCTTCTCATGATTCACTCCCAATTTGGGCATCATCCCCCATGACCTGGTCAAACTGGACATCATCCCCAGGACCAATGAAATAGGGTCTATCATCCCCTTACATTTCAGTTGCTATATGCCCTAAGAGAAGAACAATTCATTCATGGCTTTTATTGTGAGATTTACAAGGTATGAAGTATATGTTAGATCACTTATGAACTCACCAACGCTTCCTTTAAAGGGACTAAATGTGTTGCATATGCAGCCTCCTCCATTCAAGGGTGCACTACAATGCACTTCCCGACATTCAAGAGTGTGTTGGTCACCTCGGAGTGGAATTCTCATTGTTCCAAGAATCTCCACATGGCCAACGCCTTCTAGAAGATTCCATATGTGTCAAAATTTGAATCCAAGTGTTCATCTAACACCTCTAAACTTGGCAACATGTCTTTCCTATTATTAGAAAGTCATTCATTGAGAAACTACCGTCAGTTTCCCTATAAATTGAGCACAGATCCTAGTGCTAGGAAAGGAATAATTTTGGTAAAGAAATGTTGTTGGATTCTCATTTGAGAGAGTGAAGGTATTGATATGTTGTTGGTGTGATGTTGGATGTGATGAGGTTTGGATGACGCTGGAGTTGGGGGCATCAAATCGATCATTGGTTGTAACCTCACCCTTCTACTCTTTAATTAAGATTGTTGTTCATTTTCCCATATATGTATCTGTTTATGTTTCTATTTATCATGTAATGGATTCTTGAATGATATATATGTTTCACATCTAATCAATCTGAGTGATTAAGATAAGTAGGCATCTGCATATTGCAATCTGTTTGTTGTTCTAGGTTTATGCTTGTAGGAAACAAATCTAGCGATCAGAGTTGGATTGAAGGTGACAACAAAAGCAACAGAAGGAGAAGGAGAAGCGCTTGGATTGAAAGTAGGTTCTTCTATCATTTTGTGTGTCTATTTATTTTATAGAAAGTTATAGAAAAGACTTTCATCTATTTTTTTAAGTGCATAGCACCACACTTAGGGAATTTGATTTATTCGTAGATCAAAATTCTACATAACAAATTGGCCACTCCGTTGGGGAGTTTCCTATCATTCCTGGTGTTTTTTCCTCTTCTAATCCTCATTAGTATCATCTTATTTCAATTATTATACTTTTGAATGAAATAATTTCATTAGAAGTGTGTTCTGTAGCTTGAATTTTCAATCACTGTTGTGCCCAATGCACTGTTGGTCAAGACACAGTGCACTGCAGTGCATTGTCTCCCACTCAAGGGTGCACTGCAATGCATTGTCTCCTCTTAGAGACTGTGTTGCCCCCTTATCCAACCAAATTCCATTCAAATTTTTCATTTCTATCATTCTCAACCATTTTTTTGTTGTATTCTCAACTATCTTATACCTTTTAGAGACTAGTGAACTTATCTGATTCCTCCTCCTTTGAAAGTAAATTTGTTCAATGTCTCTTTAAGTGTTTTTCTTTATCATTGGAAAATCAAATTCAAAGTCTTTTATTTCTACATTAAATCCTTTTTTTTTTGTAAAGGAAATTGTCGTTAAATTCTTCGTTTCCTGTAGGAAAATTTGTAGTTCCATTCTTCATTTTTCCTAAAAGAGAAATTGTTGTTAAATTCCTTGTTTCTCAAAGAAGAAAACATATGTTTTTTGTTTATTTGATGCATATAGTTTCCTTTCTTGCATTCAGATTAAAGGAGCAGAAAAGAAAAACATGCATGTGCATATAGTGAATTGTGTGTGTTGCATAGGAACAAGTTAGCAAAGTTTCATTTTAGTTTGTGCTCTTTGTTGTTTGCTCTAAAATGGGTTGCTCTTTCCCTTAGAAACTAGGATTTTCATTGAAAAAGATAAAATTGAAAAGTTTGCTTATCATTTTAGTTTTCATTTTTAGGAATTTCCATCACATCACGCGGTGAACCTCAAAGACAAAATTTATAAACAAGATCAACTTAAAATTTACATAAACTTACCTAAGGAAGCATTGGAACCACAATGATAACATTTAGAAGGTCTAGGCTAGAGACGTGTTTCAGCATCATTAAACATAGTAGTTGTTGTTAACTTGTCTGCGATACATTCTGAGTGTGATACCTCACTCCACATACGTAAGTATATCGGAGCTCATCCACATACCTTCGAGTATATCGGGTAGTGTTCTAGTACGAAAATTATAAGGGGGTGCTCTCACTGTGTGGTTTTGCATTAGACAACGCTAATACAGACATGGGCCTCCATGTACCTTCGGGTATATTTTGGAGGAAAAATTTAGGTTGCTATCCATCCATAGTGAATTGAGTCGGCTGCCTTGTAACTTGTGACACACTGAACACAACATTTGGCGAGATTGCTTGCCTGTACTTCTTGGTTCGCCAGGAGGTATTATGTAGTTCACAATTACTTAGTAAACCTTTTGCCTAGAATTACCCTTTTATTTTGTTTATTTGTTTTTGGTCATAAAATAAATCAGTCATCGTGGAAGAAGAACACCCCTTTCTCCATCGTTCATGTAGAATAGCATTGAAACCACCTTTACCACCAAAAGCCATTTCTTGTCGACGAAGGCGACATCGCTCTACTGAAACTAGTACTATCAGTACCTCTGGTGCGACATCATCCTCACATATACCAGAGTTAGCACAAGTTGTTTCTACAAATCCTGGTTCATATACTGTTGTTGAGACAAATTCTTCACAACTACCCATGGTCACGATCCATCCAATCAGTGAGACCATACCTCTCAAACCTGACATTGTTCAATTAGAAGTTTATCCGGATCATGTCACTTTTTTGCCAGAACATCTGAATCCTGAAGTTGGACAGCTGGAATTTGTTCCTGTATAAGTCGCCCCACAATCTATTATAGCCATTGAGCCTCCCATATTGTGCATTCAACCTCCTGAAATATACTTTGGGCCCGACGGCAAAAAACTTCCACCTGGTTTAATTTCAATTGAATAAATACCACAAGAAGAAACACCTTTAACTCCAACTCATTTTGGGGCAGATCTTTACCTGTATGCGTATTTTCCTCAATCACCCTCCTCTGCTTTTGTTGATCCTGTGTCTATTAGAGTTCCCATAGATCCAATAGGGTATACATTTTCTCGAATAACCATGCCTGAGCCAACATCTTCAGTTGGACCATCTATTCCAGTTGTGACAGAACCTACTCTTGCTACCCCATCAATGTTCACAACTTCACTAGAGTCACATCTATATGGTGGCCCTTCCATCTCACCTGGTTACCAATCTTTATCTGTAACCTTCTCTGGTTAATCCTAAAATCCATGGACTTCACCAATGTCATCATCTGGTATTCTAATTGGTAAATCTATAGTGAGTATTGAACGGCTTGATCCTTTATATATATCATCAGGGAAATATCAAGCTGGTCCATCTGGGTATATTCCATCCAGTACAATTTCCACTAGACTCCCTGTATTTGGAGAAAAATATTTTCCATCTTATCATACTCCTCATGTTGGGGGGAAACATATAGTCACCCATATTGACAGTATTCTGTCGTTACTTGGTCATGTCAGAATGAATGTTTGTTAGTGGCAGCCCACTCTACCTATCCAACCACAAACGATTGTACACTTGTATCAACCAATTCAACCTGTTGCACCCACATAAACTCCGCTTGTCAATAGATCTTTACCCTTGTTACAGACTCAAACTGTTGTACCTCAACCATCTCAGGTAGGTCCATTAACCCAATACCCTCAAGTATTGGGCCCTCAGACTCTAAATCCTTCGGATGGTTTACAACAACCACCTATATCCAGAATCATTTATTCACAAGCTGGATTACCATATTACGGGATTTGACAACCGCAACCAGGTTATACCTATCCACAATCGAATCCAAACTATCCTAGTTTGGATTATAATCTTGGTGGACAGACTCCTTGGCAGCCATAGTTGCAAATGCCACAACCTTCATTTCAACAAGTAGCGTACCCAGGTTTTGGTCAACATAATCCTCAAGCGTTTGCTTATCAAAAAAACCCCTATTTGGGTTACCAGCAATAGATTCCTTATGTTGGTGCTCAAAGGCCTGTTTCCCAAGCAATTCCATCATACCCTAGCTATTCTCAACCAGACTTAAATCGACAGTTTCCCTCTGTTGCAACTTTAGATTTACCGAATTTAAATCGTCTCACCAATTATCCAATCAACTACGCTCCTTGGTGGTCGGTGATACCTCATAAATTACCCTCGGATATTTCTAAGTTCAATGGAAACCCTGGGGAAGACTCGTCAACGCATGTCATGACTTATCATTTTTGGTGTTCATCTAACTCCCTAAATGATGACTCTGCTCAACTACGTCTTTTCCAGCGTACACTCACTGGTTTGGATGCGAAATGGTACATTGAGTTACCAAGAGATTCATTTGATAATTTCACTGCCCTAGCTATTGTATTTTTTACCCACTTCCAGTTACCCATATGATATGAAACTGGAATGGAACTCTTGACTAATTTGAAACAGACTAATTCTACTCACATTTCTGATCATATTCATTATTGGTGTCATCATCGTAGAATGGTTAAGACATTTGCTCCTAATCATCTCCTTGATGAGTGGTCCATTAAGTCCCTGTTACCATCTATAACTGAGGATGTGGCTAAGGGTGGGGTCTTCACTGAAGAGCAGGTCATTGCTCGTGCCCAATATTTATACTTGATTTATAATTAGTCTAGCACACTCTACGAGAAAATTCCTAATGTGCCGCAATATAATTTTATTGTTCCTCCTCCATTTAAGGACTCTCATGCTGGAGATGGTATGATTATTACTGCAAACACACATCACTCTACTGCATCTGATCCTATGCCTTCTTCTAAAATCCATGCTGTGTCATCTGACAAGGGAAAAAGTGACAAGCAACCTGGAAGTAAGAAAAAGGGGAAAACAAAGAAAAAGAAAACTTCTACCCCGCAGGAAAGATCATCTGATAAATCATTTGGAAATCAGAAACCTCATTACCCTTGCATAATATGTAATGAGGAACACTTTTTTTGTGACTATCCTCACCACGCCGAAGTCTCAAAATTGGTTAAGACCTATCATGCATCCACAGTGTTGACAGACCCATTTCCAAATCCGGACACAAATTTGGTTGCTACGAATCCAGCTTCTAGTTCACAAGTTCTTATGATGTCTATCACGAAGCCATCAACTAATGTTTTGGTGTCAAAATGCGTAATACAAATTATGGTAGTTAGGCTACTGATCAACCTACTACCTCGACCACGAATCCATCTATGTAATAGACACAGCCAACTGCTATTCCTGAATTGAAAATCAAGCCACCGAAGGGAGTTGTTCATAAATCGACATTTAATCCTCGAGCCTGAGCTGCTCAAAATTATAATATAGTTGAATATTTGGCTCAATCCCCTTCAGTTATGTCAGCACTTGAGGTTCTTCAAAATTTCCCTCCCATAAGTAGGCTTTGTTGTCAGCAATTAGTGGAATTGATCCAGCAGATTCCAATCTCGTAGTCTTTAATAATACGGGCTATGTGTCACAA
Organism: Pinus albicaulis; assembly: GCA_034641835.2. Taxonomy (NCBI): domain Eukaryota; kingdom Viridiplantae; phylum Streptophyta; class Pinopsida; order Pinales; family Pinaceae; genus Pinus; species Pinus albicaulis. The sequence continues at coordinate 1,097,419,843 of CM076578.1, forward strand.
TTACCAGTAGAATTGATGTTCTCCATCCAATTAAATGTTCTCAATCACCTTGTTCATTATACCATTATTGATGAGGGAGTATATACGTGCATTATGTCTCTAAACTGTTGGAAATCACTTGGCTCCCTGCGCCTATCTCAATCACCTATGAAGATGAAAGCTTTCGACGGAAGTACATATAAGCCTTGCGGTATTATTAATAACCTGCATGTTGAACTAGGGGGAAAAATAGTAACTGCTGAATTTGAGGTCATTGAAGGACCCCTTGATTACAAAATTTTACTTAGAAGGCCATGGGTATATGCTATGACTGCGATTGTCTCTACATATTTTAGAATGATCGCCTTTCCACATAAAGGTGTCATCACAATCATCAATCAACTATCCTTCTTTGCCTCCAGTTCCCAGGTAAATGGAAGCATTTCGTTAGTTCACGCACCCCAACAAGAAATTCAGAAAATTGGTGTAGGACTCTTAAAGGATTCCACTCTCATGGGAACCTTTGCATTACCGTCGCCTGTGACGTTGGCAAAAATCGCAAACATAGAGACCTGCTACATGATATCTTCCACTCCATCTAGCTTAAGGAATATTGCACGTGATTCTGAAGTTGTTACGTTGGATGAGTTCTTTTCGCCCAGCCCAATTGAGCTAGCATAGCAATCAATCTACATGGCTTGGGAAGTGAATCCAAAATTATCATCGCTAGTCGTTTGGGTTGATCGTTCATTATATTTTGGTACTCCATCTGATCCTTTTTCCTCAAATTTCTTAACAGATGAGAATATTGTGGAATGCATGATGCCAGAAGGAGAACCATGGGAAGATTATCATCATCGCTTCCATCTTCAGGATTACGAAGAAGATAATCTTATTGAACTATATCACCCAATGGTCAAAAAATTCTTTTCGAATTCTTTTCCCATTAATGCAACCGAATCCAAGCGAAACTTATCAAATATTGAAGAAACAATTTCTATCAATATTTCGACCAAACCCATTGTTGTAGAAAACATTCATGTCAGTGTTTCTTGTTCTCCATCAGAACTCGAAACATATCACTCTCTCTTTCATGAATTTCATGATGTATTTTCTTGGTCTTACGAGAAAATTCCAGGCATAGATACTAGTATTGTTGAACACACTATTAATATGTACCCTGATGTCAAGTTGGTACATCAACGCCTTCATCCTGTTCATCCAAAGAAGGTCGTTGCCATTAAAGCATAAGTTGAAAAAAAATTGCATGTTGGTTTCATATACCCTATTCTACTAACTGAGTGGGTTTCCAACATTGTTCCTATTATGAAAAAATAAGGAACCATCAAAGTGGGTGTCGATGATCAGGATGTCAATCTTGCTTGTCCAAAAGACAACTATCCTACTCCCTTTATCGACTAGATTATTGACGATTGTGATGGATGTGAAATATTTTCATTCATGGATGGATTTTCTGGCTACATTCAAATCAATATCCGCCCAGAGGACCAATATAAAACAAAATTCATCTTTCCCTGGGGCACATTCACTTTTCAGAAACTCCCGTTTGGTTTAAAGAATGTCGGGGCAACTTTTCAGAGAGCTATGGATTATGCTTTCAATGACATCAAGCACATTGTTCAACCTTATCTAGATGATTTAACCACGCATTCACGAAACTGGACTGATCACCCGATGCATTTGAGAGCTATATTTCTACGCTATTGACACTACAAAATATGCCTCAATCCACATAAATGTGTGTTTTGTGTTGGTTCTGGTTATTTTCTAGGATTTTTCATCTCAAAAGAAGGAATTCAAATCAACCCACTGAAGGTCCAGGGCATTCTTGATTTTCCTATGCCATCAAATTTGCTTCAGTTACAAAAAAATTCAGGGAAAGGCTAACTTCCTAAGGAGGTTCATACCCAATTATGTCTAAATGGCTAAAGGATTTACTCGGCTCCTGAAAAAGGGGATTCCCTTCCATTAGGATAAGGTTGCGCAAGCTTCTTTTGTTGCTGTCAAGGATACACTTTTCTGGGCGTCATTAATGTATCCCCCCAAGTATCAGAGTGATTATTTCTTATATGTCGCCGCGACTGATACGACCATTACTATGGTATTGGTCCAAGTAGAAAATGGGATAGAACATCCGATATATTATTTGATTCGTAATCTCAATGGTATGGAAGTAAAGTATTCATACGTAGAAAAGCTTGCCTTGGTGGCAGTTTTCCAAATATTTCGCCACTATATCCTGTTTTGGAAGACCATTGTAGTTTCAGATTACAACCCCATGACTTATATCTTATCATGTCAATTGCTGGGCGCAAGTATTCAAAATGGATTTTCATTTTGCAGGATTTTGATTTGGAATTCATCAAATCCAAGTCAAAGAAGTCTTTAGTTTTGGTTGAGCTTCTCTGTGACCTTCCCTCTAATAGTACTACTACTACATTGAAACCATTTATTCCTGATGAGTCTTTGTTTCTAATCGGATAATATGATCCTTGGTATGGGTATTTTATCATTTATCTCTAGACCCAAAATTTTCAGCCTGATACCTCTCGCTCTGACCAGAGACGTATTCGATCCCAAGCTAAAGATTATTTGATCGTCGGTGATACACTTTATCATCATGGTGTCAATACAATTTCAAGAAGGTGCCTCACTCATGAGGAGGCTAAAAAGGTTTTAAATTATTTTCATGCTGGGGCTTGTGGTGGATGCTTGTTTGGATACGCTACTGCGCAGAAGATACTCTACACCGGTTACTTGTGGCCTACCATATTTCGTAACTGCATCCTCGCGGTCAGAATTTGTCATGTGTGCCACATATTTGATCATAAAATCCACAAACTGCCAACGCCAATGTATCTTGTTTTTTTTGTGGGACCATTTTCAAAATGGGGCATTGACTTCATGACCTATACCCCTCGTTCATTTGGGGGGAATGGTTATATTATTGTCATAGTAGAATACATTACCAAATGGGTTGAAGCGATGCCTACATTTAACAACATGGGACAAATAACTGCATTTTTTTTCTTTAATCGTGTAATTTCACAGTTTGGGGTCCCACAAGCTATAGTCACAGATCATGGTTCACATTTTCTCAATCATAAGATGAATGAGTTGACTACAAAATTAGGACTGTCACATGATAGTTCTAATCCTTACTATCCACAATCAAATGGACAAGTTGAGGCTATTAACAAGATTCTTAAATGAATACTTCAACGAATGATAGGATTTCATAAACAAAATTGGAATTTAATCCTATACTCAACTTTATGGGCGTATTGAACCTTAGTGAGAAACGCAACCGGATTTATCCCCTTTCAATTGGTGTATGCTCTGGAAGTTATCTTGCTAATCCAATGTGAAATATCGTCATTAAAACTCGCAATCGACTTGTTACCTGACACCTCTGCTAAAGAAGCACATATTTTTAACCTCATCCATATTTATGAAACGTGTTGTGAAGCCCAATTGGCCAACGAAGCACATAAGAGACGTATAAAGGCACAATACGACAAACATGTCTAGCCTCACATCTTCTCAGAGGGTGACCTAGTCCTTCTCTATGATCAGGAAGTTGATGTAATAGGTACAAGGAAATTTGAGCCATTATGGCATGGCCCCTATATTTTTAAAAGAGGTCTTGCTAAGGGTGCCTACTAGTTGGTATATTACAATGGAATTTTGTTGGTGCAACCCCGAAATGGGTTGTATCTCAAACGTTACTACACTTAAACATGAGCGTAGTAAATTGTTTTATTATATTGTATATATGTTGTTGATTTTCATTTACTATCTTAGTTTGTTTTTCTAGAGTTTTATTGAAGTTAGTAATCTTCTTTACATTTCATTGCAGATTTATGAATCTTTGGAACCATTCATTAGGTATGTTGATGGTGCTAGTCATAGTACACAGAATCTATCCTCTACAGCATGGGCCATTTTTTCTTTGAACGGTGAGTTAGTGAGTTTTCAAGGGATTTGTATCAGTTGATCTACCAACAATATCGCTAAGTATATTGCGTTGATCGAACTTCTCTCTAATTCCATTTCATTTGGTATTAACTACATCATCATTAGGTTAGACTCACAACTTATTGTACTGCAACTTACTAGTGTTTATACTGTCAGAAATCCAACACTGCATCGGATGTTCCTAAGAGTTCAACTTTTGCAAAGACATTTTGATTTCATTAAATATCAACAAATTTCCAGAAACTTGAACACACTAACTGATTCTTTAGTTAATTATGTTATAAAAAGACATTTGCAACACATGTAAAGATACATTCACATAATTGAATAAGATTGCGCAATAAACATAGTAAAACATTGAAAACGGATAGATAGATAGTTATAGGTTTTTACAAAATTTGTGTCCAAGACACATTGTTCATCTGACCTCAAAATGTATGAAACATGTCAAAAGTAAACTAGTGGTGCTCATGTTAACATGCTACTGATCTAGCTATCCTACGTAGTAACTTCATCCAGCTGTTAGGAACGCCAATAGTATGACACTGCAGTTGCATGGGTAAGTCTTCTATCCGTCAATCTGGAATCCCAAAGTTCGACCCCTACATGTGTTTCTGAAGCTCAAAAAGAGTCTTAGCCATATCCAAATCCTGAAATACTGCTCTCCGAACAACCCTCTTTGCTAGCTCATCCGCTCCCTGCTCTGGCTATGCCACTGGTCGAACTCGACCTACATCTACATACATAAAAATTTTAGTTTAGTCTTGGGAAAACATTAAAATAAAAAAACATGTATAAACCTTAGAAAAATCAAAAAACATGGTCAAAATATTCTTACCAATTGCACCCCATTGAGTGCCTTCTAATAAAACTAAATCTGGATCTTCTCGGAAGTCGACACCTGCATATGCATAGTCATCAATGGAAATAATTTATCTCCTGAACCAGGTGAAGAATGCAGTCAAGAACACGATTGTCGTTGACCAGCATGTCTAGCCATTAGTTCTACCCATCTCTGCGTCCTTGGATCTCTAGGGTTATATATACCCAACGTCACATGTTGAGGCTACATTAGTGGAATCCACTCTAAGGAAAAAGAAATTAGGATCGAACCATAGTAGAAAATTTTCTTCCTTCCTCCCTTTTCCTTGCTCATTTGTTCTTTCATTTGAGAGAGTACAACTTCAGCCTAGTTGAAAATTGTTGGTTCCAAGCACTCTAGTGCATACTGCATATAATCTGTTTGCTACATGTAGTGTAGTGGTACCAGCAAGCTTTGCGATCATGAATAAGATGGTTCTCAATGGAAAATCATGAACATCGCGGATGTTTATTTTCCCATACTTTCTAGGCTCTTCCCCTGGGTTGCAATACTGCAATATATAATCTCTCACTGTCTCTCCTTTGAGAGAAGACCCTGAGAGAGTAATGGGTAGGCCTCTCTTCAACAAACCTGTGCGAAAATAGATATCCTCCACTAAAATTGGGACCACTTTGTCCCCAATATGAAATGCCTCAATCACTGGATCCCATGCACGAACAAGGAACTCCAATAGTTCCATATGTTGCCTCATACCAGATAATCTAAAGTACTTCAGTAGCCCACAGTCTCTGAGGGCTCTTATAGTACCCGGATCATTTAGGGAAATCATGTTTTGTTCCTCATGTTCTCTTTCCCTCTAGGTAATTGTCATTTTGGTCTATTGAATCCCTGAAACACAACCATAAGACTCATAAGGACCCATTTCATGCAAAAAACCAGGAAAAATTTGGGCACACTGCAAAGAACAAAAATGTGAATTGCACCCAACGCATCCCTGGTCAAGGGATAGTGCATTGCAAGTGCACCTGGTCTTCAATTCCAGTGCACTGCAATGCACCTTGCGACATTCAAGGGTGATTTTCCCTGTTTGCAAAATAAATTTACCCTAAGGGGCCCAAATCCCTAAAAAATTGCAATGAAATGAAACAAAAATACTACTAAGGAAAGAGGAGGTTTATGGCACCAACCTAGATCAAACAACGAGGAAAACCGTCCACATAATCGATTGTAATCAACATTTGAAGTTCGGGGGAAAAAAATAGGTTCAGAGCTCCAAAATGCAAATGGTAACTTTCAAATGGTAAAAATGAATAGTAAAACTCTTTTAATTAGTCATTTCATCATTTGAAAATCATATTTATTGTTGTGATTATGGTTTTATTCATTTTTTATCATGAAACAGGTATTTTTAATCCATTTGATGTTGTTCTGAATAGGTTTACAGATGATATAGCTGATTAGTCCTGTACATTTATTTCAAGAAAGATTTGACCACAAAGCATACTTTTATCCTTATTTTTCGGGCTTTGATAAAAACAAAAAATGACTTGAAGCACACTTTTATCTCTTTTTCGAGCTTCGATAACGACGAAAAAGGAACCCCTGGAGTCTTCTTTTAGCTCTTTTCAGACTCCGATAATGTGAAAATATTGTCGAGCATTTGTCTTTTTGAACTCGTAAAAGTAAATGAAATGACATCTACTTAGTATAAGTTTAACCCTTTTCTGGAGTGAGATAGATTATTTACAAAAAAGGAAAACCTTAGTTGAACATGGCTCGGTGGTTCACTCAGATTTCATTTTACATTTTTTCAAATCTGAGCAACAAATTTATGAAAAAGGACTCATGGAGTTTTTTTTTTGTCCTCTTTTTCAAACTCTCTAAATATGAAAAAGTACTGGCATGTCACTATCGTTAGGCTCATTAAAACATAAAATAGCAATGGGCTTGTCGGTCATCGCAAGAATCAAGTTTCATTTATCGCTAGACTCATTATATTATTAAATAGCGATGCATATTTGCCCGAAGGGTTGAATTATAGATAAAGAATATTAGATCTAAGACTTCTGTGATCCATAATGTAGATAAAAGAACTTTCGAATTAATCACATAATTACAATTAGGTCAATCCTAATGATGTGATTAATCTGAAAGTTCTTTTATCTAGATCAAGAATATTTTATCTACCTCAAGCTTGTTAAAAAATAAAGAGGTACTGATGGACAAATGAACGGGGAAAATTTGGGAAAGTGAACAAAACTTTTACGATAGCAAGTTGCTCTTGAAAATGACTCTTCACTCCATCATTATGACTTTTGGGTTGGGTAATATTCTTTATGGTTCATTCATACCTATGGTTCATCATACCTTCACTTCGGTTTTGGGTCAATGCTGCCAACTCATCTCAGTGTCGCCGATATGTTCAAGAGAAGTCATCTAGTGAATACTCATCCTTTTGCAATACTCATAAACCTTCATTTTCATGACATTCATCCCTAAACATTACTATATCAAGTCATATTTTGTCTCTGAAATTAGTAACTCTTGTTTCACGATAAAGTGGCTTCCTGTCTACATCAGTTTATCATCCAGGAAATTTACTTAGAAACATCATCTTCCAGTACCATGAGGCTTGTTACAACATCAAAAATTTCCTCGTTTCTGGACCTTTGACCGAAATATTTTGTTTGGCGTTTGACATCAAATCATCTATTCATGCTTTACAAACTGTATTGCAGTACCTTGAGAGCCATTAACATTAATGGTGGTTCTCTCTCATTTGTTAACAGCTCACATCATTGGCTGGTAATCAAACGATCTCTTACCATGTTCAACTACAAATCATATATTTGCATGTCTAGACTTATACCCAAATGATCGAGTGAATGAGATAAGAAAACCCCAGATCTAGTTTCATCCATCCGGGCTGTGATTTCAGGATTTTTGTACACATCATCTGGACGATGACTTTACATACAGATCGTCATCCGAACATGGGCCTATATCTATAGGCATGTTTGTATTGGGAAACATTCTAATGTAAACAACTTTCTGAACTATGTACATGTTATTAGATAGTTTATGTGTTGAGCATGGGAATTCATCCCTCATCAATTCATGATCAAGATGAAAATATCATGATGTAATGTATTATAAGATTGATGTAGGTCACCACTCCACTTTAGTTCTAGCTCATCACATCGTAAAGCATCTCATCCAAATATTATTATTATTTTGACTTCATGCTTTAGGGGGCAGCTCTTATAGGTCAATTTGGGCATCATCCCCCATGACCTGGTTTAATTGGACATCATCCCCAGGACCAATGAAATAGGGTCTATCATCCCCTTACATTTCAGTTGCTATATGCCCTAAGAGAAGAACAATTCATTCATGGCTTCTATTGCGAGATTTCCAAGGTTTTAAGTATATGTTATATCACTTATGAACTCACCAACACTGCCTCTAAAGGGACTAACTACATCGCATATGCAACATCCTCCATTCAAGGGTGCACTGCAATGCACTTCCCGACATTCAAGAGTGCATTGGTCACCTGGGAGCGGAATTATCATTGTTCTGGGAAAATCCACATGGCCAGTGCCTTCTAGAAGATTCCATATGTGTCAAACTTTGAATCCAAGTGTCCATATAATGCCTCTAAACTTGGGAACATGTCTTTCCCATTATTAGAAAGTCATTCATTGAGAAGCTACCATCAATTTCCATATAAATTGAACACAGATCCTAGTGCTAGGAAAGGAAGAATTTTGGTAAAGAAATGTTTTTAAATTCTCATTTGAGAGAGTGAAAGTACGGATATGTTGCAGTGTGATGTTGGATGTGATGAGGCTGGGATGAAGCTCGAACTGGTGGCATAAAATCGATCATTGGTTGTAACCTCCCACTTCTACTCTTTAATAAATATTGTTGTTCATTTTCCCATATATGTATCTGTTTATGTTTCTATTTCTCATGTAATGGATTCTTGAATGATATATATGTTTCACATCTAATCTATTTGAGTGATTAAGATAAGTAGGCATATGTATATTGCAATTTGTTTTTTGTTCTCTGTTTATTCTTGTAGGAAACAATCTGGCGATCTGAGTTGGATTGAAAGCTACAGAAGGAGAAGGAGAAGCACTTGGATTGCAAGTAGGTTCTTCTATCATTCAGTGTGTCTATTTATTTTAGAGAAAGTGATTGAAAAGTCTTTCATCTATTGTTCTAAGTGCCTAGCACCACACTTAGGGAATTTGATTTATCTGTAGATCACAATTTTGCATAACAATGAGAAGAAGAACTCCTATTTTAATTCAAAGACTTAAATGTCATTTTCAAATCAAGTTTCTAGACAACAACTTCTCAAGTGGTGTAACTTCGAAGGCATTATAAAAACGCTTCATTTGTAAGTGAAACACAGTTTAGAGATTATTTTTATTATTGTTGTAGTGTATCGTTGTGAATACTTTGTTTACACGTTGCAAGTAATAAAAACAATGTTCATGGTATTCTCATAATTGTTCTTGGCAATTTCATTTTTTTGATCTGATTTTTCAATACCTTACCCTCCTTAGGATGCCCCCCTGAAGAAGTGTGAGAATAATGTAGATGTTTTTCATTTCCATTTAATTTCTTTATGCTTTTTGTTTAGATTAAAACTATGTTTCATGTAGATGCTTTGTTTTTAGTTGGAATTTATTTCACATTTTACTTATTTTCCTTTTCTTTTCTACGGGTCAAGTGCTTGATAAAACTTATCAAAAACAACCAAAAAAATTTACTTTGATGTTCTTTTCTAGATTACTCTTAGATTTATGTTTGATAAGTTATGATTAGCTCTAGTTAAGTACACACACACTAGTAACATCATAGGCTTCTTTCACTTTGATTTCTGTCAGTTGCTTGATTTTAGAATAACATTTCATTGTTGTATAGTTATTTCTTCCTAGAATATTTTTAATTCCAAAGTATCATAGACTAGCTTTGCCTTCACAATACAATAGTTTAGATTTACTTTCAAGACATGGAGATTAGATTAAATTTGTTTCAAAGATACATAGATTAGATTTATTTTTCAAGTCAAATAGCTTAGATTTCCTTTCAAAGTACAATAGAATAAATTTATCTTTCAAATTTGAATTAGAATAGATTTCATTTCTTTCCCAATAGAATAATATTTTGAAGATTTCACATGAGTGTAGTTTGCTTTGAATTCATTTAATTTTCAAGTGTTAGATTTGGTGATTTATTTGATTTCGGTCTCTCGGAAAGAACTTATGTGTGTTCTCACTAAGATCTTTTCATAAGAAGGTTTTATTTTCATTTCATAATTAGAATAATTTTCTTTCCAATTAGAAGTTGATAACCTAACATACATAGTGCAAGTATACTTCGTAAGGTCAAGAACCCTAGATTGATAATTTAATGGAAGTATTTTAACCAACAATTAAATCACCCAACAAACACTACAATGCTGGAAAAAAGAATTTTGGTGGTTGCATTCAAAAATAAATGGAGGAACCTCCACTACGTTCTTTAGAAATTTATTACATGTCAAGGAAGTTATGGCATGGTTTTCTTCTACCACATTTGGCTTCTTATGCATTTTCAAAAAGGTAGAGAAATAATCCTAACTATTATTTGATTAATAGACTCAAAAAGATGGCTTCTAACATATAAAGGAATTCAAGAAATATAGAAAGAAATATTTATCATTTTTGTCTTGTAAAAATACTGGTTGAGGAAGAATTGAGGCTTCATAATGATAATTGTGAGGATTTATTTTAAGGAATCACTTTAAAAACCACTTGAGGAAACATGTAACCAAGGCTCTAAATGGACATGCGGGTGACCTAGTTTTTACGTTATAGAAGCTCCAAACTCTAAGCCTATAAATAATGTAGAAGTACTAGAGATGCCAACTAATGAATAAGTGGAAATTGCACTTGTGGAACCTGTAGAAATTTCAATGTCAGAATTTTTGGATCTCCCCAATATTGTTGAAGCCCCAATTCTTGACTATGTAGAATGAGTTGAACCATAAAACCCTAAGAAAGTAAAGGAACAAGTTACAGGATTGAAGTGACAAATCAAGACTCATAAAAATACAAGTATAAAGTCAAGAAAGAAATCAGTGAATACAAATGTCAAAATGATCTGGATTTATGTAGGAACACAATAAAATACTGAAATAGACATAAACACAGAGTTGCAACGGAAATAATACTTCATTTCATTAATATAAAATAACATAAATATGTTTATAGACATAATGGAAATAAACTATCTAGGGTGCTAGTAGCTTATCTTTAAGAAGATATGTGGCAGCTACAGGCCTCTGAATTGTGTTACAATGAGGTTCAAAGGCCTATTCATTGTTGAGAAACAATGGAAAACCCTAAACATTCAAAAATCTAACCCTAGGAGATGAAGTGTCAAAACTATGGGCCATGCTTGGGTAAATTGGTACATCAACTTCACGGGGATATAACTTTGGCATATGATCTATGTTTAACGCGCTCAATAGTTTGTTAGAAATATATATCTGAGGACTACAACTTTTTATGTGAGCAACATCAAAGTAACTTTCATGTTGCTCCTGATTTTCCCAAAAAAAAATTTGTTTAGGGCCTCAAAACGGCTCCGAAAGTTCAGGACCCGAAAAACTTCTAAAAATAGTAAGTTGCGCTGAAATTGAAAAACTGAAAGAACCAATGGTGGGGGTCCAAATGGAATAGGTGGGTGGCCACCAATATCCACCTAGATCATTCCTCCCCCATTAGGAAGAAATTTTCCCCATTGCGTTGAGTTCCTCCATGAGATGAGGCAAATTCTGCTGAACTTGGTATTAGATTTGTCGAAGATTTCATGGACCTATTGGTGGACGTGTTGGATGCGTTCAATAAATTTGGTTGCTTTATCAGCCTCAGACAATACATGTGTGGTTGCATGAGGTATGGAAACATCAGGCAGTGGCGCGCCTGGGGTTAGATCAATGTAGTGCTTAACCTGACAATGTAGAGGAACCTTTGAGGGTGAGGAGAAAATGTCCTCGTATTCCTCCATGAATTTTTCCATCTTCTGTTGTCGTGCAGGGAAACCATATTTCAAGGTTGTGGTCACAATATTATTCTTTCCCTTTGGATGAATTGTAATGAAAATAAATTTCCTGGTTTGGGAAATAATCTTACTACGTTGTTTTGCAGTAGTCAAAGAGATGGCAAGAGGCAGTACTACCTCTAGTATCTTGTAAAATTATTTCCCAAAGTAATAATGATAGCACAAGGCCTAGACTCATACATAGCATGTCACTTCCACAATTATGGCTAGCCCAATAATACATCAGACACATCAAAAGGAGAAACATCACATAGTAACTCATTCATGAACGACTTGATGTTGTATGGAAGGCAGCACTGCTAGCGGATGAAAATATATCTTCCTTGGTGAAGCCACCCAATGTTATATGATTGCGGGTGTGTTATGGTCGATAGGCCAAGCCACTCCATGACCTATGCTGGAATGAGGTTCTTTTGGATTTCGCTATCGACAAGAAATTGCAGTGGAGAACCCTTCACCCACATCTGCGAATGGAAGAGGCACTCCCCCTCCTCTGGAGCTTGGTGGTGGTTGTAATGGCACTGGGATCCGCATCAATAATATGCATCCCTTTGTCATTGCCCTTGTATTTTTCTAACTTAGGATTAGAACATGCATCTAAGTCAGGTGCCTTTAGTTCGACCACCAGCAACTGTTTGGCCTGACACTCGTTTGTGCTGTGAGTGGGGCTCTTATGAAATTCACACCACTTCCCCATGTCCTTATTTGTATTTGTGGTGTTGTTTTGAGTTGCCCAACTTTGGATTTTCCCCTTGTTCTTCAGTTCCGGAGCACCCTTCCCTGGCTTCGAATTCGCGGATCCAAAGTCTCGCTTCTTTTGCTTAAATTTATGCTCAATCTTGGCAGCATAGCAATATGTCGTGCCAAGCGAGGTAATGTCAAGGAAATCCATTTCCTCCTGAATTTATTTTTGCAAATAGCTATGGTACTTGAGCACCAAATTTCTCTCTGAATATTTAATACCTAACTTTATGCATAGGGTATGAAACAAATTCATTATTCCGTGCACATCTTGATCCCTTTGCTACCACAACGTGGTCCATTGGATGTATTTGTCCTCATAGCTCCCCAAGGGGTAATTAAATTCCTTGATGCCATCTCAGAATGAATTCCATGTGGGTGCGGCAAAGAATAGAGAGTGTTCCCTTGTGTCCTTTTTCTCATAGAAGGTTTCCCACCAATCTTTGACATGGGGGGCAGCTTTGAGTGAAAAAATAATATTTTCTCGGTCGAAGAAATCATGGACCGAGAAGTATGCTTCTAGCAAATTCAACCATCTATATACAATGTCTACATCTATATGGCCTTCAAATATGGGAATGTCAAATTTGACATGTACCTTGAAAGGAGTGGCACCTCCAAAGTGGCTATTGGATGTAGATGTGCCACCAGTGGGCAGTCGTTGAAGGATTTGGGCAAATTTATCCATCAACGCCTTCCTTTGTTTCTCAAGGGCCTCCTCAAGCAATAATTTGATAGGATATCCTACTCCCTCATCTATATTTTCTTCCATCATGGGAGTTCATCGGGGTATGTGAGGCTGATCTTGCAAGGGTTCAACCAGATCAAGCTCTAACTCCTTATACCCTGACCTTGTTGGGCACATGCAAAAAAAACAGAGAACGAGCCGACGAATTTGATACCACTTATCCAGATTTATGCAGGAACACAATAAAATATTTAAATGGACATAAACACAGAGATTCAATGAAAATAATACTTCATTTCATTAATATAAAATAACATAAATATGTTTACAGACATAATGGAAATTAACTAGCTAGGGCACTGGTAGCTTATCTCTGAGAAGAGATGTGGCAGCTATAGGCCTCTGAAATATGTTACAATGAGTCTCAAACGCCTATTTATTATTAATAAATAATGGAAAACCCTAAACATGCAAAAATCTAACCCTAGGAGATGAAGTACGAAAACTATGGGCCCTGTTTGGGTAAATTGGTACATCAACTTCCCTGGGACATAACTTTGGCATATGATCTTTGTTTGATGCGCTCAATACCTCGTTAGAAAGATATTTCTGAGGACTACAACTTTTGATGTGAGAAACATTTAAGGATATTCCATGTTGCTCCCGGTTTTCCCAAAAAAACGTTGTTTCGGGCCTCAAAACGGCTCCAAGAGTTTAGGACCCAAAATACTACTAAAAATAGTAAGTTGTGCTGAAACTGAAAAAATGAAAGAACCGATGGTGGGGGTCAAAATGATATACGTGGGTGGCCACCAATATCCACGAGGATCACAAATCCATATAAAACGGACAAAGCAAGATGAAACTATCAAAAAGACTCTAAAGAAAAAGGGTATGAAGAGGAAACATTCTAAGGCAATAATTAATCTAGAATGTAAAGAAAGGTACATATTGATAACTAGAATTATGAAAAAAGAGGTTAATCAAATTATCCATGTTTCACTGAAAATAATAATAATAGTATTATACGTGTCCAATCCTGTATCATCCCCATTTTAAATCAAGGAGAAGGAAGTCCAGAGGTTGACAGGGTTTAGCAACATGTTTATGATTACATCAACTCTTTGAAACAAGAATTTCATAATGAAAAGGTACAACAAACCTTCTCTCATTTTCTTGAATATTCTCCTAATGGTATGCCAATATCTCTACTCCATGGCTCAACATAATATGATTTACCTTTTAATGTTTCTTTGGAAGAAGATATAATAAAAGTATTTAAGGAAAAAACAATAGAGCTTTGGGTCTTAGAAAGACACATTTAAAGTGAAAATGAAACCCTCAAGGAAAAAAATCACAAAATTCTTAAGAGAATGTATCATTGGCGTCATATGATCTCCAAGCTGAAGAAGGCCAAAAGGGTGTTACAATCAAATATAAAAAAATTGAAATCCAAGATGCTCATGAGGAAACCAAGATTTTCATTCACAATGAAGAAGAAAGGCACTCAAAATAGCTTGGATATCCTTATCCATGCTTCCAATACTGTGATCTGATCTGGAAGATGATAAAAATTTTGAAATTTTGTCAAGTGCATGTGAACGTGCAAAATATTAAGTGTGGGGGAATGATGGACCAAGAAATTAGCTTATTTTTTCTAATCACTACCATATTTTTTACCATTCATATCTCTTAGATGCCCCCATAATTTATCCGTTCTACATATCGATGGCACAATTCATATGTATATATGCCATCAGAGATAAAAAAAGGTTACACAAAGGATTTTCAAAGGTAACATGACCACTATTCTATATTTTTATACATTTTCTTTATAAAAATAAGTTATTATGTGATAATTAGATAAATAACAAATGATGTAGCTCTTTTGTGAACCTGTAGAAAATTCATTGTTTGCTGCATATTGAGGATAAAATCAACCAAACCAAGCATAGGGACATATGGAAAAATATAGCAGCCTAGTTTTACACCTACGTGGTGCACCAAAGAAGTGATACTATCCTCACGATGGTAGACTCAAAGTCCTAGTCAATGTAACAACCAGTTGCATGGGATAATGGAAAGGTCGAGTATTGGAGGATTGTGACATGGAACTATGTTGAGCATCAAGATATTGTGGTATCTTTGTAAGATTGAGCATTGGAAAACACTAAGAAATAAAAATTTTTTGGTTGCATGTTCATATACACTTGCACATGTGTTTATTCATAAGCTTTGAATTGAGATCATACTGATAAAGCAAACAACCATCAATTTTTATTCTGATTTGTAGCATTTAAACTTTGAATATTGTTATTTCATAAGCTCTATATATTGACCTCACTTAGAAGAGTGATGGGGGACACAAAATTTAAGTTTTTAATTATTGTATGGCCTATTTCTCTATAATATAATTATAGATAGGTGATATTTTCCTTCATCGCGCGTATACACATACCTAAGATTATTTAAAGTTAGTTTCTGCATTTTCTTAGGGCTCATGAGACCACCATGAGGGCACCTTGTCTAAGACATGTGACATTGTTCTTTTGTAGTATAGTTTTCTTTATTGTTTCTTTCTTGCTTACTTTATTTATTAACATAGATTTAAATAATGTGCTTTTACATTAGTGTTTTGTTTTAATTATAACATTGATTTATATGCTCTATTTCTTAACCAATGCTTTGTTTTCCTTTACATTTATTAATCAAGTGCTTGAAAACTCCACAAAAATAATTTAGGCTTAGATCGATGATCGCTTATGTTTTTTTCTTTTAGTGTGAATTTCAGTTGCAAGTTGTGTGAATTTTAATTACTTGTAGTGTGTCAAAATGATGTATATTGACTATATAGAACTTTTTATTGAATAGGGGTCAAATGTTTAAATATTTCAAACAAATATATTCAAATATTTTTAAGATTTTGTTGTTAAAAATTTGTTTGAATTTCGGCATGGATGAGGATCTATAAATGTTTCAAACCTATGATCATATTGAGATATAATAGTTTTATTTTCTTTCATAGAATATAATTTCATTTCATGTGAATTCAGTTGCTTTCATAGATTAGATTTCAATAATGTTCATAGTTTAATATTTCCTTTCATGTCAATTTATATTTAATAGAATTAGAAACTAAGCCCTTGCATATGTTGTGCCTTACACTTTCTAATTTTACAAGCTCAAATTAACAATTTAATGTAACGAAATTCTAAAACAATTGAATTTACCAACAACTCCCTTTGATCTATATATATCATCTTTGCTAGAAGATTTGTAAACTAGTTTCTATAGGGTAGTTTCATGTAGCTTATTATATGCTACAAGGGATCCTGTAGTTGCATGAAATGTTTTATTTTAACTTTTTGAAGGTATTTGATGCAATTTTTATGTTTCTTGATGAAGACTTGAATGATGTCCCTTAAGTTTTCTTATTTTTTTTTGTCTCCTATAATGACCTATATTTTATTTTGTAGAAAATATGTATGTGTTGATTTTAAGACCGAATTTGTGTGATGAAGGAAGTGGATGGAGAAGGATCATAGATGATGGGAATGATAGATAGTGATATTAGGAATGTATTTGATGTTTGCAATTCCATGTGAGAATAAAAATGAGTGGAGTGCAATGATGTATGGTACAAAATGGTAGAGTTCGATTTATGAATCACCATATAGACTTTTATTTGTCATGGGAATAATGGCGTGTTGCAGGAAAAACTACCCTAAGGTCTGGGTTGAGGGACCTAACAGAGCGGAAGGCATACAAAAACAAGAAGCAATAAAATTAAAGGTCCTAATGCTTAAACTAGCAAACTATAGAGAGATGACCTTACCTATATGTCCTACATTTGAGGTCGATCCCACAAGGTGAAAATATTATGCTTCTCCATGTGCTTCAAGACCTACAACTCACTCAATACAAGGCACATAGACCAGTTGTACAACATATATATTCTAAATGTCAGTGTGATAGATCATATAAACTCATAAAAGATAACATGAAATAAACAAATATAAGATTGTTAACATGTATAAGAGACATATAATATCATGACATCAGGATTGAAACATAGCTTTTTTATTGATGTATGTAAAATAAATGTGGATACCTCACCTGAAATCAGCCACGGCTCCAAGCGAAACCATCCTCTGGATCCGCTCAGCTCAAGCCTCAACAATCTTCTTCCACAAAAGGTGCACAAGGATGTCAAGTAATGGAGGTGAACATATCAAAGAAGGAAACAAGGGTTTCCTGAACCTGGTAAGTGCAAGAGGCACAGGGATAATTAGACTTGATCTAGGCTATAACAGGCTATAGTATCAATGTCTTTCTCCCTCCTCCTTTAGGCCTTCCACATGAGGTGTATTTATACTTCCTCAAATTAGTTTTTCAGTTGGGAAACAGTTTGGCCATGGGCTGGTGTAGGTGGGCTTCAGGTAAAACTCGTAAACCCCACCCAATTAATAGGGAGATTATATATTTTTTAATATTTTAAATTTTATACACGGGTCAGATATGATTGGACCCACGTATGCACGCATGTAAGATAGGGCAGAGTTGCGTATGGAATTCAAAATAATTTTTTTTAATAAAATGATCAAGTCTAAATGGAAAGGGTTTCCTAAGGCCAATGCATATATCAAAAAGTATATAAAGGTAAAAAATTATGTTATAACAGATGCCCCCTAATATATGAGGTCAGAAGGGGTAGATGATGGCCGAAATTTATTATTTGCAAAAGAAAGAATTTTGTGAGGACTTGAGAGGACTTCACTAGCTTTCAGCCAACCAAAAACCAGTGAAATAAATCAAAAAGTAAGCTCATGTATGATTCGGGCATACCTATTCTTAGTGAAATTAAATACTATATGCATCACAAGTATGGAGTGGGTCCAATATGTATACAAGTATAGCAGAAACTGTAAAGTAGATAGTGAATCATTTGATCACTGCCTGGAAGTGTATATCAAAGTCATGTCAAAGTATCAAATATAGAATATTGATCAATGATGCTGCAAATATATCTGATCACTGAAGTCACAAATAAATCTCCAAGTACCAAATCATAACTGGTGGAAAAATGTGGCACTGCACGCAACTCGGGTGCCAACATATAGAATGTTGTTGTGATGAACTATAACATATAAAGGTGGATGGTGTCACTAGCACAAAATTGAAGGAGTTTTCAAAGTGAACCAAAGCATGTTGATGAAAACCTGAGGTCTTCATCGATCACTGTGGTAAATTTCTACACAATGGGAATAAATGAGCTGAAGTCGACCATGTGAGAGATCTTTTGGTGACCATTCATTGATGTATACTGTTAACAAATGCGAGAAAACTCATCGATAATGATGATGAGAGTCAAGATACCATAGTATAATCTAACAATTGTGAATGAATGAGATCAATTAGAACACTTGATAGAATCTACAAATCAGGAGACATTGATGTATTCTCACTGTCAATAGTGAAGAAATCTGCCACTAATGACTGCAAACCCTAAGGTACTGACAAAAAGACTCGAGACCTTATTCCCAGCGAAATGTGTCGGAGTCGATGGGAAAAGATCTACTGTAAGGAAGGCATTAAGGCATCCCACATCAATACAGTGTGAGTGTAACCTACAAGCCAAAATTTGGAAGGAATCAAATGAATAAAATTGAATTAACCAACCTGAAACATGTTTCTGGCATGAAAAAAATGTAGCTAGCGCACGGGAGAAACCCTTTGAACCAACCAATAATGAAAGCTAACAAAGAGGCAAAGAATCCACTGATAGGGTAAAATGGAAACCAAGGTACTACATGAATCCCAGGTGTGATAATGAAATCTGAAGTCAAACATAAGGGAAACCACTCAGTTAAAGACCCATGGTGTTGATCAAATGTTGTGCAAAAGGTCAGCTATCAATAATGTAAATAGGGTCAAGGTGAGGCTCTAGGTTTACTCTCAGAGAAATTTGTTGAAGTCGATAAGAGACAAACCTGTCGACAAGAATTCAATGGAGACCTTCTCAAACCATCATGAGCAAAGGACCAAATAACTAATGTGATATAATAAGACATTGATAGACCAGGGATGGACGACTAAAAAATGAGTCAAGAGACACCGCAGAAAGGCCGACTTAGGTTTACTTCCCTTGAAAAAAATCGCGATTCATGTTGAATATGGCAGTTTATGATAACTTTGTATAAGTTTGTCATGGAGGAGTCACGAACAAACCCTCCATATGATTGGAAGAGATAACCAATCGAGTGTTAGGTCCTTATATTACTAGTATAGTCCCTTATTGTTGTTAGTGTAACCCCTTATTGTTATTGTTGTACCCCTGTAACCCCCATATTGTTATTATTGTGCCCTTAAAATATTATTGTTAGGTCGGCTAGGATTACATTGTAGCCCCACTAGGATTACATTGTGGCCCCATGGACTCTTATATATAGAAAGGATTTTTTGTCATTTGTATCATCCAAGAATTTTTCATTTATGTAATGCATTGGAGGTTTCCCCCTCGAACTGGTTGATTTATAAGGCGTTGATCTCTCTTTTCTTCTATTTTTGGAGCTGGTTTCACAACATTTGGTATGAGAACTTTGGATTCTAGGGTTTCACTACTCTAAATAGGTCATTGAGGAATGTTTGATATAACATTTTTTCTACGAATCTTCAGAAGCTGAAATTTTTAGAGTGCAAAGCCGAAATCCTGAGTAACATCGTCACAAAATTTCAGAGCTTGGTTCACAACATTTTCAGAGATATGATCTATGGAAGTTAGGTCTTTTTTCAGGCTCCTGAATTTAACCTAAATATGTAATCATGGAATTTTCGCTATGAATTTTTTTCTATGAGGTTTCAGAAGCTAAATTTTTCATAGAGAGAAGCCGAAATCCTAAGGAACCTTGTATAAAAATTTTATATCTTGATTCGTAATATTTTTGGAGATATGATCTGTGGAAGTTAGGATTGTTTCAGGCTCCCGAATTTCATCTCAAAGAGGCGACCGTGGGAAAAACATCATAACTCTCTCTCTAAGAGTCGAATTGGGATTCTATAAAAAATGACCGCAGGTAAACAGATTTTAGTTTTCGGTATATCAATTTCAGACCCAAAGGAGGAAACAGTGACATGTGGAAAGTCGTAAAAAATCGCTCTACTGAACCAATCCATAATTAGGCCATCGTGGGATATTGGGCATAACTTTGTCTTGAAGAATCCAAATCAGGTCAGAGTAGTGGCATTCAAAAGAAGATTTAGAGGGCTACTTCAAGGCCAAATTTCAGCTATTGAAGATCTGAAATCACAGAGATAATGCAGTTTCAATATCAAGCTCCTCAAAAGCAAGAAAAAGGTGTGTATTTTTCTCGAATTACATAAGTCTCGTTTGAAAAAAATTAGTTTGAATTTATTCCAAGGGCATATTGAAGAATAGATATCAGTATTGGGTTCTAAAATGCCCCCTAGAAAGAATTCAACACCCATTAAGCCTTCAAAAGGCTCTACTATGACTCATGAAGAAGAAGAAACACAACATGAGATATCAAAATTACAAGAGCAAGTGCACCAAATTTCTCTATCACAAAGAGAAACAAAAAATGAAATGGAAGTTTTGAAGAAAGGTGTGGAAACTAAGATGGATGGTTTGAAGAAAGGCATGGAAGATAAGATGAATGGTTTGGAAGCTAAGATGGATGGCATGTAAGTGGGCATGGAAGCTAATATGGATTACATGGAAGCTAATATCGATGAAAAAATGAAAGACGACATGGGAAACATGAAGAGTGATCTAAAAGTAGACATCAAAGGTTTGGCAAGGTTGATACAAGAAATGTTTCCTAATGGCGAAAAGAGAGTAGAGGAAATTCATGATGAGAACAAAATAAATGTTAATCATGATTTCATAAACTCTAATGTTGGATGGAAGAACCACCATATTCCAAAGATGGATATGAGGAATTTTGATGGCAAGGAACCCATAACATGGATAATACAGATGGAGCAACATTTTTATCTCAATAATGTGCAAAACACACACAAAAGGTACGCATTGCAACTTTACATTTAGAACAAAATACATTTGTATGGTATCAATGGCTTTTCTCCCGTAAAAAAATTGTCACTTGGTCAATTTTTATGGAGGAAATGATAGCACATTATGAGGATACAAAGAGCAACACCTTCTTTAGCCAATTGATAAATCTCAAACAAAAGGTTTCAGTGGAGGAGCACATTGAGGACTTCCAAAAATTGAATATAAGGGTAACTGATATTCCAGAGGAACACAGGATTGATGTCTTCATAGGGAATTTAAAGGATAACATCCAACATGAAGTTCGTGTTTGGGAACCTGATTCATTGGAGAAGGCATTCAGGTTGGCAAGAAAAATTGAATTTAAAATTACGGTGACAAGGAAGCCTACCACTTACATCTATAAAGATGGAAGTGTTGCTACTCCTAGACTTCCACAACCTACAAGGTTGACACCACAACCATTGGAAGAAAAAAGAGCAAAAGGGCTTTGCTATAGTTTTGATAGCAAATACACTAAAGGTCATAAGTGCACTGAGAAGAAATTATTTTACATAGATTGTGAAGAGGAGGAAGAAAATAAAGAAGAAAGTTCAAAAGTAGAGGATATACACCAAGAAGAAACCCTAGAAGAAGAAGAAATGAGTCCGACCATATCATGTAATGCAGTGGCAGGAATTACCACTCCTCAAAATCTCAAGATAGAAGGACATATCAAGAAGAAAAAGTTAATAGTGTTGATTGATTCGGGTAGTATCCATAATTTTATTCATTGTAAGGTAGCCAAGGAATTGAATTGTTTCCTATACCCAGCACCATAATGTCAAGTGATGGTTGAAAATGGAGGAACTATAAATTGCTCTGGAAAATGCCATAATATCAATATAGCCATAGGGGAATATGTATTGAATATTCCAATGCTTTCCATCCCAACGGGAGGTGTTGATGTTGTACTAGGAGTACAATAGTTGCAATCCTTGGGGATGGTAGCTTTTAATTTTCAAGAACTTTTCTTGAATTTTTTTTTGGAAGGAAATGAAATCAAATTACAGGGTATCGCAGGGAAGCCAAGAAAGATAATAAGCTCTAATTTCATGACAAATCTTTTGAAGAAAGAACAACGGGGCGTAATTGCACAATTATGCTCACTAGAAGTTCCAACATCAAAATCATCTATTTCTCCATATCTCCAAAAATTCTTGGACAATCATTCAAAGGTGTTTGATACTCCCAAAGGAATCCCACCTATTCATGATCATGATCATGATATTCGTTTGATTCTAGGAAGTGTTCCTCCAAACATCAGGCCTTACATATATCCTTATGTCCAAAAGAGTGAAATTGAAAGTATGATTGCAGAAATGTTAGAGGCTGGTATAATTCAACCTAGTCAAAGTTTTTTCTCTGCTCTAGTAGTATTGGTGCATAAGAAAGACGAATCATGGCACATGTGTCCAGATTATAGGGAGCTCAATAAGCTCACTATTAAATATAAATTTCTCATTCCTGTGATTGATGAATTATTGGATGAATTACATGGAGCAATTTATTTTACCAAGTTGGATCTTCGTTCAGGATATCATCAAATTAGAATGAAGAATGAAGATATTCCAAAAACAGCATTTCAAACTCATGTGGGTCATTATTAATTTTTGGTCATGCCTTTTGGCCTTACCAATGCACCTTCTACAATTCAAGGGTTGATGAATTCCATTTTCAAACCCTTCCTTATAAAATTTGTGCTAGTATTTTTTGATGATATACTAATCTATAGCAGTTCTTGGAAGGATCATGTTCTACATGTTGACAGGGTGCTCAAACTATTGGAGGAGAAACAATTATATGCAAAAACATCCAAATGTTTCTTTGGAGTACAAGAGGTGGAATATCTGGGTCATATTTTATCTCACGAGGGTGTTAAGATAGACCCTAAAAAAATTAAAGCCATTAAGGAATGGAAAGTCCCCACAACCATAAAGCAGTTGCACAGATTTCTCGGGTTGATAGGGTATTATCGCAAGTTTTTTAAGAATTATGGGAGAATAGCAACACCTCTAACAACATTATTGAAGAAATATGCATTTTCATGGACTCCTGAAGCAACCAACGCCTTTGAACATCTTAAAGAGGCAATGTGCCTAGCACCAGTCTTAGCTACGCCAGACTTCACAGAAACCTTTATTATGGAATGTGATGCCTCAAGAAATGGAATTGGTGCTATTTTAATGCAAGAAGGAAGACCCATTGCTTTTGAAAGTCGTTCAATCAAAGGAAAGTATTTACAAAAGGCTATTTATGAGAAGGAAAGTTTGGCAATACTACACGCACTAAAGAAATGGAGACCTTTCCTAATGGGAAGACACTTCAAGGTAAAAACTGATCATGATAGTCTTAAAGACTTTTTGGAACAAAGACTATCTTCAGAAGAGCAGCAAAAATGGGTCACAAATATGTTGGGTTATTACTTTGAAATTTTCTAAAAAAAAGGGAAGCTAAATGTTGTTGCAGATTCACTCTCAAGAAAGGATGAAGAGGTGGAAGCATTGCTTTGTGCCATTTCAATTATCCAACTAGATTGGATAACCGAAGCAAGGGATGAATGGAAGAAGGACGAAGAAGTGTGGACTCTCATTCAAAATTTTCAACAAGATCCTAGTACATCTAATACATTTAGTTGGAAAAATGATTCCTTATGGTACAAATATCACTTATATATTTGCAAGAATTCCCAACTAAAACAAAAGATTCTTTTGGAATTACACACTTCTCCTTTAGAAGGACACTCGGGATTTTTAAAAACTTACCATAGGGTGAAGAAAGAATTTTTTTGGGATGGCCTTAAATATGATATTCAAAATTTTGAGGCGGAATGTTTGGTTTTCCAACAAAATAGAGTGGACACAATTAAGACCCCGGGTCTTCTACAACCTTTATCCATTCCAAGTCAACGTTAGGAGGAGATTTCAATGGATTTTATCACAAGTTTACCTTAAGTCCGAAGGAAGGAGTGTCATCATGGTGGTATTTGATAGACTTACTAAGTATGCACACTTTTGTGCATTATCTCATCCATTTAAAGCAAGTACAATTGCTACTGCATTTACGGAAACAATTCAAAAGCTACATGGAAACCCGATGATTATTGTAAGTGACAGAGATCCCATTTTCACAGGGAATTTTTGGACGGAATTATTTTCTCGTTTGGGTACTCAACTAGCTCATAGCTCATCTTATCATCCTCAATCCGATGGTCAAACAGAGATAGTGAAAAAATGTTTGGAAGGACATCTTTGTTGTTTTGTATCTGATAAGCAAGAAAAATGGGTCAAGTGGTTACCTCTGGTTGAATGGTGGAATAACGATTCCTTCCATACTGCAGCAAAAATGACCCCATTTATGGCACTTTATGGATATCATCCACCATCCATCACATCTTCTTTAAGGGAAAATTCTAGGGTTCAAGCAGTGGAGGATCACATCGGGCATCAACAAGAAGTTCTCCAACTCTTAAAGGATAAACTAAAATTGGCACAAAATCGAATGAAACAACAAGTAGATCAACATCGCAATGAGAGAAGTTTTGATGTGGGAGACTGGGTATTTTTATGGCTACAACCATACAAAAAAATGTCCCTCAAGCAAGCTAAGAAGGATAATAAATTATCGCCAAAGTACTATGGTCCTTACAAGGTTTTGCAAAATATTGGTACTATGGCATACAAATTGGAGCTTCCTGCTTCTTCACGAGTGCATCCAGTTTTCCATGTTTCATGCTTAAAAAAGGTTATAGGGGACAAACTTCCAGTTCAAAAAATATTTCCAGAACTTGAGGAGGAAGGAAAAACCATATTGGACCTGAAGCAGTCATGGAAACAAGAACTCGACAACTACGAAATCGATCAATTTCAGAGTATCTCATCAAATGGAAGAACTTACCCATGGAAGATTCTACATGGGAGGATGATAATTTAATAAAAAAGCACCTGGAGCTACTCAAGCATTGAGGACAACACCTTTTTGAAGGAGAGGAGCATGTTAGGTCCTTATATTACTAGTATAGTCCCTTATTGTTGTTAGTGTAACCCCTTATTGTTATTGTTGTACCCCTGTAACCCCCATATTGTTATTATTGTGCCCTTAAATTATTATTGTTAGGTCAGATATAATTACATTGTGGCCCCATGGACTCCTATATATAGAAAGGAGTTTTTGTCATTTGTATCATCCAATAATTGTTCATTTATGTAATGTACTAGAGGTTGCCCCCTTGAAGTGGCTGATTTCTAAGGCGTTGATCTCTCTTTTCTTCTATTTTTGGAGATAGTTTCACAACATCGGGGGAGTTTTGACTTAATAACAAGGTTATGGCTTTTCCTAAGTCAAACTAAATCCCATCCTAAAATGGAGAAAAGAATTAGCTTTTTGTGCTTTGTTCAAGGGTGACACAATTGACTCTTAGCTAACATCAAATATGGAAGTAATGTCCCAATCTCGATATTTTTGGGATATTTGATTTTTTTGTATTTTTCATATTGAAAGCTTGAAAAGGAGTAAAATAATGTCTATAGTATAGTGGATAGAACGAGTGTCGATGGACATATGATCTAGTTCCTGGGATAGGAACAATCGTATGCTCAATTCAATGGGGCGAAACTGGTAAATGACACTCAGAGGTATGTTCCATCCATGGCAAAAAGTGTCAAGTCACAAAGGCTAAGTGATTGCAAGGCTGACTTTACAGAAAGACATGGTCAAAAAGAGAGCTTACACATGAGTCCAAGTGAAGCCAGCTTAAGGCCAAGATATACAAATGGTCAATTATGCGATGCAACAAAAAAACTCAACAATAAAATGGGATCCTCTACGGTATAAAGCCAGAAAAGATAATGAAGAAGAAGAAGAATGAAGCTTCGTCACATTAATCATGGGGGGACTAAAGAGGACTCCCGAGCCTACACAATTTGCAGAATAGGTGACATATGCTAGTGAGGATCTAACTAACAAGCCCATGTAAAGGATGGCTCTACCATCATATCATGTTTTATAAGTCAACGAGTGAAAATGGTCTAATAATCACAACATTATTGGTTCGACCCTATGGCAAGATTTCAGTATGGAGGCTAGTATGCATAAGTCCAACGAAAAGTGAATTCCCTAACCTATATGCCAGTTTTGAATACACTACCTGTCATGACAGGTCAGTGGTCATGGAATCGAAGAAAACACAAAATCATCTCAAAATCATCAAATGGACTTGAAAATAACCTATCCTATCACTTACAGGCCAAAAGGTCATAAATTCTTGGACAAATTCAAAAAGTAAACTAAAAAATTTAGACAAGTGGGTTTTGAAATTTTTTTGAATTTTGGGCATAAATAGGCCTTTTGGACTCACATTTGGTCATTTGTGCATGGAAGAATTTGTGAAAGAGCTCTCAAGTAAAAAACCCCCAACTTCAAACCAGACCAATTCTCAACCGAATCAGCCCAAATCTTCCAGGTAATCTTCTCAATCAATTTAATTATCAATCAAGTAATTTTTGATGAATTTCACCATAGGATTTATGTTTTTTGAGAAATCCTCTAACTATACGCGGGTTCATAATTTCGAACTCACGTGTAGACGTGACCATGTAGGAAGGAACTCGCGTATGCATAGAGAGAAATTTTAAAATGAAATTCTAATGGATTTTTAATGAATTGATACAGGATGACCATTAGCCAGAAAGAGAGGTAGCATAGCACAATTGAAAATGAGGTCATGGAGGACCTATTATCCTTATATATACTTCGAGGATGTGGTTTTCTCAAGTTTTTTAAGATGAAAAATATGAAAACAAACACCAAACTACTTGAAATTCTCGTCAATTACTGGGACCCTGAGGAGGACTACTTCATGATTGATCAAATGGAATTAAGGATCGAGATTGAGGACATTTATTTTATAACTAGACTCTCTCGAAGAGGAGAACCAGTAAATTTACAAGGAAAGCCCACAGGAGGGCTGAATGTGGAATATTACATTCACATATACTGTGTTGAGGGTACTCAGAAGGTCGATACATATATCCCAATTAGAGATGTGCAAGGGTTGCATATGAAGATACTTATTTTCACCATTTTCAAAGTAGCCAAATCGGCTTCATTGTACCAAGCCTCATGAGGAAACATGTTTTTGGCAGTGGAATGCCTTACTACACTATATGATTGGTGCACTGCCTTGCTAACCAATTTGAAGAAACAATTAACCTCTATCCAAAAGAATAAAACAAAACATTCTTCGAGAGGATTCCAGGGCTTTGTCCCAAATTGATATCTACTATCAGCATCCCACGAGATCCATGTATAGCACGTTGGGTTGATCTGATGAAGAGGCTAGGGGGTGGATAAGTCCCTAGAACTACCCAGGACAATGATTTCTTCCTTTGGTGGGGAGAATAAGTGATCACAGTGGAGGATTACCCCTATGATGGCATGGACTTTAGGTGAGATGTTGATTTTCCATTACCACCCGATGCATCACGGGGTGCGATTGGTAAGATCACAATTAAATGATTTTATGATTATATGATTTTTTGGATTTTCAATATAAGTGTGAAAATGAAAAAATATTTTTGATATGACAATTGACTTACAAATTTAATGATCATGTAACAGATATTGGACCAATTAGAGTTGAGGGATTCTCAAGACACAAGCATCGCGGAAGAGAGGCTAAGGATGCCGTAGAGGACCCTGAGAGAGTTCTCCATGCTATTCAGAGGAACTTGGAGGGTTTGACCCGACATGTCCCTAAGGCTGCAATAGAGGACCTCCCCAAGGCAGTTCAGAGACGTGTGGTCGATGTACCGCATGATTGGGTGCGGTTATTCTGTCGTGTGGTCACAGCTATAGTATTCTTCCATGAAACCTATCCAGGGTAGGGTCCACAGGGATAGAATTTTTATGATGAATGAATGACTGTAATATTTTTTTATGATAGAAATGATTGGGCATAAGCCCTAATTTTTTAGGACATGATTGTCCAATTTTTGTATATTTTTTAACACAAATCTGATCTATATATATACAGTGATTTTATGATGTGGTTGTCTCATATAAACAATGATGATTGATGTTTTTGGATATTTAATGTATTGAATGATTAATATGCCAATCAATTTCTTGATTCGCTAATGAATTTGTAAAAAAAATTTATGAACATGGAATGTGAATGTATGTAAGATAATTAAATTACCTTTGCAACAAACGCACTCTTAGAAATAATCGATATAAAAATGGATCTCTGACATGATAGGTGTTGTTCAATTGTGAAACCACCAGTTGTAAATCCAAGTACACTACTAACAAACCAATACCAAGAGACATTACCTCCGAAAGTATATTGATCACATCAGTATATTCTTCTACATTGTTCGAAGAAGGACCAATACATACGCCCCTTGAGACTAGCAACTGACCGGATGGATAGTAGATTACCCAAGCTGTGGAATCAAGATTCTAGGTATGTCAACTAGTACCATCAGCAAAGCCAAAATGACTCATATCATCCACAAACACCTTCCAAAGCAGATAAAAAACATCATGGTCACACCAGAATTGATAAATGGATATGCACAAAAAATACAATATATACAACCAAAATCAAATGTTAGACAACTTCCTAGGCATAATACTTCTTACAATAGAGCCCATTTCTAGGCTCCACTAGCTTGTTTCTGTCAAAATAAACCAAAGAATAATCTCCCTTCTTAAGGACTCTTTTGACAATGAAAGGGTCATACCACATGGATGTAAATTTCCCTACCCTGAAGGCATCCTTGTCCTGGTCGTAGACGAAAATGAGGTCACCTTTAGAGAAAACCCTAGGTTTGACCACTTTACCATACTAAACCTTCACTCTTTTCTTATGGGCCTCGTTAATCGTAGCTGCATCTTGGCGCTGCTCATCGATAAGTTCTAGATAGACAAGGTGTTCTTCGAGACTTGAAGTGTCGAGAAGAGGCTCAACAACCAGCTTAAGGGAAGGAATCTCACACTCAATAGGAAATATCGATTCCAAACCATAAAATAGTTGGAAAGGAGTGAAACTAGTTTTAGTCTTAACAGACATCCAATATGCCCAAAGTGCAGGATACAACATGACATTCCAATTGGACCTAGCTTTATTGATTTTCCTTTTAAGGAAAACCTTTAAGGATTTATTCACAGCTTCAACCTGCCCATTGGCCTGAGGATAATATGGAGATTAATGCTTCTGCCAGAAACCTAATTTAAGAGCCAATTCAGCTATCATGGAGTTTTGAAAATGATTTCCATGGTAAGTGACAATATCTTTGGGAATACTGAAGAGAGAAATGACTTGGTTGAATAGAAACAAGGTTGTTGTTTCACCGACGTTCAAGAAAGTAGGCATAGCCTCGGCCCACTTAGTGAAGTAGTCCACTCCTACGATAATTCACTTGTGACCTTTTGCCGAAGGTGGGTTACAAGTAGTAAACTCAATTCCCCACTTAGTGAATGGACCGAAAGTGATAACAGGAAAGAGCGGAGATCGATGAATGTGTATCTTCCGATTGTAAACTTGACAAGGATGACATTTTTTGACTGCCTCAACACAATCTCTTAAAATCAAGGACCAAAAATATTCAGCACGCAAAATATTTTGAGTTGTAGCAAGTCCAGATAAATTACCACCACAAACTCCACTGTGGAAATCATTCATCACAACCTCAGCCTCTTCAAGAGTTAAGTAACATCTAAGGATCGAGTCGACTCCGCAGTGATATAGAGTGTCACCTATAATAAGATATCTTTTTTCCAAGTGGCGCAACTTTTGACGCTCATATTTCGAAAAAGTGAGGGGAAACTTCGAAGTCTGTAGATAAAAAATTATATCCCTATACCAAGGATCTTGTGAAGAAATGAGGAAAATATGTTCATCATGGAATGACTTCTCATAAATAATCTCATCTCCACAAAGAAACTCAGAGATCAACTCTTCAAATACCAAATATTTCTTGGATTTTGGCAGATAGTAATTTGAGATCGAACTCTTGAGAAATGACAATCAATCGATTTTATTTGCCCCCAGTCACTTTCCTACTGAGAAAAAATTGAAACGAATTGACTACTGCCAAAACATAAGTTTTGCAAAGGAGAATGTAATGCCTAAGCTGCTGGACAACATGGACATTTTCCAAAGATAACTTCTCAATGGGAGAGTATTGTAGTTCAGGACCTACCAAGCCTAGACTTAGGTAATATATAACATGCTCACAAAGAGCATCATCCTCCTGAACCAGAACCATACCTATAGTAGATTCTGTCACGACGAGATAAAAAAGGAATTCTCTACTATAATTACGTGGAATCAATAAAGGAGCAGAGGTCAATTCTTTTTTCAAAGCATCAAATGAGAGTTGAGAAAATTCATCCCACAAGAATGGAATTCCCTTCTTCAATAATCTCATAAATCCTTTCGTTACCTCAGTGTAGTTAACGATGAATCTCCTCAAGGAATTGGTTTTTCTTTGAAAACTTTGAAGTTGACGAATAGAAGATGGGAGAGGCAACTGGAGTATTGCCTCAACCTTGAAGGGATCTACCTGAATCCCTTCAGTAGACACGATGAATCCCAACAACTAACTGGATGTGACGATGAAAACACACTTATTAGGTTTCAACCAGATTTTATAATAATGGCATCTTTCAAAAATATATCGAAGATGAGAGGGATGATTAATTCTCTTTCGAGAACGAGTAGCTAAATCATACAAATAGGCTTAGATGATATGCTTGATTTCATGGAAATCATAAGACATGGCCCACTAGAAAGTAGCTCCAATGTTTTTAAGACCAAAAGGCATTTTTTTTATGAAAATGTACCCCAAGTGCAAATAAAATCAGTCTTGTGTTGATCTTCAGGATGGATGGTAATCTGATTATATCCCGAGAAACCATCCATGAAGGAGAAAATCTCATTCCCTGCACACTCATCAATAATCTGATCAATAAATGGTGTGGGGTAATTATCCTTCAGACATGCCTTATTCAAATCCCTGAAATCAATGCAGACTCGGATCATTCCTTGTTTCTTGTCCACAGGCACTGGATTCGAAACCCATGAGGTTAAAGGAATTGGATATATGAAACCCACCTTAAGCAGCTTCTCAACATTAGCCTTGATATTTGAGGCTTTCCTAGGGTTGACCGGATGAAGTTTCCACTGAATAGGCTTATCATTCTCATAAGTCTTGATCTCATGTTGGACAATAGATGGATCAATTCCAAGAATTTCCTCATAAGACCAAGTGAACACATCACGAAACTATTTAAAGAGATTAGTATAAGTTTGAATCTCTTCAGGGGAACCTTCAGCTCTGATGAAAACATTCTCTATGACGTCGGTATTCCAGGAAATTTTCACCAAGATAGTCTCAAAAATTGCAGCCATGTTCCCTTCAGAAAAAACCTATGTTGGAGCTAAAGGGTTCAGGATTGGATGAACAGAACAAGAAGACAAAGGGCTAAAAATTCTTGACTCAACTTCAAATATGGTAGAAAATAGGACCGATGATGCAAATCATCCCATGGTATTTCCACACCAGTCATTACCTCAAGGATAGCCTCTTCAGATAGAAGAACAGTATCAAGGCAGTCATGAGAAGAAGATGAATTAAGTGTCCAAGCAGGAGCCACATCTTCGTCCAAATCCTCCGGCTAAAGAGAAACTAGAACGAAATCTGTAGACTCAACAATATACTGATAAGAAATCTCTGCTACATATATATGGAATGCCATTCCACCCACTTGAACTTCTTCTAATGTGGTAGTAGGAGAAGGCAAGGTCCAAGGGTCTGAAAAATAATGAGTTCGAAAGAACTCTCTTCAAGTAGGAGCCCTAGAGGATGAGATAGCATTAATATGAGCGGAGGGAGGCAGAAGATAAAAGGTACCCATCAATGAGGTATACTATTCGACCCCTAAATTATCCATAGGTTGCTTGGCATCATTCACCAAAGGTACAGTAGAGTCAGAAGATGCATTTGGATCTATCGGAGAATAGTCCATCTGATCAACGGTGACAATCCTCCCTTCATGGGGAAAACACAGGATGTGAAATAACGATGAATCAATAGCATCCATCTCATAAATCCAATTCCGCCCCAACAGAATATTGTAGTCCAAATTTTCATCAACTATCTCGACTTCGATATTGACAACTTTACCCCCAACTGTAATATTCCAAAATGGAAAAGACAGGAATATAGTGCAAGATCAAGGAAACAACAGTGAAGAAATGAATACACCATTATATAAGACAAATGTACAACCATCTTATTAAACATATCAGCAAATAATAGGCACAATATCTTGAGGATCAAGTCACTCAATCAATACAAAACAACCTCTACTAAGCAAATATGTCAATACATGAGAAATAACTGCCATACAAATGTCGTGAGCCAAGAAAACGTAGTTTTAGGGCACAAATTGCTACAGAAATGATATAAAAATGTATATATTCTGTTATATAGCTCAAAAGGTGTTGGGGCTAGAGATCTATGCTCCCAAACACATTTTCAAGACAACCCGGGAAGGGTTTCCTGAAATACCCAAAATGCAAAAATGTTGGAATGCAGCCCTAGGGCTAAATAGCAGCTACAAACTAAATACTGGAAGGAGGTGGCTGAAATGATAAAGAAATTAATATAGCTCCTCCAATATAACCTCCAATTGAAAGGGCGATCCCCTCACTGAAGACCTCACCCTCCAAATGAATCATTGAATCCTCCTCTCAAAATACACAATAGAATATCACAGTCCTTGAGGGAAATTGCGTTGTAGGAGGTGGGAATAGTTGGGCCTAATGCCAAATAATAAAATTAAGCTCAAGTACCTTCCTTTTTAGCCTCCCAATGGAAAGGCTACATCTCCACTGAAAAAAAAAACATTGAAAGTGGCCCTCAAAATCCTCCACTGCTTCTACCCAACAACACAACACAACTCCAACAAAAACTACGATGTAGTTGAAGAATGAAGCTTGGCTAGAATGTTGGAATGTGGAAATGTAGTGCAATACTCTTCCTAGAGGCTCCTCTAGGAGAGGTGGGATTCCCGCTTGGGAACACCCTGTGCTAAACAACACAGCAATCTCAGCTAAACAGCTGGAAAGTGTAAGAAGTCATACAGACCACAAAATCAATAATAAGCAACATAACCATCTATGGTTGCCTTTCCCTCCTTATAAACAATGTGAGACTTCTCACCTTGGGTCCCATTCATTAAATTTGCTACTATCATGGAGACTTTCTCCCATTAACACTGTGATGTCTCTCATTGATGATCCACTCCCTCCATACCAGCATTGTTGATTTGGTCAAACTTGACCTTGTCCACATGCATTAGCCCCTAATCACACATGAGGGTGATTTATCAAACTATTAAGATGATATATTTTCACATTAAGAGGGATTTTATTCCTAGTAAAGAGATTTATGGGTCTCCCTACCCACTTATTCATCTATATAAATGACAAAAGAAAAAAATTGATATTCCAATTCGCTGCATGCTAATTTAGGAATATTACAGTCCTCCCCTCCCAAATGTTGCTTGTCCTCAAGAAACTGCAAGGATAGGACTGAAGAGCCTCCTCTCCTCCTCTTGTAGCATCCTCATATGATAATCTCCTCCAAGGAAAAAGATGTTGTCTCATCAACAAGTCTCCAAGTTGCTCCTCCCAAGTGTGCAAGTTAGCTTTTGGTGACAATCCCAAATAGGTATCATCATGAATAAGTGGGATATCCATGGAGGTAAATATATGTGGTCTAGAGGCCTTCTTGAGGCATGGAATCAGAAAAGTATTGGGAACCTTCATTCCCATGTGAAGCTCCAAACTCCAAGCTATCATCCACAAAAAGTGAGCCAGCCTCCAAAATGGTAACTCATGAAGAAGTTCTTCCACCTTTGGCTCTTGTAATGTAGGTGGAATGCATAAATAAACATGATATACCAAATGGCTTACCCCACGCTATCTCTCTCTCCACTGGTGACAAGTTTAGAGCTACTGTAGAATCTGGGCTGCAATAATCTTTCCCTCAAGAGTCAAAAGGAGAATTGGATCTAAAAATACCCCTTCTCTAGTGTCATGAGCCCAAACCATCCCATACAAAGTGAATGGTACATCATCACCATATGGTATCCAAATCAGAAAGATATTGAATGTTATGTGCAATTTTGGATGGTACCAATGGTTTCTCCAGTGGATACAACACAGTTTTACCAACTGTTGTTTCAGAACATCATGTGGCAAGTTGTCTCCCAAAAAATTGCTAGTTGTGCATGTTTGCTCATTCACTAGGAAGTAGTAAATGACATTATATATCAACTGAGCATAACAAGAATAACACCACATTTTTCCAAAGTCATGCAATAAATGGCTTCTTCCATCATTGATATTGGTCTTAGAAAGACCATGAAGCCAAAATAGAAATTTCCCCTCTTGTGGAGCAGTACACTGCACATATATGGCAAGAGAATGCAAATATTTTGTGAAGTGAACAATAAACACAAAAATACATTCCTTACCATGCATTGTGAGTAGGCTGAAAGTGAGGTCCATGGATGAGCCCTCCCATGAGAATCTCCTCATAGTGGTATAAAAAATGAAGGGATGCATACCCTCATTGGAATACTCTATCAATAGATACATACTCCCAAGTGATAGCACTATTGGCCTTAGTGATAAGGCTCTTGCCACCCCATGACTGCATTATTTGACATGCCACATGCCAAATCCATCCACCTAATGCTGCTATAAGTGGGGAGACTCCTTCCTATGTGGAAGTACCTTCTTATCCTTCAAGGTTGAAGGGTAGCCCCTTTTCACCCTGATTGTGCCATCATTATCTTCTGAAATATCATGCAAAGTATGGGGGAATTTCAGCCCATACTCTACCAAGAGTAGCCAAAGAAAAAATAGCTCTCATTACCTCTTCACACCTCCATCATACAAACCATATAGTGAAAACATAATGATTGACATGAAGAATGTCACATCATCCCAATGCACCCAAACTCCCTGCTTCCATATAATGCAAGTGCCCTACCAAGTTCCAACCAACAACATACCCTTTGGAATCAGATATGTCACATGCTGACCAAACTCTTTCGAGAGTATCCAGCGCAGCCTTGCCTCTTGTTGCCCTGTGTCATAGATCTGCAAGTGGCTTTCCAGCCTCTTGCTCATCAAAATCACCCATCCAACCAATGGTGAGTGTCTATCATCATGCTCAAAATTGGTATCCCTCCAATGGATAATACCACCCTCCCAATCTAAATCACTATCTCCACACTTCATGGGATGTTGAAGTGCAGCCTCCTGGAGATCTCTAAATGAAGGCCACTCATCAATGACCAATTGACCCCATAAGGATCCAAATATACTGATGGAAAATATTCTCATTGAGTTGTGAAGTGCCCAACAAGAAGGATACATCATAATAATGGGAGATAAGATGTCTATCATCAACCATCTACCTATCCCCTTCTATACATGTAGAATGGTCATTGGAATGCTCCAATAATGGTTGGGCCCCCAACCCATCACTTCTGCTCCATGACAGTGCTGTTGATCTCCATGATGGTGCATCTATTGTCTCATGCTCATGCTCAATGCTAAACATGTAGTTCTGCATTGGATTGTTTAGGAAAATTCTCATCCTATCCTCCAAAAATCTACACTCCAACCCCAAGAGTTGTGTGCAACTCATCAATAAAATACTAGGATGAATGTATACCTCCTCCTTGATCCTATCAATGGTTCTCTGCATAGTGATAGTCTGCTGCTCCAAACCAGCAGTGTTTCTTGACCCTAGGTCATGCAATGGCATATCCCCACAACCTTCCATAAGATGTGCAGAAATAACATAAAGTGGAAATATTTGCATACCTTGGTTTTTCTTGGGAGCATCTTGTACTGCTACAAGGGTTCCTCCCACTGGTGTGATGACCTCCCCAACTACTGGTGATGATGGCTGCTCCTCTATGCCTGCACCAACGCTAGTATAATTCTACTCCTCCTCATGCATCTTTTGAATAGTGCATGGGACTCTAAGTGCCAAGAGATCAAGATCACTTTGCAAAGGTGCAAGTGTCCCTTCTCCTCATGCAAGAACTCCTGCAGAAAGTGGTGGTGAAGGCCTCTTCTCCTCTGATTTCTTCTTGTCAAACTTCCTGATCAACCTTTGATTAAAATCTTCATATGCAATCACTCTTGCATGACTCAAATGGCTGAACCACCAAATGTTTTCTTCACCCTCAAGGTGCAACGCTGCAATCTCAATAGCTTCTCTTTCTACTACTAGATGTAGCAGGAAGAATGCATCCAACTTCATTCCCCAAGCTCTTATTGTGCATTTGGATGACCCATCAAATGTAGACAATAGAAATCTATTGTTGCAAGGTCTCCTTTCTTCTTTTAATTGAATGAACTGTGGGAGAGTTAGATTCTCCTTAAAAGCTCTTGATTGAGATTTATATTATGCAAGATACTCACTTAGAATCTCATGATCTAAGTGTCCTCCATCTCCATGCCTTTTTTCTTCTTCTTCAAAAGAAAAGGGCATAGTATATTTCTTTTGAGCTCTATGCAATACCGATTATTTCTCCTACTGATAGGAAGTACAAGGACCTTCCTCATCTTGAAACCCTATTGTAGTTTCATGGATTTTCTCCATTCTTCTTTGCTTGAACTCCTTGATGAGGTCCCTCGTAGATATGAAAAGAGATAATATAAAACTCATTCTTTCCATCATTCCGATCTCTTTCTCCTTCTTCTTATTCTCATAGTAGCATAATGGTAGAGATCCACAGGCTGAGCCAAGATTATGCACTGATACCATTGTAATATTCCAAAATGGAAAAGATAGGAATATAGTGCAAGATCAAGGAAATAGCAGTGAATAAATGAATACACCATTATATGATACAAATGTATAGCCATATTACTAAACATATCAGCAAATAATAGGCACAATATCTTGAGGATCAAGTCCTTCAAGCAATACAAAACACCCTCTACTAAGAAAATATGTCAATACATGAGAAATAACTTCCATACAAATTCCATGAGCCAAGACAATGCAGTTTTAGGGCATAAACTGCTACATAAATTAGATAACAATGTAGATCTTCTGTTATATAGCTCAAAAGGTGTTGGGGCTAGAGATCTATGCTCCCAAACACATTTCCAAGACAACCTAGGAAGGGTTTCCTGAAATACCCAAAATGAAAAAATGTTGGAATGCATCCCTAGGGTTGAATAGTAGCTGAAAACTGAATATTGGAAGGAGGTGGTTGAACTGATAAAGAAATGAATAGAAATCCTCCAATAGAACCTCCAAGAGAAAGGCTGATCCCCTCACTGAAGACCTCACCCTCTAAATGAATCACTGAATCCTCCTCTAAAAATACACAATAGAATAATGCAGTCCTTGAGGGAAACTGCACTGTAGGAGGTGGGAATAGCTGGGCCTGATGCAAAATAATGAAATTAAGCTCCAGGACCTTCCTTGTTAGCCTCCCAATGGAAAGGCTACCTCTCCACTGAAAAAAAAACACTGAAAGTGGCCCTCAAGATCCTCCACTGCTTCTACCCTGCAACACACCACAACTCCAACAAAAACTACGTTGTAGTTGAAGACTGAAGCTCTGAAGCTTGGCCAAAATTCCATAATGTGGAAATGTAGTGCAATACTCTTCCTAGAGGCTCCTCTAGGAGAGAGGTGGGATTCCCGCTCAAGAGCACCCTATGCTAAATAGCACAGTAATCTCAGCTAAATAGTTGGAGAGTGCAAGAAGTTATACTGAGACCACAAAATCAATAATCAACAACATAACCATCTATGGCTGCCTTTCCCTCCTTATAAATAGTGTGAGCCTTCTCACCTTAGGTCCCACTCATTAAATTCACTACTATCATGGAGAATTTCTCCCATTAACACTGCGATGACTCTCATTGATGATCCACTCCCTCCATACCAGCGCTGTTGATTTGGTCAAACTTGACCTTGTCCACATGCATTAGCCCCTGTTCACACATGAGGGTGATTTATCCAGCTATTAAGATGATCTATTTTCACATTAATAGGTATTTTATTCCTACTAAAGAAATTTATGGGTCTCCCTACCCACTTATTCATCTATCTAAATGACAAAAGAAAAAAATTAATATTCCAATTAGTTGCATGCTAATTTAGGAATATTACACCAACACAGATGGGCAAAGTTAGAACAATTCCATGTGGCCTATGAGAATGGCCATCAAATGTAGTGAGAAGAGTAGGTGAAGGCACGACTTGAAGGGATCCAATGGTTTTCCAACATGAGATAAACATGACACATGTGGAAGTGCCCTCATCGACTACCATTCGAAAAATATTTATTTTCCGATACGTAGATTTGATTTGAAAAGTTATGTGATGAGGGAGTCTCTTCTCAAGACTTGACATATCGAATGTGATCATAAGAGAGTTATTTGTATCAATTTCCCCAATCACAGTGAGTGTCACACTCCTTTGTGTTGGGCATGACTGGAGTACCTCCAACGCAAACATATCACAAGGACTCTAAGCCAGATCTTCTACAATGGAGTAGTTCTGGGCTGCCTTGGCATTAGGGTTGATTGTCGAGTGTTTAGTAGAACCTTTCCGCATGCGAGGTATAGGCTCAATTGTGGGCCTCTCAATATGGAGTGGCTCGGAAGTATCAGGAGCACCCTTAGCCTTCAAAGACTCAAATTTACCATAATCACATGATCTCGTAGCAACATCAACATGAGCACTCATCATATATACATTTGAGGAATTTTCCCCTTCCTAGTTGCCCCCAGCAGGAGCTCCAGTATTAGCATTCGCACTAGCAAGAATTTTATGCCCTTGGGGAAAAGGGTTAGTTAGTACAGCCTGGGAACTAGAGGAATCCTGTTGAGCTAACAAGTGCTAAGCATCATGAATCTTAGACAGAGATGGGTGAGATGGTATCTAGTGCATAACTTGCATGGAAACTTCACTTTCCTCTTTTCGTCTATCTTACCCTCTCCAACATTATCTTTGGACCTATTTTCATTACCCTTCCCATCCTTATCTTTCTTCTTGTTATTATTTTGTCCCTTCTTCTTCCCATCAGATTTTTTATTTCCTTTATGGTTATAATATTGAAAAAAATTATTAGTTAAGGGTTGGGAAGGATTAGACACCGATGATGTAGCCTGAATAGAAGGAGAAAATTGTAGAGACAATTGTTGCAATTGATTCAAAAGGTTAATCGTGCCACTATCGATTGAACCTACAAGCCCGTCAGCATGAGGACCTGGCTTCGATTTGGATAAATCTACGTTAGAATGAGGATCATCAGGAAAAATCTTATTAAGAATCCCATACTGAGAATAGATCAGTTCCAATTTTTGGGCTATAAAGATATCCTGCTCCTTAGAAAATACCCTAGACAGAGATACATCCTTTACATTTCTGGATGTAAGGATTTAAGGAACCATTCAAGGAGGAATTCATTAGGAATATAGGCTTTAATGATCCTCTTCCTTCTCCTCCATTCTTGAATATGGTCAGAAATGTGCATCGCCTTATCCTACTATAAATTGGCCAGAAGCTTAGTTTTGGCATCATATCAAACATGCAATTGAAAATGGTTCAAAAACATGGTAGCCAACTCACCAAACGAAGAAAAAGTTCCCCCAGTAAGATCAATGTTCCATTTAGCAGAGTTTCCAGTTAGGGTGCGCTGAAATAGTCTCAACCTAATTGGATGATTGATGAGGGAGTTCGACGAACACCATAAATGGAAAGTGGTAACATGGTTAGCTGGATCCTCACCAGTCTTCCCTTCAAATTTTGGAATATCTGACGGAAGTTTAGTAGGGACTGGAGGCCAACTCAGGTTGTATCAAATAGTATCATTAGTCAATTTTTGACAAATCTGGAAAATTTAGGGTTGCAAGGAACGGTAAGCACGGAGGATCTTGAGAATTCCATCCACCAATAGAAGGATTCCCAACATTCTGAAAATAATACCCTGGATTTTCTGAGGCACCAGGTTTCCATAGATTATTCGTAGAAAAAATTGAGCCATAAGAGAAACCTTGTGGCCTAGAAGTATTCGGAGTAGGACCCCCTCCCATCGTAGGGTTACCATAAACAGGGATATTTCCCCCAATCGAAGTGTTAAATGAATATGAAACCCCATGGTAAGGGTTCCAACCATTAGCGAATGGAGAGAAACCTTGAAAAGCACCTACATGGGAGAAAGTAACATTCCCCTACTGACCATACAAAAAAAAATTCCCACATCCCAACCCTATAAAGGCAGGGTTCTAGCCTTGAAAAGCATTCGAGATTTGGCCTCCAAGAAAATTATTAAAACCTTTACCTTGAGTGGATAAAGGCAATGAACCTAAGGAAGGGTTTGAATGAGAGATATGACCACTTCTAAAGGGGAAAACTTGAAAATAAGTTGACCCACTAGCCATAAAATAAATGGGTGTGGAGATAGCTACAACGACAGTGTGAGGAACTGAAGGAATAGCACTAGAAAGCATTCCAAAATAAAAGGGACTAGAATGGGAAGCAAAATCTTGGGAGCCCCCACTCGTAGACGGAATGGACGTAGAGCCAAAAATGCAACATTGGGAGTGATAGTTGAAATATAAATAGTAACTCCTCCCTCAACTAAAAGAGGAGTATTCACACTCGAATTTCTCATAGCCGAAGTTGTGTTCCCATTTGTGGCCATTGAAAGAAAAGAAGGAGAAATATGAGGGCTATCTGGTCTCTGAGATGGAGGCCCAACGTACACAAGAACGTCTAGAAAACTAGTAGGAAGAGGAGAGGAAGGAGTAAGTACTGGAGGTTCAGGAATCTCTTCCACCTCAACTTCTTATGCCAGACAAAGGACTCAAAAGATGAGTGGAGTACTCCTCTCTATATCACCACTAGTACTAGGACCACGCATAGAAACAATAGCCCCAAGCGGAGGATCACTCTCCGATGCGTTTGGCAACTAGTGGATGAAAATCACTAGCAGAATTGCTCCTATGCCTTCTTGAAGAAGGCTTGGTAGTCGCAGGAGAAAGCCCACGAAGCCTCCTCGATTGATGAATCAATTGGTTAGCCACTTTTAATAATTATGAGATTTTATGTAGACTCAAAAAATTACAAAGCTATGGAAATCTAGGAGCAAAGAGCACTCTCTACAAAAGTGTCCCTAAGATGGAGCAATCAAGCAGCCTTCAGGTATTTCCACTCTGGGTTATTAGGACCAGACACCAAAATAAAAGAAAGAGAATAAAAGGACCTTACGAGAATATTCTGGGGTAATTACACCCCAGGCCTACTAGCAAAGGTAATAGAAACAGTTGCGTTGACCTCCTAACAAAATCCTTTGTCGGTGCAATTACCCAAGCTTTGCAAGGGAACCCTCCAAAAGTACTAATGAGAGTGATGTAATGCCTGCCTTAGGTACCACGGGTATTCCACCCTGCAGTCACCTATGTGATACCTAGGAATAGCAACTATGGACACCAGTTCATATTGATATTTGGGTGGAACGGTCTTAGGTCAAGATCCAGCAAATAAGAGAGGGGGTATCTCTCTTTTTTTCCTTCACTAGACCTCGTGCTTGACTCTCTGGAGGTAGAGCTTTCCTGGTCCACTTAATGAGGCTAGATTTCAATCATTAATCAAATTCTATGTTTGAAATTTTGAGTGGCCTTGGAGAGCTAACTCTCCACTCACCTATTCCAAGGCCATCTAACCTAGACTAATTGGTGTATATTAATGAAAAC
Organism: Pinus albicaulis; assembly: GCA_034641835.2. NCBI lineage: Eukaryota > Viridiplantae > Streptophyta > Pinopsida > Pinales > Pinaceae > Pinus > Pinus albicaulis. The sequence goes on from CM076578.1 coordinate 1,097,462,090, forward strand.
TAAAAAAATTCTAGTTCATTTTAATTAAGCACTTAATTTTAATGGTTTTTATTTTCAAGTTAGGGGTATACGGAGAATGCAACTTGTGATGTTTTAACACAAAAGAGAAATCAATAGAAACCTGTTACATGCATATGCAACTTTTTCTTCGATAAAAGAGATTTCTACTTGGGTTCTATGAAACAACTAAAAAGCAATAAATTTTTATTTTCTTTTCAATATCATGCTCGCACACTTCAAAAACTATCAAAAGACTAAATATGCTTAATGCTGCAACTACACTAATGCAAGACTACCAATGAAAAATGTAGATTCTAGGACTACTCACAAAGTGAAGCAAATGGGTTTCTCAACAAGACAGGTTTGATCACTTTGACACAAAGGCAGAGACAAACCGAAACAAAAACTTCTTTGCATAAAAAATTCCAAATACAACTTGATACAAAAGAGACAAGCCCACTACCAAGCTTCTCTCCAAACCAAGTAACCAGAACAAAATGAAAAACTACAAAATTTCTCCAAAAAGGATGAAAACCATGAAATGAAAACCAAAAGAAAAAGAAACAGAAAAAACTAATGTTTTCTGAGCCTTTAACTTTTTAAGGAGACAACAAAAATTCTTCGAGAAAATCACTAACTACTAAAGGCTTCAAATCAAAAAATTGAGCCAACAAGCAACTCCAAATTCCTTAAGCCAATTATGCCATTTTCATGACCAAACTCAATAAGTGGAATGAAGTAACTAACTCAAGAAAGTGATTTGAAATAGCAACATAAAACTCTAGCGAAGAGAAACTTAAAGAAACCAAGAAGACAAATTCAAGATTTTCCAAAAACGTTGATCTCAAGAACTAAGAAAACCAAACAAGCCAACAAGCCAAAAACCAAAAAGTGAAGCAATGAAAAGGCTAAGCATGAGTATACTGACACAAACTCACTGTTATGAAATGTTATAACAACCAAGAACCTCAGAAATAAGTCTCGGTGCAACAACCACAACTAAAACTTCACCAAGCAAGGAAAACCCTAGGTTGACTAGGTTTTCAAGAAAGAAAGAGAGAAACTGATACACAGCAAGGAGAAACACTATCCAAACATATGAGAGGTTCTACAGGAGTTACCAAAAGCAGGCAGAAAGAACTTGCAGGATCTTAAAAATCAATTTTTCATTTTAAACTAGCCATACGCGGGTAGGTTGTGTGCAACCTGTGTGTATAGGTGTCTATGTCTGAGGAAACACACGTATACGTGGGTTTATTTGGAAAAAAAACTTATTTATATGTGATTGTGTGCACTAGAAGCTGCATATAGAAAACAAAACAAGGAAAAATAAAAAATCCAAGCCTGATCTATAAGATTAGGGTTTTTTCCTTGATGGATACAAAACCAAGAAGACTGGGAAAGTGATCAGATCAGTCAGGGAACCCAAAATCCAAAGAAAAAACTCGAACAGGGAATTTCACGGATGTAATCCCCAATGGAGTCACCAATTATGTTGTGGGAAAAACTACCCTAAGGTCTAGGTTGAGGGACCTAACAGAGCAGAAGGCATACAACAACAAGAAGCAATCAAATTAAAGGTCCTAATGCTTAAACTAGTAAACTAGGGAGAGATGACCTTACTTGTATGTCTTACGTTTGAGGTCGATCCCGTAGGGTGAAAACCCTTTGCTTCTCCACTTGATTCAAGACCTGAAACTCACCCAAGACAAAGCACATAAACTATTTGTACTACATATATATCCTAAATGTCAGTATGCTAGATCATATAAACTCATAACATATGACATGAAATAAACAACTATAAGATCATTAACATGTATAAGATACATATAATATCATGACATCAGGAATGGGAAAGAGCTTCTTTATTAATGTATGTAAAATAAATGTGGAGATATCACCTGAAATCAGCCACAGCTCCAAGCAAAATCGTCCTCTGGATCTGTCTAGCCCAAGCCTCAACAATATTCTTCCATAAAAGGTGCACAAGGATGTCACATAAAGGAGGTTAACATCTCAAAGAAGGAAACAAGGGTTTCCTAAACCTGGGAAGTGCAAGAGGCATAGGGATAATCAGAATTTATCTGGGCTATAACAGGTTATAGTATCAATTCCTTTCTCTCTCCTCCCTTAGGCCTTCCCCATGAGGTGTATTTATACTTCCTCAAATCATTTTTTCAGTTGGGAAATAGTTTGGCCATGGGTTGGTGTAGGTGGCCTTTAGGTAAAACCTGTAAACCCCACCCAATTAATAGGGAGATTATATATTTTTTAATATTTTAAATTGTATACGCGGGTTAGATATGAGTGGACCCACGTCTACACACATGTAAGACAGGGCAGAGTCGCATATGGAATTCAAAATAATGTTTTTTAAGAACATGATCAAGTCTGAATGGAAAGGGATTCCCAAGGAAAATACATATATCATCAAGTATATAAAGGTGATAAATGATTCTATAACATGGAGATAGGGTAAGAAGAATGAAAAATAGGTGATTGAATGGAAAGTGGAAAATGTGAGGATGATAGATGTATAAAAATATAAATTCCTTGCAAACCTCTGTGATGAAAAATATTTGCAAGTAATAATTATTTTGATGGATATCTTCTCTATTGAATGTCTAGAGTGCATGCAACATTCAAATTCTAGTTAGTTTCTTTTGGAAGAATTGGTTATTTTTCTAACACTATTCTAGACTTCATAACTTGATTGTGCTAATGTTGATACTCTTTTTCTCTATTGTACATCAACAGAGATGTAGTTGATGTTGCTATTATGATTATTTTTGTGATTTTGGGAGATAGATTGCTAATGTTGCATGTGTTGGTTGACTATGTTATTATTTTCTTTACAAATATATATCTTACAATATTGTTGTGATAAAGATATCTCTTGGCTCTTGCAAGATCAAGATTATTGTTTCACATGGACATTGTGTTGAATATTGTGTTGTTGATTTAGGTTATACTCAGGTTTTATATTTCTTGATTCCTGCAGCATGTGTCATGTATATTAAAAATTCACTTTTTTCTTCTTTCTTTATTCTTAATTTCTCTTCTTCTTTTTTTTAATTTTTTTTTTTGTTTTTAAATTTTTCTTAGGGTATTGGTGCCCTTGCTGTTTTCATTAGACTCTATCTCATGGTACCTCGAAGTTTTCCTTTTTATTTTTTTATATCTTTTAAGTCTAGTATTTCGTTAAGGAGGTTTTCAAGTAGATACATGTATCAGCTGCTTTAAGGAGGTTTTCATCATGGGAATTTACATTATCTTTTTTTCTTTTCTTCTTTTTTCTCTTTTCAAAATGTCTACATTTGTTTTGCACTAGGGTGGGGATTCTCTTCATTTTCTTTAACTATGGAAATCCTCCTTGTGATTTTCTTGCATAAGTGCCTATTCTATGGAACAAATTACTCTCTCTTACACTTCTTAACCCCTTGGGGGTTTACCCTCTTTACGAATCTACTTCTGAATTCATTCATATATAGTTAAGTTGACCTTGTTAACCCTTGGAAAATTGAAAAATATATCAATTGTCCTATAATGAATTTTGAAATTATGGAAGAATATAGATGTGTTGACTTCCTTGTAGGTTTTAACCTTGTATAGATAAAACCTGCAAACAAATTCTTTAAAAAAAAGTTACAATGATGACCACAGAAAAATACACAAATATTTTTCTGTTGGAACCTAAAACTGAGAAAACCAGATTGATTTTTCATTATATTCCTTTCAATGTTACAATACATTATATACATGTCATAGCATTCATAAAACCCCAATCCATTAAATTTGGATTAAAATATAAGCGTAGTTCCTTTTATTGGATCTACAAACCATGGGAAAAACCACCATGCGACCAAAAACCAAAAATTATCATAAACAATGCATATGAAACAAATTTGTAAATGATACATGAAATATTTTTCATTCTAACATGTTGAAGAGTGGTATCCAACATAGACTATCCATTGGTGTTTCAATGATAAAATTTTCATACAATATGAAATTTAAGTGATTCATAAGATATTTGGAAGTGTATTTCTAGGGAAATATCTAGTAGAAATAGGTTTTGAAAGTGCATGGAAATCACTATTTTCAATGTAAATTATTCATACGATTTTGAAATGAAATAATTTAAAATAGATTGAGAGAATTATATTCAATAGAAATATGTTTTTTAATTCTTTCCATTTTACCCTAAAAAGATGACTATCCTAACTATGTTTTTAACAATTTTGGCGTAGGTTTTTTCACAAAAATTCAAGGACAATAAGAGATATACTAGGAATTAAATGTTATGGATATTATGACATTCATTGGTTGATGATAAATAATTTGTATCCCATCTTCTTGTTGTTGTGTTTTCTCTTCTTTTTGTATGAGTTATTACTTTCCCTACGTTAATTTTCATAAAGTGTTTTGCAAGAATCTACAAAACTATGTAGATTTCAATATAAAAGAGTCAATCTCAATGTAGTTTTATCACCTCCTAAAAAATGGCCACAATAAGTGATGGTACAAATCATCGCAACAAGAATGTTAAGTACTTACATTAAATTTCAACTTAGGGTTTGTATAAAATTGCAAGGTATTGTGCATTGTATACATATACTACACTGAAACAACTATCTACCACTAATGGAGCATGTTAATTATAAGAATTAAAGAACTGAAAAAGTAAATGAACATAAAGAAAATGATAATTCTACTGCAAAGAAAGTTTTAAATTATTTGAAAGAAAGCTACTCTAATAACAAGAAGGGATTCCCAATTTCAACCTGCTTATTATGTTCCTTATAGCTCTCCAACATTAATGTCTCTCTACCACAAGGTTTCTAGAGAAATTGTCATTTTGTAGAGAAGAATGAGATAATTATCATAAGGAAAACCAATAAAGAAATGTTGTCAAAGGAAGGAGTACCTTATAGCCATAGGATGAGTTGAGATTGAGAAAAACAGAGAGGTAAATAAATTGATAATAAAATAAATGTGTATAAAGGAAATTAATAGAAAGAAAATATGAAAAAATAAAACTCTTTTAATAGAAAGAAATGACAAATATTAAAGCAAAGGTTGTAAAGGAAATATATGAAAGCAAAGGAATATTAGAAATAAAAGTACATGGAATGCATAAATGAAACCACAATTCTTGAAAGAGAATAAAATAACAACCATACAGTCCATAGGTAAAGGACATTCAACCTCCATTGTAACTCATATGTAGGACCAAACCTTGAAGCAAGAAATGGATTGAATCCCTCAGGCTAAAAACACTATTTTTAGCAATAACTTGAACCAAAATTCCAAATTACTTTGAAATTTTTAATTTAAAAATATATGAATGACCATCATCATGAGTAGAATTCATCTTATACTTGAAACATAATCCTATCTAGGCCTTCTAATTAATCCCTTGATTGATGAAAGTTGTCCCAAAATATCCTAAAATAATGCAACCTATTTTGTGGGATTACTCGAGTATTTTAGAGAAGGTGAAGGGATGAAATCTCTTTAAAATAAAAATAAAATAAAAAATCAAGTTTTTTTGGAGCAATGACTGAGGGAGATAAATATTTTTGTGTTGATTTGATTTCCTACGCTTATCCTTGGGGATCATAGTAGCCTTCTTATATAATGTATTCAATAATAAAAACCATAAATCACTCTAAGATAAAGCATATGTCCCATTTCAACTTGAATTAAGTGAATTACATATAGTTAGATAAGCATAAGTCATATTAATTATAAAAATGATGAAATTTTCATGAAGGCTATGAATTAAATACAAGAATGTATTCAATGTGGATGCAGAATCGGCCATGAAAATAGACAATTTGGTGTTGAGAAATTAAGGATTTTATTACAATTTATCTTCTTAATAATTACTTGTAATTTACTTTATGCTTCTTTCACTTAGATCATATATTCATTATATTATTATGTTCTTCATCAAGTCAATTATAAAATTCACAAGAGACACAATGTTTAGGCTTTCAAGCTAGGTCCAAAACCTCTCACTCTTTGAGAGGAAAACCTGATCGAAATTCTTCTTATAGACCTCCAATTGATGAGTATCAAGACCATGACAAAGACCCTTGACACCAGTATACCTCCAAGACCCTTGTAACTATCCTATTTTTGATCTTGTCGGCTCCTTATGTTGATCTTCCTTTCTGCACTGCACTTCACGAGTACTAGAGAAACTCGGTCTCTAACCCGACTTTCCCAAACATTATTCTTCTCAGCCTCCTTAGGTTCCCTTTGTTAGTCTTATTTATGCACATTATTTGTGTCACCTTTCAAGAATAAATTCCTTGAACAACACCACACCCCTTTGAGATATATGAGGTATGAATGCAGACCAATACTGAAACTAGAAGGCCCTAGCACTTCGCAATCTTATCCTCCTTTCTTTTTGTCACGTTGTGGTTACTTCTAAGTTATGTGAGATAGATATTAACCCAAAAAGAGAGCACTCATCTTCATTGAGATATCTCCCTCTTGATATTATTACATTGCTCCTCTTCGCACTAATTGTAGATCCATACTTTGAATTCTTATTACAAACTTATCCTCACATTACTATGACAGACTTGATCCCTTTATCGCATCCCTTATAGCCTCTTTCCTTCGTTGTATATCCACTCCTTTACGCACCGTAATTTTGGATCTGAATTTCATACCTTAACTGATATGGATGGTGAAAAATGAGGTCGAAGTCCTCTTATATATTGGGACTGCCTCTCTGCTCTAGGTTAACATGATCATTGGTAGTTAGGCCGACTTTACCAAGAGGATTTCCACCATACATTGAGTCGACTTCAAGAGGCCTAGTGATAAGGTCTTGGACTACACTTTTACATCAACAATATGTCCTTTTACAAGTGTAACGCGACTTCATTTACATGACTCTAATTATCTTTATGATGGGACGAAAAAATCCTAAAGACATCAAGAAGAATTCTTTGACCTATAATAAAATATTCTTTCTCATGAAAACCATGATGCAAGCATTACAATAAATACATTTTATTATATTTGTATCTTCATTACATAAAATCATAATTACATTTTATTATGAATACCAAACCTAGTTACACTTTCAATACTCCCTCTTAACTAGGGAGGTATTCATAATGGTACTTGGTAATTCTCAATCTAAATAATCTCATCTATATAGCATCATATCAACCATCATTGGCATAGTGTGAGCCCTTGACTAACAGCTCCATCTCTACATGAGATATTGAGCTCTAATGTTGGTGAGACCAATGATTAATAAACACCTTCATCATTATCTCTCTTGGAACATATCCCACCTAGGTTCACTCAGAGTATGTCTAGGACTATTCTTATCTTCGATTACCAGTCCTCAAAGAATATCGGTCCTTTCACAACTACTCTTGTCATGGATGTCCTAATACATCCTCAAAGTGTATTGGATGCCAGATGATTACCCAATCCTCCATTTTTTCTTCCCAGGTGAATACCAAAATGATTTGTCTATCTCTCCCTCTCAACTAGGGAGGACATATTCCATAAAGGAATGTACTCATTCCTATACAAGGAAAGTACCTAAGCTCCTTCTCAACTTAGAAACTTATTTCCATACTCCATCCTAATCAATGACCTATAGTAGCTCTTCAGGAAAATAATGGGATATCCAGTTGCTCTGAAGAACTCTTTCAATTTAATGAATTTGTATTTTGATGAGTCTTCATCTCTGGGATCTCTTCATAGGGCACAGACCATCCATCACTTTCATTCATGAGTCATGTCATCGTTCCATCAGAGAGTGATACATCAGTCTTCTCATCTAGTCTAGCTTCATTTTATGTTGTTATCTCCAAACCATATGTTGGCTCGAGGGTTCCTGACCCAGGTTCGGAGTTCAAGGTTTGCCAAAAAACCCCTATACTACTAGCCCTTTCGAAAGTGACCTACTTGCGCAGGTCAAAGTCTCACCCGAAGTAGTATGGGTGGGTGCTGGAACCAGGTTTTTGCACCATGAGAAAGGATAGGTAAGGCAAGCAGAGCTACGTCCTGCCTCGAGATGTCCAGATCTCCAAGAGTAGGACCTATGGGCCTCTTTCCACATCCACATGCGCAAGGTTAATGGTACTATAGTGCTCAATAATCAAATACTTCAAGACAGTAACTCAGCATTGCATAAACATTATACATAGATTCAGTTCCAAAACAGCTTTCCGCATTCATTAATTCATCAAATTCCTCTTACAATATTCTTCCCATCCTATGCACACAACAGCAGGGTCCGCACATAGCTGGACTCTGGATCTCTGTGGACACAGCCAGCAAGAGTATTTCCCCAAAACCCAGACTAACTTACTAAACCACAATTCGCATCAATAGCTCTTCATTTCCTACTTACAATTCAAAAAGTTCCTCTATTTATAACCATCTATCCTAATATTTCCTACGATCCTCAAACCGTGGTTTTTGAACCCCGGGTTTACCCTTTGACCCTACAATGCTTTCGGGGCTTTGACCCACCCCAAAACCCCTATGCTAAACTAAATAAAATAAAAAATATGCAAAATCGGACTAGTTTCACAGCTCGTAGGAGACCCTGTTCCAAAAATCCCCCAACACAATCCTGTGACTCGTCCCAAGTCACTGTGGTGGTGCGATCTCTATCTACACACGCAAGGCATTGAAAGCAATGATGAGTAGAGGTAACACTTCCTGACTTTGGGCAGTAGCTCTCTGTGCGATATCGACAAGCTTCAAGGAGGCAGGGCCTTCAGGACCCGTAGTAACCTGCTCCAATATCTGGTTGAGGCGTGCAATGGCGTCATGAGCACTCTAAGATATCTGGAAGGCGGGATCGCCCCATAGCTTCAAGCGCTTTCTGATGACATGCTTGGCACGTTGAATATCCGCAATTGTGTCTTTGAGGGTGTTGTTGGTTTTCAAGAGGGCTAGACGCTGCGTAGGGACAAGGGGGGGAAAGGTAGCTTCGATGTGATCGAAAGCAGCTTCCTTCTGTCGTAAGTCTTCCTTGACATGCTAAAGCATTGGGTTGAAATGGACTGTTTTCCAAAGCTTCATGGCTACCTTAAGCAACTGAGTGCCTAGATTAAGTTGTCCCTTAATAATATCCATTGCTTCTGTGATCAAGACAACCTGTTGTGCCTGTACTTCCGGAGGTATGGTAGGTTGTGCTTGGGCCTGACACTCAGTGAATTGGTGGGCCATTTGGGCCTTGAGGGTTTGGACTTTGGTTTCGGAAACCCTGAGTTCTGCAACCAAGCCTTGGATGGTATTTTGGGATGGAGCTAATGCCGTGATTTCATCGGGGAGCACTATGTCGAGCTCGTGACCCCTTGTTTCAAGATGTTGTTATGCAGTCCAGTCACAATTATGGATCTCTCACAACACAGTAGCGTGTAAATCCTGTAATGCCTCATGGGGCAGCTGCACCAAGTCTATGTATAGGTCCGCAGCTTTCGGGGCATGGTCACCAACCACGATAGTGTGAGGTAGCAAACAAATATGGCTTTCGCTAGCAAGTAGTCTAGAACTGTGGAGAAGACACAGTGTATCCCTATATTGCTTCATCCCCTGAAGGGATGAAGTATCCCTGGTAGTCATCCCTTTCATGCGCAAGACTAGCTGTGACGTGACTGTGTCAGTTCTGATAGCAAACTGTGGCAATTGTGTACCATCCTTCATGGTATCTTCCGAGGTTTTCCGGCTGGGACCTGTGATCATTCCAAGGTTGTAAAGGTCGAGAACCCCCATCGTGCAGCTTTGGTGCCCTTCTGCATGGGTTTCAAAGGAATGTTTCCCTGCAGGGAGCCAGAGGGAAATCATCTTATCAATCTCGGAATCCCTAAACTCATGCAACACGACATCTACAGGTGCTGAACTGGTTGGTGCCGAAGCGTTCGGTAGGTTATGGGCTGCCATAGCAATAAAAGGACAGGCTTCCCAGAATAGAAACTTGCAGAAAATGCTAAAGATCCATAAAATAAAGCAGAAGAATAACAGAGGCAAAGTACATAGACAATATGGAGCCCTGAGCGGAGTTATCCTGTTATCCTTATATTGTCTAGGGCCATCCAATGGTAGAGTAACTCTAACTTGAAACGTACCATCAATCAACCTGTAAAAACTCGCCATAAATGGCTGCATTGATTTCCAGCCATCTATTTTTTTTAATGATAAGGCTCCCTCTTTACCAAAGTGCAGGGGTCTGACGGTCATTATTCGTACTTGAGGGATTTCCCACAAATTTACAGATTTTGGATGACGCCTGCGTGCTACTCTCGTACCCTGAATTAAAGCTAATGCCAGATGCTTTGTAATGCGGTCCAGGTACCACTCTAACAACTGGACCACCGGACACATCCTGCCCGGTGTCGTGGTTGGGTTAGTGTGGGGATCAGTCTTCCATTCTGTTAGGCTACGGCTTCAGTATTCACCTGTGTGTGGTACCGTCGTACCCCTTGATCCGGGTGCGATGGCCAGGTGTGATCTTCCCTTAGTGGAAGCGGTTGTGTGCTACAAAGTTGTGTCGAGTGCCCCTGTGCCATCTTCCACCCCAAATGTCTGCAGGAACTCTTCCCGCAAATTCTCCCAATGGCGCGTGCGCTGATGCTGGTCCACATCTAGATACCAAGCAGCGGGGTGCAGGTCTAGGTCATGAATAAACAGGTGAACCCATTCGTTTGGGGTCCTGTTACCCCATTGCGTTTCCCAGGCAAGAAAATATCGGCGTGGGTCTTCTGACCCAAGGAACTTCTAGATCCATCTTCCAGCTGGGGCTCCAAATTGCAGGGTCATCTTATCCCAGCATTCCTCCCAATTGCGAAATATCATCCCATGCGTATCCCACCAATGCGCAGGCGCTCCGCGCAGGGTTAGCAGAAGGACCCCTAGCCTACGCTCCTTGGGAACTTCCGCTTCTAATGTGCATAAAAATTCCTTCATGTCACCCGAGTCCCCAAGGTAGGGCAGGTCTCTTAGCTCAACGGAGATGCAGTGGAAGCCCCTTGTGACCTAAAGACATCGTAGCATCGAAACCTCATGCAGCCAGCCTTGCCAATTCTCCAGTTCTCCATCCGAGTCGGAAAAGCATTCACTATATTTTTCCCAGCAAAGCACTCCTTCCGCCGTGGGGTTAATCCAGTCTTTGTCCTATGTCGTCAACTTATAAATGTGATCCACTTCCTCCTCATCACCTGTTGGCTCTGTATACTGCGCACCTTCCGCAGGATCCAATGGTACTATTACACGCGTCCTGTTATTTTCAAACACCATGCTGCACTTTTTGAGATTGATAACACCCCCCATATCTATGGCCCAGTCCAGTCCTAGGAGTGTAGGGTAGGGATCCGCATCTTCCACAATTTCGATTACCTCGAAGTCAGCTTGGACCTTTACTCCTGCAATATCCACCATGACTTTAGGCAGCCTTCCCAGAGGGATGATATTTTGGTGATTTTCCATGCGCAGCTGGATGGTGGACCACTCCAATTTAGGTTCTCCCATTCGTTGCCACGTTTTCTTAGGTAACACATTCGTATCCGATCCAAGGTCCAAAATAACTTGATCCATCTCATAGTCACCAATCTGCACAGTCAGTCGCATTTCCCTACCAGTGCGTTTTCTATACCTGTATAGTTTGTTTACATCTTTGGTCTCGAGGGTCAGATCAGGTTGCGCTACACAGCTATTCATTAATGCCTGAAGGTTTTCTACAGCCTTTGGGTTACACAACAGATTTAGACATGCCTGCAGAAAGGGATCAACCCCCTCATTTGTCTTTGGGTGCGTTGGTACCTGCGCAGTAGCTGCTATTCTCTGAGTGAGGTCCTAGTTAGCTAGGGCCATGGTCTCTTGTCCCTTCTTTATGGTCAAACCTTCTTTCGTCGGTCCTTGGGTGTCCATCCCACTACGTGTTATGAATTTCACACTTGGGTTTATGTTCCTTAGCTCGACTTTAACTCTCCGTACATTCTACGTAGGGGTGGGCTTCTTTTCCTGCATTTTTGCTATTAAGATTGGGCAATATTTGACCACATGGTCCAGTTTTCTACAATATTTTTAGGATTGCCTAGTGGGATTTGGATTGTCCCTTGAAAAATGCCCTATTTCTCCGTAGTTATAACAGATTAGCTATCCCTGCCCTCGGCCTGCGCTTCCCCCCAGACCTCCCCTGCCCTTGCTAGTGAGCCACCAAAGTTCGCAGGAGATCTTGGTGATGTAGGGTTTGATTGTACCCTATACAAGTTTCCCCAATCCATCATTAAGTCATAAGTGCGACAGTTCTTCTCATCGTGTCCTACCGATCGGCAGAACCTGCACCACTGTTGCTTTAGTTCTGGTACATACACACCCAGCCAAGGGCAATGGTCTGTATCATGCAGCCCTGCTACACTACATTCATCGCACCATAGCGTAGGTCCGCTTGATCCTAGACGTGATAGGATGGGTCCCCCACTTGCTCCCGGGCGGATCAAACTAGGTCCTCCTGCCTGCATGTAATCTGCTAATAGAGGGCACTGATCCTTCGTATGGACAGATACCCGACATCGTATGCACCACAGATATGCGCTAGCTCCTTTTCCTCATTCCTTTCGCAGATTATGAATTTCCATATGCATAGCTCCGAGTTGCTTGTGAATTTTATGTACTCCTAACGACGTATCTTCTCTGGGCGCAACTTCTAATTTCATAGCAACTTCCATAGCTTTTTCCTACTATTCAAAGGTTTGGTGACTCATTTGTTGGCAATATAATGCAGAGTGTTGTCCTTGATGGCAACCCACTGAATGAAGATGAAGACATGAGATTCTTGGCATGTGTTGTCCTTGATGGAAATACACCTGATGAAGTTATTCTTGACTTGATGGACTTGGTAAATGATGTAAATCTGATGTGAAATGATGTTTGTTAACAATATGATGCTGAGTGTTGTCCTTGAATGGCAACCCACTTGATGAAGATGATGACAACTTACTTGATGAAGTTGTGCTTGATAGAATATGTTCTTGATCTGATGTATCTACAGTGAGTACAGAAGGGAATGAAGAAAGAAATTCAGTTTGTGCTAGATCTATGATGAAAAGAGTATGTCTTAAGGCATACTTGGATCTGTCTAGGGGAAGTCACGTATGCACGCGGTAAAGTACGAGCTAAGTTGCGTATGGGAAAAAGCGCTCATAAAGTGCAAAACCAGGGGTAACCACCATGGTATTGACCCATTGTATTGGGTAATGATTCGTCTAAATGACCCCGTCCAGGAATACCATCGGAAGTAATGTAGTTTTGGGTTCATGGTATTGTTTTGGCTCATGGTATTGAAAAAGGGTAAACCTATATAAAGAGAAGAAATTCATTGTGCAAATCATGAGTGTGGGTGCAAGATGTCTGAGCTTGAATGAATACTTCTCTCTGAAGTATATCTAAATGGAAAGGGTTACAGTTGAATGATAGATCTGAATGTATGATGCACCAATGATGAAGAAGGGGGTCTAGATCTGAAATGTACTTGTATTTTCTAGATCTGTTTATGGAATGATTAGATCTGTGAGGAGGCGAACATCTGTCTGAGGTAAAGGGTAAAATCTGAAGTGATGTTTCTGTGGTGAAGAATTGCAATGACATAAAAGTCTGAAGAACCATACGCTAGTTCGCCGAAGAGGAAGTGCGTATATACGCGGCTTCGATGAAGAGAAAGCGCGTATGTGCAATGAAATTGGATCTGTAATATGTACAAAAGTATACGCTGGTTTATGTGAACGGAAGTGCATATATACGCGACATCGGAGAAAGGAAAGCGCGTATGCAAACTAGGGTTTGTTGAAGTCTGTGGTAAGAAATGTCTGATCTGTTCTGTTGGTTTACTGATATCTGTCAGTGAGTTATATGTATCTGTTTCATGGTTGAATGTGTTTAAATGTATGGAGTGGGTCCAGTCTGAAAATATGATGAAACGTGGCCTGCAAGTGGTGTCCTAAAGGATGCTTTGGATCCAGTGTGAAAATTGATGAAACGTGGTCCATAGAGGTGCCGAGGGTTGTAGCCTTCAGTCAGGGGGTTGTAGCTCCCTTCCAGGTGAGGCTGGTAAACGAGATTAGGGGGTCGTAGCTCCCTTCCAAGAGAGGCTGGTAAACGAGAGCAGGGGGTCGTAGCTCCCTTCCAGGAGAGGCTAGTAAATGAGCGCAGGTGTGTGCCTGCGTGCTAGTAGGAGTCTGCGCCAACACATATGTTGTAAGATGTTTTCTCTATAATAAAATATTGAAGGCTGAGCAACTGCAGCGGTGGTTTTCTCCCGACTTGGGTTTCCACCTAAAAATCCTGGTGTTCGTGTGTGATGTTTTGTGTGATGGTTTATTCTGTTGTTACTACACATGTTTACTGTTAACTTAACATCAGATGATTGAATAGTGCAAAGAACTAAGTTAATAAATATCTGCATTTTTAGATCTCTGCTAATACGCGAGTTGCATGAAGGATATCCGCGTATATACGCGAGTTTACTAAAGGAAAGTAGCGTATGGGTTTTAGAGAGTGAAAAAGTAAAAAGTTTTGAATATGCTGTAAATACTGATTCACCCCCCCTCTCAGTATTTTTCCCAACAATTGGTATCAGAGCAGGTTCTTCTGCAGAAGCTTGATCGCTTGAAGGAGATCCGTCGCAATGGGAAGTCTTGAAGGAGTAATGTCTATAAATCCACCTCTATTCAATGGAAGCAATCTAATATTCTGGAAGGTACGAACAAAAGCATATCTGCAAAGTCTTGGTGCAGATGTATGGGCAATGGTGGAAGAAGGTTATCAGTATCCGGCAAGTATTCCTATTGATGCAGCTGAAAGGAAGAAGTATGAAATCAATGCCAAAGCGGTGAATGTCTTGTTAGGAAGCATGTCTGAACCAGAATTTGCTAAAGTGATGCAGCTACATTCAGCAAAAGAAATATGGGACAAAATCATTCTAAGTTATGAAGGAGACACAAAGGTAAAAAGTGCAAAACTCCAAACTCTTAGAATTGAATATGAAAATTTGAAGATGCATAGTGATGAGAGTATTGCTCATTTATTCTTACGTCTGGATGATATTGTAAATTGAATGAGAAATTTGGGTGAAACCATAACTGATACTACTCTGGTGGAAAAAGTCTTAAGATCGTTGACTTCAAAATTTGACTCTAAAGTTTCATCTATTGAAGAAAGGCAAGATCTGCAGACTCTTACTATTGTTCAATTACATGGTATTCTGACTGCTTTTGAAATGAGACAAGGAGGTCCCTCTCAAACTAGAGAAGCTGCTTTTAAAGTATCTGCAAGAAGAAAAGAAAAGGAAGTTGTCAAAGAATCCAGCTATATATCCGATGAAGAAGAAGCGAATTTTGTGAGAAAACTCCAGCTAGGAACTGGAAGATTCAAAGGTAAGCTTCCTTTCAAATGTTTTGAGTGTGGAAAAGTTGGTCATTATGCTGAAAAATGTCCTTATAAAGAAGCATCTGCTAAAGGAAAAGAAGTAGCAAGAAGGAATAAGAACCGATCTAGCTCTAAGAAAAGTTACTATACTAATGAAGATAGTGATGGGTCATCTGATAGTGAGGAAGAATGTGAAGAAGATCTTAGACTTCTCATGGAATTTGAACAAAGAGAAGAAAAGGATACTTTTGTGGATGCTCTAGGGGACAATGATTTTCTTGAAGAAAATAATCAACTCAAAGTATACCTAGAAGAAAATAAGATCATCATAGAATCTCTGAAAAATCAGATTGAAGAAGAAAAGAAGCACAGGGAGAAAGCATAATGTGAAGTGGTAAGTCTAAGAAAAGAAGTGGAGAAAGTTCAGACTCTGAATCTCAGACTTACTAAAGGATCAGATACCTTAGATGAAATTATCAAGGCTCAACGTTCTCCTCTCATAAAAACAGGTCTTGGATATTTAGGAGAATCCTCTCAGACTTCAGCACCAAACTATCTAAAGGCAGCAACTACTGGTTTACAATATTCTGCCTCTCAACAAGGAAGCAAGGATTCTCTACAGGTAAAGCAGGATCATCGCACTTCAAGGAACACTGACAGGAATAACTTTCAAAAGGGCTACAACCAACAGGTAAATTCAAATAGAAGATTTCATGATTGCAGAAATTTCTACTTCAATGGACAATGTTTCTCATGTCACAATTTTGGTCATAAAGCTGCTCAATGTGTTGCATATAAAACCATCATGACAAGAGAAGCAAGAAAGAAAAAGATGAATATTGAACCAAAGAAGAACACCTATAACAACTTTTCTCCTCTTCAAAACGAAGTTGAATGTACTTACTGCAATAACTTTGGTCATGAAGAATCTGAATGCAGGAGCAAGATCCAGCCAAAAGAACATGTTCCCTCAAGCTCCAAAGTGTGGAAAAAGAAAGAACCGCCGGTTGAAAACTGTGGGATAGTGTTATTTGGAGAAGGTGAAGAAAATCAATGGTACATTGATAGTGGGTGCTCAAGACACATGACAGGTGACAAAAGCAAACTCCTTACATATAATGCTCTAGAAAAGGAAAAGAAAGTAACATTTGGAAATGATTCTCCTGCTGTAATTAAAGGAAAAGGGTCCGTGTTTCTAAAAGAAAAGGTGAAGGCTAATGATGTCATGTATGTGGATGGATTAAGGCATAATCTGTTGAGTGTAAGTCAAATGTGTGATCAAGGAACTGATGTTGTCTTTAGTTCAAAAGAGTGTGTGGTTCGTGATCTTGATACAGGTAAAATTATTATAAAAGGGAAAAGAAATCCAAGCAACCTGTATATACTGAATTGCAAAGATCAATGTTACTTGAGCAAGTCTTCATAAAATTGGCTATGGAATAGAAGGCTGGGGCATCTGAGCTTCTCTCAAATCAACAAAGCAAGCAGACTTCAAGCTGTTCGCGATCTTCCCAATATTAATCTACCAGAAAGTATCATATGCAAATCTTGTCAATTCGGTAAGCAGACCAGAGTACGATTTAATGCCAAAGAAGGATCTTCAAGTAAGCCTCTTGAACTCATTCATACTGACATATGTGGACCTATGAGGAAAAATTCACTACGTGGGGAAGAATACTATATCCTATTTATTGATGACTACTCTAGAATGTGTTGGATCGGGCTCATTAAACACAAAGATGAAGCATTTGAAAAGTTTTAGATCTTCAAAGCATTGGTAGAAAATGAATTAGATATAAAAATCAAGTGTCTTAGATCTGATCAAGGAGGAGAATATACATCAAATGAATTCTTTGAATTTTTTGAACAACATGGGATAAAAAGACAGTTCTCTGTAGCAGGCACTCCACAACAAAATGGCGTAGCAGAAAGAATGAATAGAACAATTCAACAAAGGCCAGAGCTATGCTTGATGATTCTGGAACTCCTGACATGTTCTGGGGTGAAGCAGCACATACAGCAGCTAACATTCTCAACAAGGCTCATGTTCGGGTAAATAGTGACAAAACTCCATATGAACTCTGGTATGGTAATTCTCCCACTGTGAAGCATTTTAGAGTCTTTGGAAGTAAATGATTTATCAAAAATAATGATGAAAAACTTGGAAATTTTGAACCTAGATCAGATGAAGGGATATTTCTTGGTTACTCAACTTCAAGCAAAGCATACACATGTTACAATAAAAGGCTTCGAAAGACTGTTGAATGTATTGATGTTGTTATTGATGAGTCTCCTGCAGCTCCTAAAGAAGAAAAACAAACAAAAGAAGATGATGGTGACTTATGGCCTTCTACATCAAATAGAAATGATATAAACAGTGGATCCAATGAAGAACCTGAAAATGATCTATCTGAAAAAGCTCCATCCAGATATGTTCAAAAGAATCATCTTGAATCTCAAATTTTGGGAGACAAGGAATCGGGTGTACGAACGAGGAGAACTCTGGTGGGATCTTCTAGTCATCTGGCACTTCTATCCACAATTGAACCACACAATGTCAATCAAGCTAGCAAAGATGAATTTTGGAAGCAAGCCATGGATGAAGAGCTCGATCAAATTGAAAATAATGACACTTGGGAATTGGTACCAAGACCACATGATAAAAATATCATTGGAACTAAATGGATTTTCAAGAACAAGTTAAATGAGAATGGGGATGTTGTAAGAAACAAAGCTAGACTGGTTTGCAAAGGGTATACTCAACAAGAAGGTATAGACTTTGAAGAAACTTTTTCTCCTGTAGCTAGACTTGAAGCCATAAGAATGTTTCTTGCTTTTTCAAGTTATCAACAAAACAAAGTTTATCAAATGGATGTTAAATCTGCTTTTCTTAATGGTGATCTAGAAGAAGAAGTATATATAGAAAAACCGGAAGGATTCATTTTGGGAAATGATGAAAATCTTGTTTGTAGACTTAAAAAGGCTCTTTATGGTCTCAAACAAGCTCCAAGGGCATGGTATTATCGTCTTGACAAATATCTTCATCAACAAGGATTTTCAAAGGGGTCTACAGACAGCAACTTATACACAAAAGTTGAAAATGATAAACTATTGATTGTAGTGGTATATGTTGATGATATCATTTTTGGGAGTAACGAAGAATCTATGAGTCAAAAATTTGCTTCCGTCATGCAGCAAGAATTTGAAATGTCTTTACTTGGGGAATTAACATTCTTTCTTGGCTTGCAAGTGCATCAAACTGCAGATGGTATATTCCTATCACAAGCAAAATATCTTAAGCAAATTCTGAAGAAGTATGGCATGGAAGAATGCAAACCCGTAAGTACACCAATGATAACCGGATGCAATTTCAGTTCTCATGATGATTCTCCCACGGTGAATCAACCAGAATACAGATCGATGATAGGAAGTCTACTTTATCTCACTGGGACTAGACCAGACATTATGCATGCAGTTGGGATTGTTGGACGATTCCAAGCTAATCCAAAAGAATCTCACCTTCAGGCTGTTAAAAGAATATTCAAATATCTACAAGGAACTCAAGACTTTGGTCTATGGTATCCAAAGAATGCTGATCTTACTCTTCATGCTTACACTGATGCAGATTGGGCTGGAAGTGTTGATGATTGGAAAAGCACTAGTGGTGGTGCATTCTATATGGGACCCCGGTTAGTATCTTGGTTCAGCAAGAAGCATAATTCTATTTCCTTATCTACAGCAGAAGCAGAATATGTGGCTGCCGCATCTTGTTGCACTCAACTCCTTTGGATGATGCAAACCTTACAAGATTTTCAAATCAAATGTACACCTCCTGTCCCCATTAAGTGTGACAATACAAGTGCCATCAGTATTTCAAAGAATCCTGATATACATTCAAAGACCAAGCACATCCCCATCAAGTATCACTTCTTACGAGAACAAGTGCTTGAGCAAAAGGTGAAGTTGGAGTATGTTCCCTCCAAAGAACAAGTTGCTGATATCTTTACCAAACCTCTGTCCAGGGAAGCGTTCGAGTATCTAAGACAGAAGCTGGGAGTGTTCTCTGCCAGTCAAAAGAACAAATCTGCATAAATTTAGAAGATGGCATTGGATACGCGGATTTCCTGAAACACAGTCGCGTATATACGCAAGTTCCTGCAAAGAAAACCACGTATGTCTGATTGCTGACATTTTTCTGTTTGGAGTCAGCTCTCCTCAGCACAGCTACAGTGCTGTTCGGTATCTCTGATACTGTTTGATTTCTCTGGTGGTGTTCCAGTTCTCATAATTCTATTTCTAATATTTTGATAAAGATGCCTTGATGATTTGTTGGTGAAAGTGTTCAGGATGCACAAACTAAGGGGGAGCCTTAGTCATATGAAAAGGATGCTTGATGCACAGTTTCAGGGGGAGCATTAGCTTTGCTGAGTATAATGAATTGTTGGCATTATAATGGTTCTGAAATATGTTCTCTTTCTTGAGAACTTTCTGGTGTTGGTCTTAAAGTTATATTTGTAGTTTGATGAAAAGGTCATGTAGAGATCCATGATGTAAAATTGTAATTTTCAGTCATGAAAGGACTTGTCAAATTTGTAAACCCACTTGGTTGGGTAGCTGAGTCAAATATTGTAAACCCACTTGATTGGGTAGCTGAGTCAAATTTGTAAACCCACTTGGTTGGGTAGTTGAGTCTCATATGTAAATCCACTTGGATGGATCTTTGATGTAAGTATGAGTCATTGGTGATAGGAAATTCATAGAGTCATGTACTTCATTGGAAAATATGTTTGAAGATTCAGCATGAGCTCAGGGGGAGCTTGGTCACTTCAGTATATATCATATCTGCAGAACGCTTCTTCCACATGTGGAGAAAAGGGGGAGAGTATGTTGGTTTTGATCCACCCCTTTGCCCTTGATGTCAAAGGGGGAGAGTGACATGGTGTTTGAATGAAGAGAAAGAATGGTGTTTGAATGAAGAGAAAGAATGGTGTCAAAAATGGGGAATGTGACATGGTGTCCTTGTATTCTTAATGTACCTATCTGTTGTGGTAACCAAACACCATTGTGGTTGCCATCAAGTCCAAAGGGGGAGATTATTGGCAATATGATGAAGAGTGTTGTCCTTGATGGCAACCCACTGAATGAAGATGAAGACATGAGACTGTTGACATGTGTTGTCCTTATGGCAATCCACTTGATGAAGTTATTCTTGACCTGATAGGCTTGGTAAATGATGTAAATCTGATATGAAATGATGTTTGTTAGCAATATGATGCTGAGTGTTGGCCTTGAATGACAACTTACTTGATGAAGTTGTGCTTGATAGAATATGTCTTGATGAACTAAATCTGATGTATCTACAGTGGGTACAGAATGTAATAATGGAAGAATTGTCAGTATGTGTCAAAGCATGATGAAAAAGAGTATGTCTCAAGGCATACGCGGATCTGTCTAGGAGAAGTCACGTATGCACGCGGGAAACAACGTGCCAAGTCGCGTATGGGCAAAAGCGCTCATAAAGTGCAAAACCAGGGGTAACCACCATGGTATTGACCCATTGTATTGGGTAATGATTCATCTAAATGACCTCGTCCAGGAATACCATCGGAAGTAATGTGGTTTTGGCTCATGGTATTGAAAAAGGGTAAACCTATATAAGGAGAAGAAATTCATTTTGCAAATCATGAGTGTGGGTGCAAGATGTCTGAGCTTGAATGAATACTTCTCTCTGAAGTAGATCTGAATGGAAAGGGTTACAGTTGAATGATAGATCCGAATGTATGATGCACCAATGATGAAGAAGGGGATCTAGATCTGAAATGTACTTATATTTGCTAGATCTGTTTATGGAATGATTAGATCTGTGATGAGGCGAACATCTGTCTGAGGTAAAGGGTAAAATCTGAAGTGATGTATCTGTTGTGAAGAATTGCAATGACATAAAAGTCTGAAGAACCATACGCTAGTTCGCCGAAGAGGAAGCGCGTATATACGTGGCTTCGCTGAAGACAAGGCGCGTATGCGCAATAAAATTAGCTCTGTAATATGTACAGAAGTATACGCTGGTTTATGTGAATGGAAGCACGTATATACGCGACATCAGAGAAAGGAAATCGCATATGCAAACTAGGGTTTGATGAAGTCTGTGGTAAGAAATGTCTGATCTGTTCTGTTGTTTTACTGATATCTGTCAGTGAGTTATATGTATCTGTTTCATGGTTGACTATGCTTAAAAGTATGGAAAGGGTCCAGTCTGAAAATATGATGAAACATGGCCTGCAAGTGGTCTCCTAAAGGGAGCTTTGGATCGAGTGTGAAAATTGATGAAACATGGTCCATAGAGGTGCTGAGGGTTGTAGCCTTCAGTCAGGGGGTTGTAGCTCCCTTCCAGGTGAGGCTGGTAAACGAGATCAGGGGGTCGTAGCTCCCTTCCAGGAGAGGCTGGTAAACGAGTCAGGGGTTGGAGCTCCCTTCCAGGAGAGGCTGGTAAACGAGCGCAGGTGGGTGCCTGCGTGCTGGTAGAGTCTGCACCAGCACATATGTTGTAAGATTTTTTCTCTATAATAAAATATTGAAGGCTGAGCAACTGCAGCGGTGGTTTTCTCCCGACTTGGGTTTCCACCTAAAAATCCTGGTGTTCATGTGTGATGCTTTGTGTGATGGTTTATTCTATTGTTACTACACATGTTCACTGTTAGCTTAACATCAGATGAATGAACATTGCAAAGATCTAACTTAATAACCATCTGCATATTTAGATCTCTGCTAATATGCTAGTTGCATGAAGGCTATCTGCGTGTATACGCGAGTTTACTAAAGGAAAGTAGCGTATGGGTTTTAGAGAGTGAAAAAGTAAAAAGTTTTGAATATGCAGTAAATACTGATTCACCCCCCCTCTCAGTATTTTTCCCAACACAAAGGACATGACCAGCCAATTCCTGTATAGGAAACCATCACGAAATCAATGGTATCATCATTCAAGTTATTCATTAATAAAAAATTAATATTTGATATTTACTTGTTATGTGAATCAAGTTGAGTCTCTTATAGTGGTATCAGAGGCTCTTGGTCTAGCGAAAAATTGCTACATAAACAGTCGTTTTATTGCACAGTAGTACCATCTATTAGGTCCACTAAATTTTGAGCATCGTTCATCTATTCGTATGCCATTTTTCACTTCATCTTGCTATTACTACCGCTTTATTCTCCCACGTCCTGGTTTCTACTCCATTCCCAATCAATGTTATGCACTTTGACCCTATCCAAACCGACCGTTGTCCTACTGCCTATATTTATCGCTTCAGAAAAACTGACTCCATACACATTGTTCCTCACCATTCGTTTCCTATCCTCCAGCTTTTTCCCCACATACTTTCCATCCACACTCGTCCATGCATGGTGTTCATATAAACCATCATGAACAACGTCCTGAGCCTCGATCCGTTCCTCGTTTTTTTGAACTTGACATGTCTGTCGTTGATTGCAGTTTTCTTTTTTCCTTTTTTTTGGTTGTATGATCCCTTACCATCATCTCCTGACACCTCCTCGATAACATTTTTCCGTTGTTTTTCCTACTAGCTCGACTATCACGACTGACCTTCCTGTCCCCCTGTAACATTTCAACTCTTACGCTTAGTTATAAAATTTATAACTAATTCACTTTATAACTAACATTTATAATCATAAGGGTTAAATATATGAGTTATAATATATAACTATATTATAGTTAATTATTATATTTCATTACATAGTTAATATATTAGGTTATATAAATTTATTACAATTATTATATAATTTAAAAAAAAAGTGGGTTTTGTTAGAAAAAGAACAAGCCCAAAATGGGGAGTAGTAATGATAAAACTGACGTAAATAAATATCGATAAAAAATCGATAGTGTACGTCATTGCTTCGACAATGTTGAAAAGAAACAAACAAATTTAGGAGGACAAAAAAATTATAATTGAAATTCGATATAAATTAGTAACAAATATCCACAAAATAGACAACATTGAAAAAATGTTGCAAGGAATGCAAAACGAATAAAAAAGAGATTTTGATTATTGTTGGTAAGCCTTTTTAAAATTAAGAGAGGAAGACCAACATGAAGAGGGTTAAATAACAAAAGGAAAGGATGGACCAACTAGTAGGAAGGGTGAATTCATTTTTTGTAAATACTTTAAATGCTATAGAACTAATGCAAAGTCCCAAATCTCAAGAAAGTGAAGAGCCCCTAAATCATGAGATTCCACAAATACACTTCTTGGATAGCCAATACTATACAAAAATTCCAGAAAAATATTATCATCGAATTAAAAAGGAACTACCGAAGTACGATCGTAAAGACCATAGAGTCGTTATTGTTTGGGTTAATAAAATGGAAGCCATTTTTTAATCAAACCCACCATTAGGTGAATGTGACAAAATCATGACGACATCCAACAATTTGGAAGCAGAGGCATATGATTGGTTCATATGGTGGTCTGGAAAATGTGACGCATGTTCCTTTAATTCGAAGAATTTTGTGGATTCCTCTCTAAAAATATTCTTAGATGTAGAAGAAGATGATGTCTACTAAAAATTTTTTAATCTTAAGCAAAAAGGGTTGGCAAGTGAATATACCCACAAATGGGAAGTATTAGCTACACGGAAAAGAGGATTTATTGATTAAAAATACTTAAAATGTATAGATGTGGACTTAAATTTTATATTCGTGCAAAATTGAAATTGTACAAGCCACAAACTATCAAAGAAGCTAGACATGTAACAAACCTCATTGAAGAAAAAAATAAATTCAATAAGTCATCATATACCCGTCACGAAAAATCAAGAAATTAATCAAAGGGAAAATTAAGTAATAA
Source organism: Pinus albicaulis (assembly GCA_034641835.2). NCBI lineage: Eukaryota > Viridiplantae > Streptophyta > Pinopsida > Pinales > Pinaceae > Pinus > Pinus albicaulis. Next base: position 1,097,486,368 of record CM076578.1, read on the forward strand.
TTCCTTGGACAAGCCTAACAATTATATACCACCTCAGTTGTAAGAATAAGGTAACCAATATTCAATCTCTCAAAATAAGAAGGATGGAAAATGATGGAAGTATGGGGAAAATTTTTCACCAGGACACAAATGAAACACACAAAAGCTCTATAATTGTGAAGAAGAACAAGAAGAGGACTCCTTGGGTAGTGACTCAGACGAGGGTACTAACGAGGAAAATGAAGCTCCAAACATAGAACCAAAAGAAGAGGTTATTCCAAGAATTTCCCTAGCCGCAATCACAGGAATAGCACAACCACAAAACCTAAAGATAAAAGGAGATATTAAGAAAGAAAACTCCATTGTATTAATAGACACAACAAGCACCCACAATTTCATAGATATTAACGTACCAAGGAGACTAAACCTATTTGTATGCCCTGCAACATATATAAGAGTTATGGTGTCATATGGTAATATAATAGATGGAGTTGGGAAATGTCACGAGGTCAAATTGCAATTAAGCGGTTACGAATTGGAATTTAGATTCTACACAATACCCTTGGGAGGTGTAAATGTTGTGTTGGGAATACAATGGTCAAATCATCAGAGTAAATTTGTAATATTTATATGGGCTAGAAAGAAATATATATTTTTTGGTTTTCATGCCACCCCTACTTAGATTATATCAGCACAGTAGATGAAACAAATATTTGGAAGGGAGCAATTACAGTCATCTTTCGATATCAACAATTGGAATTATTAACAATAATTAGAGCATCAGTAAAACTACTGAAGGTTGCATCCCTAGTCCAAAAATATGATAAGGTGTTCCAAGAATTACCAATGAAATTACTTCTATAAAGGAAGAATGGAAATATTATATAAGTTAAACCAAATGTTGCGACAATTAATATCAAGCCATATTGCTACCCTCATCACCATAAGACAAACTTGATAGAAAGACTAATCCAAGATTTGCTATACTGTGGAGTCATTACAAAACTAAAAAACACGTACGCAACCCCAGTAGTACTGGTCTGAGAGAAGGATAGATCCTTCAGACTATGTATATATTATCTAGGATTAAGTAAGATAACTATTAAACACAAGTTTCATATTCCATTTATAGATCAATTCCTAGAAGAAATTCATGGCACAGAGTACTTCTCAAAATTAGATTTGAAATCGGGACATTATCAAATATGAATAAGGCTAGAAGACATCAAGATGACCGCATTCAGGACTCATGAAGGACCTTGTGAGTTTAAGGTGATGTTATTCATATTAACAAATGCACCATCTGCTTTTCAAGCAACCATGAGCGATCTCTTTCATCCACACTTGTGGAAGTTTGTATTAGTCTTCTTTGATGGTATCCTTATCTATAGAAAAACCTTGAAGGAACACCTCAAGCACCTAGAAAAATTTCTTTCCCTATTAGAGAACAATCAATTCTATGCAAAATTATCAAAGTGCACCTTTGAAAAGAGGGAATTTGAGTACCTCGGGCACATTATATCCAAAGGAGTCGGAGTATATCCCAGTAAAATTAAAGAAATCAAAGAATGGCTCAAGCCAAAAAATATATAAAAACTAAGAGGGTTTATAGGATTTACCATGTATTACATAAGGTTTATAAGAAATTACGTTCATTTGACTGTACCTCTAGAAAAATTGTTGAAACAAAAACTTTTCAATGGGATAGCAAGGTTTATGAATGTTTTGAGTCATAAAAATAAATAATGTCATCTGCCCCAGTACTAGCAACCCCAGATTTCCCTAATCCCTTTGTGGTAGAATGTGGCGCTTTAGGGTTTTGAATTGGAGTAGTTTTAATGCAAGATAATCACCCAGTCATAGCCTTCGAAAGTCAAAAGCTCAACATGATAAGGGAAATATTTAAGTTGACATACCACAAGGAGATGCTTTCCATTATACATGCATTAAATAAATTGCATTAATACCTATTAGGAAGAAAGTTCTCAATTCGCATAGATCAAAACAGTCTTCAATTTTTGTTAAAACAAAAGGCCTTATCAACATAACAACAAAAGTGGATAGAGAAACTCTCTACATTTGACATGGAAATTTTACATAAAAAAAGGAAAAGATAAAGTAGTTGCTTACGCTCTCTCACAAAAGGATGAAGACACCACAACATGCTCCGCACTGGTGGTAATCCCTGATTGATTGGGTGAGATTTTGATTGAATATGCCAAGGATCTAGACTCATGTTTAATAATCGAAAATGTCAAAAACATCCCACTTTTGAATGTAAAAATGACATATTGTGGTATAAAGGTAGAATTTATTTAATTCCATCATCCAAATTTAAAATAAAATCTCTAAAAGAATCACATGCTTCCCCTGCAACCTGGCATGTTGGATTTTTTAAAACATACTAGAAATCTTGTCAATCATTTTAATTTAATGGAATGAGTAAGGAAATTCAGAAGTATGTTGTTGAATGTGACATCTCTCATAGAAATAAAAGTGAGAATATCCTAACCCCAAGGTTACTTCACCGTTTACATATTCCAAATCAGAAATGGGAGAAAATATCGATGGATTTCATTGAAGGACTACCCATGTCTGATGGTAAAGACAAAATATTTGATGGTAAAGACAAAATATTTGTTGTGGTGGATAGACTCACTAAATATGCACATTTCATGGGAGTCAAGAAGACAAACTCAACAAAACAAATTTCAAAATTCTCCAATAAAAACGTATACAAGTTACATGGCCTTTCAAAATTTATCATTAGTGATAGAGATGCAAGGTTCAAAGGAAATTGTTGAAAAGAATTTTGCAATAAGGCTGAAATATCCCTTAGCTTGAGCTCAACTTATCATTCGCAAATAGCTAGATAAACAAAAATAATGAATAATTGTTTGGAAACATATATTCGATGTTTTTTAACCAATAAGAAAAACAAATAGTCTCAATAGTTGCACCTAGAATGGTGGTACAACTCCACCTACCACAAATTAGCTAAAATGACCCCATTCCAAGCTCTGTATGGTTACAAACCTACGAAATGGAAGGATTTTTCACTAAGAGAATTTAAGGTTCAAGCAGTAAAAACTAATTTGGAGGAAAGCCAAAATATCATTAAAATATTAGAGGAAAATTTAACAAAAACCAACAACTGAATTAAACAAACGACCGATCAACACCATACGGAACAAGAATTCGAAGAAGATGATTAGGTTTTTGTAAGACTTCATCCTTACAAGAAATTATTGTTGAAGCAACAAGGAAAGAAAAAGTTGGCCCCAATATTCTATGGACTCTTTCAAATCATCAGAAAGATCAATGATGTAGCTTATGGGTTGAAACTTCTAGATAGTTATCGAATCCACAATGTATTTCATGTATCATGTCTGAAAAGATGTTAGGTCAAAACCAACTAGCTCAAACAACAATACCATAAGTTGATGACGAAGGAAGGATCGGTTTAGAACCTCAAGGTATTACATTCCAAAACTATTAAAGAATACCTCTTCAAATGGAAAATACTTCCAGAAGAAGATTCCTCATGGGAAACAAAAAAATTTCGACAACAATAGCCCTCATTACCTCTGCTTTGAGGACAAAACATTTTTAAATAGAGGGACAATGTTATGAATAAGATAATTCATAAAATGATAGTTAAATAAATAATAAAAACAAATATATATATATATATATATATATATATATAATTGATTAACTATTATTAATAATGATTAGTTATGAAAGGTTTTAAGGTCAAAGTACATGACCATTCACCTTCACGACCAGTGAATGCTTATATAGGCAACGGTCACGAAGGCAATTATATCATCATTCAAGTTATTAATTAATAAAATATTACTATTTGTTATTTACTTATTCGATTGAATTGAGTTGAGTATCTTACAACTGATCTGATGAAGACTAAACTAGACAAAAACCAACTAGTCTACATTGGGTATTCATTAACTTATACGCAACCTTAAATATTTCAACACAAAATCTCATAAAATATTTCCAAATTAATTGATAGTAGGTAATTAATTAATAAATTATAAGGCTACAAAATTGGTTAATTCAACATATTTAGCTTAATTTTGTTCAGGCTTAGAGTTTTTAGGAGGTGAATAGTCATAGAATGATGAAAAAAAGTCAATTTTAGGGCTTAACAACATTAATAATAATACTAATTATTATTATTATTATTATTATTATTATTATTTTCCAATTTGGATTGCATTTTCAAAATTGTGTTTATATATAAATGATTGTTTTTTTAATCATATTGTGAAATTGATTGAATTTTAATGCTTAGATTAGATGCTAATGATTAGAAATATATATTAATTTATTTTTAATAATTATTAATACATTAAATATATAATGATTAAAAATAAATGCGTAAATTAACATTAATTAATTGAAATGATTAATATTAATCAATTTGATTAATAATAAAATAATAATTAATCCATTCATTCATAATTAATTTAAAATTTGAAATATGGCTTTTGTGATTCATAATTTGTACAAAAATATATTTCGGTAATTATCACATAACAAAGAACATGGTCGACGTGTTTCGAACCAACTAGTGTGGTTCATCTTCAGGATCAGTCTTGAAGATGAATCACACTAGTTGGTTCGAAACACGTTGACCATGTTCTTTGTTATGCAATTATTACCGAAAGATATTTTTGTACAAATTAATTTAAAATTAATAATTCTTAAAATATATCATAATGAAAATAATTATTGATTAATAATTAAAAATTATCAATAATAAATTAATAATAATTAATAATTAGTTACTCCATTTCAAATATAAAATTGTAAACAGATATTTTTAAAGTGACCTTATAGCCATTCCATGATGTAGAATGTGAGGCTAATAAGATGCATATGATTTTCTGCATTGACAAGACAACATTGAAATGATGCAACATGCACATATATGATAAAAAGAGACGGTATAAAGTATTCAGTAACACTATTTTGACACTCTAGTGAATCAAAATATGAGATGCAACTACTAATGCTCCTCGACACTAAACCTATACGAGTATGATGCCCAAAATTGGATCATAGTTTGCACAAAAAAACAACAATTTTGTGATATGAATTTCGATGCAGGAAATTTGTGAAATTTGTATTGTAGCAATGGATATTCTATAACATAAACCAAAACAAATGCACTAAAATGGAATTACAAAAAATAGGTATTAAATCATAAGACAAAAACTACCTATAACAAACTTAATAAAAAAGAGAAAGTTCATCTCAAAGGTTTTTCCCTTGAACTCTTACTATCGGGTGTTTGTTGGTCCCTTATTGGAGGTAGTCACCCCGGAACCCTTGATCACATTATGATGCACAATTTAGTTATTTATGTATATGTATGATTGTAAAAATCTAGCAATAGTAAGACCGGTGAATAAAATTCAAGAAGAAGAAGACTCAAAAATTGATGTACTTCAAATAAATTTTATGTTTCAACATTTTGTAATCTTTATTAAATAGTATTGTATATAATATATGTTTGTAAAGTATATTTGATTTTTTTTTTTCCGAAACCACAATATTAAGGGTTTCTCGCTTAACCTCTATTGGTACTGTCTCGAAATATCGATGTACAACTTCATCATTGTGTGTAGATAAAACTTAGCCACCTAAAATACCTTGCTAGTGGTTTGTAAGGGAGAAACATTTCATTCTTGTCTCATGCCTTTGAGCCTTGGGATGTTAACCTATTTTCTTATGTTCAAGGAAAATGAAATCTTAGCTAACCAAAAGTAATTTAAAGCCATACTTCAAGGCCAAAGTATATTTTAAATTTATGTGTGATTGGTTTTTGAAATTTTAATAACTATCTTTTTTTTATGAAATTGGATAAAAAATTATTAAATATGATAAAAAATTGCACTGTATTGAGTGTATGGATAATGTAAGCAATGTTATATGACATCTTGTAATCATAGGCAATAATTTTGGAAAGTTGTACAACTAGACTCCATGTGTGAACCTAATATTATTACATGCAGTGCTTACATGATAGTGTCACCTACTAACATATGGCATGGAATTGACTAATAATTTCTATTAACTTAGATGTCATTCTATGATACATTTTTTCAACCATATTCTATAACCCTTATATTAATTAAAGGTAGGTGAATCATTTTATTTTTAATTGAAAATTTTAATTTTTGCTAAAAATGAAATAAGGTCATGTTTTTTTTTTTTAATTGGGTTTAGCTTGGACGGTTGGGAGAAATGTCGTTATCCTCCCCACCTAGGTTCTTCCTACATGTGACATGTTGGGCTCACAATGAGTATTTCATGTAATGGCTTTGAGCCTTGTTATTTGAGCAGTCCCTCAAGGACTAAAACATGTACATTCCTCATATGGAATATAAATATACTTCTCATAAAAAGGATTCATGATTTTTCAACCTAAAATCTCATAATCAATGGTGCTTAAGTTACACTTATTGATCTAAGAGGATCCAAAAAGGCCCAAAATTTGAAGTCCTCAAATCTCAGTAAAACTGAAACCAATTTGTAGATCTTGTTGAGACGATTCCAACAACGTGAATGACACCTCAATTTGAGTATGTTTGAAGAAGATATGATTATATGAATTCTGGCATAAATAGTAAAAAATTGTGGAGGTAGGACCCATAGGGCACCACGTGGTACTCCTATAGGCTGCCATGTGGTAGCCTAGTCATCAAGTTAGGTGGCACCCATAGAGATGATGTGGCAAGGTTGACTAAGGTGACATGGCAGGGTTGACCAGGTTGAGGCAGTCGGTGACAGAGCGTCATGTGGAGTTAAATAACCATATATATTATATCAAACCAATTTCAATATTAAAAAAAACCATTTTTTATAACACACACCAAAGTGAGAGTCGACAAGGTTTTACCTCAGGTCAACGATGAAAAAAAAACAATGCAACTTGCCAAAAAATTGTGTGGGCGAGACTTCGTAAGTATGTCGAGTGAAAATAATTTAAACCCATGCCATTTGTATGTTATGGAGGAGGAGGTCAGAACTAGGACGCGATGCATAGGCCAGAACTAGAACCGCGTGCACGCGGGCACATAATTCAAAACAAATTCTTGGTATATTCTAGGGAATATTCTGCATGAGTCTATTATAGGGCACATAATTCAAGAAAAATTCTTGGTATATTCTAGGGAAAAATGTGAGTCACCAATTATAAATGATCAATGTCATGATAGTCCAGTCCCTTAAGTTCCACTTTCAGTCACATGTGTAACAACTAGTGGAGTTAAATAAAATAGATCCCTTGCATGAATACAAGACAAGTTTGAATAGTCTCGCATGCCCCTACGTTATGCTACATATCCCCCACATTTACTATTTTTATCACCCTATGAGGGATCCATAGAGGGAGTTGGAATAAATCATTGAGATGCTTCTAAATCCAACACATTTTGTCCCTCAGTTAGCTCCCTTGGTCTCCTCATAGTGGAATTCTATACCATTGACACCCCTCCCTTCTACTCACAACTAATGGATGACCCTCATCTTCTTCCTAGTGAAACTCATAATTATGAGTCAGATCCTGTGGAAATTGTGGAATTAATGGAATTTTGGGAGCTCCAGGAAATAAGACAACCTTTCCAAAACCATGAAGCAACCATTAGCTCTCTTGAATATGCTTTGCAATCTCATTTAACTAGTTCCACCAAACATAAATGAAATGGCCAACTTGATGTTGAGATAATTTTTAAGATATTTTAATAGAAGAAAAGTTGAATGGAAATTTTGGAGAAATTGGTTTGGAAGTTGTATGATCCTAATGCAACATTCAAGAGGTTAAAAGATGAGCCAGATTAGATCCATTTAACTTTGTATCTAGAGGGATCAAATTTCCTGAGATGCAAACCTCTTTTAAAGTGAAGAGAGATTTGATCCCTCTCGACACTTGGTAAATCTTGAGTTAAAATAGAATTAGATTAATACACCAATATAATATATAATTAAGATTGTATTTTCAATTTCTAAACCTAAATATATTTGCTATTAAAAAAAGCTTACAATGTATGTTATTAATATGTGGTTATGATTGTCATTTTCAAATTCTAAACCCAAATATTTTCACTATTAAGAAAATCTTACAAAGTGTGTTATTATTTTAATAACTTCTAATTTTAATGAAATGTACGAGAATTAGAGAAATGAAAAAAAAGTGGACAAACAATTTAAATTTAAATATTTTGGTTTTTAAAAAAGATAGATGATAGGTAAGTGATCATTATATTAAGGTTGATATTTTGTTATTTATGTTATCATTTTAATTTCAAAATAATATGTATATTTTTTTTCGGTATAAAACAATTAAGTACATTTTTTGAAATTTATTATAATTTTAATGAATTAAGTGAAAATTTAAATTTTTAATATAAAAAATCAAATAAATTTTTTTATTAATTAATTATGTTAATAAGTATGTTTATTTTGGAATGAGTTTTCAAAATTTTAATTTAATTATTAATAATTATTATGTTAGGAATTTGATTTCTACATAATAGTTTAGAGTATTTTTAGTAGTACATAACAAAGATTAAGATTTATTTTCAAAGTAGTTATGCTTTTTTAATTAAATTAATTAATTATAATAATAAAAACATATGAACAATATTAAATGAATTATGGTTTTTTTAAGCATATGGTATTGATAAGTCATGATATTGGAATCTGTTAGGCCCCTATGAATTTTTGACAAGCAAACAGGGGGCTAAACTGTTTTTGAGCCTTCAAGGAATGCATTCCCTCTGAAAACACATCATCCTTGAAACCTCCTTGTGTCTTCGTCCTTTGATAAAATCCCCTCTGCTGTTCCCATTATAAAGCCTCTCTGTTTGTGAAGAAGAATGCCCAAAAGGCATGTTCCCCCTTATTTTCATTCCCACTAAATCCCTATTTTCTTCCCTTGTACTCCTCTCTATTTTCCTCATTAATCATCCAAATTCCCTTTTAAACCCTTCAAATACCCTTTGTTTGGTTTAACATGCCTTTTTTTCCCTACCGAATCCCTCTTTCAGCCTTAAAAACCCCTTTTTTGGCTTGAAAACCCACTTTTTACACATGTCAGTCTTAGCCCTTTCGGCCAGCCCCTAGCCACTTCCCCACATGACCCGAGTGCTTGAGACCAAGCGCTTAAGCCTTGGGCGCCTTATCGCAATCAGAGGTTTCGCGGAGCGCATTTTCTTTGTTCCACTTGTTTTCCCAGATGCGATTGGACTGTGGTCTATCGGCTCCCACAGCGATCCCCGTCGTCGATCTATATAGATCCGATGGCCTAGCGCTAATCACATCATGCCCGTCGTTCCCCCCTTTCACCCCTCTGATCAATATCAACAATCGATCTGTCCCTAGATCCAAAGGCCAGCGCACTTCGCTCCAATCGCAATCGGAACTTCTTGTTGTGCCGCCCCTCCGACCCCCCCCGATTGGCCGATCTTTGATTGAATGTGGGCCGTCGATCTGGTTCCAGATCAGAAGGGGGGCGCGTAATCGCATCGCGCCAGTCCATTCGTCCCCTCCTCCTGTCTTCCCTGATCGCAATCCTCCGATCCGATCATGGCCGTTGACCGCTCAAGATCCAACGGTCCAGATCTCATCGCTCTCGCTCATCGCGTCAACCTTCCTCCCCGCTGATTGAATCTCTGCCGTCGATCTAGTTCTAGATCGGACGGCTGACGCTCAATCGTGCATCGCCAATCGCAAGTTCTTAATTGTGTCATCCGTTGCCTTCCCCGATTGCGATCCGCCGATCCAATCGTGACCGTCCTTTCAACCCGATCCAATGGCTCAGGTTTAATCACCCTCCGCCCATGCCGGGTCCCACCATCAAACTCGTTTCATATGTTTTCGCACATTTCCTTTGTATTACGATTCAAAGGCCCGAATTATAATTTTTTATATTAAAACATTATATCATAACGCTCGACATTAGAACTTTAATACTTCTATATTAAAATTCATTACATATCGACCATTTCCACCATTTCACTGCATTTCTCCACCGCTTTCCATTGCATCCACTGTTCTCCACTGTTCCGCCACTGCCCCCACAGGCCTCCACAGCATTGCTTCCACCACCCTGGGATTTTATAACAGATTTATTCCATTGTACAGGGTTTAGAGAGTGAGAAATTCACTCCATCTCCATAATCACAGTTGTTGTGATTCAGAGCACAGAGAGGCTATTTCAGCATCGGCCGGTGTATCAGCAGAAGAGTTCCAAAGGGTTAACGCTTATTATTGAGTAATTAACACTTAATCCCGCGTTCAAAGGAAGAAGGTGCAGTTGGAAGAATAAGCACACTAACAAGTTACATCGGTGCATTCATATCAGTAGAGCACTGTTTCTCCAGAAGGACACCTTCGTTCAGAAGTCTCCATGCCTCCTCGAGCCCTTCAATATTATTTCACTGGCAAAAGATTCTTTAAGACTTTCAGACAGCATTTATGGAGGTATGGAGAGGCCTGCAGACCCTTCCATATAGTTCACTTATTCTAGACGGCAGCGCAGAGTTCCAAACAACCAGAAGAACTTCAAGAAACATCAGAGGCCAATACCGACCTGACAGAGACCTCTGAACCAGACTACAGAGTACAACACTGTAGAACCATTAAGCAAAGTGGGCTCGAACACTTCCTCCACTCTGTATTAATGAATCAAATTAAATGAACATCTACTCCTGCCAGTATTCATTCTCCTATAAGAATCCCCAAGAACATATTGTAAAGGGTTGGTTGGGTTGTTGCTGTTGTTAGTTGTAGGGATTCATTTGATTGTTAGAATAGTCATTGGGAGAGAGTGGTAGAGTAGTTTGTAATGTAGTAGGCTGGGAGGAGAAAGTTTGGACTGTGTTATGCCATTGAGCTTAGTGTATGTGACTGGTTTTGCATCAATTAATCAAGCAATTTCACAGGATCCTGGTCTATTACTACGAGTGATGTTTTCTCTCTATATTGTTTATTTACACTTTTTCATGCTGTTCATTTTCTTCTGGTATGCATCAAAAATATAGCACAAGATATACCCTCGCATGGTACCCTGTGTTTCTTCTCTCCCTACCCTTAATGTTTTCTGCTGATAGTGAAATCTGAGGGCGGACTCCCGTGGTTTAACCAGTGTAGCAGATGTATTTCCTGCTAGCTGATGTGTGAACTCGGAGCCTGCTGCTTGGATGTTTCTTGCTGGTGTCAAAGCAGGGAAGATTAAAAGTTCGTCTCCAATCTATAGACCCTAGCTCTGTATTAAATCTTATCTCTGTTTTCCCTTGGAGCATGCTAAACCAGACCTGGAGTTAAATGATCTCTGGTATGATCTATAAGCTGCCCCCTTTGTGACTTCATCGAAAGCTGCCTTTGAGTATGTCCAAGCAGGTCTGGAGTTAAATGACCTCTGACCTGATCTCCAGACAAAAATTGGGTTGCTTTCCTTTTGCACCCTCTTTCCTTATTGTTCCATTCCACCATCTATCTAAGAATATCCTTTAGTATAGATGACTTTCCCTTTGAAATCCTTTCCTAGTTGTTTTCATGTAATTACCTTTCATGACTCCATAGCCCAATGGATGGCACATCCTTGACCCATCTTCTTTTTCCGAAACGTACTGTTGCCCTGCTCCTTCCTTTCCATCACTTTCTCATTCTATGATCTCATGACTCAACCCAGCAACCAACCAACCAAATCATCTTAAAACCCCCCCTTTTTTGCTTCATACCTAGCCTAATATCTCATTCTGAGCTTTCAAAGATATATCATTCTTTGTTCTTTTGGAGAGATCCCTCTCCAGATCTAAGAGGGCTAGATCCTAGGATCCCAAAGTGGTTCAATGTTGTCTTATATTTTGGTATTTCCAAATCTGCCAAAACATAGGAACCCCAACATAATGGCGACTCCACTAGGGAGGAGACCAATCAGCCTTGATTTGGTAAACCACTGTGGTGGACAGTAAATTCTTAAATCCTCCACCTGGCGACTCCACAGTTCCTAAATGGTTAAAAGACTCCACTGGTGATCAGTAGGCTGCTGATTATCTTGGTTTCACGAGACTCCACTGGGAGACCATGTCACAGTACAACATCAACCATCCTAAAGACCAAGTCACTTCACTAATGGAAGACTCTGAGCAGTTTGCAAAAATGCACCCAAGTTTCATAGCACAGTGTCGTGATATAATGTCAAGTGACTTGGTAGAACTGGAGGTGGAGGACCTTCCAGGGGCTATTCTTCTCAGCTCAAGTTTCAAACCCATGCTTGGAATAATTTTCTTAGAATTGGTGGTTGAAAGATATGAAGCTGAAATTGAACTTCTGAACTCACAAGAAAAATCATATCAGTTCAGAGACCCCAGAGCCTTTTTGGAAAGTCTCCGTCCTCCCAAAAAGGAAGAGATTCCACTGCCTTTCGAAGTACAAGAGGAAGATGATCTGGTTCTCAACAGCCACATTGAAGACGCAGTGGAAGATGCAGTGATCAAAGCTGCCGAGGATGAAGACAACCTACCAGTCATGGAAGGCCTGAAAGAAGAAAGCATACATCATATGTTCATCGATCTTGTGGCAGAGTATATGGAGGCCTGGATCAGCTCAAATTATTCAGCATTGATCCTTCGTAAGCGCCAGATTCATTAGGAGTGGTCACCACTGATGGTGATCGCTGTTTTGAAGAACCACCTGCAGAGCACCTTGTGGTTGTCTTTGATGAGCAGTTAGTTCTTCTATCCTTTTTTGTTGATGCTTGACTAGCTGCACTGGCATTATTGTATCACCTAGAGCATCAAAGATTTCCAGGTTAGAGTAGAGTAGGTAGGAAGTCTGAAATAAAGCTCAACCTGTGGGCATTTAGTTGGTTATGTTTTTAATTTTTGCAAAGTCCAGCAAGTCATATAGTCTAATCCTGGCTTGACTGTTTTTCAATTTCTGTCTTAGAATGTAGAGAAGAAATCTGCTAGATAGTTTAATCCTAGCAGATAGTAGTTTAGGTAGAGAAACTATGAGGCCAACAGTTTAATCTGGTCTCATGGAGTAATAAGGGTAGAAGTAGAATAGGTTTATTTTCCTATTTGTAAAAAAATTGATGATGTAAAGGTTCTACAAGTCCAAATGCACCCAGAAGAAAAAATAATAGGACTATAGTCCGGGTAGGTAGTTGTTTGGGAGAATTTTACTACTGATATGATGTCTTCGTGATTTGTGGCAGCTGATCCAAGAAATAAAATGGATGGGTCAAGTACCAGGCATCTGGCCTACTCCAAAGATCATGTTCTGAATTCTTGATTCCTTCAAGAAGAAGCCATCCCCATGTGGAGCCACTGTTAGCCCCCTATGAATTTTTGACAAGAAAACAGGGGGCTAAACTATTTTTGAGCCTTCAAGGAATTCATTCCCTCTGAAAACACATCATCCTTGAAACCTCCTTATGTCTTCGTCTTTTGATAATATCCCCTCTGTTATTCCCATTATAAAGCCTCTCTGTTTGTGAAGAAGAATGCCCAAAAGGCCCATTCCCCCTTATTTTCATTCCCACTGAACCCTTGTTTTCTTCCCTTGTACTCCTCTCTATTTTCCTCATTAATCATCCAAATTCCCTTTTAAACCCTTCATATACCCTTTGTTTGGTTTAACATGCCCTTTTTTCCCTACCGAATCCCTCTTTCAGCCTTAAAAACCCCTTTTTTGGCTTGAAAACCCACTTTTTACACATTTCAGGCTTAGCCCCTTTTGGCCAGCCCCTAGCCACTTCCCCACATGACCCGAGCACCCGAGACCAAGTTCTTAAGCCTTGGGCGCCTTATCGCAATCAGATGTTTCACGGGGCGCATTTTCTTTGTTCCACTTGTTTTCCCCGATGCGATTGGACTGTGGTCTATTGGCTCCCGCAGCGATCCCTGCCGTCAATCTATATAGATCCGACGGCCCAACGCTAATCGCATCGCACCCGTCGTTCCCCTCTTTCACCCCTCCATTCAATATCAACCGTCGATCTATCCCTAGATCCGACGGCCAGCGCACTTCGCTCCAATCGCAATCGGAACTTCTTGCTGTGCTACCCCTCCGACCCCCCCCCCCCCCGATTGGCTGATCTCCAATTGAATGTGGGCCGTCGATATGGTTCCAGATTGGATGGTGGGCGTGTAATCACATCGCGCCAGTCTATCCATCCCCTCCTCCTATCTTCCCCGATCGCGATCCTCCGATCTGATCGCGGTCGTTGACCGCTCAAGATCCAACGGTCCAAATCTCATCGCTCCCCCTCATTGCGTCAACCTTTCTCCCCACCGATTGAATCTCTGCCGTCGATCTAGTTCTAGATCGGACGGCTGGCACTCAATCACGCATCACCGATCACAAGTTCTTAAATGTGTCACCCGCTGCCTTCCCCGATTGCGATTCGTCGATCCAATCGTGACCGTCCTTTCAACCTGATCCAACGGCTCACGTTTAATCGCCCTTTGTTACACCATTTTTTGGTCATCTAACCTACTATCATTAGATGGACCCAAGTACACCATGTAAGACCAATTTTACCCTAAGTAAAATTGTTTTCACTATGTAAAATAACTTAATAAAACACATTTATTAGGTTGTTTATGGTCTAAACAGGAAACCCCAAAAGGAAATATTAAACAAACCTATATTTGTTTGATTTTCCTCAAGGAATAATTAATTAAACAATAATTCAATTATTATTCCTGGTCATGTTTAACCCAAAACAAAAAAATTAATTAGATAAATCTTTATTTATCTTATTATTTTTTAGGAATAATTATTTAAATAATATTCCTTGTTAAATACGACTAAATCACCCATAAATAATTAAATAAATCATTATTTATTTGATTATCTTTCAACCACTTCCTTAAAATAATAAATAAATCATTTATTTATTTATTATTCACAAATAAAGGGATTTGACCCAAGTCAAATAATTTTTCCCTCCAACAAATATAATAAAATATTCCATAAAAGGTGGATCTAGATTTGGCTAATGTTATTTTAATCATGCACCAAGATCTAGAATGACCCAACATTTTGTTATAAATAGGAGGGTTTCTCCTACCATTCTTCACCTTTTGTTGCCTATTAGATCACTCTGGATCTATACTCTTGGTCTAACTTTGAGCCATTATCATTGTCATATTTTCCATTATTTGTTGTGTGAGCTCCCTTTGAGTTCTATCTTTGTCTAGGTTTTCTACACCAACAAGAGAGAGAAATGCTAGATCTGAAGTGCTGAGGACTTCCAAGAACCCATCCCATTGAGGAGAATTGGAAACACCTTCTTGTTTTCCTCCCAGGTGCCCTTAATAAAAAAAATTCTTTCAAAAAATATTGTTCTTGTCTTGTCTATTGGATGTATGGAGCAAAACCTTATTTTTACTGCTTAATGTCTCTTTATGCATAGATCTGGTTTTTGCAGCACTTGTCTTGATCAACTAACTACAGATCTGAAGATATTGGCAGTCATATTTGATGTTAGGGCTATAAGTTATGCGTAGCTAAAGTGGTCTTTTTTCGTACACTTCGACAAAATATTTATACTAACACCCTCCACCCATGCCGGGTCCCACCATCAAACTCGTTTCATATGTTTTCGCGCATTTCCTTTGTATTTCAATTCAAAGGCCTGAATTATAATGTTTTATATTAAAACATTATATCATAACGCCTGACATTAGAACTTTAATACTTCTATATTAAAGTTCATTGCATATCGACCATTTCCACCGTTTCACTGCATTTCTCCACTGCTTTCCATTGCATCCACTGTTCTCCACTATTCTGCCACCACCCCCATAGGCCTCCACAGCATTGCTTCCGCCACCCTGGGATTTTATAACGGATTTATTCCATTGTGCAGGGTTTATAGAGTGAGAAATTCACTCCGTCTCCATGATCATAGTCGCCGTGATTCAGAGCACAGAAAGGCTATTTCAGCATCGGTCGGTGTATTAGAAGAAGAGTTCCAAGGGGATCACGCTTATTATTGAGTAATTAACACTTAATCCCGCGTTCAAAGGAAGAAGGTGCAGTTGGAAGACTAAGCACACTAACGAGTTACATCAGTGCATTCATATCAGCAGAGCACTGTTTCTCCAGAAGGACACCTTCCTTCAGAAGTCTCCATGCCTCCTCGAGCCCTTCAATATTATTTCACTGATAGAAGCTTCTTTAAGACTGTCACACAGCAATTATGGAGGTATGGAGAGGCCTGCAGACCCTTCCATCCATTTCACTTATTCCAGACGACAACGCAGAGTTCCAAACAAACAAAAGGACTTCAAGAAACATCAAAGGTCAATACTGACCTGACAGAGACCTCTAAACCAAACTACAGAGTACAGCACTGTAGAACCATTAAGCAAAGTGGGCTCGAACACTTCCTCCACTCTGTATTAATGAATCAAATTAAATGAACATCTACTCCTGCCATTATTCATTCTCCTATAAGAATCCCCAAGAGCATATTGTAAAGGGTTGGTTGGGTTGTTGCTGTTGTTAGTTGTAGGGATTCATTTGATTGTTAGAACAATCATTGGGAGAGAGTGGCAGAGTAGTTTGTAATGTAGTAGGTTGGGAGGAGAAAGTTTGGACTGTGTTATGCCATTGAGCTCAGTGTATGTGACTGGTTTTGCATCAATTAATCAAGCAATTTCACAGGATCCTAGTCTATTACTACGGGTGATGTTTTCTCTCTATATTGTTTATTTACACTTTTTCATGCTGTTCATTTTCTTCTAGTACGCATTAGAAATATAGCACAGGATATACCCTCGCATGGTACCCTGTGTTTCTGCTCTCCCTACCCTTAATGTTTTCTGCTGATAGTGAAATCTGAGGGCGGACTCCTGTGGTTTAACCAGTGTAGCAGATGTATTTCCTACTAGCTGATGTGTGAACTTGGAGCCTACTGCTTGGATGTTTCTTACTGGTGTCAAAGCAGGGAAGGTTAAAAGTCCGTCTCCGATCTATAGACCCTAGCTCTATATTAAATGTTATCTCTGTTTTCCCTTGGAGCATGCTAAAGTAGACCTGGAGTTAAATGACCTCTGGTCTGATCTATAAGCTGTCCCCTTTGTGACTTCATCAAAAGCTGCCTTTGAGTATGTCCAAGTAGGTCTGGAGTTAAATGACCTCTGACCTAATCTCCAGACAGAAATTGGGTTGCTTTCCTTCTGCACCCTCTTTCCTTAGTGTTCCATTCCACCATCTATCTAAGAAGATCCTTTAGTATAGATGACTTGCCCTTTGAAAGCCTTGGCTAGTTGTTTGCATGTAATTACCTTTCATGACTCCATAGCCCAATGGATGGCACAGCGTTGACCCATCTTCTTTTGCCAAAACGTCCTATTTCCCTGCTCCTTCCTTTCCATCACTTTCTCAGTCTATGATCTCATGACTCAGCCCAACAACCAACCAACCAAATCATCTTAAAAACCCCCCTTTTGCGCTTCATACCTAGCCTAATATCTCATTCTGAGCTTTCAAAGATATATCATTCTTTTTTCTTTTGGAGAGATCCCTCTCTGGATTCAGGAGGGCTAGATCCTAGGATCCCAAAGTGGTTTGATGTTGTCTTATCTTTTGGTATTGCCAAATCTGCCAAAACATAGGAACCCCAACAGAATTTTCACCATAATTAAGAATCTTTTTATATTTTTATATACTTAATTTATATATTAATTTTTTTAATAATAATAATTATTATTATGATTTAAAATAAATATTTTGAAATGGATGATTTTGAACTTTCCCCTCAAATTTTGTAAAACAAGTAGCTTTCACCTGATCATTTTTCGCATTACACTATGAAATTCATGACCCTCATCTTCTTCCTAGTGAAATTCATAATTATGAGTCAAATCCTATGAAAACTTTTGAATCAATGGAATTTTGGGAGCTCCAAGAAATATGATAACCTTTCCAAAACCATGAAGTAACCATTAGTTCTCTTGAATATGCTTTGCAATCTCATGAATTAGTTCCACCAAACATAAATGCAATGGCCAACTTGATGTTGAGATAATTTTTAAGATATTTTAATAGAAGAAAAGTCGAATGGACATTTTGGAGACATTGGTTTGGAAGTTGTATGAGCCTAGTGCAACATTCAAGAGGTTAAAAGATGAACCAGATTCGATCCATTTAATTTTATAACTAGAGGGATCAAATGTCTTGAGATGTAAACCTCTTTTAAAGTGAAAAGAGATTTGATCCCTCTCAACACGTGGTAAATCTTGAGTTAAAATAGACCTAGATTAATATTAAGATTGTATTTTCAATTTCTAAACCTACATATCTTTGTTATTAAAAATACTTACAAAATATGTTATTAATATGTGGTTATGATTGTCAATTTGAAATTCTAAACCCAAATCTTTTCACCATCAAGAAAATCTTACAAAGTACGTTATTATGTTAATAACTTCTAATAATAAAATCTTACATTCCTCTCTCTAAGAAATGCATTTCGTTAGGGCTAGTCCACGGCAACGAGATGTCAGGCGTACCTTTTCTCTCAAAGGAGGAGACCACATTCTATTTCATATAATAAACGCACAATGATAGTCCATCAAAACCCATATAGAGTAGATATATCTGGAGGCCATTTCTCCCTACCACTTTGTATTCACATCGTTTTGATTTGATTGACTCACAACACTTAACCACCTGGTCAATTTGTCCTGCAAATCTTCCATATTGTCCTGCAAATATTAGATCTAAATTTTTTATATGCCCATCATTATGACACTTCTCAAAACTATTAGCAAGTCAACAATAACGTGTTTATTTTAAAATTAACTGTATTTTACGGCTAAAAATAGTGAAAACGTGTATACGGGCGTCAATTTTAAAGCCTACGACATATACCACTCACCCTCAAAGGTGAAGTGATAATACACTTTATCTACCACTTTATCTACCACTTGATTCTCATAGGTGATGTCATTCGAAATTTAAATTAGGTCTATTTGAATTATTAATGCAAGTGTGTTTTTTTAATGAAATAAGTAAGGTGATCCATTTCTTCAAATTTATAAAACACACCTATTAAAATACTTTAAGTAAGGTCCATGAGTAAGAGTTAGTTTTTTTTTTTTTTAATAAATAGTTTTATAAATTTTAATTATTTTTTTAAAATTTACACAATATAATAATTTAATTAAAGTAAAACTTGCTTAAGTGATTAAATAATTAAAGTAAGACTTGCTTAAGTGATTAGTCACTACTTGTTTTAGAACAATAAGTGAAGTGATAGTTAGCAGTTCTCATCAATTTTTTATTAAACTTATATATATTTCAATAACTCAAATAAAGTTTACTTGAATTATTGATCTTTACATGTTTTAGTAGGTTCTTTTACTGCAATGGATGAAGTGAGAGGAGTGCCTATCAACTTTTTTGACACTTAAACATAGTTTAATAATTAAATTAATTAAGGTATGACCTACTTGAATTATTGGTTCCTATTTATTTTGATATTTAATTAAATTATTCATCCTTACTTGTTTTAAGCTAGCTCTTTTAGTGTAATAAATGAATTGATAGAAATTCTCATCAAATTTTTTGAAACTTGCACATAGTGCAATAATTCAATTAAAGTATGGCCTACTTGAATTATTGGTTCCTATTTGAATTATTGGTCTCTACCCATCTTTAGCATTCTTTAGTACAATAGATTAAGTATGACCTACTTGAATTATTGGTTCCTATATATCTTTATCTTTAATTGAATTATTGATCCCTACTTCTTTTTAGCTATCTCTTTTAATGTAATAAATGAATCGATAACAATTCTCATCAAACTTTTTGAAACTTACACATAATAAAATTATTCAATTAAAGTATGGCCTACTTGAATTATTGGTTCCTATTTGAATTATTGGTCTCTACCCGTCTTTAGTAGGGTTTTTTAGTAAAATAGATTAAGTGATAGTTTTCCTCATCAAAAATTTTGGAACTTACACATAGTGTAATAATTCAATAAAATTATGGCCTACTTGAATTATTGGTCCCTATCTATCTTTTTCTTTAACAAAGTCTTTTAATATAATAGGTGAAATGATAACAATCCTCATTAACATTTTCTAAAACTTACACATAGTACAATAATTCAATTAATATAAGCTCTACTTAAATTATTAGTCATCACCCATCTTTAGTAAGATATTTTAATAAAATATGTGCAATGATAGTAGTCACATTAGCTTTTTCTAAAAAAATTACATGTAGTATAATAAATCAATCAAAATAAGACATACTTAAATTATTAGTCTTTGTTTTTCTATAGCAAGTTTTTGAGTAATCAAATAATATTAATGTATAAAAATTTCCTTATTAATTTTCTTAATTTTAACCATTAATAACTTAAGTTTATCATGTATATAACTCTATGTTAAATGATTGATTATTTACTAATAATTAAATTTCATCAATAATAATTGAATTGAGGTAATAATAATTAATTAATTATAAGCAATAATTTAATACCCTATCTTAAATAGAATTCTAATGTTTTTATTGTGGCTAATTCCTATGATGCAACATGTGACATTAACCATATACATATGATTTTATGCATCAATAAAATGATATCCAAATGATGCAATGTTCATAGATATGACACAAATGAGATGCAATAGAGTAACAAGAAACATTAATGCGACAAATTTAATCATTTGCATCAAAATATGAGATACAATTACCAATCCTCTATAACACTAGAGCTATGCAATTGATGATGTCCCTAATTTCATTGTAGTTTACGTAAAAAAAAACTACAATGTAAAATGAATTTCTATGCTAGGGATTTGTATTGTAGTAGTGGGTTATCTCCAGCATCATCTAAGCCTAAATAACTAAGCAATACTGGGATATGTGACATGAATTTCTATGTTAGGGATTTGTATTGTAGTAATTGGTTTTTTGTAACATCATCTAACCCTAATTCACTAAGTAATATTAAAACAAAATAAATGTTAAATCATGGATCAAATCCCAGCTATAATGAACTAGAGAAAAATAAGTTCTCTCAATTATTTTTCATATGAACCCTTACTATGGGGAGGCTTGCTAACTGCCCTATTACTAGGTGTTCACCCCAAGCCCCTTCATCACATTATGATGCACAATCTACACACGTGCAAAATATACAACTCATATCCAACAATTTAGTTTTAATAAATTTAATGGTGGTAGAAAACATAACCATGGAAAAACCCATGCTTAAAACTCAAGAAGAATAAAAATTTAATTGCATGTGAAAAACTTGTGTACTTGAAAAATATCTTATGTTTTGACACTATATCATCTTAAATAAATATTGCATTATACAAAATATGTTTGTAAAGTATATTTTAAGGTTTAAGAATGTTTTTCCACATTAAGAAAAAACATAAAATATTTAAAGCTATTGGTCTAACCTTAATAATATTTCGAAACTTCAACATGCAACTACATCATTATGTGTAAACCAAATCTAGCCATCTAAAATAATAATTGGTGATTTGTAAAGAGGGAGATTTTACTCTGGCTTGATGCCTTTAGGTCTTAGATTGTTAACCTATTTTCTTATATTCAAAGAAAATAATCTCTTGAGCAATAAAAAGAAATTTAAATTCATACTAAAAAACTAGATAGAATTTTAAAACTCTATATAAATTTTAATAATTACCTAAATTAAAAGCTATATTGGATTGAGAATGTTTGAATAATGTACAAAATACTATTAACCTGGGATAATTATAGATAATAATACTTGAATTTGTACAACTAAAATCCATGTGTAAACCTAATATTTTTAAATATATTGATTACATAGCAGTTACCTAATAATATATGATATGCATTTGACTATTAAACTCATGTAATTTTGGCATGGTATTCTACAATACTCATTTTTCACTATATTTATAACCCTTTTATTAAATGCACTTAGGTAAATTATTGTTTTATAATTGGGAAGTCTATTTTTGTTAAATTAAAATGAGGTCATTTTTGTTCAACCAGAAACTCGTAGTCAATGGTGATTAGATCACATGTATATCCACAATGCAAAGTCTAATTTTTATCGATGCGGTCTCATAAATAATTATGTCAAAGTCATTATTTTAGGGGAAGTTTTCTTCATGGGCCTTCATCATTTGTCCATTGTTTATAAGAAAATTCCATGCATAATCACTATAATTTCCATCCATATGCACTCGTCCATATCTTCGTATATCTCTCACCCAAGTTCTTATGAAAAAATGTCTCTTACACATATTTTGCTAATTCACTCTGGAACTGCAAATTTGATCATTTTTCCATTGTCTAATGCTTTTTTTCATTTTCTGCATATACATTTGACTTTGGATACATTGTTGAATTTCCTTTTAAATGAAATATTTTCTACACTAGGTTTGATTGCATATTGCACAATCATAAAAACAAACATCTTGTATTTTCTTAAAATAGTGTTGTTCAACCACTGTTTTAAATGTATCATCGAACATATGTAACGATTATTTGTGTTTATTTGGAAATATGGTATTATGTGTTGACTTTGTCCACTTCAATCATCTTCTAATCGGACTTGTTTCAATAACATTATTGTTTCTTATTTATTTTTGAGTTGATGCAATGAGAAACATGGTCTCTTGTTTACATTGACATGCTTTGTATTCAGTTCCATAGTATGTTCATCTATGTTGTTGATTTTTAAAGCTAGAATTTATAGGCTTGCATAACTTTCTAACAACACTTGTTTCAAAAACATCCTTGTTTCTTATATGATTTTTGAGTTGATGCAATGATAGTCAAATCTCTTGTTTTCTGCTAATATGATCCATGTTAAGGTCTATGACATTTTCATATATGGTCATGTTTTCAAATCCACTCGCATTAACCTCACTATTTTTTTTTAATTCTTCTATATATTGCTCTTCATTAATTTATTTAATACGACGTGAAATTTTTTTTCTCTTGTAATATGTTTTTAAAAGGCTCATAATTCAAATAGCCTGCACGTGTTCCAAATTACATAATGTGGAATATTGTTTTGTATTTCTCAAATGCACAAAATTCGGCTACAACATCCAGCATATCAGTTGACCCTATGTATGTAGTTATATTCAATATATACCATATCCAATCATAACCAAAAATTCCATATTATATCTTCCCTTTTTCATATGGAATTATTGATTATATAATGTATCCTTGCCAATCTACTATTCCATGGAATTGCATAATTACATCTTTGTTCATGTATTTTTTTTTATGCAGTTTAATGCAAACAAATCATTATGCATGATTGAATTGCAAAAAATTTGTGCAATTATGCGTCATAAACAGGGAACATTATATCATTTTTCCATCAGTTTGCATACTATTTCAAAACTACTTTCACCATAAATACTCTTGAACCTGAAAAATATCTTAAACATATGTATACTCATGGTTTCCTCTATCTACATCCATCTATGTTATGTTTTTTCCTAGGTTGTTATATTTATTATATGATCATGTTTAATTCTTATTGAGAGTTTTTTTCATGCATAGAAGTGGTTTAAAATGTCTAGCAGTTGGATTTTCTTCATGGAACAATATGTCATAAATTTCTTTGTGATGGGCTTCCAAATTAGGCATAAATTAAGGCCCATCTGATCTTTCTTAGGCACATAAGGGTTGTGTTAAATCTCTCCTTGTACACTTAATAATGTTTTTTAAGATTTAATATGTTTTTAGGAAGGTTTAGAGATAATTTCATATTTGTGCCTATTATTATTTATTTTTGGAATATTGTAATAATATTGGGCACATTATGAAGATTTGGAGAAGGAGATAATTTAGGGACTTGCTCCCCACTACAGGAGGATCAATATTGGAGAATAAATGGACAAAATATCATGAAATTATTGAGATATTCTAGAACTCCGATGATTCAAAAAATACAGGAATGTGTTCCTTGTCATTTAATGCAAATTCCTAGTGTTGGGGAACCAGATCCACTATTTGAGGGATTTTTGAGGGGAAAGATTCCTCCTTTCAAGGAGAAATCTTCCTCATCATTTTGTGTAAGTACCAATTCGAATTGGACTCTAGAGGCATGTTTTTTTAGTCTTTTTGTGGAGAAAACCTTTTATTTATCATCTTCATTTTCATTTCTTGCAGGGATGTACTTGGATTGATTCACATAATGAAGTTTGGTGCCATTTTTAGCTTCTAAATATTGGTTTCTTCCATAGGACTCTGAGTCTCCTTGGTCTTGGCCATCCCACGAGCCTCAGAGCTGTCTTTGACAATTTCTTTATGTTCTTTTCACTTCTTATTCACATGCATCTCTTATTCTTGTTTTTCCTATTTATATATTTGGTATTGATGATTTTATTGTTGTAGGATTGAGTTAAATGATTGAAGTGAGTTCTTTTGTAGGTTATTTATAGATTCATAAGAATTATGCATCCTTAGAGTAACTTTTGAAGGTCATATTCATCATTGAGCTACTTGGATTTGGTTACTAGTTCACAAATATAGGATTTCAAGAAATGGCTTGTAGTGAAATAGTAGTAATTTTATGTTATTTTTTAGAATGGGATAATGAGCTTCATTTGAGTGGATTACACTTGTATTAGGTCATAAACATATTCAAGTTAATAAAAAAGCTTACCCTATTGCATTTTCACTTGATTAGGTTAGGCATTTGGTAGATTAACTAGCTCACTAGTTCTTGAATTTCGAGTTTTTAGAGTAGTAATTTTGTGTTATTTTTTAGCACGTGTGAAAAATGGTATTTTGGAGTGATTCCACTTGGAGTGGAGACCTAAGACATCATAATCGATAAAAAAAATTGTCCCATCCAATTTTCATTTGATTTACTTAGTCATTAAATGAGTTATCTCCAAAACAGGACTTCCTGTAGCAAAAACAAAACTTCTTGTAGCACTCTTGTAACAAATGTAAACTTGATTATATTTTCTCCCAAAGCTTGGTTTTTGTCTCTTAAGCTTGAATCATGACCTCGAGGATCTAATTCCATGACTGAGGAAGAGTAAACACCAATTAGGACCATCATTGTTACAAAGTAGATTAGGCATATTTATTTGAATTCATGCTCTTAGGATCTCAATTACAAATTGGTGGTCTTGCCTAGAATTAATTTCTTTTCAAAGAAACACTTCCATTTATGCAATTAGTTTATGATTTTATTTCATGACATTCACTCTATTACATCATATCAACAAAATAAGGACACATTATATGTTGCACATATAGTGTCCATACCTCTTAACTTTGTACAGACCCCGAGTTGATAATTAAAGTTGGTAGCCTTGGAATTTGAAACGTGGTTGAAACATTCTTGTTGCAATATTGAGGCTCATCACTTTTTGGTGATGTTTCCAAGGAGGTGTTAAAGTATGCATTGTTTTATTCCCTATTTGATTCATTTATTTTCTTTCTAAAAAAACAAAAAAATTTGCACTAGGCATATTTCATTTCACAAACAAAAAATTGCATTGCATTAACATTCTTATTCAAAAAAATTAAAAATACTTTCCCAACACCAACCCCCCCATTTGATCATGTGGTGCAGTAAGAACCACATCGCCATCCACTTTTGCAGGTATAAGAAGTATAGGTGGTAGAGAAGGTAGAAGAAATGGATGTAGATGATGACAATGAAGGAGATCCTCTTGGATTTCCCATTCAAGATATTGATGTCAGTGTGCATATGAAGAAAATCCCTCCATATTTCCTTCCAAAATTCCATTGTATGAGGTAAGAGGAGCTAGAAACCTTTCTGTTTGAGTTTGAAATTGTTTGTAGATCTTATGGTTACTTACTAAACACTCAAAATTTGAGATTGTTTCTGGCAACATTGAAGGATAAATCTCTTAAATGGTTCATGAGTTTAGGTACTAATTCAATAAGAAAATGGAATGATATGAAAAACATATTTCTAGACAAATATAAAGATCATGATCTTAAAGAATAAATTTTTAGAATGAATCAAGAAGAAGATGAGAACCTTGAGGATCTAATAGAGAGATTTATGTATAATGTTAAGAAGGTAACACACTAAAAACCCTCTTACTTAGAACAATTAGGATGAGTGGATTGCTCTTCTTGATCTCATGAGTAGAGGATATTTATACTAATTATCATTTGAAGAAATTTGTGAAACATGCAAGCACATATCAAGAGGAAGGGAAAGACTAAGTAAATTAGCATCAAGATCAATAAGTCAAGGTAAACTTAGAAATTTGTTTGATGACTTTAAAACATAAATTCTTAGTAATATAAGTGAGTAAGTAGTGTTAGGGACCTATAAATATAGGATTCATAATTTTTAATTGACTGATGATAGTCTTGTAAATATGTACATACTTTTCCTTCTGCAAGTTGTATTCCCATATCTTGTAAAAAATAAAATATTCAAAAAATCAAAAAGAGGGTTAAAAGTCCTAAAAGAAAAATCAAAGGACTTAGAAAAAATAATACACCCCAAAAGAAAAAGAAATAAAAAATGAAAGTGTGCAAGTCCAAATGCCACTACTTTTTACTTTTTCCAGATGATTATGGCAGAGTGTCAATAAATTCCATAATCCATAATGAGTTGAACTGTTTAGTCTTGACTTATCATGTTTCAATTTACTTGTTTTATATAGAGAATAAAGAGTTGTCAGACAATTTAATCTTGAGAATTCAGTAGATAGGTATAGAGTAAAAAGGAACCCAACAGTTTAATTTGGGTCCTTGGATAAAATAAGGTAGAATTAGATAGTTTTTACTACTTTTAAAAGAATAAAATGTTCAAGGTTGCTAGCTCAAATGCACCTGCAAAAATGGAAGAAAAAATGTTAGAGTAAAAGACTGGGTAGGTAGAAGAAGGTGGGAAAATCATTGTAAATATCTTTCACCAGGCTACAATAACTAATTTCCTTCCCCTATAGCTATTTTACATTCTATACTTTCATTCAAAGAGGCTCAGAGCATTTCTGTGACTTCTGTTGGGACCGGACCCAAGGTTCAATGACTGTTAAGTTAAAAAAATTTGAATTACTATAATAATCCCTAATTTTCATCATTTATCATTCATGCATTCACCATCATGCAATTTCATAAGTAAAGACTCCATTTTTTCTTAATGATACAGAAACCCCCATTTGATTAACTACCTACATCTCATAAAACATAAAAACCCTCAAAAGTACATTATATCCTAAGATAAAGTGATTAAGTTATGATAATGAAGCTTTGCTTTAATTTTCACTTTGATTAGTTATATTTATGTATTTTGAGTATTCACTTTCCCCTTTGTCATATTAACTCTAACTTATTTATTAATTCCCTATGAAAATCCTTGTCCTATTAATATAAATCCTTTTATTCTATTATCCCTAAAAACCCACTATTACAAGCTTTTGTGCCAAAGTAATTACCCCACATGTCGAAAAGAAATCCCAAAGATATCCCTTTGGCATAAAACTATCTATATTCAAATATCTCGCTCCCCTATAGTTTTAGACCATTCAAAAATGTCTAATAACTATATAATAAAACTAAAAAATATATGAAAAAACGTGTTTTATTTACATATCTTATGTATTTAAAATAACATGAAAACATTGCTTACCTATCACCCCATTACACCTTTGTACAAAACATCACTATCCTCCACAGCTTGACCATGGTAATATCAAGTTAAAGTTGATGTTCATTTCTTATATAAACATTGGGTTTTCCCATTTATTTACCCAGCCGCCCCCTATTCATACCTTAACCCTAGGTTAGAACCCTCCTAACCTGCCCCATAGGCATCCCTCATATTTCCGATAAACCCACCATATATATATATATATATATAGACCACTCAACCCATTCCAAAACATGTATTACCCTCACGTATGCATAAACCCTTTCATATATTAAACTTTGGTTATTATGTAAATTACACTAAGGTTTTATATATGTTACCACCCATGTTTCTTTTTGCAACTATATAACTTGCCCATATATGATTTTACACCTTTACCTAATTGATATATTTTGAAAGGTTTAAATTATATATTAGCGAACCATGCATATGAAGCTGCCCGATCCCACACATCTTTCCCTCGCAGCTCTTAACTTAATCCTGACCCTTCACTTGATTAAAACAGATCCAACAGAGCGCGTTCAGTTTCGTGCTCTGAAACTAATCGTGCGATGTTTTATAAAAGTTGTGCGATAAAAGTTGTTTCACCAAACCACCCTATGCTACGTGTCGGATTGTTATTTGATCGCGTTCCAAATGCTTTAAATCGCTTACCATCCCAAACAAACACGAAAACCACTAGTTGTTTTTGAATTCAAAGCGCAATTACCTCCCACCATTGATTAAGACCTGTAATAAATGATATATACGATGGTAAATATTAAAGGTTTAAACCTTAATATTTCATTGTTTTATGTATTATTTTCCTCCTGACTGGTTAAACTTCTGCCCGATTGTGTTAAGAGATACTGAGCCTCTATTTAAACCATCTCTTGCCCTTAAGCTGAAATTTCCCACAGTTCATGTATATTTTGAAGCTGGTTGAAGCCATCCTATGCGCAGAAGTCCAAATTCAAGCCAAAGCTACCAGAAAGCCCTTTTCGACCACCAAATACCTGCAAAAAAGGTATTTCTCTGTATTTTAACCTGCAAAAACTTTCAGATTTAAGCCTGTGAGCTCAAGAAAAGTGAATTAAAGAGAATTAACCTTTGAAAAGTGCCTACAAACAAGCCAAACCCTAGAAAATTTTCTCCAGGAAGCCTGAATTCGTTTGTAAACCCCTTTTAGCCAAATCCCTCGGTTTGCATCATCTTTTTACTGAAAAGACTAATTCTAAGGACATAATAAGCTCAAAATCCTACTGATTCACCAAAAGACCTCTTTTCTGCAGTTTCACCATTCAAGAAATCTTGTTTCTTGTCTTATATTAGTTTCCCTGATAAAGCCTAAATTGAGTAAATAGTTACATTTTGCAAGTAATCTTTTTCCAAAAAATTACTCAATTTCCCTTTGGTTGTGAAAATTAACTACAACAAAGAGTTTAATCTTATTTAGTTATCCCCAAAAATGACAAAGAATCAAGTTACACCCAAGTCTGGAGGTCCCAAAACCCCAAAATCTGTCTCAACCAAGCTTCCAAAGCCTGAATCATCAAAGATTAATAGGCCTACTCCTGCTTTGACAACAGATTCAACAGAAGTTGTTAGACCTCTCCATCCACCTGTTTCTACTGAAGAAAGCAGTCCTTTAACAAATTTGGATTACAAGATTGCTAATGCAGCAGTGGAATTTAATTTACTTGATATTCATAAGTGGTATTATGACAAATTTCTAGATAAAAATAAAAATACTATACCTATTTGGGAATCTAATTTGCCCAAGTATGTTATACCTATTACTCATCCAGCTCAAGACCTGGTCAGATTTTTTCAATTACATTATGTTCCCGACCAGAGGTCTATTGTGAACAAAGATAGAGAAATTATGTTTTCCATCACAGCAAAATCCATTAATGAAATGCTTTAGTTGAATTTTGATCCAAGAGTAGTGCCCCTATCCATTGAAGATTTGACTCAGTTGTACCTAGATTTGGATTTCCCTAGGAAGTTTATGATTCTTCAAAACTTCATGCCTACTCATGTTGATTTCCCAAAAGCGAATCCACCCTATTCTACTTATGATTTTCCTGAGTTTTCCAGACAAGTAATTTCAATGCTATCCTTTATCTTAGGATATTTTAATGATGAGTTCACTGATGTCTCTATACTAGGATTCCTTTCTACATTGTCCCGTGGGCAGCCTCCTGTGATGGTATTTGATTTTGCTAGATTCATTGCTGATAGTATCCTTTATCAGTTGACCAAGTTGCCATATGAAGGAGGTTTCAGATATTCATCTTACTTATTTCATTTGTTTCTATTTTACCAAGCTGAACATTTTCCCATTGCCTTACAAAAGATGAATGTAGAGGGCCAACCTCTGTAAGTAATATTCTGGACATCATTACTTAGGAAAATAGGAAATGAATTCAATTACAAGTATTTCACAGATTTGTTTGTCAGGCCAGCCATGAATTTTCTTTATAAAACATAACAACCCAAGGTCAGTGATGAAATGAAAAGGATATTGTAGTTGTCTGAACAAAGCCAAGTAGGGGATTGGTACTTATATGAAGGACATACAGAATTAAGGATATTTGGAGAAAATTTGCTCCCATATAAGTTGCCCAAATTTCTAACTATCAGAATTTTTGCATTGGAATATCTAAGGCAGGTGTTAAATGCAGATGCGGTAAAATTCATGGCTTCTAAGAAAAAGACCCAATTCAAACTGAAGAACAAAATTGGCCCATTCATAGTAAATAACAGGGATGCATTAAAGGAAATAACAAAGAAATTGTCAGAGTATAAGTTCCAAGAAATTTTTTATTGGAATTATGATCCTAAAGGCATTTTGAATAGTATAAGGCTTAAATTTAAATTGACTCCTTTCATCCATGAGACTAAACCTCAAATTGAGAAATTTGCAAATCAAATAGAATGGGTGGAAAATACATTGGTTGATCCTACTTCTAATGCAGAAACAATGATAAACACAGATAATTCATAGACTATAGTGGTCAAAAAACAGGTAGAAACTTCAAACAAAAGGACCGGGAATGAATAAGGTTATTCAGCAGAGACCATTGCAAAAAACCAATTCAAGATTATTTACAACAAAAGGGAAAAAATGACTGCTGCTGAGAAAGAAAAAGCGATTGAAATAAATGATATAGATGATCAACAGGTAGATAATGATGAAGCCACTGTAATTGTAAATGAGACTCTAGCAGAAATTCAGAAAGAGCAGGTTTTAACACAGGAACAGGGCAGAGAAATGGTTGAAAAACAGGTAAATATAGAAATTCCCTCCTCCTCCAAATCAACGGAGGGAAAAGATAGTGATATCCAGGAGAAATACAAACAAATTAAGGAAACAAATGAAGAGATCAAAAGAGAATTTTATTCTCAATTTCTTAAAGAAAAACCAGGAAACAAAGACAGACTTTTGACGGCTTTTAACTATTCAACAAATAAAATGATTATGTCTTTTCTCCAGCCAAGGTTACAAACCCAAAGTCAGTTGCAGATTATAAGAAAATAGAGCTTTAAGTAGATGCAGACACCATACATGAACTTGATCAAATAGAGTTTCATAGAAGTACTTCAGAAATGCTCTATTCTAAGGTGGTAAACAAAACTGTGAGTGCAACTAGATTGCAAAACACTGTGTTCAACTTTCAAGATCAAATGAAGTTAGATAAAGCCTCATTACATGTGAAGGATCTAAGGATCAAATCCTTAGAAGACCTGGTGCTAGAAATTGGAGTGGATCCTTCAAACATTCAGGTTGCTCAAGCATTAATAAAACAAAAGAATGAAGACATTACTGCCTTGAGGAAGCAATTAAAACTCTCACAAAAAGAACATCCTCAAGCAAAGGAAATCCTACAAGAGAAAATAGAAAAGGATGAGATGATGCAGTTAGTGCTGAAAATGACTGCTCAAGTTAAAGACATGGAGAATCAAATAGAGACCCTTATGAAAGAAAATGAAGCCTTGAGAAAAGTAGATGTGCAATCTACTCCCACTGTTGTTCCTATAGTTGGCACAACTTTCCCTTCCACATTGGCAGAGCATTTAGACCCCAAAGTGCCGCTGGAAATTGGAGTGTCAGTGCAATCTATAGACACTTCTGCCACAGGATCATCCACCGAACAGGTACATCAAACAGGTGAAGCAACTGACATAGTAAAGGCAATGGAGGATATGTCCCTAAAGAATAATGAGATAATCAATTTGAGGAAGACCATTCAAACTCTCGAAACATCAAATAGAAATGCAGTGATTACCTCTAAGGGACATGAACAAAGAGCAAACAGACTTCAAGAGAAGGTAAAGATTTTGCAGCAACAGGTCAATCTCAGTGAACAGGTGTCCTACATCAAGAACCATCTTTGGAATAACATAATTCAATGCATACATATACAGTGGCCTTCAATTCAAATCATTTATGAGAAAAGAGATCTACTTAAGGCAGCACAAATGGAAATTCAAAAAACCAAAGAAGAGCTTCCCAATCAATCATTTCAAGCTTTAAGGCTTATCACACTTTTGAACAGAAAAAATAGAGAAGAGCTTGAAGAACTGAAAATTCAGGATAGGACTGAAACCATACTACAAATCAAGAAGGTCCTGAATAAAAGGAATATAATGAACAATTTGGAGGAAAGATGTAAAGACATGAACTTGTCAATAACAAATTTTTTGGCCAAATACACTATATTAACACAAGCAGGCCTTCCAGACATTCATGGCTTTAATGAAAATCTAATGGTTCAGACAGACTATGACAAGAAGATCAGAGCATATGCCAAAGAACAGGTAAATAAGCCTCTGCCACAAGGTTCCCCAACTGGTAAAGTTATCTTGGAGTACTTTGAGAACTTATTTTTCTACAAAATGAGATTAAACACATCTTCGTTGTCAAGCCAAACTTTGCAAAGTACACCGAGGCTGATGAGAGCTACAGAAAATTGAAAAGCATGAAGATACCCAATGCATAGCAGTGACAATATTTCACAGACCTATTATAGCAGCAAAGAGGAAAACAATGAAAATTTCCTTTTACAGCTGTTAAAAAAGGGTAAATATTGCAGATAAATTGTATCAGATTGATCAGCAAAGTCAAAGAGTATTCGAGAAAAAATCAATCAGAAATTTTTACTATTGTAATTTTTCTATCTTACAGTAGTAAAAGTAATAAGGAAGCAGCGTGAAAGAGTATTAGAGAAAAGTACAGGTTAAAGAATATAAATTAAAGAGTATCAGTCAAGCAATCCATAAACAAATATCTTCCACATATGCCAGCAAGCATAAACAACAATGCAACAATCATTTTTGATTAGATAGATTAGTTCTATTTTTTCTAGATAAGAGGATAGCTTGCTAAGTTGTTAAGCAGCTATCCCCCTTAATGTGTAAAGATATTTTTATTTCCTAGAGTTTTTGCTATATTTCTCTAGGATATTTTGTAATAAACATTTTGTATAAATACTTCAGTTTATGAAGTGTTCAGTGTGGAATAAAGTTGCTGAGATTATTATAGGCAATTTTTTTGGTGCTTTAGAGGCTCATGTGTTGATTTCGTAGCAGCAGTCTGGACAAGAATCAATTTAAACTTCATACCTCAGGATTCATGCGATAAGCTAATGAGTAAAGTGATTTCTTACTGTCATTGTTTCCTCTTCTAAAGTTTCATTCAATTTCATATATGTTATTCAAATCTGAATGATTAATTAGGAATATTATTTCAGGATTAGTGTAAAAGCTCCCTGTCTTAACTACTTGATCATTTCATTGTTTTCTGCTGATTTCCCAATTTAGGAATTCTTAATTTCTCCTAGTCTCGTTTGACCCCTGCCTCCTTCCTCTTTTTCCGGATCAAAGGATCCTTCAATACCCTTTATCTCGAAAGCAAGCCATCTCATCAAAACAAACTATTCAAATCTCTGAGGGTTATCTACCTTGCACTGAGTACATTAGCATCCTTTTGGCCTTGCCTTCCAGTTTTTCTTGCTACATCTTGACTCCATAGCCCAATGGACTAGTAGATCCCTCTTTAATTTGTCTCCAAGTAATCTTATTTCCCACCAAACTTTCAAACAAAAAACGAAGTGCCCAATCATACCTAGCCTAAAATATTAAACAAAAACAAAGTTAAATCTGAAAGAGAGAGCCCTCTCTGAAATTTAGGAAGGCTAGATCCTAAATTTCCAAAGTAGGTTTGTGGTTAGCCCTTATTTTCTTAAAACTGAAAAAGTCCAAAGAGCCCACAATCTTTAGAAATTACTAGGGTGATAACAAGTAGAAATGTTAAGAATAGAAAATGAAAAAAAAATAAGATGTTGATATTTTTGTTATCCATGCAAAATCACATGCTACGAAATATTGTCCATCATTACCAAGGTTGAAGGAATTGTACCAAAAAGACAATGGAGCAAGTCAATCACCAAAGCAACTATGTTATGTAGCTCCAAGAAGACAATTGCAGCATAGTCAACCTGGTATGGTTTAAGAGCCTAATTCACAATTTCAAGCCTATGCACATCCATCTCAAAGTAATTGGAACACACTATTTCCTTGGAAACCTTGGCCATCTCAACCCCAAAACCAATCTTGGAAACAAGGTTGGAAATAATCTTATGGAAGAAATCCACAATATCCTCAATATTTTCCTCAATATCCTCCATACTCAACTCCATGCTATCCCTACAATCCACCTCCACCACAATCACAACCTCAACCACATCCATCTCATAGATCAACTCCCACTCAAATACATGTACCATCATTTCTAAACCCATACAAATAAGTAGCTCAGCCCACTTACAATGACAAGGTACAACACTTACAAACATATCCTCTCGATCTAAATGGTATTAATCTTAGATCAGGAAAGGTATTGAAAAGAATAAATAATCTTGATGTCATTGAAAGACAACATTCAAAAAAATAAGATTCAAATGAGAATACCAAAGAATAATGGGTTGCACTTGATGAAGAGCGGACATCAAAATTAGAG